>JAJJWX010000811.1:2994808-4492212 GCA_023529315.1 Papaver bracteatum | reverse complement strand
AAAACATCTTCAAATGAGTAATATTATGTAAAATGTGTATAAGTTTCTATATAATGTATGTCTCGTCTCATATGTAAAAACATGGAAAAAACCAACTGCTGAACTTGGTGAAGGTAGCAGCGATGCTTTATTTCACTATTAGCAGCTAGGTTGTATTGTAAAATCGCGATAATACATAAATAAAGTCCCATGTATTGTCTCCTTACCCATCTAGTGTACTTGTCAGCTTGTAATAAACTTCATTCAATGCCATAACCAAGAAAACTGTGAAGAAACGAACATATTTGAATGCAACACCACAAAAGACCAAACTCTCATTACAGAGATATAGGCATTTAGTAGACAAACTCCCTTACAAAAGCACCATTTCACAGTATTAAAATTTCATTTCTTCACTAAGAGGGTTTTGTGTTATAGAAGAGATTTAGGGAGGTGGATTGGTCTAATATTAGGATTAGAGGACCAATAAGACAGCCTCTTGTAGTGATTCTAAATTGTTCCAAAAATAGATTCATCATTTGTAGAGCTAATCAGCCACTTCAAGTTAGGTAAAATTACATTCTCAAGTTAAGCAATGATTTTAATTTTAGGACAGTTCCAAAATTTGAGAATATAAATGACATAAGGTGAATGACAAAGAATCGCAGTACCATAATGAGCACATAATTGGCCGGGGTAAAAAGATGGGTGCTCCAAACCGTGATTGATAATTTGTTGTTTCGACTTGAAATGTTTCTTTCACTTACAAATGCTAACTACTACCGCTTCGAGTGTCTTTTGCTGATAGCAGTTTAGACTCGGTTTGGTTTCCTATTAGTATTGGTGTTTTTTTACTTCTTTAAACTTTGTCGCCTTTTGATATGTATATTTCGTTCACTGGTCATAAAGCATTTTGGTCAAAGGAAGTTGCTGTGCATTAGGGATTTTGAGTTACCCAATATGAATAGCAGTAGTCTAACTGTAATAAGCTAGAAAACAACAGCAAAAGACCCGAATAAGCATCTTCAATATTATGTAAAATGTGTATAAGTTTTCTATATAATGTATGTCCCGTCTCATATGTAAAAATATGGAAGAACCCAACCGCTGAACTTGGTGGAGGTAGCAACGATGTTTTATTTCACTATTAGCCGCTAGGATGCATTGTAAAATCACGATAATACATAAATGAAGTCCCATGTATTGGCTCCTTATGCATCTAGTGTACTTATCAGCATAAATGAAGTCCCATTGTACTAAACTTCAAGGCCATAACCGAGAAAACTGTGAAGAAGTTAACGGATTTGAATGCAACACCACAAACGACCAAACTCTTGTTACAGAGATATGTATATAGGCAATTAGTGGTGCAATAGGCGAACTCCCCTGGAAAAATGCCATTTCAGAAGTAAATAATCACATGTACACCAGTAGAAGAATATATTTACATGTGATTTTGGAAGAGAAGTTTATTACTTATAAGACGATACTAGGTAATTTTATTTTCTTTACACTTTTATTGCGTCTTTGAACTTAGAGATGCCCTTTCTTTGAAGTTCTCATGTATAATTTGAGCTTGATCATTGATGGCCTAAACCATCCAATTCCAATTTTTCCCATTCTTATTTCTTAAATGGTTCCTAATTGAAATGTGGACTAATTAATAGTCGACTGTCCCATACTTCAGTTTACTTAATGGTTATTATCTGCCAGTGCTATGTGTTCGTCTTTCGTTGTTTTTGTTTTTATGTTAAACTGGGTCCTAACTGTTTCCTTCATTTCAGAGGCAACGACTAAAAGCAAGTTAGCATCCTTGAATGAGAAGCTCGATACCCTGGAGCGGCGTCTGGAACTTCTGGAAGTCCAAGTTGGTACAGCATCAGCCAACCCGTCTCTCTTTACATGATGTAATTTATGATACTGTAATGCAGTTCACTATTTGTAAAAAAGAACGGAGCATGAATACATGAGTATCCCTTCAATTTGTACACTGCGCTTTGTGTACATATCAAATTTTCTTTGGGGTTCGTTGTGTCCAGAAGGTAAATGATCCATCGTAGCTTCTAACCGACCTCACAGAAACCTGATTATGCTCAAAGCATCTTTCCTGGCGAATTGTGCTGCCAACAGGATACCCTCAGCTTCAACGCGAGATAGGTTTGAGCTGCTTGAGCATAATCTTGGTACCAACTCCTTGTACTTATCTCTGGCTAGGATAGCACCATCATCAAATGAGCCTTCCCAGTTAAATTTTTTAAAAAAAGTCTCACTACGAAGAGGCAAACAAAATCAATTGAAACAAAATGTAATACTAGTTTTAGAAATAATTTGCGCAAGTCATAAGCGAATATCTTTTGCTTCACAAAAATGATAGTAGTACATTTTTGTTTTCAGAAATCATTAAGTCATTTTGAAATTAGTTCCCAGGTCACTTTGCTTTTGCCCAGCAAGTTTGGCACATTTTTCAGAGCTGTAAATGGTGTACATTACAGCATTAATGGGCAGCATTTTGAATTTTGGTTGAATTAACAGGTTGTATTTCCCTGTAATGTTTCTCTGGAGTTTGCAGTATGCAGACGTTGTACTGCCCATATGTAAACTGCAACTAAAGCTAACCAGTCTTTTGCTTGAACACTTTCCCTAGCTAATTAAGTTAATGTAGCATGTAGGTTCTTAGAGCTATTGGAGGATTTCTTCGAAAGGCATATTGACCTCAACTCTTCATTGACAAACCCTATAACTATATGCTTAGCCATCATTCTGAATCCTTGGCTCAATTTGTTGGCGACTGCGGAGCTTATAAACCCATTTCAATAGTATACTCCCTCCATTTTTGGAAAAATATTACTTTCACTTTTTCATTTTAACTTCAAAATAGGCCAGATTAAAAAAAATATGAAAGTAACATTTTTCTAAAAACAGAGGTAGTATTAAAATTGAGTTCAAAGTAAAAATTTGGATGCCCTCTTATGGGCTAGTTTGGAGGTGCTAGATTAGCACATAACTGTTGCAATTCAAAAAAAAAAAGTGTGGCAAAAAAGTTAACACTAGTTTTCTTTCCTACCAGTTGCTAGCATGCTAGAGAGTTACGCTGAATGATTCAGCGGGAGGAAAAGTACCTTTTCGCGGAACGAAACAGCGTTCGAAAGAATATTCCAAGCATCTACGTTGAATGGTTCAACGCCAGTCCCCAGCGCTGAATGGAAACGCGCCAAACGATGGCGCTGCATCATTCAACGCTTGACCTGTTTTTTAATACTTTTCACTCATTCAGTAATTAAATTTTATACTGTTTTCATTATTTGTTTTCTCACACTCATGTTACACCATCAGACAATTATGTTTTCAAATTTTGAATTTTGAAAAGTTTGACAATTTGTTGTTTGTTTCAAAATCTTAAAATTTGGCAAACTAAGAATTTTTTTAATTACATTGCAAAACAATGTTAAAATGTTTTTTGAAATTAAAATTCTACTTCTAAAAATTTAAAAAGTACATTAAAATTAAAATCCTACTTCTAATTTTTTTTAAAGTACATTGAAATTAAAATCCTACTTCTTAATTAATTTCTAATTCAAACTTGAAAATGAACTTCTAATAACTAAAATATCACTCATAATTTAGGGGATTGGTTCAAAGCCATTACGAACCAAAATCTCGTTCCTCCATTTCTTGTAAAGGGGTATCTCCCATTCTTGTACTTCATTCAAATTTTGGTGTAGGATCTTCAAGTCGGATTCCCTTTGTTGGGTTTGTGCCAAGATTGTAGTGCTTTCCAAATCTTTCTTAAGGAACTCTTCTTCGGTGTCATACTTTGCCAAAAGAAACCGAATGGTGCAGCGCCAGGCGCGGAATGATTCAGCGCTTTGACTGTGTTGACTGGTCAAGCGCGGGATTGTTCCGCGAAAGATAGTAACGTTGAATGGTTCCGCTCTCGGCGCTGTTTTGTTTCAGCGACTAGTGTGCTAGACTAGCACTCCCATAAGACTTAGGTAATTTTACCAGCTGATGTGGATTGATAATCTAGATACTAGACTAGCACCCCATAAGACTTGTTCTTAACTTACGATACGAAACCAAAACGCACCTGAAAGGATAATTCAAGAGTTAAAAAAAAAACACAGAGGTTAAGTGGCGAAAAGGCTAAAGTAGGAATTTCACTTTAAGGAAATAAAAATACAGTACAAAGTATAAAATCTTATAAACCCTTGCCCCCGCTTCATTGGGCATAACTCTAACTCTAAAACCCTGGTTTCAGCAATATTTTTCTCAGATTAGAAGAATTCCGAGCTGAAAATGGGTGGTAAAAAGAGAAGTTCTGAATCAAGTTCTGATGATGAAATCATTGAAGAAGCAGAAGATTTAATTCTCACTTCAGATGGTGATGATTCTGGTGATGAACAAGAAGAACCTAAATCCATTACTCCAAAATCGAAAAAGAAATCATTGAAAACAAAGGAAGAAGATGATGCAGAACCATCACCAGCAGCTGCAGCTCCTGTATCTGTTAAACCCATGGAAAGAAGAAAGAAAAGAAAACAAATGGATAAAGAGAGACACAAAACTGAAGAAAAAAAGGTCAAAGTTGCCAAAATGCAGGCAAACACTGATGCGGCCGTTGCCTCATCGTCGAGTTCGAAACCGGTGTTTCATATAAGTGTTTTTAATGATTTAGCTTCTGTTGATTCATCGTTTAGAGAAGCAGCAACTGAAACATTAGTTACAGAGTTGCGAGATGTTCAAAAGGAGTATAATTTAGCTGAGAATAAAGGGGCTGATGATGGTGGTGGTGATGGGTCTCAATTAGAAGCTGAAAAGAAAGATGGGTTGGATAATTGTGCTTCTTCTTTGAGATATGCTATTCGTCGTCTTATTTGTGGAGTTTCTTCTTCTAGAGAGGTATGCAAAATGGTTTCAGATTCTTCAGCAAGGTCTTTTAATGCCTAATCGAGTGATTTTTACTGTGTTAAATTTAGTTAATTAGAACTTTTGACATGAACAAGGAAATACAATTGCACCATACATGATAGCAAGAACTTTTAGTTAATTGACATGTTCTTATGTAATTTAAGTCCAATGTCCTATCTGCTACTTTCCCTGTGAACCCTGACCTTTAGAGTTGTTGTTTTTCCCATACCAAATTGCATCCAAAACAGTCTTTCACATGCTGAACTTTGGGATATGGCTTTTAGAAGTCTATGTCTTAGTAATTTCTTTACAACCATAAGGATAGTGGTTGCACTATGAGTTGTATCATTCAGATACAGACTGGGGATGTTGGTGAAGGTAACTTATTTAGTCTTGGATGCCCTGTAATGTTAGGGAATGGAAAAGTATTAGTACGAAGGAATCATTGTCTCTGGAACTAAGTAGAAGCATTATTCACGTGGACTTTACTGAATATGAGACTTTCAGGTTATAAAAAGCTTTGCTAGTGTAGGTGATACCATGTATTTTATCTCTGGAGATGGATGGTGATTCCATTTATTTTGGGTGTACATCATCTGACATACATATTACCTGGAGAGGAGCTGGTGCTCCCTTAGAAACCTAAAGAAACATTCCATCATACAAACCCTATGATCATTCTTGCGTTTCATAAGACACATTCGACCCTGCCCCTTTCATTCTTATCTCACACTCACCAGATAAGTGTTCTTTTTCTTTAAAATGAGTCTTACCTTTGAAATCTCATTTTCAAAGATTACCCCATAATTTTATCATTGAAACAACAGTAGCCAACAACCCTACCTCTTTAACAGCTTTGCCTTTGTGTCTTGCAAGAATTTCATAACAATGAAAAACGATAGCAAGAATAATCCACTAACAGGATTTAATATCTGGGATTAGCGTCCTGTCACTTGTGTTCACCGCTTGCTTACCGTTTGAGAAAGTTATTTGAACATAATATATTATTTGAGGTCTTGATTGATGAGCGTACACAAGTCACAACACAGGTTACACAAGTTTCTTGAATTTTGTTTAGCTGAGGAGGTTTTCAATATCAGTGAGTTTGAGTAACGCTTGGGCTATTACATGTTTATATCTACTAGATTGGAGAGTTATCTACTACTTTTTCTGTGAAACCTGACCTACAGAATTCCCATACAAAATTTCATACCTTTCACACGGCGAACTTTGGGATATGGCTTTTAGTAGTCTCCGTCTTAGTAATTGCTTTATAATAATAAGTATAGTGGTTGCACTATGAGTTTAATAATGAAGGTAAATTATTAAATTGTGGATGCGGATTAAAAAACTTAATGATTGCGGGTGTTCTTGATATTTAGCTCTTGAAAATGCATGTGTTCCCTTTATTTTGGGTATATACGTTATTTGATGGAGGAAACTGTATCAATTGCTTTAAACTAGAATCATATATAATTTTAACCATTATCTCAAACAGCACTTTAAAACATTAAAACAATAAAACAAAAGGCAATCTATTAATAAGATAAAGAATAATGTGCTGCGCTGATAACTGAAGTGAATGGCTTGGTTTGTAATTTTTTTCTTCTTGATTTTGTCATTTTTTTTGCGGTTTACCAAAGTTTACTTTAAGGACCACCCAGAACAGAATTAGGTAGGGGGGAATTTTGGAGGACTTTGTTTCTCAAATAGTGACATGATTGTTGAAGCTTGTGATGTTCTCTCCTTTGTTTTAACTTTTGTCATCCTTACCCTGAACTAAACTTTTATGGTGATGGTAGGTAGTGGAGACACTGGAGTATTCTAGTTGCCCTGACTTGTTAGTTGTTACTGACTTGTGGCATGTTTGATGTTCTGTGTTGTGTATGAAGTGTGCTAGACAAGGCTTTGTGTTGGGGTTGACTGTTGTTCTTAAAACAGTTCCTGATATCAAATTGGATGCATTGATGAAGTTAATAAAGGATATACTAGAAGTTAATTCATCAATGAAGGGACAGGTAATATGATGGCATGGGTTTCTGTCTTTGAACAATAATTTGATCAGGTTGATTTTGTCTTACATGTGAGAAAGTTTTTTGAGATTTTTTATCTGTGGATTTTTAGGAAGCAAAGGACTGTCTATTGGGTCGACTCTTTGCTTATGGTGCTGTTGCAAGATCAGGACGTGTAGCTGAAGAATGGATCTCTAATAACGATACACCTTATGTTAAAGAATTTACTAGCTTGGTTATCGCTCTTGCTTCTAAGAAACGGTACTTGAGAGAACCAGCTGTCTCTCTGATTTTGGATTTAGCTGAAAAGGTACACGTTTCTGTTTTCAGCATTTGTGCACGGAAATGGATTTCATCTGACTGCCTCTTCTTGTTTTCTATTTGTAACGTGCGAGAATTTCATACATCCAACTCTTTGTGTTCTATCCTGTAAAATAGATTATCAATGTTTTTGAGCCTCTATTTACTGATGAGAAAGCACTACTGTTGGATTGTCCTCCTAATTGTGTCCATGATTCGTATTGATGTTCCCTTTTAACCTAGGTGACTGCACTTCTATCTGTTCATATTGTTGGAATTTCATCTTCATAATCATCATTCATTATTGTATTAAAAAAAAAAATCATTCATTATGCTTAAACATGATTATAAAGTTACCCTTATGCTGAAAACATTCATAGCCCTAGTATTAACATATCCTACAAGTGAAACCACCATAAACAAGGCATTCTGTCCATTCTAAACATCTGGTATGTTATGATTTAGGTACATGGATATCATAAGAGGGAGTTCTGATTTAAGTATGATAAATATGTATCAATACAACTTGTACTCTTAAGGTTTCTGAATAAGGCATCCTCAATAGCAGTATAACAACATAATACACAATTCCATATAAGTATAGAAGTAAGAAAACAAAACATCAAGTGATTAAGGGTTCATTGACTTAGCTTCTACTTCTATTTCCTCTTGCTTAGCTTAATGAAAATCACACAATTCTGGATATATACAAGAGGTTAGAAGAGGGCTTCTATTTCCTCTTGCTTAGCTTAATGAAAATCACACAATTCTGGATATATACAAGAGGTTAGAAGAGGGCTTAGTCAATACTTAAGTAGCTGTGTCTCATCCAACCTATCCATCATTAGTTGGATGACACCTCACTAGGTGAGTCATGCTTAGTCAACATGACACCTCAGCTAACATTAAGCTAATCTAATACCCATATTTAACTCTAATCTTTCCTTAATCTGGCATATACTTGATCCAGATTAGAATTAGAACTAAACCTAGATTAACTTAAGCTAAGCCTGATTTGTTGCTAAACCAACATAAAGTCTAACACATGACTTAGAAACATATTTTACAATCAATTTTTCCCACCCGAGCGTACGAAACAAAGGCATAGCCTCTTCAGTTTTATCACTTAAAAAAAGTGAACAACATTGAGTTGGAGATTAAGTCTCCCAGTAGAGTCAGCGGTTCTGCCTGGCCTACATCTTTGGCTGATGTTCTGTAAGCTCTTTGCTTAATGCTTATCCAAATTCCAGCATACTCAAACAGTATAACAATTGAAACTAGTTGAGCAATTTGAAAAACACTTGAGATATTGTTTGTGTTTGTTTGATGGGCTAGATTCCTGCTAATATTGCTTTGTTGTATGAGATAGTGTGTTCTGTAGATCTTGATGCTTTATCTATCTGATTCAGGTGTTAATAGTTTTTTCTCTGAGAAAAAAATCTGTGCATCGCACATGCCTGCTGCTAGTACTCACTAAAAAGCTTTCTTTTTTCTGTCATGTATTACAAATTTTACTCATTAAAAAGCTTTCTTTTTCCTGTCATGTATTACAAATTTTACTCCAGTTCTGTTCCATGGGTTATGGGAGCACAATTATGTTCGTTTGCACTGCCGCTTTGCTTGTTCTTGTAAATTGCACTAACACTTCTCTTGGTCTTGCAGTTACCTGTTGTAGCATTATCTAGTCATGTTGTTGAAGCGCCAGGCATGATGGAGTGGTTCAAAGATGCAATGGAGGTTGGAAATCCTGAAGCGTTACTTCTAGCCTTGAAGCTAAGAGAAAAGATTTCTTCGGCTGGTGATATATTCGGTGGACTTTTGCCACAACCATTTGGCCCAAACAAGATGTTTACCGCTGACCATCTGAACTCTCTTGTCTCATGCTTTAAGGTATTCGAAAAGCTTATCCTGCAAATATAGATGTATATACAATATATAAACATAGTGACTCATTTAGTTGCCAGGAAGAAGATAATAAAATTCGCCAGTCATAACCTTATTTCGTGAATTTTGTAGGAATCAACCTTTTGTCATCCTCGAGTTCACAGTCTGTGGCCTGTTTTGATAAACGTACTTCCAGTTCAAGCAAAAAGCATAAAAAGAGTCGCAAGTCTAGTTCTTCAGAGGAAGAGGTCGCCAAAAATCTTCGATATTTTTGCGAGATTGTTATAGAAGGATCTCTGCTTCTGTCTTCCCACGATCGAAAAAACTTAGCTTTCTATGTTGTGCTACTTCTCCTACCAAGGTTACCTGCATCGTGGGTGTATCCAAATTGTCTTCTCTTATAAGTTAGTGCATTGTTTGTTGGATATCCTCTCAACCCAAAATTCCTGGCTATATAAGGCTGCACAACATTTTCTGAAGGAGATAGCTGATTGAGTAAAGAATGATGATGATCGCCGAATTGCAGTTATTGTGGTCCTACAGAAACACAGCAATGGAAGATTTGATTGCATAACCAGAACTAAAACAGTCAAAGATTTGATTGGAGAGTTCAATTCAGAATCTGGTTGCATGGTGTTTGTCCAAAATTTGGTTAGCATGTTTGTGGATGAAGGGGCGGCATCAGAGGAACCTTCGGACCAGAGCCAGACAACAGATGACAATTCCGACATGGGCTCAATAGAGGATAGAGATTCTGCCCTAATGGGGGACCAAGATTCTTTAAAGAGTTGGGTTATAGATGCTCTTCCTAGGGTTATCAAGGATCTGACACTAGATACGGAGGCAAAGTTTCGGGTGCGGAAAGAGATACTCAAGTTTCTAGCCATTCAGGGTTTGTTTTCTGCATCCCTTGGTTGCGAAGTAACATCATTTGAGTTGCAGGAGAAGTTCAAATGGCCTAAGGTTGCTACATCGATTTCTTTGCGCCGTCTGTGCATAGAGCAGCTGCAGTTGTTACTAGCAAACACTCAGAAGGGAGAAGTCTCGTCCTCTCAGAAAGGAGTAGACTCACCCTCTCTGTCGAGTGTCTCTGAGCCAAATGACTTATGTTTATACTTCATGCGGTTCCTCAGTACACTATGCAACATCCCTTCTATTTCAATCTTTAGGCCCTTAAATGAAGAGGATGGCAAAGCATTCAAGAAATTGCAGGAAACGGAAACTCGCCTTTCTCAAGAGGTAATTTATTTCTGATTTCTGTTGTCAGGAGGCCTTGCTATGTCTTAGATTCTTAGAATGTACAATGCCATAGATTTTCTTTTCTGAGTTTTGTGTCCTGTGCAATGCAGGAAAAAAATACCGGTCCGGGAAAAGATGCAGATAAACTTCGTGCTCTGCGTTACTTGCTCATACAGTTGTTGCTCCAAGTACTTCTACGACCCGAGGAGTTCTTTGAAGCTGCCTTTCAACTCATTATCTGTTGCCAGAAATCATATCCTTCTTCTGATTTTCTTGAGTCGGTAGACGATGTTATGGATGATAGTGAGACTCCAGAACCAGAACTGTTTGATGTTCTAGTGGATGCTCTTCTGACTTTATTACCTCAATCCTCTCCTCCTTTGCGTTTGGCTGTTGAGCAGGTAGGTTCAATCAATGCAGCGTCTACACTAGCATTCTTATTTTGAAACATGTACAATACACCAATTGAGTTAGGCTTGGATTGCGTTCACCCTGGATTATGTCAGTAATGTGCAATCTCCATTGTCGCTGGAGTGCTTGTCCAGATGGATTTCCATTGCACATGCTTACAAAATGCATTCAGATTGTTGAAATATGCTGTAATCTCAGACACTGCAGCCTCCATTAATTGGCTACTAGAGTGCTACTGCAGTAGTGCATACGCAGTCCCATTGTTCATAGGTTCTACCAGCAACACTAAGCTCAGCAAATACTATTCTGTTGTTAGAATTAATTGGGCGCAGCAGCATACCCAGCAGCACACCAAGTTGTGGCATCAGAAGATGTATAATATTAGGCTATTGAAGAAAATATTAACATTTTGATACAACTGCATGATACAACTGCATAATACTAGTAGAAAACCAATGAAAGAACCCAGGGATGTACATATAACAATTAAAATATAATTCAATATGGTTGAATAAAGTTAAAAACTACTTACTGGTTCAAAAGAATGAATACATGTTAAACTAACTTTCTCCACTTCATGTAATCATTTTGGGTTTGTTGTGTGCAGGTTTTCAAGCACTGTTGCAATGACATTACAGAAGCTGGTCTTCTTCGGATGTTGCAGGTAATCAGGAAAGATCTCAAACCAGCCAGGCATCAGGCAGCAGACGCTGACGATTAGGATGATGAGGAGGAAGATTTCTTAAATATTGAAGAAGAAGAGGATGATGGTGAAGATGAAAATGAGGTAGAAGAGACTGTTGACAGTGATGACTCTGCTGATGACTCTGAAGTAGCGGCCCGTATCAAGGCAGCTGCTAGTAAAGAATTAGCTGATAACTCCGGTGATTCTGATAGCGGGATGGACGATGATGCAATGTTTCGGATGGATTCTTATCTTGTTAAAATTTTTAAGGAGAAGAAGAATCAGCTCGCTGGCAGTGAAACTGCCAAGTCCCAGCTTGTGTCATTCAAACTTCGTGTCCTCTCGTTGCTTGAAATTTACCTGCATGAAAATCCAGGCAAGTAATTTCATCTAATGACAAGTGTTATTTTCCTTACTTATAAGCAGGTAGAATCCTAGTAGGTTTTTGCTTCTATGGTCTATCACGAACACATATTAGGTTTAGATTCTTCTTGTCGCAATTTTTTTTTTTTTTTTTAAATATTTTAGCCATGAGAATGGAAGACCAGCCTAAACAGCAGAGACCAAAGGCCAACAAGAACAAGCCTGTGATGAATGAGTAATGAACAAGTAGTAATAACAGATTTGCAGGAATGTTGTAGTAGTCTTTTTTCTTCTTTTGGATTCTATAATAGCTAAACACTATCTATGTTGGGTCTGGATTTTTCTGTTGGCATGATATCTTCTTTGGATTTTTCATGGCCTTGAAAAGTGAATGCTTGGTAATGTAGTTCCAACTTTGATCATTAAGTATAGTAGACCAAAGGCCAACGAGAACATGCCTGTGATGAATGAGTAATGAATATAAGTACAGAGTAGTATGTGTTATGCAGGAATGTTGTAGTAGTTTTCTTCTTTTGGATTCTATAATAGCTAAACACTATCTATGTTGGGTCTGGATTTTTCTGTTGGCATGATATCTTCCTTGAATTTTTCATGGCCTTAAAAAGTGAATGCTTGGTAATGTAGTTCCAACTTTGATCATTAGGTATAGTAGTATAGTTTGAGTGCTCATAACACTTTTGTTGTTTTCTTGCCGCTCAGGTAATCCCCAGGTCGTGACAGTTTACTCATACTTAGCCCGGGCATTTGTGAGCCCACATTCTAGCCATGGTAACGATCAGCTTGATCAGAGGATATGGGGAATTCTGCAGAAGAAAATTTTAAAGTCAAAGGAGTATCCAAAAGGTGAACATATTCAGTTCTCTATTTTAGAATCTTTATTGAGTGGAAGTTTGAGATTGGCAGCGAAACTATTCAAGAAAAAGAATTCTTCTGTGGATGCGTCAACGAAGAAGCAAGAGGCTTCTTTAGCCAGACACAAAATGGTTACATCTCTTTCTCAACAGGCGACCTTTTGGCTTTTGAAAATCATTCATGCGGGAAATTATTCCAAGTCTGAACTGGAAAAGGTTGTAGATCTATTCCAGCATGTATTCGTGGAGTACTTGGATTCTAAAAAGTCCGGATTGAAACCTGATTTTGTAAAAGAGGTTTTCCAAAGGCAAACGTGGCTTGGGCATAAACTCTTCAAATTCATCTTAGAGAAATGTGTTGGTGCGAAATTGGAGTTCAGGCAAACCCAAGCACTTGAGGTGTTCGCAGTAATTTTGAAGTCACTGGTTTCCAAAAAGAATGGGGAGTATGAGAGTCCTCTGGCGGAAGACTTGATAGCCCAAATGCCATTATTAGCAGAATTGATTTGGAAGCTGATCACCAATTTGCCAAAAAAGCAGTCTTGGAGAGCTCAAGTTCGTCGTTCTTGTGCCAAGATATTCAAGGTAATTTCGATGCTTAATGCGATAAAGGAGTTTCTAAAAGCTCTAAGCAAAGAAGCTACAGATGCTAGTGAATCTCATCTTAAATTGATCAATGATTTTCTCAAAGTTCAAAGCTATGAAAACTCAGAGGCTTGCGAGTATCAGCTTAATTAGATCAAGTATTTTCTGAAAGAAAGGAATATTCTCATAGCAAAGAAGCCTCTGATGCTCCTGAATCTCAGCCTAATTTGATCAAGGAGTTCCTCAAAGTTTCAACCAAGAAAGCCTCTGAGTGGCAATCTCAGCCTGGAGAATTATTTCTCTCTCTGAAGGAACTTCAAGTAAAGGTGAAAGAGGCTTCGAAGGAAAACAACAAAGAGAAGTAACAAGAGAAATAAGGAACAAAGCCAACATATATCGTACTCTCACAGTTCTAAGAAATTAACAAATAACTATTAAGAAAAATCATTCAATAACAGTAACAGATTGAAGTTGCAAAGAGGAAACCAAATAGCACTGCAACTATTATTATGGAACTAGTTTCCAAGCATCTGATCGCACTACAAAGCAGTAAGCTTACCAAATATTATCTTTCCAATGGACAAGGTTTAATAAATCAAAGTAGCAATGGAGAGAAAGCTCTTTACTTGCAACTTTCAATTTAGGAAGAAAATAACAACAAAATTTTCAAGAAGCATCAACAGAAAGGGACTGAATGCTCACTTAGCAGCACTGGTAGTACTACCAGCATTTTTTTTAGATTCTTTTTCAGTTTCGGTTTGTGCTATCACAGAGTTAATTAGCTGATTATGAACATCTCATTCATCAGGGGAAGAACACTAGCATACACTGACAGGGGAAAACCATCTTGGATTTTTTGTTAATTTCTTTGATAAAATGGAAGAACCTGCTCATCAACAATATTTTCTTATGTTAAAAATTTCATAAAAAAAAATCATAACCATGTTAAAATCCTAGTCCATATTCATAACCTGCTCATCACTAGTATTAGACATAAAATTATCAACAATATTTTCATAAAATTATCAACAATATCAAATTATCAACAATATCAACAATATTTTCATAAAATTTTCATAATATTAGACATAAAATTATCAACAATATTTTCATAACCTGCTCATCAACAATATTAGACATAAAATTAATTTTAGGTATAAAGTAACCTAAAATCTCAAGCATCATATTCACGTCAAAGAAAATATTATTACGATTATAGTTCTATAAAACGGAATAAAATAATGATATTGATCGTGTTTCAACAATCGTTTTCTTTTGATATCTGTGGCAGAATAATCATCTTATTGTTGGAACAATTGTTGAATTATGCTTGCAAAACAATCACAAAAAAACAAACAAAAAAACAACGTTATGGCTGAGTCGCGGACTAGGTCGCTTTCTTTAAGACGTTTCGCGGCTCTGCCCAAGATTGTGCAAGCATTTCTTCATGTCACGTCGTCCCCAGGATAAAACAGCCGTGTTCAACCTCTTACACAATCACTCTTGCACGATGAGAGGATGTGAAACTTCTACACTTCATTCATGCTCAGAAACTCTTTAGAGAAACTTAGGATGATCACAAATTTGTTTTTCTTTCTCACAAAAATTCATTTTTTAATAAACTCAAGAGACATAATAGAAAACTCTCACATAAGAAAAGGGCTTCTACAACTCTCCCAATTCTTTTCATAAAAAAACTAAAACATTAACGAAGACTTTCATCTTTCATTTTTTGTTTTTCCAACCAAATTTCTGATTTATTGTTAAGAGTTTCAAAACATTTAAAAATGCTATTGGAAATGTTATTATGGTGGAGTTAACACCATTAAAACTACAAATATATAACGGTCAAAATTAATGCAAAATTAAAATTTCTTTTATGAAAAACATAATTGTTATTAAAAACATTTTTATTAGGAATTCAATATATGTTTTAAATATATATTCCCAACAGATTATGTAAAACAAGTTAAAGCTGCAAGAGAATATCAACATCAAAACAAGTTCGTCTCCACCCTACACTTCCAACTAACTTAGCAAGGAAGAGAATTTCAAACTGCGCACGCCTTTCCACTAATACACTGTTGAGACTATTAGTCCCACAATGTATGGGTTTCTAAGATCCTGCGGTTTATAATCCTATGGGCCTCTCCACTCATTGCCAATTGGTTTTGAGTTGGACGCCCGTATTCTAATATGGTATCAGAGCAGGATATTTGCGACGAGTCATTGACCGCGCCTTTGCTCCGCGTCACCCGATTTAATTGTCCACGTGTTAGACCCAACGAGGCTACACGTGAGGGGGCGTGTTGAGACTATTAGTCCCACAATGTATGAGTTTCTAAGATCCTGCGGTTTATAATCCTATGGGCCTCTCCACTCATTGCCAATTGGTTTTGAGTTGGACGCCCGTATTCTAATATACACAAATGAGCCTTAAAACCCAATATGCAACAATCTGAGTATGAATCCCTGCTTCACAGATCCTATTACTCCACTAACCAGTTGAGAACAACTTGAATTTCCACCGCAATTACTCAATGCACAACACACATTTACAATTTGAAGTACCATGAGCAAGACCTGAGTTCTCAACCTTGTTATATAATTTCTGGTACATGTATCATCTTCCTTTGCTTGTTGTACGAAACCCAACCAACAACATATGCTTGAGAGAGAAAATTGAGTTGTACAAATTAAGCCGAATTGATAATATAAACAGTGAAAGAGATTGAAACTCCTTCAGAAAAATCTGGAGCACTTCACTATGTCTGGCAACTATAAAATGAGTAATTTTTCATTAAAACCCTTTGCAGAAATAAACATGAGTATACTATCTTTTCCACCATTGGGTACAAACATAAGGTTCATTTTGAGTATAATGCAAACAACACAGTCCACTCAAGGTAGAGTTCAATTTTTTTCCATTAAGCCAATAGTTCACGAGTTACAACACGAAAGGTGTCACTATCCATGCACAAAAACTCCAACAAAATAAATTGTTCACAAAAACCCAATTTAACGTAAACTTTCTATATTACCCTTCTAGTTTAAACCGAAATTGGTTTCATCATTTTTCAACATATTGTCATTTCACCAACACAAACTTCAATGATGAAACCAAACACGCCAACTTCCAAGTCAGACTGAATAAACTAAGAAAAAATCAGGTGAAAGCAAAATTTGGTTTCATCATAAAGAAACACAATAAGATGAAACCTATAAGCTAGAACCAGAGGATGAAGATGAACAATGGAACTCAACCAATAGACTGAACAAATAGGAAGCACCCCATCTAAGCAACTGATGAAAATTGCGAATTTGGCATGATCAATCCACAATCAACACTTTCGTAGGAATTTGAATCTTCACTGCGTCTCTGACGCACAACATCATCTCGGACGTCCCCTAAAGAGATTCCACTAGAGCCAACAGTTGACTGCCACATCAAAGACATTATAATGCACAATAAGAAACCAAAATTGGTTTTCAACAGTAAACTACAATTTGGTTTTCTCGAAAAATATGAAGTATGAAGCCAAAATTTGTTTTAACATAAAATTCTCGAATCACCAACGAGATTGGTTTCATCCACAAAAACTATAAAAAAAAGTGCAATAAAATTAGATGAAACTGAAACTCGTTTCAACATAAATTATCGTATCACCAACAATATTCGTTTCATCGGCAGAAATTAAATAGAAAATGAAACCAAAGGTCGTCTCAACATAAAGTTATCGGATCACCAATATAATTGTTTTCGTTAATAAAAAGTAAAAAAAGAAAGTGAAATAAAATTAGAAGCAACCAAAACTCGTTTCAACATAAATTGCCGTATCACCAACAAAATTGGTTTCATCGACATAAAATCTTTAAAAAATCACATATTAGATGAAACCAAAACTGGTTTCAAAAAAAAAAAAAAAGAATATTATATCACCAACAAATTGGTTTAAATACAATGAAATCAAAAAAAAAAGAACCAATTTTGAATATGACCGGTGGGGAACTTGAACAAATACTTGTTGTGTACCTGCGAGGTGTTATATGAGGGTGATGATTTTGAATTTAGAAACAGCCAAACCATGCTTAATATGACACCTTGCTAAGTAAATAATTTTGAGAAGCACCAAGACCTGCGAGTTAGTTACACATTAATGTTAATCACGCAAATTAAATCCTTCCAAAATGAAATTCCCACGTCATACTACGTAGAGAGAAATAACAAGTACACTGACCAATTCAACTATAGAGCTTTGCCAAATTGTTTGCATCTACAATTGCAGTCATTATGAGAGCAGAGAAAACCTATGAAATGACAACAACTAATAATGAGAACACAATTATCAACAAGTATTATTGTCTAAGATCTCAGTGAACGGTTTTGATAGTTATCAAGGTAAGTCTTACTTGAAAAACATCAGCAAATAACATCCTTCCAACCTCTACAAATTGAGCTCCCATTAATCAAATGCAACCCCACAAATTAATCCAAGCCTTATACCAGCTTAAACTGGACTTTCACATTTCTTTTTATCCAAAGCCATCACCTAAATGAATCCACTGTTCATATACTCTTGTCGTTAGCAACTTGACTGCAACCATTACATGTAAAAAGATATATTTTACACAACCAAATCGTGAATTAGAAGGAAAAAAAAAACATAGATAGAAACCATGTAAACGGATTCTCATTTATAACTAAATCACTTGTGACTCTTTTGATTAAGCTACACATGCCAATGGCAAAGGAATATCATTTTGATGCACATGAAAAAAAAAAATGAAACAATGGGAAGGAGAAAATATCAAAGCCAAAAATTCTAGCATCTTTATGAAACGAGATGAGTTCCTATTTGGGATTTATACTTATTTTCTTTAACATGTTTTTTGGGGATTCTGACTACAATAGATAAATCCAAGTACCAGTTAGGAAGCTCCACCAAAATTAAAGGATCATGCCATTCTAATCGTATAAATTCCGAAATATTTTGATAAATCCAAGAGATTTCTCTTCTAACCTTCACACGTATCAATTAAAAATGAAGCCTACTCAAGATCCATCAGTAACAACACCAATTTCAAAATCAAAACATGTAGATCTGAAAAATAAAATCGAAACCTAACTATAATTTAATTTAACAATCAACACCGAGTAGATCTAAAACCCCAAATAGAAACCTAACTATAATTTAATTTAACCTGCTGAATTTCTAAGAAGAATTAGCGTCGTAAAATGAAAAATGAATTGATCGCCTCAATCAACCATTCAATGATAAACAAACCCCTAAAATTCTATCTGTATATGCCATGGATGATTCAGAGCTTCTTTTGAAATGGTCGAGGTTTTGGTGGTGGTGCATGAGTAGGAGGTGGAGGTGCTGTAGGATAGGGCGGAGGAAAAATAATAAATAGAATAAGAGGAGGCGATGGAAAAATGAGCAAATGAAATAAGATAAGAAGAAATTAATTATGGGAGGGTTGTTATGGAATTATTAGAAAACTTGAATGATCTAATTTAAACTTTATAAAAAATTTGGGGTTTTTGTATCACTTTTGGGGAAAATGGAGTTCTTGTAACTCTCAACACATGGGTGGATTTTTTGTACCACAAGTTTGTTCACCTTGGTGTTATATAGCTAGTTATGTTAAGCCCATCATAAAAGGAAACATCATCATCAGTAAAACTCCTTAAAACACTATCAGGCAGTGCACCCAAGAATTCCGGTGCCCTTCCAGTTTTAAATACCTCGATCCACATGCGTATCAAAATTGCATTTATCTTAGGAATATTAACAAACACTTCATGTGCCTCCCCATATTTAACTATCCTTGCCAAAACAAGTGTCAACATTCTATTCATATCTAGCATTTTAACAAACAACTTCCTCTCATCAACAATTTCAGCGTCATTAACAACACTTGAAGAAACAACAACCAATTGTATATATGAAAAATTTGATTTATACCCAAAGCTAAGAAGTAATCGAAGAATCAAAGTAATGATTTGACTTCTGCGAGTTTTCTGAAACGAATGAGTGGAGGAAAGATGAGGAGTAGAGATGGAAGTGTGTTTATGGGTTTTGTGAAATTTGGAAGATGATTTTGACACCATTTTAAGAATGAATGTAAAGTTGTGGATTTAGATGAGAGTGGTGGTGAAGACAATATTGATGGGTTTAGGTTTGGTATGTATGGAATCAATTGTTTTTCATGATTTTGAAAAGAAGAATAGGGTTTCCAAGAGGTCCGAACTGAGATTACGTTTTGCATGTGTAGGTGTATATAGATGACAGACCTAGGTGGAGAGATTTGAAGCAGCGATGTACCAAAGAACATACCGGGCATAACACTGAATCACCCCCGAAAACCCTAGCGCGAGAAAAGAGACATCTATCAAGCGCCCGAGAGATAAGCACGTGTACAGGAGAAACTCGGATGTGATGGAGAAAAGACTGCTAAGGTCTGAAGTAAAAAATGCACTGATAGGATAGAAAAGAAGACCGAAGGAATCTAGTCAAAGCAGAGCCCGAGGTTAATAGTATTCAACCCGATAAAAAAGAAAAGGCGACATCGGATCAAGGGATACCAAGTGATACAGGTGTATCCGTACTCCTTTAGGGAACTTAGTTAACCTCAAGCTAAGTTAAGGGAAGAATCCTATTCTAGGAAGGAATCATTGTTTAGGCAGAATTCCTAATTAGGAAAGAGTTTGTTTTATGCAACACTCTTAGTTTAGGAAATAAATTCCTAATAGAAGACCTAGTCGGCTGAGTACGATAAAGTCTATAAATATAGAGGTTTGGTTGTTAACTAAACACACAGAAAACCTAGAGAAGTTTGTGAGATAATTAATTATTGTAAAAGCAATCTTAGCAAAAAGTTTATGGTTAACTACTGTTTAGAGAGATTGTGAGCGTAACAAAGGGAGAATTGTAATCGTTTTCTTGTTCATAATCTAGAGAAGATATATTTCTTCGAAACACTACTTGTGTTCTGTGTCCTTCTAAGTTTCTTGTCTAATATTATACTGAATTCCTCCTTTATAGTGATAGCTACCAAGGAATAGTTGGTGTACCTAGGATTCATTGTTGGGCAACGGAAGATCAATCCAAGGAAGTTGAAGTGATCACTAAGTGTCCTAGACCTAGTACTGTAACTGAAATCAGGAATTTCTTAGGGGCTTGAATATACTTGCGTAAGTTTATCCGGCATTTCTCAACTATTGCAGGAACATTACATGGTTTGACGGGAGCTAAGGCAAAGTTTGAATGGCAGCAAATCCATGAAGATGCTTTTCAGTTACTAAAAAGAAATATTTCAGAAGCACCGGTGTTGGCATTGGCTAACTTACAACGTACTTTTGAAGTTGAGACCGATGCTTCTAACTATGCATTGGGAGGAGTGTTGTTGAAATATGGTAAACCAGTGGAGTACCATTCAAAATTGTTCTTAGGTGCTATTAAAAACTACGCACCTTATGACAAAGAATTTTATGCTTTATACCAATGTATCAAGCATTGGCGAGTGTATCTCTTAGGTAAATAAGTAGTGGTACATTCAAATCACAAACCATTGGAGTATCTACACGCACAGACGAAACTACAACAAGCCCGACACATGAAGTTGATGTCTTACTTGATGAGTTTCAACATTCTCATTAAGTACAATAAGGGAGTAACAAACAAATTGGCATATATGTTATCTTGTCCACCAGTCCGAGCATTAATGGTGGCCATGAGAATTCAGCCGATTATTCCTCAAGAGTATGCAGAGTCATACGCATCCAGCAAAGACTTCAAGAAGGTGTTAGAAGGTGTGAAGAGTGGTTTGAAAAGCGAGTATGAACTCCGAGATGGATTGTTATACAAGGGTCAATTACTTTGCATTCCAGAAGATGGAGATCGTTTACAATGGTTAAGAGAGGCACACACATCTCGAGTTGCTGGACACTTTGGGATGAATAAGACTCTTCTTAACCTTCGTCGTTATGTATTTTGGCCAAACATGCAAGATAATGTGACTAAGTTAGTTAGAGGGTGTAAGTTGTGCAGTACATCTAAACCTTCCAATAGAAAATGTGGGTTATATATACCATTGCCAGTACCATCAAGACCCCGGGAGAGTATTTTTATGGATTTTCTTGGTGGATTACCAAAGACCAAGTCTGGTCATGATTATTTGTTCGTTGTGGTCGACCGATTCAGCAAGATGATTGCATTAATTCCATGTACAAAGATGGTAACAGGAGCCGGTGCAGCAAAGCTCTTCTTTGAGCACGTGTGGAAACATTTTGGTTTACCTACTTCGATTATTTCTGATAGGGATAGTCGGTTCCTTAGTCACTTTTGGGATTCTTTATGGAAAATGATGAACACTAGGTTGAAGAAGAGTACAACTTTTCATCCACAAACAGACGGAAAAACAGAATTGGTCAACATGACTATGGTTCACATGTTAAGGGGATATAATTCTAAGCATCCTAAAACTTGGGATGAGAATTTACCGTATCTACAGTTTGCTTTTAATATAGCAGTTCACAGTTCTTCGGGGAAATCTCCTTTCGAGATGTGCTATGGTTACTTACCACCTAGTCCTTTCGATCTAGTATTTTCTAGTGACACCTCAATGGGGGGGAAGGAAGGAAGTGAACGAAAAAAGGCGCAAAATTTCTTAGATAAGATATCTCAGATTCATGCGACTGTTGAAGCAAAATTAAAGAAGTCACAAGCCAAATACAAAGCAAAGCATGACAAGCATCTTGTGCCTTGTAATTTCAGTGTTGGTGACTTGGTATGGTTAAAGTTAGGTAAGGAACGACTGAAGGGGGAAGGTAAGAAATTGAAGCCATTGAGGTATGGACCATTTCCTATTTTTGATCAGATTGGTGACAATGCCTTTCGTTTGGATCTGCCACCTTTTCTAGGAATGTACTCGGTTATAAATTCCGAATACTTGAAGTTGTTTGAACCACCATTATTAGATGATTACGGTGATGACACTATGATCTTACCACGGGTAGAAGAATTATGGTTTGATAGAGAAGAACCACTCAAGGAAGACTTTGTATTGGAGCGAAGAGTGACTAAAACACGACAAGGAGAGAAAGAAGCCTTTATAATTGGATGTAAAGGTCAAGTTCCTAGCAAGGCTAAGTGGTTTAACAAGGAAAAAGGGACTCTCGAGTTCCCTAACCTTCATTTTTAACTCTCACATGAGTTCAAGTTCTTCAAAGGGGGACCCATGATACATGTGTATCCGTACTCCTTTAGGGAACTTAGATAACCTCAATATAAGTTAAGGGAAGAATCCTATTCTAGGAAGGAATCCTTGTTTAGGCAGAATTCCTAATTAGGAAAGAGTTTGTTTTATGCAACACTCTTAGTTTAGGAAATAGATTCCTAATAGAAGACCTAGTCGGCTGAGTACGATAAAGTCTATAAATAAAGAGGTTTGGTTGTTAACTAAACACACAGAAAACCTAGATAAGTTTGTGAGACAATTAATTATTGTAAAAGCAATCTTAGCAAACAATTTAGGGTTAACTACTGTTTAAAGAGATTGTGAGCGTAACAAAGGGAGAATTGTAATCGTTTTCTTGTTCATAATCTAGAGAAGATATATTTCTTCGAATTACTACTTGTGTTCTGTGTTCTTCTAAGTTTATTGTCTATTTTTATACTGAATTCCGCCTTTATAGTGATAGTTACCAAGGTATAGATATCAAATGTATCACCAAGACACCAATATCGGGAAGAAATGTGTCGGGAGTTACAGTCATCAGGATATGGTCGAGTACATCGGAAGAGTTTCCAGGTCCCGCCCGAGGGGATCACCAAAAGGGATACGCTGTGATTAACACTGTAGTTTCGATGTATTGGCATGTTAGCCTATAAATAGAGCGCCTTGTAGAGAGAAAAAATGAGGTTAATCAGTGGAAAAAGGAGAGAGCTTGGAGAGAACAACATACTTTGTACTTTTGAGAAGTAATACGATCATATTTTCACCCCCCGTGGATGTAGGTAATCATGCCGAACCACATATATATTGTGTTCTTGTGTGTTGAATATCTTTCTATTTTTATTTAAATTGCTTAAGATATATCAGATGTAGTAGTAGGATTTTCTACATCTACATTCTGGCGATGTTGCCGGGGAACGTGTAACATCTTTTGGTACCTGAAAAAATTGCAAAAATAGGGAAATCCAAAGCTCCAAGGTCATCTACTATGCTGTTGAAGCTAAGGGAAGAACTCTTTTCAGTCAAGTATGATAGTTAATAGAACATGTTATTTAGTCAAAACAAATTTATTTTTTGATTAAAACTCTTGTAGCTATATGTGTCCATAGTTTTCAAATTTCGGTTTTAAGGGTTTTTACATCGACTACGTATTTCCTTTGGAATCCTTAGCTAGGATGAGTTGTTAGAAAAATTCAACAACTTCTAAAATAACATCCTTGATGTTTGGTAAAAGCTATATGAAACTTCTTCTCACCAGATGTTCTACGTTTGAGCTTTTAAATTTGTCAAAACCATTTATAGCATAATACCATCAGTGGATCGGCTCAAAGTAATTGAGTAAGAGCACTGAATCCTTAAAGAATTGTATCCTTAAGGGCTGGTCACATCAGAAAACCAGGGGAATATCAGGGTAAAACTATCCCTGAAGAGTTCTGAGGGAGAAGCTGAAGAAAGCATCTTGATCCAACATCACACGCATGTGGTAATACCATCATCACCATGAAAGGGAGTTATCACGGAAAAATACTACTAAAAAGATATGTCTTTTTGAATATATAGTACGGCTAGGTGATGATTTTCGGCACAAGGAATGTTAGGACAAATAATGATTAATGCACGATGAGGGTACTGAAAGCGACGTAACAATAACTTTCCTTCCATAATGACCACCTTAGTAGTCAAACTGGCTAATGTGCTGAGCTCATCATGGCTAAAATAAAAGTAGTACTCACATCTACTCATAAAATGTTTTTTCAAAACAGTCC
Organism: Papaver bracteatum; assembly: GCA_023529315.1. NCBI lineage: Eukaryota > Viridiplantae > Streptophyta > Magnoliopsida > Ranunculales > Papaveraceae > Papaver > Papaver bracteatum. Next base: position 4,467,968 of record JAJJWX010000811.1, on the reverse strand, counting down.
AAAGTGAGGTGTCATTTGCTCTGTGGACGTAGGTAGAGCTCTCGGGAGTGGACACGGACTGACCCGATGACCAGCACATCAAGGACGGGCAGAGTTTTGAGGAACCGAATGGTAGCAGGAGCTAGCATGCAGGAGGGAGTGACTGACTCGCAACAAGGGGGAAATCTCCTACATCAACCCGAGGATATTCAAAGACCAGGGGTAGGAATTTCTACCGCGAACGAAGAAATCAACTTAGGAAGGGATGAGGACCTTTCTCCTTTAAGGCATATCAACCCGAGCTAGATGAGACCCGACAACATGATAGATGGATCGACTGTATCGGAAACATAGGATGACGAGGAAGTATTAATGATGCAAGAAAATCACAGGCGTGCTAGGAAGCATGCTGACCACCAAAGGTCTTTGGATCAAGAGAAGGAAAGACTTAGGCGAGTCCGATTGGGTAGAAGAGACTAGACCCGAAATATCCCCCCTGTGGTACCTCCAGCAACACCGCATACAACACCACCAGTCATACCTGAAAAAGCGGGGGTCTAACAACCAAACCCAATATTTTGCTTAGCAATCTGTATGGACAAACTCCAATATACTTTTATGAGAATCAACTACATAGTTAGACTCAATCAATAGAAAATTATATCAAAGAGTTTATATCTCTATCTATCGATTTAAATCTTACTCGACCAAAATGCGAGTCTCTATTAAATATAAGAGAGATAACTTGGATGGTACCAAAGACCGATATCCAAGTTTCAATCAATTTAAATCAACAACCAAAAGGCCGGATATTCTAATTGGTTGAACAACACACAACCTATGTTATTTCAATTATATAACAAATATAATGAAGAAAAGAAATAAAAAAGACACCAGAATTTTGTTAACGAGGAAACCGTAAATGCAGAAAAACCCCGGGACCTAGTCCAGATTGAACATACAATGTATTAAGCCACTACAGACACTATCCTACTCCATACTAACTTCGGTCTGGACTGTAGTTAAACCCCAACCAATCTCACACTAATCCAAGGTACATTTATGCTCCTACGTCTCTGATCCCAATAGTATACTACATACTTGATATCACCCTTAGTTGATATCACCCATAACTAATAATTGTTACGGCCCAAAGTCGAAAACTTTAATAAACAAATATGTGTCACACAAAAAAGTTTACGGTAATAGATAAATCCGACTCCCACGAATATACCTACGAGTTTTGTTCCGTCTTTTGATAAATCAAGGTGAACATGAATCAATTGATAAACCAGACTTATATTCCCGAAGAATAGCCTAGTATTATCAATCACCTCACAATAGTCTTAATCGACGCAGCGAAAAAAAAAATCGTGGAATCAAAAACGATAATACGAAGATGTTTGTGACTACTTTTTATCTTGCCTATCGGAGATATAAATCCCAAGAAAATTATTATAATTATACTCGTACAATAGAAACAACAAGACAAGATCACACAACTACAAGAAAAGTAGTATCGGCTTGGCTTCATAATCCCAATGAAGTCTTTAAGTCGCTTACCTGGTGTTTATATGTGAAAATAGTTTCTGTTGATTTCAAGAATTTCGAGTGTGTACGGGTGATAAACAATTTAAACCCTAAACAATGTACTGCAAGGGAGTACTTTAAGTTCGAGAGATCAATCTGTACAAATCCAGCCTAAACCAAGAAATGGTCGTTCCGGACTTGCTTCGGTCACAAAGTGGAGGAGAATGGGTTGGTTTTGGGGAGGTAAGTAAGGAAAGTGATGAGACCAGAATAGTTGATTCTGGAAGAGTAGTTGTGTTACTGTGAGTTGTATCAGAAAAGTGGGAAGGCTAACAAATGGTAAGCTAGCAAGTATTTTATGAGTGTTTTATATTCCCAAATGAACTTGTTGTTCGGTGAAGATAGGTAAAACCTATTTATACAAGTCAAAGTAAAACGTACTTTGGTCTCATTATGGGATGGATAAATGGGTAAGTAAATGGGAGGAGGTGATAACCGCATGCATGAAATTGATGTTCCATAAAACCGTTAACATATGGAATTGATGTTCCATAAAACAGTTAACGTATGGAATTGATTGTTGAGCGTTTCACCATTGACTCCCTACATTTATTAACCGCCTCACCTTATGACACTTCCTTATGACGGGCATAGTGTACGCCGCACGCTGTAAACTGCCAAACCAATACCCAAAGAGGATCCCCCAGTTTGTGATATGTGTTTGATGTCTCGATTGTTTTTGTGGAAAACATGTGGCATGTCGTTGTTGCCTGGCAAGTCGAGCTTGGGAAAATTGGTAGCTTAGTGACCTTCGACGGTCGAGATCTTGCATCTTAAGAGGCAAGGTAGCCGTTGATTGCCGCACGCTTTTGTTCGTTGGTGGCCGCATGGGGAAGGCCAGCATGGTGGCGCGACTAGGTTGGCATGCCGTTGGCATGTCCAAACTTAGGTTTTAGGGCCAAAGATTACTATGTGTTGTCTGGAAACCTTAGATGGCTAGGATTTGCTCCTGGGGTTGAAGGGAAACCGTTGATTGTTGCACGCATTCATTTTGGTAGCCGTGTAGGGAAGGCCATCATGGTGGCACGTCTAGGCATGCCTTGGCGCCATTAGGTTGGCATGGCGCAGTTTGGCTTGGCATGTGGGGCCGAGGGTTTGCCGTGGGTGTATGGCATGGCTATCTTTAGCTAGGAGCGGTTTTGGATTGGTATGTGGGGCCAAGGGTTTGTCATGGGCGCATGGCATGGCTAGATTTGGCTAGGTGCGATTTTAGCTTGGCATGTGGGGCCAAGGGTTTGCCATGGGAGCATGACATGGATAGCTTTGGCTAGGCGCGGTTTTGGCTTGGCATGTGGGGCCAAGGGTTTTCCATGGGCGCATGGCATGGATATCTTTGGCTAGGTGCAGTTTTGGCTTGGCATGTGGGGCCATGGGTTTTCCATGGGCGCATGGCATGTCTAGCTTTGGCTAGGCGCGTCACCAAGCTAGGGTTTTGGGCCAAAGGTTGTTTGGTAACCTTAGACGGACATGATTTGCTCCTGAGATTGAAGGGCAACCGTTGATTGTTTCACGCCTTCGTTTTGGTAGCCGCATAGGGAAGGCCAGCATGGTGGCACGGCTAATTTGGCATGGGGCTGTGGATAGGGAAAAACATGTCGCCGGTTTTTCGGGAAGATGGAGAGTCGAGCGTGCTGTTGAGACTCCTCAGCCGAGTAAGATGTTAATCCTCACACAGATGAACCGCTGTAAAGGGGGTGCTTAGATTCGGGAAATCAATCTATATGACTCCGGCCTAAACCAAGACAATGGCCATTCCATAATCAATTCGGTCGCAAAGAGGGAGATGGGTTGATCTGTAGGAGGGAAGCTGAGAATTGTGTGGGATCGGTGATGATCGAGGATTGTGGGTGTGTTGAAGGTTTCTGCAGTATTGGTGAACTGTTGAGTTCGAATAAGTTCTGAGTGATTGATGAATTCTTGAGAGTAGTTACTCGAGAAATTTAGTGTTAGACGTGTATTCGAGTGTTCCAATGTCGATAAAGATGTCCTTTCAATCATGGATTCATAGACTTATTTATACTGTCAGAGTAGTAACACCACTGACCCATGTAAGTGTGATGGTTTCTTGAGTGAAAGAGTGGGAAAGTGGGAGATCGTGGTAAAGTCAGTTCCACGTCGTGTGGAGACTTGTATGATCGTGCACCCACTACTTTGCTAACTCCTTCAACCGTTAACACGACTTACGCACATTTCTCATCGTGGGATGAATCCACGTGTCGTAGACCGCCAGACCAAAACCCTAAGTGATATCCCCCCATTTGTGACGTGATTGATGTTTCACAAATCGTGGAGTCTGCGGGGAAGACGTGTTTAGGTTAGTCAATTGTTGACTGATTAGATACTGAGTCTAAGTTTGGTGAATCAAGCATGAATGGTGAATGCTCATCGATTCATGGGTCGAACATGTAGTTCTCTGGAGAGATGCCAGTATGACAAGTTACTGACTAGTTGAGTGGTTGAGCAAGTATTGCCGCAAATTATGAGAATTTAATGAGCAACTGAGCAAGTGTTGCTCAATTCACCGAATTATGGGAAATTGATGGGCAATTGAGCAAGTATTGCTCAACTCTCCAAAATTAAGGATTTGATGGGAAACTGAGCAAGTATTGCTCAATTCACCAAATACTAGAGAACTGTTGAATATTAACTAATATTCTGGCGATTGAGCAAGTATTGCTCGATTCAGCGAATTATTTACTGGTGATGTGACCCAGTAAAATATTAATTAAAATATTAGTAGATTACCGAATATTGTTTAATTAATTTTAGATGTTGATTAATGAATCAACGTAAATTTATTAGTGTTCGAAATTGATCAGAATGATGGTTTCACAGAGCGTTCATTCGAAACCCTAATTTTGGACAATCCTCCATCAATTGGAGAATTGACGAAAATTGATTACGAGTGATTGAGAGACCGACCACATGGGATGAGGAACGTCCATGTGATGCCCAGCGTTCGAGTGAGCATGCACCAGGGTTCTCAGTTTGAGAGTTGGTGAAAAGTGATGATTAAATGGGGAGTTCACCATTTACTGAAAATATTGCTAGGTTCAGCATTAGGTGTAAAACCTAGTTATGAGAGATGGGACTGACCAAGAGGGCATGTTACCATCTCCTAGTGGTTACGTGACCAAGTGTTGGTCGTTTGGAGGATTCTCCAGGTTGGTTGAATCCCTGATTAGCGTCCTTTCCAAAATTTTCAATACAAATGCAGGCTTTGCTTTCATTGTTCGTAATCATACATGGAGATTTGTGGTAGCAATGGCCTTCTCAACAACATCCAGAGATGTGAATCAAGCAGAATCTCTGATACTTCTTAAAGCTCTTCAATGGATCAAACTAATGAAGTACCAGAAAGTAATTGTGGAATGAGATAATATGTCTGTTGTTAATTGTTGTAATGTTAGAGTAGATGATTTTCAATGGGAGGATCAAAACATCATTTCAGATTGTCAGAAAATCCTAGTTGGTTTAGAGTCTTGTAAGGTTACTTTTCATAACCTTACAAGAATTACAAATAAGTAAAATTCATAACCACTAATTAACCCACTAAGCATACTAACATTAATCTCCTTTTCCAACTATAGACCATAAATCAAATAACGAAATCATTATTTCCAACAAGTGACCTTCAATGATCAATGATTCTAGAACAAAACATTTTAAGAAGATCCTGTTATTCAAGTTAACATTACTGATTGGAAGTGAATCAAGTTTCATGAAGGTAAGTCTTGGAAAATCCATAAAAGCAGGTAAAACGATAACATTTGAGTTATCACCCATTTTGAACTCCAACTTAACCAATGAATAGCAAGTAAAAAGACATTGAGTAAGCCATGATATTTTCACACCAGAGATATGAAGAAAAAGCTCTTGAATGTTAAATTTTCTAGTAGTACCGATAACCCAAGTAGTAAGACAACCAGTCATTGTTGACATATCAAAGTTTATTTGCTCCCCACAAACAAGACTAACCCTTTGAATGTCTAACAAGTCACGGAGGAAGAACACATGGTCTATAAATTTGATGAATTTTTCATACGGTAGTACACCGTCGTCGTTATGGTTGCTATTGTTGAAAGCAAGTGAGAATTTGTTGAAATCAAAGTTGAGAACTGGGGCTGAAATCCAAAGATTTCTCCATCTCTTTGACAAGACACAAGTTGGAACTACATCCGTCATGTCCATGAAAGACATGATGTGGTGAATTAAGGTTTCTGATAAATTTCTAATCCCGTCGATACCATTATGAAACGGTGAGTTTCTTGGTTCGTCCATGCTTAAAACCTAATTTTAGTTTGCGAAGAAGAAAACCCAAATAAATAAATAATAAGTACAAGCTGATGCTGGAGTGCGGTTTGGCATCTTTATATAGAGAAACGTAATCTATTCATGATACAACTAGGAATCAGTTTTCCGAAAGGAATGTGAATTCGCTGCTAGTTTTTAATTTTGTAGTGGGTATGGATAGCAGTAGAAACCCCATGATAAGGTACATACACCGTACCGACAGAGTTCTAATCCCAAAAAATAAAAAAAAATAAAAAAGTGGTGGGCAGGAGGATTGAACCTGGCCTTTGTGGAATCTTGATATGGATTTGATAATAAACTTGGCACCAGAAAAATACTTAATCCGGGGTACTATTGGAAATGCATACATGAGAAATTCTTAGGGTAAGAATTTTTCTTGCCTTGAAGAAATTAAAAAAAAAAACAAAAACATTGGGAGCTTGCTAGTTTGAGATTCCATGGCCAAATTCAAGTATTTAGAGGAGCATCTGTTGAAATGGAGTAAAAGGGAATTTGGAAATAATGCTAGACAAAAATAAAAGTTTCTTAGCTTCAAAAATTTTCCATAGTAGAACACTAATAGCGCGTTTGGATACACATCCAGAAGTAGCTTTTTGACTTCTAGAAGTCAAAAAGCAAGAAGTCAGTTTGGATGTGGAATTTCAAAATGATAGGTGTCTAAAACACCTAATTTTATATCTAGTATTTATGCTTTCTTTGCTATTGTCTTTGTGAATTATGTATCTTATGTCTCGTTTTGAGTTATTAGGTACTTTGGAGTCATTTGGAGCAAAAATAAGTGGAACTCGCTCAAATATTGGATTTATTCTCATCATGTTATAGAGCACGAAAATATGAAGTTAATGACGAAAGAACGAGGTCATTCCGACGTCGTATGAGAAGGTTACGAGTGAAATCAACGGTTAAGCCTGTCAGTTCCCTAGGACTGACAGTACAAACTAAACAAGTTCGGGTGACCCTTATCTGAGACTATGGGTTGTCTCAATCCATCCTATTACATATGCCCTAAAATCGAGCGGCTCATTCATTCCTCTCAATCATTACATTACCATCACCTGAATCGAATGAAAAAGAGAAGAAGGGAGGCGCAGCCATGGAGAAAAAAAGAGAGATTAAATTTGAGAGATGGAGAAGAGATCGCTGGGCTTGTCCACTGAAAGACTCTGAAATTGATATGGTGCAAGGTGTTTACGTTCCTGCTGGTGGAGATGAAGTCAATTCAGAGTTGAATCTGTGGTTGATTAGGGTGTCGATTTTGAAGAACAAGAAGGTGATTATGGGTTCTGGAGATTCTCTGCTGTAAAATGGTGAGGAAACAAAGCTACTGTTGACGATTATGGCTTCAATTTTGGTAGAAAATGTTGGGTTCTTATCAAATTTGATTTAGAGATGGAATCAGATCGAGAATTAAAGTGGGTTTTGGTTAAGTTTGTTGCTACAATTATTCGACAAGAAGATTGGAGAAGTTGAATTAAGAAGAAATTGATGCCGCTGTGGTTTCAAGAAATTACAGGAGATGAAAGAATTGAATCTGTGATGGGTTGTAATTGATAAAATTGTGAAGATGGGTTCAAATTTATGTTGCCATTGGAGAAATTGGAGATGGAATTGATTGTTGTTGATAGAGATTGAGATGAACTGAATTGAAGAATCTGGTTCAATTCAGAGATGTGGAAGCTACAGTTGGGGATTTATGGTTATGTGGAGCTTAGAAGAAGTTGAAATGCAAGGGTTTCAGGGCTGATACTAAGGAGATGCGTATGCAGGTGGAGGTTGCAGAAGCAATGGATGAATGGGTTGTGTTGGTTACACTGAAGTCATGAAAGAATTGTAGTAACAATGACCCAATTTATTGGTTATGATGCATATCCTAGAGATCCTTATGGTGATTTTCATACATACCAACAACTACCTTGTAGTGGGTATGTAAGTCAAGCACCAAGGTAGGATAATTCTACTTCTAATTAGCTTCATTCGAGTTGTATGCAGATTATGAATAGATTGCAAGATATGCAATAAAGGCTGGACCAACTTGACCATAATAGGAAGAACGTCGCACAAACCAATTTCTGCAACACCTTTTCTTACCCGACTCCGGATCGTAGTTATGATCATTCACCCATTCAAAGGGAAGAGTCATGGGAAAGATAACCTATTGTAGTTAATGGTGGTAAGCGTGTGAACGTTAGAAAAATTGCACAGAAATTATACAAGTTGGAAGATGATGGAGCCTCGGAAGAGCTTGTCGATGAAATTAGTAGGACCATTCATATGGAACTTAAACGACGTCGTGATAAAGGTTGGGAAACTGATGACGATTCTTATTATGGTGAGTCTCAAAATGAAGACGAAGATGATTGGGTTGAAAAATACCAACCTTTGGAGATATTTGATGACGTTAGTGTAGTTGACTCAACTCTTGATATTTATAATGATCAAGCACCTATTCAAAAGGTATATGAGTATGATGAAACTAGTGTTTTACATAACTTTGCAACAAGGTTTGTAATAAAGAGGAATATGTTGAGAATGAAACCGTTATGACCAATATTGTGGAAGACCCAATTGAGCTTGCATATGACTGTAATGATGAAGTTGATGCCAATATTTTGGTTAAGGCACAAACGTACGAAGAATGGTTGTAAGGTTTGATAGAGGACCATGATACACAAGAGGTGAATAATTCACTTGAGTTTTCAAGGATGAAGAGGATTCTGTAATACAAGACAGTGTGATAGGTTTGTCTAACCCTTTGCATATTAAGTCTTCTCCTTTACCTATTATTGGTTTGAATGTATGTGCTTCAAGAATATTGTTGAATAACTTTGTTTCTCGATATCCTCCATTAGAGATCCTTGATTCTCATACTATGCAGGTTTGTGAACAAGAAACCGTGGAAGTACCCGACTCCTATATTCTTTATGCACTTCCAAGTGTGGACAAGAATAAGTGTAGAGGAAACTTTTATCGGTTAATAGCTTCAGTTTTGTTTTATATTACTAATATTTGTGTGAAGCTAGTGTTTGCAAAACAGGTGCTATGGGTGGATCCCCAACTTTTCCGATTATTGGTGTACGGAGAATTCGTCTTGCAAGTTGGAATAAAAATGACACTTGGATAGCAATATGTGTGTGTTCTCCCTGTCTCCATCGCCTAAACAAACGTGGAATGTAGGATCCAAGGGAATTACCATGTAATCTGCTGACAAAATTCATGCGCTTGGATCCAAAAGATCTAATCATGTTGTCAAATAAATAAATAAAAAGTGAAAAAGAAAAAGAAAAAGGAAAAAATATTATTATTGGGTTGAATAAAGTCGACTCCTGGTTCCCTTGTATATGCCAGTTGAGTAGATGTATAATTAAGATTGTTGACCACTGGTTCCCTTATATATGCCAGTGTGTTGACATTAGAATTCAGACCAGTAGCTCAATCCAATAGGATGCATAGGTTCATTTTGGCGGTGACCTTCAGACTGATATGGGAAACACCGATCACTTGTCAACATTCGCAACCATCTACTTCTATATCCATATTCTTAATATTTTCATTGTGATTGTGGTTAGTCAGATTACGAGTATTGTGGTTTGTTCGACTTTCTAAGTAGAACTTAATTTACATATATATTAATTTGGATTCGCATTAGGGTACCTCCTCCAATAGCCATTTTGGATTCGTTCATAAATTTTTCACAGGTAGCTGGAGTTGGAAAAGTAGGTTTTGTAGGTAGACCTCTTGTAAACCTTCACGAGACTATAACTCGTCCACTAGGGACACCTAGGGGTTCAAAGGCTTGTTATTTATGCTAAAAGTGACCGTAGCCTCGATGACACGGAGTTGTATGTATGTTTTAGAATAAGTTTTGTTTGATTTGCTCGAGGACTAGTAAAGTCTAAGTGTGGGGGAATTTGATAGATGTCTAAAACACCTAATTTTATATCTAGTATTTATGCTTTATTTGCTATTGTCTTTGTGAATTATGTATCTTACGCCTCGTTTTGAGTTATTAGGTACTTTGGAGTCATTTAGAGCAAAAAGAAGTGGAACTCGATCAAATATTGGATTTATTCTCATGATGTTGTAGAGCAAGATAATATAAAGTTAATGGCGAAAGAACGAGGTCATTCCGACGTCGTACGAGAAGGTTACGAGTGAAATCAACGGTTAAGACTGTCAGTTCCCTAAGACTGACAGTACAAGCTAAACAAGTTCGGGTGACCCTTATTTGAGACTATGGGTTATCTCAATCCATCCTATTACATATTCCCTAAAATCGAGCGGCTCATTCATTCCTCTCAATCATTACATTACCATCACCTAAATCGAATGAAAAAGAGAAGAAGGGAGGCGCAACCATGGAGAAAATAAAGAGAGATTAAATTCGAGAGATGGAGAAGAGATTGATGGGTTTCTCCACTGAAAGACTCTGAAATTGATATGGTGCAAGGTGTTTACGTTCCTGCTGGTGGAGATGAAGTCAATTCAGAGTTGAATCTGTGGTTGATTAGGGTGTCGATTTTGAAGAACAAGAAGGTGATTATGGGTTCTGGAGATTCTCTGCTGTAAAATGGTGAGGAAACGAAGCTACTGTTGACGATCATGGCTTCAATTTTGGTAGAAAATGTAGGTTTCTTCTCAAATTTGATTTAGAGATGGAATCAGATCGAGAATTAAAGTGGGTTTTGGTCAAGTTTGTTGCTACAATTATTCGAGAAGAAGATTGGAGAAGTTGAATTAAGAAGAAATTGATGCCGCTGTGGTTTCAAGAAATTACAGGAGATGAAAGAATTAAATTTGTGATGGGTTGTAATTGATAAAATTGTGAAGATGGGTTCGAATTTATGTTGCCATTGGAGAAATTGGAGATGGAATTGATTGTTGTTGATAGAGATTGAGATAAACTGAATTGAAGAATCTGGTTTAATTCAGAGATGTGGAAACTATAGTTGGGGATTGATGGTTATGTGGAGGTTAGAAGAAGCTAAAATGCAAGGGTTTCAGGGATGAGACTAAGGACCTGTGTATGCAGGTGGAGGTTGCAGAAGCAATGGATGAATGGGTTGTATTGGTTACACTGAAGTCATGAAAGCATTGCAGTAACAATAGCCCAAGTGGTTTTTTTGATCAGAACGGAAGTTGTTACTGGGTGTGATATGAAGTTGCAGCTTAAAAGGGGAATGCCAGTTGTTGGTGGTTGCATCTCAGATAGAAGCAAGCAATGAATCTAAGTGCTGGCATTGAAGTTTACAAGGAAGTGGCGCAGTGGTTGAGCGCTGATGGTATTTCTTGGTTGGAATTTATGAAGATTGTAGTCGTTGCGGAAGACAGGGGAAGGCCAAGAGTATGCAGCGTAATTGCAGGAGCCAGAGATGTCTATGAACTTCAATTGAGCGGACATGAATGTATGCTATGTAGATGTAGGTCTAGGCTGTATGTATGTGAATTGCAGGGGAGTATCTGGTGCTAGAACAACACAAGGAAGTTGAATATGTCAGGTGGATAATGCTTTGTAAGAATGAACTGAGAAGAAGATGATTGAAATTCCCTGTGGTTGAATAAAGAGCAACTACAGTTCCAGGTTTGCAGCTGAACTGAAGTGCAGGCAGTGTCATTGCAGGTTGGTTTGAAGGTTGCAATGGTGTTAGAATTGCAAAGAAGGCATAGATGTATGTTTATGTGGTGATGTTTGCAGCTGTGACTGAAATAGAGACTGACCCAAGCAGTGCAGGAATGATGCAGTGGCGCTGGTGATAATTGAAGCTGGAGTTGCAGTTGCAGATTAATGCTCATGGAAAGGGAGGATATCTGAACTGAAATGGCAGTCTCTGGTGAATCAGTGGTAGCTGAGTTGACTCACTCAGCTGACCCGGTTTGACTCGGATGGATTTGGACCTATTATGGTTGGGTTTCACTCATGGGTTTGGATTTATATGGAACTCTCGGGAGTTGGTCATGATTTTGGAAGTCAGGATATAAGAGCAGTCTCACAACGAAAGAAGGGGATCTTTTATCTTTTACTTTTTATTCTAGGGTTTAAAAATTAAACCATGATAGGTTCTATCTTTCTTCTTGTTATGAACTCCATGAATATGAATACCTAGTTTTCTTTTGGTTATGGATTAGTTGGATTTCACATAACATGATTCTTTGATTCAATATATTAGTTTTGTCTCATATTTATCGTTTATGATTCATCGTTTATATTATTACATGATTTGAATGCTTGTTTGATCGAGTCGCGAATCGGTTGAGTTTGTTTTCATATCTATTGCTAGATTAGGATTTATTATGCGGAAAAGTGATAGATTCCTGATTATAAGTAGCATAAATATGGTTATAGCTTGTAGTGATGCATCCTTGTAATCATATGTGAACCATAACTTTTGTTAAATCGGATTAGTGCTTTTACATGTTCGATTGCTTTGATTGGCCCGATTTCATAGAACTTAATGCATCTAGGGAATTAAACTTGATTAGCGCTTTTACAGGTTAGGTTGTTCTCTTAGATAGAACTCATACTCGCATATTTTAATGTGTTTGTTGACGACAAGAGGAAATTAGCGGGATATTCTTGTGATCAAGGTATTCTAGGGCCATTGATAAAATAGAGATTAAATATCAATTCTAGTTATTATGACAAGAGCATGTTAGTGAATGAAAACAAAATCCTTAACCAATATCTCTTCTTCTTGATTTGATTTGTTTACTTTTCTTTGTTTGCTTTTATTTTACTTTTCCTTTATTAAAAATCAGAAAACCCCCAATTGTTATTATAGGAAATCAAAACAACTTGACAACCTTAGTCCTATCTGTAGGAATGATCATTTCTTTCCCTTGCTATATTTATATTTTGAGTAGTAATAAAGTGTAATTTATTTTTGACGCATACGACAGCGATCAAATTTTTGCGTCGCTGTCGGGGAGGCATCGGTTGTCACTTGTTTTTTGGTTTTTTGTTTTTTGTTTAGTTTTTAGTTTTTTTATTTTATTTTCTGGTTTTAACCTAGTGTTGAGAATCTTGTTTCAGGTACCAATTTCAATGGAAGGAGCATATTGGAGCAATGGATACGGTTTTTCACCTCCTCAACACTATGAAAATTGCCTACCATCATTGGGATACAATCAAAACCAATTTATTGGTTATGATACATATCCTAGAGAGCCTTATGTTGATTTTCATACATACCAACACCAACCTTGTAGTGGGTATGTAAGTCAAGAACCAAGGTGGGATAATTCTACTTATAATTGGCTTCATTCGAGTTGTATGCATATTATGAATGGATTGCAAGATATGCAACAAAGGCAGGACCAACTTGACCATAATAGAAATAACGTCGCACAAACCAATTTCTACAACGCTTTTTCTTACCCGACTCCGGATCGTAGTTATGATCATTCACCCATTCAAAGGGAAGAGTCATGGGAAAGAGAACCTATTGTAGCTAATGGTGGTAAGCGTGTGAACATTAGAAAACTTGTACATAAATTATACAAGTTGGAAGATGATGGAGCTTCAGAAGAGCTTGTCGATGAAATTAGTAGGACCATTCATATGGAACTTAAACGATGTCATGATAAAGGTTGGGAAACTGACGACGATTCTTGTTATGGTGAGTCTGAAAATGAAGACGAAGATGATTGTGTTGAAAAAGACAAACCTTTGGAGATATTTGATGACGTTAGTGTAGTTGACTCAACTCTTGATCTTTATAATGATCAAGCACCTATTGAAAAGGTACATGATTATGATGAAACTAGTGTTTTACATAACTTTGCAACAAGGTTTGGGTCTAATGAAGAGGAGAATGCTAAAAATGAAATCGTTATGACCAATATTGTGGAAGACCCAATTGAGCTTGCATATGATTGTAATGATGATGTTGATGCCGAGATTTTGGTTAAGGCACAAACGGATGAATAATGGTTGCAAGGTTTGATAGAGGACCATGATACACAAGAGGTTAATAATTCACTTGAGTTTTTCAAGGATGAAGAGGATTCCGTAATACAAAAGATTGTGATAGGTTTGTCTAACCCTTTGCATATTAAGTCTTCTCCTTTACCTCTTATTGGTTTGAATCTATGTGCTTCGAGAATATTGTTGAATGACTTTGTTTCTCTATATCCTCCATTAGAGATCCTTGATTCTCATACTATGCAGGTTTGTGAACAAGAAACCGTGGAAGTACCCGACTCCTATATTCTTTATGCACTTCCAAGTGTGGACAAGAATAAGTGTAGAGGAAACTTTTATCGGTTAATAGCTTCAGTTTTGTTTTATATTACTAATATTTGTGTGAATCTAGTGTTTGCAAAACAGGTGCTATGGGTGGATCCCCAACTTTTCCGATTATTGATGTACGGAGAATTCGTCTTGCAAGTTGGAATAAAAATGACACTTGGATAGCAATATGTGTGTGTTCTCCCTGTCTCCGTCGCCTAAACAAACGTGGAATGCAGGATCCAAGGGAATTACCATGTAATCTGATGACAAAAATCATGCGCTTGGATCCAAAAGATCTAATCATGTTGTCAAATAAATAAATAAAAAGTGAAAAAGAAAAAGAAAAAGAAAAAGGAAAAAATATTATTATTGGGTTGAATAAAGTCGACTCCTGGTTCCCTTGTATATGCCAGTTGAGTAGATGTATAATTAAGATTGTTGACCACTGGTTCCCTTATATATGCCAGTGTGTTTACATTAGAATTCAGACCAGTAGCTCAATCCAATAAGATGCATAGGTTCATTTTGGCGGTGACCTTCAGACTGATATGGGAAACACCGATCACTTGTCAACATTCGCAACCATCTACTTCTATATCCATATTCTTAATATTTTCATTGTGATTGTGGTTAGTCAGATTACGAGTATTGTGGTTTGTTCGACTTTCTAAGTAGAACTTAATTTACATATATATTAATTTGGATTCGCATTAGGGTACCTCCTCCAATAGCCATTTTGGATTCGTTCATAAATTTTTCACAGGTAGCTGGAGTTGGAAAAGTAGGTTTTGTAGGTAGACCTCTTGTAAACCTTCACGAGAATATAACTCGTCCACTAGGGACACCTAGGGGTTCAAAGGCTTGTTATTTATGCTAAAAGTGACCGTAGCCTCGATGAGACGGAGTTGTATGTATGTTTTAGAATAAGTTTTGTTTGATTTGCTCGAGGACTAGTAAAGTCTAAGTGTGGGGGAATTTGATAGATGTCTAAAACACCTAATTTTATATCTAGTATTTATGCTTTATTTGCTATTGTCTTTGTGAATTATGTATCTTACGCCTCGTTTTGAGTTATTAGGTACTTTGGAGTCATTTAGAGCAAAAAGAAGTGGAACTCGATCAAATATTGGATTTATTCTCATGATGTTGTAGAGAAAGATAATATAAAGTTAATGGCGAAAGAACGAGGTCATTCCGACGTCGTACGAGAAGGTTACGAGTGAAATCAACGGTTAAGACTGTCAGTTCCCTAAGACTGACAGTACAAGCTAAACAAGTTCGGGTGACCCTTATTTGAGACTATGGGTTATCTCAATCCATCCTATTACATATTCCCTAAAATCGAGCGGCTCATTCATTCCTCTCAATCATTACATTACCATCACCTAAATCGAATGAAAAAGAGAAGAAGGAGGCGCAACCATGGAGAAAATAAAGAGAGATTAAATTCGAGAGATGGAGAAGAGATTGATGGGTTTCTCCACCTGAAAGACTCTGAAATTGATATGGTGCAAGGTGTTTACGTTCTTTGATGGAGATGAAGTCAATTCAGAGATGAATCTGTGGTTGATTAGGGTGTCGATTTTGAAGAATGAGAAGGTGATTATGGGTTCTGGAGATTCTATGCTATAAAATGGTGAGATAACGAGGATACTGTTGATGATTAGGGCTTCAATTTTGGTAGAAAATGTAGGTTTCTTCTCAAATTTGATTTAGAGATGGAATCAGATCGAGAATTAAAGTGGGTTTTGGTCAAGTTTGTTGCTACAATTATTCGAGAAGAAGATTGGAGAAGTTGAATTAAGAAGAAATTGATGCCGATGTGGTTTCAAGAAATTACAGGAGATGAAAGAATTAAATTTGTGATGGGTTGTAATTGATAAAATTGTGAATATGGGTTCGAATTTATGTTACCATTGGAGAAATTGGAGATGGAATTGATTATTGTTGATAGAGATTGAGATGAACTGAATTGAAGAATCTGGTTCAATTCAGAGATGTGGAAACTATAGTTGGGGATTGATGGTTATGTGGAGGTTAGAAGAAGTTAAAATGCAAGGGTTTCAGGGATGAGACTAAGGACCTGTGTATGCAGGTGGAGGTTGCAGAAGCAATGGATGAATGGGTTGTGTTGGTTACACTGAAGTCATGAAATCATTGCAGTAACAATAGCCCAAGTGGTTTTTTTGATCAGAACGGAAGTTGTTACTGGGTGTGATATGAAGTTGCAGCTTAAAAGGGGAATGCCAGTTGTTGGTGGTTGCAGCTCAGATAGAAGCAAGCAATGAATCTAAGTGTTTACATTGAAGTTTACAAGGAAGTGGCGCAGTGGTTGAGCGCTGATGGTATTTCTTGGTTGGAATTTATGAAGATTGTAGTCGTTGCGGAAGACAGGGGAAGGCCAAGAGTATGCAACGTAATTGCAGGAGACAGATATGTCTATGAACTTCAATTGAGCGGACATGAATGGATGCTATGTAGATGTAGGTCTAGGCTGTATGTATGTGAATTGCAGGGGAGTATCTGGTGCTAGAACAACACAAGGAAGTTGAATGTGTCAGGTGGATAATGCTTTGTAAGAATGAACTGAGAAGAAGATGATTGAAATTCCCTATGGTTGAATAAAGAGCAACTACAGTTCCAGGTTTGCAGCTGAACTGAAGTGCAGGCAGTGTCATTGCAGGTGGATTTGAAGGTTGCAATGGTGTTAGAATTGCAAAGAAGGCATAGATGTATGTTTATGTGGTGATGTTTGCGTTTTGTGGATCGAAATAGAGACCGACCCAAGCGGTGCGGGAATGATGCGAGTGGCGCTAGTGATAATTGAAGCTGGAGTTGCGAGTTGCAGATTAATGCTCATGGAAAGGAGGATATCTGAACTGAAATGGCAGTCTCTCTAGTGAATCAGTGGTAGCTGAGTTGACTCACTCAGCTGACCCAGTTTGACTCAGATGGATTTGGACCTATTATGGTTGGGTTTCACTCATGGGTTTGGATTTATATGGAACTCTCGGGAGTTGGTCATGATTTTGGAAGTCAGGATATAAGAGCAGTCTCACAACGAAAGAAGGGGATCTTTTATCTTTTACTTTTTATTCTAGGGTTTAAAAATTAAACCATGATAGGTTCTATCTTTCTTCTTGTTATGAACTCCATGAATATGAGTACCTAGTTTTCTTTTGGTTATGGATTAGTTGGATTTCACATAACATGATTCTTTGATTCAATATATTAGTTTTGTCTCATATTTATCGTTTATGATTCATCGTTTATATTATTACATGATTTGAATGCTTGTTTGATCGAGTCGCGAATCGGTTGAGTTTGTTTTCATATCTATTGCTAGATTAGGATTTATTATGCGGAAAAGTGATAGATTCCTGATTATAAGTAGCATAAGTATGGTTATAGCTTGTAGTGATGCATCCTTGTAATCATATGTGAACCATAACTTTTGTTAAATCGGATTAGTGCTTTTACATGTTCGATTGCTTTGATTGGCCCAATTTCATAGAAATTAATGCATCTAGGGAATTAAACTTGATTAGCGCTTTTACACGTTAGGTTGTTCTCTTAGATAGAACTCATACTCGCATATTTTAATGTGTTTGTTGACGACAAGAGGAAATTAGCGGGATATTCTTGCGATCAAGGTATTCTAGGGCCATTGATAAAATAGAGATTAAATATCAATTCTAGTTATTATGATAAGAGCATGTTAGTGAATGAAAAAGAAATCCTTAACCAATATCTCTTCTTCTTGATTTGATTTGTTTACTTTTCCTTGTTTGCTTTTATTTTACTTTTCCTTTATTAAAAATCAGAAAACCCCCAATTGTTATTATAGGAAATCAAAACAACTTGACAACCTTAGTCCTATCTGTAGGAATGATCATTTCTTTCCCTTGCTATATTTATATTTTGAGTAGTAATAAAGTGTAATTTATTTTTGACGCATACGTCAGCGATCAAATTTTGGCGTCGCTGTCGGGGAGGCAGCGGTTGTCACTTGTTTTTTGGTTTCTTATTTTTTTTTGGTTTTTTGTTTTTTGTTTTTTGTTTAGTTTTTAGTTTTTTTATTTTATTTTCTGGTTTTAACCTAGTGTTGAGAATCTTGTTTCAGGTACCAATTTCAATGGAAGGAGCATATTGGAGCAATGGATACGGTTTTCCACCTCCTCAACACTATGAAAATTGCCTACCATCATTGGGATACAATAAAAACCAATTTATTGGTTATGATACATATCCTAGAGAGCCTTATGTTGATTTTAATACATACCAACACCAACCTTGTAGTGGGTATGTAAGTCAAGAACCAAGGTGGGATAATTCTACTTATAGTTGGATTCATTCGAGTTGTATGCAGATTATGAATGGATTGCAAGATATGCAACAAAGGCTGGACCAACTTGACCATAATAGAAATAACGTCGCACAAAACAATTTCTACAACGCTTTTTCTTACCCGACTCCGGATCGTAGTTATGATCATTCACCCATTCAAAGGGAAGAGTCATGGGAAAGAGAACCTATTGTAGCTAATGGTGGTAAGCGTGTGAACATTAGAAAACTTGTACAGAAATTATACAAGTTGGAAGATGATGGAGCTTCGGAAGAGCTTGTCGATGAAATTAGTAGGACCATTCATATGGAACTTAAACGATGTCATGATAAAGGTTGGGAAACTGACGACGATTCTTGTTATGGTGAGTCTGAAAATGAAGACGAAGATGATTGTGTTGAAAAAGACCAACCTTTGGAGATATTTGATGACGTTAGTGTAGTTGACTCAACTCTTGATCTTTATAATGATCAAGCACCTATTGAAAAGGTACATGATTATGATGAAACTAGTGTTTTACATAACTTTGCAACAAGGTTTGGGTCTAATGAAGAGGAGAATGCTAAAAATGAAATCGTTATGACCAATATTGTGGAAGACCCAATTGAGCTTGCATATGATTGTAATGATGATGTTGATGCCGAGATTTTGGTTAAGGCACAAACGGATGAATAATGGTTGCAAGGTTTGATAGAGGACCATGATACATAAGAGGTTAATAATTCACTTGAGTTTTTCAAGGATGAAGAGGATTCCGTAATACAAAAGATTGTGATAGGTTTGTCTAACCCTTTGCATATTAAGTCTTCTCCTTTACCTCTTATTGGTTTGAATGTATGTGCTTCGAGAATATTGTTGAATGACTTTGTTTCTCTATATCCTCCATTAGAGATGCTTGATTCTCATACTATGCAGGTTTGTGAACAAGAAATCGTGGAAGTACCCGACTCCTATATTCTTTATGCACTTCCAAGTGTGGACAAGAATAAGTGTGGAGGAAACTTTTATCGGTTAATAGCTTCAGTTTTGTTTTATATAACTAATATTTGTGTGAAGCTAGTATTTGCAAAACAGGTGCTATGGGTGGATCCCCAACTTTTCCGATTATTGGTGTACGGAGAATTCGTCTTGCAAGTCGGGCTGGCGACTTTAAACCAAGCGCTAAATGGGAGGCAACCCACTGGTTTTGTGTATCTATCTCTATCTTTTTATTTATTTTTAAGTCTTTTATCTTTATTTTCTTATTTTGGATATTTGCATATCAAAACTCCAACTTTTAGAGATTTGTAAACAATTTAGAATAAACACTATCCTTTCTAAGTAGATGGAATTTTTTTCTTAACGATGAGGTATATATTTTGGCTGAGTTGGGGTTAGATGCCAACTAAATAGCTTGTTTAGTGTTTATCCTCTATTGTTCAAAAATAGCTATGAGTTGGAGTATCCGTTTTTTATTATGCATTTTATTTTCATATTATGTATATATATCATGTTATAAATTTCCCATCTTGAAATTTAATTTGAATGACTAGATTTTACATTGAGGATAATGTAAAGTTTAAGTGTGGGGGAGTGTTCTCATATAGAGTTTTTAGCCTTGTTAGTTTTCCCTTGTGTTAAAAAAAAAGGCTTTATACACTCCGAAACCTAGAAACATGTGCCTTTAGGATAACACTATCAATCTAAGTGGATGGAACCATCTTGGCTGGAGGAGTTGAGGAACCATTAACTTAAAGGACATAATTATTCAAGTGTTAGAAATAATATGATAGTTGTTACCATATCTCTGAATATCACCATATCACGTTCTATTTTTATTTTTCCATATTTATCTATTGTTCTCTAAGTGATTTGGTGGGTCACTAAATATTGAATTGTTATTACTGCTAGGATGAAATAGAGTGATTGAGTTGCTAAAAAAAAGAAGAGAAAAAAAAAAAGAGACCGACCAATTAGACCAATCGGAATAAAAATGACACTTGGATAGCAATATGTGTGTGTTCTCCCTGTCTCCGTCGCCTAAACAAGCATGGAATGCATGATCCAAGGGAATTACCATGTAATCTGGTGACAAGAATCATGTGCTTGGATCCAAAAGATTTAATCATGTTGTCAAATTAAAAAAAAAGTGAAAAAGAAAAAGAAAAAGAAAAAGCAAAAAATATTATTATTGGGTTGAATAAAGTCGACCACTGGTTCCCTTGTATATGCCAGTTGAGTTGATGTTGAATTAAGATTGTTGACCACTGGTTCCCTTGTATATGCCAGTGTGTTGACATTGATATTCAGACCAGTAGCTCAATCCAATAGGATGCATAAGTTTATTTTGGCGGGACCTTCAGACAGATATGGGAAACACCGATCACTTGTCAACATTCGCAACCATCTACTTCTATATCCATCTTCTTAATCTTTTCATTGTGATTGTGGTTAGTCAGGTTCCGAGTATTGTGGTTTGTTCGACTTTCTAAGTAGAACTTAATTTACATATATATTCATTTGGATTCGCATTAGTGTACCTCCTCCAATAGCCATTTTGGATTCGTTCATAAATTTGTCACAGGTAGCTAGAGTTGGAAAATTAGGTTTTGTAGGTAGACCTCTTGTAAACCTTCACGAGACTATAACTCGTCCACTAGGGACACCTAGGGGTTCAAAGGCTTGTTATTTATGCTAAAAGTGACCGTAGCCTCGATGAGACGGAGTTGTATGTATGTTTTAGAATAAGTTTTTTTTTATTTGCTCGAGGACTAGTAAAGTCTAAGTGTGGGGGAATTTGATAGGTGTCTAAAACACCTAATTTTATATCTAGTATTTATGCTTTATTTGCTATTGTCTTTGTGAATTATGTATCTTACGCCTCGTTTTGAGTTATTAGGTACTTTGGAGTCATTTGGAGCGAAAAGAAGTGAAACTCGCTCAAATCTTGGATTTCTTCTCATCATGTTGTAGAGCACGACAATATGAAGTTAATGGCGAAAGAACGAGGTTATTCCGACGTCGTACGAGAAGGTTACGAGTGAAATCAACGGTTAAGCCTGTCAGTTCCCTAAGACTGAAAATACAAGCTAAACAAGTTCGGGTGACCCTTATCTGAGACTATGTGCTCAATCATTACATTACCATCACCGGAACCAAATGAAAAAGAGAAGAAGGGAGGCGCAGCCATGGAGAAAAAAGAGATAGATTAAATTCGAGAGATGGAGAAGAGATCGCTGGGTTTCTCCACTGAAAAAATCTGAAATTGATATGGTGCAAGGTTTTTACATTCCTGCTGGTGGAGATGAAGTCAATTCAGAGTTGAATCTGTGGTTGATTAGGGTGTCGATTTTGAAGAACAAGAAGGTGATTATGGGTTCTAGAGATTCTCTGCTGTAAAATGGTGAGGAAACGAAGCTACTATTGACGATTATGGCTTCAATTTTGGTAGAAAATGTTGGGTTCTTCTCAAATTTGATTTAGAGATGGAATCAGATCGAGAATTAAAGTGGGTTTTGGTCAAGTTTGTTGCTACGATTATTCGAGAATAAGATTGGTGAAGTTGAATTAATAAGAAATTGATGCCGCCGTGGTTTCAAGAAATTACAGGAGATGAAAGAATTGAATCTGTGATGGGTTGTAATTGATAAAATTATGAAGATGGGTTCGAATTTATGTTGCCATTGGAGAAATTGGATATGGAATTGATTGTTGCTGATAGAGATTGAGATGAACTGAATTGAAGAATCTGGTTCAATTCAGAGATGTGGAAGCTACAGTTGGGGATTGATGTTTATGTGGAGCTTAGAAGAAGTTGAAATGCAAGGGTTTCAGGGATGAGACTAAGGACTTGTATATGCAGGTGGAGGTTGCAGAAGAAATGTATGAATGGGTTGTGTTGGTTACACTGAAGTCATGAAAGCATTGCAGTAACAATGGCCCAAGTGGTGTTGTTGATCAGAAAGGAAGTTGCTACTAGGTGTGATATGAAGTCGCAGCATAAAAGGGGAATGCCAATTTTTGGTGGTTACAGCTCAGATAGAAGCAAGCAATGAAGCTAAGTGCTGGCATTGAAGTTTACAAGGAAGTGGTGCAGTGGTTGAGCGTTGATGGTATTTCTTGGTTGGAATTTATGAAGATTGTAGTCGCTGCGGAAGACAGGGTAATTCCAAGAGTATGCAGCGTAATTGCAGGAGCCAGAGATGTCTATGAACTGCAATTGAGCGGACAAGAATGGATGCTATGTAGATGTAGGTCTAGGATGTATGTATGTGAATTGCAGGGGAGTATCTGGTGCTAGAACAACACAGGTAAGTTGAATA
This sequence comes from Papaver bracteatum, assembly GCA_023529315.1. NCBI lineage: Eukaryota > Viridiplantae > Streptophyta > Magnoliopsida > Ranunculales > Papaveraceae > Papaver > Papaver bracteatum. Next base: position 4,445,212 of record JAJJWX010000811.1, on the reverse strand, counting down.
TGTCAGGTGGAGAATGCTTTGCAAGAATGAACTGAGAAGAAGATGATTGAAATTCCATGTGGATGAATAAAGAGCAGCTGCAGTTGCAGGTTTGCAGCTGAACTGAAGTGCAGGCAGTGTCATTGCAGGTGGATTTGAAGGTTGCAATGGTGTTAGAATTGCAAAGAAGGCATAGATGTATGTTTATGTGGTGATGTTTGCAGGTGTGACTGAAATATAGACTGACCCAAGCAGTGCAGGAATGATGCAGTGGCGCTGGTGATAATTGAAGCTGGAGTTGTAGTTGCAGATTAATGCTCATGGAAAGGGAGGATATGTGCACTGAAATGGCAGTCTCTGGTGAATCAGTGGTAGTTGAGTTGACTCACTCTGCTGACCCGGTTTGACTCAGATGGATTTGGACCTATTATGGTTGGGTTTCACTCATAGGTTTGGATTGATATGGAACTCTCGGGAGTTGGTCGTGAAATTGGAAGTCAGGATATAAGAGCAGTCTCACAACAAAAGAAGGGGATCTTTTATCTTCTACTTTTTATTCTAGAGTATAAAAATTAAACCATGATAGGTTCTATCTTTCTTCTTGTTATGAACTCCATGAATATGAGTACCTAGTTTTCTTTTGGTTATGAATTAGTTGGATTTTACATAACATGATTCTTTGATTCAATATATTAGTTTTGTCTCATATTTATCGTTTATGATTCATCGTTTATATTATTACATGATTTGAATGCTTTTTTGATCGAGTCGCGAATCGGTTGAGTTTGTTTTCATCTCTATTGCTAGATTAGGATTTATTATATGCAAAAGTGATAGATTCATGAGTACAAGTAGCATAAATATGGTTATAGCTTGTAGTGATGCATCCTTGTAATCATATGTGAACCATAACCTTTGTTAAATCGGATTAGTGCTTTTACACGTTCGATTGCTTTGATTGGCCTGATTTCATAGAACTTAATGCATCTAGGGAATTAAACTTGATTAGTGCTTTTACACGTTAGGTTGTTTTCTTAGATAGAACTCATACTCGCATCTTTTAATGTGTTTGTTGATGACAAGAGGAAATTAGCGGGATATTCTTGCGATCAAGGTATTCTAGGGCCATTGATAAAATAGAGATTAAATATCAATTCTAGTTATTATGACAAGAGCATGTTAGTGAATGAAAACTAAATCCTTAACCATCTCTTCTACTTGATTTGATTTGTTTACTTTTCTTTGTTTGCTTTTTATTAAAAATCAGAAACCCCCCCCAATTGTTATTATAGGAAACCAAAACAACTTGACAACCTTAGTCCTCTATGTGGGAATGATCCTTTCTTTCCCTTGCTATATTTATATTTTGAGTAGTAAGAAAGTGTAATTTATTTTTGACGCCTATGACAGAGATCACAGAACGACTTCTAGAAGCAAAAAAGTCGACTTTTTGTGAAGCAAAATATCTGGACTCCTGACTCTACTTTTGGAGAAGCAGAAGTCAGAAACAGAATTGTATCCAAGCGCGCTATAACAGATTTTTTAAAATTAGATAAGCAAGAACAAATCTATTGGGTCAAAAGAGCGCATTCAAGATGGGCACGACATGTGGACAAGAACTCTAAAGTTACGCATGTCTGTGCTTCAAAGACGAAGAAAGCGCAGGATTTTGGCTCTTAAAATTGACACACCTGGACCTTAGATCAAGGCCAGATCTCATTAAGCACCATCACTAAATTTCCAAAGCTGATGCTTAGACTTGCCGCATCTGGTTATATAACCTCAAAATATATTTCATGAGTTAAAATTTATTGGGTGACCTAAACTGTAATCAAAATTCAATACTCTCACGAAAATGTCCTGGACCTGATGAAATATACTGCTAGCTTCTTCAGGAAATATTGGCAGGTGGCAGGAGACGAGGTCACTAAACTTATTAAATCGTCTTTGAAGTGGTTCACTCGATAAACCAATCCAAACTCGTTGATTGGAATCTGATTTCCGGAAGAAAAGGGAATCTTTTCCATCCAAAAGATAAAGAAAAGCGTGGTCGGCAGGATTTGAACCTGCGCGGGCAAAGCCCACATGATTTCTAGTCATGCCCGATAACCACTCCGGCACGACCACTTTGATGCGTACTGCTGCCAAACAGACAAATAGATATACTCCAGTCTGTATGTAAAGGTACCCCAGCTTAGGCTCAAGCAACCGCGTTAGTTTATGTATAGTTTAGGTTTCCTAATTTAAGTAGTCTAAGCTATATAAGTTTCTCTTAGAACTTATCATCAAAATTTCAATACAAATTTAAGGTGCAGGTTGATCCCCAATCGAAGAATATTAAAGTCTAGTTTTCACCATTCAAGGTAGGATTTGAAGTCAAAATGGCGATTGATGATCGTTCGTCTTTCTTCACAATATATACAGGAAAGGGGTTGCAGTTGCACGATTACGGACCGATATTGCCGTTTCCCAAGTACGATGAGCAACCTCTAAACGAGGATACTCCCAACTTTGATTTTCCTCGACCAACTGATGATCCCGCACCTTACATCGTTGTCGTGCAGGGACCTCACAATGTTGGGAAATCCCTCTTGATCAAATCTCTAGTAAAGAAAATTACTGAGAGAACCCTCACGGTCACAACCCTCTCCGGCACAGCCCTCTCCTTCACAACCCTCGCATTCACAACCGCATCAGGTAAAGAGATACGGCTACAGTTTGTGGAGTGTCCGGATGATATCAATGGCATGATTGATGCTGCAAAGTATGCTGATGTAACGATACTAATGGTTGACGCAAGTTACGGGTTTGAAGCGGAAACATTCGAGTTCCGTAACCTTTTACAATGTCACGGATTTCCGAAGGTTATTGGGGTTCTTACCCATCTTGACTAGGTCAGTCCAGATCAGATATCAAAAGTCAAAAATCGTCTCGAGGATCATTTCTGTTCTCAAATATATGAAGAAGCGAAATTATCCTCCTTATCCGGTCTCGAAGAAGATGGCTTGTACAATATGCTTGAAATTAATCATCTGGGAGAAATGCTTTCAGATTCTCAGTTCCTTCCTTCGTCATGGCGGGCGGAACATCCTTATGTGCTGGTAGACCGTTTCGAAGATGTTACTCCAGAAAGAATGCATGGGGATAAACAATGCAACAGGAACTTAAGTTTGTACGGTTATCTCAGAGGTTGTGATATCAAGAATGGAGCTAAGGTCCATATTGCTGGTGCTGGTGATTTCTCTTTAGCTGGCATTACAAGGTCATTTGATCCTTGCCCTTTAAAGGTTGATTCTTTTCGGTATTGCAGAACAGGGGATTATTTAAGGTTGGATGTTCTTGACGTTCCTCGTGAGATAGTTGAAACTTTTGATTCCGGTCCTCCTATTCTCGTGGGAGGTATCCTTCCGGAAGAGGAAAATTCTGGATTTATGATGGTGAAGCTTATGCGGCATAGTTGGCATGAGAATTTGTTGATGTCAGGAGTTCCAATCACTGTTTCGGCTGGTTGGAGACGATATCAGACAAATGCTATTTATGCCATGGAAAACAAGAATGGACAGCATCGACTTCTCAAATACGCTCCAGAACATAAGAACTGTGTTGCGGTGTTTTGGGGGCCTCTAGCACCTTCTAAGACCAGAATTGCTGTTGTAATGAATAAATTTTATTATTTAAAAGATGAGAATTTGTTTCGGATTATGGCCAAGGGTGTCGTTCTTGATTTTAAGCATGACGCAGAGATATTGCTGAAAGGAAAAAAGATGGGAACTCTTGTTCAAACCGATGGGAAGACTGCTTGTTTCAAGCTTGCATCTGGACTTGAACCTGACAGGTTTATAGGTGCACCAATTCAGACTAGTAGCGGTACTCGGGGAAAGATTGACAAGCCTGCAGGATGTGGGATTGTTGAATGCACATTTAAGGACAATATTCGTACGGGCGACACTTTCCTCTTTCCTGTTTTGGCCACACTCGTGCTTCCTTCACTCTTCAGACAGTTAAATTTGCTCTTCAAACACTTAGAGACCTCCACCATCGCCACCGACGACTCCTATGCAGTTAAAATTTATACTCTTATCAAGAACTTAGAAACCTTGATAATATTTTTCGGAGATATACGAGCATCGTGGTGTTGCTCGTATAGAGCTCCTAGAGCTCTAGTAGTGAAGGGTGGAAGCAAGGACTTTGTAACTTGAACTTTGTATTGATTGATTCTTGCTACCTTACTTACTTACAAATGAATACAACATGCCTATTTATAGGCTACAAAAGAAGAAGAGAACTATGCCTATGGAGGCTAACAACTATGCCTTTGGAGGCTAACAACTATGCCTTTGGAGGCTAACAACTATGCCTATGGAGGCTTACCAAACCAACTACTAGACAATCTAGTATTCTTGTTTGATTTGTCTAACCCTAGAACACTCATTTTACACATGTTAATTGTCTAACATTGACTATAGACATCCTAGATATTTCTAGGTTAATTTAGATAGATGTGAACACTTGACTAAGTTGGTGTTGAATATTCAACACTCCCCCTCAACACCTACTTTCCAACTTCTCTTTATCGTAGACGTTTCGGTCCCCTTCATAGTTTAAGGATGTTTCGGTCCTCTTCATAGTTTAAGGACGTTTCAGTCCTCTTCGGAAGTTTAGGGACATTTCGGTCCTCTTCGGAAGTTTAGGGACATTTCGGTCCTCTTCGTAAGTTTAGGGACATTTCGGTCCTCTTCGTAGTTTTAGAACATACGGGTTCCATCGTAGTTTAGGGACATTGCGGTCCTCTTCGGAAGTTTAAGGACATTATGGTCCCCTTCGTAGTTTAGGGACATTTCGGTCCTCTTTGTAGTTTTAGAACATACGGGTTCCATCGTAGTTTAGGGACATTGCGGTCCTTCTTCGTTTCAGTAAAATACTTCTTGTACTCTTTAAACAACTCATAGGATTTTCACCCACTTTTGTTGTTCTCTATCTCATCACCACTTGGTGATTGCTTCCGTTTCTTCACAACATTTTTTGTTGTTTCTTCTTCTATTCATCTTTGTTCCATCACGCTTTTGTTCGAAAACTGTAACACTTCTTTGGTTATCCAGATTCTCTCACAATCTTTCATTTCGTCAAGCACGCCACAAGCTCTAACTATTTTTTCTTCTTGTTATTTGATGTTACAAATTTGCCACTTTATCCAGTTGCCACATTTCTGAATTCGTAACAGATTGCCACGCTATGACATAATTGTCACACTTTGGTTTGTACGTATTTAAACAAACACCCTGTAAACCCATTTAGACTTCATTTGGACATTACAAATTAGGTAATTCCAACACTCCCGTAATTTGTAATGGCTCTGTTTTTTTTTTTTTTTTGATATTCACCCAATCTCCGTTTATGGCTCTTATCTCCTCATGCTTGCTTCGCTCATGATAAACTCTTTATGTTTGTCGCCACGTACCGCCGTTTTTTTTTTTTTTTTTTGTTCTTTTTTGTTCTTCTTCTTATCACGAGTATGATTTAGTATCTCGTGACAAACATGCCATGCTTTTCTTCGACAATTGAGGAAGCAATCTGTTGCTCTTACCCTCAATATTTTTTTCTTCCCGATTTGAGGAAACAACCACTTATTGTTCTTACCCTCAAACCCTTCTCGATCACTTATTAGGAAGTGACCCTTTCTTCTTCTCTTTTATCTTGTTTTTTTTTTCATGGAGACCCCATTTTTTTTTTCTTCATGGAGACCCCATTTCTTCTCTTTTAGTATTTCTTGCTCATTTAGTATGTCTCCTAACTTCTGCGTGCAAGCCTCTACAAATTCAACATTTTTGAAATGTCGATATTACAAAATCTTTGTCTTGTAGTAGCGATAGTTTTTCTTCTTCCAGTGGATACATGTCCACCGAAGCCGTGTCACAAGTAGAAACTTGATGTTGTCGTGACAAACATGGCTTTCTTGCCATTTTTTTTCTCTCTCAAAACCGAGTAGGTCGTCTCATTGAGGCTCTCTTCCCACAATATGAGGAGGCGATCATTTGAAGCTCTCTTCCCTCAATATATGGAGGCATTCGTTGTTGACGTTTTCATGATATCGGCTTCTAAAACTCTTGAACGATTGTGGAGGCAATCCTTGGTGCACTCTTCCCACAATTGTCTTTAGAATTTTGTAAACAATTTGAGGAGGAAAATTATTGCTCTCTTCCCTCAAACTTGTCTTCTGGTCACTTATCAAAAAGTGATTTCTTTTTTTCTTCTCTACTTTTCTTTTTCCACATGGAGGCGTTTTTGCTCCTGTGAAGGTAGGATTTTTTTTTTTGACAGTTGGAATGGTTGAAATCTTCTTAGTGGTGTTTGCATCTTCTCCTTCTTAAACTTCATATCTTCTCAACTCGAAAGCTTTGAAACCCATCAATTCGTAGCGGAAACTTTTACGCCCATTTCGGATCGAACGAGCTCTGATACCAAGTTAAAATTTATACTCTTATCAAGAACTTAGAAACCTTGATAATATTTTTCGGAGATATACGAGCATCGTGGTGTTTCTCGTATAGAGCTCCTAGAGCTCTAGTAGTGAAGGGTGGAAGCAAGGACTTTGTAACTTGAACTTTGTATTGATTGATTCTTGCTACCTTACTTACTTACAAATGAATACAACATGCCTATTTATAGGCTACAAAAGAAGAAGAGAACTATGCCTATGGAGGCTAACAACTATGCCTTTGGAGGCTAACAACTATGCCTATGGAGGCTTACCAAACCAACTACTATACAATCTAGTATTCTTATTTGATTTGTCTAACCCTAGAACACTCATTTTACACATGTTAATTGTCTAACATTGACTATAGACATCCTAGATATTTCTAGGTTAATTTAGATAGATGTGAACACTTGACTAAGTTGGTGTTGAATATTCAACATATGCCACCATCACTGATGCTGCCGCCGCCACCATCAACTTTGTCGCCACTGCCACCGTCTACTTTGGCGCCGTCGATGCCGAGGACGAGCTTGTTGTTTCATACAAAGAGGATGCTCCGAGGCGGCAGATACCTTATCTGCGACGTGGTGTGCGTATCCTAGAGGGTAGATGTGGGTATCTTTCTCTTTCGGACCCGCTAGAGATGGAGCAGAGGTTAATTAAGAGGAGAAAACGTTGTGCAGCCCAGGAGATATCAGGAGAGGTCAAGGAAAAACACAGTTTGGATCGATCAAGAGAGGATGCAATGGTGATCGCGGATGATGGATCTGTGCCGCGGTCCTACGATAGGGCATTAGAGTTGTTTTTGCAAATGTACGGTGAGGGTGAGCCAATACTGGGCGTGTAAATTAGAGAGGAGGCCATTGTGGATGCAGTTGTTCATGACGAGCCGGCTAGAAATATACTCCACTTTGCTTAACATTGATTAGCTGTATCAGTGCAGACCTGAGTTCCTCGCAGTTATTTCTGCACACAAAATATCTAAACATATTTTCTTCTTCTTTTTAATTATAGAGAAAAAAAATTAAGAAAAATTAATCTTTGCAAATTAGTACAACTATTAATTATTGATTCGTAGGCTTTGTTTTTTTGCATGCTTGTTTGATTTGTATAGCTTCATTTAGATCATAATATTTGCTCTAAATTATTCATCCAAAATACTAACAAAATTCCAATTGATATGCAGGACCACCAATAAAGATTTGCGGAAAAGAGATTCATGACCGGGCTAATCAGGGTTTTTTTTAAGAGATTTTTTTTTCCGATTTAATTAATAGTTTGATAGTTTGGGATGTAATTAGGAAAATTATATTTTTTAAGAATGTAAATGGACACTGGACACTTGACGTTATTTTTTGATCATGTGATTTATCAGGATGAAATCGTGGATGTTCGTGATTTAGTTTGTTGATTATCATGATAAACTATCCATTGATATATTTCTGGCATGTTTCGAGATTTTTAAGATTTAGCTATTTCAGGGAAAATTATTTTTTAAGATTTAGTTATCTTATTATTGGTAATAATAATGTTTTTGAATTTTTTATTAGTTTAAATTCAATATTTTATTACTAAAAAAATAAATGGTGGGACCAGAATCAACCAGAAGCTAGAATCAACGTGGAGCGCCGGTGAATGAGAACGCTTTAAAAAACGGCGGCGGTGAATGAGAACGCTTTAAAAAACTCTATTATTATATAGAGATTTTTTCAATCTCTAGTGTGTTTTCAGTGACATTACTAGCAGTAGTAATCTCTGTGTTCTCTGGTAATCTCCACCTGATGGATCAAGGCGGGATGAAAGGAGATCGACAGTTAAAGTTCCACCTCAATATTTGGACGCAACTGCCTGATTAACACCTTTAATCAGGCACATCGAATACCTCTACTATCAACTGAGCTCTTATGGACTTAGACATGTCCATTAAAAATATATGTTTTCTTATGGAAAGCACCGAACGAATGTTCTCTGACCCTTCGACTCCAACATCTCCTTTATTTGAAGACCGTTGCATCTCATGCTTTGCTCCTCTGTTTTGTTACTTTATATTCATGGCGTACATTTCCAATAGTAACTAATGAATTTTTGAGCATCTTATACCCTCTGGAAAATTCATGATTCAAAAAGGAAAAATAAAAAAAAGACCACGGAAAATCTCAAAATTTAGAAGAAAAATTCTTGGGGAACTCCAATATTATTACAAATAACATTACGAAGCCAAGCTCAGTAGAAGCTAATTCGGTAGTAATTATTATAATATGTGAAATTAACCAACTAGAGAATAGTTATAGAATAGAAGCTAGTTCGGCATCTTTATGTCGTCCACTCTCCTTCAATGTACCAAACTTACTGTTGGCAAGCTAAATGTGCCAAGTGTGGCAAGTGCGCTAAATGTGCTGGAATTCTTCTCTTTATATAAAGCCTCATAATAGAGCGGCATACTGGGCATGTACCAACTTTGTTGAACCAAGGTATTATACATCTCGAGTGAAATGCATGTTCGCACCATATCCTGAGAATATCACTGCCCTTAGAAAACTCATCCAAACATATTGCACAAGTTTGTCCATGAAAATGATCAAAATCATCTGTAAACACCATACTACCATGTACGTCACTGAATAGTAAAGCTCCCTTTGGGAGAAGGGTACCCCCATAAGGGTTATCTTCTCTTATAATACAACTCTTACGACAAACGCTTAACGAATTCTCCGCTTCACAATCATCATCCAGATCAAATACTGTGAAAGGACAAATAGTCCCACATTGCTAGTAATTAAATAATTAACTTAAATATAATATGGAAGGGCCGCTCCACTCATCGTCAATTGGTTTTGAGTTGGATGCCCGCAAACTTTAACATGGTATCAGAGCTAAGCCCTAGACCCAGACCTGCGTACGCCGGGTGTAGGCCGAGTTCTTGGTCAAGTGTTTAATATACACCGGGGTGTAGGCCATCTTGATCTTGGCCGAGGTGTTACCCCGATTCGATCACTCACACATGTGCGCCTGTTTACCGATGGACTAGTAAACTCGTATGTAAGTCCACGTGTGAGGTTCCAGTGACTGGCCTTACACGTGAGGGGGCGTGTGAAAGGACAAATAGTCCCACATTGCTAGTAATTAAATAATTAACTTAAATATAATATGGAAGGGCCGCTCATCCACCCCAACTGCATTATTATTATCTTCATTATTATCATCCGAAGAAACAACTGTGTAAGGAAATTTGTTTTCAAAGAAAACTACGTCACGAGACACAAAAAATTGTTTCGTTTCCAAATCAAACAACCGCCAACCCTTTTTTCCATAAGGATAACCAACAAAGATATATTTCCGACTTCGTGGATTAAACTTATTACGATCACGAGGCACAATACTTGCATAGCACAAGCATCCAAATACCCGAATAAGATTATAAATAGGAGGCTTCCTATGCAAAAATTCATATGGAGTTCTCCCATTGAGTAAGGGAGTAGGCGTGCGATTAATAAAATAAGCAGCAGTTAGGATACATTCACCCCAAAACTGAAGGGGTAAATTGGCTTGAAATCGTAAAGCACACGCCACATTCAATATATGACGATGTTTGCGTTCAACTCGCCCATTTTGCTGTGGCGTATCCACACATGAAGTTTGAAATTCTATACCTTGTTTAACAAAGAATGAAATTAATGGAAGAAATTCCGTACCATTATCACTGCGCACCTTCTTAACTTGTCTATCAAATTGCGTCCTAGCCATATCATAAAAATTCTGAAAATTTTGCACCACCTCAGTTTTATGTGCCATCAAATAAACCCAAACACAACGAGAATAATCGTCGAGAATGGTAAGAAAATAATGTGCACCGCAAGAAGATGGAGTACGATAGGGACCCCACACATCACAATGAACCAAATCGAAGAAGTCATCTTCTTTATTCTCACTAACAGGAAAAGTAGCCCGAGTTTGTTTAGCTCTAAAGAAAATATCACACGGTTCATTAAGAAATTTCTGACAATCAACTTTATTCGTACCCGGAAGTAAAGAAACAACCTTATTAGACGCATGACCTAAACGTCTATGCCACAAACAATAATCTTCTCCAGCAGATACTCGATTTGCCGTAATGAGCGTTCCACTATGAAAGAGATAGACCCCGTCTCGTTCCTCACCCACACCAATCACCGTCCTTGTAGTACGGTCCTGTATCACACATAACTTATCAGTCAAAGTGACAATACATTTTAAATCTTTAATTAAACATGCTAAAGAAATCAAATTGCAGTGGAGATCAGGAACGAATAAAAAACGGAATAGTTTCATATTGTTTTCAAACACCAAAGTGCCTTCGCAGGGAGCATGAGAATATGTGCCGTTCGGAAGCTTTACGGAAGAAAACCCTATTGCATGAGTCTTAAATAAAAATTCTTTACTTCCGGTCATATGTCGCGAAGCCCCTGTATCAAGTATCCATTTACCAGAAAGCTTCTCCTTCGAATCATTATTTGATGTTTTAAGGATTTGCACAATGGTTTCCCATTGGGTATCAGTAAGAGTATTCGCAAGACCCATACGATCTTGTGACGATAGAGATCCTCCACCGGAATTAGTGGTTGTGATCGCTAAATTAGCTACAACTGTCATGGTGTTAATCTTCACCACAAATTTCTGATTTTAAATCTAAAATATTTCTTTCCTGGCTCAGATGCCATGAAACGACAAGGTAGAAAATTGAAGGTTTTCTTATTATCCAAAAAAACTCAGTTACAAAATCGATATTCCCTTAGGCTAAATAGGAAGATAACCAAAAACATTTGGCCAACATTAACTCAAAATAATATCTTTCCTAACTATTATATTTCCTAACCATATAAACGATTATATACATAAATATACAATATCTCCTAATACTCCCCCTCAAGTTGGAGCATGGAGATCACGAATGCCCAACTTGCGAAGAAGTAGCTCAAACTGAGGACGACCCAGAGCTTTGGTGAAAATGTCTGCAAGCTGAGCGGTTGTGCTAACATGAGAAGTAATAATAGCGCCCGACTGAATTTGATCTCGTACATAATGACAATCAATCTCAATATCTTTTGTGCGTTCATGAAAAACAGGATTAGCAGCAATATGAAGTGCGGATTGACTGTCACAGTAAAGACGCATAGGTTGAGAGTGAAACACGCCTAGAGATTTCAATAATGCCTTTAGCCACGTGAGTTCACTACAAGTATGAGCCATAGAACGGTACTCGGCTTCAGCAGAAGAACGAGATACTGTGTGTTGCTTCTTTGTCTTCCAAGATATAGGTGAACCTCCCAAAAAAATAAAATAACCAGTAAGCGAACGACGACTAAGTGGGCAGGAGGCCCAATCAGAGTCACAATAAGCAGTAAGTTGAAGAGCACTATCCCTGCGTAAAATAATCCCTTGACCCGGATGGCCCTTTAGATAACGAAGAACTCGAAGAGCAGCTTCCCAATGAGATACCCGAGGAGACTGCATAAATTGAGCCAACACATGCACCGAGTAGCACAATTCAGGACGTGTAATGGTCAAATAAATCAAGCGTCCAATAAGCCGACGATACTGAGATGAATCAGAATAGAGAGGTCCATCATCTAGAGCTAGACGATGATGTTGATCAATGGGTGAAGAAGCTGGTTTGGCTCCAAGAAGTCCAGTCTCAGACAGAATATCCAAGGTGTATTTTCGTTGAGATAAAAACATACCATCAGTTCCGCGAGACATTTCAATACCAAGAAAATACTTGAGATTTCCCAAATCTTTCATATGAAAGCAACGACTTAAATATGCTTTGAAAGCAGTAATAGCAGCGGAATTATTCCCAGCAAGGACAAATAGTCCCACATTGCTAGTAATTAAATAATTAACTTAAATATAATATGGAAGGGTCGCTCCACTCATCGCCAATTGGTTTTGAGTTGGATACCCGCAAACTTTAACAAATACAGATACAATAGTAATATGTGTAAGAATGACTACAAATTTCGGCTTAGTTTCAATCAGGTTTGCTGCAATTTTTTTGCAATATGATGATACTCGACGTTTAAAGAAATTTAAAAAACTGGCGTCAGAATTGCCGTTTTTTCAGGTGTACATGGATAAAAGAGAGTCGGCATCACAATGGCGAAAGACATCCTGGCAAGTAGATCGTCGAAGTCGACCTGAAACAATTTCCATGACGATAGGAATCGATCAAGTGGTCCAGCCTTAGATGGAGATGAAATGTGAAGGTGGTTCAGAAGTAAACCACTCCTAGTGCGATAGACCCGCTTTGTTCTAACTTGAACCTCAACAAAAACTCTAGTAACGTCAGAAGGATATTCCACCTTTCCTTTGCTTAGATGTCGAATAGGATCCTCGTAATCCATACAAGGATAGAATCCCGAAAATGGCATCTTTATTTATAAGATAATAAAGAGATGTCTCCGATGTCTCTGTGGTGGTGTGGTAAAGTTAATACCACAATGACTTGTAGAGTAATAAGAGTATTGTGGCAAGTTGAAGATTAATGATACCAATGGCCTTTAAAACTCGTCACCAAATCCTTTATTGATCAAAAAAATTTTTGGCACTTTTTGATGAGCGATAGACTTGTAATTCTAGTTTCAGTTGGAATTTAAGGAAAAAAAACATGAAAAAAAAACGAAACCAGAACTAAAAGATTTAATGAGACCGTCGCAGACTCGCAGATCCAAACTTTTTTTTCCCAGAAATAACTTGTAGTTCTAGTTTTTTTATACAACAAGATAAGCTAAAACAACGAAAACAAAGCTTAAAATATTTTTTGAGACTGTCGCTGATCCAAATCCTTTTGTTTTAAAATACCTGGTTTGATTGGGGTATACCCAGATTAATTGGGGTATACCCAATAAGACAAAATAAGGTCATTTTGAAGTAAAGCTAAGCCATCCCTTAACCTAGATTTTTCTAAATGGCTAAAATGCCCCCACAATTATTAACTCTAATTTAACTAAAATTATTAGATTAGTTAGTTGATTTAGTTATATGATGGGTTTTAGAAATCATTTAGAGAGAGAATTAATATGAAGTAGTAGAGGAGGTTTTTTTTTTTTTTTTTTTTTTTTTTTTTTTTTTTTTTTTTGGGGGGGGTTAGGGTTTTTGTGAAATTTGTGATATGAGTGAAATGAGTGATTCAAATCCTGACCATGATCGAATGGATTATTTGCATGATCCTCACTTTTATTTTCCTCAAACTCAAGATGGGTATGGAAGTGATGAATGTCTCGAGCCAAACGTAGAGTCCAATGACCAAGAAGAAGATAATGGAGCTGCAAGTAATCAGGTAGAAAACCTAAGTAGTGAAGATTGTGATTTTTCCATGCAAATGATCGATTTTTGTTTTTTTTCCACTTCTGTTGTACAGGGTCGGCAAGGTCGACGCTTGTCGATCATGCCGGCCATAAAGGCCGGCGTGGTTTTACTTTGCCGAAAGTGCCGACTTTTCATGACTTGTACCACGCCGGCAGTGCATAAAATTTTAACCTTGCCGACTTCCATTTTTTTGAAACACAGGAGGCATTACTTGAAAATTCTTACGCCGGCATTTTCAAGTTTTAATACAGTGTCGGCTGTTTCTATGTCGGCATTGTTTATATTCTCTTACGTGCCGGCCTTTTTTTGCCGGCAGTGTTTTATATGTCGATCATGCCGACCGTGGTAATACATATTAACTACACTTTTGATGTTTTGTAGATTGTGGCATTGGTACCTATGGCGGATCAGCCTCAAGCTCATAAAATTAGGGGTCCCGATACTTCCGAACATTATGCTAATGATTTGGAATGGAAGGACAAAAAGGACGCGGTAAATTGGATTGTTGAGAAAGCAAAAGAGAAGATATGCGTTCTAGTAAAAAACACCCAACAAAAATCTACGCGGTTTGAAATGGTATGCGAGTGTTTTGGATCGCCGGACGAAAGTCACAAGAGAAAGGGTTATGTGTATGATAAGAAGACGACTAGGGTGTACAAGATGAAGTCTAAGAAGTGTGAATGCCCATTCAAGATTATTTTTGGGAGGAAATAAAAAATCGATAGCATGTGGAAAATGAGTAGAGTTGATGTTGGTTGGCATAACCATAAAGATCCACAAAGTCTTGTTGGGCACTGTCAAGTTTCCAAGTTGAAACCGCACGAGTTCGAACAAGTAAGAACAAGTTGGGGAATTAAACCAAGCAATCTCCTTCGTAGGTTCAAGAGGGACGACCCGCATAATCTCTCTTCATTGTCTACAATTTATGCGGCCAAGGCAACCATTAAAAGAATTGAATGGGATGGAAGAAAGGTGATGGAAGAATCACAATGGTTGGCACACAAATACAACTACACGGTGAGACACCATGAGTCACCGGATGGGAAGGTGGATCGTATTTTTCTTGCACACCCCGATATGATTCAATTGGCGCGTTGCTTTTACCAAGTTTTGTTCATGGATTGTACTTATAAGACGAATATGTACAACATGCCTTTGTTGAACATTGTAGGACAAACCTCGGATAAGCAATCGTTCACGGTGGCATGGTGTTTTATGGATCGGGAGAAGGATAATAGCTATATTTGGGCATTGGAAACTTTGAAGCTTCTCTACCACGAAGACGAAACTCCGGGGGTTATAGTCACCGACAATGATCAAGCATTAATGAACGCCGTGAGGATAGTCTTTCCCAATGCATAAAATTTCCTTTGCACTTGGCATATACAATGCAATCTTAGAAAAAATTGTAGGAATCATATCAAAAATCCAAAGGCAAAGAAAGGTACTAAACTTGAAAAGGAGGAAGATGAACGTCTTAGTAAACTAACTAAAGAGGAGAGAGAGGAAGAGAAGAAGAAAGAAGACGAAGAATGGAAAGAAGGTGAGATCAAGTTTGGGTTATTCATGAAAGCGTGGGATAAGTTGTATTGGTCGATGAGTGTGGCAAGATATGAGATAAACTTGAAGGAGTTTGAGGATGATTGGGGCACTAAATACCCCAAAGTAGTGGAATATTGCAAGAGACAATGGTTGACGCCACACAAAGAGAGATTTTTGTATGCTTTTACCTATGACTATAAACATTTCAAACTTGAGTCCACAAGTATGGTAGAGAAAGCTCATGGGAGACTAAAAGGTCTACTTTTCACGAGTCAAAATGGGATTATGATGGTGCAACATGCTATCCATGAGTACACTAATAATGATATCGACAAGATAAAAAAACAATTCCAAGAAAGTAGCTTCCGGAAGTTGAAGGAGTTTAAATAGGATGATTGGTTGCTTGTTGGTATACATAGAAACGTCTCGCATTGGGCAATACGTTTCATGATGAAACATCTCGCATTGTTTAAAAAGTATAATCAGTTTGATGACCCGAACACTCCTTGTAAGTATAGGATAATGAAGGCTATCGGACTTCCGTGTCGTCATATGCTTGGTAGGTATAAAACTCCCATTCCTCTTGATGATATCGATCCTTATTGGAAGCAATTATCTTTCAAACTGGCTCCAAGATAAGATCCCGGTGAAGAGTTTGGCGACATGGATCTTGGGAGAATAATCCTCGATAAGTACCCCACGTTGAATAGGTTGGACAAACAAACTATGAAGGAAAAGTTGATGCCGATTGTTTACCCTTTTATGGAAGAACTTGAAGAACCGGAGAAACAAGATCCTAATAGTAGACCAACTACCAAAAAGACGAGGGCGGAAGAGTTTTTAAGTACAAATAGTGATCAATCCGAAAGAGAACAAATCAAAGAGTTTTTAAGTACAAATAGTGATCAATCCAAAAAGAAAAACATTAAAGAGCATTTGAGTACAAAGTGCGATCCATCCGGACATGTTTATACCGAGGCGCAATCCAAGGAGGAGCCTGCAAAAAAGAAAAGAGGTCGTACAAGGAAGGATTCAACTACACCAACGGTCTCTAACTTGAATACAAATGGCACTCTACCTCTTGAGAGTCAAGCAAGTGAGGAGCCCGCAAAAAATAAAAGAGGTCGTCCAAGGAAGGATTCAACTACACCAACGGTCTCTAACTTGAATACAAATGACACTCTACCTCTTGAGAGTCAAGCAAGTGTGGAATTTGTTGGAAATAAAAGGGGTCGTCCAAGGAAGGATTCAACTACACCAACGGTCTCTAACTTGAATACAAATGGAACTCTACCTCTTGAGAGTCAAGCAAGCCAAGGAAATGTTGCGAAGAAAAAAGATCGTCCAAATAAGGTAGTACAACCGGTGTTGCAAAAGTATCGCAAGCAACTCCCTCCAATTATTCAAGATTTCGTGATTGGTACCGAAGATGTTCCGAAAGATGGAAATTGTGGGTTTCACGTTATCTCGCAACAATTGGGACACCTAAGTGGAGCGGTTGAAGAGAATCTCACCCAATGCCAATACATTAGAAAGAAGATGGCCGCTCGACTAGAAAATGACAAAGAGTTCCATATCTCAATGATGCTAGAAGGTTCCATGGAGGAGAAAGAAGCAACTTTCAAAGGTTTGATAACTAGTGTTAAAGGCCCGGAGGGAAATGCACCGATCAAATGGGAGCATTGGTTGAGAATGCCGGAGTGTGGCCATCTATTGGGACCCTAACACACAAACGTTAAAAACTTAACCCTAACACATTTGGGACATAGATAGTATCTTTTTCCGTTACAAAATTTCTTAGGAGAGGTAATTAGCTTCATCTTACCGTCGCAATATGGATCTGTGCATGGTAGAAGGTTGATTTTAGCAACTTCATCTTCATACGGAGCTAGGCGCTCATCTATCCAATAGAAAAACCCACAACAAGTGCATTTTGAAGCATACGGCTGATATGCACCTCCTATTGCAGCTTTCATGAGAAATAAGAATCCCTTACAACCTTCAATAGTGCATTTGCTTCCTTCAAAGGGACAATCGTTTGCAAAATGACCACTACGTGTACAAAGACTACAAATATTTGGTTTTGAAACTTCCATTCTTTATGCAAGGTTGAAGATGAAGTTGGGAATGCTTTTATAATAACAACATACCTAATATCTTGATTTTGAAATTTCTAGCCGTTGAGCATTCAATGGGTTGTACTTTGTACCTAAAAGGTGCAACTAACATCTACGCCGGAAAGGTATAGATTTCATACCATGTCGGCCTCCAGTACTTTGTCTATTACTAAATAAGAAGAATAATAATTTCTAAAGCAACTAAAACTAAAAATTAAAATAAGTTTAACAAGTCTAAAACCACACTCTAAGAGTTCAAAACATAATGTAATAGTTCAAACCAGAATCTAAGTTTCTAAAGAAAGTAAAACATAATAAAGATTAAGAATTTCAAGGATCCTTCTCATTGTTATTATCTTCCTCCACATCACTAGCTTTTTCACCAGCATCAGATTTTGCTTTTCCCTTCCCCTTCACTGGACCTATGTAGTCACCATCCTCATTGTAATAGGGGTTCACTCCAGAAAAGTCAGATGCCCTGAAAAAGGTTCTTGGATCAACCTCTTCTTCTTCCTCTTCTGATGATGTGCATTCAACATAGTTGAGGGGATTGCTAGGACTGTTCATAAACCTTAGAAATTCTTCAGGATCTTCTTTACCCATCAAACATAGTTTTCTTACAGGGCAATTCTTTTCAGTTTCATCTTTAGGATCTTCTACATTGGGATAAATTGCGTCAATAAATTCTAATAGCTCTTCTAGAGTAACCGAAGAAGGTAGATATTCTTTTTTTCCCTCTGGGAACCTAAACAATACACAAATAAGAGATATAAAAACAAACAACACTGTTGAACACAAATAAGAGATCAAAATTGTTACACATTGAAATTTGGTTCCGGTCATCCACTAGCCGGCAAGGTATAGAATATATAAACTTCCGACCAATATGTGGCCGGCATGGTAATAAACATTCACCTAGCCGACCAAAACACCGCCGGCAGGGTTGTATTAAATAATGATGCCGGCTATAACTTAAAAAATATCAAGTTTCTGATGCCTACGGTCGGCAATGTCCAAGTACAATACAATGCCGGCTACAAATTAGCCGGCAGGGTTTTGTTGGTATTACATGCCGGCCCTGGTTATTGTCTAACAAACTCCATGGCTAATATGAAACATCGGCAGGTTATTCATCCTCATACAATGCCGGCGCTAAAGAAACAACAACCGCCGGCATGATGTTAAACTATCAGCCTTGCCGGCCAAAAACCCTAAAAATCTAAATTTTTAGTTTCTAACCTAATCTAACAATCAAAAAACACCAAACAATATTGGGTTGAGTTTAGAAATCAACTTACAGTCTTCTTTTCACCGGCGGAGGGTTGTTTTCAACATTCTCAGGGATTGAACTTTCGGGTTTACTAGTTCCATCTTTTTCCTTACATCTTTTCTCTGATTTGGATCTTTTGATACTTCCTGTTGAATCTATGTTATCTCTTGATCGTTTGGAATCAACCATTTTTCAGGATAATCAAACTCTTCAATTTTTAGATGAGATGAAGAAGAAGAAGAGAAAATTAAGAGAAGATTAACGGTTTGGTTAAGTTTTTAATTTTATAATTATTAGATTAAGTAATAGGGTTATTAGTTTAAGTAATAGGGTTAATTAGTCAAAGGGTAAAAAGGTAAACTCACCACATTTTGGCCTCCCCTTACTAAGGGCAAATGTCCATTTAAATTTGGGTATACCCCAATTAATCTGGGTATACCCCAATCTCGCCAGGTTAAAATATTGTAGCTAGAAAGAAAAAAAAAAATCTGAATAAACAAGGCTCAATAAGACTACCTATCTAGGTGACGAATCAAGAAAAACAGGAACGCGACCAACTTATTTATAAGTTTAACATATGACTGCAATTTAGAATTATTGCTACAAAAGGAAATCACTTACATATATCTGTTTTCGGAAACTCAGATGGAATTGCTATGCCGATTGAATGAATTCTTGATAGTCAAAATAATGGAAACTGATTCTAAGTTGATTAGTTTCTTCCTGAATCTATAACCTTAAAAAAAAAAATCATCTCGATACAGAGGTAATGAAATATTAACTTACTAGTATAATAAATAAAGAAGTAGGAGGAGATCTGATGTTGCAGATTAAGATCTTTTCAGCTACATATATGTGTTTCCACAACAATGCTTATATCCTCCAATGGTTATATAGTCTAAACTCTCATTTCAATCATTGAAACATTCTCAGAGGACGTTATATAGTTGTTATTCACAAACCGTTTTTCGTTAGAGAAATTTTTAAAGTGATTGAAACTTAACATGACTTTCGTCACTAGGTAAAGATGAACTTGGCTAAAGCGAAAGCTTTACCAACATATATTTTGAGAAATAGATAGGCGAGGTAAACTTGGCTAGAAATACCAAATTTGTATAATCTAAGTCTATATAGCAAAACGACTTTTGTCTCAAGATAGGAGATAAATTGACTTTTGAGTGATAGATAAGTTCAAGTCTCCACATACCTTTTAGTCGATGAAGATCCACCAGTTCCTTGAGTAGTTCTTCGTCTTGTATGATGATTTCCATGGAGTTCTTGAGCTCAACTACACTTTCTATCCTAGTCCGAGACCTTAGATATAGTAGACTAGAAATCAAGACTTATAGTTTTGATCACCAATATTGACAAACATGCTTGAGATACAAAACATACGAGTTCGAACGAGCAATGCTCTAACAATACCTCCGGTCGCACCACCAGCCGTACCACAAACTGCTCCACCAACATCGACATGGAATCATCTAAATGGTCATTCCAGTCATGAGAGCACCGATACGACCTTGTTGGAAATTCTTGCAAATCAGAGGAGGCAGGAGGAACTCATGAGAGAACTGCAAAGAAAAAACTTGATACTGGAACACGATAATTACCAACTCCAAAATCAGGGAACGAGATCGCCGGGATCATCCAACCGAGGTGACTCAGGTAATCGAACCCGATCTGGAAATTCCCGAACACTTTCACCTCAAGAACACATTCCCGTTCCCGACCATACATGAGGGGGATCTGGTCCCACAGAAAGCTCATCGACCGAGGGAAAAACAGCTGAACATAGTGGGAGATCGGGAAACACAACTAAAGATAAGCTCAAACAACTTGAAAAGATGATGAAGAAGCTCGTTGGTGGAGGTGAGGATGACAAGCTAGCAGAAATCATCAGCGAAGCGGCAAAAACTCCTTTCACTCGAGAACTGGAGCAGGCCCCGTTTCCTCCAAAGTGTTATCTTCCAACCTTCCCTTCAATGTTTGATGGCACATGAGATGCAATATAACATGTTAAGATGTATTCTATGTCACTACTCCAATGGAAAACCAATGACGTGGTTATGTGCAAATTCTTCCCGGCTAGCCTAGACGGAGAAGCAGGAAACTGGTTCTACACCCTACTAAGGGGATCTATTGGAAATTATAATATTTTAGTCGAAAATTTTCTCGAAACCTATATGCATAACAGTATTCCCCGACCTAGGGTAAACAAGTTGTTCACCTTTGCGAGAAGGTTCAGGGAACCTTTACGCTCTCTAACAGACAGATGGAGGAAGCTCTGCACCGATACCGGGAAGGTACCGGTGGACCAATAAATATTTGGATTTGAAAATTCTCTCAGGAAAACAGACCCAATTTGGATCGCCATGTTCACCGAAAAACCCCAGATATTAAAGGAGATGAGGAAGATGCATGAGCATTACATCGATTTGGAGGAAATACAAGAAGGAACACAACCGAGGAGAGTGAAATAGGCTAGCACCGCAGCAGACGCAACACCCCAGGAATCTTCGAAGCGACCCAAGAAGAGATAGGGCCCACCACACAGACCTTCGGGAAAAAAAGAGTGGGTTGAAAAATTAAATAAACCAAGGCAGGAGCCGAGATCATACACACCCTTGAATGCACAATTGGAGGAAGTTTTCAAAGAGGTAGAAAAGAGAAATGACATCAGGTACCCAAAGACCCGAGGTATACAATTTTATGGGACGAAGGACCACCCAGAATACTGCCATTATCACCAATTTAGAGGGCACTCGACTAATGATTTCCGAGAGGTAAAGGATATAGTCCAACATATAATTTGGGATGGCTGCCTAAGGAAATTCGTTAAGCATGCGACACCAGCACCAGACGTACCAGTACACCAAGTAAGAATCAACCGAGGAACCCAATTTGTGTGCAACACGATCTCGCACTCTGCAACCCGAGAATTTGATTTAGGGTTGGGAATCACGTCCAGAATCACACAAAAAGATTGATCCGGAAAGGAATTATTTAACGTAGCCAGGACCTTACCTATGGAGGCCTGTATGATGCAACCAACCACATTCTCGGCCAAAGATGTCCAAATTAATGGTCAGGCACATGGTGACCCCTTAGTCATCACATTACTAATAGAAGAATGGGGAGTAAAGAGGATACTAGTGGATAGTAGGAGTTCGGTGGAAGTCCTTTTTCTACGACACATTCAAAAGGATGGAGATATCCGATGACATCTTAATCCCCTCAAATTATAGGATTTACGGCTTCAACGAAACATTAACGGTACCAAAGGTAGAGGTTACCCTTAGAGTCTTGGATGAGGAAGGATACCTAGATGCATTCAATACTTTTTGTATAGTCGATGTCGTGTCACCATACGAAGCCATCATCGGGATACCTTGGATCGCGGGAATCAAAGGAGTAGCGTCATCCTATCATCAGAGATTAAGGTTTCCCACCTATATGTTAGTGGTAGAGATAGTGGGGGATCCACAAGCCACCAGACAGTGCATGCAAGTAGACATCCAACAGAATGAAGGTAGACGAGCTCGGCTGCGCCAAAAAAAGAACAAAGTCAAACAGATCAGAGCCGAGCAAGAATTAGAAAAAATAATATCACAAGCATAATGTCATATGAATCCGGGGCGAGCGAAATCTTATAGCAACCAAAGACGGTGGCGCCGATCAGAGAACCAAAGCCAAACGTCTCGGATTTAGAACTCACTAGGGAGGTAAATCTTGGAACTAAAGAGGAGCCGAAGATAGTAAAAATCAGGTCATTATTTATGGAAGAATAGTTATCTCAATTGATTACTTTGTTACGAGAGCATATGGATGCCTTTTCCTGGGAAATACACGATATGGAGAGGATATACATAGAAATATGTTGCCATCATCTAAGGATAGATCCCATGTTTAGACCAATCTGACATAAAATGAGAAGAATTGCCCCCAAACTACAGGCGGCGGCAGAAGCAGAACTAAAAAATTTGCAAGCATCGGGGATCATCCTGAAGGCTCAATATCCGCAATGGATATCAAATATGGTAATAGTTCCAAAAAGAAACAGAGGGGTGAGAATTTGCATTGATTTCAACGATTTGAACAAGGCCTTCCCGAAGGATAGCTTTCCCCTCCCCAACATTGATCAATTAGTCGAGTCCATAGTTGGATAGAAGGCGATAACATTAATGTATGGATACTCGGGATATAACCAGATTCCCCTAGTGTTAGAGCCCTACTCGGTAGAACTCGTAAGCATTGTTATCTCAAGCTTGTTTTTAAAATTTAGTGATCAAAACTATAAGTCTTGATTTCTAATCTACTTATAGCTAAGTCTCAGTTAGGATAGAAAGTGTCGTTGAGCCTAGACTTCACGGAGTTCTTTTTTTTTTGTTAAGTAAAAAATTGTATTAATAATTACCAAAATATACATCTTAGTTTTTAAAAAAACCGGGGCGAAAAAACCCCTTTAACTTAAAAAACTATTTGAATCTATAATACACCTCATGTGGTTTTTCAACCGAAATTAAAAATACATCCTAGACTTCACGGAGTTCATCGATTGAAGACGAAGAACTAATCAAGCGGAACTTGTGGGACTTCTTCGATAAAGGTATGTGGAGACTTGAACTCATCTTTTTCACTTGAAAAGTCTATACTCTCTATCTCCTTCTTGAGACACAGTCATTTAGCTATATATTATTCATTATACATAATTGATATTTCGAACTGAGAGTAACTCGCTTATTCTATTGTCGAAATATATGTTGGTAAGCTTTTAGCTTCAACCAAGTTCACCTCGTTCTTGACGAAAGTCAAAAGATGATCATATAAAAATTTCCAAGTTATGTGACTCGGAAAGTTTCATTGAATGATCATAAATTTCGATCATCCGAGAAATGGCTTAGATACTCTAGTTGTGGTAATACGACTATTGTGGTCATTATAAAAATGTTCTCAGTGGTTGAAATTGAGCGTAGAGTATATATTGGAGTACATAGTGTGCATACTTGCATATATGTTTTTCCATGTCTGGGAGTTATAGTACACATACTCGTATGCGTACCCATTGACTTATGAAAACTCGGTTCACAGTACACATACCTATACGCGTACTTGCGTAAGGTATGGGTTCGAACTTTTCTGTTGGAGTTGATAAAGTTATCAAGTTTGCGTACTTATAAGCATATTGGCTAAGTCATTATAGTCCGGGCCATCTAGGTTTGCGTACCCATTCGCGTACCTTGACGGGATATACTCTATATCGATTTTACATAACATGAACATCATTCAATAAATTATAAGGAATGCAACTACTTGCAAGCAGTGCCTATAATTATTCATGGTTACTAGGCGCATCAATAAAAGCATTAATAAGTCCTTAATAATTACCAGGGTATATTTTTTCAAATTAGGGTTACGACAAACCAAACCCTAATTCCCCCCACGTGCCAATGGCAAATCATGCCAGCCACGTCTAGCCCAATCTAGCCGCGCCATTCTAATCGCACCGTGCCATGGCCCTATCTATGCTAACCGCATCTCATGTGCCAATGGAAAATCATGCCAGCCACACCCTACTGCGCCAAAGCATGCCAACCATGCTAGCCGCACCCCGAGTGCCAATGGAAAATCATTCCATCCGCGCCTAGCCCAAGCTTGCCGCGCCATGACAATCGCACCGTGCCATGTCCCTAGCTATGCTAGCCGCATCTCATGTGCCAATGGAAAATCATGCCAGCCACACCCTACTGCGCCAAAGCATGCCAACCATGCTAGCCGCACCCCACGTGCCAATGGAGAATCATGCCATCCACGCCTAGCCCAAGCTAGCCGCGCCATGCCAATCGTACCGTGTCATGGCCTTAGATATGCTAGCGGCATATCGTGTGCCAATGGAAAATCATGCCAGCCACACCCTACCGCGCCAAAGCATGCCAACCATGCTAGCCGCACCCCGCGTGCCAATGGTGAATCATGTCATCCACGCCTAGCCCAAGCTAGCCGCGCCATGCCAATCACATCGTGCCATGGCCCTAGCTTTGCTAGCCGCGTCTCGTGTGCCAATGGAAAATCATGCCAGCCACACCCTACCATGCCAAAGCATGCCAACCATGCTAGCCGCACCCCGCGTTCCAATGGAAAATCATGCTAGCCACTCCTAGCCCAAGCTAGCCGCGTCATTCCAATCGCACCATGCCATGGCCCTAGCCATGCTAGCCACGTCTCGTGTGCCAATGGAAAATCATTCCAACCACACCTAGCCTGAGCTAGTCGTGCCATGCCTTGGCCCTAGCCACGCCATGCACCCATGGAAAACCTTTGGCCCCATATGCAAAACCACACCAAATCATGCCATGCTACGCCAAGGCATGCCATGATAGCCTGGCTATGCCGCCGTCCCTCATAAAATCTTCCTGAGTTTTTCTTTCAGGCTGTTTTTCCCTCCAGAACGAGTTCAAAACCCAAATCTCCTCGCGTAAGGAGATAGGAAATTCTTTTCCGGTTGATTTGAGGGGAGGACCATCAAAATCCGAGTTTGTACTAGAGTTTTGTAGCAGTTCTAGTGAAGGGAACCAATTGGGGTTTCTAAACCAAATTGAAGCCAGGCGCCCATCAATGGTTGCCCTTCAATCCCAGGAGCAAATCCTGGTCGTATAAAGTCTCCTCATGACTTTAGCCCTAGCTTGGTCACGTACCTATCCAAGCTAGCCGCTCCATGCCTGGCCATGGCCCCTCATGCCGTGCCACCATACTGGCTTTCTCCATGCGGCTACCAAATTGAAGTCAGGCGCCCATCCACGGTTTCCCTTCAATCCTAGGAGCAAATCATGGCCGTAAAAAGTATCATCATGACTTTAGCCCTAGATTGGTCACGTACCTAGCCAAGCTAGCCGCGCCATGCCTCTCCATGGCCCCTCATGTCGCGCCACTATACTGGCCTTCCCCATGCGACTACCAAATTGAAGCCAGGCGCCCATCAACAGTTGCCTTGCAATCCCAGGAGAAAATCTTGGCCGTCTAAAAGTCCCCTCATGACCTTAGACCCGAAAACATAGCTTGGTCGCGCACCTAGTCCAGGCTAGTCTTCCATGCGCCCATGGAAAACCCTTGGCTCCTCACGCCAAGTCTAAACACACCCTAGCAGTGCCACCCTGTTGGACCTCACTACACGGATACCAAAACAAAGGCGTGCAACGATCAACGGTTTCCCCTCCTATCAATATGCAACATCTCGACCGTCGAAGGTCACCTGGCTAGCAAGTTCCCCAAGATCGACTTTCCAAGCCACAACAACGTTTTACATGTTTTCCAAAAATATTCGAGACATCAACACAAACAGGGGGATTCTCTTTGGGTATTGGTTTGGTGGTCTACAGCGTGCGGCGTACACTACGCCCCTCATAAGGAAGTGTCATAAGGGTGAGGCGCCTAGTACATATGGGAGTTATGTGGGAAATGTTCATGGGACATAAAGCCGTGAGTTAAGAAACTTTATGAATATCAATTCCATAACGTTAACAGGTTCATGAAAATTATTTTCATGCGTTAGCCACTTTATGAGACATCAAATCCATGCATACAGTTACCACCTCCTCCCATTTACTCCTCACTCCTTAATGAGACCAGAGTACGTTTCTACTACAACTTGTATAAATAGGTCTCACCTATTTACATTCGACAACAAGTTCATTCGGACAAGAGAACACTCAGAATACTTACCTTATAGCTCCCTTCATGAGCTCTCGTACTTTTATGAAAACAAGTTATAGAAACCCAATTGCTCTTCCAGAATAAACTATTCTGGTCTCACACTCTCCTTGCTTCCCTCCCCAAAACCAACCCATTCTCCTCCTCTTTGTGACCGAAGCAAGTCTGGAACGACCATTTCTTGGTTTAGGCCGGACTTGTACAGATTGATATCTCGAACCTAAAAGTGCTCAACGTGCATCACATTTTTTTAGGGTTTAAACCAGTTTCTCACTCACCTACCAAATTTACCGAAATCAGCAGAAGCTATTTTCACCCATAAACAATTGGCGACCACAGCAGGAGGATTGATCTATCGGTTACAATGTCAATTTTTGACTATCGATCTCGTTCTTCGACCTAGACGTCAAGATGGTAGAGGAAGGCGATCCACTCCGATTCAGTTACCAGACAACTCGATTATCAGTCGTGACACGACAAGGGATTACTGGGGACTTCCCTGAGGATATAAGCAGACGATCCGCCCAAAGAGCAACGGCTCGGACATCTCAGTAATAACTGGGGACTTTCCACGGAGGTATTTCTCATAAAACTCGGTCTTACACCCGGAAGGTTCACTTTTCATCAGGAGACCTTAAAAACCAAGTAAGTCCTACCTAGAAAAGATACGTGGTTTTCTTTTTCAAGTTTTCACGGGAATGATAAAACCAATATCCATGTTATGTATCACCCCCATGTCACCTACCAATACACGGTTCCATGGATTTCCTGGGATGTCTATGTCACTTTCAATCATAACCAAAACAATCAATTCCTAAACAATTCATTCCAAAAAGAATAACCCAAAAACAGTCAAGGTAACATTTTATCTATCAACCCAAGAAATCCAGGAAATCAAAAAACCATAAACCAGGCGCTTTGTTTGCCTTTCAAAAAAAAAAAAAAAGGTCACCTACCCGTACGTGCCTACTCTGCACAACAATGACTACATGTCACCATTAGCAGACGTTACTACGACAACATTCGAATTTTTTTTTATGAGGAAGTATTTCCACAAGTCTATGAAAGGCATACCCATGGCTAGGGTTTATACCAGTCCAGAATAAAAATATTTTTACAGATTTATGGAAAGGCATACATATGGCTATGGTTTGCACCAGCACAAGAAAACAAAAAAAAATTAAAAGAGAAACGCTGGAGTACATAGCTGGAATATGCTTTCCCACTTTATCACTATCACGCTACCGCTAACATCAGGACGTGATAACAAACATACGAGGTAAAAAGGGGAGCCAACCCCTTTCATAAGCATAACACTTTTGGGATTTGAATAACAAAGGATTTCTTGTTTGAGCTACGTATGGGAATAGGTAACTGGGCCCGCAAGAACAAGTCTGCGCCACGCCAAGTCAGCATCGTGCCAAGCCAGTGACTATTCCAAGATGATCTAGCGCTTACCAGACGCGCATACCAGACAAGCTCACCAGACAAGCTTACCAGACGCGCCTACCAGAAAAGCTCACCAGACGAGCTTACCAGACACGCCTACCAGACGAGCTTACCAGACGAGCTTACCAGACGCGCCTACCAGAAAAGCTCACCAGACGAGCTTACCAGACGCGCCTACCATACAAGCTCACCAGACGATATTACCAGACGCGCCTACCATACAAGCTTCCTAGACGAGCTTACCAGACGCGCCTACCAGAAAATCTCAATAGACGAGCTTACCAGACACGCCTAACATACGTGCTTACCGGACGTGCATGCCAACGGTGACATCTTGCGCCCTTCCAGTGACATCCTCTCCACTCCACAACCAGCCAAAGCAGCGCCATGGATCCAGCACTTCGTGAACGATACACTTACGATCACCAGAACCGGAGATGTTTCCGCCACCCCGACGTTTCTTCAAGCATGACAGATCCAATTGTCACCCGAGGTGCCACTACACCATCAGGACGAGATAATGGAAGAGCCGGAAGAATCCGACCTCCTTTTACCACTATTTATTTGATTAAAAGACAAAAGACACTTCAGCATGACGTGTGTTTATAGATGGAGAGGCTCACGTTGATCTTGAACGCCCAGTAGAAGGGGATCAACAATCCAATTTTATCACGCGTAAAGATGAGGAATGACTTATCCAAAATCGAGGAAAAGAAAATCAGCGACCCACCTGAGTTCACAGAGACCCTCTTCCCGTCAGTACCTGCAGGATAGGAACTTGGCCCACTAAGTCGTACAGTCTATGATGAAACATCTGTGGAAAGCAGGAGTTTCAGCCAGAGAATCCGCTTTCAAACCCCAACCTCTCCTGGAAAGCACGATCGATAGATGAAACAGGGGACTCCTAACTTCTGTACACTTGAGGGATGTCGATTTTGACAGAACATAATGTAGCCTCCGTCTTCAACATGGTAACCGTCAACGCCCTGAGAGTTACAAGGCATAGTTTCAACGTCCTCTCCAAGAACTGAAGACGCTTCAACACCTCCTTCCTTCCAAAGCTCGTGTTCATGGAAAGTTTGCTCGCTTACGCATCCAGCCAACCTACTTTGTTCCCATGACAATGTAGTCTCTTCCGATCACATCTGCTACCGAGAAGAGATGCTGCTCGTTTGTTGATACCAGCGAGAGCTTTACCAAAGCATGATCACTACAAAGATGGAAACATGTAAACCATATTTGGGGACTGAGGATCTACACAGAATCCCTTCACTGTCAAAGATCAGAAGACACAGTCAACCAAAAGGTCATAGTCACGACGAGGTAATTTACTTTTCAAGGGTGCAGTGTAAGAATATCATCACCTCTCTGTCTAGAAGACGCCTGCAACACTTTACAAGGCCACGGTAGATCCCAAGCCTACTCAGAAGAAACAACTTCAGATGCTAAAGAAAAGTATGACTGGGGACTGCTCATCGCAGTCCATCCCGATGACCATCGAAGATTCATGAGATAACCCCAGAGACACGGATGAAATATTTTCCAGAAGAAGCAGAGGGAGCCACGATAAACAACATAACTCTCTCATTTTTACTACTTTACTATCCAGAGTATTTCGTCCATGTGATATTCTGAGCATCCCAGCGTCACATCCAGAAGAGTACAATAAGTTTGTATCAAATCTCGTGGACGTGGATTCAAGGCGATGCAATGAAAGTAGGCTACACGTGGGGACTACCAGCACGGGGCGCTTTCACCCCCCCTCAACCAGGTTATTTCTGATTTCAACATCATCACTGTCAAAGTTTTACGAGCCACTGGAATTTTTCCACACGAAGCTGTACATGTCCATCGAAGACTCCAAAAGCACGCCACAGAGGTACATTCACATGTTTGGCCATGCCATCGGATCTAACAAAAATATAACTGGGGACTGCTTACCGCATCCCATTCTATACGATAGTCCCAGATTCAGAATATGGTTCAAAGGATGTCTCTTGGAAAAAATTCCTTGAAGACTTGATAGGAGCATGTCGGCAACGATCTCCCAATTTATCCAGTGGCTCCGGAAGATTTCAACCATACCCGCATCCACAACATACTGTCATCGCGATCAGAAGGTCCAGGTACTGAACAACCTAAAATCAAGGATGGACCGACAATGCAACCACATCCATTTGTCCCAAAAAATGCAATGGAGTTTGGTAAATTTTGGAATCCACTGGAGAGACACCGCAGACGAAAGCACGGTCCGGACGAGCAACAGAAAATAGAAGAAGGCCGTTTTCACCTCCTAAGCAAGCTCAAAACCTGAATATTTCCTCGAGGGGAGATACAGAATTCTGTTTCGTGTCCGATAAAGGGACGGACCATCGAAATCCGAGTCCGTACGCGGATTCTACAGCGATTCTATTAAATGGCGCTAATTAGGGTTTTGGCGTGTCAAGCCCTAAACCAAAAGCACTTCCCTTGCAAGCGTTTCCCTTCCAAGGCGCTTCCCTTACTAGCGTCATGCCCTACCAAGCGCTTTACAGAGCGTCCCATAACCGTTCCATGCCCGTCAGTGCTAATGGGTCCCCTTCATGCCATGACCATGCTAGCAGCTCCGCCTCGCGTTCCAAAGCCTAGACCTGAAGACACCCAATCATACCAGGATTTTTGCAAAGCTACTAGATGAAAGGATTGCAGATGCTACCTACCTCTAGAAAAAGATTTTTGAATAAGGAAATAATTCCATGTTAAAGCTGCGCATGAAGAAAGGAAATCGGTCCCACAAGAACAAGCCAAAGAGGAAGTACTTGAAGACGTACCTATTTTGCTCGTCCACTTCACCGCTACCAAGCATCAAAAGAAGAAACAATAAATGCGTGAATCAAATGGAGAGGCCGGCCATCCTTTTTATGGGCGTGATGTTTGGGAGTTCGAACAAGGAAAGGATTTCCAATTTTGAGCCAAGGAAGGGAAAGGGGAAACCGGTCCCGCAAAGACCAATTTCCACGTCCAAGACCACTCACACCATACCACATCCCCACCGAGCCTAGCCGCCCATGTATGCCATTTCCGCGCCCCTAGCCAAGCCCTCACTCCATCAACGTGGTCCCACCACGCCTAGACATCCCCTACATGCTCCACCATACCATTGTCGTGGCCAAGACCACGCCTCCTCTCGGACCTTTCAAAGCTACCCACCTGCTCCGCCTTCCGAGACCGCGCCCCCTTTTCCGTGGCCAAGAACATGGAACAACAAAACTCGCTCTTCCATTTAAAAGGTTAGTCGACTATCCTGACCATCTTTGCAATGATTTACATTGTCTGTCACCATCATATGCTTACCCCGCAACAAGGCACATGTTCCGATCTAAGCATGGGACTTAATGTTGATGGTGGTCTTTAGTTTAGGGTTAAAATGGTAAAACGCTAAACCCTAGCAGACATTTAAAACAAGAATTTACTAGGCGCATCAATAAAAGCTATTAATATGTCCCTAATAATTACCAGGGTATATTTTTTCAAATTAGGGTTACGACAAACCAAACCCTAATTCCCACCACGTGCCAATGGAAAATCATGCCATCCACGTCTAGCCCAAGCTAGCCGCGCCATGCCAATCGCATTGTGCCATGTCCCTAGCTATGCTAGCCGCATCTCGTGTGACAATGGAAAATAATGCCAGCCACACCCTACCGCGCCAAAGCATGCCAACCATGCTAGATGCACCCCGCGTGCCAATGGAAAATCATGCCAGCCACGCCTAGCCCAAGCTAGCCGCGCCATGCCAATCGCAACGTGTCATGGCCCTAGCTATGCTAGCCGCATCTCATCTGCCAATGGAAAATCATGCCAGCCACACCCTACCGCGCCAAAGCATGCCAACCATGCTAGCCGCACCCCGCGTGCCAATGACAAATCATGCCAGCCACGCCTAGCCCAAGCTAGTCGCACCATGCCAATCGCACAGTACCATGGCCCTAGCTATGCTAGCCACATCTCGTGTTCCAATGACAAATCATTCCAGCCACACCCTACCGCTCCAAAACATGCCAACCATGCTAGCCGCACCCCGCGTGCCAATGGAGAATCATGCCAGCCACGCCTAGCCCAAGATAGCCGCGTCATGGCCCTAGCTATGCTAGCCACATCTCGTGTGCCAATGGAAAATCATGCCATCCACACCCTACCGCGCCAAAGCATGCCAACCATGCTAGCCGCACCCCACGTGCCAATGACGAATCATGTCAGCCACGCCTAGCCCAAGCTAGACGCGCCATGCCAATCGCACCGTGCCATGGACCTAGCTATGCTAGCCACATCTCGTGTGCCAATGGAAAATCATGTCAGCCACACCCTACCACGCAAAGCATGCCAACCATGCTAGCCTCACCCTGCGTGCCAATGGCGAATCATTCCAGCCACGCCTAGCCCAAGCTAGTCGCGCCATGCCAATCCCATCGTGCCATGGCCCTAGCTATGCTAGCCGCATCTCGTGTGCCAATGGAAAATCATGCCAGCCACACCCTACCCTGACAAAGCATGCCAACCATGCTAGCCGCACCCCGCGTGCCTATGGAAAATCATTCCATCCACGCCTAACCCAAGCTAGCCGCGCCATGCCAATTGCACCATGTCATGGCCCTAGCCATGCTATCCACGTCTCGTGTGCCAATGGAAAATCATGCCAGCCACACCTAGCCTGAGCTAGTTGTGCCATGCCTTGGCCCTAGCCACGCCATGCACCCATGGAAAACCTTTGGCCCCATATGCCAAACCACACCAAAGCATGCCATGCTACGCCAAGGCATGTCATGATAGCCTGGCCATGCCGTCGTCCCTCATAAAATCTTCCTGAGTTTTTCTTTCAGGCTATTTTTCCCTCCCGAACGAGTTTAAAACCTAAATCTTCCCGCGAAAGGAGATAGGAAATTCGTTTCCGGTTGATTTGAGGGGAGGACCATAAAAATCCGAGTCCGTACTAGAATTCTGTAGCGGTTCTAGTGAAGGGAACCAATTAGGGTTTCTAAACCAAATTGAAGCCAGGCGCCCATCAATGGTTGCCCTTCAATCCCAGAAGCAAATCCTCGCCGTATAAAGTCTCCCCATGACTTTAGCCCTAGCTTGGTCACGTACCTAGCCAAGCTAGCCGCTCCATGCCTGTCCATGGCCCCTCATGCCGCGCCACCATATTGGCTTTCTCCATGCGGCTACCAAATTGAAGTCAGGCGCCCATCCACGGTTGCCCTTCAATCCCTGGAGCAAATCCTGGCAGTAAAAAGTCTCCTAATGACTTTAGCCCTAGATTGGTCACGTACCTAGCCAAGCTAGCCGCGCCATGCCTCGCCATGGACCCTCATGCCGCGCCACCATACTGGCCTTCCCCATGCGACTACCAAATTTAAGCCAGGCGCCCATCAACGGTTGCCTTGCAATCCCAGGAGCAAATCCTGGCCGTCTAAAAGTCCCCTCATGACCTTAGACCTGAAACCATAGCTTGGTCGCGCACCTAGTCCAGGCTAGTCTGCCATGCGCCCATGGAAAACCCTTGGCTCCTCACGCCAAGTCTAAACACACCCTAGCAGTGCCACCCTGTTGGACCTCACTACACGGCTACCAAAACAAAGGCGTGCAACGATCAACGGTTTCCCCTCCTATCAATATGCAACATCTCGACCGTCGAAGGTCACCTGGCTAGCAAGTTCCCCAAGCTCGACTTTCCAAGCCACAACAACGTTTTACATGTTTTCCAAAAATATTCGAGACATCAACACAAACATGGGGATTCTCTTTGGGTATTGGTTTGGTGGTCTACAGCATGCGGCGTACACTACGCCCCTCATAAGGAAGTGTCATAAGGGTGAGGCGCCTAGTACATATGGGAGTTATGTGGGAAACGTTCATGGGACATAAAGCCGTGAGTTAAGAAACTTTATGAATATCAATTCCATAACGTTAACAGGTTCATGAAAATCATTTTCATGCGTTATCCACTTTATGAGACATCAAATACATGCATACAGTTACCACCTCCTCCCATTTACTCCTTACTCCTTAATGAGACCAGAGTACGTTTCTACTACAACTTGTATAAATAGGTCTCACCTATTTCCATTCGACAACAAGTTCATTCGGATAAGAGAACACTCAGAATACTTACTTGCTAGCTCCCCTCGTGAGCTCTCGTACTTTTCTGAAAACAAGTTGTAGACACCCAATTGCTCTTCCAGAATAAAATATTCTGGTCTCACACTCTCCTTGCTTCCCTCCCCAAAACCAACCCATTCTCCTCCTTTTTGTGACCGAAGCAAGTCTGGAATGGCCATTTCTTGGTTTAGGACGGACTTGTACTGATTGATCTCTCGAACCTAAAAGTGCTCAACGTGCAGCATATTTGTTTAGGGTTTAAACCAGTTTCTCACTCACCTACCGAATTTACCGAAATTGGCAGAAGCTATTTTCACCCATAAACAGTTGGATGACTCAATTACATTGAGGACAATGTAATGTTTAAGTGTAGGGGAGTGGTTAACTTTTACTTTTGTTTTTCTGGAAATTTCTTGCAATTTATGACCAGCTGTGTAGCGGGTCTAAAAAAAAATCATTGTTAGGGTTATGACCAGCTATGTAGCGGGTCCCTTTCTCTTTATCTTACTATATGACCAGCTGTGTAGCGGGTCTTAAAAAAAAAATATTGTGTCGCGGGTCTTTTGTATGGCATTTGTCATGACCAGCTGTGTAGCGGGTAAAACTCTCTCTTATTATATGACCAACTGTGTAGCGGGTCTTTCTGTCTAGCTGTTTAGCAGACATTTCCCGATCTTGCTGTTCAGCAGGCATTTCTCAACCACTGATTAGTGGTTCTGTCTAGCTGTTTAGCAGACGTCTCTCCATATCCAGTTGTATAGCGGATATATACATTCTTCTGTTTTGCTCGGGGACTAGCAAAATATAAGTGTGGGGGTGTTGATCAGCACCTATGTGCTACATTTTAGACCCATATTTATATTAGCTAGGCCTCGTTATTCTGCTAATAATATTGTTTTGGACCATTTACAGAAAATACCACCAATTCTGATCACCAAAGGATAAACGCCTATATTAGAGGCTAATTTGCATTTGCGGCACACATCACCAAAGCGAGAAGGAGCTTAATAGGATTTGGTTGCCAAGTGAAAAGCCAGTGGCACCACTAAGCCACCGCACTTTCTCCATGTGACCCCAGCACATTTATGTGTTCATTAACTAGTGACTAGTACGTGGAGTCCATTACTAGTTAAAATGGAACTAAAGAGAGATAGTGGGCGTGGCAACCAAGTAGCGTTTGTTAGCAGCAGAGATGTTGCTGCATGTTTCCGTGAATGGTGAGAAATGAACAAGGAATTGACTTAAGAAGAGATGGTGTTGTTGGTCATGGTCCGTGTGTTGGAGGAATTAATGGGGTTTAATCTAAAGGCATGACAAGGATATCTGATGTTCATTTTGTTGGCAGCAGTGAGGCAAGGCATGAATGGAGATGGAATGAAGCTTATGGAGGAACAGTAGCTGGTGGTGGTGCGAGTTTTGGTTCGAGTTTTGAGTTGATTTTCACTTGAATTTTGGATGCGGAATCTGTTGAAATGGCAGCTGAATGGTTATATACAGGTTCGAGACGGAAATGAAGGTGTAAAAGAGATTATGAGTTTCGAAGACGAGATGCCCGCGGGGTGAGATTATGCTTGCTGTGGATTGGTATGGGTCGTATTTGATGCCTTCGATGCCTGGAAAAGTCATGGAGAATGAATCGGCAGTGCATAAGCTACTTGAGATGGAAACTGGAGCTGTGGTTCATACTGCGAAGAAAAGATGGAGAATGTGGAGATAAAACAGCGACTGAAATTAGTTCTTACTGCGTGTTTTGCTCTGATGTTGGTGGTTATCGAATGGGAGTTATGTGGGGCTGAAAAGCTTGAGCTGGTTGCAGTCAGTGGAAGAAGAACTCGAAGGTATTGTAGCTGTTTGTGAGAAAGAAGAGAATAAAATGCAGTAGTGATGTTTCTGGTGTGTATAGATGATGACTGTGGGCCGAGATTAATTGACGTGCTCTGACCGAGATTAGGAGACAGTGAGCTGTTATGAACGATGGTCAGGGAATATAGCAGTTCTGCAGCCGAGTGTGTCCTGAACGAACAGAATTATGGCACTGTGACCGGAAGAGAAAAGTGCTGAAGAGAATTGGCTGTCGTGGTGGCCAGTAGTTGGATGGACAGATGATGAAGTTGAAGTTAGAGGGTCAAGGCCGGGAACACAAGACTTGGAGCACTGACTTTGCCGGTGTTCTGGGGATTCATGTTAGCTTTTGCTGTGATCGGTGAATGAATGGCTGGGTCTGTACTCGATATATATATATATATATATATGGGTGTTTTTGAGGTTTAGTTTAGCTGTGGAAGCTATGTCGATAGTTTGGTCGAGTATGGAAGCCTTCAGTTGTTGTGGATGGTGAACAGTTACAGGCATCAGTGATGATTTTTACCCAATCCTGGCTTGAATTAATGGTGCCAATAATGAAGATTTCAGTCATGAATGGAAATGGAACTTAGGCCGGTTTAGGGGAAAGTCTGAATATCAGTGGCAGTGATTGAGTTGGGCCTGGACTGGGCTTTAGTATCTGGTTCCGGTCACAAAGGAAAATTGGAATGCGCATATGTATAGAAGCCTAGACAGATTCAGAAAAGAAGGGGGGGGGGGGGTGTTCGGACAACAGCCGCGGCTATAGAGCCGAGCAGAGAACGACGGGAGAAGGAGTTTGAACAGCCATGAAGGCAAGAACAGAAGAACAAGAGATTGAAGGGAAAGAAGACGATTCGGTGACAAGGGTTTACTCTTTCCTATATTTTTCTTGTAATTGTTTTTGTTAGTTTTGAGAAATCCATAGTTATGTGTTGCTAAACTTTGTAGATAGGGTTTTATATTGAAACCACTTGGGGTATTAGGCTATTTTGAATTGAATAAAATTGAGCAAGACACCATCATGATTTGATTAGATTAATTCCATGATTTTATTTATTGGTTAAATGATGAATTTTGTTGTTGCTTCACCGGTTTTGTACAATACAGTAACCTTTGCGCATAATTAATAGGATTGCAGATTTATGTGTCTACTTATTTGATATTCCATGCTGGGTTAAATCTTTTGATGGGGTATACTTAGAATAGTCAGGTATTATTTGTGAACCTATAATTAGTTTCGTATAACTTTCTCGCTAATGCAATTTGATGGTGCATGCTTCGGTTTAGTCTTTTGATGTGCCATGCTTAGGGCGTCCCAGTGATATTTGTGACTCTAATACATATAATAGGTCATGTCAATAGAACGAATAATAAATAATTCATGAATTATGTTTCATTTTAGTAATTGAATAGAAGTAGTGGTGGATATTATAAACCCTGGTTACCAACTTTCCCATTTGATTCGTTTTGTTACTTTAGTTTATTTTTCTATTATTATTCTTTTAAAAATAAAAAAACATTATTGTTGGGTACTATTAATTGAGATATTGATTACAGTATTTCCATCGCTCTATGTGGGAACGACCCGTACTTGCCTATGTCTACTAGTTAGACACCCTGCGATTGCGTTATTATATATAGTCATCTCCGGATCCTATCACTACGTAGTTTATTGATTTGAGGTATGAATTGATCATGTTACATATAAAAAAGGTGCTTCGTGTTTGCGTTTATGGTGGGCTATGTCATCAAATCACACCATGGGTATAGTCTTGGTCTATGACTCCATAAGGGAAAATATTGACATTGTAGTCATGTATATGAGTAAAGCTTATTCAGTAGCCCTGAAACTGCTCAAGTGCAATATATAATTTGAAAGTATTTGAATACCAGCACATAAAATAACATATTTTATAATGTTACCTCACTGCATCATTTAGATTCTGAAGAAGTACGTGGTACACGAAACGACCTGGAATGATAATCGCTTACCATAAATTAGAAAGTAGAAATGTTCTGATACACTTAGTTTTTCTATATTTTTAGTACTAATGCACTTTCTTTCAGGGTACTACCTGATGGGAAATGGATCAGTTGTATAAATAGCTTAGCATTTATAGAGTAATCATCTTAGAAGGAAAATCTCTCGCCCTGTAGTGAATATTGTTTCCGATTGAATGAGGAGTTTAATGGGTTCTGGTGGTGTTAACTGTTGTCATCAGTTGGAGGACATAGTATGGGTATGAGTCATAGTTGTATTTTGCAGAGAGAATTCTCGAGATTGCAGCCAAGAGTTATGCGAGGAGAATGAGATATAGGAACAAATAGCGTAATTGAAGTGTGCAACTGGAATGGGTGCAGATATAGATGTCGTGTGTTGTTATGAATGGTTTGAATGGCGTTGTGAATAATGGGTTAGTGGTTTGTTTGGTGAACTGATTTAGATGAATGTTAGGTTCCATGGGTCAAGAAATGGTGAGTTCAGATAAGTTAGACCTTGAAGGGTTTTGATGAATTTCAAGTAAAGATGCAGATACAGTCTTGAGCTTGAGATTAGAAGCCACATAAAGTGTTATTTGTATGGTTATATATGGGGTTATGTAGGTTTGAGTCTGGCAATGGTGTTGATGGTTGTGTTGTTATGAGGTAGAGAACACAATAGTCTTGAGTTTGTTATGAAGCTGAGGTGGATGGCAGATTAGAATTGAGATGTGCTTCTACTGAAGCGGAAGTGAGTAGAAGTATAAATGGTAGATAGTGGAGGGATGGCAATGGAAAAGGATTTACGGTTACTGTTACACAGATGAGTCTATGGTGGTCATGTAGACGATTATAGCACTGAAAGCAATGGGTATTGCAGCTGAGAAGTTGGTGGTTACTATCATTATTGGGAATGATATAATGTATGAATGAAATCAATACATGGAGAGTACAAGTTATGTGCATTGTTTTGAACTAAACTTATAAGGAAATAAATCCGTAAAGATTAAGATCATTGGTAATTGAACCTACAAAATGAACTTAGATATTTGCATTTCTGGAAAAGTTATGCACTGAAAGTTCCACGGAATTGACAGGCCTAAATCATTCAGATTACTCAATTGACTATTTGACCCAGCTGTTCTGACTCGGTGACTAACTCATCATAGACCTTGACTGAATTGACTCAGTTGACCGTTGATCGGATCCAGAAATACACGTGCCTACAGTAATTTTATGCCATGAACATAATATCTGCATAAATGATGGTAGATGGTTTTCGAGTCTGCCCAGTGCATAGCACGGGAACAAGTTAGGTTAACTAATCATGTCATACGTCGTATATGTTGCATCTAATGCATTTGCATTATTGACATCTACATGTAGTGATAATTGGAAACCAAAATTTGATTGAGGACTTATTAAAAATCAATGCTTAGAAACCTATCAATTTTCATTTTGTCGAGAAGAAAAAAAACTTGGTTGCAGGGTATAACAAAAAAATGACAAATTATTTTTATCCATCTAACGATATCGCCTCGCTACACCAAATCACAAATGCACACTAAATCAAAAATTCATCGCTAACAAATCAAAAATGTATCGTGATAGGGCGAGACGAAACCACGCGACACCAAATGAAAAATGCATCGTCAAAAAGTCTTCCAAACGGGACGAGGCGAAGCCGAGCCACACCAACCAAAAATCCTAAGTATGCTTTGGGACGGGCGAGTGGAAGCCGAGACACACCAAATCAAAAATCCTAAACGACGAGGTGGGGCGAAGCCGAGCCATACCAAATCCAAAATGCATCGGAATGATGGGGGCGAAGCCCCAAAAGAATGATGGTGAGTAGTTTTCGAGTCCGCCCGATGCGTGGCACGGGCACAAAATATAGTTTCTCTTGATCACCACATGTTCGTCAATTATCAAACCTTCCATTCTTTAGGTCATGAAATTTACCCAATTTTACATCCTTCTAAGTCTAATCAAGCATCTATTCATCTCGTTCTTTAACAATTTTACAAGCCAATAATTTTCAAACACTGTTTTTGTTCAATCTTTCATTGATAACCATCAAAATATTCACAGTAAGCAAAAAAAAAAAAAAGTTTTGGATAAAATAACCTTATTTACATCAAAATCAACTACAAGTAAGCAGAAATCAGTCACTACCCCGACACTAGCCTTTTCCATTACAACTAGTCTCTTAGTAGTTCAATTCAAATCTAAGGCTGTCAAAATTCAAAAACTACAAAAAGTAGGCCTAGTTTCATACTCTTTCCTGATATCATCAGTGCTACTTCTCAACTTCCGGCCGAGCAACCATTTAATCCGCAAAACCAACTAGAACCCTTTTCTTCTTCTTCTAAAAATTCCCTGACAAATAAGCTTAGACATAACAAAAGAACTTTCTATAGAATGATGGAAACAAAAAAAAACCCACATTCTTGACATTTCATAGCAACTTTAAGTATTCTCAAAACCGTTGTAAATTTTCACAAAAATGCACCAGAAATCTATCATAAATTAACCTTCAAGATCCTCTTTTCAATGGGTTTTTTAATACCTTCATGACGATCACCAGGGATCGTTATCACTGTCGCGCCAAGCTCATCCTATTTGTAGTAAAAATCACATCCAACATTTGCATCTGAATCCCCCTCCTCCTTTTCCTTTCATCTGCACTGTTATTCTCTTCATCAACTTCCATCACAGGGTTACCATCAATATCTTCTCTTGAAATATCCTCATAGTCAGAATTCACATTCAAAGGTTCTGACATGGTTTGAGCAAACTTCCATGGATTCTTATTCCCAGCAAGATAACACTTGTACATCACATTTTCAAATTGTTGTTGCTTTGCCTTCTTCCTTGTTTCCTCTATTGCAATCGCCTCATAATCGATTGATGCATCACTAGACTCCTTTTTTTTTCTTGTTGCTGCTCTTCATCTTTAATGTCACTCTTAGTTGCACTTCTGGTTTTATTCATGTTGATGGTGGATTTTCGACAAAGGATTCATAAAATCATGATATTGCATGTTTCCGAATCGGCTTCATGAATGTATGTGAAATTTCATATTTTATGATTTGTGAACCATCACGGTGATCTCTGACTGAGTGAGCATTCCTCTCAGAGTTATGATGAATATGTTTCTCGAAAATCCTCTCACCCAATTTTCGATATTTCGCACATTTCATCATCACCTCTATATAAATTCAAAATGATTGGGCGGCTACTAGACATATTGCATGCTATTATAGTGCATAACGCCTTCAGAACGTCGCATTATTTTTTGTTCCATGACTATGTAGAGAAAACGTGTATAGAATCTCTTAATGATTGGGCAGCTCCTAGACATATTGCATTCTAGTTTTGAGCCTAACACCTTCAGGACATCACATTGTTTGTTGTTCCTTGACTATATGAAAAAGCGAAGGTCTAACAACCACACCCAATATTTCGTTAGCAATCTATATGGACAAACTCCAATATACTTTTCTAGAGAATCAACTAGACAGTTAGACTCAATCAACAGAAAAGATATCAAAGAGTTTATTATCTCAATCTCTCAATTTGATATATACTCAAGCAAATAGAAATCTGCGAGTCTTTATCAAAGAGAGATAACTTGGATGGTACCAAAGACAAATTTCCAAGTGTCAATCAATTTAAATCAACAACCAAAGAGGTCTGATATTCTAATTGATTGAACGACGTACAACCTGTATTATTTCAATTATATAACAAAATATAATGCGGAAAAAAAATAATACAGACACCAGAATTTTGTTAACGAGGAAACCGCAAATGCAGAAAAACCCCGGGACCTAGTCCAGATTAAACATACACTGTATTAAGCCGCTACAGACACTAGCCTAATCCAAGCTAACTTCGGTCTAGACTGTATTTGAACCCCAACCAATCTCTATTAGGGTTCTATACCAAAGTGATGAAAGAACGTGGCTTATATGTGCAAAACTGGAAGGAATATATGAACAAAGTATTGACAGAAAGATTAATTAAAACTGGTTTACTTGAATTCAATGTCTTAAACGATTGCAAAGCTTGAGTATTTATAGCTCAAGTGACTTCTTAAACAAACTATCAATAATTAAGGCAACTGATGATTGCCAAAAATAGAACTTCTAGAACTAAACTAATTAAGAAAACTGAATACTAAATAAGGTAAGCCGTTAAAAGGGAAACAAAGTGAGTTGTATGGTTGGTGTCCTAACATCCCACCGCACCTGAAAAATGGCTTGTCCTCAAGCCTCAAAGTCTGGAAATCGAAGAAGAAATTCATCAGCATCTTCCCAAGTGGATTCTTCAATGGGATGATCCTTCCACTTAACAAGCCATTTAGTGCTAGCAGCATTGTTCTTCTTATACATCTTACATTTTAAAACTTCCGCAGTTTCCCATTCTGCATAATCCAGAGTTGTTGGTAGAGAAGCATTCACTGTAACTGGAGATCCTAATTTCAGTTTCAATTGTGAAACATGAAAAACTGGATGAATCTTGCTAGTAGCTGGTAACTCCAATCGATAAGCAACTGACTCAATCTTTTCAAGAACTCGAAATGGTCCAAAAAATCTTGGAGAGAGTTTTGAATAAGATTGATTAAGCATTGTGGTTTGACGATATGGATGTAACCTCAGAAAAAACAAAATCACCAACTGTGAATGTACGTTCATTTCTATGAGCATTTGCATATGTCTTCATCCTAGTCTGAGCAACAATTAAATTGGCTTTGAGAATATGTAAGATGTGATCACGAGCTTGTAATGTTTCATCCACGGTATGAACTGTTGTAGAACCAGGAATATAAGTCGAGATTGTTGGTGGAATTCGACCATATAATGCTTGGTAAGGAGTCATCTAAATTGAGGAATGGTAGGTAGTATTATACCACCATTCAGCCCATGACAACCAATTTGTCCACTCTTTAGGCTTTACTCCGGAAAAACAACGTAAGTAACATTCCAAAGTTTTGTTTGTGATTTCAGTTTGTCCATCTGATTCAGGATGATATGAAGAACTTCTGCAGAGTTGAGTATCTTGTAAAGAGAAAAAAGCTTCCCAAAAGTTGCTTATAAAAATAGGATCTCTATCACTAACTATGGATTTCGGCATACCATGTAGTCGAACAATCTCACGTACAAAAATGTCAGCAATCTTAGCTGCAGTGTAGGGATGAGACAGAGCTATAAAGTGCGCATATTTAGTCAATCGATCAACCACCACCAAAATAAAACTTTTTCGATTCCAAATTGGAAATCCATCCACAAAATCCATAGAAATATCCATCCAAACATCAATAAGAATTGATAAAGGTTGTAAAAGTCCTGGAGGTGAAATTGCTTCAGACTTGTTGCGCTGACAAGTTTCACAGTTCTGAATATATTATTTGATTGACGATTTCATACCTTTCCAGTAAAAATTAAGCTGAAGGCGTTTGTATGTTCGTAGA
Source organism: Papaver bracteatum (assembly GCA_023529315.1). Lineage (NCBI taxonomy): Eukaryota > Viridiplantae > Streptophyta > Magnoliopsida > Ranunculales > Papaveraceae > Papaver > Papaver bracteatum. Next base: position 4,401,890 of record JAJJWX010000811.1, on the reverse strand, counting down.
AATCCTGAATGACCACCCATTGGAGAAGAATGAAACTCACTTAGTAATTTAGAACACCAATTTGAAGTAGATACCACCACAATGCGATTTTTGTAACGCAGAATACCATCATTGTAAGAATAATGAGCTTTATAAGATGCATTGGTCTTTAAATGATTGATAAGAATGCTTAAATTGGCATCTGCATGACATTCTTTGACAATTTCTTCAATGCCATAAAATATAGGAGTTAAAATAGCTAATAACTGAGAATTATATATACGTGACAATGCATCAGCAGCTTGATTAGTTGTACCACTTCGATAGAGAATCTCATAATCATAACCAAGCAATTTAGATAACCACTTTTGTTGTTCTACTGAAGATATTCGTTGTTCAAGAAAATAATTGAGACTCATATGGTCTGTATAGATTTTAAAATGTCGACCAAGCAGATAATGGCGCCATTTCTGAACTGCAAAAATTATAGAAAGCATTTCTTTATCATAAATGGATAAATTGAGGTATTTAACTGACAGTGGTTTACTAAAAAAGGCAATGGGCCTATGTTCTTGCATCAATACAGCTCCTAAACCATTACTAGAAGCATCACATTCTAAGTAAAATGCTTTGGTAAAATCTGGTAAAGCTAACACTGGAGTAGTTGTGAGGGCCAATTTTAACATCTCAAATGCCTTTGTAGAAACATCATTCCATAAAAAAGCATTATGCTTCAACAGCTGAGTTAAAGGAGCACTAGTTTTGCCATAGTTCTTCACAAACTTGCGGTAGTATCCAGCCAAACCCAAAAATCCACGCAAGTCTTTAATAGTAGTTGGAGTTGGCCAATTTTGAACAATAGAGATTTTATCATTGTCAAATGCCACTCCTTTAGCTGAGACCACATGTCCAACATATCCAATAGAAGACTTAGCAAACTCACACTTTGAATCCTTAAGAAACAACTGATGTGATCTTAGTACCTCAAATACTATACTCAAATGCTCAACATGTTCAGATAATGATTTACTATAGATTAAGATATCGTCGAAGAATACCAAAACAAACTTCCGAAGATATGGACGAAATATATCATTCATTAGACTTTGGAATGTTGCAGGAGCGTTTGATAAACCAAATGGCATGACTAAAAACTCATAATGGCCATCATGTGTTCGAAAAGCTGATTTATGTATGTCAGGAGCATATAATCGAATTTGGTTGTAAGCAGAAGGCATGTCACCTTTTTAGAAAACAGTTGCACCACTTAGCTCATCAAGTAATTCATCCACTACTGGAATAGGAAATCGATCCTTTATGGTAACCTTGTTGAGTGCTCTGTAGTCAACACACATTCGCCAACTACCATCCTTTTTGCGTACTAACAAGACTAGAGATGAGAAAGAACTGAAGCTATGATGAATAAATCCAGCAACTTTAAGTTCAGAAACAATTTTCTCAATCTATTTTTTTTTTGAAAATGTGGATATCTATAAGGCCGCACATTAACTGGTGGAGCATTTGTTAGTAAAGGAATACGATGGTCATGGAACCGTGTTGGAGGTAAAGATGATGGAGAACCAAATATATCAGCAAATTGTGTCAATAATTTTGAAATCGCAGGAGGTACTTCATGAGTAGTTGAAGTTGCTGAAGTAGAAACTTGAAATAATTGTAGTATGACTCCATATTGTTCTTTAATAAACAACTTCTCCATAGCAGAACCATCCAAAAGCATTATTGAAGTGGAATTATCTCCAACTAATAAACAATCTTTGTCAGAAGTATGAAATTTCATATGCAGTTTCTTGAAATCCCAAAGAATGTCACCCAAAGATTGTAACCATTGAACTCCAAGGACAGCATCACAGCCACTCACATCTAACAGAAAGAAATCAGTAGTACCCTGATAATCTTGTAGTTTTATTGGAACAGCAGTGCAAGAACCTTGAGTTGTAAGAAAACCACCATTACCCACCATAACCTTCATGGAATTAGGTTGAATTGGAGAAGAATAACCACATCTTTTAGCTATTGTTGGATGAAGAAAATTGTGAGTTGAACCAGAATCTATAAGAAAAGTGATGGATTGACCCTTGACATGGCCCTTAATTCTCATTGTTTTAGGAATAGGAGAACCAACAAGAGCATGATAAGAAATAGCTGGTGTAGTTTCTAGTTGAACATCATCTGTGATATGTTCGGTGTCTTCGAAATTTTGCTCACGAATTTCAGAATTGGTAAGCTCCACAGTTGTACCACATGAATCAATTTCAAGACAAAATAATCTAGATTTTTCACACAAGTGACCAGGTGTAAACATCTTATCACGGTTAAAACAAAGCCCTTTTGATTTTCTGTCTTTAATTTCTTCTAAACTTAACCTAGTAGCACCAGGAGGAAGAGTAGGTGTCTTAAGCTGAGGTGTAGTTGAATTTGTAGATTTTCTAAATTGTGCAAATCTACTTGGCTTAGAAGAAGAAGATGCAAGCATTACTTATTCTTGTTTGATAGCTTTTCGAAAAGTCTCGGATAGAGTTGATGGTTCAAAAGTATAGACAACAGCATCAATGTCACTTTTCAAAGCATTAATAAAGAGATCTATGAGGTAAGATTCAGGAAGATCAGTGAAAAAATTTAGAATACTTTCAAACTCAGTAATTAATTCACGTACCGTACCTTTTTGAGTTAATTTTGTTAAGGCCATACGAGGATTAATAAACTTATCTTCAGCGAACCTTGAACGAATAGTTATACAAAACTCTGACCATGTTGGATTGCCAATTTTATCCTTGATCCAACGATACCATGCATTGGCTTCTCCCTTAAAGTTTGCAGTTGCAAGAGGGATCTTAAGTGCTTCAGTTATACGATATAAACTAAAATACTGATCAGCTTGAAAGATCCATCCAGCAGGGTCTTTGCCTTCAAAAATAGGAAATTTCATATTCATGGATGGTGTACAAAATTCTGGAGTACACGTTTGAGTTAAGCCACCATTGTTACCATTACCAATGCCACCATTGAAACCAGGAGTATTACTATTAAGAGGAAAATGTGCCAAGAGAAGTGAAGCCATGTTTCTATTAATGGTGTCAGCAAGTGTAACCATGTCTTCCTTATTAGTATGCAATAAAGTAGCCATAGCCTTCCTGTTATTCTCCATTATGGCAGCCATACTTTTGTTATTAGAGTATTGTAATTTTGTAAGCAAAGACTCCATAGCAGTATGACGTTGCTCTTGATCATCATGAGCATCAGCTAGCACTGCCATAAAATCATCAAGCTTGGTAGTTAACGTTTTAACATGCGCAGAGAGACCATTAACTTCTTCAATGATCGTCATCGGAAGAGAGGGAAAAAAAAAAGCTAAAATTTGAGTAAAAACCTAACCTGATCTGATGACAGATATTAGGGTTTTATACCAAAGTGATGAAAGAACGTGGCTTATATGTGCAAAACTGGAAGGAATATACGAACAAAGTATTGATAGAAAGATTAATTAAAACTGGTTTACTTGAATTCAATGTCTTAAACGATTGCAAATCTTGAGTATTTATAGCTCAAGTGACTTCTTAAACAAACTATCAATAATTAAGGCAACTGATGATTGCGAAAAATAGAATTTCTAGAACTAAACTAATTAAGAAAACTGAATACTAAATAAGGTAAGCCATTAAAATGGAAACAAAGTGAGTTGTAAGGTTGGTGTCCTAACAATCTCACACTGATCCATGGTACAATTATGCTCATATGTCTCTAATCCCAGCAGGATACTACGTACTTTATTCCCTTAGATGATCTCACCCACAACCAAGAGTTGCTACGACCCAAAGTCGAATACTTTAATAAACAAATTTGTATCACGTAGAAAAGTCTACAGTAATAGATAAATCCATCTCCCACGAATATACCTACAAGTTTTTGTTCCGTCTTTTGATAAATCAAGGTGAACGGGAACCAATTGATAAAACCAGACTTATATTCCGGAAGAACAGCTCATCTTTATCAATCACCTCACAATAGCCTTAATCGACGCAGCGAAAAAAGATATTGTGGAATCACAAACGATGAGACAAAGTGTTTGTGACTACTTTTATATCTTTCCTATCGGAGATAGAAATCTCAAGACAATTATTACAATTGTACTCGTACGATAGAAACAACAAGATCAGATCACACAACTACGATAAAAGTAATATCGTTCTGGATTCACAATCCCAATGAAGTCTTTAAGTCGTTAACCTGGTTTTAGAAGAAGAAAACCAAAGGTTAAAGGAGAATCGACTCTATCTTAGCACAACTAGTATCACACAAAATGTGTGGATATTAGGTTTCCCAATTGCTAGAGTTTTCCCTTATATAGTCTTCAAATTAGGGTTTGCAATCAATGTTAGCTTACTAACAAAGCATTCAATATTCACCGTTAGATGAAAACCTGATTAGATTCAAGCTAATATTTATCAACCGTTAGATCAAAAACATAGCTTGTTATACACACTTATAATGCACGTTTCTAGGCTTGTGTAACCGTACCCAAACTTATACATTAGTTGGTTCAACAATAGTTAACCAAAAGGTTAGCCATATGATAACTTTCATATCAACCATATTCTTCTTCACCATAACTAGTCCAAATGACTCAAATGAACTAGTTAGAGAGTTGTTCAATTGCTTAGATATTTATGTACTACACAAGACACAATTGAAGCAAAAACGATGTGATTCACTCGAATCGATTCATGAACTACAAAGCCACGGTTTATAATAGCATTCCTTAGTTCATTAAGATAAGTTCACAATCATCGTTTTTAGACATAACCTATTTAAGTTCGCGGATAAGTTCACAATCATCGTTTATTAAGATAAGTTCACAATCTCGAGTTCACAAACTTCGACTGTTTCTTTAGTTTGTTAGATACTGGTGGGTTGTCATGATGTTTTTCATTTCTGAGTTACTTTACAGATTGATGCAGCTATAAACCCCCTGATGTAAAGTTCACCTTTTTTCTTTTGTCGTTTCCAAAGTTTGGTAGAAAAAAAGAAAAAAAAGGGTTATACACGCCACCCTATCCTACCCGACCCGCCAATTAATGGATCGGGTAGGATCTTTCCCGCTTAATGGCGGGTAAGGTGCCGAAATATCCCATATCCTACCCACCCTTCCCGTTGTGCTGCCCTAGATTTTACTTAGTACATATTGGTATGTAGTAATGTACTAAATTTAGCTGAGTTTTATTTTGGTGGATTAAAACCTTGGGTTTATGTTGCTTTGTATCTTCTAAGAGAGAAAGCAAATAAGGAATCTAAATGGTCTAGTTAACTTGAAATTCTTCCGGAGAAAACAGATTCTACCATATTTTGGTGAGTTTGGGTTATCCAACTTTTTGTAAATTTTTTGTTTGAAGTGTCTTGAAGAGTTCTATTGTTAATAAATTGAGTTTGATGTCTCCAGTACAGGTCAGAAGAGGAGCTTTCTGAACTTCAAGTTCAGTGCATTTCTGTGATTATATGTTTCAAACCCCATTATCATCTTAACTATTTTACAGGATACATATGATAATATGTTTACACTACTGTAAAACCTCTATAAAAGAATACTCTAAAACGGAATAAACTCCGTAAAATAATAAAAAATTCTGGTCCCAATTTGTCTTAATCTTTGTAAAATTTACCTTTATATAAGAATAAACTCCATATAAGAATAATTTTATATGGTCCCAATAATATTCTGAAACAGAGGTTTTACTGTATATGAGTTATTTCAGTGGCACCCCATTAAATGATTCTTCTTAAAGACACTTTCTCCAACCATCTACACCAATAGAATGCGGCTAATCTGTTTGTGTGATATACTGAACTTCCTGAATCCTTATTTATTTTACTAGTAACCGTTGACATGGTCGGTGCCGATATCAGTTTTGACATTATTCCAAGTGAGGATGCAGTGAATTGGAAGAAATTATAGTTAAATTGGACTAAATTGTACTGACATTATAGTTCCTTGCTTACAAGACCTTTTTTTATGAGCGACAAGAGTCACTTTTAGACACCACAAAACGACCTCTGACATTGGCCAACTATGCCTTAAATCAAACATAATACTAATATTTCAGAGATCGAAACAATTTAGTGCTCCCGTAGATTATAAACTAGACACATTGTCTTCGTCTAATATAGGCATTTGATGTCAAATTGTACTTTCTAGTCTAAAAGTGTATTTGGTTCGATTATCTTGCAGGAACTCAAATATTGAGCACAACCTTGGGTGCTAGAGAATATGTGCACAGAGAATTTTTCAAAGGTCGAACAAGAAGTCATACTTCCCAAAAAGCGCCTTTCTCCTTCAATTACATCAGATGACTTCTTTTGGGAGTTTGGTATACTCAGATCAAGAGCATTTTCATGCCTTCGCAGTCAAGATCTTGTTCTGGTCCCTCTAGCCGACTTGGTAAGATCTTTATCACTCTTTAAATTTTTTTAATATAAGTAGAAATTCCTGTAGCCTCTGTAAGTTGAGTGAAGAGCCAAGACATTAAATCTTGATTCCTAGTTACGTACTCACTGACTTCTTTATGAGTAGTGCTACACACACCGGGGCTTCTCCCGGGTGTAATCCCGTGAGGGGATCGGGTGGTTGAGAAGGAATACTTCTCTGTATTTGGATGGGTGTTTGGTGAAGTGGGTCCCCACTGTGTAAGTCCCCCGGTATTTGCTCACGGTGCACCAAGAATTGTCGCTTCTTTATCACATACATGAAATTTTTTTAGAACAAAAATGAACTATATTGATTAAAAAAACAACAGAAACACTAAGATAGTGGCTATACTGAAAAGAACACCATTACATCAGAGAAATAAAATAATCTATCTTTATGACTCATCATTCCCGACTTGGTCCATCATTGACGTAACCTAGCATGTGCACTAGATTAGACTACTAATGGATTTCGCTCGGTATATATCCATATGCAGGGACGAACCTAAAATTTCACGATGGGTAGGCTAGAATGTCATTAGAGCACAAAGTGGCCGAAGGTCGCAATTTTTTTTTGTCCTAAAACGAGCCGTGAAGTTGGTGGCTAATCGTGATTCACGCATAAAAAAAATACTCGATAGGTAGATAACTAAACGCTAGAAGGAACAAAATCATTAATGAGAAAATGGTCATGAAAATAAGTTTATAGTTTACGGAAGAAAAGTGGGTTAAGTATTGGGCTACAAATTATATTTCCATCAGATACATATACATACTAAAAAAAATTCTCCACCTGTGAGGGGGCGGGCTAAAGCCCCACTTAGCCCCCTCATAGGTTTGTCCGTGTCCATATGTATTGTGTTTTTACTTTGGTACGTATTTGTATGTACTAGATTTAGCTCAGTATATATCAATATATGTAGTAAGTTCAGTCAGTACATGTGTATATGTGATGTGCTTTTTAAAAAAAAATATGGACTAAACTCGAAAACATTAAGTTTTGAGGTCATCAAACTGATAACCTCTTGGACATGAAAATTAATTTATAGTAATGATTCTGAGATTTTTGTTATTCGTTTACTGTGTGTTATTTTTTATGCAGATTCTGCTGAGGCAAAGTAGTGAAAACCTAATCAACAATTTTAATGGTATATTTTCAAGATCCTACTGGTTACTCAACTACTGGTATAGGCTGTTTAAGTCATTAATAGTTAAGTCTATACTCCTGATAGTTTTGATTGCGTCTTTGGCAGTTGGCAGTTCTATGGTAGGGGATAGATGAACTGAAACAGGATACAATGGAGTCTAAAAAATCCCAAATTCAAAGAAGAAACAGAAGTTTGCAACTTATGGCCCTTGGAGATGCAACAAAGAAGTTATTAAAGTTAGCAGACTGGCGTGCATCAAGTCTGTGAGAGAAACTGGAGAAATTATTTCATTAACTTGAAGAGTCAGATACCTAGTACATACCGATATTTAGTACTGTTTCACCTAGTACATATCGACATGTAGTATATGATTATACAAAATATACAGTTGCATGTCTAAATTTCCCTCTTTAGTTTTCAACTTGATTATTTTTCTTGTCTGGGTGAAGTTTTACAGTTCTGAACCTGGGGATTATACACCTCATACTATAGTATTTAGTGTATTCCTTGATCCTTTAGAGGAGTCGAATATATAAAATTGAGTTTACACATTACTTATCCTCTGCCAATGTATATGTTGTATCCCACTAATTCTATATATACTAGATTTTGTGCCCGTGCTACGTACCGGGCGGACCCGAAAAGCATCTTCTCCTCGCCCCCGTCCCAATGCATGCTTGGCTTGGCTTTGCATCGCCACGTCTCAATGCATGCTTGGCTCAGCTTCAACTCATTCCATAGGTGTAAATATGTACGATTAAAAATGCACGACGGAGCGACGTTGATTTGATATAGCTCGGATTCTCCTCGCCTCATCCTGAATCATGCGTAGGAAAACTCATAATCTTATTTTTGCTCCTCATGGAAGTATATACAGGACACGCCATCCCAGTTAAAAATAACTTTCTTATTTTTGAAAGCAAAGATCCCTTGTTGTTCTCATTAGTTCATGTTTTGTTTGTATGCTACTGATTGAAGAATAAGATTATGAGTTTTCTACCTAATACTTTTGTGTTCATGAATTTATATGTGGGTTTGATGCTCTACCAAACAGGGACATTCATGATTCATGCATTATAAAAGGAATGAGTTGATGCACTGTAGTTACCTCAACATTCTTAAACGTAACACGGCTCATACAATAGTGCTCCAATAATGCTCATATCAAAATGATACTCCAATAATGCTCAACATTTTACATAGTGATGACACATTATGTTTAAGCATGCAAATACAAAATTATTTAGCTCCTCAGTTTAGTTTTACCAATAAATCAATATGCAGTATATTTGAAATTTTCTTACCGGGATAATGATGCAGCATAGTTCGAGAGATATTGGATCTAACTTTTCAGCTGGTCGATGGCTTGTTGATAACGAACAGAAGAATTCTAGACTGGATTTCTGTTAATCCAAAGTCATTATTTTTCAGTCATCCCCCTGCCACGCGCGATCGTCTAATTATCTAGTATTTGTATTTGAAGTGAATCAATCTCATTTTATAAATGTGTCTGGATCGTAAAATTTGTAGTGAAAAGCTTGTAGTTCTAAGTGATAAACCATACATAACACTGAGTGGTACCAATCCAGTAACAACCATAGTCACATGGAAAGATGGTGGAGACATTTACACATCTCCAACTATTACTTTTTTGGCTTCTGATTTTGTAGCAAGACTAATCAGAATTCATGCACTACGCCTCTCAATATGATGATGATACCACCTACAACCAAACTCCAGTACAGATGTTTGGAAATCCAATTGGGAGCTCTGTTTAAAGTTATATAATGGAGTAACAAAATTCAATTCGTTTGACAAAATCATACCAGGTACAATGTATATATATGAAGGAATTAGGTACACATAGCTGCAGCTAAACCTTTTGTGCCATCATTTGCAGCTTTAACCGGTCCTTCAAGCATTTCCTCAAACACCACGTGTACGTGAAACTGGTAACACAGATTTAAGCTTGCTGCTGATTAATAAAGCTATTGCATCTCCATCCCTGCAAGACATTCAATTCTAAATAAACCATGTCTACTTAAACCATTCGCCGATTAAAACCAAAAACATATAGATGTCACTTGTTGTACATCACGGAAACAACCACTATCCATAAACAAACCAAATTCGAATTAAAAGAATAATAGCAGGTAAAATTAGATTTCCAAACAAATAACATTAATCAGCGAACGGAAAAAAGAAAAGAAAAAGAGTTAGTCAATTAGATAAGATAACCCAACTGCATGTGAAAGTTAGGCTTCCGAAAAAAATAAAAGGGGGAGAAGGAGGAAAACAAAGAGGAGAGACCGGAAGATAGATACGGTTTAATAGAGTCCATGTTTAACCTGAACTGAGAGAGCAACGCCGATCTTTTGTTAAACTTCTCGAAGAGGATGAAGCATGAAGGTGGTGGAGAAGAGATTTTGTGGGTGGAAGAACAGAGGCAGTGAGGAGCTCGAAGTTTGCAAGTTTTAGGTCTAATTTTTTTATGTAGGTATCCCCTGACTTTTCTTCGAATGTGGACTCTCCTTTGTTACTTAACGGGAGCATTCTTCAACTTGACGGTGTTACTTAACGTCCAGTTAAGTATTTGGTGTAAATCTGGTATAACTTTTTAATTAGGTGTAAATCAACACATAAGTCTTGTACACCCATGTTTCTACTAACGATTGCTAATGGTTTTAGTATTAGGCCGTTCAAATCAGGGGGCTTGGACCAATAACTTTCTCTACTAAGGGGGTGTTTAAAAAAAAAAAAATCTTCGACCAATAACGTTACGACACTTTTCTTCTCCATAATTGTTGTAGTTGAAAGCTTTTATGTAATTTAATTTGAGATGGGTGTCATAATCACCGTTGAACGTGGGAGCTCATATGACTTAGCCTTTTAAAGGAGGGGATATATATATATATATATGAATACACTTGAACTTGCTCAGACGCACCAAATACATAATTAAAGTCCCTAAGTAGCTAGATTCAACTGATGCAAGTGCAACTGACTAGATGGGATAAACATTCTCACCTGCACAAAGTGGGAGAGTAGAAGAAGTTCCTCAAGTCATTGAAGAACCAGAGTTACTTCTAGGTGTAGGTTATAGGAGAGCAATTTTAATATTTGCTCTACCTAACATACAACCAGCCTAAACAAGCTACAACCAAACCTGTTGGATCGTCCAAAATATTTGAAAACATAGAGCAGTTATTACAACATGAATAATGATGCCAAAATGTCCCATGAGTGGTGTACATATTACATAACACAACGAAGAAATAATGGTCAAGAACGAAAAGCCAACTACAACAAATAAAAACTTGAAATCATCATATCATCAACACCCTCTTTTAACTAGAAGAAAAAATCGAGGTTGGAATTTTCTCAAAGTCCAAGAGAAGAAAAAGAGAGGGGGAATCATCTTACTTGCATAAGAAGAATGAGTTGTCTGATGCATTTCGGTGTTGCGAAAATAAATAAGAAAGACAATTGCATTTAATTAACAAGTCGATTATATTAACTAACCAAGATCCTTTGATACGAGTAGAAGGTGACGTCCATTGGCGAAGGTGGCAAGAGAGATAATCTTTGAAGACATGGAGATAGTAGATAGATGCGGCAAGAATGATTTTACATAAAGATTATTGGCTCGATCTTTGGAAGCCTAAAAAAGATTTTCATAGACATGGCGGTGGTGCATCTTTCTCAAGCAAAGGCGGGGGAGTTTAATGACGGTAAACACTTTAAGCAAGACAAATTCTAGGAGTGGGTAGAGCATTCTGATCTAAACCTTTGTCAAAGTATGGCAAATGGGTGAAGATATATTTTTAGTTAGTGTAATTTTTCTTTTACACTAACTAAAAATAGAAGAAAAAAAAAATCTCAAAGTACAAGAGAAGAAAAAACGCATAAGTTGTTGATGCCCTAATTCCATTTCACTTCATCAGGATTATATTATAACCAATAGCTCTTCAAATCCATCGTTGGTAGATCTTGAGACATCATTGCTACCATTAAAATAGTATTACCAAGCCCATTATACCAAATCAAGAAACCTTCATCGTCACCACAAACAAATTCTCCGTACTTTGAAAACTACCACAAGATCCAAACCGGATTTTGATATGCATCAATACGAATCACCCCTAGAAACAACATTTGTTACTGAAGAAATTATCTTCAAAGGCTTAAAAATGACCCGTCGTCTTCAGCACAGAAAAACATGGCTAAATTGGAGCCTATAGCTATTAATTGGGGACTATAACTAGATGACAAAAAGGTCATTAGAAATCACCTACACACCACCCCTTATCAAAATAATTACCTAACTTCCTATTTTACCCCTGAATAATTAGCACTAATTATTCGTATTAGGGGTTAATTTTGTTTTGGATGTGAGATTAACTAATGTTAGAGAGTTCATCAAAACATCAAACATTTTTTTTTTCGTAAACAATACTCAGAATCGGTTTACGTTCATTGACTTGTAAACCGATTCTGGATTGGTGTTTACAAATTAACAGAGGACATCTATAATCGGTTAACGTTGACATGTTTATAATCATATTCCAGTAATCGGATTTTACTTATAACATATATAAACCGATTGTTTCTTGCCATTACCAATTTTCATTCATTGCATTATTATTGTATAATGCATTTAGCACATGCGCCAAGCCTTTAAACCCCTAGGCGATCCTAGTGGATGAGTTATAGTCTCATGAGGGTTTACATAGAGGTCTACCCACAAAACCTATACAAAAACTTCTAAAACCATCAATCTTCCTCCTCCGAAGACGATACAACATCCAAGTATTCCGGGTTATCCTCCGGGATTCTTTCTCCCAAGAAGTGATAGCTTGCATCGAAAGCGAATGCTTTCCCCTTTTCCTCCAAGTAGCGCGCTTTCACGACTTCATGCTACAAAAAAACAAAAACAAATTTACATTTGTTAGTGGTGTTTCATTGGAAGATAAAACAACATGGGTTGCGTAAAAACAACCACAAAATTACTTACAAATTGTGCAATGGACAAGGTGAAGGGGCGAGTGTTAAAAATCCGAGGTTGGAGAGCCAAAAAAGCAAGTATCGCTTTTTCGATGACTAGGTGCCTAGCGTAGATTTTTTGAACACTTCTTGCATTAGTATTCCCAAACTCCTGGAAAAATTTGTTGTGTATCCTAGCCCAAAAGGTTGTGGAATCCTCCATTTCGTAGGATTAACGTCTAAGTCGATTTTCCGCATACCATGCTTTGGTGATTGCCAAATCTTCTGCGAAGTCAAATGATGTCATTTCTTGTATGTATATGTATGAAATGGGTAGTTGTGGAGTATATGGAGTGAGGGGGAATAAAATGATCAATTTTGGGGAAAATGGGGTCCAAGGGTGAGGTCTCTATTTATAGAGAAAGTCCCTAATGGCTTTCTTGCAACCCGATTGTGTTGATATGTCACAAGGAATCGGTTTTAGGAGGTCCAAGGGTGAGGTCTCTATTTATAGAGAAAGTCCCTAACGGCTTTCTTGCAACCCGATTGTGTTGATATGTCACAAGGAATCGGTTTTTGAAAAACGTGAAATAATTTGCTATAATCAGTATTTTAGGAGGTCCGTAAAACCCGATTGTGTTGATATGTCACAAGGAATCGGTTTTTCTTGCAACCAACGTAAACCGATTAAAGATAGGTTAGATTTTGAATTTTCACTGATAACAATCGGTTTATATATTTTAGTATGTAATCCTATTCTTGCTTGAAAAACATCCAGGAAAAATTGCTTGAACAATCGGTTTATGTTGACATATTGAGTAGACCGATTTTTGGCATGTAAGGCTAGTATCAATTTAAACATTAAGGGCATTAAGTTCAACACACAGATCATTCAAAATATAAACATGAACCACACAAAGATCATCCAAAATACAAACATGAACCATCCCAAAAGACTAAAAACAACCAAAGTCTTATAAACTTAAAGTTTTAATATTTAAAAGTTAAACTTAAAAACTTAAGGAGCACCAGGAGCATTTGCAGCAGCAACAACATCAGGAGCAGCAACAGCACCACCACCACCAGCATTAGGAACAGCTACAGCACCAGCAGCAACATCATCATCATCAAGAGCATCAGCTTCTGCATCACCCATGGCTATACATTCAGCCATTTCTTCAAACATACCTTCCAATTATTGGTGGCGATCCCTCTCAGCTGAAATAATGTCTCCTCATCCGAGCGAACCTCATGACCTCAACAAGCTCTTCCAGTGCCAGCTTATCAATCAATGCTAGTGCTTGTTCAAGATGGGTCTCACCTCCAAAAGCAAACTTATATAGGCTTGTCTCTGGAACTCTTTGTGGTTTCCGCAGAACATCCTCCAAGGTTACCTCTCGATTATAAAATGCTAGGTGTCCGAAGTCCATTCAACACAAAAATTTAACAAAAATCAAGTAAGAAATCGGTACATATAGAAACAAAAGTAATCCGATTATGAAGAGACTACAAGAATCGGGTTATGTGGTACATGTATAAAACCCGATTCTGGCAAGGAAGATGAAAAGACTACGTAATCGGATTATACATATTACATGTATAAACCGATTATGGTGATGTATTTTCATATTTCATTTCTAACACAAAATCAGTTGATGTTAATCATCATGTAAACCGATTACTATGCACGCTTTTCATGGCCAAAATAAAACCCAGAATCAGTTTATTCGATATGTCAATAAAAACAGATTCTGGGTGTAATCAGAGTTTTGATTTGTCAAAAACGAAGATTTAAACATGTAAATCAATAAGATATGAACAATCATAGAATGGGTTGATGTAGATTTATCTTTTGCTTGTGTGGATCGAAGATTTGTTGGAGAATAAAATGAAAATTAGGGTTTTGAGAATTTGGAAAGATTAGGATGAAAATAGAAAGTTTTTTAGGTTTAGTTTTTTTTTTTTTTTTTGGATTTACTGAAAATGGAAAGATTAGTATTTATATGAGAGAATTTTAGGAATTAATATGGGGGTAAATTAGTATTTTTTAGAAATTTGGGTGTCCAAAGTAATTTGGTGGTGTGGGAAGGAAAATTTGATAGGCCCCAATTAAGTGTTATAGGCCCCAATTTAGCTAGGCAAAAAATATATCCTATTATTGGGGCTCTAGGTGGGGAGAGTTTTTGGGGGCTAAAAGACTAAGTGGAGGCTAAGTGATATAGGGGGAAACCAAATCAATACAATATGTCAAATATACCCTTTCCTATAAACATGCTATTATATAAAAAAAATATTAATCTTTTCTTCTTCTTCTTCTTCCTCCATTCTTCTTCATTTCATCATGATAAAATCACGATGAAAATGATGATCATAATTTCATGATGAAATCGTGGTCATTAAAAAACTTAAATCTTCTTCTTCCTCTCTTCTATTTCTTCTCCATCACATTGTGATTCTTCATTGCATCGTGATGAAGATGATGATCCTAAAATAAAATAAAAATATATTATTTTTCTTTCTCTCTTCTTCTTCATCTTCTCCATTGCGTATAGAGATGATAGAAAAAAACAAAAACTAAGAAAACCCACCATTTATTTTTACTTTTGATCGACTTAAAAATTCGATTCGATTAAGTTGAGAAAAAAAAAGTTTCTGAAACTGTATAACGGCTGGGAGTTCACGCTTTCCCAATCGTGAATCTTGTATTACGATTGGGAAAATACATGTTTCCCAACCGTGAACAATGAACCTACCTATACGGTTGGGAAAGTAAGAGCTCCCAACCGTAAAAGAGTGTCTGCGGCTAGATTTTCCTAGCCGTAAGATATTCTGATAATCACATTAAAAAAAAAAACATAGGTCTAATTTCGATTAGGTTTTCCCGCTGAAAATGCTTACTTTCGGCTAGGTTCCCCAGCCATAACTTGAATTTTCGACTTGGAAAACCTAGCCGTAACTGTTTCTGATACTTACAAAAAATAGTAGGAAAAAAATCGGTTGGGAGTTCTTGTCGACTCAGCCGCGAAAGTAATTTACGGCTGTGAAATCTTCAATTCCGGGCCATAAATTACTAATTTCGTCCGGGTCGACAAATTTACCCAGCCGTAACAGCTAAAAATTCTAGATTTTTTTTTTCCAGATTTTTGACGGATTTGAATTGATGAAATTGATGTTGGGAGTTGATTATAAGGTTATCTTGAATTTTGTGATGAAGGGTTTCATCATTTTCTTCAAAAAAAAATCAAAAAAAATTCACCAAAATCACCATTTTTCCTTCTTCAAAACTCAAAAAAATCAAGTTTTGATTCGTAAAAAATTAATGTTTTGATTAGTCTAATCGATTCACAAAACTGATTAGTTAGCTTAATCAAGTTAATTAGCACTAATCAAATCAAGGGTAGATTGGGCATTACAAAAAATGATGGATAAGGGGTCCTGTGGGTTGTTATTTCATGACCCCAAATAGCCCCCAAAAACCCATCTGTAGCCCCAATAATAGGATTCCAGAAAAAACCATCACCAAGCCATATCTTGACCATCACCCTAAAAAATACCATAACTAATACCATTATCAAAACCCAAAACACCATCACAAACACCCAACCCAAAGACCAAACATCACACTAGGAAAATAAAAAAGAAGGCTATTATTGGGGCATCACACTCCAATAGAGGGGCTTCATTTGGAGTCTTAGTGTCCAAAAAAGTGGTTATGGGTTATCCTAATTCCAAAACAAAATGTCTAGAGGTTGGTAGGTGACATATCAGAGGTTGGTAGGTGACATGTTCGAAGACAAGATCCACGACACCATAGAAGTCTACGTGGATGACATGCTGGTCAAGAGTCGCCAAGCAAAGGATCACGTCCGAGACCTTCATGAAATTTTTCAAACGATGAGGAAGCACAAGATGAAGATTAATCCCTCCAAGTGTGACTTTTGGGTTACATCGGGGAAATTCCTAGGATATATCATCACCCCCAGGGGAATAGAAGCAGATCCCGAGAAGGTTAGGGCCGTTCTAGAAATGCCATCCCCCGCGACGGTAAAAGATGTGCAGAAGTTAAACGGTTGTATTGCAGCATTGGGGCGATTTGTATCACGATCATCGGACAAGTGTAAGAGCTTTTATGATATTTTGAAGAAAGGAGAAAATTTTCAGTGGACGGATGCCAGCGAAGAGGCCTTTCAAAAGATCAAACTACACCTAGCTAGTCTCCCGGTCCTTCAGAGGCCCGAGACGACAGAAGTTCTTACCCTATACTTAGGGGCGACACCATATGCCATTAGCGCAGTATTAGTGGGAACAGAGGGGGGTGTAGAAAAGCCATTATATTTCATCAGCAAAACGCTAAGCCCGGCCGAGAAAAACTATACCAGAATGGAGCAAATGGTGATGGCGCTAGCCGTTGCCGCTTCTAAACTCCGAACATATTTTCAAGCTCATCGTATATGGGTACTCACTAAGTCGCCTATTGAAGCAGTCTTGGACAGTGCGGGGCGATCAGGGAGAATTTCCAAATGGGGAGCCTTAATCAAACAATATGACGTAGTATACGAAACGAGAACGACAATTAAAGGATAGGTAGTGGCCGATTTCTTGGCAGATTTCCCACTTAGTGATGAGGACGAGATTGAAGATGTACCGGGGATGACATAGGAACAAGAGGAACCCGGGGACCTATTATCCGCCAATAGTCCTACACGATGGGAGGTTTTCGTCGATGGGGCGTCGAACAAGGAAGGATCAGGCCTCGGGCTAGTATTCACCACACCAAAGGGAAGGAAGATGGTACATTCATTCAGGTTAGAGTTCAAGGCGACTAACAACGTCACCGAGTATGAAGCGGTGATCCATGCTTTGTGGATAATCGTAGAAATGGGGATGCACGAGGTCCGCTTGACTAGTGATTCCCAATTGGTGATCCGAAAAATTACGGGCCAATATGCTACACACGATCCTGTGCTGCAAAAGTATTGGGAACTCGCCCAATTTTACATCAACCAAATACCAAACATTAAATTCCGTCACATTTGCCGAAAAGATAACAGACACTCGGACGCTCTATCATACATCGCCTCACAACTGGTAGACCCGACCATCGAAGGAATCCGCGTTATGCAACTCCTTACCCCTTTTATCCCGGAAGCACCTGAAGTACGGATCGATGTGGCTATTAACACATCCGAGCGATACAAAGAAGGCGATTGGAGAAAGCCGATACATCAGTACCTAGAGACATGCGAGTTACCCAAGGGTCGGCCTGAGATAAATAAAATCAAAAGCAAGTCGGGCGCCTACGAGTTACGAGAAGGGATTTTATATAGGAAGTCTTACTTGGGACCACTCCTACGATGTTTGAGTAAAGATGAGGGCCACATAATCCTGCATGAACTACAATATGGAGCGGCCGGAAATCATAGCTCAGGGAGAAGCTTATCGGCTAAGGCAAAGACAATGGGTTACTTTTGGATGTACATGAACGAAGATGCAAAGCAAATGACGAAAAATTGTGAAGAATGTCAACGTTTCGAAAAGAAAATCCATGCTCCCGGAGTACCTTTGAACTCAGTTATAAGCCCATGGCCCTTCGCAAAGTGGGGGGTAGACATTGTCGGACCCTTACATGTAGGAACCGGGCAAAGGAATTATTTGATCGTGGCCACGGATTACTTTACCAAATGGGTAGAAGCAGCGCCATTAAGACACATCCGAGACAAAGATGTTTTCAAATTTATTTGGGAACACATCATTTGCCGCTTTGGGGTCCCTGCAGCTATCATCTCGGATAATGGAAAGCAACTACAAGGCGAGAACATTAATCTCCTGTTCAACACTTACAACATTAGAAAGAGCAAAGCTACCCCGATTTACCCCCAGAGTAATGGGCAGGCCGAGATCACTAACAAGACTATCGCCGATAACATGAAGAAGAAACTGGATGGGGAATATGGAAATTGGTGTGAGGAGCTATATAACGTCTTATGGGCATACAAACCACACGAAGGGAAGCTATGGGATTCTCTTAGTTTATGCTTACCTACGGAACCGAGGAAATCTTACCAACCGAAGGCATGATCCCTACCACAAGGACAGAAGTTTGGAGGCGAAACATCTCGTCCGACCTAATTTTGGCTAAAATCGACGATCTGGAAGAAACAAGAGAAATGGCGTTACAAAAAATGGAAAATTACCAAAGGAGGTTACAACGAGAATACAATAAGCGCGTCCGACCAAGAGAATTTAACCCAGGGCAGCACGTGTTGAAATTTCTGGCTGAATGGGAGCGAGATAAAAAGGGAGGAAAACTAGAACCAAAGTGGGGCGGGCCGTATATAATTGAATCTAAGGCGGGCGAGGGATCGTACCGGCTACTGCGACTCGACGGAACAAAAGAGCTCAAACCATGGAACATCAAGTTTTTGAAACTCTACCACCCTTGACGAGCGATACGGAAAAACGGTAAGCATACTTGTCTTCTATCTCTTTGAAACCGTGAGGGGTATGAGATAGGGCATGAGCGACTAATGGTCATTCGTACTCGGGGAAATGCCAGTGTGGAAGTGCCGAGGTGACTTACACTCGAATGGTCATTCGTACTCGGGGCAAAGCCAGTGTGGAAGTGCCGAGGTGACTTATACTCGAATGGGCATTCGTACTCGGGGAAAATCCAGTGTGGAAGTGCCAAGGTGCCTTACAGTTGCCTGGCTATTCGAACTCGGGGCAGTGGCAGTGTGCAAGTGCCGAGGTATCCTAAGGGTTCTGGTGGTTGGAAACCAGTTCCAAAGGTTGTTAAGACGTGAGGTCTTCTCATCTAGGTGGCCTACTTACATTTGAATGGTCGCCCCCATCGCAGGTGGACGTGTCCACTTGCCCGAGATTGGTTGGTCGATAACCACTCGGGGATATCGGGCCTAGAACTAGGTTGACTGGTACCCTTCCACTGAATCCAAAGAGATAGTGATGAGATACCCCAATCAGGACATGGCATTGGGCCCGATGACCCTCCTTGTTGGGTGTGTTCGACAGAAATGATTAAAATACTAACTTACTTGAACAATAATTGCATGAATAACATGCGAAACAAAGAATAATTCGATTGCGTCATGCGTCTATTAATAAAGTACGGAAAATGTCATGCAACCATACGAAACGAAGAATTTAATGAAAGTAAAACAAACAACATCGGCGACGCAGCACCCCCATGAAAACAAACAAGCAGTGTATCAGAAATAAAAAAGGGGGACAAGTGTTCAAAGATATTTACAACCCAATGGAAATGGCAACTTAGTGACGTAGCACTACAAAAGAGGATTTCAAGCCTTCGGATGAACAATACCGTCCTTCTTCTGTGCGACCTCGCGCCGCTTGTTCTCCACCCACGTCTCAATACCCGTCTGGACCTTCTTGTCTATCTCATCTGAATGGGCGACGCGTTCATCCTCGAGTTGTTAGGTAAGCTGAGAAACGGTTTCCTCAGCATCGGTCAGCTTGGAACCCAAATCGACCTCGACCTTCTTCAATCGACGGACCTCCAGATCCAGCTCCTGAGAACGTTTTTGCTCGGCTACAAGATCACAAAGACAGAACATTATTCATTGAACACGGTTTAACAAGAATAAGACGTAATCTAAATCTAAGGAACGGCCTCAACACATCGTCTAAGAGACCTGAAAGGGTTGGTAACACTGACTGAAGCGACTCTACCGACTTGGACAACTCATCCTCGGACTTGGACAACTTCATGGTTAACTCGTTATAGTGCTGCTCGTTGAATTCTTTATTGGGGCAATACTTCTTGTGTTCATTCCACTCATCCATCAAGCGCTTGCGTGACGACTGAAGCATTGTAAGATGCGACCTACTCCATTCCAGTTCTCCCGCAACTTTGTCAAATTCGCCCACTCACCCAAGCAGATCCCGATTGGCTCGCTCCACCGAATCTTTATCCCTCAGTATTCGTCGGCGATCTTCATGAAGGTCTCGATTCTGCAATTGTAAAGCGTCTACCCGTTGCTCTAAATTTGCGGCCAGAGTAGTTTGTTCAGCAGCAAGGCATTGGGAAGAGCCCAAGTGAGCTCGTAAATTGTCTATCTCTGCAGGGTCGTACTCAAACTGATGATACCATTCTAGTTCACCCTCGAGTTCTTCGATTTCTCCGGCTTGGAGATCTATTTTGTCGTCTTTGTTTGCCATTTGCCGACGGAGATTCTCCACTAAATCCTTTTCAATATCCCATTTCCTCTTCATGATCCTAAACTCTGAAGAAGCGTCTAAGTCTACACTAGTTACCTCGGCTAGCAGAAGGATACCCTACTCAGGATGTTGGCACGATAAACTCAATCAACATAAGTTAAGGTTCACAGAATTATAACATACCTTGCGCATCGGCGAGTTTAATTTCTAGCTCGCGCGTGCGGTTCCTCTCGTTCTGTAACTGGAGTTGGAGAGATTCTAACAATTGCTTTTCTCTGTGACGATTGGCGGCATCCAAACGAACCCGGTTCAGGATCTAACACAAGTAAACAAAATTCAATTATAAGCGGCGACAAGAACGGAAATAAGAAATGGGGCATCATCATACTAAGACGAGTCGCTCACCACAGTTAATTTATGAAAAGATTAAAAGGATCAGACACGAGAGTCCGGGGAAATATCGCCATAAAGGGTGCACCGATATTATACCACAAGCATTTGCTCCTTGCTCTCGTTTCTTTTATCGTCATTCTTCGAAATTAGGGAAGTCGGCGCTCCAAGAGAATTCATGATGGGACCCGAGACAATAAAAGAGGTCTCATACCGGACGAGGACCCTCCAGTAATCTGGGGCAGACGATGAAGCACCTCCGACCCAGCGTCAACAGCTCCTCCTAGATCGAGCGCGTTCAAGGGTCCTTGTTTGTCGTCCGACTCAGAATTAACAACCGCCTCAGGATCGACGTTCTCTCCCATCTCCTTCCCATCGCTCTTGCCACCTTCATCGCCCTTTGAACCTGATAAATCCTCGCCGAATATGTCATCCTCATCGGGGATATCGTAAATCGGTTTCTTCCTTGGCTGTGGCTTAGCAACGACATGCTTCCCCCTGTGAGGGTTACGTCTCAAAGGGTGAGGGTCAACCTCCTCCACATCGTCCTGATCATCATCGCGTCTGGGAAACTTCTGCACAAGGCTACTCTTCAGAACATGTGAAGGCAAAAAACATGGGCAAGTACATGTACTTATAATAAAATCATTATGTTTGTTACCTTCCCCTGGTCTTCCTCGACCCTTTTGCTAGCACCTTTTTTCTTCGACGATCCGGCAGTCTTGGTAGAATCGCCCTGAGGTGTTAATAACAACAAATCATCCAATTGGCGTCAAAGATAACAGAATATAAATCGAGAAAAAAGGAAAGAGACGCATACCTTATCAGCCTTATCATCATTAACAACCCAGAAAGGATAGGGCTCGACGGGAAAATAAGGCGGCGGGAAACTGCCATGCAGAATGGGACCTCGGACAAGAAGCGGAACTCGGGGATAAATCGGGTCATTGGAATGACGGGGTTGCCTTTTAGAACACTGGCCGATGGGATCCGCATCCAGCATCATCCTTTCAACACCCTTGGGCATAGTTCGGTGACGATGAGGACTAGCAGCAAAACCGGCAAGGTCACCTAAGGTGGAAGTACCAGCTCTGTAGTTGGCAAGGAAGTTGGAAACAGTATATGCGGGAGCGTCCTCGGGCTTGTAGGTCGACCAATCGGCATCGAAACCATGACCATCTCGGCGAGCTCTCCACTCATCCATAATGCGAAAAGTGTTGCCAGTCCATTGAGCCAAAGCGTGATAAGGCTTGAGCTAGGAGAGGACCTCATAGTAGAAAGGGCTATCAGGATCATACAAGGGAAGACGAAGGCCTATCTCCAGTTTGCCCTGAGTGATAACCACACAGTTATCTGATTGCTCGTGCTTCTCCATATCGGACTTCTTCAAGAGGCTGTTCCGGCCCGAGACAAGGGTGACTTCGTAATTTTGAAGATCGTACTTCTCCTTCAGCTGCTCAATAAATTCTTCGTCAGAAAGGTCTTTCCCCTTTTTCTCGGACCTGCACGAAATAGAAGGAGAGTCATCAGGAAAGATAGATTTCAGGGCACGATCGTCGTACTTGGAGGGACTCTCGTATGAAAACAGAGAAGCAAGGTAAAAAACATCAAACTCGGAAAAAACATCATCAACAGACCTTTTCTCAGTCATAGAGGGAGAAGAATCCATTAACGAAAATAGTGCAGAACTTGGTTGTCGACGAAGAGAGAGGAGGCGACGAGTCTGTAACAACAACTACTGTATCAATCGGTGAGAGGAAGGAAGAAAATCAAGAAAACAAGGGTTTCTAGAAGCAGGATGTGATGAAGAAGTCTGGGAGAAAAGATTGCAGCGGCGGGGAACAGAAAGAGAAAGGATAAAGAAGAAAAAGGAGAAAAATAAGCGGGCTATTTAAAGGGGAAGAGTTGTAACCGACGCCGATGGTTACAGGTAATAAAGTGCAGTTTGTGGGGCATCGCAAGGCGGGATTTGTGGCATGGACGAAGACGTGGGCAGTTGGGACGACGTTCTTCCACTAGTGTCTCCCACACGAGCGGAAGAAGGGGCATAAATGTAGGTGTAAATTATCCACAGATCCAGGTGGCAACATCTTAAGCCTTGGTGCACCTAAAAAACGAAGAGACGCGAAGCATAGAATGAAGATCAGCATGCGCGAGATTTAAGGAGCCACGTGGATCGGGCATGATCGCTCTACATCTGTCGGACAAGACTTGACCCCAGGCTTCTGACAGAGCTGACAAGACATGACATGGTGGGTCAAACGAGGTGCTATGGTCAAATGGATAAGAAAGTACGTGCCACATCGGCCAACTGCAGAGGCGACAGACAAGACATGAGATATCGTGACAAGAGAACACCCAAAGAGGTCGGCTCGGACAAGAGACAGGCGAAGGAATCAAGACACATCGGTCATATGCATAAAAGAAGGGACGACGTGAGTTGACCCGATCACATAACTTCAGAATTGATGTAACATGACCAACACCCTAGTTTGGTTGTAGGTAATCTTTCCTATAAGTAGAGAGACTTGTATCCAAGAAGAGGTAGGTTATAACTTGGGGGGGAGAGAGAGAGAAACTCGAGTTAACACCAAGGAGAAGAGAGTGATAAGTAAGTTCATTTTTGTAAGGAAATCCGACTAAGAGCAACATCTTTGTAACACTTTGAAGTAATAAGATTCACCCTTTCACCCCCGTGGACGTAGGTAATCATACCGAACCACGTATATCTTGTGTTCATTGTTGAGTGTTTACTTTCATTTACTTGAGTAAAAGGTTTCTATCCTTTGGATGTAGTTTGTAGTAAAATGCATCTACATTAGGTAATAATCGTTCAAACCCATCTTTATTTTACTCTTTTTTGTGCTTAAAATATGTTAGATTGAATGAAATCGGAGTAAAATTAGGTTTCAGTTATTCATCTGCTCGTGTTACGGCTGTGTTCGGGTCTAGGTTCTTAAACGTAAAATTTGAAAATGAAAAACTTACGTCTAGTTTGAATTCAATCCAACCGTAAAATTTGAAATTGAAGAACTTACTAAATTTTCCTTTTGTAAACCTAGACGTAATTTCAATTTTACGGTTTGTTTATTGTAGATTCAAAAAACTGTTGGTTTCCTCTTCTCAAATTAATAAGCTAGCCATGAGCCATGACGAGATCCCACTGTAATAAATTCAATTGGGTGTTACGTATATGTTAACAAAAAGACAATTCAAGAGACAAGCACTGCATCATGAATTAGAACCAATTTTTGTAGAAAACTCCAACTGTAACAGTGAAATGATAACACAAGGACGATTCCAGGTTATCAATTCTGGAATCAAAACAGTACTGTAGTACTCTTCATTTTAACAGAACTAATGAATATATAATCATAGCAGAAGCCGATGTGACACAAAACTGCTGTAATGAAACTTAATACGGTACTTGTTTGTTTCCTCTGTTTATTACGTAACCTCCTACGTCCATGTTCACAAAATAAATTTTCCCGACGTAATATACTACGTCTAGGTTCGTGATTTTTTTTTCCAGCCGTAATTCAGGTTTTGTCCTATTGGAAACCAGTTACGGTTTGGAGTTCTTCCAAACCCAGACGTAAAATTGAATTACGGCTGGAAATGAAGCTCAATCCAACCGTAATTTTCCATGAAAGTCTAAAAATCTCAAAAATTTTACGTACTTAAGCTAGTTTTGAGCGAAATTGAACCCATGGGAGATAGTTTAGAGGTTTACCTGTTGATTTTCAAACATTGATTCTTCACTTTGTTGATTTATTTCTTCAACACTTTGTGTTAAACCCTCTCTATCATCTAACAAAATTCATCTTCTTAATTTAATTATTATCTAATTAAATTAAAATTAACTACATAAGGGTTGTTTGGTCATTACAAAATTATCTAAGATAATGGGTTTTTGATATTACTTGTGAGTAACCCATTTTTATCTTATTAGATGACGCCCCTCTAATAGAATGTGACGCCCCAATAATAGCCTTCATAAAAAAAGACAAATCTAAGATTAGATATTTAAGCACTCATCTAGGACATGTTGTGAGTCTATGAAAGTGAAAACTTTGACGTGACAAAAATAGAATTACTTTGTCTACCGTATACCACTAACCCCATAAAGTAAACTCCATTTCCACCACCAGCTCATGAATTTCATCTCCCATAAAATTATTTTTCTATTAAATTTAATAGGATTTTTCAAAACAAAAATTGTTATTTTTGTTAAAGGGGGAGCAAAAATAGATTGAGGAGAGCGAAAATCGTAGTCGACTCGCTGATTCAAACCTTTTCAATATATTTTTCCATTTAAGACTAAATTAACCTTACTAAATACACTCATTATTCCCTTGTAAAACTCACCCTGGTTATCCAAAAGCCTCCACCACCATCGGCAATTCCACCACCAACCTTCAAGATTTTCTAGAGAATTTGGAAGAGATATACATATGGAAAAATGGGGGATTTTGGGTATATAGAATTCTTAGCAAAAATGAGTGACGAAAGCGAAAAATAAAAAGCAAAACATTTAATCGAGGAAGGAGCGGTTGATTATGGAATTGGCTTTGGTACGAATGGAGATGGATATGGTAGTGGTGAAAGATTTACTGAATAATTAAGCAAATCTCAAAATTAAACTCTTATAAGGAAATTGGACTGGATGGGACTAGGTGCAGTGCAGACAAGCCATACGCTAGTTCTTTTTAAGTGTATGTGTTGAATCTTAAATCAGTATCTAGCTAAGATGAATTAAACATATGAAAAGATTAATTAACGAAAACGTGACCTATCACTCCTCTGGCAACTTCAGTTGTGTTGGTGAGATGATGGTGGTGGAGAGACTCGAGAGTATTGTGAATTTTTTTCTATACATTAGGTTAATATTTTGAATGTGTGCGAAAGGAATACGTGCAAATTGAGATATTTTGGTCCGAGTTAGAAAAATATAACAAAAAAGTCAACTCAACGAGTCGATTACGATTTTCGATTTCCTCGGATCCATTTTTGCTCTTCCTCAAACAAAAATCTATTACTAATAGGGGTATCGATTTGCTTGGGGGTGTATTAAAATACATATAGGATAAACCGACCATTACCTTTGAGTTGGTACACCCCCAAGCAAATCGGCACCCGTTAGCAGCCTTGAATATGTTGACTCCACTTCTCAGCTTCCAAATTCTGAAATATCTCCACTTCTCTAGTAAGAGTATCTTTCTTTCAAGTTTCGTCCATCCCCTTCTTTCTTCATTCTCTGTCATCATACTAATCACTAAAACCTGAAAACCCCAATTTATACAGTAGTCCCATAATCCAAACTTCCTTCTTAATCCTTTTATTTTCATTCAGAATGAATACTATTCCTGGGTTTCTCCAAACATCATACTCTTTGGGTTTATCTAAAGGAAATCAATTTTACCCCATTCAACAATCTATTCATAATTCTAGGGTTTCTGTCGGCTCTTATCCATCCAACAAAACTATAAACAGAGGTAAAAATCAAATCTTTCTTCATGTACTTATTTACTTGAAAAGGTGGTTTGCTACTTGATTTGGGTTTCTGCTCAAATTGTACTGGGTCATTCAAAATGTTGATTCTTGAAATAAATTTTGATGGGGATTTAGTGTGGAAGCAGCGAAATTTAATTTCAACAGATTCCTCCTGTATGTAATGCTTTTGTATAGTTCTGAATTACCACTAGTTACTGATTGATCAAGAAGTTCAAAGCAATCCATGAACAAGTCACTTCCTGCTATTCTCTGTAATGTACTTGTGCCCATCTCTCTGTAGCCGATGTATTTTATAGTTGGATTGATTCTGTAACTGTAAATTCAACTTAGGGTTAGCATTTTTTATGGTAGCATATCTCGTTGGATACGTTTTGTTACATTGCGTTATGAGTTCTCTCTCTCTACTGTCTTAGATAGATGCATATTGTGATACTTACCTTCACTTCCTATCATGTCAGGGTGTAATTCAATTTGTTATATTGGTTTTGCTTATACTTGTTAAACTTTCGGGTGTTTCCACTTGGCTATCTTTCTCACCTAGCTAAATATTATGAGAATTTGGCTTATACTGAGCTATAACTAATATCATAGCTGTGAATACCGGATTCTGTGTTGTGGTTAAAGATTTTTGTGTTGTTTTTCATTTTGATTTTTTGGACAAGTCAACCAATAGATTAGTTTGAACCATTTGTATGATTTATTTAGACTCTTGAGTTTCATCCAACTCCTGCCCATTATGAAGATAATTAGCAACGCACCATGTTCAATTAGGAACAGCAGTTGGCCAAAACTGAGCACACACCGTCTCTTTTCATTATTTGCAATTTCGCATAACTTCTTTCAGTAACCGTCAAGTCTGTACCTCTCATTTTCTCTGGTCATGGTGACTAAAATCAATATGCATATGTTTCTGTACCAGGAAGGATCTAAGGTTTCTGTTTCATTCAAGAAGAACTATGTGTAGCATTTTTCTGTAATTCTCATTTTCATTTTCTTTTTTTAAATGAAAAAGGAAAAAAAAAATGTAATCTCATTTTTAGTATCTTGTATAACGTGTGGTAATCACTGTTGAGTGGAAACAGTAATTTTAACATATATTCAGAATCTCCACTCTCTGTATCGTAGTTGTAACTTAAAATTAAAAATCCCTAGCTAATTTATACTGTAAACCACTAAACATCCATTCCTCCTTAATCATTTTCTTTTCATTCAGAATGAATACTGGGTGTCTCCAAACATCTTACTCTCTGGGTTTATCTAAAGGTAATGAGTTTTACCCCATTCAACCATCTATTCTTAATTCTAGGGTTTCTGTCGGCTCTTATCCATCCAACAAAACTATAAACAGAGGTAAAAAATCAAATCTTTCTTCATGTACTTATTTACTTGAAAAGGTTTGCTACTTGATCTGGGTTTCTGCTCAAATTGTATTGGGTCATTCAAAATGTTGATTCTTGAAATAAATTTTGGTGGGGATTTAGTGTGGAAGCAGCGAAATTTAATTTCAACAGATTCCTCCTGTATGTAATGCTTTTGTATAGTTCTGAATTACCACTAGTTACTGATTGATCAAGAAGTTCAAAGCAATCCATGAACAAGTCACTTCCTGCTATTCTCCGTAATGTACTTGTGCCATCTCTTAGCTGCCAATGTCATGTTTCGTAGTTGGATTGGTTCTTTAAGTTGCACTTGGGGTTCCATACGTTGGTTTTTAGCATTTTGCTAGCTTGTTCTTAGGATACATTTGGCCCATATGATTTCTCTCTACTGTGTTAGATGTATACTACTTCTTCAAGACCACTTTCCGGTGTTTTTTCTTGGCTATCTTTCACAACTAGCTGATGTCTGTTTCCACTTATCTTTCTCACGTAGCTAATAATGCTGATATTGTGAGAATTTGGCATGTATTGTGTTATAACTAATATAATAGGTGTGAATACCAGATTCTGTGTTGGTGGCTAAGCCAGATAGGCTGCAAAGGTCATCATCCCTTAAAGCTGTTGTCAGTGATGCAGCTTCTGCAATACCAAATGATTGTGCTGAAGAGACCATATCGTTATTCAGTCAACCTGATCAAGCAGTTGCTCATGAAGGATTAGCTGAAGAACATAATGAAAATGGCAATGAAGAAGGAGATACAGATTCCTTAGATGACAGTCAAATGGTGAAAGTTTGTGACAAGCTAATTGGTGTCTTCATGGTTGATAAACCCACTCCAACAGATTGGAGAAGGTTACTTGCTTTCAGCAAGGAATGGAACAATATCAGGCCTCATTTCTTTAAGCGGTGCCAGATAAAAGCAGATGCTGAGGATGATCCTGGATTAAAACACAATTTGCTTCGGCTAGGAAGGAAGTTGAAAGAAGTAGGTTCTGTTTCACCCTTGATAAATCTTATTTACCCTTCTTTTGAAATTAAGTGCCTTTCGGTTCTACTGTGTGTGATGGCATCGCCAGAGTCATCCTAAATTTAAACTTGTAGCTTCTTCACAATTTAGGCTCATATTAGAACAAGAAGATGGGAGGAGGCTTATGGTCATTTCTGCAGCATATAGGTCACTCATGTTCACATGGAAATTAGGAGGTGTAATATGTCCAGTGTTGTCAATAAGGGTGCATTGTTCTACACTTATTTGTTTGGTGGCTTTTTTTTTATCTTCTTTACCTGTTTACACATTTTTGTGCAGAGGAATACCATTATGTTAACCTAGTCTCATAAGTTTGCTGAATCTTTGGAGGGTAAAGTAAATGTCAAACTTAGTGCATTCTCAAACCACAACTTCCTTGTTGGAGTATTGCTGTTTGAAATATAACTTCTTCTATTTGATTTGACATGGGTTTTGTCAATTGTTGGTTAAACTGAGTTGGTGTATGGTGCATGGTAGTTTGCTCTGGTTTGTACTGAATGCAAAAGCTATGTTGTTTATAATTCTTTATCAAGCTGAAAACTCTGTGTGGTTTTGTATTCATTTGGATATTTCCTTTCCCAGATTGATGAAGATGTGCAGAGACATAACAATCTGCTTGAAGTAGTGAAAGCAGCACCATCTGAGATAAAAGAAGTTGTTGCTAAACGACGTAAAGATTTCACCAAGGAATTCTTTGTACACCTTCAGACAGTAACGGAATCTTATTACGAAGATCCCACCAAGCAAGCTGGTAAGATTGAATATATGTATCTTATTTTCAAGTTTCTGTAACTTTTTCCCTCTTAGGATGCTAATGCTGTGAATTAGTTACTAATGGATAGTTACGTTTTTTATTACATCTGTTTTTTGTGGCTAGCTTTGGCAAAGCTTGGAACTTCATGCTTGGATGCAGTACAAGCCTATGATACTCTTTCAGAAGATAGAGAAGCACTGAATGTGGCCGAGTTGAAGTTTCAAGATATCGTAAATTCCCCTAGTTTAGATGCTGCTTGCAAGAAGATAGACAATTTGGCTGAGAAAAATCAACTTGATTCTGCTCTAGTGCTAATGATCACCAAAGCCTGGTCAGCTGCTAAGGAGTCAAACATGGCAAAAGATGAGGTATTTTCTAATGGTTAAATGTTACTGTATGAGACTACGTTTTGTATTGTCTTTTTCCTTTTTTAATTGGCAAGTCAATTAATGGATTAGTTTGAGCCATTTGTATAATGTTCCTATACTCCTGGGTTTCGTCCAACTCCCGCACATCATGAAGACAATTAGCTACACACCATGTTGACTTAGGAACAACACTTGGCCAAAACTGAGCACGCACCAAGTCTTGTCATTATTTGCATAACTTCTACTATGTATACCCCTTATCTGTTCTGGTCACAGAGACTAAACACATATGCATATGTTTCTGTACAAGGGCGGATCTAAAGTTTCTGTTTCATTTCACTGCAGGTTAAGGATACATTGTACCACTTGTATATGACTGCAAGAGGTAACCTTCAGAGGCTAATGCCTAAAGAGATCAGAATACTTAAATATCTTCTCACCATTGAGGATCCTGAGCTGAGGATATCTGGTCTAAAAGATGCATTTACCCCTGGGGATGAACTAGAAGGAAAGGATGTTGACTGTCTGTACACGTAAGCTTTTTCACATAGCAACTCACTACTATATGCAGATGGATTCGAAATGATGAAAAATCGATTTCCCTTGGTTGTTTTGTTCATTCTGTCCACCCATGTTTACATTATCCTCCAGCCATCCAACAGTTGAGTGCATTGTATTTGTGATCAACCAAAAGTAGAGTTGACCACATAATATCTGTCGTCTCGAGGACCTTTCCTAGTATTACTATGCAGTGGGATTGTTTAATGCTGCGTCATCTATTCTCCGGGACCTTTCCTAGTATTACTAGTGGATCATCTCTACCATCTAAACTTTATATCGTCTTCCTTGTCTCTTTTTTTGTGCAACTTCTTTTCTAATTCTCCAGTCATTTTCTCTATTGTCTATAGGACGCCGGAGAAGCTTCATACCTGGATATGCACTATAATAAACGCTTACAACTTCAGCCAAGAAGGTACTCTCATCAGGGAAGCTAGAGATTTGATGAATCCAACAGTCATACAAAGATGTGAAGAACTGAAGAAATTAATCCAGGACAAGTTCATGTGAGCTTCTGCATTCCATGATAGTATTTCAGTTTTGAAAATATCAGTATGATGATTATGGAAACAAAGTAACCATACAAGTGTAAGAAATTGCACAAGCTAGTGGTTTTTTGGGGGAAAAAGTATCAACGTTTTTTTTTCCTTTCTTTTTTCCTCATTGTAGCTTTAATGAACAAATAAACATTTATCTCTCTCCGCTAATCGCCAGAGGCATTGCCCGCCCGGATCTAAATAACTTCGGTATCTACTGTATTTATTGTATAGATTCTATGGAAGCTCGGTTCTACGTTTGGTATTGCGCAATTCAGCTTCTCCTTGAAACGCAAATATTTTTACTAAACGGGTGAGCTTGGCCTTTATTTTTTGTCTCAGCGTTTCATCAAGAAATGTTAACTGTCTGACCAAACCACTTACTAATCCTAGACTGGCAGGCAAATTTTAATTAGGACACAGTAAGTATGTACAGTTAAATTCTAAGTGAGATGCATAAATAAAAGTTCATGTACCGTTTGGATACGCATACGAAGTAGTTACTTTTTAACTTGTAGAAGTTAAAAAGTCAATTTATTTTGTGAAATAAATTGATTTTGCTTCCGACTTCTAAGGTTGATAAAACACTCCGGTTGCTATATAAAATTCTAGGATTTCTTCTAACATAAATTCTTTCTCGTATCCAAAAACTCTGTTACAGAACATGAGGTACAAGTACAACTATCGAACAGTGAGTATCTCATGTCTAGGAATCTATTATTCTAAATCAACTTGGATGTTATAAGTTTCAGTGAGCGGCCACATGAACATCTAGAGCTCGAGTTTCCTGAGAGATCAGACATCTTGAACAAATCAACTTGCCCATTTTATAGTAGGAATACAACACATGAACGACTCTTTTTTTCTCTTCTCTTTCTTCTCCCAAAATCAAAGCGATTCTCAAACATGATTTCTGAGTAATTCTCCTATATGTGTTGATTCCTAAGCCAGATGGGGGAGGATTGAGAGATAGGGAGTTGTGATTCATGTTAATTCATAGATTGAGTAAATTGTAATTGCAAATTTTTCTTTGAACGTTTACTTCGGTTTGGTGTTTCTCATTCTTCAGTCTCACTATTACTTTTCAATCATTTTCTTTTCTCACTTTCAAGTTTTATGGTACTTGGCGCTGGCTTAGAGAACCTACTTGCATTAAGGTTATAAAAAAAATTCTTGGATCATAAATTCTGGGAACCAGTCTTGGATCTTATAGGAAATATCTCTGTACAAGTGGAAAAAATGTATTTGGAAATACAAATAAAAAGATTAAAATCCTTTTGAGAAATGTAGAAAAGTTAACAACAAAACGAACCAGTGATACAAATACAAATCTCATAAACAAGAAGTTGTTAGAACTAAAAGCTTTGTATGATTCACAGGAACAAATTGCAAAACAACAGTCATGAAACAACACTATAGCACTAGGGGAAAGAAACACAACTTTCTTTCATGTTACACAACACTAAAAAAAAAAAAAAGGAACAACATAGACTGTATACAGAATAAAAATGACAATGTAATCTCATCTAGAACAAAAATAGAAGAGGTTTTGGTTTCTTACTTCTCTGATTTTGTTGTGATACCAACACCTTCCACACGTATTTCCTTAATTAGTCTTTCCTTATTTAGTTTGTTTTGGTTAAGGTAGTTATTTAATGCAACTAGAATTGATGCGCAACTTGTTAGCCAAGCAATTGTCAGCTATAAGTACGTATACTTAGCTATTCTTAAGATATAACAAATACAATTATTCTTCAAACTCTTCTGCCTCTCCTAATCTTCTTGATTCTCTTATAAAACTCTCTCTTTTCTGCTACAATCTTGTCTCAAACTCTATAATTACCTGTTAGTTCTGTGCTTTTGATATTTGTTAAGGTACTGACCATAACATCTGTCATCAGAGCAGGTTAGGTCTTCTCAAAAACAACCCTATTTTTTTTTCTTTTCTAGCTTCCGCTTCCACATCATGACTCTCACTGATGAGGTTAACCATCTCACAGCTGCAATCAAATCCTTAGATACTCCTGTTACTGATTTTATGGACACGGTTGTTCAAAACTCTCAACATGTAGACCGATCTCGCGAGTTTGTTATTGATGAACTTATGAAGAAAATGCAAACTATGCATGATAAAAGTTTGGATTCTATTTTGGATACTCATAGACGCGAGATGAGTAAGGTGATGCAGCAACACAAACTTGATACTACAACTCTTGCTGATACTGTAACTCGTAATATGGCATCACTACTGCTTGCGCGTTTTCCTTTATCTACAACTCCTCTTGGGTTTGATGGTGCGATTGGAAATAATGGTCTTAATGGCAACAATGGTATTCCTGGTAGTAATAATGGTGTTCATGGTAATAATGGTGCTTCTGGTAGCAGTGGTATTCTCGGTTCCCCAATTCCTAATAACTTGAAGTTTCCAACTTTTGACGGCACGGATCCTGCTGGTTGGATTTTCCAGGCAGATCAATACTTTCGATTACATCTTACACTTGAAGCTTTGAAAATTGACATTGCTACTTCTTATTTCAAAGGTGACGCCAATGCTTGGTACCGCTGGGTTCAACCAAGGTTAATTAACCCAACATGGATACAATTTTGTTCACTTGTGCGTAACGTTTTGCTGATAAAAAGTTTTCTAATCCGCGGATGGCAATGTCTACAATTTATCAGCAAGGTTCAGTGCGTGATCACATTAAAGAATTTGAGCAACTTCTCAACTTTGTTACTGATTTACCCGACGATTATGTCATTGATCTTTTTGTTAGATCTCTCAAGAAGGAAATTCGATCTGTTGTTGAAGTATTTGAACCCTCAACACTGGATGTAGCTTTTAAGAAATCTATCAAACAAGAGGAGGTGTTACTTTCCAACCCTTCTTTTTACAAATCTATTGCAAGGCCAAATCAATATAGACAATCATCTACTTCTTCAAGCACTTCATATGATTCAACTAGTGCACCCGTTAAGAGAACTACAATTCCGTCTGGGGTTAAACGTCTATCTTTAGAAGAACAAAGGATTACACGTGAGCAGGGTTTATGTTTCAATTGTGATGAACAATACAAGACTGGGCATGTTTGTGCAAAACCATTCACTTCTAGATTATTAATTCTAGAAATGGCTCCTGAATTCAATTCTGAATATGAAGAAGAAACCGCAGCAGCTACTACCGACGAGATGGTTACTCCTGCAGCTGCAAATCAAATGCATCATGAACCAACAATATAGTTTCATGCTCTTACTAGTTCTCCGTTTCCTACTACAATGTGAGTTACATGTTACATTTCAGGTCAACCAATCACTATCCTCATTGAATCTGGATCAACACACAACTTTTTAAATCCTTCAGTTGCTAAGAGATGTGGCATTTCAACTAAACCAGTTACTGATAATATGAGTGTTTTGGTTGGTAATGAAGGAATTCACTCAGGGAACTTGTCATGATATTCCTGTGCAGCTACAAGGTTATAAGTTTACTACTGAGTTTTTCTTATTAGAATTAAGTGGTTGTGAAGTTGTACTGGGAGTTCAATGGTTACGCACATTGGGTAATATCTCTTGGGACTTTGAGAAATTACACATGCAGTTTAACTCTCCTACTGGTACACATACTTTGATAGGAAACAAGTCAGCTTCAATTTTGTTACTTGATGGTAATTTCATGCAGAAAGAATTGCACAACAGTCATCATGGATTTCTACTACAGTTAGTCACGCATTCAACTACTTCAAATGATGACTCAGAGGTACTCATTGAAATTTATGATTTACTTTCTAGATTTCCTGAATTATTTGCTTCCCATACGGAATTACCACCTACAAGAGAGCATGATCATCGTATTCCCTTATTGCCTAACTCAGCTCTAGTCAATGTTCGACCATATAGATACCCGTATTTTCAAAAGGAAGAAATTGAGAAAATTGTGCCTAAACTCAAAGATGCAGGATTCATTAGAACTAGTTCTAGTCCCTTTTCATCTCCTGTACTTTTAGTTCGCAAAAAGGATGGATCATGGCGTACGTGTGTGGACTATAGAGCTCTTCATAAGGCTATTGTCAAGGATAGATTTCCAATACCAATTGTGGATGAACTTCTTGATGAATTATATGGTGCTGTCATATTCTCTAAAATTGATATGCGCTCTGGTTATCATCAAATTCGTGTGCATCCAGATGATGTACATAAGACAGCTTTTCGCACACATGATGGTCATTACGAATTTTTGGTAATGCCATTTGGGTTGTCCAATGCTCCTGCAACTTTCCAGAGTTTGATGAATGAAATTCTTCGTCCTTTTCTTCGAAAGTTTGTATTAGTGTTTTTTCATGATATACTTATCTACAGAAAATCTGAAACTGAGCATATTCAACATGTTAAATTGGTGTTTGAAGCTTTACGTGCACATCATATATTTCTCAAGCAGCAAAAGTGTGAATTTGCTAAGAAGTCAATCAGTTATTTGGGTCATAAAGTTTCTTCTGAAGGTGTTTCTGTGGACTCGGAAAAGATATCATGCATCATTAATTGGCCTATTCCTACAACAGTGAAAGCCTTTAGAGGATTTTTGGGATTGGCTGGTTATTATCGGAAATTTGTCAGAAATTATGGTAAGATTAGTGCTCCACTTACCCAATTACTTAAATTGGACGCCTTTGCATGGACTCCTGAGGCAATAACAGCTTTTAACAATCTCAAGCAAGCTTTAACTAGTACACCAGTTTTGGCGCTACCAGACTTCACCAAGGAATTTAGTTTAGAATGTGATGCATCTGGTAATGGCTTGGGAGTAGTATTGGTTCAAGAAAAGAGGCAAGTTGTTTACTACAACAAATCGCTTTTAGGTAAGAACCTCAATCTCTCAGTTTATGATAAGGAAATGTTGTCTATAGTTAATGCAGTCAATAAATGGCGACCCTACTTGCTTGGTCGACATTTTAATATTTACACTGATCATAGGAGCCTCAAATACTTCTTGGAGCAGCGCATTTCTTCATTGGAACAACAAAAATGGTTGTCCAAATTACTTGGTTATGATTATGAAATTATTTACAAATCTGGAGCTTTAAATATGGAGGTTGATGCATTATCTCGTATCAATGATTGTCAATTAATGGCAATTACTATTCCAATATTCTCCGGAATTATTGATATTGTCCAAGAGTGCCATAATGATGCAGCTTAAGTCTTATAATTGCAAAATTGCGTGAGCAGCAAGATTGTCTGCCACATTACTCTTATATTAATGGAGTACTTCGTTACAAGAACAGAATTGTAGTAGCTTCTACATCTTCATGGTGCTTTAAGCTTCTGGATTAATTTCACTCAACTCCAACTGGAGGTCATGCAGGGTATTTGCGCACATATAAACGTCTTCAACAAAAAATTTACTGGTCTGGAATGAAGAAGACAATTAAAGAATATATATATCTTCATGTGATATTTTTCAGCGCAACAAGGCTGAATCAATATCTCCTCCAGGGTTACTGCATCCATTGTCTATACCTACTGACATTTGGTTGGATATCTCTATGGATTTCATTGATGGTCTTCCACCATCTAATAGAAGAACATCTATTTTAGTTGTGGTAGATCGTTTTTCAAGATATGCACATTTTGTGGCTCTTACACATCCTTATTCAGCTGATACTGTGGCTGAGGTTTTTGTTCGTGAGATAGTGCGCTTGCATGAAATGCCTAAAAGTATCACTAGTGACAGGGATTCAATTTTCATGAGTCAATTCTGGGAAGCTTTCTTTTCACTTCAGCAACTCAACTTTGTAGAAGTTCTTCCTATCATCCTCAATATGATGGCTTGACTGAAGTTACAAATAGAACTTTGGAGTGCTACTTACGTTGTTTTGATGGAATCAAGCCTAGTGAATGGTTAAAATGGCTACCTTTGGCTGAGTGGTGATATAATACTAGATTTCATACTGTAATAAAGATGAGTCCTTACCAGGCTGTTTATAGCAGTCTTTCTCCTACGGTTTTAACATATATCTCTGACTCAACTACTGTCCATGCTGTAGATGTAGTCTTGCAAGCTCGAGACCAAGTTTTAATGATTTTGAAGTCGAATTTACAAGATGCTCAATCAAGAATGAAAGTTTATGCTGATGCACATAGAACTGAAAGGAGTTTTACAGTTGGGGATTTGGTTTTTCTCAGACTTCAACCATATCGTCAGACAACTGCGGCAACTTCTTCCTTTTCAAAGCTCTCACCCAAATTTTATGGACCATTTAAGGTCTTAGAAAATATTGGAACCGTGGCTTATAAATTGGAATTACCTCCTACCAGTAGAATTCATCCTGTGTTTCATGTCTCACTTACGAAATTCAAAATTGGAGCATCTGACATTGTACAGACAGAATTACCTGTTACAGTGGACTATGACAAGTGGGAACCTGAATCAATTTTGGATCGTAAGATGTACAAAAAGGGGACTGTTGCTGGCACAAAATGGCTCATCAAGTGGAAAGGTCGTGCTACTACATATGCAACATGGGAAGACGCTGATGAAATTTTACTGCGCTTTCCGGATTTTCAGACTTGAGGACAAGTCTTGTTTCAAGCAGGGTGGGATGTTGTGATACCAACACCTTCCACGCGTATTTCCTTAATTAGTCTTTCCTTATTTAGTTTGTTTTGGTTAAGGTAGTTATTTAATGCAACTAGAATTGCTGCGCAACTTGTTAGCCAAGAAACTGTCAGCTATAAGTAGGTATACTTTGCTATTCTTAAGATATAACAAATACAATTATTCTTCAAACTCTTCTGCCTCTCCTAATCTTCTTGATTCTCTCATAAAACTCTCTCTTTTCTGCTACAATCTTGTCTCAAACTCTATAATTACATGTTAGTTATGTGCTTTTGATATTTGTTAAGGTACTGACCATAACAGATTTTTTCACAGAAGGCTTTTCAAACTATGATGAACAAATCTTCTCTCATATTCTTCCTTGCATCTCACTTGTGTATTAACGAAAATACCATCTCTAGAATAAATATGGGAAGTAGCGAAGAACCTTAAACCAAACAAGGCCTTGGGTCCAGATGGATTCCCGATGAGATTCTTTAAACATAACTTGGGGGATAGTAGGCCCACATATAGTGGCTGTAATACATGATATCTTTCAAAACAACCAACTCAATAGTGAGTTGAATAAAACTTATTTATTTATAATCCCAAAGATAAAAATTCCAAAATGTCATGCAGATTATAGGCAAATTAGCATGTGCAATACTCCATACAAAATAATAGCTAAGCTCATGGCTAACATATTCAAAAAATTCCTTGAAAAATAATAAATTGTCCTTAAAAAAGCGGGGGTCTAACAACTACACCCAATATTTCGATTAGCAATCTGTATGGACCAACTCCGAGTTTCTTTCTAGAGAATCAACTAGATAGTCAGACTCAATCTATATAGAAATATCTCAAGGAGTTATTATCTCTCGCTTGTTTTGATTTACTCAAGCTAATAGAAATCAGCGAGTCTTAATCAAATACAAGGAATAACTTGGGTGGTACCAAAGACCAATATCCAAGTGTCAATCAATGTAAATCAACAACCAAAGTTTATCAAAGGTTGGATATTCTAATTGATTGATCTTCAACGCACAACCTGTATTATTTAAATTATAAATATAAACAATATAATGCGAAAAATGAAATAACACGGACAACCGAATTTTGTTAACGAGGAAACCGTAAATGCAGAAAAACCCCGGGACCTAGTCCAGATTAAACATACATTGTATTAAGCCGCTACAGACACTAGCCAACTCCAAGCTAACTTCGGTCTGGACTGTAGTTGAACCCCAATCAATCTCACACTGATCCAAGGTACAATTATGCTCCTACGCCTATGATCCCAGTAGGATACTACTGTTGATGGTGGTTTTTAGCTTAGGGTTAAAATCGTAAAACCCTAGGCAAGACAGTGACGTCATAGGGTTCGAGTAATAATAGCTCCAATGAATGCATTTATTGTACCCTTTAATATGTCTGTGAGAAAATTACAATGGTACCTTTTTTTAATTACTAATTAAGGTTTCGATAGGCCAAAATCGTAATTCCCATGCCACATGTGCCAATGGAAAACCATACCATCCACACCCACCGCGCCAAGGCATGCCAACCATGCTAGACCAACCCTTGTGCCAATGGAAAACCATGCCAGCCACACCCACCACGCCAAGGCATGCCAACCATGCTAGTCGTACCCCTATGCCCTTGGCCCCACCATGCCAAGCCAAACCGCACCCTGCCTTGGTCCTAGCCAAGCTAGCCGCACCATGCGCCCATGGCAAACCCTTGGCCCCATCATGCCAAGCCAACCGCACCCTGCCTTGGTCCTAGCTAAGCTAGCCACACCATGCGCCCATGGAAAACCCTTGGCCCCTCCATGCCAAGCCAACACACACCTTTCCTCAGCCCTAGCCAAGCTAGCTGCACCATGCTCCCATGACAAATCCTTGGCACCACCATGCCAAGCCAACCGTACCCTGCCTTGGTCCTAGCCAAGCTATCCGCACCATGCTTACATGGAAAACCCTTGGCCTCGCCATGCCAAGTCAAACCGCACCCTTCCTTGGTCCTAACCAAGCTAGCCGCACCATGCACCCATGGCAAACCCTTGACCCCACCGTGCCAAGCCAACCGCATCCTGCCTTGGTCCTAGCCAAGCTAGCCGCACCATGCGCCCATGGAAAACCCTTGGCCCTACCATGCCAAGCCAAACGCACCAAACCCTTGGCCCCACCATGCCAAGCCAAACACACCAAACCCTTGTCCCCACTATGCCAAGTCAAACTATCATGCCATGCCAACCTAGCCGCGCCACCATGCTGGCCTTCCCTACGCGGCTACCAAAACGAAGGCGTGCAACAATCAACGGCCCCCCTTCAATCCCAAGAGCAAATCCTTGCCATCCAAGGTTACCAGATAACACATGGTAACCTTTGGCCCGAAAACCTAAGTTTGGCCACGCCAAACCATGCCATGCCAATGGCATGCCAACCTAGCAGTGCCACCATGCTGGCCTTCCCTACCCGGCTACCAAAATGAAGGCGTGCGACAGTCAACGATCTCCCTTCAATCCCAAGATAAAATCCTATCCGTCCAATGTTACCAGACAACACATGATAACCTTTGACCCAAAACCCTAATTTGGTCATGCCAAAATGCGCCAAGGCATGCCATGCCAACCTAGACGCGCTACCATGCCATGACAATGACATGCCAACCTAGTCGTGTCGCGCCACCATGCTGGCCTTCCATGTGCGGCCACCAACAAACGAAACTATGCGACGATCAATGGCTACCTTTCTCTTAAGATGCAAAATCTCGACCGTCGAAGGTCACCAAGCTAGCAAGTCTCCCAAGCTTGACTTTCCAAGCAACAACAATATTCTACATGTTTTTCACAAAAACATTCGAGACATCAACACATATCACAAACTGGGGGGTCTTCTTTGGGTATTGGTTTGGCGGTTTACAGCGTGCAGCGTACACTATGCCCGTCATAAGGAAGTGTCATAAGGATGAGGCGGTTAGTAAATACAAAGAAGTTAATGGTGAAACGCTCCTTATTATGGAACATCAATTCCATGCGTTAACGTTACCATCTCCTCCCATTTACTCACCCATTTTTCCATTCCTTAATGAGACCAGAGTACGTTTCACTTCGACTTATATGAATAGGTCTTACCTATTTCCACATAACAACAAGTTCAGTCAGGAGCATACACCACTCTGAAAATGTTTGCAGGATTTCCATCTGCTAGCTTCCTACTTTCTGATACAAGTCGTAACACAACTACTCTTTCAGAAATCAACTATTCTGGTCTCATTACTTTCCTTGCTTCCCTCCACAAAACCAACCCATTCTCCTCCACTTTGTGACCAAAGCAAGTCTGGAGCGGCCATTTATTGGTTTAGGTCAGACTTGTATAGATTGATTTCTCGAATCTAAAGTACTCCCTTGCAGTACATTGTTTACGGTTTAAATTCGTTTCTCACCCACACACCTGAAATTACCGAAATCAGCAGAAACCATTTTCACCCACAAATAATTGGCCACCACAGTGGGAGATTGATCTTTCGGTTACAATATCAATTTTCGATCATCGATTTCATGCTTCGACCTAGATATCAAGACGATAAAAGCAGAAGATCCGTTCATGGATCGACAACTCAGTTACCAGATGACCCGATTGTCAGTCTTGACATAGCAAGGATGTCTGGGGACTTCCTAGAGTTCAAAGGTGAACGATCCAACCAGTCTTGATACGACAAGGGGTGACTGGGGATTTCCCAGAAGTTAAAGGCAAACGATCCGCTCAGGGATCGAAGACTCGGTTGTCAAGTGGCTTAGGAATGACTGGAAACTTTCCACAATCGGCGATGTTTCACATAAAAGTCTGGCTTAAACTTGATTCGTTTTTTTTTGTTAACAGATCCGAAAAACCGAGTAAGTCTTGCCTAGACAAAATACATTGGTTTACTATTTCAAGTTTTCATGGAAGTGATAAAGCCGATAGCCATGTTATGTTCCATCCCAAGTCATTTACCAACAAGCTACGTTCATGACTAATCAAAAAATCAAAAAACGACGTCATCCTAAAACAGTTCATCCAGAATAACAATCCAAAAAAATCAAGGTAACATTTATCTATCAACCCAAGAAAACCAGAAAATCAAAAACCATAAACTAGGCGTCTCATTTGCCTTTCAAAAAAAAAAAAACTAAAAATAAGAAGTTCAGAAGACAGAAATGCGTTCAAGGAAAGTTTTCCAACATCGGCTTACTCCTTTTAGAAAAGGCCTCCCT
The DNA here is from genome assembly GCA_023529315.1 of Papaver bracteatum. NCBI lineage: Eukaryota > Viridiplantae > Streptophyta > Magnoliopsida > Ranunculales > Papaveraceae > Papaver > Papaver bracteatum. The sequence continues at coordinate 4,359,733 of JAJJWX010000811.1, read as the reverse complement.
CGTGCTTTGGAGAGCCGCCCTCTTCAAATTCAGCTTCCTATACAATTTCTTGAACTCCTCTTCCTACTTCTTAGCCATGTCCGTAGAAGGACCTTCGACTGTTTCGACCAGCAACTTTTCAACATCAGAGAGACCTTCAACGAACCAAGGGACATTGAATTCGAAGTCCACACACATGTCATGATGGAAACTCTAGCTCGATATTATATCCTCAGAAACCGTATGACCAGTCACATTGCACATATCGTCAATCAAAGATAAGGCTTCCTCCACACGCTTGACCAACGCATGTCGACTAGTAATCTTCTTGGTCGTGGAAATATGACCGTGACTTTCCCATATCTTGGTGTATAACACCGCATGTTTAGATGGCATGCTAAATCCCCCGATCAACATGTGACCCGGGAAAGGGACCAGGTACGGAAGGTTGAAGGTGGCACCTGCAACTGAATCAGCAACCGGCAAGAGATCCCTAACTACAATTTTTCCAGCGGACTTCGGAGTGCTCTCCACCACCTGAGCCGTGGCAATACCTTCAGGATGATGAACTTCAATGTCCAAGTCACCAGTCGACTCCGTTTCCGCAATTGGATTTATGGCTACACCTTCACTCGGGCAGGTTTCCACTTCAAAGCCATCCTCATGAACGGTTTCCTCTTAGAATGTCAAGACTTGGTTTTTGCTTCAAAAAAAAAAAAAAAAAAAAAAAGAGGAAAAAAAAAAAAAAAGCTCACCGATTCACTTCCGAACTCGCTGGAGGAAGACTCAATACTGCTACCAGAAATACTATCCTCCCCATCACTATCCTCCGAACTCTCTTCCTTTTCGGATTCCCATTCACCATGGGTAGGCTCAGCATCGCCGCTTTCCGTCTCAAGGGATGTTGTCTTCTGACTACGTGCAAGTTTAGTTAAGGCATTCTTACTGCTAAGACCCTGGGCAAGACACAAGAACGGACACTCAGAAATGAGGCACAGACATACGTAATCCAAAAAAATCAGGAATAAAATTATACGTACTCGCATATTGGAAGAACTAAAAGTTGGGAGAACCGTCGTACCTGACTGAAAACCATCAGCACGGCTTTTAGATCTTCACTTCTTCACTTGGGTACTATCTGCATTCGAGATAACGGATTTTTTCTTGGGATCCCTCAGCAGTGGATATTCCGCTAAAACCGCAGGAGAAGGCTTACAGCGATGGTTTTATACCACATCATTCACGAATAAATGGATAACAAGAAACTCGTCCTGCCAAAATATGTTATATTTGGAGGTTGTTGATGGATTTCGTTATGCAAGCAGGAAAGGGAAACTTTTACCCGACACGAGAGCACCATCATTGAGAAAAGTTAACAACGAGACTTCTGGAACAACCGGCTGACGAACGAGTGAGACCCCTTGGTCAAAACACATATGTCGAGCCACTCTATCGATGTTGTAAGAGATTGCTTTGCAAGATCCTCGAAAGAAAGACGACACATGACCGGGCGTGCATCTTCGCATGAACACCATCTCTCCAACACTCAGATCCTCTTTATCATAAGACAAAGACATGTTCATAACAGGAGCAAAGGTATTGATCAGAGTTATAGACGCATGCACCGGAGCCCATGGACAAAAATTAACCGTGTACGAGTTGTCAAGAAGTCCAACCAGGTTCGAACCAGTCTTTGGGCGCCTGTTCGACCAGTGCAGTATCCTAGAGCCACCCCAAGACTCGGGAAGTACATCCAACGGTTTCGGGGCATACTTCTCGAAATTCTCCCAAAACCATGCCTGGAGAAAGGCGGCATGAATATACGAATCCACTTTCATGTAGCCGTTTGAGGCGCGCATGCCCAAAACTAGATGATCCAAGTGTGCATACAGAGAACCAAGAAACAAACCATCAATAAGTAGAACAACACCTTTTTCCAATTTTATGGAAAACTTGATAAGTTCCTGTCTTATCTCTTTCTTACCCGAGACGTCGTCAAAAATATCTCTGGATAGCCAAAGAGCCAAGAATGCCGCGACATGAAGTATACTATTCTTCTGGTTCAACTCCAACTCGTCAGGAAACCACTGAGACACCACCAGTCATAGAAGCATTTCGTTTTGTTTTCTTTCCAGATGAATCCTATTGATTTCGCAACCAGGGCGGTACGCATTTTTTCTTCATCTACAGATAACCTAACATCGAGGTTTCCGATCATGGGAAGGTTCAGCAATACAGCCACGCTCTTTAAGGAGATGGTCATTTTACCCCGCCTACATATGGTCGTGTGGGTATCCGGACACCATCTGGAAATAAAAGCAACCAAGCCTGGAATATCTTTCCTAATCTGAAGCAAGGCGAAATCCGAAATAACATCAACGATCTGCGCGTTGGTCAAATTGGTTTTTACATGCTCCTGGCTCATCATGAATCGCATCCTTTTCTCGAAGGAACGCAAAGGACTCACAGAGATTTTAAATTCGATAGGAGAGGCGTGATATTCTTTTCTCTGAAGACAAAACCTTATTACTCCTCCTGGCTGAATCGATCGGTCTTCTCCCTCACTTTCCGGACCAGTCAGAAGAATCGACATGTACTTGGGATGGTTTCTCTTGATCGTGTTCGATGATGTAAAGAATTCATCACTTACATTTGTCTTGGAATTACCAACGTCTCTCGGTACATCAGAACTTTCCTCAAGTGACATCATAATGAAGATTCTCTCACGCTACTTTCACCTTCCAAACAACTACAATGGAACCATACGAAGAGAAATTATTAGGAAAGTGCATGGAAGTTATTTTGTCAGACAAAACAGATCCACCCAAGACGTAATCCAGTTTGTTTCGAGATCGTAATATGTATACAAAAAAAAAGGGGATGGGCACGCCCTGCATCATCACTTCATGCCAAGGACGTACCCTGCAGCAGAAAATTCATGCCCGACCAAGGAGGCACGCCCCACCGTGGGAACTGTAGTTGCAGGAAAACCTACACTACACCCTTGATAAGAATTTACAGTAATTAACTCATATTTGAATATTAAAAACAACACTTTCTTATTTGATTCTCAGAAATGTTTACAAGGAATGGAAGAAACCAAGAATACAACCGCCCTCTTGAATTTTCTCTCTCTTCAAGACTTTCTCAACACTCAAAAAATACATCCTCCCCTCTCCGAATCTACTGGGTCTCCTTATATAGGGTAGTTATATAGTGGATGACAGCTAAGCTGTCCTTTAATTTCAGATCCGACCTGCGATATTCTCGCAGTAGTTGTAATACCAACCCTCGCATGTATTTTTGAAACTCACAGTATCATCATTCCTTTTCCGTGTTTTGGCTATCGTCATCCATTGCGTCATTATTTCTGTCATCTGCAACAGTGTGTTTGTTGATTAACTCACAAAGCTGTCACTATAAATATCACAGAAGTATTGATGTAGTGATATTTTGATCCTACATCTTGCCTCTTCTCATGTCTTTTCTGCGAAAGAGAAAAGGTCATGAGAAATTGAGATCTTTTGGAATGCCGCAGCTATCTATCTCTTTACGTTCTTTCATTCTGACACGCATCTGTATCTCTCGCCAGATTTGTTACACGTATCTTTTTATCCATTCAACATATGACACATCCTTTTCAACCGCTGCGCTCCAACCGTTCACGTCTCTTCCTTGTATTTAATGCACTTATCTACTCGAGAATTTTTGCCTTCTATAAATACTTCTTTCCTTTTTTTTTTTTCCTTCTTTTTACTTCTTCTTTCTATCTCTCTACAATTTCTCTGCAATTTTACTGTTCTTCCGTAAATTCTGCATCTGTTACTGTTACATCTTTTCCTTCAATCTTCTATCCTTTTTTTCATTCCCATACTTACTTTATTAAAAATGGCTCCCGCTGGTCGTAAATACATGATCGCCTTTGAGGAAATGCAGAAGAAGCTTAAGGATCAAGGTTTTTCTTTATCCACATTCCCTGATCAAAACCCTAAAGATGAACTTTCTGTTAAACTATTTTCTGATTATACAAGTTCTCGTGAGAAGATTATAGTCTCGCTAGGTCAACTTGAAGCTGTCCTTCCTATTCCTCTTTACGATCCTGAACTTCCTTTGTTCTATGAGATACTTTCTCATCCAAAATTCTCGCGAGCCATATATCAACTGGGTGGGATTGCATTTATCTGCAGGTGGAGTATGCTACTCGCAGCGCTGGGAAAGAATCTCGCTACCTTGATATCGCAAAGAATCCTAAATTCAAAGATGTTCCAATTATTCCCGCAATGTATACTGTAGATAATTTCTTCATAAACTACGACATAATCCCCATGAAGAGGGATAGCACCTGCTGGGGTGTCCGCTTTCAAAAGAAAGATGATATTGCGAAAGACAAAATTCTTATGTTGGACATCGACTGGCATACTGGTACTAATCAAGGTCCGCGTCATTTTAGTGATGACAAATGGTATATCTTCCCTTTAATTTTAGAGGGTTCATATATCTCCGGTACCCATGATTTACCTGCGAATCTAGCAGAATACCAGCCGTGGGTATTCAACTGGCCTGAGAGAAATAAAGAAGTATGTTTTCTTAATTTTTTGCATAATAAATTACCAATATTATTTTCTTCATGTCTTTAGATTCTCACTGACTATTTCCTTTTTATCAGATTGAAAGGTTGAAAGCCAGCTACCAGAGGTTAGGGAAACCTGCTACTTACTTAGCTCTCAAATCTCTCACATATGAAGTAAGAAATATTTCTTTATAACTCTTTACAATATATTGTTGCCTCTATTTCTTATCTTTATCTGTGTTCGCAGGAGATTGAAGAAAGAGAGCATGTGAAGCTTGCGAGAACTAAAGATAAATCCACAGTTGGTCGCAAGGGGAAATCTATTGCCCCTCTCAAAGAGAAGTCTGTTGCCCCTCGCAGAGAGAAATCCGGTGCTACTCTTTAAAAGAAAAGAAAAACCCAACTCCCTTCCTCTTCAACTCCCCAATATAATGAAGAAAATTTGAGTGATGACATTGATGATGAGGATGAAGATAATTAAAATATCTCTTCCATGAAGGATTCTTCCCCTCCTGAATCTTCTATGACCCAACTGTCCAAGATTTTTGGGGTTATTACACATGGTATCGCAAATGATTATGGAGATGAAGATCTTAATGGGGTATCCCAGTCTCTCACTAAAGTCTGCAATGCTCCCATACTGGTTGATAATGATTCTCTCCAAGGAATCTCAAGATCAATGACTCCTAGTCTCTTGAATTCTCTTGGTATTCTGGTATGTTTCCACTTCTTCACCGTATACATGTATTTATTTCCTCACCAAATCTTAATTTATATTGTTCTCTCGCAGACTGTAAGAGCTTCCTTTGTTGTTGCCTCATACCTGGAGAAGAGGTGCGCATCTTTTCACAAGAAGAATATTGTTCTTCGCAAGAAGAATGTGGAGTTGGAATATGAGTCCGCTAATCTTCTTCGGCAATTGGAATCTGGGTCTACTGACCTTCAAGAAAAAATCAAGTGGTTTCCAAGAATGGCCAGGGTAGTTTCATACGCCCCGGGCACTTTTGGCTCAACCGTGTACCTCGGCGCATTAGTCATACTCTGCACTCCTTAGAAGAGATCCTCGGTCGTCCAACCAGGGTATAACCTTATATAGTTGGAAATCCAAGGTACCTCCCTCGGATAGGTTTTCTTTAACCCCAACATCTCCATGACTCAGGTTCCAGCAGCGGTATAACCTTATACCTTAGTCATGCAAAGAGATACCCCCTTATATGACGTACTTTAGGTCTTACATTTTCCTCTTACGAAATTTTATTCGCGAACTAGGGTATACGCCATAAAGGTTCGTCCCGTTCTTTTATTTCTCTTGCGAGTATTGCAACTCTGATGAAATTTCTTTTCTTTGATCTTCTCTTTATTTGCATTTCAACTCTTGTATAATTTTTCAACTTCATCTTTTTTATTCAAACGAAATATTCTTTTGAGACCTTTTCTTAAATTTCATCATTTTACCTTTTTACTTACTACTTTATGCTTCTGCTTTTTTGTTACGTTTTGTTATTTTCTCTCCATCTGCGAGACGCTCGCCATCTTTTGTTTGTAGCTCATGTTTATTTTTCAATGTTCCTTCCTCTCGTCGCTCTATTGTATCAACCATAAACTTATCACCTCTTTGTTTTTGCTTGATGTTTCGTTTCCAGTTTCTACTCTTTGCTGCCCTTTCCCCGCAAGATTCCATATCAATTTCATAACATTTCTTCCCATCAACCCAGTCTCCCTTTATTACTCCAACACCATTAGGATGAAGAAATTTAATACATTAGTGGAAAGTTGACGCCACACCTAATATCCCATGTAGCCAAGGTCGGCCAATCAGGGTATTGTAAGGTGATTCGACATCCACAACACAGAATAAGATCTTAGAAGATAGCCCTTTTAATGGAATTCACATTATAATTTCCCCTTTAGGCTTGTTGGAAGTACCGTTGAAACCATAGATCTTATAGGTTGATGGTATCAGATCCTCATCTCTTCCACCCATGGTTCTGTAAGTATGATAGAATAAGATATCAACTGAACTTCCAGTATCTATTAGAACTCTGTTAATGGCCCAGGAATCCTCAGTTTTACCATCATCATTTTCTTCATCTTCTTATATTCATTATCTCTCTTCCATCTACGTCTCTCGTGAAGAATCTGCTCAGAACGTTGTCGTGGAATTCCTCAATAGTCTTGTATGAATGTATGATGGAATTACAAAACAAATTCTTCGCCTTGGCTCCAACCTCTATCACAAATGTTTCTGCTTCTTTTACAGTATTCACTCTGCGAATATCTGGTGCTGGTGGTAACTGCTGAGATTGCGGATGTCCTATTAGAAAATGATTTAACTTTCTCTGATCAATCATCCTCAAAATTATTCTTTTTACATTCCTGCAATCGTTTATTGAGTGACCATGAAAATGATGGTAAGGACAAAATTCTTCGATGGCTCATTTATCCAGAATTTTTAGCGATATTTCCCACAATATAACTTGTAGTGACGAGGATGAAGTTATCAACAAGACATCCCAAGTTATTGCCAGTGTCTGCGATGCTCCCATACTGGTGGACAATGATTCTCTCCAAGGAATCTCAAGATCGCTGACTCCCAGTCTCTTGAATTCTCTTGGTACCCTGGTATGTTTTATTTCTTCAATTTGTTTATGTATTTCCTCCATCACTAGATTCTTAATTTATATTATTCTCTCGCAGGTTGGAAGAGCTTCCTTTGTTGTTGCTTCTGATTTAGATAAGAGACGCGCCAACTATGAAAAGAAGGCTGCTAAATTTCGCCAGGATAAAGAAAAATTAGAATCTGAAGTTGCTGAGCTCCATAAGAAGAATAAACAATTGGAGGCTGAAGCTTCAGTTGATAAACAAAAGATCTTTGATCTTGACAAAGCTAACCAACAACTCTATGGTATTACTTATTTCCCTTTTTTCTTTTAATTCTCCTTATTCTATCGCGGCTTATTCAAGCACCCACTTTTAACTTGCAGATATTTATGGTCTCACTGACGAGGCTACATTCTTTCAATCTTTCCTTGAACCTGTAGATGATAATACTCTTCTTGCTAGCCTTAATAACTCTTTGAGTAACTTCTCAGATAATAAGATTGAATCCCTTTCCATAGATGAACTAAAATCCAAACTTAATCTCTTAAAAATTGAACACAGATTCAATTTAGGTTTGACCAACAAATATAAGCGCCTTCATCTTGATTCAAAGAAAGAAATAAATAGATTAAGAAAAAGGAATAGTGATCTTATTGACGAGAAGGATCTTTCTGTTAAAAAGGGTTCCAAGACTCTAGATGACTTCCATAAGACTCTTCTTAATGTTCAAATCGAAAGAGATAAGCTTGTCCGCGAGAATGAAGATCTTCTTGCGAGGGAAACTCAAGTTCGATCTCGTCTTCTTATAAATAGCGATGATGAGTTTTCTTGGGCTGCGAAGATTCTTGATAATGCCAGGAATGATTTAGGTGTAAATGTTAGCCTTCAAGTTGAACAGACGGCTTTAATTAGGGATATGATTTCTGAAAGAGAAGGTTGTTTGCTGTTCTTCTTCTCGCTAGTTTCCTGTTTTTATTACTCTTCTTTACAAAATTTCTAACTTGTTGTCATATATTCTCGCAGGAGCTGAAAAAAGATATCTTGAAAGAACTGGGGAACTTGAAAATGAGAAGAATCAGCTCGCGAATACCCTTGCTGCTCGCAATAATAAATATTCACGATTGAAAGAGCAGTTTGACATTACCACCGCGAATTTCAACAGATCTCTCATTGTTGTTCGTAATGATTCCGTTAAGTTGGTCTGCAATGATCATGGAATTTCTCCTTCTATATATCTTGATCTTGCAAAGGAAATCCCCGCAATAATCCCAAATCTTAACATCTCTGATAGCGAAGCTGAGGATTCTGACGAGGATGAAAATAATAATGATAATGACGAAGGAGAAAAATCTGGTGGAGAAGAAGAATCTGATAAGAATGAAGATAATGATGATAATGATAAAAGGGAGAAATCTGGCGATGAAGAGAAGTCTGATAAAGAGGATGGCGATGGATCTAGATAGTTCTTCTTTTTCCTTCTATCTTCTTTGTATATTTATTTTCTTCTTTCTGTAACATTGCTATGAGTTTCTCCAATTTTGTGAATTTCTTTTGCTTTTACCTGTACGAATTAGAAAACAGTTCTTTTTCTACAAGTCAATCAATCAATATAATTATTATCCTTTAATTATCTGCGTGCACTTATCTATGCAATTTTTTATATGATAGATGAATAATAATTTCATCGTTCTCATGCATTCCCATACTTGCCTCTATTATTCATCTGCAATATGAAAAAATTGAATAAAGATTAGACATTAGTGGTAAATAAATTTTGCCTTAATATTGGCGATCTTATCGCCAGAAATAATTGCGTGAAATCGAAATTCTCATAACATCTGCGAGTATTATCGCAGTAATCTTGTGGTCTTATTACGCCTCCCTAATTAAAGGTCTTATTTTGCCACGCTCTTTCTTTCTGCGAAAAAATCGCAGGACGTCTTTACATTTTCATATATTGACCCATTGATCTTGCCTTATCTGTATTATTTTGATTGTATTGCGACAATATGACAAGTCTAAGCTCCCTCGCGGGATCAAAGCCTCATGACATTGCCGTCTTGCGATGAAATCGCAGGACGTCTGTACACTTTCATATAAAAACCCATTGATTTCATCTTAACTTTTCTCTTTTGGCTTGTTGCCTCTGTATAATTTACGTCACGTGGCAATATGACAGGCCTAAATATTCTTGCGATCATAAATCCCCATGACATTGCCGTCTTAAGACACTTATCAGCTCCCTAATGGAGGGTGCCGCCCTTATCTTCCCCCTGGTTTCCCCTTCAAGGAGGGAACATCGGCCATACAAGACTAGCTCCTCCCATCCATATTTACCAACAACCAGTTATTTTCGCAGCCGCTTGTCCTTTATGCCTATATGGATTATAGTTACAAGACTGCACCCTAAGTGGGGTTTTTTTCAGGACAAGTGCATCATAGCCAAGACTTACCAAGAATGGCAAGGGAGTTTCGTATGCCCTTGGCACCCTTGGCTCAACCGTGTACCTCGGCGCCTGGTCATACTTTGCACTTCTTGGAAGAGATTCTCGGTCGTCCAACCAGGGTATAACCATATATAGTTGGAAATCCAAGATCTCTCTCCTGGATAGGTTTTCTTTAACCCCATCATCTGCATGACTCAGGATCTAGCAGCGGTATAACCTTACCCCTGAATCATGTCAAGAGATACCCCCTCCTATGACGCGCTTTTAGGTCTTACATTTGCCTCTTACGAAATTTTATTCGCGAACTAGGGTGCACGCCATAAAGGTTTGTACCATTCTCTAATCTCTGCGAAATTTTATTCGCTTTTCTTGCGATGATGCTCGCTGCTCTTGTTGTGCTTTGTTATCAGAATAATTTTTCAATTATAAGAGAGAGAGAAGAATTTATTATCTGTGTCATCATATAACGTACCAGTATTTCTTATCTCGCAGAAGATGTCATTGATAATACTTCTTCAGAAATAATCTATTCCACGGTCTATCGAGTCTTTGACCAACATCTCTTCCTTCAGGATCCATAAGTTTGTATGCCCCGGTTCCAACTATCTCTTTAAGGATGTATGGTCCATCCCATTTTCTAGCCAATTTTCCACCATTCTCTCGTTGATAACTTGGTGTTTCTCGCAGCACTAAATCACCAGGTTGAAATTCACGTTTCTTAACACGTTTGTTATACTCACGATCTAATCTTCGATGGTAATTTTCCATATGTTGCAAAGTTTTTTCTCTTTTTTCTTCTAATTCATCCAGTTTATTTAAAATTATTCCAGCACTTAGATTTCTTTCCCAAGCCTCTCTTTTTGTTGTAGGAATAGCTACTTCTGTTGGTAACACAGCTTCAACCCCATGTGTCAAACAAAAAGGTGACATTCCAGTAGCTTCTCGTCTAGTTGTATTGTAGGCCCATATTGCATTATGCACCTGTTCACACCATGTTCTGTGGTATCCTTCTAGCTTCTTTTTTAAGATGTATGCGATTGTCTTATTGGTTGCTTCAGCTTGACCATTTGCTTGTGGATATAGAGGAGTAGATTTTCCACACTTTATCTTAAATGCATTGAGTAGTAATTTTATATTCTGCCCTTCAAATTGCTTTCCATTATCAGATACCAACTGTGATGGAATCCCGAATCTGCAAATTATATTCTCAAATATGAATGTAAAAATATCTTTATCGCGAATATGTTGTACTGCCTTAATTTACTTCTCCCCATTTTGTGAAATAATATGTTGCGACAATCAAATATCTTATTTGTCCAGAACCAGGTACAAATGGTCCCACGATATCTAACCCCCATTTCCCAAAAGGACATACACTTGTTGACGATGATAATGGTGATCCTGGTGCATGTATCTTCTTTCCATATCGCTGGCAATCTTCACAACGCCTTGAGAGTTGTTTTGCATCTTCATGCATATATGGCCAGTAGTAGCCTTGAATTTTTGTTCTATATGCCAAAGATCTTACTCCACTGTGATTACCAGCATCACCACTGTGCAACATCTTCAATATCTTTTGTCCTTCTTCTCTCGTCAAACATCTTAGCGATGGTCCACTAAAAGATCTGCGATATAACACTCTATCTCTTAGCTCATAATTGGTTGCCCTACTTTTCAACTTGTGTGCTTCTAATCGATTTCTTGGAATTTCTCCTCTCGCCAAGTATGCATGAAGATCTTCTCGCCAATCCGTGATATTGCTCGTGGGTTCTCCCTCGCCAGCCTCTACCATCATTACATCTGTCTCTTCTTCTTCTTCTTTATTTATCGATGAAAATGAAAGTGTTTGAATTTTTATGCACCTCGCCAATGGATTTGTCATCATACTAGATATGAAAGCGAAAGCATCTGCGAGCCTATTATCTTTCCTTGATATGTGTCTCCATTTTATTTTTGGAATTCTCGCAGATAATTCTTCAACAAGTCTTTTGTATTTTCTCAAGGATGGTTCATTTGTTGTGTATTCTCCTTTTATCTGGCAAATAACCAATTGTGAATCGCTGGTGATTCTAGCATTTTCCAAATTCATTTCTATCACAAATTTTAAAGCATGTATCACTGCCTCATACTCTGTCTCATTATTAGTTGACGCAAATTCACACTACACCATTTTAAGGATATAGCAACAGACAATAGATGTTGCTAAACGGGGTCGCAACGGGACTTCGCTGTTGCTAAACACGGTGTCGCAATTTTTAGCAACGGCATAAGCCTAGTTGCGAATCTTGGTCAGCAACGGACATTCACAACATCCGTTGCCGTTGCGAAATTTTTTATTAGCAACAGCAGGATATTGTTGCTAATATGTTGCTAATTACAGGAATACCATATCCCAAAACCAGATACTGTTGGTTCTGGTTCTACTGTATTGGTTCTGGTTCTAATTTAGCAACAGAGCCTTGATGTTGCTAATCTTTTGCAACCTCAAAAAAAAGGTCAAGTCCCATTCTATTGACCTAGTCAAAATTCATTACCCCAAATTCCCCCTACAATTACCCAGTTCCCCATATTCAACATCCAAACATATATACAAACTACAATGGCAAAACAAAACAGATACAAATGTAGTTGAGAATCACCACTAATTTTATTATAAAATATAGGATTCTTGAAATAATACAAATATACACAAGTAACTTATGTATGTTGTGACTGACATAAAATATTTGATTTATGTTGATGTTTCTAAATGGATGGGTAACCTAGCATTTGTCAACTGATAGAGGCATTGAAAAACAGGGAAAGAAAGACTAAATATCACCAGAAGTATCACCAGACTCCGCTTGCTTAACCAATTTCCTCAACAAAGATTTCAACTACTGCTAAAATATCAGCAGAGTACTGCTTTTTAACTTGAGCCCAAATACCTGCAAAATAACCAATTTTATGTTTTAGTACTAAGGTCAAAAATAAAATACTAACCATAGATTTTGTATAATCTGCAGAGACAAGTCAAAACCATGTAAAATCAACAAACTCTGCTATAAGTGAACTAAATGGAGATGTATGTAGAAGCAAATCCAAACACTAAGGATATACACTAGTGACTGAAATGATTGTTCAATCAACTAATTCTCTAGTTTGCAAGGTCTAGCATTATAATCTTACTACTTATAGACGAAAACTTTCAAAAGAAGTTTGTTTACCTTCGTTTCAGAGTAGTTTTTGATCATGAACATTCAGAAACAACTGCTGCTCTGAGTGCATTAGCTACATCATGTTGAAGGACAACAAAGGGAATTTGAAATGCACGCAATTCGGTGCGAATGGGGACCCAAACAGCACATGACATAATTATATTTGAAATGATTCCTGCAAAACTTTAAGAGTGTTAAAATAACTCATACATCACATAAAAATATGACAACATATATATTGACACAAAAAATCTAAGAGTAAGTAGTAACATTACCTGAATCTATCATCATATTTTGTTGTTAATAGATGTACTGAAACTGCGAATTACACAAATATGAAGGAATTAGGAAGTTGTTGAATTATGAACCCACCATACCTAATGGATAAATGCGTGTAATGAAGATTAATGCAACAAAGACTTACCGGAGAAAGGTGAGCAACATCATAATCCCGTAGCCACAAATCGAACATCATATTACCTCAAAAGCAATTATAAAGTGAAGATTAGTATCCATTTGAACTCAATATGATAACCATAAGCAAGAGGGAGTGTACTTACCAAGGATTGATATTCCCCCGGGTGGCTACTATTGCTTCAATTGACCTGCACTGCAGTCACCTGCAACAAAGTACAACGAACCCAAACCACACACATCCATAAAGAAAATCCGATTATATTAATACTTTGTCCGATCATATAGATACATTACGATTCAAAGTATGAGAGTTTTCCTTATGCACAACTGCATAAGAATGTGCTGAGAGTATTCCTTATGCACAATGCATAAGAATCTACATGCTAGCTTGCTAACCACATGTACAAAAGTGTTTCAAAAAAGCAAAAAAATAAAGCACAACCGCCCGAGAGTCTTCCTTACGAAAAAATTCATAAGAATCTACATGTTAGCATGCTAAGCACATGTACAAAAGTGTGAACATATATATAAGCAAAAAAAGATAAAGCCATATATGTTTGTCAGTTATCGAGTATTAGATGATGGCTGAGATACCAAATAAGTAGGCCGACCGCCAACCTGACTAATTATTTCTGATGCAGGCCTTTGGATGAAGCACATACCCTCCAACACCAACATCTCTAAAGGTATCAGCAAACTTGTTAGCTTTTATGACATTTGCATCGGGCATGAGAATCTTATCCACCAATACCTTTCCAAGATTAGTTGGTACAATAGTGCCATGGCATATACGTCCTTGAGCACTAGTACACAGTCTACCAACAGCCAAAACTTCCTCTTCAATGTTCAACAATGAACATGGAGGCATTTCAACAGGTGAAGCTGATGATCGAGCTGGTGATATGGTTTGCCCAGGTGAAGGTGTTTGAGCAGGTGTAGGTGTTTTAACAGGTGAATGTGCATGAGTAACAGAATTATTCTGAACAGGTGAAGCTGCATGACCTTGTAAACAACCGCTGTTGTTTGATGTCACAACTGACCCCGGCATTGCAGACTGGATATCCTTCACAGTGTGACATAGTGATCCCAAGCCTTCGATCAATATCCCCACCTTGATACCTAGGTCATCCAACTGATGCTTAACAGCTCCATCCTTAGATTTCAACTCTTGTACTTTGGCACGCGCAGGAGCAGAATAATCGTATTGAGTACGAGTAACAGGACCAACAGCACGAACCCGTCCTCTACATTCCTTCTGAAAAACTTGAGACATTACATCTAAATCTGATACAGGAACACCCGCAGCTTTTTTTCTCCTTGATATCTTCCTGGGCCTTCTTAAGCTCATCCTGCCATGTCAAGCATAACATTGTCAGATATATATATATATAATACATAGAGATAATAAAGAAGTGGCAGACGCTATTTTGAGGACTGAATTGTGCTGCAAAAGAGAAGACCTTCAGCTGATCAAGTATATTAGAGATAAGCTTTCTTGGTTTGAATGTTGTACTGTAAAATATATAAATAGAACATGTAATCATCCTGCTGATGTGTTAGCTCGAATATTGCAGAAAGTAAAATATATAAATAGTACGTATATGAGTACAGATGAAGGAGTGTGCCGACTCACAAAGTATTTTTGCGCACTAGGCAGAATTTCCCCACCCACTTGAGTATGAGCTTTAATCCAAACATCAGAGGTGCTGATTTCCACATCAGGATTCTCGCGCTCCTAAATTCAACGAGTTAATTTGTATTAATCAATCTAGTGAAGGATGAGACTAATCATAATGGCCATACATTGAGATTTTTAAATCTATATACATACCAGTTCAGCTTTCACGAAAGAATAAGATTTACGACCGGTGGTGTGAGAGTGATCGTATAGTGCTCTTTTCCTTTTGTGCTCAGCTCTGCTTTCCTGTGCTTTTTGAGTGCTTTCATTCTTACAGAACTCTATCCACTCCTCTTCTTTTACATTTGGAGGAATATGTAGAATCCTTTCTTCATAAGTATCATAAGGATCAATATACTCTCTTCGTAACTCCCATTTTCGTCTCCTCCATGGACCAGACATCTCCTTAACCATGGTTATCTTAGAAGTCTCAGGTAAATGAAATGATTTCTGAAAAAACAGTGTTATCATTGAATATTAATTCAGATGCAAAGATAGTATGTAAACAGTTGTACAAACAACCTACCCATATAGTTGAGGTTCTGAATCCCTGTTAATTAAAACCTAAAGCTTTTACTTGAACCTATTTTGTTGACTCTAACAAGTTTAGCATTTTGATCAGCTCGATCAGGTCCACCAATGTATAACAGAATCATTGTATCATTCTTAATTAAAGTTATAAAAGTGTAAACCGCAGTAAGATGAGATTTGTACCTGTAGTTCATTCCAAATATCATTTTTGTACTTATCGGGCACATGCTTCCATGTTTTGTAAGAGATAGGGACAAGAGTACGAACCAAGGCGCCTTTCAGGTGACCGTATGATGTTGCATTGGGGGAAATGGGAAGACCATTCTCATCAACCTCCACTTCTGCCATAATAACCTGCAAAATAACAACCAACATCTATCAGAGAAAGTAGTTAAACATATAACAACATTTGTCACTATATATCCACATAAACACATGAAACAGAACACAGGTAAAAAATAGCACAGACAGAACCTATCAAGATTGCCCAAGTGATAAAATAAAACTTATCATAAAAAAGAACCTAAATAAGCAAAAACTTTAAACTATCATTGTCACATATCAGAAAAAGATCACTTAATCCACACAAAGCTTTAAACCACAGAATCGACACATATAAGCTTCTCTAAACTCTCATTGTCAGTAAGAACTGACTGATAAATAGTAGGAATTTCAATACTATCTATGGAGGAAGTTAGTCCTTGAGATGAATGCAACACCACAGACCACCCTTTTTCATAAATATCATGTGAGTAGAACACTTGCTTCGCTTCAGATGCAAGAATAAATGGCTCATCCAGAGCTCCGTCAATGCTTTTCATCTTAGACAAGTTAACCTTTATCAACCTTGAATTTGGATCAACCTTGCACCCATTAGTCTTGTCTTCAACCTTCACCCAATCACAATAAAAAACTGTTTCTTCAAATTCCATATAATTCAACTTGATAATCTGCCTAATGACTCCATAATAGATCATTTCTTTTTCCTGGTAATCTGTGTCTGTGGACTTCTCTCTATAACTTGTAATAGCTCTCAATGACACACCACTGTTTTGCGATAAAACCCCACCCTCGTAATCTTGTGCACAGAAAGTAAATCCATTGACTTGGTATTTTTTATACGACTGTGCCTTGAAGAGAGGTCCATGCACTAGTCGCCAAAGGGTTGAGTTCTCTTCATTAGCTTCTAACAACTGCAAGGGAATGAACATGTGTGTTATGTGTACCATCGATATATAGTTGAAATTCAAGAAAATACTGACATTGTTTAATGTTTATCTAAATCTGCATACATGAATACTGACATTTCAAGAAAATGAGGTTCTTACTGCTGTGCAATGATTATTCTTGGAAGCATTACTAAGCATTAAACTTACATATATACTAGGCACACAGCCAGACCATTACACAACTAAGGTATGTACAAAATTGAAGCTAGTGTGTTACCTCTTCTCGTAACCACAAAAGAAAATTTGAGGTATTCTTGGACGAACAGTTGGTCTGACCATTAGATCTCGCACAGTTAACATACGAATCATACTTCCTACAATCAAACAATAACTTTAAAAAATTATATAGACATACATAATAACAGCTCAAAGGTGTAAAACTAAAAATTTGTACCTTTGCCACTCATCTAACCCATCGTACTTAGAGAGAAGCCATTTGCGATCTTGTTCAAACTGCATTTGAGTTAGAGTGATATCCCTAGCTTTACTTAAAGGCATCTCATCAGCAAACTCATCGTCATCATCAAAAAATGCCATTCGAGTATGCTTATGAGTACCCTCACCATCCTTTGACAGACCCTCCATACCATATAAGCTGGCTTCTCGCAGCGTATACCCTCTTGCAATGCACCCATCAATGTACCTTTTGTTGCGCACCAACCCTTTGAAACCTTTCATTAACCTACAAAGTTATAGACATTAAACAACAAAGTCAGTTACATATGACAACACTAAATTTTTAGGCATTAAAGGACAAAAAGTCAGTTGGACATCACTCAAGTTATAAACAATATTAAACAATAAAGTCAGTTGTGGTGATTACCTCTCAAAGGGATACATCCACCTGAATCTCACCGGACCGAAGATTAAAGCTTCATATGCAAGATGTATCATCAGGTGAATACTGATAACAAAGAAAGACGGGGGAAAATGTTTCTCCAGAACACACATTGCTTCTACAAGGCTGGCTTTTGCTTTTAACAAATGTTCCCGATTGATAACCTTCGCGCACACAATATTAAAAAAGATGTTGATCCTGAGAAGAGATACTCGTAGCTCTTTAGGCAATGATGTTGCTATATGAACCAGCAGCGGAAGGAGATGTTGCATTACGACATGGTAATCATGAGACTTGAAGTTCCTTAGCTCCGGAGGATTAACATTGATACAGTTGCGAAGATTAGAAGAGAAACCCGACGGCACCTTTAGATTCTTCAAAACTGTACAAAAGTCAACTTTCTCCTTCTTCGTCATCTCAAATGATCCCATTTCCATTGTTGTTTTACCAGTCTCAGCCTCCTCTTTCAACCACATCTTTTTTCTTATCCCCATATCTTCCATGTCTTGACGTGCAGCGGGACTATCCTTTGACTTGCTATTTCCCATCATAGTATTCAGAAGATGCTCCGTTATATTCTTCTCCATGTGCATGACATCTGTAATATGGCGAATCGCATTTGAACCCCAATTTGGCAAATCATAGAGAATAGATCTTCGAGTGAACAAGGAATGGTCATTAACCTCATCTTCAATATTGACGTCATCTTCAAGTTCCTGAAAATAGATAACATAAGAAAAAGTTCAAGTTATTGGAACCAAAACCACACCAATGACATTGAGAAGAAACATGGGAAAGTGGGTTTATGTTTGGAGGTAGAGTAATTAAACTAATGAATAAAACCAAAACACAAAAACTAATGAAGACAACCAAATGTAATACAGCTTAGAGGACTAACCTTGATGGTATCAGCTTTCCTTTTGAGTTTCAGCAGACTTGCTTGTGATGGTTGTTTTCTCTTGCCCTTCTTGGAACCGATTTTACCTACAAGCTCTTGTATCTGCTGCCCTGTTAGTGGCCATGGAGCTGTACCGTGCTCTACCCTTCCGTCAAAATTTTTCCTGTCATCACGATACTTATGTTTCACTGGTAGCCATCTTCGGTGTCCCCTATAGCATATCTTCTTAGTAAATGGAAGATAATCAGCAACAGTGCCTTCACCACAAGTAGGACAGGCAAAATATCCATGTGTTACACAGCCAGATAAAGTACCTAACGCCGGAAAATCGTGAATTTCCCACAACAACCGCGCTCTCATCAAGAATTCACTATTGCTGAAGGCGTCAAATGCTATAACACCATCCCATAACTCCTTCAACTCATCCACCAATATTTCTAAATAAACATCAAAGTTTTTTCCGGGAGCTTTAGGGCCTGATATCAGCAATGTCAACAAGGAGAATTCCCGCTTCATACACAACGAAGGAGCTAAATTATAAATACATATAATCACTGGCCAACAGCTGTGTGCAAGACCGAAACACCCATTCGGATTGAAACCATCAGTTGATATCCCCAGTGTAACATTCCTTGGCTCCTTGGAAAACTCAGGCGAAAAACTATCTGCACATCGCCAAGCTGAAGAATCTACAGGATGACGCATGACGTTTATATCTGACTTTGCTCTAGAATGCCAAGTCATTGCCTCCGCGATCCATGGTTCACTATAAAATCGCTTCAGCCTTGTAACCAACGAAAAATGTCTTACCGTCTTCTGGGAAATAGTAGTAAGCTTCCTCTCATCATTAAAAACCTTCTTATACCTAGATTCTTGACAAACAGGACACTTCACCAACGATGCATGATCCTTCCAGTACAAAACACAATCATTTACGCAGGAATCATATGTTATATAATCCATTCCTAGTTCTCGGATCATCTTTTTCACTTCTGGGTACTTAGATGGCAACGTGTTTTCTTCAGGAAGCAACTCCTTCATCAACTCTAAGAGTGCAGTCATACCATTATCAGAAAACCCATACTGTGTCTTGATGTGATTCAATTTGATAGAAGCATACAATGCTGTCATTCCTTTAGGACATGAAGGATATAATGGTTCTTTTGCACGGTCATAGACAAATTTCCTTTTCTTCCTATTCCTGGTTCCAGCATCATTATGAATCTCACTATCTATTCCAATATTATCATCTACCCCTATAGCAGCACCAACATCCTCAGCAACATCTCCTAAATTATCACCCACGCCTATAACATGATCGACATCTACATTTTCAGCTAAATTGCCATTACTAGCATTATCCTCAGGTGACCGTGATTCTACCTCTAACTTTTCCCCATGAAAACACCATAGCGTATACGTAGATTGAACACCATACTTTAGCAAATGCAATGAAATATTACTAAGTGGCTCCAATCCTTTACCATTCTTACATCTAACACAAGGGCATGAGTATAAGTTATTTCCACCACCATTTTTATTAACAAATTCTATAAAGGACCTAACACCTTCTATGTACTGAGCAGATTTACGGGGACATTTCATCCAGACCTTATCAACCATAGATGACATATCCTAAAGATTGACAGTATGACAGTAAGTATGTTAAATAAAAATTCAGACCATATATGTACTCAACAACCAACAATATCTTCGATCAATGAAATGAATAAAACCAAACAATAGTCATAGTGGCAGGGTTGCCGAAGCCCTAAGGTTAACGACAGAAACATCCACTCAATGAAGAGAGAATGAGCTACAAGTAGCTTTTTAGAATCACCACTAGGACTATTTATCATGTTCTGTCATCATGTTCAGCAAACAACCAAATCTCATAATGCCATTATCATCCAAAATCAAAACAACTTCACAAAAATAATATTGAAGTACAATCAAAACAAGATCATACGAAATACTTAAAAAACTTCCTAAGTTCAGTTCATTGTACAAAATTACAAAGTTCCTAAGTTCATAATTTAAACAAATTAGTCCTAGTGGCAGGGTTGCCGAAGCCCTTAGGTTAACGACAGAAACATCCACTCAATGAAGAGAGAATGAGCTACAAGTAGCTTTTTAGAATCACCACTAGGACTATTTATCATGTTCTGTCATCATGTTCAGCAAACAACCAAATCTCAGAATGCTATTATCATCCAAAATCAAAACAACTTCACAAAAATAATATTGAAGTACAATCAAAACAAGATCATACGAAATACTTAAAAAACTTCCTAAGTTCAGTTCATTGTACAAAATTACAAAGTTCCTAAGTTCATAATTTAAACAAATTAGTCCTAGTGGTAGGGTTGCCGAAGCCCTAAGGTTAACGACAGAAACATCCACTCAACGAAGAGAGAATGAGCTACAAGTAGCTTTTTAGAATCACCACTAGGACATATCCGCTTCATCCATTGCTTATATATTCTCATCATATGATATATTACTCTTCAAAATAAACTTCACTAGATCAAACACAGTACTACACAAGATCATACATTTGACTTAAAGTACTTCCTAAGTTCAGTTCATACAAACTTACAAAAGTCCCTAAGTTCATAATTTAAACAAACTAGTCCTAGTGGCATGGTTGCCGAAGCCCTTAGGTTAACGACAGAAACATCCACTCAATGAAGAGAGAATGAGCTACAAGTAGCTTTTTAGAATCACCACTAGGACTATTTATCATGTTCTGTCATCATGTTCAGCAAACAACCAAATCTCAGAATGCCATTATCATCCAAAATCAAAACAACTTCACAAAAATAATATTGAAGTACAATCAAAACAAGATCATACGAAATACTTAAAAAACTTCCTAAGTTCAGTTCATTGTACAAAATTACAAAGTTCCTAAGTTCATAATTTAAACAAATTAGTCCTAGTGGCAGGGTTGCCGAAGCCCTTAGGTTAACGACAGAAACATCCACTCAATGAAGAGAGAATGAGCTACAAGTAGCTTTTTAGAATCACCACTAGGACTATTTATCATGTTCTGTCATCATGTTCAGCAAACAACCAAATCTCAGAATGCTATTATCATCCAAAATCAAAACAACTTCACAAAAATAATATTGAAGTACAATCAAAACAAGATCATACGAAATACTTAAAAAACTTCCTAAGTTCAGTTCATTGTACAAAATTACAAAGTTCCTGAGTTCATAATTTAAACAAATTAGTCCTAGTGGTAGGGTTGCCGAAGCCCTAAGGTTAACGACAGAAACATCCACTCAACGAAGAGAGAATGAGCTACAAGTAGCTTTTCAGAATCACCACTAGGACTATTTATCATGCTCTGTTATCATGTTCAACAAACACCCAAATCTCAGAATGCTATTGCCATCCAAAATCAAAACAACTTCACACAAAAAAAACATTGAAGTACAATCAAAACAACTTCACTACCAGTTCATAGAAATAGTAAATGTAGCTACAACAAACCATATAACAGAAATTAAACCCTAAACTGAAATTATATGAAAACCCCTAAAATAGCTTAACATGAAACAATAATTTAAACTTATACCTATGTTCTTCAGTTCTTCAGATTTCTTTCTTCAAAGTATTTCACCTCTTCAACCTTGAAAAACCCTAAAATGGAAAAAATAAATTCGTGTTAGATCGACATATGAAACCTTTAAATCGAAAGACAAAGAAGAAATCGAAAAACTGAAACTGGAGACATCATACTCACAAATCCCAAGTCCATGTATTTACTCTACTAGATGCTTGAAACTGAAATCAAAATCCCTAGAATTTATTAACTGAAACAAAATCGTGAAACCCTAGAATCTATTAACTCAAGATGCTTGAAACTGAAATCAAAATCCCTAGAATATATTAACATAAATCAAAATCGTGAAACCCTAGAATTTATTAACTGGAATCGAAAAACTAATACTTACCAGATCGAATACAAGGCTGCAACTGAAGATCGATTTTAGATCGATTTAGATCGAGATATGAATTGAATCTTCAGTTGATATCAAGGGAAGAAAATTTCTGCTGGAGAAGATAAAGAGCGAGGAGATGAAAATGAAATGGCTAAAAAAATTCTAAGGAATAAAGAAGAGGGGGTAGTACTATAGTAGATAAGGTTGAAAGGGTGGAAAAATAAAGAATAGGAGTGACCAATCTTTGACTTTGGGTGGAAACAAATGTCAAAGTGTTTCCAACCACACGCGTGTTTTGCATGCATGAAAAACTTACCGTTGCTATTCGCAACCTACAAATTATTGTTGCTAAATTAGAAACATAAATACGTTGTTTCTAAAATATAGCAACGGAAAATAGCAACAGAAATTTAGCAACGGCACTAGTGTTGTTGCTACTCTGGGTTGCTATATCCTTAAAATGGTGTAGTGTCAAGTCTAAATGAAAAGGCTGTTTTTTCTCCTTCTGGCGATATGAAAACAACTCCAATTCCATTCCTTCTCCATTGTATGATCCATCCACTAATATTTCCCATCTGTTGGTTTCTGTTAATAGCTCTTTTGGATCTCCACATTCCTCTTCTACATCCATCATCTCTTCCACATCTTCATCATCTTCTAAAGGAAATTCAGCTAAGAACTCTGCGATGACGTGTGATTTTGGCGAGGATAAAATTTTATATTGTATATCAAAGTGTCCTACTTGTGCATTCCATCTCTCAACTCTGCCTGATCTCTTTGAATTTTTCATTACTGACTCAATTGGCACTTTCGTTAACACTTTGACCTTATGTGCTTGAAAATAGATGCGAAGTTTGAAAGTTGCATGTACCAATGCTAGAATTAGTTTCTCAATCTTTGAATAATTTCTCTCTGCAGAATTGAATGTTTTACTGATGTAATAAATTGGTTTTTCTAACCCTGCATCTACTCGTAGCAACACAACACTTAGCGCATATGTGGTTGTTGCAAGATAAATTAATAATTATTCTCCCGATTCAGCTTTCTGTAAAATAGTTATGTTCGTTAAATGTTCTTTTATTCCTTGAAAAGCTTTTTCACATTCATCTGTCCATTTGAATTTTTCTCCCTTCTTGAGTATATCGAAAAAATGTTTGCACTTGTCTGAAGATCGCGAAATAAACCTTCCTAGCGAGGCTAAGAGTCCATTTAATTTTTGCACATCTTTTACCGTCGCAGGTGTTGGCATATCGCAAATTGCTTGTACCTTTTCTGGATCAACTTGTATTCCTTCTTTTGATACAATATACCCCAAATATTTCCCTGAAGTTACTCCAAAAGTACACTTATCAGGATTCACTTTAATATTGAATTGCCGCATTTGATCGAAGATCTCTTTCAAATATTGCACATGATTCTCAGCTTCTTTGCTTTTGATCAGCATATCATCTACATACACTTCTAATATTTTATGGATCCACTTTGCAAACACCTTCTCCACCATTCTTTGATACGTTGCACCAGCATTTCGTAAGCCAAATGGCATCTTTGTATAACAATATAATCCTCTTGGGGCAAAAAATGCGGTATGTTCTTGATCTTCTTCAGCGAGAGGGATTTGATTATATCCTTTATACCCATCCAACAATGATATTCTAGCATTTCCCGCTGCTGATTCAACCATCTGTGGAATGTCTAGTAATGGAAAACTATCTTTAGGACAAGCCTTGTTTAAATCAGTGAAATCTATACAAATTCTTATCCCCTTATTATTCTTTGGGACCACTACCATATTTGAAATCCACTCTGGATATTTTGCTTGCCTTATAATTCCTGCGTCGAGCATCTTCTGTAATTCTTCTTCTATTTGAGAACGATATGTTGTTGCGATCTTCCTTATTCTTTGCTTAAATGGTCTTACGTTTTTATTGATTTATAATTTATGACATGCTATAGACGGATCTATCCCTAGCATCTCATCCATGCTCCATGCGAAGATATCTGCATACTCTCGCAAAAGATTTATAGTTCTTTTTTCCTCATCTGCCTCCATTCTAGTCCTAATTTTCAGCATTTTAGGCTCTTCTTTACTCCCAATATTTATTTCTTTTGTTGGTTCCGCAGCAGTGTAACTGGATTCAGGTTCTCCCATTGGTGTTGGTGCCTTCATAATTCTCACGAGTTCATCTCCTTCTTGTGGGATTTCACTGGGTATTCCTTTTCCTTCTTTTGCTCTTATCATGTAAACTTTAAACTCTTCTTCCTTCTTTGATTCTCTCGCCAGTTTTCTGCGAGCTTTTCGCAACTTTGGACGGTTTTCACAATTTTTCACTTCAATTTAGTAACATAATTTTGCAAAATCCTTATCTCCTCTAATTTCTCCGATTCCACTGGGCATAGGAAATTTAATGCACTGATGCAACGTTGATGCTACTTCCTTGATTGCATGTATCCATGGTCTTCCCAGTATCATATTGTACGGTGATTCCATATCTACCACGCATAATGATACTTGTGTTTCAATTTCTCCTAGTGGAATTCGTACCACTATTTCGCCTTTAGGTTTTGTTAACGATTTTCCAAAGCCATGAACATGATATGTTGAATTAAACATTTCTTCATCCTTATATCCCATTTTCTTAAAAGTATGATAGAACATTATATCCACAGAACTTCCTGCATCTACCAAAGTTCTTTTCATAGCCCATTCTTCTTCAGATTTTATTGATTCTCCCATTCTCACTGGTATAGCGGATATCGTAATTACCAAAGAAGATGTATGACTTAGATTTTCTTCTGGTATTTATGCTGCTGTAAATTTGATCTCCTGCTTTTCCAAATCTTTTAATGATGATATCTTCTCCACTGTCATAATTTCCTTCCTTCAAAATCCCGTTTATGTATATTCCCCTTAATGTTTTCATGAAATCTATCAACCATTTCTCTTGTTACCATATCACATTCCAATTTTCTACAATCCTTTTTGATTCTGATCATTCTTCCTTCAATTATCTCACCGATTTACTTAATGATTTCCTTAATCTTGAACAATTCTTATCTTCTTCTTCGCTTTTTCTTCAATTTTCGTTAATTCAATCCCTGTTTCGGGCGCAAAAATGTAGTTGCAGGAATTCCCACACTACACCCTTGTTAAGATTCTTTAGAAATCTATTGGAAATCAATTAAACTTCAAAGATTTAAATGACACTTTACTATTCAAATCTCAGAAATGTTTACAGAATTAGAAGAAATCAAGATTACAAATATTCTCTTGATGTTTCTCTCTCCTCAAGAATCTTTCAACTCTCAAAAATACATCATCATTTTCTGGATCTATCGAGCCCTTTATATAGGGATTTACATAATGTATGACAGCTAAGTTTTCCTCCTATTTCGGATCTATTCTGCGATCTCATCGCAATCGCTACAATATTCTCTATCGCAAGAATGATGATCATCGCAGGATCAACATATTCTTCTTTTATTTCTTTCATTGTCAGTTTCTTTTGGATATTCTGCGACGCTCTTGAAACGTTGTTAAAGAATTGGCAGTGACGCTCGCAGAAACGTTGTTAATATCGCAGGAATAACGTTGTAGCGATATTCTGGTCCTACACCATCACTAGCCTCAGAACTATCTTCCTTTTCGGATTCCCATTCACTCTGGGTAGGCTCAGTATCGCCGATTTCCGTCTCAAGGGATGTTGTCTTCTGACTACGTGCAAGTTTAGTGAAGGCATTCCCATTGCTAAAACCCTGGGAAAGACACAAGAACGTACACTCATAAATGAGGCAAAAAATACGTAATCCGACTAAATCAGGAATAAAATTATACGTACTCGCATATTGGAAGAACTAAAAGTTGGGAGAACCGTCGGACCTGACTCACCAGCACGGCTTTTAGATCTTCGCATCTTCACTTGGGTACTATATGCATTCTGGCTAACGGATTTTCGCTCGGGATCCCTCAACAGTGGATGTTCCGCTAAAACTGCAGGAGAAGGCTTACCGCGATGGTTATATACCATATCATTCACGAATCCATGGATAACAAGAAACTCGTCCTGCCAAAATATGTTATATTTGGAGGTTGTTGATGGATTTCATTCTGCAAGCAAGAAAGGGAAACTTTTACCTGACATGAGAGCACCATCATCGAGAATAGTTGACAATGAGACTTCTGGAACAACCGGATGACGAACGAGTGGGACCCCTTGGTCAAAACCCATATGCCGAGCCGCTCTATCGATGTTGTAAGAGACTGCTTTGAAAGATCCTCGAAAGAAAGACGACACATGACCGGGCGTACAGCTTCGCATGAATACCATCTCTCCAACACTCAGATCCTCTTTATCAGAAGACAAAGACATGTTCATAACAGGAGCAAAGGTACTGATCTGAGTTATAGACGCATGCACCGGAGCCCATGGACGAAAATTAACCGTGTACGAGTTGTCAAGAAGTACAACAAGGTTCGAACCAAGCTTTGGGCGCCTATTCGACCAGCGCAGTATCCTAGAGCCACCCTAAGACTCGGGAAGTACAGCCAACGGTTTTGGGGCATACTTATCAAAATGCTCCCACAACCATGCCTGGAGAAAGGCGGCATGAATATACGAATCCACTTTCATGTAGCCATTTGAGGCGCGCATGCCCAAAACTAGCTGATCCAAGTGTGCATACAAGGAACCAAGAAACAAACCGTCAATAAGGAGAATGACACCTTTTACCAATTTTATGGCAAACTTGATAAGTTCCTGTCTTATCTCTTTCTTACCCGAGTCATCGTCAAAAATATATATGGATAGACAAAGAGCCAAGAATGCCGCAAAATGAAGTATACTATTCTTCTGGTTCGACTCCAACTCGTCGGGAAACCACTGAGACACCACCAGTCATAGAAGCATTTCGTCTCGTTTTCTTTCCGAACGAATCCTTTTGATTTCGCAACCAGGGCGGCGCGCATTTCTTCTTCATCTACAGACAACCTAACATCGAGGTTTACGATCATGGGAAGGTTCAGCAATACAGCCACGCTCTCTAAGGAGATGGTCATTTCACCCCACCTACATATAGTCGTGTGGGTGTCCGGACACTATCTGGAAATAAAAGTAACCAAGCCTGGAATATCTTTCCAGATCTGAAGCAAGGCGGAAGCCCCAACAAGATTAACGATCCGCGCATTGGTCAAATTGGTTTTTACATGCTCCTGGATCATCATGAATCGCATCCATTTCTCGAAGGAACGCAACGGACTCACAGAGATTTTAAAGTCGATAGGAGAGGCGTGATATTCTTTCCTCTGAAGACAAAACTTTATTACTCCTCCTGGCCGAATCGATCGGTCTTATTCCTCACTTTCCGGACCAGTCAGAAGAATCGACACGTACTTGGGATGGTTTCTCTTGATCGTGGACGATGATGTAAAGAATTCATCACTTACGTTTGGCTTGGAATTGCCAATGTCTCTCGGTATAGCAGAACTTTCCTCGAGTGACATCATAATGAAGATTCTCTCACGCTACTTTCACCTTCCAAACAACTACAATGGAACCATACGAAGAGAAATTATTATGAAAGTGCATGGAAGTTATTTTGTCAGAAAAAAGAGATCCACCCAAGACGCAATCCAGTTTGTTTCGAGATCGTAATATGTATACAAAAAAAGGGGATGGGTCACGCCTTGCATCATCGCTTCATGCCATGGACGTACCCTGCAGCAGAAAATTCGTGCCAAACCAAGGAGGCACGCCCCACCATGGGAACTGTAGTTGTAGGAAAACCTACACTACACCCTTGATAAGAATTTACAGTAATTAACTCATATTTGAAAATTAAAAACAACACTTTCTTATTTGATTCTCAGAAATGTTTACAAGGAATGGAAGAAACCAAGAATACAACCGCTCTCTTGAATTTTCTCTCTCTTCAAGACTTTCTCAACACTCAAAAAATACATCCTCCCCTCTCTGAATCTACTGGGTCTCCTTATGTAGGGTAGTTACATATTGGATGACATCTAATTAAGCTGTCCTCTAATTTCGGATCTGACCTGTGATATTCTCGCAGTAGTTGTAATACCAACCCTCATAGGTATTTGTGAAACTCACAGTATCATCATGTTTTTTTCGTGTTTTGGCTATCGTCATCCATTGCATCATTCTTTCTGTCATCTGCAACGCTCGCAATGAGTTTGTTGATTAACTTGCAAAGCTTTCACTGTAAATATCGCAGAAGTATTGATGTAGCGATATTTTGATCCTACAGGAACCATACACACGGCCACGCCAAGCCAAGGAGTAAACCCTAGAAACTGGGTTTTCATGGGAAGGGAGTGATAGTTACTGTCTCGTGCTTACTTTATACAGTAGGTTAAGGCGGTCAACATTGCTATGGTGTTCACATCTCAATACTAATACAATTTCGTGCAAAATATACCTACAACTAGGGTTCGCACCAATACAAGAAAGCAAAAGGAAGCAAGTTAAATAGGAAGTTCTGGAAGACATACCTAGTCCGCTCGTCCGCTTCGTCGTTACCACATAGCCAGAGAAATATATATATATATATATATATGATGGAGGTGTAAAGTAAAGGGAGAGGCCGTCCCCCCTTTTATAGGCGTGATACTGGGAGTTTGAATAAGGAAAGGACTTCCTATTTGAGCCATTTAAGGAAAAAGGAAATTGGGCCCCAAGATGTCTTGGTCATGCCTTGGCCCCACCATGCCAAGCCGTCCATGCACGCCTCTCCTCGTCGAACCATGCCTTGCCTTGGACCACCACACCAAGCCATCCGTACGTGCCTTGCCTCACCAAACCGCACCTTACCATGACCGCACCGCGCCAAGTTATCTGTTCCATTGTAGTGGCCTCATCATTCCAAGACCGTCTGCGCTATTGCCTTGGCCCCACATTCCAAGTCATCCATGCATGCTATGCCTCTCCAAGCCGTCCACGCCGTGAACTTGTCAATACCAACAAATTCACCAAGTCAGCGTCATGATGTTCCCTGGCCCAGTCAAGGTGATGTACGGCCAGACCAAGCCAGCAATTTTTTATCTCACCACTCCACGGTCTGCATCCCCAGTACAATTTATACACGGGAAACACAAACTATTTTCACCTATCTAACATGTTAGACGAATCTTCCTGACCATCTTGAATAATTTATGTTTCGATTATGTCCTTGTCTGTCACCATCTTATGCTTACCTCGCAACAACGCCCTTGTTCCGAGCTAAGCATGGGACTTAATGTTGATGGTGGTTTTTAGCTTAGGGTTAAAATCGTAAAACCCTAAGCAAGACAGTGATGTCATAGGGTTCGAGTAATAATAGCTCTAATGAATGCATTTATTGTACCCTTTAATATGTCTGCGAGAAAATTACCAGGGTACATGTGCCAATGGAAAACCATGCAAGCCACACCCACCGCGCCAAGGCATGCCAACCATGCTAGCCGCACCCCGTGCCAATGGAAAACCATGTCATCCACACCCACCGCGCCAAGGCATTCCAACCATGCTATCCCCACCCCTATGCCAATGGCAAACCATGCCATCCACACCACCACGCCAAGGCATGCCAACCATGCTAGGCGCACCCTTATGCCCTTGGCCCCGCATGTTAAGCCAAACCGCACCATGCATTGGTCCTAGCCAAGCTAGCCGCACCATGCGTCCATGGCAAACCCTTGGCCCCACCATGCCAAGCCAACTGAACCCTGCCTTGGTCCTAGCCAAGCTATCCACACCATGCGCCCATGGAAAACCCTTGGCCCTACCATGCCAATCCAAACACACCTTGCCTCGGCCCTATCCAAGTTAGCCGCACCATGCTCCCATAACAAACCATTGGCCCTACCACGCCAAGACAACCACACCCTTCCTTGGTCTTAGCCAAGCTAGCCGCACAATGCGTACATGACAAACCCTTGACCCCGCCATGCCAAGCCAAAACCGTACCCTTTCTTGGTCCTAGCCAAGCTAGCCGCACCATGCGCCCATGGAAAACCTTTGGCCCAACCGTGTCAAGCCAACCGCACCCTGCCTTGTTCCTAGCCAAGCTAGACGCACCATACGCCCATGGAAAACCCTTGGCCCCACCATGCCAAGCCTAACACACCAAACCCTTGGCCCTACCATGCCAAGCCAAATATACCAAAACCTTGGACCCACTATGCCAAGTGATAGGTGTTGTAAAACACCTAATTTTATATCTAGTATTTATGCTTTCTTTGCGATTATCCTTTGGAATTGCATCTCTTATGTGTAGTTTTGAGTTATTAGTTGCAATGGAGTCCTTGGGAGCAAAAGAATGAGAAAACGTCTATTTGGAGCGTAAAAGGCAAAGAGGCCAATTCACATGAGAGTTATTATTGGAGAAGGCTAAGGTGCATGAGAAGGAGGTGAATAAGTTATCATTCTTTGGTACCTTTTATCTACTCTCCTTGGGTGGAAATATCAACTTACATTCTAACACAAGACCTAAGAATCAGAGAAGCAATGATTTCTCTTATCATTAGCCTTCCTTTTCTACAATTACTCTAAAATTTATAGAAGTGATGAACACGGGAATTCAGAGGCAGGAATTGAATCCGAGACAAAGAAAATTACATGGGTTTGTCTTTGATTTCAAGTTGGCAGTAGATGGACTTGATTTGGTGGAGAAATTATTGGATCGGATTTGGATTTGGTCATTGTTGAAGAAATTAGAGAAGAAATTTGAGATGGTCTTGAGCGATTTGGAGTCTACCATGGGTTTGAGAAGTGGAATCGAAGATTTGAACAGAGAAAGAGGAAGATTTATTTCTGTTAAATGAAGGTGAAGATTCAGATGGTGTTGGTTGAATAATGGTGGTTGCTACTGAATTTCTGAGAGCAGTTGTTATTAATTGTGGTGCTGAGTATGTTGATTTGTATTCTTAAGCACCACAAAAATAAGAATGGACGGAGATGAGAAGATTCAAGAAGCTTAAAAGGGTTTAGATGTATGTTAGGGTTTGTGGTGAATTTCAGAGATCATAGATGAAGTGAGGTTTTGAGAATGGAATTGTTGATGAACTAATGGGGTATTGCAGCTATGTTAAATCTAATTGCAGGAGAGAATATTGATGCTTGAAGTAGTTGATGCCATTGGCTTCAAGGAGATGATGTTCCTATGATGACTGCAATTGATGCTGGTAGATTAACAGATTTCATCAGCTACTGAGATGGTGAACTGTACAGCAATTTGCTGGAGTTTGAAGCTCAAGAAATGAATTAACATATTATGGATTTACTCAAGACGGAGTTAGTGGTGATGTTGGAGTTGTGAGGAGTTGCAGGTATAATGAGGTGCTGCAATACAATGGACAATAGCTTGTGAACCTAGATGCATGTTTAGCAAATGGGTTGAACTGAAGCATGGGAAGTGAGCTGTTGGTGTAGCTGCAATTTGGTAGTCGTCTAAGAGGAGAGGGAGCTACTGAGTATGTATAGTTCAAGTTACTGTTTCAGGTGTTATATGTAAGCAATTACAAAGGTAGCTGAGTATATTAGGATATGATATCACAATGTGCAACTAGTGTTTGTTGGCTGCAATGGTTTTTTGTGCTGATGATAAGAATAAATGGGTACTGGTTGAGTTTCTGGTAGAATGTATTGCAGGTCTGAATTGAATTTGGAGTTGCAGGTGCAAATGCAATTGCAGTTAGGCCATGGGTTCTGGTACAACCGAGAAACAAAAGAAGTTATTGTTGGTTCAAAGGAGATGTAGAATTGCAGTGTTCAAGTGATGGAAGTACTGTGATACATAGAGCTGGTGAAAGATTGCAGTTGTGCTTAAATGAATGGTTCTGGTAGATGGCATGTAAACCTAGATGTATGCTTAGGATCTCAGGTGGTGGTACTATGAATTATTGGGTAAATCTGCAGGTGCAGTGGCAGTGGAAGCTGTTGTGATGCTGAGAAAATGAGATTGAGTCAGTGATGATATGGTCTAAGCTGCAATGAAGAGAGTTGCTGATGTTGCTGGCACCTGGATGCTGAGTTCAAGGTTGTAGGTGATGCTGCTAGGAATTGCAAGGAATTGGCATTTGCAGGATGGACTTAGAAGCTCAGATAGCAGTGTGGAAATTGCAGGTAGAGTTATAGTTGGATGGTGGTGCTATGTGGTGTTCCTGCCAGTAAGGTGATGGGTGCATAGGAATGGTTGGTTGTCAGCTAGAAGTGGTTGCAGTTTAGGGTATTATGAAGCTATAATGGGTTTGAGGCTGTGTTGATGTTGTGCTGCAAACTGGTGGTGATTTCAGAATGAGGTTGAAGCTGGGATTGAATGGGTTTGGAAGCTGCAGGTTAAGCTGTTTTTATTGATACAAAGCTCAAATTGGAGAATAAGGCAGTGGCACTTGTTTGGTTGGGTAGCAGGTGTTGTTGTGATGCTGCAAGAATTAGAATGAAATGTATGTGCTAGTTTTCTAATGGTTATGAAGTTACAGGTGTTGGGAGTGGCAATGCAAGGCCATCATGGCTGTGACTGAGGTGGTGAAGCACAATCATTGTGCAACAACTCAGGCATGTGCAATGGCCTATGCCAAGACAACTCATCTCAATCAGGCAAGTCAGTTGAATGACTTGCCCATCTGACTCAGTTGACTTCTTGAGTTGACTCATTTGACCTTATTTGGCCGGTGACCAGGTGGACTTTGCCGGTCACCTGCAATACTTTTTCTGGCCGGATTCCGGTCAAATTCCGGCGAGCTATTTTTGGGACAGAATTTTACATGGGTTCTTCTACATATGGGTTTGGTGGACATCTTACTATTGGATCATTTGGACTTTGGGCTTTGAAGACCTAATTTTGGAATGATGAAAAGCTATAAAAGGAGAAAGTTTCTATTTTTCTTCAAACACATTTTTTTTTACTGGAGTTTTGGAGGTGAGAAGCGACTAGGGTTTGCTTTCATTTATTTTTCTTCATTTCATTTTTATTATTGATTATGAATATGATGAACCCAAAAGCTATGAGTAGCTAAACACTTTTTATTGTTTATGGGATAAAATGGATTTAACAAATGATATTTGATTCAATGAATTAGTTTTGTCTTAATAAGTTATTGTTTATGATTCATGGTTTATTTTGTTATATGATTTGATTGTTTGGTTGGTTGAGTCCGGAATCAATCCGATTTGCATTCATTTCTAAAGCTATATTAGGGTTTTCAATACGAAAAAGTTGTCCATCCTTAATTCTAAGTAGCATAATTATGGGTAGTGCTTGTAGCGATATATCCTACTAGTCACAAATGAATCATAACCTTGGTTAAATTGAATTAGTGCTTTTACACATTTGATTGCCTTGATATTAGTCTTATTCCGTAGAAATTATTGCTTTTAGGGAGTTAAACTTAATTGTGTTTTTACACTTTAGGTTGCTTTCTAGGAAGAATTCACATATACATCTTTTAATGTGGTTGTGATGAAATCAGGGAATTAGCGGGATATACTTGCGTTCAAGGTATCCTAGGACTTTTAGTAAATAAGAGATTAAAATATCAATTCCAGTCATTGATGAAAATACATGTTTTTGAATGAAACTATCCCGTGACCAATATCTTCTCCTTATTGATTACTTTTATTATTACTTTGCTTTCAATTTAGTTTTATTGCTTTGAAAAATCAAAATCCCCCCTATTCGTTACTAAGAAACTGAAATTTGCATAACAATAATTGCTTCTCTGTGGATACGAACTCTTTCTTATCACATAATTCATTTATTTTAGTTGAGTAAGAAAGTGAAATTATTTTTGCTCGGCTGACAACCGATCAAATTTTGGCGCCGTTTCCGGGGAGGCATACAACTTGTTATTAAGTTTTTAGTTTTTAGTTTCTTATTTTTTATTTTGTTTTTAATTTCGTCTTGAGAATTGTGTTTCAGGTACCTTGCTGAAATACAAACCGAAAGAAGTAATGGGCGGTGCAAATCGTACACTCAAGGAGATAGCTTCTTAGAAATTGGACCAACAACAATGGTGTATTGAAGCAACTTCTACGTTTGATATCAAGCCAGGGTTGATTAGTCAAATACCAAAGTTCCATGGATGTGCTTGGGAAGATCCGAACAAGCATCTTATTGAGTTTCAATGGTTGATGACAAACATGATACCTAATGGGGCTAATACAGAGGAAGGAATGTTGCGTGCTTTCCCTTTCTCTTTACTCGGTGCAGCTAAAGATTGGTTATATTACTTACCACCTGGTAGTGTTACAACATGGAATGGATTGAAGAAACTCTTCCTAGAGAGATATTTTCCTGCATCAAAGGCAACTCAAATTCTCAAGGAGATTTGTGGGATGAAGCAAAGTGTGGGGGAATCGTTGTATGGATGTTGGTACAAGAGATTGGTAGCAAGCTGCCCTCATCACCAATTTAGTGATGCAATGATTATCCAATACTTTTATGAAGGTCTCCAAGCAAGTGATAAGAATCATATTGATGCTGCAAGTGGTGGTGCACTTATGAACAAGACGGTGACACAAGCTAGAGAGTTGATTGAGAGTATGGCAGCAAATTATCAATAATTTTCAAGTCATGGATCAGAACCACCTACCAAGGGAGTTAATCAAGTTGACGAGAATATTGAATTACGACAACAAATGAGCAATATGATGGCAATGATGCAACAAATTGCAGTAGTGGTTGTAAAACCATCACGCCCAGCTTATGAGAACGTAGAGCAAGTCAATGCTATTTTCTCAAATCAGCGGTTTGATACTTACTCCACCTCTTGCGATCAAGGATGGAGAGACAACCCCAACTTTGGTTATGGTAACGAGCAATTTGCAAGTGCAAGTTTGGTTTACAACCGTCCAAGTTAGTTCCAACAACAAGCGCAACAACTGCAACAAGCCCAAAATTCAGAATTGGCAAAGATGTATACTTTGGTGGAGGCTCTAATGTCCATGGTACAACAAAATCAACAACTAGCGAACTTAAATCAGCAGAAAACGGATAATGCAATTAAGGAGTTGCAATCACAAGTTGGTCAACCACAACAACAACAACCTCAAAATCAAGGGTCCAATATGAAAGAGTTGCTGAAATATTTTATGCAAAGAACAAAGGGTGCGGTCAAGGACTTGCAAGCACAAGTTGGTTCAATGGCCGAGGAGATTAATCAGTTGCATGTACAAAATAGTGAAAAACTCCTTTCCCAACCTCTTAACCCAAGAGATGGTGTTAATGCTATTATGTTTGGAAGTGGTACACAACTTGTGCAACCTGAAGTTACTGATTCGGGTAAATAAGAAGATCCAAGGGAACCAGTTTTGGAGGAAAAGAACTCAGATTTTCCTCAAACTCCCGAGGTAACTAAATCCAACTCTAAACCTCTTGTTTCAACTTATGTTCCTCCTCTACCTTTTCCTGGAAGGTTCGATAAATCTAATGAGAAGGTGGAACAAGATAGGGATACTTGGGATGTTTTTAAGAAGGTCCAAGTGAATATTCCACTCATTGAAGTAATTAGGCAATCTTCTTGCTATGCAAAGTGTATAAAGGAATT
The DNA here is from genome assembly GCA_023529315.1 of Papaver bracteatum. Classification (NCBI taxonomy): domain Eukaryota; kingdom Viridiplantae; phylum Streptophyta; class Magnoliopsida; order Ranunculales; family Papaveraceae; genus Papaver; species Papaver bracteatum. The sequence goes on along the minus strand of JAJJWX010000811.1, from coordinate 4,323,852 downwards.
GTGCACTAACAAGCACAAGCTAACCGGTAATGAGGTAATGAGTGTGGGGGAGAATGCTTCGGCATATCTTAAAAAGAAACTCCCACCTAAATTAAAAGTTCCCATTAGTTTCAATATTCCATGCACTATTGGTAAAACAAGGTTTACAAAAGCTATGCTAGATTTAGGAGCTTCTATTAATGTTATGCCTACTTCAATTTATGATGATTTAAATCTTGGTCCTCTCAATAAAACCGGCATAGTTATTCAACTTGCCGATAAATCTAATGTTTTCCCGAAAGGGATTATTGAGGATTTTTTGGTGCAGGTAAAAGGATTAATATTTTCAGTGGATTTCTACATTTTAGACATGACTGATGTGAATTCATCCTCATCTACACCTTTACTATTGGGTAGACCATTTATGAGTACCGCTAGAACGAAGATTGATGTCCATAATGGCACTTTGACTATGGAGTTCGATGAAAAAGTCATACACTTCAACATCTTTGAGGCGGGGAAACACCCAAGTAACATTCAATCAGATTTCCATAATGTGTTGGAAGCCGGATAAGGCGTAGCAAACAAGGAGATAGTCGGGCTGACGACTTTAAACCAAGCGCTAAATGGGAGGCAACCCATAGGATGAGTATTTCTTGTCTTATTTTTATTTTATTTTTTTGTCTTGTTTTTTAGTTTTTCTTGTCTTGAATTTATTTTGTCTGATTTCTTGTCACATTTTATCATGTAGGATTTCCCACCTTGACTTACTTTGGATGACTCAATTTACATTGAGGATAATGTAAAGTTTAAGTGTGGGGGAGTGGTTAAGCATTTGCATTGTAATTTTTTCATGAAATTTTTAACTTTTGTGTAAAAAAAAAAAAAACTCCAACTTAGAGTCACATAGTATACATGTCGCTAAGATTACATCGAGATTCTCATAAGAGTGAATGAACTTAGAGATGACAGAGAACATGATCGGGTTTCTTACTTGTATGAGAGTTAAAGTTGGATTTAACCATGCCAGTGGAAAATAAGGTGCAGACTGAATTCGATAGTAGAGTAGTGGTCCCCTATAGTGGAGACTACCCATGTTACATCATGAGAGGCATCGGCCTTCAATTTTTGTACCTGTCTAAATATGTGCTTTTAGATTGTGTGTCACCGTACGTAAATTCTGGGTAGAATGGTGAGCTACCCAACCTCCCACCAATAGAAGCACTATTTTTATCTCTTGAGTGCTATTTTATCAATCATGATGGTGACATCGAATTGCTAACTTACATACCACTTGTAATCTTGTTCACAGTTAACACCATCCACTTTATCTCTATCTACACCAACAGATCCATAGAAACACCATCATCATCAATAAGAGGAGAATCACAAATTTGAAGGAAAGTTGAAGACGTTCAAGGTTTACAAGCAGTGATACAGAAATGAGCAGATTTAAGATTCAAGTAAAGCAACAAGACAAGGAGCTGAAATCTTACGGGTTGAAGACTTATGTACAAGAGCGAAGATTATCAAGATGAGAGTTCAAGAAGTTTATGATATCGAGACATACAAGTTGTGAATAATCGAGCGGTAAAGTACTTACACCATGGCCTTTGTACTTGTATTTTTATTTTATCTTTATTTGTATTTGTTTTAGTTTCTCTTGTCTAAAAAAGAAAAAGAAAAAAAAACTTGGGACATGGTTATCATTATGCTAGTTCCCTAATTTTTAAAAAAAAAAAAAAGACAAGAGAAAAGAGAAAAGAGAAAAGTTCATTAGGTTCATCATTAGTTTTATTTTTTTGTTTGTTTTCATTTTGTATTTACATTATTTACCTTGCATCTTAAAAAAAATTAAAAAAATTAAAAAAATAAGGGAAAAATAAATAAATAAACAATTTCATTGCATCATATTTTGGTTTGTTTAGTTCATTTTTTGTTTTGTATTCATTTAATAAAGCCAATGGAAGAAGAAATATATATAATGAAGTTTTAAGCAACAAGGAATTAGTGGAAAAGAGTTACATTGTCAAGATTCTACGAAGTTCAAGAATTCATCATCAAGGATTGAAGACCGAAGACGTTTCTATGGATGCTGTGAGAGTGGTGCTAACTGCACGTCGATCGGATAACGAGGTAAGTAAGCATATTCTCACCTTCGTTAAGTGGTTGATTTCTTTTCTTAGAGATCGTCAGAAAAAAAGGGTTTTCAAAATGAATAAAAGATGTGGGTTTTCAAAACAATTCAGAGGTTTTGCCTTCCTACTATTCAACGTGTCACATGATTCTCTCTTCATTCCTACCTGGACACATGTGTGACCCATAAAAAGTTGTTTATTATTGAGTGCAATTTCATAAAACCCTTTCTTGTGAGGCAGAGTCGAGACTTTCGATCACTTCGAACCCGAATTTCTTTCAATAGGGGATGGTTATTTCTCTCTCAACTTTTAAGAATGAGATTGTGTTCATATTTGTGTCTAACTTCTTATGACTAGTGTGGAGAATTTCTATGTCTTCTTAGCGCGTTGGATGCTATATTTTCGGAGAACTTCTAAGTTAGAAAAATAGGTTTTGTGAGTATATCTCTAGTAAACCCTCACGAGAGTTGTAGGTATCCTTTAGAATAAGTTTTGTTTGATTTGCTCGAGGACTAGCAAATTCTAAGTGTGGGGGAATTTGATAGGTGTTGTAAACACCTAATTTTATATCTAGTATTTATGTTTTCTTTGCTATTATCCTTGGGAATTGCATCTCTTATGTTTAGTTTTGAGTTATTAGGTGCAATGGAGTCCTTGGGAGTAAAAGAATGAGAAAACGTCTATTTGGAGCGTAAAAGGCAAAGATGCCAATTCACATGGGAGCTATAATTGGAGCAGGCTAAGGTGCACGATAAGGAGGTGAAGAAGTTATCATTATTTGGTACCTATTATCTACTCTCCTTGGGTGGAAATATCAACTTCCATTCTAACACAAGACCTAAGAATCATAGAAGCAATGATTTCTCTTATCATTAGCCTTCCTTTCTATAATTACTCTAAAATTCAGATAAGTGATGAACACAGAAATTCAGAGGCAGGAATTGAAGCCGAGACAAAGAAAATTACATAGGTTTGTCTTTGATTTCAAGTTGGAAGTAGATGGACTTGATTTGGTGGAGAAATTATTGGATCGGATTTGGATTTGGTTGTTGTTGAAGAAATTAGAGAAAAATTTGAGATGGGTTTGAGCGATTTGGAGTCTACCATAGGTTGGATAAGTGGAATCGAAGATTTGAACAGAGAAAGAGAAAGATTTATTTCTGTTAAATGAAGGTGAAGATTCAGATGGTGTTGGTTGAATAATGGTGGTTGCTACTGAATTTCTGAGAGAAGTTGTTGTTGATTGTGGTGCTGAGTATGTTGATTTGTGTTCTTAAGCACCACAAGGAGAAGAATGGCCGGAGATGAGAAGATTCAAGAATCTTGAAAGGGTTTAGATGTATGTTAGGGTTTGTGGTGAATTTCAGAGATCAGAGATGAAGTGAGGTTTTGAGAATGGAATTGTTGATGAACTAATGGGGTATTGCAGCTGTGTTAAATCTGATTGCAGGAGAGAATATTGATGCTTTAAGTAGTTGATTCCATTGGCTTCAAGGAGATGATATTCCTATGGTGACTACAATTGATGCTGGTAGATTAACAGATTGCATCAGTTTACTGAGATGATGAACTTAACAGGAATTTGCTGGAGTTTGAAGCTCAATAGATGAATTAACAGATTGTGGATTTACTCAAGACAGAGTTTGTGGTGATGTTGGAGTTTTGAGGAGTTTCAGGTGCAATGAGGTGTTGCAATACAATGGAGAATATCTTGTGAACCTAGATGCATGTTTAGCAAATGGGTTGAACTGAAGCATGGGAAGTGAGTTGTTGGTGCAGCTGCAATTTGGTAGTCGTCTAAGAGGAGAGGGAGCTAATGAGTATGTGCAGTTCAAGCTACTGTTTCAGGTGGTATATGTAAGAAATTACAAAGGTAGCTGAGTACATTAGGATATGCTGTCACAATGTGCAATTAGTGTTTGTTGGATGCAATGGTTTTGTGTGCTGATGATAAGAATGAATGGGTACTGGTTGAATTTTTGGTGGAATGTATTGCAGGTCTGAATTGAATTTAGAGTTGCAGGTGCAAATGCAACTGCAGTTAGTCCATGGGTTCTGGTACAGATGAGAAAGGAAAGAAGTTACTGTTGGTTCAAAGGAGCTGTATAATTGCAGTGTTCAAGTGATGGCAGTATTGTGATACAGGGAGTTGGTGAAAGATTGCAGTTATGCTTAAACGAATGGTTCTGGTGGATGGCATGTAAACCTAGATGTATTCTAAGGATCCCAGGTGGTGGAACTATAAATTATGGGGTGAATCTACAGGTGCAGTGGTAGTGGAAGCTATTGTGATGCTGAGATAATAATATTGAGTCAGTGGTGTTGTGGGATAAGCTGCAATGAAGGGAGTTGATGTTGTTGTTTCCACCTAGATGCTAATTAGTTCAAGGTTGCAGGTGAGGCTGCTAGGAATTGCAGGGAATTGGCATTTGCAGGCTGGACTTAGAATCTCAGATAGCAGTGTGGAAATTGCAGGTAGAGTTATAGTTGGATGGTGGTGTTGTGTGGTGTTGCTGCCAGTGATGTGATGGGTGCATAGGAATGGTTGGTTGTCAGCTAGAAGTGGTTGCAGTTGACGGTATTATGAAGCTATAATGGGTTTGAGGATGTGTTGATGTTGTGCTGCAAACTGGTAGTGATTTCAGAATGAGGTTGAAGCTGGGATTGAACGGGTTTGGCAGTTGCAGGTTAATCTGTTGCTATTGATACAAAGATCAAATTGGAGAATAAGGCAGTGGTACTTGTTTGGTTGGGTAGCAGGTGTTGCTATGATGCTGCAAGAATTAGAATGGAATGTATGTGCTAGTTTTCTAATGGTTATGAAGTTACAGGTGTTGGAAGTGGCAATGCAAGGCCATCATGGCTGTGACTGAGGTGGTTAAGCACAATCATTGTGCAACAGCTCAGGCATATGCAATGGCCTATTCCAAGACAACTCAGCTCAATCAGCCAAGTCAGTTGAATGACTTGCCCATCTGACTCAGTTGACTTCTTCAGTTGACTCGTTTGACCTTATTTGACCGGTGACAGGGTGGACTTTTCCGGTCACCTGCAATACTTTTCTGGCCTGAGTCCGGTCAACTTCCGACGATGACACCAGTTTTTCCGGGGAGCAGTTTTTGGGACAGAATTTTACATGGGTTCTTCTACATATGGGCTTGGTGGACATCTTACTATTGGATCATTTGGACTTTGGGCTTTGAAGACCTAATTTTGGAAAGATGAAAATCTATAAAAGGAGAAAGTTTTTATTTTTCTTCGAACACATTTTTTTTACTGGAGTTTTGGAGGAGAGCAACGACTAGGGTTTGCTTTCATTTATTTTTCTTCATTTCATTTTTATGATTGATTATGAATATGATGAACCCAAAAGCTATGAGTAGCTAAACACTTTTTATTGGTTATGGGATAAATTGGATTTCACAAATGATATTTGATTGAGTGAATTAGTTATTTTGTTATATGATTTGATTGTTTGTTTGGTTGAGTCCGGAATCAATCCGATTTGCATTCATTTCGAAAGCTATATTAAGGTTTTCAATACGAAAAAGTTGTTCATCCCTGATTCTAAGTAGCATAATTGTGGGTAGTGCTTGTAGCGATATATCCTACTAGTCACAAATGAATCATAACCTTGGTTAAATTGAATTAGTGCTTTTACACATTTGATTGCCTTGATTAGTCTTATTCCGTAGAACTTATTGCTTTTAGGGAGTTAAACTTAATTGTGCTTTTACAATTTAGGTTGCTTTGTAGGAAGAATTCACATATACATCTTTTAATGTGGTTGTGATGAAATCAGGGAATTAGCGGGATATACTTGCGTTCAAGGTATCCTAGGACTTTTAGTGAATGAGAGATTAAAATATCAATTCTAGTCATTGATGAAAATATATGTTTGTTAATGAAACTATCCTGTGACCAATATATTCTCCTTATTGATTACTTTTATTATTACTTTGCTTTCAATCTAGTTTTATTGCTTTGAAAAATCAAAATCCCTCATATTGGTTACTAAGAAACTGAAATTTGCATAACAACAATTGCCTCTCTGTGGATACGAACTCTTTCTTATCACATACTTCATTTATTTTAGTTGAGTAAGAAAGTGAAATTATTTTTTCTCGGCTGACAACCGATCACCAAGCCAAACCGTCATGCCATGCCAACGGCATGCTAACTTAGTCGCGCCACCATGATGGCCTTCCCTAGGCTGCTACCAAAACGAAGGCGTGCGACAATCAACGGTTCTCCTTCAATCCCAGGAGAAAATCCTAGCCATCCTAGGTTACCAGAAAACACATGGTAACCTTTGCCCGAAAACCTAAGTTTGGCCACTCCAAACCATGCCATGCCAACGGCATACCAACCTAGTTGCGCCACCATGCTGGCCTTCCCCACGCGGCTACCAAAACGAAGATGTGTGACAATCAACGGTCCCCCTTCAATCCCAGGAGAAAATCCTAGCCATCCAAGGTTACCAGAAAACACATGGTAACCTTTGGCCCAAAAACCTAAGTTTGGCCACGCCAAACCATGCCATGACAACCTAGTCGCGCCACCATGCTGGCCTTCCCTACGCGGCTACCAAAATGAAGGTGTGCGATAATCAACGGTCACCCTTCAATCCCAGGATAAAATCCTAGCCGTCCAAGGTTACCAGACAACACATGATAACCTTTGACCCGAAACCCTAGTTTGGTCTTGCCAAATCGCGCCAAGGCATGCCATGCCAACCTAGCCGCGCCACCATGCTGGCCTTCCCTGTGCGGCCACCAACAAACGAAAGTGTGCGACGATCAACAACTACCTTTCTCTTAAGATGCAAAATATCGACCATCGAAGGTCACCAAGCTAGAAAGTCTCCCAAGCTTGACTTGCCAGGAAACAACAATATGCTTCATGTTTTCCACAAAAATATTCGAGACATCAACACATATCACAAACTGGGGGATCCTCTTTGGGTATTGGTTTGGCGGTTTACAGCGTGCGGCGTATACTACGCCCGTCATAAGGAAGTGTCATAAGTATGAGGAAGTTAGTAAATACATGGAAGTTAATGGTGAAACGTTCCTTTTTATGGAACATCAATTCCATGCGTTAACGCTACCACTTCCTCCCATTTACTCACCCATTTTTCCATTCCTTAATGAGACCCGAGTACGTTTCACTTCGACATGTATAAATAGTTTTTACCTATTTCCATAGAACAACAAGTTCAGTCAGGAGCATACACCACTTAGAAAATGTTTGAAAGCTTTCCATATGCTATCTTCCCACTTTCTGATACAAGTCGTAACACAACAACTCTCCCAGAAATCAACTATTCTGGTCTCATCTCTTTCCTTGCTTCCCTCCCCAAACCCAACCCATTCTCCTCCACTTTGTGACCGAAGCAAGTCTGGAACGGCCATTTCTTGGTTTAGGTAGGACTTTTACAGATTGATCTCTCGAATCTAAAGTACTCCCTTGCAGTACATTGTTTAGGGTTAAAATTCGTTTCTCACCCACACACCCGAAATTACCAAAATCAGAAGAAACCATTTTCACCCACAAATAACTACGTACTTGATTCCCTTAGCTAATCTCACCCACCACTAAGAGCAATCTGTATCACATAAAAAAGTCTACAATAATAGATAAATTCGTCTCCCACGAATATACCTACGATTTTTTGTTCCGTCTTTTGATAAATCAAGGTGAATAGGAACCAATTGATAAACCAGACTTATATTCCCAAAGAGAAGCTCAGTATTATCAATCATCTCACAATAATCTTAATCGACACAGCGAAAAAAGATATTGTGTAATCACAAACGATGAGACGAGGTTATTTGTGACTACTTTTATATCTTTCTCATCGGAGATAGAAATCTCAAGCCAATTATTACAATTATACTCATACGATAGAAACAACAAGATCAAATCACAATTATAATAAAAGTAGTATCGGTCTGGCTTCACAATCCCAATGAAGTCTTTAAGTCGTTAACCTGGTTTAAAAGAAGAAACCAAAGGTCAAAGGAGAATCGACTCTAGCTTAGCACAACTAGTATCACACAGAATGTGTGGGGATTAGGTTTCCCAGTTGCTAGAGTTCTCCCTTATATAGTTTTTCAAATCAGGGTTTGCAATCAATGTTAGCTTGCTAACAAAACATTCAATATTCACCGTAAGATGAAAACCTGATTAGATTCAAGATAATGTTTATCAACCGTTAGGTCAAAAACATAACTTGTTATACACACATGTAATGCACGTTTCTAGGATTGTGTAACCGTACCCAAACTTGTACATTAGTTGGTTCAACATAGTTAACCAAATGGTTAGCCATATGATAACTTTCATATCAACCATATTCTTCTTCACCATATCTAGTTCAAATGACTCAGATGAACTAGTTATAGAGTTGTTCAATTGCTTAGATCTTTATGTACTACACAAGACACAATCGAAGCAAAAAAGATTTGATTCACTCGAATCGGTTCATGAACTATAGAGCCACGGTTTGCAATTGCATTCCTTAGTTTATAAAGATAAGTTCACAAACATCATTTTTAGACATAACCTACTCAAGTTCGAGGACTGGGTTCGCAGACTTAAGTTCCCGGATGGATTTCACAAACTCTAGCAGAAATTCTCGGGTCGACAACTTCCGCCAGTTCGCATACTTAAGCTCACACACTTCTCCGGTTCTCTTGATCAACAAAGTTCGCAAACTTTGGTTCAAGGAATAAGGACTTATACATATATGTGTTTCCACAACAATGCTTATATCCTCCAATGGTTATATTATCTAAACTCTCATTCCAATCGTTGAAACATTCTCAGAGGGCGTTTGATAGACACATTTTTGTGTCTGAATTGTCCTCAGTGTCTCTATTGTTAGTGCTTGATTTTGTACTTATTTTGGTGTTTTTATGTTTGTGTAGGGGATTTTGGAGAAATACATTTGTGTGGAAAAGTTGCTCAAAAAAGTGTTATTTGGACACCCGGAGAAAAGTACTAAAGGCACCCCCACTTTGGATAAGGGCACCCCCGGCTGTTAAAGGCGCCCTTGTTTTGGATCGGGGCACTTCATCCCCTCCATTTCAATCTGGAATTTGGCGGGAATTTTTGTTCTTCACTGGCAGAATTTAGGGTTTGCATTTTGGACGGGAATCAAAGAGACTCAATGGCCGGGATTTTCTGGGATGACGTGGTTGGTCTTAACAGGCTGGATTTGGTTGATTTCGTCGGATAAAATTGGCTAGATTCTCGGTAAGAGGAAAACAGAGAGCATGTGCATGAGAGGAGATATTCACGGGATTGTACGTTTTGATGGAATTTTGCATGAGGCAGAGCGTGTTTAACATAATCTGGGTCATCTATTCAACAAGTTCGACTGATTTGGACAGCTACAATTGCTTGCAGGAGAAGAAAAAGGAAACAAAATATTCCCGAAGCTGGCAGAGTTAATGGAAATAATTCCGAAGTTATTACAGAGATTTTGAGGCCCTGTCGAGTATATAAGGGCATGTCGAGTATATAAGGAGTGTTCGGAGGTCATAGAAGGGTTACAGAGAGTTTGGGAGAAGTTAGAACATCACAGAGTTGAGAATTCGAGTTGCAGAGAAATACCATTTATGCTGCTACCAAGAACATAAGACGCACAGTGAAAACGACAGTTAGTTTGTATCGTTCTCTGTAACAGTTCGGTTTGTAACACATTTAATTGTTACAAACCCGGTTTTCATTATATTTTTCCCATTTTTATCATTTGTAAACACTTTGAGCAATGAAATCAAATTTTGAGTGTGTTTCCAACATGATGATGAGCTAATTCTCCCACAACCAAGGAAATGAGGAAGCTATTTACGCATGAATAATTGGTAACTATTTTATTTTCTCTAATTTATAATTGATAATTCACTCAATCACTACTTTTGAAGAGTTTTGAATTGTTTGATTAAATTTCTTTAGCTGTGATTCAATTTGATAGGTTATACTTTGTTTAGTCAATAGATAATCTATGCTTAGGGAATACAATTAATATTTGAGAATATGCCTGATTATTTGTGAATTAAGAAATAAGGGATTTAAAAGATAATTAGAGTTTTAGGTTATTCACCGTCATTCATTCACGTGTAATAGTTGAATCAGTGTCTTGGTTAATTTTAATATCTTGAAATCAATTTTGCATTTTCTTTATTTTTAAGTTTTATAAGTCTAAAATCTATTGCTTTCACAAGTCTCAATGAACCTATTTACTACAATATTATTAAGAACACATCAAATTTTGGCGCCACCGGCGCGGACTTGTCTTTAGGCTAGAGTTTTTAGATTTTTATTTTTTTAGGTTTTTGTTTTTATTTTATTTGTTCTACTTTACATTTTTGGATTTTTGTCTTTGCATTACAAATTTTGGAATTTGGAGCAAAAGAAAAATTTGCCAAAGCTTTTGGTGAATACTTAAAAGATTTGGAATCAAAGACAAAGCGAAAAGAGCATGAAAAAAAAAAGAGTTTATTTTATTTAGATTGTATTAGGATATCTTATATTCTTGTAATTTTTTTTTTCTTTTTCTTTTGCACTTTATTTTTGGAATTTGGACTTTAAACTTTGGGATATATTTTTTTAAACCCTACGAAAGGGTAGTATTAAATATAAATTGTTTGCAGAGAAGGACGACGATTACAATATCTCCTCGGATCCTCGAGTTCGTACATGACATAGGAGTTGTGGCCCGAGTCGACTACAACGGTTCATCCCCCGTCTGGTACGAGAGGTAAGTTTATCGAACACCCACGAATCCCCTATCAGCGGGTTTATTGTATTCCTTCGTTTGCATAGAAGTTTTCATTGCAACTATGTTGCCTTCTACTCTTATGCTCTAAATTTTTTTCTCCACAGAGATATAGAATTTATTGAGCCAAATTGTTGTGAAGGTATTCACGTAGAAAAATTTCTGTTGTGTCGTAAAATACGACTCTTTGTGTTTTTTTTTTATGGGTAAAGTTGTGTTCATAGGGTACCCATGTTACCGTCACGAATCAATATTTGGAAAACCCTAAAAAATTACCTTCCTTAAGAAACCATTTAAATACCCAACCCCTTGAGCCACGAACGCATACTCTAGGTTATTCTGTGTTTTGTCAAGAATGTCTTCATCTTCACACTCTGGTGATTTTGCAAGAGGTTTTCTTGATAAAGGTATTGGTTTCGAATCCAAAGGGAGGAAGAAAAGAACCCTAGTAGAAGATGATCATCTTAATGCCTCATGTTACTATGTATATACATATCAGGATGTTGAGAATTAGGATATGGTTTTTGCTGAAGTGGTTCATGATTTTCTTAAATATTTTGAGGAAGCAAAACTGCAGCTCGTTGATACTTTGAAGAATCTTGATGTATTAAGAACTGAGTTGAAAAAGGTTACTTCTGACCTTGGTCTCAAAAAGATACATGTTAAAGATATTCTCAATGAGTATGTCTTCTCTGAAGAAGTAGTAGATGATGTCAATCACAAGCTCAAAGACCTCAAGACTCGTGAGGATTCTGAAACGTCTATGTGATTTCAGTTCGTGTTCAGCTTTGGTGGTTTAGGAGTCTGTCTTTGTTCATTAGCTTGTTGATTTTATTTTGTCTAGGAAATATTTTTATGAGAATTTTATTATTGTGTTTTTAAGAAGAATAACTAGAGTTTGGAATCGTCATTATTGTGATTACACATAGCTATGTCCAACGATTTTCATCTTCAATGTTTTTAGATTTATTTATTTATATTCTAAATTATTTTTGTTTGGAAGATGATTTTTGCAGTATTAATCTTTATGGTTTTATATATTGCAATTTGTTATGGGATATGTGTGTTTGAGTCCGCGAACTATGATTGTCCCATACGTTGTCAAAAGTCAAGTCCTTCGTATGTCGATATGCAAGTATTGATAAAAGAATGAATGAACTTTTGACAAAAAAAAAGATAAGCCGTTTATGTCATTATGCAAATATTGATGGAAAAAATGATGAGCTTTTGTTTACAAAGATTAAGTCTATTGTATGTCATTGTGCAAATAGTGATGGAAGATAGAATGAATCTTTGTCTATTCCGCAGTATTGATCTTCCCTGATCCATATCTTTTATGTATATACTGTGTGGCTCCATAAGTTCTCTTATGTTGAGCATTTCCAATTGGATTAATCATGGGATCTCTTGTAGTTAATTTGGTTGAGTATTCCGGTTGAATTAATCATGGGTTCTCTTGTGGTTAATTCAATTGAGTATTTTGGATACAATTTCATATCCTTATATGATTTGTTGTTGTTCTTGATGGTAGTTTTCAGTTCAAGGATGTAATTGTAAAACCCTGTATTTAATGCACTATCATCCTGCAAAGGAACAAATCCATTTGAAAGTGATGAGTGTATAAACGTTTTCACTTACATATGTATTGATCTATTCAAAATATTTACGAAATTTATCTAGGATGGTGCGTGAAGTAACAATCCCAGATATTCTGTAAATTTTAATCTATCACATTATTCACTAATGCATGACTTTCCTGGTGTTTTCATATGCTATGTTCCCAGCCGAACTCTCTATATCGGCATGACATGACGATTAATGTTTACTCGCAATCAGAGTAGCATAAGTCTCCCGAAGTGTCAGTATTGAGACCTGCATGAAAACACTCACATAGGCTACACCACCCTCTGACAAAGAGATCAACGTGTTCACACACTTTTTAATTAAAAGTTAGCGTGATCGAACGAGTTTTAATTCCTCAAGTAAAATCTAGACTGTCTGTATCAGTCTTAAGAAATGAGCATGGACACATGATTTGGCCACGCAATTTGATAGGCCTAGCCTACTCCTAGAGGGACTAGGTGATCATCATCATGACCACTGGCAGGCTCGCTAACATCCCGACCGATCGGGTTCCATCTAGCACTCCCGCAACGTTTTTGAATGTTAACCCTAACATGGGTGATCACGCTATTGAAAGATAGCTCAAACGAGCTAAGGCCGACAAAAATGGTCTGAAAAATATCATGACCGTCCAACTTAGCTAGCCTGGTTGGACAGCTTAAATCTTCCTTCGAATGATTAAGGGAGTGCTAACGAGTTCACCTTCGACCCAACTCCACCCTCGGTCAATCGACTTGCGCATAGAAAGATTGGAACACATCAAATCACTGGCCCAAAGTAGGGTGAACGCACTGTTCTGAAACCCTAAGTTGCGTTGTGGCGATATACTTTCAGGTGATCCCGAAAGTGTTAGCGTGCTCACTGGAAACTCACCTTTGCACATGGATAACCGGACTCTTCAAGCTAATGCTCGGTGTCTTTGAATCGATGGACCAAAATAGAGTCATCCGCGCGGCTCCTAAACCCTAAAACTACATTAACAGCAATGAAAAACTGCCGCAAACCATCTCGTCTGTCCAACTTTGCTAGCTTGGTCGGACGGTTTAGATCAAACTTTAGATAACTAATAGGGTGATGCTGTTGAAAAAGCGGGGGTATAACAACTACACCCAATATTTTTCTTAGCAATCTGTATGGACAAACTCTAATATACTTTTATGAGAATCAACTAGACAGTTAGACTCAATCAATAGAAAATTATATCAAAGAGTTTTTATATCTCTATCTCGCGATTTAAATTTTGCTCAAGCAAACTGAGAGTCTCAATTTAAATACAAGAGAGATAAACTTGGATGGTTCCAAAGACCAATATCCAAGTGTCAATCAATTTAAGTCAACAACCAAAAGGTCGGATATTCTAATTGATTGAACAACGCATAACCTGTATTATTTCAATTATATAACAAATATAATGTGGAAAAGAAATAACACAGACACCAGAATTTTATTAACGAGGAAACCGCAAATAAAGAAAAACCACAGGACCTAGTCCAGATTGAACATACATTGTATTAAGCTGCTACAGACACTAGCCTACTCCAAACTAACTTCGGTCTGGACTATAGTTAAACACCAACCAATCTCACACTGATCCAAGGTACAGTTATGCTCTTACGTCTCTGATCCCAGCAGGATACTACGTACTTGATTCCCTTAGCTGATCTCAACCACAACTAAGAGTTTCTATGACCCATAGTCGAAGAATTTAATAAACAAATATGTATCACACAGAAAAGTCTACGGTAATAGATAAACTCGTCTCCGACTAATATACCTACGAGTTATGCTCCGTATTTTGATAAATCAAGGTGAACAGGAACCAATTGATAAACCAGACTTATATTCCCGAAGAACAACTCAGTATTATCAATCACCTCATAATAATCTTAATCGACGCAGCGAAAAAAGATATTATGGAATCACAAACGATGAGACAAAGATCTTTGTGACTACCTTTATATCTTGCCTATCGGAGATAGAAATCTCAAACCAATTATTACAATTGTACTCGTATGATAGAAACAACTAGATCAGATCACACAACTACAAGAAAAGTAGTATCGGTCTGGCTTCACAATCCCAATGAAGTATTTAAGTCATTAACCTGGTTTGGAAGAAAAAACCAAAGGTTAAAGGAGAATCAACTCTAGCTTAGCAAAACTAGTATCACACAGAATGTGTGGGGATTAGGTTTCCCACTTGCTAGAGTTCTCCCTTATATGGTCTTTCAAATTAGGGTTTGCAATCAATGTTAGCTTGGTAACAAAGCATTCAATATTCACTGTTAGATGAAAAACTGATTATATTCAAGCTAATATTTATCAACCGTTAGATCAAAAACATAGCTTGTTATACACACATGAAATGCACGTTTATAGGTTTGTGTAACCGTACCCAAACTTGTACATTAGTTGTTTCAACAATAGTTAACCAAATGGTTAGCCATATGATAACTTTTATATCAACCATATTCTTCTTCACCATAACTAGTTCAAATGACTCAAATGAACTAGTTAGTGAGTTGTTCAATTGCAAGGAAATATCATGTACAACACAAAACATAATTGAAGAAAAAACGATTTGATTCACTTGAATCGGTTCATAAACTATATGGCCACGGTTTGATACTTCATTCCTTAGTTTATAAAGATAAGTTCACAACATCGTTTTTAGACATAACCTACTCAAGTTCGCGGACTGGGTTTGCATATTTAAGTTCCCGGATGGACTTCACAAACTCCAACAGAAATTCTCGGGTCGATAACTTCCGCATGTTCGCGGACTGAGTTTGCGGACTTAGCTCATGCACTTCTCCGGTTCTCTTGATCAATAAAGCTCGCAAACTTCGGTTCAAGGAATAAGGAATTATACATATATATGTTTCCACAACAATGTTTATATCCTCCAATGGTTATATAGTCTAAACTCTCATTTCAATCATTGAAACATTCTCAGAGGATGTTATATAGTTGTTATTCACAAACCATTTTTCATCAGAGCAATTTTCAAAGTAATTGAAACTTAACATGACTTTCGTCACTAGGTAAAGATGAACTTGGCTAAAGCTAAAGCTTTACCAACACATATTTTGAGAAATAGATAGGCGAGATAAACTCGGCTCGAAATACCAAATGTGTATAATCTAAGTCTATATAGCAAAACGACTTTTGTCTCAAGATAGGAGATAAATAGACTTTTGAGTGATAGATAAGTTCAAGTCTCTGCATACCTTTTAGTCGATGAAGATCCACCAGTTCCTTAAGTAGTCCTTCGTCTTGTATGATGATTTCCATGGAGTTCTTGAGCTCAACTACACTTTCTATCCTAGTCCGAGACCTTAGATATAGTAGACTAGAAATCAAGACTTATAGTTTTGATCACTAACATTGACAAACATGCTTGAGATAGCAACACATGCGAGTTCGACCGAGCAATGCTCTAACAATCTTCCCCTTTGTCAATTTTAGTGAAAAAACTATCAATACATATGGAATACAAAAAATAAATAAATAAACTTTGTAGCTCCTATTCCACATGTCTAATCTTCAACATTACTCGAAATCTTTGTCACTTCCAAGTACTCCAATGATCCCAAAGGTTGTAAGTTTAGCATCATCGTTGTTGAAAATCCGTAGTTATAACAACAAGAAAACCAGAGTTCTCAATCATTTTTATATAGTGCCATAGTATCATTATACAACGTCAAAGTCCAATTGCATCATATCTTTAACAACAATACTATGGTGATATGTCACACCCCCTTAGTCAATACTCCATCTCACATGGAAACCACTCCCCCTTACATAATGATCAGAAAACCATATGTATTTATAGTGTGAACTACATATTAATTCTCCCCCTTTTTGTCAATAAAATTGGCAAAGGTACAAGAACGAGATCCTAATGAAATTCCCAAACGAGACATTTCATGACCAAAAGTAAGCGTATATCATCTTATTTAGATGCAATCATAAAGCCGAAGCTAAATGCATTCATCAAGGAGTCTATAAAGATACAAGATAACCCCTATAATATTCCACATCCATACTCCCCATAAATATTGGTAATTAAGCACAAGTTTAATTAAAAACTCTCCCCCATAATATGTCATTCCCGAAAGAACAAAAACATCGACCTTAATTTCAAAAGAAAAGAAGGATTTCTTTGGACATAGAAAATCACATACAAGTATGAATTTGAACCCAAAAATATTCAATTAAATTAACCATAAGTGAACCCATAATTAATTTTAACCGAACATACTCAACACAAGTAAACTTATGGAGACTTAAAAATATTCAATTAGATTAATCACAAGAGAACCCATAATTAATCTAATCAAAAGACACAACTAAATTAATCACAAAAGTAATCAATTTAATTAGTCATGATCGACACAAAGTATATCATGGAACAACAACTATGCCAACATAATAACTCAGTCGATAGAGCTCAACATAAGACACCTTATGGAACAACACAGTATGTACACAAAAATTGTGGAACGGAGATCGACCTAATACCGTAGAATATAGAAGGAGTCTTTCTATTTTCATGACCACTTGCACAATGACATCCAATAGACATAATCCTTGAAAACAAAATATTTTAACCTATCTTCCATCAAAAATTGACATAATAGGCTTAACTTTTGTATTTGTCAAAAGTCAATTTATTCTTTTATCAATATATGCATATCAAATCATGAACGACTTTACTTTTGACAAAGTATGGGACAATCAAGTTCACGGACACAAACACACATATCCCATAAAAATATTGCAATATATGAAACCATAAAGATTAATACTTCCAAAATCATCTTCCAAACAATTTTAGAATTTAAACAAATAAACCTAAAAACATGAAGATGAAAATGTTGGACATAGCTATGTGTAATCACAATAATGTCTATTCCAACCTCTAGTTATTCTTCTAAATAAGAAAAATAGAAGATTTACTAGGCAATAAGACCTTTGAATAATTTTTTATCGTCCCCGGAATCCTTGTCGTCAACAGCCATTGGAACATAAAGTTCATTAATGTAGGAGTTTATGTCAATAAACCTTCTTGGATGATGTTGTCGAACCAGGGCCTTCTGAATCTCATGAGTCTTATACACAAAAACTTTATTTGTTGAATCTCCTTTCGCATCTCCTTCAACCCATCAAGAACATCAGAACACTTCTGAGAATTTGAAGGAACGACTCTCGGCTTCCTCACATTCCTTTTTTTTCTTTTCAGTGTCGGAGCTAGCGGAGATTTTTCTTTTTCCTTCATGATTGATGGCTTAACAATTAAATTAACATCCTTTCTATCAGAAGATATCATGCTTGGAGTATCCATAAACGTATGGGTTTGTGAGAGGAAATCACAATTTGCTTAAAAAGCAGTCTTGAGATAAAAAGAGGTTACAAAGAAAGAAAAAGGAATGTAGGGTTTTGAAACCTTTAACCAGGTTCGTACACGACCAATTCTCAACCCTATGAAGAGTAGAATTGTCGATAGTACCCTTTCTTTTGTTTGATAGACAAAAAGGAAGAAAATCGAAGAAAAGAAAAAAAAAATTTCCTAAAGCCTTAAGGATACAATATCATTGTCTCTTTTGATCAGGCACATGAGACAAGATTTCAAAAACAACAGAATCAAGTTGCGTTGTGGTGAACAACAATTTTTCCACCATTTTCCTTTTGAGAGGAATCCACATACTTTTATTTATCAAAAAAACTTGACCATACTTTTTTCTCAAATAGTCTAGCCATATCCTTGGAAACTAACTTCTTAGACGAAGATAGAATCCTACATACCTCAACGGTCTTCTGAGAAAGTTTAAGCTTCCTTTCTAAATGATTTGATCTTCGTTGAAGTTTGTTGACGTGCATTTGTTGGTGTTTGAACTTGTAACACCTTGAAAGTTCATAACCCTTTAAAGAACAATAAGAACACGTCAAGTTAGGATAAAAATCAGGCTTTTGAGATGTGCAAGCAGCTAGACACATGGTGGAACCTGAAACATTACAAACAGAGTTTCCAAAGGATGGGTCAACTTTATCTTCCAGAATAGTTGGATTATATTCTGAAAGAATATCAAGATTGATGTATGTATTGCTACAATTATCAAAACCAATATTTTCACCCAGAAGTGCAACACTTGATTTCTAGTCTTCATTAGAATCATAGTTGTCAGACATTTCATCAAGAGTTTCCGCAAGACCTTTGTTCCCAGTATATTTTCTACGATTTTGGCACTCATTTGCAAAATGACCAAATCCCTCACACTTAAATCACTGAGTCATATCCTCATCATCAGTTTCATCAATATTCCTATTTTTAGGAGGAACACGATTATGAGGTTTGACTGATGCCTTATGCTTATCTCTGGAGAACCGTTTACTTCTCTTCAGCAAAAGATCCATAAACTTTCTTATGATCATCGAGACTGATTTGTCAAGATCTTCATCTGTCTCAGAGTGATCATCTTTAGAGATATACACTTTTTTACTTTTATCAAGTAATTTACTATCCTTTAGTTCTTTGAACGCAAAATCCTTAGATTTGGACGAATGCTCATGATCAAAGATATTAATCTTTCCAACTAGCGTATTTCTGGAGAGATTATCCAGGTTATTTCCCTCAACGAAGGCATGCTTCTTAGAATCGTATCTAGATGGCATCGATCTGATAATTTTCATCACAATGTCCTTTTCAGGAATAGTCTTACCCAATGCAAAAGATGCATTAACAATTTCAGACACTTTGTGATTAAACTCATCAAATGTTTCTTCATCTACCATACGAAGGTTTTCCTAATCGGAATTAAGGTTTTGAAGCCTAGCTTCCTTCTCACTGGTATTACCTTCGAATATGGTTTCTAAGATATCCCAAGCTTCTTTAGACTTAGTGCAATTTGACACATAGTGCTGAAGACTTGGGGTAATGGCATGTATGATGGCATTCAAATCGTAGAAATTTTGCTTTGCAGCAAGTATCTCGGCAGGGCTATACTCACCAATATTCTTGGGAACATTTACATCTCCAACTGCCACAACGGGAGAATCATAGCCATTAATAACATATACCCATGATTAAAAATAACGCGCTTGAAGAAAAGCTCGCATAACAATTTTCCACCATAACTAATTAGAGCCATCGAAGACTGGTGGTACGTTAATAGAGATAGCATCTCTATCCATAGAGTCAGATCGCTACAAACAAAGACTTGTAAGGTCTTGAACTTGTTTGTCTTCTCTGATACCAATTGAAAAAACGGGGGTCTAACAACCACACCCAATATTTCGATTAACAATTTGTATGGAAAAACTCCAATATATACTTTCTAGAGAATCAACTAGACACTCAGACTCAATCTAGATAAAAGTATATCAAAGAGTTTATATCTATCTCACTTGATTTGATCTTTACTCAAGCAAATAGAAATCTGCAAGTCTTTATCAAATACAAGGAGATAACTTGGATGGTACCAAAAACCAATATCCAAGTGTCAATCAATTTAAATCAACAACCCAAAGGTCGGATATTCTAATTGATTGAACAACGCACAACCTGTATTATTTCAATTATATAACAAATATAATGCAGAAAAGAAATAACACAGACACCAGAATTTTGTTAACGTGGAAAACTCAAATGCAGAAAAAACCCGGGACCTAGTCCAGATTGAACATACAATATATTAAGCCGCTACAGACACTAGCCTACTCCAAACTAACTTCGGTCTGGACTGTAGTTGAACCCTACCAATATCATACTGATTCAAGGTACAGTTATGCTCATACGTCTCTGATCCCAGTAGGATACTACATACTTGATTCCCTTAGATGATCTCACCCACAACCAAGAGTTGCTACGACCCAAAGTCGGAGACTTTAATAAACAAATCTGTATCACACAGAAAAGTCTACAGTAATAGATAAATCCTTCTCTCACGAATATATCTATGATTTTTTGTTTCGTCTTTTGATAAAACGATGAGACGAAGATGTTTGTGACTACTTTTTAAATTGCCTATCAGAGATAAAAATCTCAATCCAATTATTACAATTGTGCTCGTACGATAGAAACAACAAGCTCAGATCACACAATTACAAGAAAAGTATTATCGGTTTGGCTTCACAATCCCAATGAAGTCTTTAAGTCGTTAGCCTAGTTTAGAAGAAGATATCAAAGGTTAAAGGAGAATTGACTCTAGCTTAGCATAAATAGTATCACACAGAATGTGTGGGGATTAGGTTTCCCAGTTGCTAGAGTTCTCCCTTATATAGTCTTTCAAATTAGGGTTTGTAATTAATGTTAGATTGGTAACAAAGCATTCAATATTCATTATTAGATAAAAACCTGATTAGATTCAAGCTAATATTTATCAACCATTAGATCGAAAATATAGCTTGTTATACACACATGAAATGCACGTTTCTAGGTTTATGTAACCGTACCCAAACTTGTACATTAGTTGGTTCAACAATAGTTAACCAAATGGTTAGCCATATGATAACTTTCATATCAACCATATTCTTCTTCACCATAACTAGTGCAAATGACTCAAATGAACTAGTTAGTGAGTTGTTCAATTGCAAGGAAATCTCATGTTCAATACAAGACATAATTGAAGCAAAAACCAAGCTAACTTCGGACTGGAATGTAGTTGACCCCTAATCAATCTCACATTGATCAAGGTACAGTTGCTTTCCCTGCGCCTCTTGAACCACGCCGGATTCTGCGCACTTGATTCCCTCAGCTGATCTCACCCATAACTAAGAGTTGCTACAACCCAAAATTGAAGACTTGATAAACAAATCTGTCTCACACAGAAAAGTCTATTGATCAGATAAATATGTCTCCCACAGATATACCTATGAGTTTTGTTCTGTCTTTTGATAAATCAAGGTGAACAAGAACCAATTGATATACCAGACTTATATTCCTGAAGAACAGCCTAGAAATATCAATCACATCACGATAATATTAATCGATTAATTTAATAAGATATTTTGGAATCACAAACGATGAGACGAAGATGTTTATGACTACTTCTAAATCTTGCCTATCGGAGAATAAATCTCGAGCAAATTTTAAAGAAGATAGTACTCAATCACGATAGAAAATAGCAAGATCATAACACGCAACTACATAGAAATAGTTGGGTCTGGCTTCACAATCCCAATGAAGTCTTCAAGGCGTTAACCTACATGGTTTCGTGGAAAAACCTAAGGTTAAAGGAGAATCGAATCTAGTCGCAACTAGTATCACACAAGATGTATGGGGATTAGGTTTCCCAGTTGCTTGAGTTCTCCTTTATATAGTTTCCAAATCAGGGTTTGCAATCAATGTTACCTTGGTAATAAAGCATTCAATATTCACCGTTAGATGAAAACCTGATTATATTCAATCTAATATCTTTCAATCGTTAGATCGAACTTAGATTTTTATACACAAATGAAATGTACGTCATTTAGATAAAGGTAATCGTACCTAAGCATGTACCCTTAGTTGGTTCAACAATAGTTAAACAATGGTTAGCCATATGAGAACTTTCTTATGAAGCTTATTCATCTTTATCATAACTAGTTCAAATGACTCAAATGAAACTAGATAGAGAGTTATTCAATTGTTTATATTCTCATCAAAGTATACAAGATACAATTGAAGCAAAATCGATTTTGATTCACTCGAATCATTTCATGAACATTATAGCCACGGTTTGCAAAAGATTGCATTCCTTATTATATATAAATGTATTAGTTCATAAACAAACCGATTTTAGAACATCACCTACTTAAGTATGTAAACGGGTATGCGTACCTAAGTAGCCAGACCGAGTTTGGTTATGCCAGTACTCATACATGTACGCATACCACTTCACATTTCCAAAATCCAGCAGAAATTCTCGAGACTTGAACTTCCTCCAGTACGTGTACGGGTACGCATACTTAGTTCCCAGACTTCCAACAACCAGCCAGTACGCGTACGCATACCATGGTTCTCAGTTTTGGACTTTACACAAATGTGAATACACACTATGTTTATATTCAAACATGGTTACATGTTCTAAACCCTCATTTCAATCATTGAAACATTCTTGGAAGACAAAAATAGCTGTCTCACACAAACTATCAACTTGAAAGCAATTTTCAAGTGCTCGAATGATCAATACGAAACATTCCGAGTATACATCAAATGACTGTATCATACAAATCATGTAAGATGTTACAAGGTGATTTTCACATGATCATCTTTTGACTTTTGTCAAGAATAAAATATGAACTTGGTTAAAACGAAAGCTTACCAACACACATTTCGAGAAACAGATAAGCGAGATAAACTCGGCTCGAAATACCAAATGTGTATAATTGAAGTTTATATAGCAATACGACTTTTTGTCTCAAATAGGAGATAGTAGATATACTTTTGAGTGATAGATGAGTTCAAGTCTCCATATACCTTTTGCTGATGAAGTTAGTTCCCTTGAGTAGATTTTCGTCTTCATTCGATGAACGACGTGAAGTATAAAGCTCAACTACACTTACTATCCTAATAGTTTTGAACATTAAACTTG
The DNA here is from genome assembly GCA_023529315.1 of Papaver bracteatum. Lineage (NCBI taxonomy): Eukaryota > Viridiplantae > Streptophyta > Magnoliopsida > Ranunculales > Papaveraceae > Papaver > Papaver bracteatum. The sequence goes on along the minus strand of JAJJWX010000811.1, from coordinate 4,300,754 downwards.
ACAAACAAGCTTGAGATATCAACGTTTGCGATTTCGACTAAGCAGTGCGTATTTGTTGGTTTTGAGAAAGTCTAGGAACCTGGTATGCAAACCGGTACGCATACTAGTGTAAGGTTTAGGTCCGGGAATTTCTGTTGAGTATGGATGGTATGCGTACCATTTTGCATACTGGCTAAACCCAAACTTAGTCCGGCTACTTAGGTACGCGTACCCGTATGCATACCTAAGTGGATGATGTTCTAAAATAGGTTTTTTCATGAACTAATACATTTATATAATAAGGAATGCAATCTTTTGCAAACCGTGGATATAATGTTCATGACTTGATTCATGTGAATCAACATTGATTTTGCTTCAATTGTATCTTGTATACTTCAATGAGAATATAAACAATTGAACAACTCTACAACTAGTTTCATTTGAGTCATTTGAGCTAGTTATGGTTAATATGAAAGAGATTGATATGAAAGTGTTCATATGGCTAACTTCGGTTAATTATTGTTGAGCCAACAAGGTGTACACGTTTAGGTACAGTTACTCATATCTAAATGAAGGTACATTTCATTTGTGTGTAAGAAGCTAAGTTCGATCTAACAGTCGAAAGATATTAGATTGATTCTAATCAGGTTTTCATGTAACGGTGAATATTGAATGCTTTGTTACCAAGTTAACATTGATTGGAAACCCTGATTTGAATACTACATAAAGGAAAACTTGTTGAACCTGTGATTCTTCCCTCATCAAGTTGTTTCGATAGAGTTATTTTGATTCAGTTATTTGCATATTATTTTGATACATCTAATGTGTTGTTAATTGTTGCAAGATTCCAACAGATCTCACTCGAGCCTTGTTGTTGCTATGTACAGCTATGTTTTGGATCCTTTTTCTAGGTTGGGAACTACATAGCTTGTTCATTCTATTGCAGATGACGTAGTTTCGAGTGAATTAATCCATCTCTATAGCTTAACCCAAGATTGTATAAATATTAACTGGAAAATTGATCCAACAATATGATTAAAAAGAAGGAGAAAAAAAAACAAAACTCATAGATAGAATAAACGAAAAAAAAAAAAAAAATCTCCCCTACACTGATCCAAGTGAATCAATAGGTTAACCAGATCTCTTAAAATAAATTGATTGTCTTCCTTAGAAGCCTATTTTGAGGCACACAAGATGATTTGTCTACCTAAGCTATATTTATAAGGGGTATCCTAGGATAGGTAAATTACTTAGGTACCCTTGATTAGTTCATTAATTTACTTAATTAATCATTATTATTTTCTTTCAAATTTTAATATTATTTTTAAATAATATTTTAAAAAAATAAATAGACGAGTCTTATTTTGTTTAATGCTTTTTAAACTCAGTTTACAAAAGAGGTTTTAGTTGGTGGCCGAGCAGCAAGCTTAGCACTAACCCCTTTTTGAATAGCAAAACCCAGTCTGTGAAAAATAAAACTACCGAGACCACTACCAACGTCATGACTAACTAAACAATTCTTCAGACGTTTGAAAAAAGATACAGTGTCCTCACTAAGTTCTCCTAAGGTAGTAAAGGCTAGCACTCCCAAACCATAACCGTGTGAAGTACACTCATTCAAATATTTGGAACGTTTACACGAGATAGCTTTGGAGATAGCTTGGCCAGGGACAAACGTACGAACACCATCACCAGTAAAGGGGGAGACTCCTGTGACATCCATACACACATCTTGGCCGTTTTCCCAGTTGAGAACAAGGATATCAGCTGGACGCAAATCCTTGTTATTCTCAGACAAAAAACCCAAAGCAACTTCCTTGCGAGCAGGGACACCAGCTTTGAAGCAAATATTCGCGATTACATCACGTACCAAGTCATGACGGAACTTTAGACCAACATCATTAGCACAGTGAAGCACGTGATCACCAAAGATATCCATAGGCTTATTGCAGCAAGCGCACAATCCATCCTCAACAAATAACGAGATACCAAGATGATAACAAACTACTGCTCTGAACTATCTGGGGCCAAGGCACTGATCTAAAAATAATGATGTTTTTATTTAATTTATCTATTCCTTTTTAGTTTCTTTCAAAAAAAATTATTTAGACGAATTTTTTTATTTTTGGATTTAGTTTTTTATGATTCAAAAGATATTTAATTAAAAAATAGTAAATTAATTACAATTTTTTTTTAATATACTCCCAACACTCTCGGTCAACAATCCTGTGTTATATACTCTTTGTTGTTCAATGAAAGCCCTGGTGGCATCTTTTCATATTATTAATTTTATTAAAACAAATTTTTAATTTTTTCGTAAAAATTTAACAATTAATAAAATATGGATAAAGATAGTTATGCCATTAAGAAAATTTATGGATAAGGGGCTTTTATTACTGCCTAGTGACCTTATGTTGTCTTTATTTTGCCTCAAATTTTTTTTTCATTCCGCCTCAAAATTGGTTTCCTTCCTTGAGAGAAAAAAGAGTGAAGGTTTTTGTAAAAAAATTCAGTCTAAAACTACCTGGCATATTTAGGGGCGACCCCAACGCAACTAGGGGCGACATAAAAAGACAAAATAGGTTGAAAATACTTATATGTCCCTTCATAATCGGTAGTTTAGAAGAAAAAAATTACCTACCGATTGTGACTATGTTCTTCTCTTCCTAGATTTGTTTTGAAATAATTAAATTTTGGGGATATTACCATAATCGGTAGGAAATAAACATCATCAAACTACCGATTGTGAAAACAAAGAAATCTAAAATTCCTATTTGTTTTTGAAAAATTCGAATTTGAGACTACTACCATAATCGGGAGGCAATAAACATCATGAAACTACCGATTGTGAAAACAAAGAAATCTAAAATTCCTATTGGTTTATGAAAATTTCGAATTTGGGGCACTACCATAATCGGGAGGCAATAAACATCATCAAACTGCCGATTGTACAATCGGTAGGAAATAAACATCGTGAAACTACCGATTATGGAAGATTTCAAAATTTTGGAAAAAATGGATTTTAGAAAAAACTCATTTTGGGGCAACCTATAATCAGAAGGTAATGTAACCAGTTAAACTTCCGATTATGGCTACGTCTCAAACACGAACCAAATGGTTAGGGGTGGCTCTGCACCCTAAAACCTGTGGAAATTTGGCAAAGGTTCGATGTGGGGCTACTTATAATCGGTAGCCAAATATCATACCGATTATGGAAGATTTCAAAATTTTGGAAAAAATGGATTTTAGAAAAAAACTCATTTTGGGGCAACCTATAATCGGAAGTTAATGTAACCAGTTAAACTTCTGATTATGGCTACGTCTCAAACACGAACCAAATGGTTAGGGGTGGCTCTGCACCCTAAAACCTGTGGAAATTTGGCAAAGGTTCGATGTGGGGCTACTTATAATCGGTAGCCAAATATCCTACCTATTATGGAAGATTTCAAAATTTTGGAAAAAATGGAATTTACAAAAAAATCATTTTGGGGAAACCTATAATCGGAAGGTAATGTAACCAGTTAAACTTCCGATTATGGCTATGTCTCAAACACGAACCAAATGGTTAGGGGTGGCTCTGCACCCTAAAACCTGTGGAAATTTGGCAAAGGTTCGATGTGGGGATACTTATAATCGGTAGCCAAATATCCTACCGATTATGGAAGATTTCAAAATTTTAGAAAAAATGGATTTTAGAAAAAAAACTCATTTTGGGGTAACCTATAATCGGAAGATAATGTAACCAGTTAAACTTCTGATTATTACAATCGGTAGTTTTACAGGTGACGATGGGGAAAAACGCGCCGCCGATTTTTCGGGAAAGTGGAGAGTCGAGTGAGTTGTCGGGACTCCTCAGCCGGGCAAGATGTTAATCCTCACACAGATGCACCGCTGCAAAGGGGGTGCTTAGATTCGGGAAATCAATCTGTATGACTCTAGCCTAAACCAAGACAATGGCCGTTCCAGAATAAATTCGGTCGCAAAGAGGGAGATGGGTTGATCTGTAGGAGGGAAGCTGAGAATTATGTGGGATCAATGATGATCGAGGATTGTAGGTGTGTTGAAGGTTTCTACAGTATTGGTGAACTGTTGAGTTCTGATAAGTTCTGAGTGATTGATGAATTCTTGAGAGTAGTTACTCGAGAAATTCAGTGTTAGACGTGTATTCGAGTGTTCGAATGTCGATAAAGATTGTCCTTCAATCAAGAATTCAGAGACTTATTTATACAGCTAGAGTAGTAACACCACTGACCCCTGTAAGTGTGACGGTTTCTTGAGTGAAAGAGTGGGAAAGTGGGAGATCATGGTAAAGTCAGTTCCACGTCGTGTGGAGACTTGGATGATCGTGCACCCACTACTTTGCTGACTCCTTCAACCGTTGACACGACTTACACACATTTCTCGTCGTGGGATGAATCCACGTCACGTAAACCGCCAGACCAAACCCTAAGTGATATCCCCCCATTCGTGACATGATTGATATTTCACGAATCGTGGAGTCTGCGGGGCAGACGTGTTTAGGTTAGTCAATTATTGACTGATTAGACACTGAGTCTAAGTTTAGTGAATCGAGCATGAATGGTGGATGATCAGCGATTCATGGGTCGAACATGTAGTTCTCTGGAGAGATGTCAGTATGACAAGTTACTGACTAGTTGAGTGGTTGAGCAAGTATTGCCGCGAATTATAAGAATTCAATGAGCAATTGAGCAAGTGTTGCTCAATTCACCGAATTATGGGAAATTGGTGGGCATTTGAGCAAGTATTGCTCAACTCTCCGAAATTAAGGATTTTATGGCAACTTGAGAAAGTATTGCTCAATTCACCAAAATTAAGGATTTGATGGGCAACTGAGCAAGTATTGCTCAATTCACCAAAATTAAAGATTTGATGAACAACTAAGCAAGTATTGCTCAATTCACCAAATATTGGAGAAATGTTGAATATTGACTATTATTCAGGCGATTGAGCAAGTATTGCTCGATTCAGCAAATTATTTACTGGTGATGTGACCCAGTAAAATATTAATTAAAATATTGGTAGATTACCGAATATTTTTTAATTAATTTAGATGTTGATTTGACGAATCAACGTAAATTTATTAGTGTTCGAAATTGCTCAGAATGATGGTTTCACAGAGCGTTCATTCGAAACCCTAATTTTGGACAATCCTCTATCAATTGGAGAATTGCCGAAAATTGATTATGAGTGATGGAGGGACCGACCACATGGGATGAGGAACGTCCATGTGATGCCCAGCGCTCGAGTAAGCATGCACCAGGGTTCTCGGTTTGAAAGTTGGTGTAAAGTAATGATTAAATGGGGAGTTCACCATTTACTGAAAATATTGTTGGGTTCAGCATTAGGTGTAGAACCTAGTTATTTGAGATGGGACCGACCAAGAGAGCATGGGACCGTCTCCTGGTGGTCACGTGACCAAGTGTTGGTCATTTGGAGGATTCTCCAGTTTGGCTGAATCCCTGATTAGCGTCCTTTACTAGAATCGATGTAGAATTCTCATACGGACTCGGATTTCGATGGTCCGCCCCTCTATTAGATACGGAAAAGCATTTCCCATGAAAACTGCTCGAAAGTAAAACTCGGGAAGAATTCAAGAGGGACGGTAAAAGAGAGTTTTGGGCCCAGTATGAGCGATTGAGCAACTTAGGTCGGAATTATGAAAACGTGTGGACCGGCTTCGTGCAAGCCCTAGAATCAACCTAGTCGGTCATGGAGGCATGCACGTGTTTCCATGATGTCCGTGTCTCCATACTGAGAGTTTCAGTATTTTCTGATGCGCATTTGAGTGATGTTGTGAATTTTCAGAAGAGTTTCATCTTGGCTGAGAATTCTCAAATTTTCGGTGGAATGAGCATGTATGCTCAATTCATCAATATTTTGAAAATATTAAAGTAAAATATTTTAATAATCCAAAATTGCCGTGAGGGGCTAGCCGGCCGTGTGACCATGTTGGCTTTTTGGTTTTGCGAGATTCGAGCCATATTTGAGAAAATATGGAGAAGTCACGAATTTTTTTCAAACCCAAGAGTTTCACGAGTTGAGGGAAATAATAATAATAATGAGAAATTAGGGATTGCAAGGTGAGGGACCGACCATGGCTAGGGCATGGCCGGCCGTCCAAGTTGCCCGGTCTCGCACACCTTTCCCTATTTTATTATTATTTTTCATGAATCCTTGAAGTTATGGATAGTCCATGAAGTTTTGGAATAATAATTATAAAAATCTAAGGATGTTGAGGTGTGGGACCGGCCACGGCTTGGGCATGGCCGGCCGGCTAGGTTGCCCGGTCCCGCACACTTCTCCTTGTTTTATAATTTATTTGGTGAATCCTCCAAGTCATGGAGAACTCTTGAGTTTTTGCACATATTGGGAAGTTCTTTGCCAAGATGGAGAACTCTCCATGGGTTTGTGAAGATTGTGAGAAAATATAGAAAATAATGGGGAAACATGGGACCGGCGATGGCTAGGGCACGGCCGGCCGGTGGGCCCGGCCATGGGCGCTTCCCATTATTTTACTGTTTATTATTTTCTCTCTCCTATTTTGTGGAGAACTCTCCATTGTTTTATGTTTTTTGGATGCTCATTCGCGCATCCGGGTGCTCAGTCGTGCATCATTGTCGAGTGCACTTGCACCATTTTTGTGGGGCTTACTCAGTGATGGTCCAGATGCCCAATTATTGATTATTTTATCAATTCACGAGATCCAGTGGAGATTAATTCATGAAACTGAGTAATAAAAGTGAATAGGTATTTCATTATTAATTCGTAGGATCGGACGCGAATTCGACTACGAATTCAGAATAATAAAACGAGCATTACCATCCCATGGGATCGTGGATTCGACCATAGAATCGGAGTAATTGAGATTTATCCATCGCCATTTCATGAGACTAGTAGATTCGGTCATGAAATCGGAGTAATGAGATAATATAGTTGTTTCATTGCTATTCTATGAGATCAAGCCGTGGATTCGATCATAGAATCAGAATAAATTGTTATTGCCATTCCATGGGATCAGGCCGTGGATTCGACCATGGAATATGAGCAGATCGTTATTTCCATTCCATGGGATCAGGCCGTAGATTCGACCATGGAATAGGAGCAAATTGTGATTGCCATTCCATGGGATCATGCCGTGAATTCGACCATGGAATAGGAGCAAATTTTTATTGCCATTCCATGGGATCACGCCGTGGATTCAACCATGGAATAGGAGCAATAATAGATTATTCTGGGAATTCAGTGGTGAATGTCACGGCAGAATTAATCTATGTGCATAGTCAGGAGACGGCAAATCCTGAGGGTGCTCTCAGACACTACTAAGAACACCCGAGTCTATACACGTCGCTCTACATAGTCAGGATCAATGAGTGTCACTGTCCTGAAGGCGTTGTTGCTCTCAATCTGACGGAGAACCGCCCAATCGTTCTTCTATGTAGAGGGGGGTCGCTCTCATGTAGTCAGGGAACAATGAGTATCACCGACGTCCTGAAGGCGTTAAGCCCTCTCAACAAACAATTATGTAGGAGGACCGCCCAATTCTATTATTCTACATAGAGGTCACAATGAAATGTCAGGGATCGAACGCTCGGTTGGTAGAGGCTTTTCGAAAACATATTCATCATGGCTTCGTAAAATATGAATCATCACGCGCCTGAAGCCTTATCAGGAACATGCAATATCATGATTTTACGGGTTTTCCCTTTGTTGAAAATCCACCATCTATAACAGGTCCAATTAACTACCGATTATAAAAGGGAACATTAGCCGAAATATCCATACATTAATTGGTAGCTAATGATTCATTTTAAACTACCGATTGTTTGTAACCTACCGATTGTGGTTTTGACTACCGATTATGTAAGGGCATAGTTGCTATTTCGAAAAATTACGGATAAGGGGTAGCTTAGTTTTACGTTTGGGTGACATTTTTTGTCTTTTAGTGTCGCCCCTAATTGCGTTGGGGTCGCCCCTTAATATGCCAGGTAAAACTATTTAGTAAAAAAATCAAACGGATCGTTTTAACTAGGCTCCACGTAATACTGGGTGTAAAAAAGTGCCCGCCATATATCATTTTCGTTAATTACTATGATTTCCCTCTGTTATTTATGAACCAACTACTTCAAACCATTTATTGACGTCAGTTTTCCCTTTCGGGATTATTCTCCAGTCCTACATTACTCCATCTATAAATGAATTTCTTTTTCTTTTTGATGATTTAAGAGTTGTCTTAAGGTTTCCCACTCTGTTTCCTGGAAACTCACAAATCCTGAGTGAAAAACCAAGTTTCTTTTTGATGATTTAAGAGTGTTAATTTGATGTTGTTTTAAGGTTTCTTTTTGATCAAATTTCTGTTATTCTCTCTCTTTTCCTTGCTTAGAAGTTAGAAAGGTAAATAAATCGTCAGATCATCTCAAATTTCTGATGCTGATTTGGTGGGAATTTCTTTGATTTTGATGAGTAGTAACACTCTTTTATATTTTCTTCTCAAATTGCAGCCCCAAATTCGCTGAATTTTCTGTGTTTGATCGATCAAGGATTTTCGTTGTTCTTCTTCCTGAGAAAATGGTACAAATCGTTGAAATTGATGATCACACCAGTGTTACTGTTCATGAAGAAGCTGTTCCTCGTCGGAGAATCAGATCGACAAGGTAACCTTTACCAAATTTTATAACATGTCGTTTTTGGTTTAATGTTTGATGTATTATAACTGCCTTAGAATTTAGGGATTTTGATACTAACAACAGTATCATTTGATATGGTTGAACTTCGATTCGAGTAAATTTCTGCTTTCAATTCATCAAACAAGAACAAAATTTGAGGATGTGGTGGTATTTACTTAACGAGTATAGGATAATGCAGGTAGATCCCATCAGAATTCGTGAGAATTTGGGCATCAGCTTATTTTTCGCTATTTTTGTTGAAATATAGGATGTAGAAAACATGTTTTTGCCTTTTGTTTGGTAGAAAGTAGCAGGCATGTAACTTCATTCATTGTTGCAGCTGTATTACTATATGTTGGTTCAACTCCTAGAGATGAATAATCAGTATGGTCTGTTTTAATATCTGAAGAAACTCTCAATGTCACATCTTTTGCTTGGATCTGGATTTCTAATGAGTGGATTCCAACTTTTTGGTTGATATGTGAAGTTTGATATGCTATTTGGTGGATTGTCAATGCAAAGTATTCTTAATTAGTCATGGCTGCATAGATTTGTTGCATGTTGTGTCATAGTATGGATCATCGCATCAGTTTCACAGGTGAATAATACCGACTATTTCGGTCTATAAGGTTGCCGACTAGTTTGGAGCACTTATCTAATCCTTATTCTGGAACACCCAGCATTTGTGGCATTCTCTTGTGTGATATAATACAGAGTAGTATTTGTGTTGTGATTGTACTAGATTTTATCAGCGCATTTCTCTCCTTTAGTTACTCTTACGGTAGTTTGATTTGCATGGAATACAGAAGTTGGTATCATTGGATATAATTCTAGAGTTGTTCACTTTATTCGATAATTCTATGTCTGTTGGTACTTGTTTGTGAAGCTCCCAAGGTTATAAAGATTTGATGTAATTGATACATGATAAAAAAAAAAAAGTTGATTTAATAGAGACCCTTTTTGTGTACCTGACAGTCAATTGGTTTGGCTTTTCCGCTTTGAGTGTGGAAGTAAATTCCAGAACTTGACCTAATTTTCATTTCAGTGCTAGTATAGCTTGCAGTCAAATGGTAGTTCCAGGTGCATGTTAGACCAAGTCGCAGTCGAAATAGACCTTGTGAATCTGTGACGTGCAGGTTGGTAATAGGATGTTCTAGCTAGGAAGATCTCATTTGGCTGACCTTAACCTCCAAGAATCCAGTCATGGTAGATCTGGTATGTGAACTTAGTAACTAAAACTGGACTTTGAAGCTTCTTGTGTGCTAAATTTTGGCATGAGTAGTAGATGATGTGGGCAACATCAATTTTATTTTATGAGCAAAACCATAACAGTGTGCAAGGGGAATAGAAGCATAGGTTGGGTAGAGGTAGATATGTTAGTCAAGTTGGTTCAAGGCCTGTTCTGTGCTTCTGCGGTTAAGAACTTAGTTGTGGTATAGGCTATGTAGTTCAAATGTAGATGCCGTATGATTGTTTCCAGATGGTGCTTGATATTTCAGCTCTGATCCAAAAATAGATGTCGCCCGAAAGGAAGTTTGAATTCACTTTATTTTTGAACGGGTAGTAAGACTTGGAATGGAAAATTTGATGTAATTGATACATGATAAAAAAAAGTTGATAATCATTGTGGCAGTGAAATTTGTTTTTTTTTTCAGGATTGAATCAGCAAAACAAAAAGTTGATAGTGAAGAACAAGACAATGTTTACAGCACCGAGGATTGGCAAGACAGTTTAGATGACATCGGTAAGGGTGGCTTGGGTTTAGGGGCGATAGCATTAATTGGATTAACAGTGACCAGCACTCTACAAAGGAGCATCGATGGCAGAGATGAATGCAACACGGGCCCAGAAGCAATGAGAGATATTCTGGAGATGGGTGGTGTAGGTTTTTGCTCACTTACTCTTTCCTGGAGTGTTGCAATGGCAACAAAAATGATCGCCAGAAAGTACAAGAATAAGAAGAAGGAGGTATTGAAGAGAAGAATTTTTAAATTTGGGGTGCTGATATCTGCAATTGCCGTTGCAGTGGGATTAATCTGTCTTGGTATTTATTTTTCAGATTTTTTTGGAGTCCTTCATGACCAATCTGCTCTGGTCATGGGCAGCTTTATTTAGGGGGTCTTCTGATTCTGGGTGCAGCTTCTTTTGCATTTATCACTTGTTAGAGTTTCCTGTAATCTTTGACTTCCATATCTTATACTTAAAACTCTTGAATCACTATTATTCTAGCAGGACAGATTGTTACTTCACTATTATGTAATTGGAGATTTTCCTACTCTTGGTTGATTTTAGTACTGTTTTATGGTTGAATGCATATATATATTTTTAGTGAGAAACTTTTGGGAAAATGAAACCACGGTTTGGAAATCTCTGGAGGGAAAGATAGAATGATTTTGAAATTCACACCTACAGGGCACTAAGTCATTCGAACAATTGCTGGACTATCGTCGACAGCTGCAAGTGACATGATCCCATGGAAAAATATCATGGCAGGATTGCTCCAGAAATGCAAGTTTCCGCTTGGAGATTTTTACCAAATGGACTTGGCAGCAGAAAGTCAATCCACACTAATTCAGCAACTCGATCCAGCATGCACTACTGAAGGGTAGTGAGGAAAGTATGATCATTTATTCTTGCACTGTGACAGAACGAGAGCCACGCTCTTTGCTTCTCCACTCACAATCAGAGTTGATGTCTTTCAGCACCTATCCATTAAAGATCTTGTTACAGGATGACTAGAGAAGAATGACAGAAAAGAAACCTTCTGCTATGGTGTTATCTTTAGTCAAGGATTCACTCTTCAAATGGTCCATTCCGCAGTGGGCCACCACAAGTTCAGATTCCACACAAATGCATTCGTGCAAAGCATGCGGCTCCTAAAGTCCAGCTTCTTCATGCGGGCAGGAACTCAAAATGCTATTCCTACACTAGACAGCCTTGTCAGAAGAGGATGCATAATTTCTGTTAATGTGTGCTGCTTGTACAATGAAGAACCAGAGACAAAATTTGCGCTCAGGATATGGAGTTACTTCATAGCCATGAGTCTATGACAATCAATAACTAAGAAATCATAAAGTTTTTGTTGTCAAGAGTATATAACACCATAGAAATTAACTGGACTGATAAGACAGATAAACAAAGCTTCAACCCAGAACTGATGAAAAAACAAAGAGCATATAACACAATAGAAATTCACTATCCCCAGTCAAATATACAAGTAAAAGCTTGACGTTTTTTACTCTTACAGGTGGTACTCATTCCTGTACCTTGTTCTTTATCCACCCGATTTTGTACAGAAATTCCAGGGCTTTGACTGAGGCTGGAAACTTCACGGCCACGGCCCATTAAGACAATACTCGAAGTATTGTATGCTTCATAAGAACGGTTTTTTTTTTAACACATAACTGGGGATATAGCTACAGGACAAAAACGGGTCCGAATAGCAATTTAGGGTCACTCCCTATGTAAATATTATTTTTAATTCCTAATCTACCCCTCACTAATCCTAATTAGTGTTTAATTATAATTAGTAAAAATAATAAGTATTTGTTATAAGATTAGTGAGGTGAGAGTAGGAGGGAATTTTTTTTTTTTGAGGGAACTTTTTTTGGTGAAAATGGAGGATGATTGTGAAGAGAGAATTGATGCTGCTGAATCTTTAGCTCAACTACAACAAGGATCATATCTTGAATCTTCAGCCAATGACAACAACTCACAATTACAACTCTTTGTTGAGCCAACACCATTGAATGATGATTTTTACGAGCAAGGACAGTTATTTGAAGAACCTACACAAGAAAGTAAACTTGCACAACATACAAGCATCCACAACACACAGGTAAAGCTGCTAAGAGGTTGAAAATTTGATTTTTTTTCTTTGAACCCACCATTTTTTCAAATTGAAAAAGCTACGTCAAGATAGTAGTTGTATGAATACAATGCCGGAACCCTCTATACCGGCATAGTATTCATACTACGACTATGTCGGTAGCCTGACATCCCACATTTTGAAACCAAAGCCGGCATAGTATTCAACCAAAAAACTATGCCGGTACTGCATGAAAAACATACAAGAAGCAGTGCCGGCATGCTCGATAGAAATCTATCAATGCCGATACTCAAGTGAATTTTTTTCTTCAAGTTTCTGGATACTTTACATCATGTGCCGGCATAGAATTTCAAGCAACATACAATACCGGTAGCAGTACCGGCATGCTCGAGAATTAAATGACTGTACCGGCAGTGGACTGAAAACCAGATTTTTTTTTTCTTCAAAACGGACTGAAATTCCATTTTCTCGTAGGATAAAACCGGGAGGGGCTACGCCCCCGGACTCCCCCAGACCACCTGAGTAAAATACAACTTTTGTACCGACATCGTATTCAACCTAAATTATATGCCGGTATTGATAACAAATTCCAAGGGTTTTCCTGTGTACTTAAAGTGGACTGCCGGCATACACGAATAAATTCAAATCAATGCCGTGACATACTACCGGCATTGAAGTCAACCTAAAATCAATGACGGGACATAACATTCATTTCAGGTGATTCTGTAACTCAATACCGGCATAGAATTCATACTAAAATCATTGCCGTAACTAAATATCGGCATTGTATAAATTATAGATTGAATGTCGTAAACTAGAACCGGCACTGGATTCATACTAAAATCAATGCCGGTACTCTCTGAAACTCAATTGTTTGAGTTGGGGTTCGCGATTCTGACGATTCTAACCCAAACCCACTGCTATAAATCGATTCAAACACTTATAACACTTCAAAATCACTTACCTTCTCACGGAAGCCATGTTTACGAGAAGTTGATCGCCCGGAGCCTCTTGTTCTTATTATTCTTGCTCTTGATCAATCAAAGAAAACCTTTGTTCTAATTTTTGTTAAGCAATCGATTTTGACTTCGATTGGGCATCTGATTTCTTTCTTGGAGGCATGGTTATGATTCGGGTAGGTTAATCGACGAAGGAATTTTTGAATCATCGTCGACGAAGAAAGGATAAAGAACGATGAAGAAGAAGATGGAAGAAAAAAATAAATTCAAAACCTAAACCTAATGAGTGCCGGAATTGATGGTGTAAATGGGGGATAATTGATTTGGTTTTTAGATTTTAAGTTTTAAGGGAAAGGGTAGTATAGTCTTTTCATAATGTTTTTTAATTAACCAAAGGGTATTTTAGTATTTTCATACCAAAAGGTCACCCCTTAGCGGACACCATGGGTTGAGGGAAGTAATCTATATCCCTCGATTAGATTCAATATCCCCCAATTGTGTGTTCTTTTTTTTTGGGACCATGACTTTTTTGAGGGGACAATGATTTGATTAGGACACCTTCCCTATGATTATAAGGGGTGACCTAAAAGGTGGAAATGACTAAGTTACCGTTTTATTAATTAAATTTTTAAATTTAAATTTCTTTTTTCAATTTTTTTAAATATCTTCTCTTTTTTGTATTTTATTTTTTTTTGTATGTGATTCGACTAGGAGGAAAACAATAAATTTAGTCGAACTTGAAGTTCAGCTAAGAGAAAATATATAAAAGAACAAATTAGATAGGAGTTCGGTTAGGTCAAAAAATTCTAAAACTTTTGTGAAATCACCGAACTTTCAGTTCGGTTTGCAAAGATTTTTGTAAATATAACCGAACTTGTTCGGTATATTTTCAGATAGGAGTTCGGTTAACTAAAAAAATTGCGAACAAACCGAACTCAAAGTTCGATTAGGTACAAAATTTCTAAAACTTTTTCCAACGCACCGAACTATGAGTTCAGTTTGTCAGTAAATTTTTCTTTCTAACCGAGTGTTCTATGTTTCAGGGAATTCAGTTAGAACACTAGGTTTTTTTTTTAAAACTACTCCTAACCAAACAATACTCTGTAGCTAACATTTCAAACCTAATTTGATGATTTCTAATCGATTTTTTCAATCAATTTTTTTTTTAAAGCAATGGGTTTGTGGGAAAATACCTCCGAATTTGCATATCGCTAAAGGGTTTGCGAGAAAAATACTTGCGAATTTGTACTGTCGAACCAAAGCTAATTAAAAAAAATAGTTTTTATTATGATCAAAGAAAAACTGAGGTATTTTGGCCGATGGCTGATCCTAGAAGTTTTGATGAAGGTGTTTTTCCCCGTGATATTGGCAGACCATCTAACGGTGTTAAACTTTTTTTTTGGGGGGTGAGTCTTGGTTTGAAATTTATTAGCGACTTGACGTTGGATAGAGTTCACAAGACTATCCAGCTAATGTCTTATATCAAAAAACTCAAGGACCCTCAGAGTGAGATGTTATTGTTTCGCCACTGAATTGTTTGATGATCATTTATTTCAGTATTTGAGATTGCTGATCACATGTGATGGGTCAGGTTTTGGGCCTTTACAACAGCGAATCGCTACCCTTCCCATCAAGGAAGGTGGCCTCGGCATTTACACTATGGCAGACACCCATAACTATTGCTATCTAGCTTCTCAGAGCCAAACGGCTTCAGTTCAAAAGGTGATTTTTGGTAACTTATTTTCTTCAGACCAAGGTTATGCTTAACGGTCGGCCCTTCAGAACTTCATCCAGGTATGTGGTTTACCTTCTAACTATTGCGTTGATGTTACTGCCACCCCTTCTATGCACTCCATGGCAGTCACTTATTTCGACGCAGTTAAGAAGAAAATCTCAAATCAATTCTCTATGTCTGCAAGAGATCCATTTTATGGCAGTGTAACCATGTTAAGCATGCTCAAGATTACCTTTTGGCCATACCCATTAGTGGTTTGCATCAATGTCTTGGACCAAGACAGTTTAGAGCTATAGTTTGTTACCTCCTTGGTATCCCCTTGTTTGTCGAAGGTGGCCTATGCTCAAGATGTAATAGACCCATGGATATTTTTGGTGATCATGCTCTTAATTATGCCAAGGATGTAGGGCTCAAGTTTCGACATGACCTGGTGTTTATAGGTGAAAATGGTTTCTACTGATTTTGGTAATTGCGGGTGTGAAAGTGAGAAACGATTTAAACCCTAAACAATGTACTGTAAGGGAGTACTTTAGATTCGAGAGATCAATTTGTACAAGTACGGCCTAAACCAAGAAATGGATGTTTCAGACTTGCTTTGGTCACAAAGTGGATGAGAAGGGTTGGTTTAGGAGGGAAGCGAAGAGAGTGCTGAGGCCAGAATAATTCTGGAAGAGTAGTACTTGACTTGTATCATAATGAAAAAGCTTCGGGAAAGCTAGCAAGAGTTTCGTTTCTGAGTGTGGTACTTTACCTGACCAAAAATTTGTTGTCTCTGGTGGAAATATGTAGTCCTATTTATACAAGTCCAAAAATAAACGTACTCTGGCTTCATAAGAAAAGAAAACGGATGAGTTAAATGGGAATAGGTGGTAACGCTAGTATTGATGGAATTGATGTTCCATAATGAAGAGCATTTCACCGTTGCTTCTTCAATTTACTAACCGTCTTATTCTTATTACACTGTCTTAAAACGGCCATTTGTGTATGCCGCACGCTATAGACCACCAAACCAAAACCCTAATGAGCATCCCCCAGTTTGTGTTGATGTCTCGAATATTTTTGGAAAACATGTGGCATGTTGTTGTGGCTTGGAAAGTCAAGCTCGGGAAACTTGCTAGCCTGGTGACCTTCGACGGTCGAGATTTTGCATCTTGAGAGGAGGGGCAACCATTGATCGTTATATTCCTTTGTTTTGGTAGCCGTGTAGTGAGGGCCAATGTGGTGGCACGGCAAGGTTGGCATGCCGTTGGCATGGCATGGTTTGGCGTGACCAAAACTTAGATTTTCGGGCCAAAGGTTACCATGTGTTGTCTGGTAACCTTAGATGGATAGGATTTGCTTCTGGGATTGAAGGGCCACTATTGATTGTTTCACGCCTTCGTTTTGGTGGCCGCGTAGGGGAGGCCAGCAGGGTGGCGTGGCTAGGGCCAAGGCAAGGGTGTTTGGCTTAGCGTGGTGTGACTAGCATAGCTAGGGCCAAGGCAGAGTGTGTTTGGCATGACGCGGCTAGCTTGGGCTAGGTGCCGGTTTTGGCTTGGCATGTGGGGCCAAGGGTTTGCCATGGGAGTATGACGTGGCTAGGGCCAACGTAGTGGCGTTTGGCTTGGCGTGGTATGACTAGCATAGCTAGGTCCAAGGCATAGTGCGTTTAGCATGGCGCGGCTAGCTTGGGATAGGTGTGGTTTTGGCTTGGCTTGGTGTGACTAGCATATCTAGGTCCAAGGCATAGTGCGTTTGGCATGGAGCGGATAGCTTAGGCTAGGTGTGGTTTTGGCTTGGCATGTGGGGTCAAAGGTTTTCCATGGGCGCATGGCATGGCTAGCTTTGGCTAGGTGCGTGACCAAGCTAGGGTTTCGGTCCAAAGGTTGTGAGGTGACCTTAGAAGGCCAGGATTTGCTCCTGGGATTGAAGGGCAACCGTTGATTGTTTGCACGCCTTCACTTTGGAAGCCGCGTTGGAAAGGCCAGCATGGTGGCGCGGCATAGGGGCCATGGATAGATGTGTTTGGTATGGCGCGACTAGCTTGGCTAGGTGCATGACCAATCTAGGGTTTTGGGCCAAAGGTCGTGAGGTGATCTTATACGGCCAGGATTTGCTCCTGGGATTGAAGGGAAACCATTGATTGTTGCACGCCTTCACTTTGGTAGCCACGTGGTGAAGGCCAGCATGGTGGCGCGGCATGGGGTCCATGGCGAGATGTGTTTGGCATGGCGCGGTCGGTGTGGATGGCATGATTTTCCATTGGCACGGAGGTGCGTCTAGCATGGTTGACATGCTTTGGCGCGGTTGGCATGATTTTCCATGGGCACGGAGGTGCGGCTAGCATGGTTGGCATGTTTTGGCGCGGTCGGTGTGGCTGGCATGATTTTCCATTGGCACAGATGTGCGGCTAGCATGGTTGGCATGCTTTGGCGCGGTTGGTGTGGCTGGCATGATTTTCCATTGGCACAGAGGTGCGGCTAGCATGGTTGGCATGCTTTGGCGCGGTTGGTGTGGCTAGCATGATTTTTCATTGGCACAGAGGTGCGGCTAGGATGGTTGGCATGCTTTGGCGCGGTTGGTGTGGCTGACATGATTTGCCATTGGCATAGAGGTGCGGCTAGCATGGTTGGCATGCTTTGGCGCGGTTGGTGTGGCTGGCATGATTTTCCATTGGCACACGTGGGAATTAGGGTTTGGCTTGTCGTAATCCTAATTTGAAAAAATACCCCGGTAATTATTTAGAGACACATTAAAGGTTTCAGTAAATGTGCCTAGTAAATGCTCGTTACTTTAAATGTTATGACATCATTGTCTGCTAAGGTTTAGTGTTTTACGATTTTAACCCTAAGCTAAAAACCACCATCAACATTAAGTCCCCTGCTTAGCTCGGAACAGGTGCGTTGTTGCGAGGTAAGCATATGATGGTGACAGGCGAGGATGGAATCGAGACGTAAATCATTGCAAAGATGGTCAGGAAAATCCGACTAACCTTTTCAAGGGGTGAAGAGAGTTTTTGCTTCCTGTGCTGGTAGCCCTGCATGAGTTATACTGGGGATGCAGACCATGGAGTGGTGAGATGAAAGTTACCGGATTGGTCTAGTCGTACATAGGGATGCACAAGAACCGAGCCGAACCGTTAAACCGAGTCGAAACCGATAGAACCGGACCGCAACCGAACCGTCCATCCAACGGTCGGTCACAGTTTGAATATCTATAACCGTAGGATTTTCGTCTCGGTCCACAGTTTGACCCTCAAAACCGACCGAACCGAACTGAATGCACCTAGATAATCGTAGTAATTGATTTTAGCTATAGTTTTAATCTTAGACGTTTACCTATCATATATAAACAACGCTAACCTAAACCCTAAATTAAAACATGCGTCTTCTTTTTCATTCTCTTCTCCAGAGCAGTACTGCAATTTCTTATTCTTCTTCTTTTCTTCTTCCTATGCTTAATCAGGTCACAATCACCGCTTAATTTTATATTTTTATTTGATGGTTTGATTTTCAATCAAGGGTTATGAGATACTATGTAAAACCGAGAAGACTAATGGTGATTTTGGGTTCTAGCTTCTTCTTTTTTTTTTCCTATGCTTAATCAATAATAATTTTACACTTTGATTTCATCTGATGGTTTGGTTTTCAATTAAGGGTTATGAAATACTATGTACAACCGAGAAGAATAATGGTGATTTTGGGCTTTCTAAAGGAAAGTTTGGTTAGATATGGGATCTGGTAGTTATTGCCGGAGAGAAGATGATGATGTTACCACCGAACTTGAGCAAAGATGTTCACTGTCACTGTCAATTTGAAGATGAATAGGACATATTGTGTGTTGTTGGTTTTGAAAGATTGAATTTTGAATTGTAAATCAATTGTTGATAGAAGAGGATTGAGTATTCTAAATTTTTATGTTTTAATTTTTGATTGCTTAGTTATAAAGTCTAGGTCTGATTTAATTTTCTTTGGATTGTAATTTTTTTCTTTTAAGTTTGTAACTGTTCAATATTTTCATTCTATAGAGAAACCAAGAGAATCTATGATTTTAACAAAAAAAGGAAAGGGAGAAAAACCGTGTTTAAAACAGTAACCGACCGAGTCCACTCGGATCGGTTTCAAACCGAACCGATTTTAATACAGTTCACGGCCAGGATTTGCTCCTAGGATTGAAGGGAAACCGTTGATTGTTGCACGCCTTTACTTTGGTAGCCGCGTGGGGAAGGCCAGCATGGTGGCGCGGCATGAGGGCAATGGCGAGATGTGTTTGGCATGGCGCGGTCGGTGTGGCTGGCATGATTTTCCATTGGCACGGAGGTGCGGCTAGCATGGTTGGCATTCTTTGGTGCGGTTGGTGTGGCTGGCATGATTTTCCATTGGCACAGAGGTGTAGCTAGCATGGTTGGCATGTTTTGGCGCAGTCGGTGTGGCTGACATGATTTTCCATTGGCACAGAGGTGCGGCTAGCATGGTTGGCATGCTTTGGAGCTGTTGGTGTGGCTGGCATGATTTGCCATTGACACAGAGGTGCGGATAGCATGGTTGGCATACTTTGGTGCGGTTGGTGTGGCTGGCATGATTTACCATTGGCACAGAGGTGCGGCTAGCATGGTTGGCATGCTTTGGAGCGGTTGGTGTGGCTGGCATGATTTTCCATTGGCACAGAGGTGCGGCTAGCATGGTTGGCATGCTTTGGCGTGGTTGGTGTGGCTGACATGATTTTCCATTGGCACAGAGGTGCGGCTATCATGGTTGGCATGCTTTGGCATGGTTGGTGTGGCTTGCATGATTTTCCATTGGCACACGTGGGAATTAGGTTTGGCTTGTCGTAACCCTAATTTGAAAAAAAAATACCCCGGTAATTATTTAGAGACACATTAAAGGTTTCGGTAAATGTGCCTAGTAAATGCTCATTACTTTAAATGTTATGACATCACTATCTGCTAGGGTTTAGTATTTTACGATTTTAACCCTAAGCTAAAAACCACCATCAACACATGGTTCGTGACGTAATATTTGAAATCTGTTATAAAGCAGGCATGCCCGCACGTAAAGAAGTCGTCATCGGGTTTCTTTATGATGATAATAGAGATCTAGGCTCTGCATATATCCTTGTTCTTAATTGAGAAAATGTTCAGGATGTTTGTATGGATGTTATTGGGGTCTTACCTTTCACAGGTGAAGGCATTCGAGCGTTTGTCCCGGGCCAAGCTATTTATAACGATGTTTCGCGCAAACATAACAAATATTTAGATCAGTGTGTTTCACATGGATATGGTTTTGGTGTCCTAGATTTTACCTCATTGGGGGAACTAGGTGATGATACTTTATGTTTTTTTTAAGAGATTGAAGAATTGTCTTTTTTGTAATGATGCTAGTAGTGGTGTAAGTCAATTTCTTTTTTATAGGTTAATGGTCGTTATTCAAAAAGGTGTTAGTTCCCAACTTATTGCTAGGTTACCAGCCAAAGTTATGTACGAGTCATTTGATTAATATCAAAAGTACCTCCATTTTTTATTTAATTATTTGAAAAAAAAAATTAAAATAATATAAGGGCATTTTGACCATTAACTAAAGTATATGGATAAGGAGTGGTTTCACTTTACTTCTAAATGTCCTCCTAAAATTGAAACCATGGTCCCTTCAGAAAAACCATGGTCCCCAAAGAATGGTTCCAACTTAAATCTGTGTGGGTTGGGATCATAACTTCATACGCATAAATTATGAAACCTGTTATAGGAGCTGTGAATTCCATTAGAGGGCCTGCCATAATAGGACAAAAAGGTCATTAGATAGAATTTCAAAAAACCATATATCTAGATATTTTTTATAATGTTTAAACTGCCCTCATTTTGTTAGTGTTGATAATCTAATTAAAAATAGCTAATGATGATTAATAAGTTTATATTCTCTATTTATGAAAAACTAAATCAAATTAATCAAGGGAAGAGCAGGAAAAAAAAAACTTTGTGATTTTTTTTTGAAACCCTAGGTTTTGATTCACTCAACCAAAATGAGTGATTCCAGTGACAAATTTGAGATGAGTGAATCTTTAAATGACCATGTATACCTCTAACTTAGATCCAATTAGCTTTTTGTTGCTCAAAATTATCCAAAGTACATAAAAATATAAAAACTTTTAGATTTCAGAGAGACTTACGGTTGGTATTTTTGACGCAACCAACCGTAAGTGCGAGTTGCGGTTTGTAATTGGTGAACAACCAACCGTAAGTATGAGTAACGGTTCGTAATTGATGAACTACAAACCGTAACTAGTTGAATTTGGGGAAAAATCAATCTTAAAATCATTTACGGTTGGTGTTAGTCTCCTCGAGATGAACCGTAATTTAGTTATGGTTGATTTGTTTTTAACCTTCATTCCAGCTGTAACCAATTACGGTTTGTAAATTGAGTATCGGTACCAACCGTAACTAGTTTACGATTGGTATATCAACTAAAGTTTTGAACCCTAAAATGATTTTTGAAAATAAAGTTCATTCCACGGTTGGTAATGGTGGTAAAACTACAAACCGTAACTAAATTACATTTGATAGGTATTAGTCGTAGAATTTTTGCGAGATATACAGGAAAATTTACTGTTCGTAATGGTGGTGTCGACACCAACCGTAAGTGAAGTTACGGCTTCAAATACAAATCGTAACTGGACATTCTTTCTTAGATTTTCTCATCTACGGTTCGTAGTTCATCACTTACAAACCGTAACTACATCAAAAACTAAAATTACGGTTGGTAATTAAACTACAACTAACCGTAACACATGCTATCCTAATTTTGAACTTCAGTTTTCATCCCCAACACTAATTTGCAACTGAAATTTAAAATTTCTAACCTAAATCGAACACAAAATAAACAAAACCCTAAGTGAGTTTCTCAAAACATATCTCACATAAGTCATTCCCGTTAATTTATCAACATTATTCTTTCTCATCTTTGATATAAATTTCAATCTACGATTATAAAGTTTTTTGAATCGCTGATTAATCGAAGACAATGGGAAAAAAATATGATGGAAAAGAGGTTACGACTGATGGAAAAGAGAAGGTGAAAGAAGAAGACAAAAACAGATTATCAATTTAGCTTTGATTTAGGTTAAAAGGTAAGGAGGGCAATTTAGACATTTTAAATGCCATTATGGTATCCCCTAACCAATCGGATAGACATTCCTATCATATATAAGTCCCTCTAATGGAAAGCTCAGCCCATATAACAACTTTCTAAATTATACTAGTACGAGGCTTTGTTTGATAAATGACATTGATAAAATCATATAACAAATTTTCACAAACACCTTTTTTAATAATTGATCGTTTCCTCTCAAAGATGAGAGGAAATATGATGATCTGGGATTTGTTTTTAAGTTTGCTACTGTTTTTAGGCTCTCTTCTTGATACTTTAGAGAAAATAAGAAGAAAAGACCCAAATCAATTTTTTTTTAGAAAAAAAAAAAAACTGGTTATGATCATTTTATTCAATAAACAAACTTTTATTAAAGAATAAAAAATTGATTAGTTATTGACACAACTTTTGGTTGGTAGCCTAGCAAAAATTGATCATTTTTAACAACAACTTTTTTATTTATTTATGAAAAATAATGGGTTTTTTATTAAAATAATAAATTATGGGCTCATAATCCATTATATATAATAATAATTGTTACCAAATATAAATATTATTACTGTGTACCGTGCTTAAAGTTGCACAAGAACTGACCCATCAAACCGAATCTTCCCACACACGATGAAATCGTGGGATTTTAGATTGAACTCACCCATAGCGGCTTGATATACAGTCATAAATATAAAAACTAGAGATAGTTTGGTTTTCATCAACTACAAACTTGTAGTTTTTTCCTGCGGAAAAATTACAAAGTTGATTTTTTTTTCCTAAAAGGAGAATATCGATAGTGGTTTCGTTATTTTTTTAAAGAAGCGTTTTCTCTATCAATACTAATAGGATGAATATGTCAATGTTGCATTCTTGAAAGATATTGAGAATTTTTGTCGTCTAATAATCTCCAAAATTGTCGGTGTCACTGTAACACGGTGGTAAAGTCAATGAGTGATGATACCAGTGACAAGAGTTCGAAACTCACTAGCACCAAATTATTTACCATAAAAAAAGAAAAATCTCCAAAATTTGGAGAGGTTCCACTTACCACTGAAATACATCAGGACACTAAAGAGTAAATATCAAATGATACGCACCCGGCTTACCTATATAATTAGTCCTCTTAGTGACTAAATAGATATTTAATTCAATTCATTTTCGATAAAGAAAGTGTCAATAATTTCAATGTTGTTGCT
This sequence comes from Papaver bracteatum, assembly GCA_023529315.1. NCBI lineage: Eukaryota > Viridiplantae > Streptophyta > Magnoliopsida > Ranunculales > Papaveraceae > Papaver > Papaver bracteatum. The sequence continues at coordinate 4,277,263 of JAJJWX010000811.1, read as the reverse complement.
TTCTTGACATTAGCAGCAGTGCTCTCTTTGATTGTCGTACATCAAAAGAATGGTTGAACATGATTCTCAGGCTTGACTGGTTTTACTTCTTTACAAGAAATATGAGCATTTTTTACATCAGTGGAAGCCTCTGGTTTAGAAGAATTTTTAGCTTTAACAAATTTTACCTCTTTGCTAATATTTGAAGCATATATTCCCTTATAGCCCAATCCTCGTGTATCACGATGATTTCTACTTGCTTCTAACATTGAGGTTAAATTATTTGAGCTAGCAATGAATTTTTTAAGGTCCAAATTTTCTTCTTCCAACATCTTGATTTTATCAAGAGCACTAGCTAGATCAGCCTCAAGACGTTTTTCTCGAGAGAGATATTCACCTTCTTTCTCTTCAAAAATCTTTTGTTGAGAGTTAATCCTTGCATCATAATCAGCAAGTTTCTCTTCCAAGAAATGTACTTTTTTAAGAGTAGCATCACGAATTTTCTCTAAAAGCTCCGCTCGAGAAAGACTAGTACACACTTTGTCTTCAAGACTCTGTATTTGTTGTGAGAATTTTTCTTTCAGCAAGTTATGCTCTTCGTCGAGATTTTGAAACTTTAAGGTTAAATCTCGTTCTTTTTCAAGTGTTGAAAGAAGTTCTTTAGAACTAAAAAGAATTTGTTTGCTCAATTCCTTTAGTTCAGATGTTTTTACACTTGATCTTTCATCAGAAATCTCAAGCATAGAACTCAAAAAATCCTCGTTATCAAAAAGATATTTTTCAGAGTCTGAATCATTAATTTTGAAAACAAGGCATAACTTAGTCTCTTCTGCAGAACATTCAGACTTATTCTCAGAAGAGCAAGTAGAACTTGATGAAGAATCTCATTTTAAGCATTATTTAAAATCAAAACTTACAACGTCTTGCGATACGTTAAATGAGTCTTTCTTTAGTTTTCTCTCTCTCTTAACTCTACTTTGACCCATATCTTATAGGTTGGATCGCATCAAATACAGATTGTTAGATCTTTTTGTGTTTGCCTGCTCTAATACCAATTGAAAAGGCGACGGTACCCAAATATACCTCAAGCTAAAACTTTTCCTTCCTATAAGTCCTTTCTTCGAAAGTGATTGTCTATGGACTGAGTCGAGACAATACAAAAAATCGGTTCACACTTCGTGTGATCGTCTATGGATACAAGATCGAGACAATACAATAACAAAGTATGTTTACTTGATACAAAGGTTCAGACTTAACCAAACACAATAGGATTGCTTATCAAGTAAATAGGAATTAACGTTTGTATAATTTAATTTAATTATAATAAAACAATTATAATGCGGAAATATAAAGTAAATGACACAACAAGATTTTGTTAACGAGGAAACCGCAAATGTAGAAAAACCCCGGGACCTAGTCCAGAATTGAATACTCTTAGGATTAAGACGTTATACAAAATAAACCAACTTCGTATAGTTGAGACCAAGTAACTAAACCTATAGTTCACCTAGTTCCGTTTGTATTCCCACACATCCAACTTGTAAACAAGTTATGTACTTGGAATAATTTATTTGGTTCGTGTTCCAAACAGTAAAGTAACAACAATTCAGTTTGGTATCAACTCTGTTCAACCAAATGATATGAGTTGGACAAAGGCTCTTCTGTTTATCTCATATAAACTCATTCGTCAGGTCCTTAGATCTATCTTATGTTCAATCACCCAAGGTAATCGTTAAGATATTGCAATCAATAATTTTAATCACAGAGAATTGTATTGATGCCGATCTACACAACTAATCAATCCAATTTACCACAAGGATAAACCGATTATTAATTGGATCCTCTTTTACCGAAACAAGTATTGTGCACACAAAAGATTTATATAACCAAGTCAAAAATCTTCTATCTCTTCTTTGTCTTCAAATATTCTTAGATCTTCAATAAACACCTGCACACAACTACTTGAATCTCTGGTGATCAATCACGCACAGAACGGAGTCTGTTAACAATGGATTATCACAAGATCGTCTTTAGCACTAATAACAGTCTAAAGATCCCTGTCGAAACTTCAACTAGTTTGAGTGAATCTTATATCATAAGAGAAGATTCTCAAGCATAAACAAACTAGGTGCAATCAAAGTTCAACCACCGTTAGTCAATCAAATTAATCGAAACAAAAGATAAACCGCAATTATCTAAGCTCCCACCAACGGTACTATTAGAGCTTCTCAATCCCAAAGAAGACTTTATACTGAGCGGCCGTAAGAGATTTCGCCTAATTAGGTTACTCTCCTCGCCAAATAGGCGGATTCACCAGTAACAATATAACAAAGGAAGTTTACTGTCACGAAGGATTAGTTTGCCAGAAATGTAAACTCAAAGTATTTATAGACAAGGAAGTTTGGACACCAAGGAATTTCCAAAACCGAAAATATTCTCAAGATATTCAATAATAATTTCCAGATTCGGTTTTCATAATTCCTGAGAATGCTCTATCCAAAATATTGATCGAAAATCTCCTTGGAAAATCTTTAACTAGTAAATGCACATTACTAATTCTTATTTTCCATATATAATTAAAAACCTTAAATAAAAAGATTCTTAACTTATTTAATTTCTATCCTGGGATTTACTTCCTTCTTAGATGTAAAGGAATATCTTTGAACAATAAAAGATACGCATTAATGCATGTGTTCAAAGTGTGTCGACATCCTTTCTTTGTAAGGCCTCTTTCATACTTACTCATTTGAAACCGATTTACCACACTTCCAAACAAGTTTAGAATTGGTTCATCTGACTTTCAAGAACTATGTGATTGATCAACTAACATTCAATCATAAATCATGGGTTTAACGGTTCTACCAAAATAAGTTTCGGTTCTACATCCATGTGAGTACTTTGCATAGTCACAATAGCTTTCCAAACTTTGGTTGACTAGGTACTAGGATCGATTCCCCACATATACATGGTATCTAACTCATATGCATTGCACATGTCCATATGATCGGTTCCCCTTTGCTTAAAAACATGTTGCACATGTCCATAGGATCGGTTCCCCTTTTTGCTATAAACCTTGCTGCACCTCATACAAGGATCGATTCCCCTTTGAATGTGTTGCACCTCTTACTTGTATCGGTTTCCCTTTACCCAGATTCGGCCTTACACACACAAACTCGATCATACCATCATGTGATTACTTAAAATCAGTTTCACTAATAAAAGTCATACCAATACATAAGTCAGGCCTCATGTGAATAGTTTTACCAAAATCACAAACAAGTCATGAGAGGTTATACTAATCACACATATTTGTTTTTCATAAGATATGCAATGAAGAACATCCCCAATAACGCCCGACGATTTCATTTTTGGTTCACAACACAAGATCATGAACTTACTTCCTTAAAACATATGTAAAACATTATTTCCTAGGATGAAATCCTCACCTCATACCCATACATAATCACAATAGCATTCATACGATTATGTTGATGTTTTATCTACAAAGTTTAATGGTTAAGCAAGAAACTTCATATTGTATTCCTTAATACTATGTCTATCTAGAGTGTTCATGATTCGTTGTTTCGTTTTCAACATGCACGACTTGAAATATACGCTGGGGAATGAAACAGTTCAAGTCAAATATCACTAACCTCAAGTGGAAGGATGATGTTGTGGTTGTAGCTCCAATCTTCTTCACTTCTTCAAGTCTTCGCAATACTTGTAATGTCTCACCCTAATACTTTCAAGCTAACCTATACGAAGTTGACACTAGCACATTTAAATCAAGCGACTCTTAAATGAGTTTGGATTCACTAAAATATGATAACCAAACTTGACATACCAACGCTTGGTGGGTTCATCCGAGCTATGCTCTAGCAGAATCAAATCCTAGTTATGATTTACTATATACTACTATTCAAAATCTGCTTTTATGGTTAATTGTATTTCACATTCCTTGTCTTTTTATACCAATGGTATTTATGAGAAATTTAAATCCGAGTTGGATATGTAATGATATGAGATTGATTATACCAGTTAAATTTCTAACCTTCCAAGAATTTCATTGCAACCGTGATAAACAAATTTATATTCATTTAAAGAGAGTGTCATTTACAAGAGCAGCAATATTAGAACCAACCAAGTTTATTTTTCCAATTTGATAAAAACAATTGTTAATGGAGCAGTTATGAAGATCTTTGAATTTCATGGTTCCAAGGATTGGATTTATTGGTTTGTTATCTAATCTAATAATGTAAAGAAATTTCCTTTCCTTTTAATAGTTAGACTACTAACAAAACATAATGTAACCTGAACATTGGAGATGAAAGTTCCTTTACTTTTATGAAGCTTGAATACGTACTATGATCTTTCAAAATGTTGCATTGCAAGCCCATGATTTTCTAATTGTTATATGGTTATTTAATTACTTTATTCAATATTTTATTGGTTCTTAGTGTTAGACTTTATGTTGGTTTAGCAACAAATCAGGTTTAGCTTAAGTTAACCTAGATTTAGTTCTAATCTAATCTGGATCAAGTATATGCCAGATTAAGGGAAGATTAGAGTTAAATATAGGTATTAAATTATCTTAATGTTAGCTGAGGTGTCATGTTGACTAAGCATGACTCACCTAGTGAGGTTTCATCTAACTAATGATAGACAGGTTAGATGACACATAGCTATTAAGTGATGACTATGCCCTCTTCTAACCTCTTGTATATATCCATAATTTAGTGATTTTTCGTTAATCTAAGCAAGAGAAAATATAAGTAGAAGCTAAGTCATTGAACCTGTTACAACTAATGATGTTTCACTTTTTTTTTTGAACTTGCATATGCGTGTTGTGTATTATGTTCTTGTGATGCTTCTATTGATGATGCATGGTTCTTAAATGGATGTGTATCATGTCGTTATGTCGTTCTAGTTTCCGATGCCAAACTCTGAAATAGCAAAGTACTAATCTTGCTTAATATTACAGTGATGTTTTGGTATACCTAAATTAGAACTACATGAAGAATGTTATCAGTATAGTGTGAGCTGAATACTTTGTATATGCTGGTTTTAAACTTGTAGGATATGCTAATACTAGGGATAAGAATGTTTTCAGCATAAGGGTAATTATATAATCATGTTTAAGCATAATGAATTATGATTATGGAACTGAAATTCCAACATTCTACTTTTATTTCCACTAGTAATTACATGTTTTTAAACTAGGGTATATACAGAATCAAGTGTTTGGTTTACTTACCTGAATTTGTTGGTTGAGTTTAATTATTTGTTCAATGTGACTCTCAAAGAGAACCAAAGTTGGGTTGACATTAGCCTTACCAAAGTTTTGATATCGATACTAATACCCTATAGATGTCAGATCAACAGTTTGTTACTTGAACTTTTAGGCGCAAACCTGTTGTTGTAGGTAGTTCATTTGCTTTACAGGAGATCTAGAGCTTGGGAAGCAAGTAATTCCGAAGAAGCTTCCAAGGGTATAAGGTTTTCATAGCAAGCCTGAAGTGTATTATCTCTCGAATGGGATCAGATAATTCAATGCATGGGCATAGTGTCATGTACTTGACTTGGTTGTAGCCGATACTGCAGCTTATGGATGAAAGATCCATATGTTATTCACATTCATGTATGTTAAGATGTATTTCTGACTTTGTTCATCTTAAAGGTCTTACAAGCATAAGAGTTGTAGATTCCTTGCAACATTATAGATGCAAGTGTTGATTGTTGAAGGATGTCGGTTGCTGGAGCATGCTTAGGGACCATTACAACAGCGAAGGATGATTATTGGGAGTAGGATATTGGTCTTGGTGTTTCAACTTCTCCTAGATAACAACATGCAGCAGTTTTGTGGATGCACGACTCCGTGTTTCTGGAGTTTTATTTTGTAAGCTCTATGTTGTCAGAAAGTTTTGGTTCAACAGTTGCTCATGTCTGTGCTTACCATGGTCAACTAGAGTGCATGTAAGAGTTACTACTAGCAGGGATGATCCCAATGCACTAACCGACGAAGGTGAAACTTTGCTTATAAAGTCATTATCAAGAAATACACAACTTGTGAAGAGGTCATTCTGGAAAATGGAAATATGATTGGAAAATCTTAGTTATCTGGAGTAGCTTACAAACTTACAATGAGGAGGCGTCATGCAGAACCTTCAAAATAGATCACAGATAACAGTGAAGTTCGGGATGATGATATCATAGGTAGTGCATTCTATCGAGGAGCAAGTACCTTGGGTTGGCAGTGAATGTGTTAGTCTGATTTTACAAAGATCCATCCTTTTATAAGGTACCAGGTGATACCTATGTGGATAATATTTCTTAGATCATTGAGACACAACAGCCTCAGAATATTCCTGGGTTTAAGGGTCTGCTAATTCTTAGTCGTTCTTGTAGGAGACTCCTGGAAATATTTGATACCAGTACTGCCTGGTTCAGTAGAAGCAGAAGTCTTCCTCTGCTCAGTACTTACATGGGTTTATGGCAGTCATCAGAATCTGTATTACCAAGGAGGTTCTTATGGCGGCAATGATGTCAGTGAATTGTACTCTAGATACTATGGTGATTACATCTGATGACAGAACATCGTAAGCTCTATGGTGATCATGGTTAAAAGTTTATTTGTAAAGATTGTTTCTCAGCTGGGTTCTCATAAAACATGTTGGAACAATAACATATATCGGACAAGTTGAGTGTCTATTGAAGTTTTGATGTAATGCTCAAAGAGATGAGTACTGATTAAAGGTTAATGTTGTGATGGAGTTGGACGTTGTGGTTCACCACTCTATTTTTGTGTTGTTGGAGGTTGAATATTCACGTGGACATGGTGACTGTCCATTGAAGAACTTACTTGTAAAGCATTTTTTTTACAGCAGTCAGGTATGTTTTTTTTCTTTATGGTGCATATTTGAACTTCATAGTATACTAGTTTGTTGTATCTATGTCGTTTGATTTTCAGTTTTCTGAAAATTGTAATTGTATGTAATCTATAAGAGACTAAGCGTTGCCAAAGTGATGCTTTGAGAGAGATGAAAGAAATTTAATGAGAATAAGTGATGAGTGCAGTAGTCTTGATGTAACTTTTATTATTTCCATGTGTTTCCAAAGTGATGATTTGGGAGCTGATAAAAGCTACATATTTCGTTATGAAAGGACTATAAAATTATATTTCATAAGTTGTTCGTATGACGATGCCCAAAGGTTAATCATACTTGTAACGTCTGTAACAGAGCAAGATAATCTATTTATACATAGTACATGATAAGACTTTTCGACCCAAAGTTTTAAAAGGTCCGTTGAGTACTATGTATAGGCTGATTAGTCTTGTTTTTGGTTAGGACTTTAGTAAATCACAAGTTTACCCAAAGGTGAAGTTGTGGTGTATTAAGTCTGAAATCAGAATTTTATTATCATTTAGTTTCAATAACAATTGTTAGTTCTAATTTATAGTTATATGAAGTTTCATATGCTAGTTTTTTTAATATCGTCTAAACAGAGATAGTTGTTGCTGTTGTAAGCTATTCATATTATCTGAACATAGAATGATAAAGTATAAATAGCGGCAAAATTCCACGGAACAGTGGAAGTATGATAATTTTGTTTCATCATCACTTACATGTGTTCTTTCTATTTATATTATTGAGAACAATATAGAAAATTCTCTTCGGAGATGTATGTCATAATGACAACAGAAAGTACTTAAAGAGACAAATCATGTTGAGCACAAAAAATCTCTTTGGAGATTAGAAAGAAGTCTCGTATTGAGTACATAAAGTCGACATAGCTTATATTGAGCACAGAAAATCTCTGTGGAGACAGCTCATATAGAGTAAATAAAGTTTTTTCGGAGACATCTCATAAGGAATTTGAGTTTTGATATAGTCTCTTAAATGAGATATTAGAATATCTCAGTTGAAATCATAAGGAATCTTGTTGTAGTCTCTTAAGTGACACATTAGCAGATCTAAAGTAAAATCATAATGAGTTCACTGTAGTTTCTTAATTGACAAATTAGCAGATTTCTTTTGAGATCATTTACCGTAGTCTCTTAGCCGAGATATTGGTGTAGATCATTTGTTATAGTCTTTTAACAGAGACACTGTCAGATCTCAGTTAAGATCGAGACTTTTATTGTATAGTCTGTTAAATGAGGCATTAGTGTAAATATTAAGTTAAGATTATAAAGAAATCTCATAGCAGAGATATCAACAACTATTTCGATACTAAAGAAGTCTTTTGAATAAAGAAGTTTCTTAAATGAGACATTGGCAGATCTTTTGAGATCATGGGGAAATCTATAGAATCGGATATAATGATCACAATTATGATTTTAAAGAAGTCCCTCAATTGAGACGAACGATCTCTTCAAAGATCATTTAAAATAATCAATTTTGAAGTATATACATCTTGTTATAAAGATCAGTTGAATGCATAAAGTTTAGCATAGAATTGGTGTACCTTTTAATTTTATGATTATGGAAATGGCGTATGCATCTTCTAAATGGTGTGTAGGTCTTCATAGTCGAATGCTAACGTGCATTTATCTTGAGCCTGCAGTTTACAGTAAAGAATTTTTCGCTAACCAAAGTGGGAGATGTTAGACTTTATATTGGTTTAGCAACAAATCAGTGTTATCTTAAGTTAATCTAGGTTTAGTTCTAATCTAATCTGGATCAAGTATATTCCAGATTAAGGAAAGATTAGAGTTAAATATGGGTATTAGATTAGCTTAATGTTTGTTGAGGTGTCACGTTGACTAAGCATGACTCACCTAGTGAGGTGTCATCCAACTAATGATGGACAGGTTGGATGACACATAGCTATCAAGTGATGACTAAGCCTCTTCTAACCTCTTGTATATTTCCAGAATTTTGTGATTTTCCATTAAGCTAAGAAAGAGGAAATAGAAGTAGAAGCTAAGTCATTGAACCTGTTACAACTAATGATGTCTCACTTCTTTTTTTGAACTTGCATATGTGTGTTGTGTATTATGTTCTTGTGATGCTTCTATTGATGATGCATGGTTCTTAAATGGATGTGTATCATGTCGTTATGTCATTCTAGTTTACGATGCTAATTAAACTCTGAAATAGTAAAGTACTAATCTTGCTTAATATTACAGTCATGTTTTGGTGTACCTAAATCAGAACTACATAAAGAATGTTATCAATATAGTGTGAGCAGAATACTTTGTATATGCTGGTTTTAAACTTGTAGGATATGCTAATACTAGGGATAAGAATGTTTTCAGCATAAGGGTAATTATATAATCATGTTTAAGCATAATGAATTATGATTATGGAACTGAAATTCCAACATTCTACTTTTATTTCCACTAGTAATTACATGTTTTTAAACTAGGGTATATATAGAATCAACTGTTTGGTTTACTTACCTGGAGCTGTTGGTTGAGTTTAATTATTTGTTCGATGTGACTCTCAAAGAGAACCAAAGTTGGGTTGACAGTAGCCTTACCAAAGTTTTTATATCGATACCAATACCCTACAAATGTCAGATCAACAGTTTATTACTTGAACTTTTAGGCGCAAACCTGTAGTTGTAGGTAGTTCATTTTCTTTACAGGAGATCTGGAGCTTGGAAAGCAAGTAATTCTGAAAAATCTTCAAGGGTAGAAGGTTTTCATAGCAAGCCTGAAGTGTATTATCTCTCGAACGGGATCATAGAATCCAATGCATGGGCATAATGTCCTGTACTTGACTTGGTTGTAGCCGATACTGCAGCTTATGGATGAACGATCCATGTGTTATTCACACTCATGTATGTTAAGATGTATTTCTGACTTTGTTCATCTTAAAGGTCTTACAAGAATAAGAGTTGTAGCTTCCTTGCAACATTATAGATGCAAGTGTTGATTGTTGAAGGATGTATATTGCCGGAGCATGCTTAGGTACAATTACAACAGCGAAGGATGATTATTGGGAGTGGGATATTGATCTTGGTGTTTCAACTTATCCTAGATAACAACATGCAACAGTTTTGTGGATGCACGACTCCGTGTTTCTGGAATTTTATTTTGTGAGCTTTATGTTTTCAGAAAGTTTCGGTTCAACAGTTGCTCATGTCTGTGCTTACCATGGTCAACTAGAGTGCATGCAAGAGTTACTACTAGCAGGGCTTATCCCAATGCACTGACCGATGAAGGTGAAACTTTGCTTACAAAGTCATTATCAATAAATACACAACTTGTGAAGTGGTCATTCTGAAAAATGGAGATATGATTGGAAAAGCTTGGTTATCTGGAGCAGCTTACAAACTTACAAGGAGGAAGCATAATGCAGAACCTTCAAAACAGATCACATATAGTAGTGAAGTTCGGGATGATGATCTCATAGGTAGTGCATTCTACCGAGGAGCAAGTACCTTGGGTTGGCAGTGAATGTGTTGGTCTAAGTTTACCAGGATCCATCCTTTTATAAGGTACCAGGTGATACCTCTGTGGAAAATATTTCTTTGATCATTGGGACACAACATCCTCAGAATATTCCTGGGTTTAAGGGTCTGCTAATTGTTAGTCGTTCTTGTGGGCGACTCCTAAAAGTATTTGATACCAGTACTGCCTGGTTCAGTTGGAGTAGAAGTTCTCCTCTGCTCAGGACTTACATGGGTTTATGGCAGTCATCAGAATCTGGATTACCAAGGAGGTTATTATGGTAGCAATGATGTCAGTGGAATGCACTCTAGATACTATGGCGATTACATCTGATGACATAACATCGTAAACTTTATAGTGATCATTGTTACAAATTTCCTGGCAAAGATTGTTTCTCAGAGGGTTCTCATAAAACATGTTGGAACGATAACATATATTGGACAAGTTGAGTGTCTATTGCAGTGTTGATGCAATGTCAAAGAGCTGAGGACTGATTAAAGGTTAGTGATGTGATGGAGTTGGATGTTATGGTTCATAACTCTACTGCTGTGTTATTGGAGGTTGAATATTCACGTGGACATGGTGACTGGCCATTGAAGAACTTACTTGTAAAGCGTTTTTTTTGGCAGCAGTCAGGTATGTTTTTTATTTATGGTGCATATTTGAACTTCATAGTATACTAGTTTGTTGTATCTATGTCGTTTGATTTTAAGTTTTGTGAAAATTTTAATTGTATGTAATCTATACCTTTTCATTACTCGACTAAGCATTGCCAAAGCGATGCTTTGAGAGCGATGAAAGAAATTTAATGAAAATAAGTGATGAGTGTAGCAGTCTTGATGTAACTTTTATTATTTTCATGTGTTGCCAAAGTGATGATTTGGGAGCTGATAAAAGCTACATATTTCGTTATGAAAGGACTATTAAATTATATTTCAAAAGTTGTTCGTATGACGATGCCCAAAGGTTAATCATACTTGTAACGTCTGTAACGGAGCAAGATAATCTATTTATACATAGTACATGATAAGACTTTTCGACCCAAAGTTTTAAAAGGTCCGTTGAGTACTATGTATAGGCTGATTAGTCTTGTTTTTGGTACATAAAGTCGACATAGCTCATATTGAGCACAGAAAGTCTCTGTGGAGACAGCTCATATAGAGTAAATAAAGTCTCTTCGGAGACATCTCATAAGGAATTTGAGTTTTGTTGTAGTCTCTTAAATGAGATATTAGCATATCTCAGTTGAGATCTTAAAGAATCTTGTTGTAGTCTCTTAAGTGAGACATTAGCAGATCTAAAGTGAAATCATAATGAGTTCACTGTAGTTTCTTAATTGAAAAATTTGTAGATCTCTTTTGAGATCATTTACCATAGTCTCTTAGCCGAGATATTGGTGTATATCATTTGTTATAGTATTTTAACAGAGACACTGGCATATCTCAGTTAAGATCGAGACTTTTACTATATAGTCTCGTAATTGAGACATTGGTGTAAATCTTAAGTTAAGATCATAAAGAAATCTCATAGAAGAGATATCAACAACTATTTCGAGATTAAAGAAGTATTTTGAATACGATCTAAAGAAGTCCCTTGAATGAGATATAATCTCAGTTGTGATTATAAAGAAGTCTTGAAAAGGCGAGGGTACCCAAATATACATCAAGCTATTACTTTTCCATCCTATAAGTCCTTTCCCCGAAAGTGATTGTCTATGGTATGAGTCGAGACAATACAACAAATCGGTTAACACTTTGTGTGATCTTCTATGGATACGAGATCGAGATAATACAACAACAAAGTGTGTTTACTTGATACAAAGGTTCGGATTTAACCAAACACAATAGGATTCACATATCAAGTAAATAGGAATTAACGTTTGTGCAATTTACTTTAATTATAATAAAACAATTATAATGCGGAAATATAAAGTAAATGACACAGCAATATTTTGTTAACAAGGAAACCGCAAATGCAGAAAAACCCCGGGACCTAGTCCAGAATTGAATACTATCAGGATTAAGTCGCTATACAAAATAATTCCAACTTCGTATAGTTGAGACCAAGCAACTAAACCTATAGTTCACCTAGTTCCGTCTGTATTCCCACGCCTCCAACCTGTAAACAAGTCACGTACTTGGACCAATTCCTTTGGTTCGTATTCCAAACAGTAAAGGAACAACAAATATGTTTGGTATCAACTCTCTTCAACCAAGTGATATGAGTTACGCAAAGGTTCCCTTGTTTATCTTAACATAAACTCCTTTTCCAGGTTCCAAGATCTATCTTATGTTCAATCACCCAAATGCAATCGTTAAGATTAAGCCAACAACACTCTTAATCCAAATAATTGTGTTGATGTCGATCTTCCTCATTTAATCAATCCAATCTACCACAAGGATAAATGATTATTAATTGGATCCTTTTTTTCCCGAACAAGTATTGTGCACACCACAGATTATAAACACCAAGTCAGAAATCTTCTATCTCTTCTTCATCTTCAAACCTTCTTAGATCTTCAATAAACACCTGCACACAACTACTTGAATCTCTTGTGATCAATCACACACAGAACGAAGTCTGTTAACAATGGATTATCACAAGATCGTCTTTAGATCTAACAACAGTCTAAAGATCCATGTCAAAACCTTGAACTAGTTTGAGTGAATCTTATATCAGAAGATAAGATTCCCAAGCATAAACAAACTAGGTGCAATCAGAGTTCATCCACCGTTAGTCAATCAAATCAGTACGAAAACTAAAGATAAACCGTAATATCTAGTTTCCCACCAACAGGTCGCGCTAGAGCTTTTCAATCCCAAAGAAGACTTTAAATTACGCGGATGTAAGAGATTTTATCTAATTAGATTACTCTCCTCTCTGATAGGCGGCTTCACCAGTAACAAAGACAAAAGAGGAAGTCTATTGTTACGCAAGATTAGTTTGCTAGAAATGCAAACTCAAAGTATTTATAGACAAGGAAGTTTGGACACCAAGGAATTTCCAAAAACGAAAATATTCTCAAGATATTTTTCATTACTACACCAAATTCGGTTTTCATAATTCCTGTGAATACACTGTCCAAAAATACGATCGAAATCTCCTTGGAAAATCTTTAACTAGCAAATGCACATTACTAATTCTTATTTTCCATATATAATTAAAAACCATTAATTAAAAAGATTCTTAACTTATTTAAATTCGATCTTGGGATTTACTTCCTTCTTAGCCTTTAAGGAATATCTTTGAATAATATAGAATAAGCATTAATGCACCGTGTTCAAAGTGTGTCGACATCTTACTCTTTCAAGTCCTTTTTCATACTTACTCACTTGAAATCGATTTACCACACTTCCAAACAAGTTTAGAATTGGTTCATCTGACTCTCAAGAACTATGTGATTGATTAAGTAACACTCAATCACAAACCATGGGTTTAATGGTTCTACAGAAACAAGTTTCGGTTCTACCTCCATGTGAGTATTGTGCATAGTCACACTATCTTACCATAATTCGGCTGACTAGGTACTAGGATCGTTTCCCCACATATATTTGGTATCTAACTTGTATGCACTGCATATGTCCATAGGATCGGTTCCCCCTTCCCAAAAACGTGTTGCACATGTTCATAAGATCGGTTCCCCTTTCTTCCATAAACCTTGATGCACCTCATACAAGGATCGGTTCCCCTTGTGATGCACTACACCTCTTACTAGGATCGATTCCCATTATCCTAATAATTAGTCAGACACTCACAAACCCGATTATACCCCAGGTGATTACTTAAGATCGGTTTCACTAATAAAAGTCATACCAATACATAAGTCATGCCTCATGTGAATAGTTTTACCAAGAACACAAACAAGTCATGAGAGGTTATACTAATCACACATATTGGTAGTTCATAAGATATGCAATGAAGATTAGCCCCAATAACGCCTGGCGATTTCCTTTTCGGTTCACAACACATATTATGAACTTACTTCCATAGAACACATGTAAACATTGTTCCCTAGGATGAAATCCTCACCTCATACCCATACATAATCACAATAGCATTCATACGATTATGTCGATGCCTTATATACAAAGTTTAATGATTAAGCAAGAAACGTCATATTGTATTCCTTAATACTATGTCTATCTGGAGTGTTCATGCTTCGCAGTTTTATGTTTTCAATATGCACGACTTGAAAGATATGTTAGGGAATGAAACAGTTCAAGTCAAATATCACTAACCTCAAGTGGAAGGATGATGTTGTGGTTGTAGCTCCGTTCTTCTTCACTTCTATAAGTCTTCGCAATACTTGTAATGTCTCACCCTAATACTTTAAAGCTAACCTATACGAAGTTGACTCTAGTACATTTAAATCAAGCGACTCTTAAATGAGTTTGGGTTCACTAAAATATGACAACCAAACTTGACATACCAACGCTTGGTGGGTTCAACTGAGCAATGCTCTAACAAGTCTCTTAAATGATACATTGGCAGATCTTTTCGGATATAATGATCTCAGTTAAAATTTTAAAGCAGTCCCTCAATTGAGACGAACGATCTCTTCAAAGATCATCTAGAATACTCAATTTTGAAGTATATAAATCTTGTTGTAAAGTTCAGTTGAATGCATAAAGTTTAGCTTAGAATTTTTGTACGTTTTAGTTTTCTGATTATGGAAATGGCGTATGCATCTTCTAAATGGTGTGAAGGTCTTCATAGACGAATGCTAACATGGGTTTATCTTGAGCCTGCAGTTTACAGTAAAGAATTTGTCGCTAACCAAAGTGGGAGATGTTTGACTTTATGTTGGTTTAGCAACAAATCAGGCTTAGCTTAAGTTAATCTAGGTTTAGTTCTAATCTAATCTGGATCAAGAATATGCCAGATTAAGGAAAGATCAGAGTTAAATATGGGTATTAGATTAGCTTAATGTTTGCTTAGGTGTCATGTTGACTAAGCATGACTCACCTAGTGAGGTGTCATCCAACTAATGATGGATAGGTTGGATGACACATAGATATCAAGTGATGACTAAGCCCTCTTCTAACCTCTTGTATATATCCACAATTTTGTGATTTTCCATTAAGCTAAGCAAGAGGAAATAAAAGTAGAAGCTAAGTCATTGAACCTGTTACAACTAATGATGTGTCACTTCTTTTTTTGAACTTGCATATGCGTGTTGTGTATTATGTTCTTGTGAATGCTTCTATTGATGATGCATGGTTCTTAAATGGATGTGTATCATGTCGTTATGTCGTTCTAGTTTACGATGCTAAACTCTGAAATAGCAAAGTACTAATCTTGCTTAATATTGCCGTCAAGTTTTGGTGTACCTAAATCATAACTTCATGAAGAATGTTATCAGTATAATATGAGCTGAATACTTTGTATATGATGGTTTTAAACTTGTAGGATATGCTAATACTAGGGCTAAGAATGTTTTCAGCATAAAGGTAATTATGTAATCATGTTTAAGCATAATGAATTATGATTATGGAGCTGAAATTCCAACACTTAGGACACAAGTATTCAATATTTTAGCTTAATGAAATTTTTATCAGTTTTTGAAAATATTATTTTTGTTTTTGATGAAATTAATTTTAACACATGAATCCCCATATTTCATAAACAGGCACAGGTGAAAAACTAGTTTCTGTTATAAACGTGTAATTATGTTAAGAATATCTAGGGTGAATCTCGTTTATTATTGGGATGCCCTTGTGTCTAGCCCTATAAATAGAGGCTCTAATATTTGTCTAACATACTAATGAATAGAATTTCTCTCTTCTTCTTCCCCTCTATTTTGTGTCTCTTGTTCTTTGTCTTCTATATCACAACACGTCATTAGCAACGTAGCTCTAGTCACTAAGCTAAGCCATTAATAATGATCGATTTTCAATTATTTTTTATTTATTTTGTTTTTATAGTATCTTAACGAAAACCCTAATTCTATTTATTTTTTATAAGGGGTTTAGTTATTTTTCCTTTGTGCAAAAATGGATACATCTTGATATATGGATGGACTTGTTTCGACTATTTTTTCATGTATATATGAATTATATGTTATTACATAATCTGTTCGTATTGGTTTATGCCTTAAGCTAATGCTTATATATGTCCTTTCTTTCTATAGATCGATTATTGGGTTGGACAAGTACCTATATGCGTAAGGCACCTTGCATTGTACACCTTGCACTGCATGCGTAAGGCACCACTGCCGATGGGGACCGAAGGTGCTAATGCATATACACGGCATAACTACAGTAAAAGCTTATAAAACTTTTTATTTACTTATATATAGTATCTTAATACCGTCACCAATTCTGTGATAAGATTCCTTTTTTATTTATTTATCACGGAAATTACTTGTAATTAGTGTTTTTCTTTTTGTGTAAACATCCGTGTATTCTTCTACCATGAATTTTCATGGATTTTATATATTTTTGCAACCCAACAACGAGAGGTTTTCTCGAAGTTATTTTTCGGGTTCAATTAAAATCCTATAGTTTCTATTCCTTTTATGAAACTGTAATCACCAAAAATTGGTGTCATCGCGGTTTAGTTACCTTTACGGTAATTAATCATATGCATGGTTGAAAAACCTACGGCCAATTAATTTTGGTATCTTCGTCTTTTTGATGAAGATCATATGATTTTTATAATCGGTTTCTAATTTATTTATTTTTAAGAAACAATCTATCAACTACGAACTGGATTTTTCCTATGCGATGACTAAGTCGACATTTTTTTTTTCTTTTTGTCGATGCAATTTTGGTGTATTATACTAACCGATATTGGTTTTCTCCATCAATTCAACGAAGGAGATGTTAAAATTGGCATTCTAAGAAATTATAGCCAGTTTGACGATAATCGTATAAACAAACCTTTATCAATCATGGTTTTATTTTTCTATTAATAAACCATTGTTTTCCATTTCTTACGGGAAATCATGGATTCCTTAACAACAAAAATGATCTCTTTATATTCTTAAAAAGTATCATATAAGTCAATTGATTTGGCTTTTCCCTATCGATCCTAAAGGGATATATAAAATATCGTTATTATGATATTTTCAATTGCTAACGCTGACAGTACACAAAATTGTTGCATTCTCGAGGGATATTGAGAAATTTTTATCTTTCCTCGCTGTAATAATCTCCAATATTTGGACCGTTCCACTTGTAGTTGGAATTAATACAGTTTGACACAAAAGATCAAAGGGTGCGCACCCGGATTGTTAGCCTATCTCATTAGTCTTTGTAATGACTATATTGATCTTAAAATTAATTTATTTTGATGAAATAAAGTGTCCATAATTTCATTCTTAGGTGAATGGATATCTCGTCGGCCTTAAGGTCACTGGAGATTTGGAGTTTTGGTTTCATATTTTTTTATGCTTTTCAAAAATAAAATCCATGGTTGATGTTCAATCTTGTATGTCAAGTAGACTGCAATACTATTTTATTTTTTTTGGACAATTTTTTTTTTTGGCTCTTGAAGTCAATATCAATCGTCCATAAATTATTATGAGTATATGTCCTTGAGTAAATCGGATAATACTTTACGATTTTTTTTCGTATATGAGACGAAAATATTTCCGCCATAATCAGGGGGAGACTATACACCACTAGAAGTTGGTGTTCATTAACTTAAGCGTTATATCAATTTTTCTCCCATCACGATAAAATCGATTAAGACTGTCATTATATGATTGGCGTGAAATTTCGCATTTTGCTTTTATATAAGCTTTTACCTCTTAAGAAGAAATCCAGTCACATGTAGCAAATAAGTAGCGTTCTATAAGAGGCTACGGGTAATTCTCCAATTGAGTCTACCAAATTATGATTCATGTTCTCAAATTTAATATCTTGTCACTTGATAATGATGAGATTATAATGCCCGCGGGCGCTAGTACCAGTATTTCTGTGAATTTTTCAAGATATGCATACATTTGAGAATTATGTGGGATCGTAATTAATTAATATATTGTCGAATATTAATTTAAAGTAGCTACTGAAATAAATGATGGTTGTTTTGAACCCCTATGCAGAGGAATATCGACATATGTGATTGGTTGGCATACAATCCAAATTAAGTTGGATTAGTTTCTCAATTAACGCAATTTTTGGATCCAAAACTTAACACTTAAAAAAAATGCCAAGCCTATTAATTACAGGCTAGTGTAGTCATAATGCGTTATACGAAAAAAAATTCGTTGTAAAAACGATTTAAGGGTTTAATTTTCTTTCTCAAACCCTAGGATTGATTCATTAATTGTTCTCTTTATACAATGCACTTGGCGTGGTAGTCTCTGAAGGACTCATATTGCGTTGACACAAGAAATGCGGTCGAAGAACATATTGAATTTGTAATCTTTTGAGGATTCAAAATTTTATTCAAGCAGCCACCTTATTTGCTTACATAAGGTTTAACAATCCTTTATGTGTTTTTAGAAATTTGGTACACAACCACAAATCCGGATTAATTAGTTGATGATTTCAACGTTATAGGTCTCTTGAGGAGTCCTTAAAAACACATAAATCCACGCGTTAGCAGCATAAATTCTATTTTTTTCTTTCTCTTTCTTAAATCTGCAGTTGAAATTATGCTAGCTTAAACTCTTCTTTACGATAGACTAGAGTTTTAATTTTGATGCTTATTTCTTGAAAAACTCGTGTAGTTGAGTTAGCATCGATAAATATGTCAAAAGTTGTACTCTTTTCCCTTGGATTCAGGATTTATCCCATGTGGTTTTCCTGACAAGGTTTTAACGAGGCAACATCTCTGACGTTTAATATATTTTTTTTAATGTTGATATTTGTGCTCTTTTTCCTTCATCCAAATTTTTTCCCATTGGGTTTTATTGGCAAGGTTTTAGTGAGGCAATTTAATTCAACATGATGGTCATCCAAGGGGGAGTTGTATATATTTTGGTTGTTTAGTGGATGCCCACATTTGATTAAACCAAATCAACTTAATCATCTCCTAAGAATTTGGATTTCCTTATAACAAATACGATTTTTGTTCACGTATGATAAGGTATTCATATCTTGGCACTTTGTTCTCCAAGAAATCAGCAATCCAAGACACAAGTACTTAATGTATCTTAAAGAAGCATGAAGACTCGAGAACACTACCAATAGAAGACTAACACAAACAAAGACTTCATCAACTGGAAGATTCTCACGAACGCATTATTATATTCAGCATTCAAGAAATTCGTTCACCGAAATTGGGAAGTCTCATCTCAAAGATTTGCAAGCCAAGAATTTACTAAAGTACTCATCGGGGGGAGCACCATCGCATAAGGTGCATTCTGTTGGACTTATTGTGTTGTAATCTTTTTCCTTCATCAAGGTTTTTCCCACTGGGTTTTCCTTGTCAAGGTTTTAGCGAGGAAACATTTGCATGTTCAAATTTTTTTAAGTTTCGTTAATTGTACTCTTTTCCCTTCGATCAGGTTTTGTCTTTTTGGAATTTCCTGACAAGGTTTTAACGAGGCAATTAGCTTAGACACAATGTCATCAGGGGGAGTGTTATAAACGTGTAATTATGTTAAGAATATCTAGGGTGAATCTCGTTTATTATTGGGATGCCCTTGTGTCTAGCCCTATAAATAGAGGCTCTAATATTTGTCTAACATACTAATGAATAGAACTTCTCTCTTCTTCTTCCCCTTTACTTTGTGTCTCCTTCTCTCTTTCTCTATTTCACAACAGTTTCACATAATTAATCAGTTATTTGACAAATTAAGAAGGTAAAAAAGTTCCCTATGGTCATTTTCACTTTCGTACAAGTGTTATATCGATTCTGTGGAATTATTCCAGCATGTATTCTTGGAGTACCTGGATACTAAAAAGTCGGGACTAAAAACTGATTTTGTAAATGAGGTTTTTCAATTTTCATAGACAAATGAAGCTTCAAGCAAACCCAAGCACTCGAGGCGTTTGCTGTAATTTTGAAGTCGCTAGCTTCTGGAAAGAAAGGGGAGTATGAAAGTCTTCTGGTGGAAAAATTGTTAGCCCAAATGCCATTACCAGCAGATTGGATTTGGAATCTGGTCAACAATATGCCAAAAAAGCAGTCTTGAAGAGATCGAGTTCAGTCACGTTTAATTTGATAAATAAAATGTAAGGCGAACCAGGTTGCTGCTAAATTGGCATCTCATCTCAATGCAACATCATCATGTTCTTGTCGATTTGAGAACCACCTCATGTTTTGGTTAGGCATCTCTCTCTTATGATACCATCTCAATGCTACGTTCCTTTTTCTGATCAGAAATCGAAGTGTTTACCAGAACTTTATTTATAATATATTACTGGGAGAGATGGTTCGAGTGGACCATAACTCCATTACAAAGCAGTTCCATATAAAACCAAAACCATACTTAAATAAAACTGGCTAATTAAGCATATATCTAGAGACAAAGAGTTGCAGGGACATCAGATACTCTCTTCTCCTTTTATTTTCCAGCAAAGCGTCTCCAGCTTTAATTGATCCTGCAAGTGCATACAGTGTTTAGTTTTAGTGTGTACATATATCAAATATCTTGTGTTAACCAAAAAAGACCAGTGTAAATCCATGGAATCTCAGCTGAGTAACCTGATATTATGAAATTCTGAAGTTTGTGTGTAAGATATATACAAGTTAAGATAAGTTAATTAGCTGAGATTTTGATCGATAACTTACGTGCTGCAATCAATGTTTTTGGAGATAGGGTAAGAGAGAGGAACACCACACTTGGTAGGGAGTCCACTGGCTGCATCTTCTTTTATGTTCTGGTACTTATTAGCCGCATCTTTAACACAGCTGCAAGCTTGGCGTTTGTCTTCGATGGTAACTGCCATCCCTTTGATTTGCTTAACTCCATCACAACATGCTGGAACAGGCACAGCTGCAGTGCCGACCAAGTATGGCATGCATTGCACAAGGCACTTGTCAACATCGGTACAGGTAAAGGCTGCTTGGGTTGGTTCCACCATCACATGAGCCATGGCTAGAACAACAACAACACAGAAAAACACCTTCACCATCTTTCTTTTATGAGAACTGAAATTACTTAAGTAGTATATATGTATTTGCGTATGTATCACTCAGTAGTTGATCTTTCTGTGCTTAATGGAGAAGAGTTATGGGGTTTATATAGTAGTCATAGTGATGAACATGCAATATCTTTCTGAACCAATTTAAGGTAGCTTTGATGGATCAGTTACACTCTTTTGGCTTGTAATGTAGCTTGTTAAATTGTCATTTAGTTTCTTGATAGGGCAAACATGATAAGAGTTTGTTATTCTTGTTACGCCTCTCCATTATGGAAATACCGAGTTTTTTTGTTGCAGACATTTGCAAGAGCCTGTATTTGCCTTTACATTTGAGCCTGTATGACCCTGAACTTCACAGTTGAGCAAATAAAACACTAGTGCAGAACGATATTTATGTTAGGATCCTACATCACCATGAGAAGTTCACCACACCAGGCGAAATGCGTTTTTCCTTGCATTACATTGCCTTGAAGAAAACAAGTGCTTCATTTTAAATTTTCTGCCAGTTAGCTCGCCTCAATTCTAATAAAACGAAAAAAATATGAACTGATACAAGAATGTATTAAAATTTGCCCTTTTGCTCTCAAAAAAAAAAAAAAAAAAATACAAGAATGTATGCCAAAATTTTCTGGTTATAGAAGACAAAAAGGAAAAAATATGAAGTGATACAAGAATGTATGCCGAAATGATAGAGATGCAGATGTTTCCTAATTTGTTGTCGTTCAATATCTGCTACCTCCTTTACCACCTCTTCCTCCGCCTCTGCCACTACCTCTAGCACCACCTCTAGCTCCGCCTCTGCCACCGCTTTTACCACTGCCTCTACCTTTGAATCCACCATCATCTCTACTTCCGCCTCTACCACCGCTTTTACCACTGCCTCTACCTTTGAATCCACCATCATCTCTACTTCCACCTCTACCTCCGCCTCTACCACCACTTCTACCACCCCCTCTACCTCCGAATCCACTTTCATCTCTACTACTTCCACCCCTACCTCTGCCGCCTCTACCTCCCCCTATCTTTCCATTTCTTCCGAACTTTTTCCCTCTTGAAGTCTTCGAGAAAGAAGCTTTGTTTGCTTCCTGTTGTCTGTTCTTCCTAACTTGGTCAGGATCTCTTAGTTCTGAAGGAATGTGCGCATTTGGAATCGCTCGAGATCTAGTTCCCCCTCTTAACGGTCTACCACCACCTCTTCTTCCTCGTGATGAATCTCTGGACACTGGTCAAGAAAAACATAAGCATTCCTTAACAAACTTTCTTATCATCTATGTAAAACAAGGACAGAGCAAAAGATACTTTTCGTGCCGTACACATATCAAAGTACAGTTTATCAATAGCAGACAACCAAAAAAGTAGGTGAATATGAGTATACCTGTAGAGCCTCCTCGTTCTCCACTTCCCTCGTCAGATGGTCCTTCATTATTTGACCCCCCAAAAGAAACCTTACTATGAGACCGTTCTTTCCACCTTTTGTATATGCCAGTCTTGGTAGTTGTCACTTTTGCGCCACTTTCAGTTATAATCTGCATGACGACAACATCCGGACTTGGATTAATCATCAGTACACCAATGTAGAAAATTAAAGAAAATATTGGATGAATCATTAGTGCACCAATGTAGAAAATTAAAGAAAATATAATCTCCGATCTCCAACATCAAAGTATGGGGTACCAGATATAATGGGAATCAGCTCCGGAAAGTAAAGAACCATGTTCTTAAAGCAGAAATATAAAATGTTGGTACAGGTGTATAATCATACAAGGCATTAGACATGCCTTTTGCACGCAATTAGCAGAAGCTCAATAATTTAGAAGTGTTTTAATTTTCAGCCATATGTGGCAAAATACAAAGCAGATTTAAAACACAAAAGACATACCTTTCCGCTGGCTGACACACGATCACCGTTGTTCATTTTGATATACTTCTTAGCTTTCTGCAAAAGGTAACCAGAAAATGGTTCTTAATAACACATCAAAGCAAGCAACAAATAAAGAAACTGATGCCGAATGAGTTTATAGAGAACCTTATCCCAGTGAAACTGAGAAGTTTTCTTCTTCATGCTTGCATTATCATCTGGAACTAGATCAAGAATAGCAGAGTCCAACCTAAAAGTATTGGAAAAACTTAATGAACATCAAAATAGCATCTGCAAGTTGCTAAATTCAACAAAAAGAAGTAAACGAACAACCATACACTTAATGCTGATCACACAGGTTGAGGTCGGATGAATTTAAACTATAAAAAGTATGACATACCTGTTTGAATGAAATCCCTCATTAGCTCTGACAGAGAGTCCTGCCTCCATGTGCTGCAAAATGGTACGGAATGCATGAAATTAAATGTGCAAATCAAACATTTTTGTTGATAGGCTTATAATTTGCCTGTACTTTCTGTTAACAGCAATTTCAATGGATTCTTAAATGCAAAAGATATACAGAGCCTTGTCTCTCTTTTCGAAGGAATAAATGATGCTTTCTTTGGTTAAACGCAAAAGATACAAAGAGCCTTATTTTCGAAGGGATAAATGATGAATTCTTTGGTTGCTGAAAAAAAGAATTAATAACCAGACACTTCATTTGCAAATGATTCTTGTTGACCCCTTGATTTATGTAAACTTAGGACAAAAGACAAAGATTTGCTACCAGAAAAGGCAGGCACCACACGGGGAATAAAGAAAAACATACTTGATTTGTTGGTTCTGAACTTATGAAGTACTCGTCATCCTTGAAGCTTTCTGCCTTTCTTTTGGAACCCGCCGTCTCTAGCACTGACCAGAAAAATTTAAGGGGTTAGGATGGAAAAAGGCATGCTGACAACACCTAAACTGGATGTATAACTCAAGAATGGTTAAGTAACAAAACAGATAACTCCAAGTGTATACTGTATTATGAAAGGGAAGTTAAATTCCCATCATCTATCTAAAGTTTGAAATTAAATATATGCTTTTTGTGACACCCTTTAAATTTCATGATTCTGCAGAATCAAGTGTCAAACCTGAATCAACAATTCTACCAAAAAATTTTAAACCATCAACAACTGCTTGTATGTCCCCCAGATCATTTTCAAATAAGAAACCACATAGAAACCTTACATCAGTTAGAATAGCTTTCAGTGAAGTCATGCCTAAAAATGAGAAAATGTCATTCGAAGTTACTCTCCTAACTTCTGAGATATGATACAGTTTCAGTTCCACCAACCTCTCAACATCTACTGATCCTTGGTTGACCCACACATGATCAACTCATTAGTTGCTGAACAATTTTAGAGAGGAATGATAATGACAGAATGCAACAATTTTCTTGAAAGTGGTACCCCGAGTTAGTAAAACAAGCAGTACGTGTTGAGCAAAGAACAATGACTAGTTCATTAGACATCACTCCAAAACTTGATGAATATTACTGAGTAGAGAAAAGCAACAGCTGCAGAAATATTGTCTACGAGGCCGTGATTCTTAAATAAACTTAAACAGCTATCGCAGGACACCATCAAACGATATGTCTAGAGTCTCTAGACGCTTGCAGAATCAGCAAAGGTATCAGTTATCTTGTCCACTCACAAAAGAGACAAAGCGTAAAGATAATGCAATTAGGGGAATGGTAATTGCAACATTCATACAAATAGTCGACCAACTTTCCTTCCATCCTAATAATAGAGGTGTCTTGAGCATTTAGGAAATTCAACAATTGGGCGATCAGAAGCTTAAAAAAAAGAGGAAAACAAATGAATATGGAATGTAGAAATAGAAGTAAAGTAGCTACCTTTTTTCTTCTTCTTCTTTGGTAACGCGATTTCTAAATCCTCATCAAATGTGGCTTCTAATTTGGCTTCCTGAATAGTAACACAGAAAGAGTTCATTAGGCTCTAGTACTAAGACAAAAAAAGACCTAGGAAGTGGTTATCGTCTTTAATCAACACATAAAGTGCACATATTTTATATTTTATCCAACAAGACAGAAGTAAATCAATCACACGTACTAAGACTCCATACTACACCTTCCAGCCTCTCTAAAAATGCAACACAGATCATTAAACCCTTATTTCCTTGCAAAATTCACATTCCCAATATGAAACATGGGTTCATTTAGTAACCACTTTTATAGAATAATATTATAATTATTAGAATAATATTAATAACTAATAATATTAATTATTAATTATTAGGTTCAAGTAAGAGTTACACAGGTTGCATCCTTTGGATGTAAAACTGGAGATATCTTGGTTGCTTAGTATCATTTTCTTCTTTGTAACATACAAACACAAAATACATCATTGGATATGAGTCTATTTTATAATTGTCTGGTTCAAGGTTACAGATCAATCTTTCGTGCAATAGGTCTGTGAAACATTAAGAAGAAACATACTCCCTCCGTTCCACTTTACACGTAGATTAAGAAATAGAGAGAGATATAAAAGTTTTCTATGTATACCCTTGAGAAAAATCTTCAAACATTAATTGCTATTAGTGTAATTGAAAATAAATTTATGGTTCCAAGATAAAATGTTAGGGTAATGTTGGTAGTTTTGTGGGAAAAATATGAAAACTATCAAGTAATGTGGAACAAAAAAATAACCATAATCACTCGTCTAAAGTGGAACGGAGGGAGTATATATTAAGAAAAAGAAAAAGAAAATTATTTTGAAGAGCCAAAGTACCTCTGCCACTAGATCAGCAGATTGCTGATGATGAAGTGTGATTATTTTTTCATGAACATCTCTTTTCCTCTTCATGACATCGACCCATTGACTAGAAGAACCCTGCAGTTCAAAGCATGATCTTGATATATAAAATGACGGGATATTGTGCAACCATTCTTCAAAAACATCTAAAAACTTATGAGAGGATACATAAACCGTGTTCTATGGAGATTCAACCTCCCCACTTATCCATTATTGGCTCTCAAATCACTAATAGCTTGAAGCCTGATAACTAATTTATCTGATATTCCTTCTCTACTTTATTCCCTCCCAGTTTCTACTGGTTTTTATTATCATAAATTCTTTCCCAAAATGGCGTTCCCCAGTAAGAGTAACCTAATTGGCATCAGCATAATGATTGCCAGACAAGCAAACCCTTCCTAAAGCTAACTCATAGAAACTCTGCCTTGATGAGATAGTACTAGCAACTAACAAATGTGGAAATCTAAGGGCTTATGGGTAGTATGAAAGCATGTGATACTACAGATAAAAAATCATTATGACAATTGAAATTGGATCCAGTACACATAGTAAGGAACTAATAAAGAAAAAGAATGCATGAATATATATTTAAGGTTTAAAGTTGAGAAATTTTACACGTGAGTTCTTTGATTTCTCCCCTTCTGCTTCTAATATAGTCTGCTTAGGTCTGGTATTTGTAACCCATTACGCAAATTAGCAACTATAGAGAAAATAAAAACATAAACATAGACGAACAATTTCAACAGAACAATGTTGTACCACACTAACATCGTGTATTTGTGTTTAAGGATTATATAAAAGCAATTTAAAGTCTGATGGAAGAAAAACCATAATGCAGCACACTCACTTGAAAGCTTTCAAACGTTCGGAAAAGGCAGCAGCTGTTAGCTCATTGCCACCCATTAGGTTCTTGAACATGGGGTGCAATCCCTCCGGTGACAATCCTTTTGCACGTTTAATGGAAGCCCTTGAAGGTATAGGCTTTGTCTTCGTATACAACTTAAAGGCATTAGCACACGTTCTCTGCAACACCTCTAGATCCGTACACCCATCGATAATTTCCCTAACTCTGTCGGAAACAAGATCAATAACAGTTTGTGGAAATCGCCCATAAACAGTTTCTCCACTTGCTATTGCCCCCTCAATTTTTGACAATACTGTATCCTTATCTTCCAGAACCTCTTTTTCAGTTGGAGCAGGTCTAATGGGCTTGGACAGAAACAGATGAAGATCTAGGACGTAAGGTATATCCTCGGGTGTAACAAAAGAAAATGCAGTACCAGTTCGACCATTTCGTGCAACACGCCCAACTCTATGGACAAAACTTTTAGGACTCGGAGGAAAATCCCAGTTGACAACATTATCTAGAAATGGTATATCAATACCCCTTGCTGCAACATCAGTCACAATTAGCAGCATCGTCTTTCTTGCCCTAAATTTCGATACATGAATCTTGCGAGCATCTTGATCCATATCTCCATAACATACAGAAGGCTCAATACCTTCTTCTCTAAATAGAATATTGAGAAATTCCACATGATGCTTTGTTGAGACGAAGATCAATGTCTGTTGGTCTGAATTGATTTGTTCCCGGATTAGATACAATATTGCAGCAGATTTCTCCTCCTGGCGTAATGTGAAGAAGGTGAGCTGTAGGTCGGGACTAATCTTACTGTCCAGATCAAGCCGAACAAGCCTCGGATCTCTCAGTCCTGCCTTTGCAAACTCCGCTAGAGCACTTGGTAAGGTTGCACTAAAGAGCAACGTTTGACGGGTCTCACTTAACTGTGCCAGGATAGTATGCAACTGCTCAGCAAATCCCATGCCAAAAAGAGAATCAGCTTCATCAAACACCATATATTCTACGGTGCGTAAGGACATGTCATCAATCTCTGCCAAATGATGCAACAGCCTACCAGGAGTTGCAATGATGATATCAGGATTTTGTGCTAATTCCTCAAACTGGGTTTCCATACTATCACCACCAACCAGTAAACTAATACGAAGATCTGTCAAATGAAGATATCAAGGAGTCACGACAAAACTTCCAAAAACAAACAAAAAAAATTACAATAGCACCTAAAACATCAACCTGCAATTTTCAAATTCTAAAATATCCATTTCACAATACAAATTTGATTCAACGTAACTCAAAATCCATTAAGAGTCATATCAAATACCAATGTCTCCCTCATTACAAACACAAATAATAACATGGGTTCAACATCCAAACACCAAGCAATCCATTCCTTCTCTAAACCAAGCTAACCATTAAAAGTGTGAATACCCCTATCTACCAAAAACAACTAATATCATTATCATCATCTAATTTCTGCTAGTTTTCAATTCAAACACAATTACAACACAAACTAAATGAAAATCTTACCAGTAAAACGGCCGAGATCCTGAGCAAACTTCAATGTTTGTAAAGACAAATCTCTAGTAGGAGAAAGAATAAGAGCTCTAACACCACCTTGAGGAACATGTTTTTTCAATCTCTCAAGCATAGGAACTAAAAAAGCAGCAGTTTTTCCTGAACCAGTTCTAGCCATAGCTACAACATCAGCTCCAGATAATATAAGTGGCATCGTTTTTCTCTGTATAGGTGTTGGTACTGTATACCCTTTACGTTTAACACCTCTATATACATCAGAACTCAAACCCATTGATTCAAATCCCCCAGATTTTGCTTTTTTCTTGAAATTTTCACGTTTCTTTTGCTCTACTTTACCCATCTCTACTAAATGATAGACCTAGAAGCTAATTGAATTGAAAGATCAGACTTTTATGGTTGATTTCCACTGCGCCTCTGTTAAGCCCTAGTTTTCGGCTTTTCTGTTTCTCTCTATTGAATCTGCGAGAATTCGCAGGTTGGCGATTAGGTCAGGGGTTTTAGGGGTTTTGTTAGCGATGACGGGTGCGGGGTGCCCATGGTTATGGCTATTTACACCCGTCGTTTGGTTTCTTACTACCATAACCGATATTCGAAGGAATATACCGTTTTATCGGAAGAAAGAGTTTACACAGTATGTGTCGGAGTATGAAACATTTTTCACTTCACAATAATCAACCATTTTTCATCTCATTACACATATTAATGAAATCTCACAAAATCAAAAATAATAATAAAATAATAGTTTTTTACTGAAAAAATTTACAAAGTTTCTCGCTAGAGGTGACCAACACGATACACGAACCTGTGATCAAACATTACAAATCTTAAAATACAACGTCATCATAAAAAAATAAGAAGCTTAGTATGGCTTTTCGCCGACATAATTTCCAGCTGGAGCGTAGTTGCAGATGATAAATTATCCCAAATCATCGTCGACCGCAACATAGCACACCCAATACTTTCGGGTTCTCGCGGAAACAATTTGAGTGTAGTGACCACATTCTTGACCAAAGCGCATTTAATTAGTGGAATGATCATAATATGGCCTTCATCAACCCAAGCTTTGACAGCTTGAGCAGGTGTCCATCCATAACCACCACCCCGAATAGATTTTCACCCAACGGACCATCTGAATGTATCAAAGCACGATCGGATCGCCTTTATTCTCGCATAAGATGTCTGCAACGCTTGCCAATTCTTCACTCCATTTAAGTGGTGCACACCTCTATCATGGCACGAGGTGCATTTTGGTATGCTAAGAATTTGTGTTTTGTGTCTAGATGTGCAGGTCCGTAACCGCTAGCATCGCCTGTCTGATCAGGATACTGGGTTGTCTGTTCAGAATATTGTACTGTCTGATCAGGATACTCTTCTATCTGATCAAGGTATTGGCCTGTCTCGTCAGGATACTGGGCATGAGTGCTGCATTAAAAGAGAATTACTGCTACAAGGATGATGTCGATGACACCATTGAACTGGTTATTCTTCATCATTGCGAGGTTATGCAGAAAAGATATAGGCAAGATTTGTTTTGTGGGAGCTGTAAATTTGCAAGACTATTGCATCCATATATATACACTTTCATAGTTACTAAAGATTGGCTGCGGTTTTAATTAGTAATTGTTTCTTCAACGAGATGGTGGAAGCCATGTTCGATAATGATCACCACCTCCAAAAAAAATTGGGAGGACTTTTGTGTTCTGAATATTGCCAGAATTACGTTTTGTTTAATCAGCATATTAGTATCTAATGCCGGCCATTTACTCATTCTTGGTATATTGGGCAAAGTCGGACAATCTTTAATTACCTTTCCTCAAATCATCTTTACAATGGGGTTAGGTATTTAACTTTAATCTGTTTTTGACAATTTGGTTGGAGTGGACACCTAGTACAAAATACTTGAGTACTCTCCTGCAAATGTACTAAAAAATGATGGTTGATGTAAGGGTGTCGTTTTAAGGCATTTTTTTTTTATAAGAAAAACGAATTCCATTAAAACCATAAAAGATTACATTTGTGAGGTGAGAAAGCCTGGAGTATTTCCAAACCATTCATCATTGAGTCTAGAATTTTTGGTATGCAATCCCAAACATCAATACTTGTTGACCAATTTTTAAGTAAAATTGGAAAGGTGAAAATATTATTTTTCCTGAAACAAAGGTAGTAGAATGAATTACAACATCATATTTGTTGATATATCCAGTTCTTTACATTGAATTCGGCCGGACATTATTAGGAGTTTTTTTTTTTTTTTTAAAAGAGTTTTCTACACAAATCTTTTCATTTTTATGAATTTTGGAAAAGAACTAAGTTAACATGTATCGACAATTTTTCGTATCTGAATAATGGATACAAAAGTCTCCAGTTGTTTTAAAAGATTTAGACCACTACTCATGTTCTTGGACGAAGAGCAACCATTTTTTTTTTCTTTTTTTTCTTTGATAAACAAGGAGCCTTTTCATTAATGGAAATTTGAGGTTACAGTGATTTTAAGATCGAAAATAAGTGAATACAAAGTAATAAGAATATACCTTAAAAGTACAATACCGAGAAATCCGACAAGAGAAAGAGAAGGAATACCAGAGTAAGACAAAAAATAAGTATGAATAAGATCTGATTAAATCAGAGGAAGAATGGTTTTCTCAGAATTAAACTTCAACTATTTAGTTTTTTTTTCATCTATAGAAAGATGTGCTCCAAAAATATGAGTGGTTTGCTCAAATCTCTTGTAACAATTGATGAAGTTTCCGTCGTCAAAGAAATCACCGTTGAAGATTTTGTTGCCGGATAAGTTGATGATGAAGATTTCGTCGTTGGAAAGCATCACTATTGATCTTAAAACTCAACCCAATAACCGGGAATCGCCATTAAAGCGAAGATAAACCTCGAATGAGTAGATAAAACAACCACAATGGTGCAGATAAGTAGAGAACATAATAACAACCAAGCTAAAACTATTAACTAACCTAAAAAGCAAGAAATAATGAAGAAATCTGCTCAGATCCGGTCCAAAATAGACCAGATCTGAGCATAAAAGGATTGTTGTTAATGGTTTTGTTGAAGAAGAAGAAATAAGAGAGAGGAGAGAATAGAAGCAACCAGATATTATAAAGTATATCCAGGTATACTCTGATAGTCAATATTTTGCTTAAGTTGGTCGTATCCAATTTGGCAAAGGATTCATGGACATGCTTATTTTACAGGGTGTGGTAGTTGAGTTAAAAGATTAGATTTTCAAGTTATTTCACTGTTAAAGCCACCACAATAAGTTTGTAGCTACGATGCTTGAGTATGTTGCACCATATTAGGGACTAACGATGACTTCCACGACTTCTCAAACTTTCGGTATCAGTGCCAGTTTTGTGACTTCCACCGCCAAGAGCGAAAGAATCTGGATTAGGTATCTCAAGCATCATATTATCCCTCAATCGGTTCATTTCCTATAAGTGGAATGCATGATCCCTAGTATACCTGGTGATAATCGCCCAACTTGTGTTGTTTGTGCTTTTTAATATGGATCAGTCTGATGAGACTTGAGTAGTAATTGCAACTATAACAGTCTTTCCTTGTGAATATATACTCTGCACCTCCCAAGCTAATTGTGGCATAGTTGACGATGATGAAGCTCTTTGACTACTATGATGCATGAAGGCAGCATGCTTTGGTGGTGGGTGTAGGGAATGATGAAAATCGTGATTAAATTGCATTCTACTTGAAGCTGGCATATCCATCCTACTCAAATTTTGTGGCCGCACAATAGTGTTAAGCTTGCGAATTCTGTTTAACCAATTGAAGGATTCAATTTTATCATAAACGTCCTCGACCAAGTCTTAGCTGGTTCCCAAGGTTCAAAATTATTTAACAACTGTATGAAAATCCTCATAAGAAATTTTCCCGCTTGGAAATGGGTTGATGGCTCTTAATTTTCATGATTCTATCTCTGGAAGGTGTCTTTCGCAGAAGTACCAAATATTTTTTCTAAAAATAAAACTAAATAACACTGACAGCCTTAAGATTTTGTCTAGCATTTCGTGGCTTTGTCACTGTAATACTCTATAACATCCCGATATGCCAACAATAGTATGGCTTGTTATACACACTTGTTGAATCTTATGAATCAGGATAGAGCATTGACCATAATCTACCTAATCAGGCAACTAATTATTTTCTTGGTATTTCTCCATGCTTGTAAGAAAATTACGGATATCGGGAAGAATATGTTCACCAGCATGGAAATAAATATCACACCAATACCGAAAATAATAACGTTGACATTTTGGTACATTATCATTTTAAAAAAATAGAATAAATAATGAAAACGAAATGTGGGCTCTACTTATGTGATTTCCCCAAAACCATTTAAGCTTAAGTTGGAGCCCGAGCATTCCCTAAGGCCTATGTATAGTTCGGCTAAAATTGCAAACCCTGAGTCATATTTTGTTGGTGTTACCTGTAAATATTTTAACGCTTCGATAAAACAAATTTTGTTACTGATCTATCATATGGAGAAAGGCATTGGCCTATTATCCACAACACAAACACTCTTCTGAACTCATCATATTGGCCAGGGTTCAAATATGTATAGTCTCCTTCCACTTTCGGGTGATAGCTTTGTAAAGCGCTCTACAACCCAGACACCCTTATTCCACCTGCATGCATAGTTTTGTGCATTTTTTTACCTTCTTCAACCACACAGTATATTTGAAATTGGTCCCGCTATTTCCCTTGCGACTTCCATTTTCCTTGGTCAAATGGATTCATTCTTCCGCATATAATATTCATGTCAACATGCACATATCTAAAAGTGTTACTCCTAAACAACATTTTCATGTCAACATTTTCCTAAATTTTACATAATCCAAATCTGTTGCGCATTACAAAATCCAAAGTTCGCGTTGTTAGACTTTTTTATGGTTTAGCGACTAATCATGTTTAGTTTGATAAAACCGGATTAGCTAATCTTAATCAAGTGTGTGTTTAATGTTTAGATCATGTACTAAAGGCAAGAACTGTTTTGTGGGCATTGTACATAAGGCTAAAGTACATCAAGTTAATCCACTACGTGGCATGCAAGTTTTTTATTTGAAGTTAAGGGATGTGTCTCCACCTCATGATGGCTGAATAGGTGACACATGTCTATGTAGTTGGAGGTGGACTCCTTTCTAGCCTTATTTAAAGTAATTTATGCTATTAGAAGTTTAAGGACATAGAAGTGGATGAAAAACCTTCCTTTGAAGCAATCTGTTTTAGGTATTTACTATTGTTGATTGTCTATTCTACACATAGGAAAGTCAGGTATATCTACTCTATTATCTCCTTGTTTATTATGTGTTGGTTGCATACTTTAATCCTAAGTATGCAACAAGTTTTAGCATGAGGCAGTTGTATCTCAACATGATGAAGTTAAACTTAAAGCATGTTTTTTCTATTCACTGATCATGTTGATGTTTGAAGATGTAGCACATGTAATTCAGCATAAGGTGAATTATATATCAGCATATGTTATAGCTAGTAATCATGATTATGTAAATCATGATTAGTATTTTATCATGTGAAGAATAAAGCATGATTAGAGGCTGATATTCTAACATTGGTATTAAAGCTATGTGAACCTTGCTTTTCTTTTGAGCATTTGTAGACTCATATGTAATTTCTGCCGGTTCTGGCTCCCCTAAAGCTATATCGAAATTATAACACCCTAGAACTATATCGACTTGCGACTTCCACTTTAAGTAATTTGAGCCCCTTAAAGGCTCGATACCAGCCATAGCAATCTGAACTTGCGAAGGGTTCATAATTAAACACAAAACAAAATTCTTTATTTAACTTTAAGCACTAAGGCAAGCATAAACTTTATAAAACTCGGTATTGTCGTCACTTCACCTTTGGGTAAAGTTATTACATATCGAAGTCCCCTAAAATGAAGTTCAAGACTAATCTACTCATATAAAGTAAGTAAGGGATCTGTTAAACCTTTGGGTTCATTATAAATATCACTTACTAGATATGAACAAATCATCTTGTCCATTTAAGATAACATCTGCATGATTAACCTTTGGGTTTAGGCATACAAAATGAGACCCAAAATGCAACTATATGCAGTCCTTCTTCATACAGAAACATGCACTTTGTGTCCTATCAAAGTAATCACTTTGGAAACACTTATCAAGTAACAAATATGCATAAAGACTGTTGTTGCATATAACACTTTACAACTTCATTTCAGGCCAACACATGAGCAACATATAACATATTCATGGTACTAACATATTCAACATCAACACACCATGATTGAACATGTGAGATACTGAAAATTTCATGTCAAACACAACAAGTATATGAAAATCAGATGTATAACACAACTTAAACATATGGCTCTGATACCAATGTTAGAATATCATCCTCTAATCATTCTTTATTCTTCACATGATAAAATAGTAATCATGCTTACTGAATTATACATAGTAGCAAAAAATAGAATTTTTCTCCCACTGAACTTTACATTCAACATTATGTTTGTGATGTAGTGTGTTTGTGTTCTTTCTTTAGTGAGATTTGTTGGATCTATTTTGAGACGATGATACAGTTAAATTATCAAGTAGTCTGTCCAGTTTGGGTATAAGGTGAAACTCATTTTCTGACAATGTAGGTAAGTTGGATCTCTTTGAGATAGAAAAGTTGTCCTGGTCATTAAGCATAAGGCTTAGCTTAATGTAAAACCTAAGTTTGTAGACATCTTGGAACTATGTATGCCCATAAAATTTAGCTTAAGGATAATGGCCCGTCTATTGTCGTGATTATGGAAATGGCCAGTGCATCCTATAAGTGGTGATCGTGTCTCTATGGTCCAACAATAACGTTCTATTTGATCTAAGCATTCAGTTATACATGATATTTTGAGCATTGATTAAGATTCTTTTCTTTCTAAAATGGGTGGCCACCTGCAGTCGTTTTTGTTTCTAATCCGAAAGGACTTTTGCTGAATGTTTTTAAATGCAATAAAATATGATTTGTTGCTTAACCAAGTGGGAGAATGTTAGATTTTTTTATGGTTTAGCAACTAATCATGTTTAGTTTGATAAAAACGGATTAGTCTAATCTTAATCAAGTGTGTGTTTAATGTTTAGATCATGTACTAAAGGCAAGGCTTTTACTGTTTTGTGGGGATTGTACAAAAGTCTAAAGTACATCAAGTTAATCCACTAAGTGGCATGAAAGTTTTTTATTTGAAGTTAAGGGATGTGTCTCCACCTCATGATGGATGAGTAGGTGACACATGTCTATGCAGTTGGAGGTGGACTCCCTTCTAACCTTATTTAAAGTAATTTCTGCCATTAGAAGTTTAAGGACATAAAATTGGATGAAAAACCTTCCTTTGAAGCAATCTGTTTTAGGTACTAACTATTTTTGATTGTCTATTCTACACAGAGGAAAGTCAGGTATATCTACTCTATTATCTCCTTGTTTATTATGTGTTGGTTACATACTTTAATCCTAAGTATGCAGCAAGTTTCAGCATGAGGCAGTTGTATCTCAACATGATGAAGTTAACCTTAAAGCATGTTTTCTCTATTCACTGATCATGTTGATGTTTGAAGATGTAGCACATGTAATTCTAAGCATAAGGTGAATTATATATCAGCATATGTTATAGCTAGTAATCATGATTATGTAAAACATGCTTAGTAGTTTATCATGTGAAGAATAAAGCATGATTAGAGGTTGATATTCTAACATGCGTATCCTAAATTTAGCATAATCTGAATTTTGCACATCCTAAATTTCGCATATTCCTAATGTAATACAAATTTTGCAAACTAAAATAAAATATTAGGCTTCTCTTAAATATAGCCCACATTTTTATTAACCATTGCCCCTTGTAACCATAACCTACAACATTTTTAAATTTATTAACCATAGCCCATACCGAGTTAGCATAAATGAGTTTCTAGTCGGCGAGTTGAGTTCATTCGACCCAACTGATTTGATTCAGTTATTAAAACTAAATTCTAAAACGATATTCACAAACCTTTTTATTCTAAACAGGCCAACCATAACCTCTAGCTATAAACCCTAAAAAAAAATCAAAATTTGTTGAAAATTCCAACAAAATCATCATGGGACAAACTAAAGGAGAAAGAATCAAATCAACTTCACAAGATATTTCTAGGTTAGTTGTACTAAATCTTTAAGATTTTAAATTTAAACCCAAACGAGAAGGATTCGTTATTATGGGGTTTTGTTGTTTAGGTAAGATTTTTGTTGTTGAGATTATGCTCATTAGTTATAGACTAATAGGTATACAACGAATTTATAATTTAAAAGTGTTGAGGAAATTTGGTGCCATCCAAGATATTCCTGGATGTGTTTTCCTTGATTTGAATAAAACAGTTTCTAAACCTAAAAGTTTCCGGTCTTATTATCCATACTTGAGCGAGCATAATTGGGGTGTATGGGAAAAAAAGTTTGATACTCAATCATATTTTAAAATGTGGAAATTGAATTATTATCCCTACTATCCATGGATCTTCACAACTATCCTTACCAAAAATATCTATATCCCTTCCTTTTAAAACGGATATCTTGTAATTCTTTAATGTCCCATTTAACCTCTCATCATCGTTGATTAAACCAATATGTTTCCTTTGTTTTTTGTTCTAAACCGGGCCAACCATAACCTCTAGCTATAAACCCTAAAAAAAATTCAAAATTTGTTGAAAATTCCAACAAAATCATCATGGGACGAACTAAAGGAGAAAGAATCAAATCAACTTCACAAGATATTTCTAGGTTAGTTGTACTAAATTTTTAAGATTTTAAATTTAAACGCAAACGAGAAGGATTCGTTATTATGGGGTTTTGCTGTTTAGGTAAGATTTTTGTTGTTGAGATTATGCTCATTAGTTATAGACATGTATACAACGAATTTATAATTTAAAAGTGTTGAGGAAATTTGGTGCCATCCAAGATATTCCTGGATGTGTTTTCCTTGATTTGAATAAAACGGTTTCTAAACCTAAAAGTTTTCGGTCTTATTATCCATACTTGATCAAGCATAATTGGGGTGTATGGGAAAAAAAGTTTGATACTCAATCATATTTTAAAATGTGAAAGTTGAATTATTGTCCCTGCTATCCATGGATCTTCACAACTATCCTTACCAAAAATATTTATATCCCTGCCTTTTAAAACAGATATCTTGTAATTATTTAATATCCCATTTAACCTCTCATCATCGTTGATTAAACCAATCTGTTTCCTTTGTGTGTTTTTTTGGATCTAAAATTTCTCCCTCTCCTCCTCTGGTGACTATAGCCATGACCACCGTTATCTCCATCGACATCGCCACCGTTATCTCCATCGACATCGCCACCGCCAACAAAAATCTATTCCTACCTTCCCCAAAACTCACTACCACCACCACTACCACCACAACCTCAACTTCTTGTATTGAACCATCATAATCTCCTTCAAGGATTTTACTCTATGATTTGTAGATCTACTCAGAAATTCGATGGTGAAGATGATGAAGATGAATTGAAGATAGAGTTTCAGAACTGCTTTAATAGAGTTGTTGTCTTATTCGAGTTAAATTAAGCAGATATTTGATTTGAAGAAGTAAACAGATATGTTCAATCAATTGGTGGTCGATCTTAAATTTGAACTCAATCAATTAGATGGTAACGGTGGTGGCGGCGTCTGTTAATGAGGAGGTATGTATTTTGTATATGTGGGTTTGATTGAGGAGGTAGTTTTCTTTGTTTTGTTATCCAATTTGTATATATGGGTTTGAACTGTGAATTTGCAACTGCGTGTTTTGGGTATAACAAAATATATAAGTGATTATATAGTTTTTCAGTTGATCACAAGCTAGGTATAGTGAGCAAGGATTTTGGTACTGCCGAACAAACTAAAATGTTGTTTTGGCGGTGGGTGTAAATTTTGTTATTATGGAGGCGACATAGGTGGATTTGTTGTAGTAGTGAGGATGGTGGTGGTGGTGATAGCAACGTTGTAGTTTATATGATTGAATAGATCGACTAGAGACGTATTTTTTTCTGTGTTGTTGTTTATATGTTTTTATGGGATCAATTGTTGTTGTTGACCCAATTTTTTTATTGGATCAACTCGTGTTGTTGACCCAATTTTTTATGGTATCAACTATTGTTGTTGATCCTATCAACTCCTATTGTTGACAATATTTCCTTTGGATAAGTATAATCATGCTTGTAATTTAAATCATGCTTGTAGTTTAAATCATGTAATTTTCTTCCAATGTAGAACTTGTGGTGCAATGGTAGCATGACTGACTCTATGTCAGATGATGCGTGTTCGACTCACGCCAAGTTCACTCCATTTACATGGATCAACTTTCATTGTTGATCCAATTTAGTGGATCAACTACCATTGTTGATTCCCAAAATTGGATCAACTTCTACTGTTGATCCTTTTTTTTTATCAACTACCGTGTTGATCCCCTAAATTGGATCAACTTCTACTGTTGGTTCTATTTTTATTTGGATCAACTACTGTTGTTGATACAAAAATATCTGAACCAGTGGCGGCGGTGGCGGACTAGTGGTGGCGGCGGCAACGGACTAGTGGTGGTGGAGGACTATTGGTGGTGTAATGGTGGTGGTGAAGGAGTGGTGGTGGAATATTAGTGGTGGTGGCGGTTGGTAGGTGGTGGTTGTTGAACTGTGGTGGTGGAATGGTAGTTGAATGTTGGTGGTGGTGGTGCTAGTGATGGTGGTGAAGTGGTAAAGGAAGAAATTTGTTCCATTTTGAAATAAAGAAAAAAATTATATGGATGAGGGTATTAAGGTAATCTAATTTTAAATGGATAAGGTTATTAAAAAGTAGGGACATATTTATTGTTGTATAAGGATATATTTATTGGGTGTCAAAAGTAGAGACATATAAATAATGTAGGGAATTTTAATAAACTGCCACACTTTGATTTTCCGGTTTAAGAAAATGCCACCGTTTTTTTCAAGTTTTATAAAATGCCACTCACGTTATTGAATCTGTTAAGGCCCACGTGAATGGTCATATATCATTGATTTGGTCAACTTTTAATTATGCAATTACCCAATTATCCTCACACTCTCTAATAGTTTATCACATTTCTGTTCCTCAAATTGAATCGAAGCTGCACAAAAGAGATGAACTACACCATTCTTCTTATTCTCTTCTTCTTCGACTGGATCAAGCCAACTCCGTTCGAATTGAGATGGCGTCTTCTTTGTTATCTCTGGACAATCTAGATACTCTCGAAAAATCGGAAGCTGAAGGTGGTGGTTGTATTTCGGATCTTAGCCGTGAATGAAGATGGAATTTGGGGGAATCTCTGCACGTGATTGAATTGGGTTTTTGGGGTTTGGAATGGACTGATTTTTAGGTCTTGATCGAGAAGCAATTG
The DNA here is from genome assembly GCA_023529315.1 of Papaver bracteatum. Lineage (NCBI taxonomy): Eukaryota > Viridiplantae > Streptophyta > Magnoliopsida > Ranunculales > Papaveraceae > Papaver > Papaver bracteatum. The sequence continues at coordinate 4,237,349 of JAJJWX010000811.1, read as the reverse complement.
GCGGCAATATCAGTGATTTAAGTTTTGATTGAGAAGCAATTTAGATGTTTATTTGAATTTCAATTGAGCATTTAGGGTTTTGTCAATTTGTGGAGCTATTTCCGTTAATTTGTGAGATGAATGACTCGGATTGGTGTATTATAAAGTTTGTGTATGTTTACATTTTTGGATTTGTTTTCTGTTCGTATTTGCAGGGATGATTGGGTAAATATGTGTCATAAAACATGAACAGATATCTATCTCTAGCTCACCATCAACATGCGCATCTCACGTTCGATAGAAGTCCCCTTTCAGTTCACATACATATACCGTACTCAACATTTTTGTATTTAGTTCACAACTAATTCTGTTGCTAGTATCAACCTTACTAGCAATACAATCTAAATCTAACAGTAAATATTGAGTTTAGTTGGGGAAGAAGATGAACAACATTAGAGTTATGGTTTAAATCGGTAATGACTCATATTAATAAGCCGATTTGAACCGGTAATGACTCGCATTACAAAGCCTATTTGAATCAGTCCTAGTTAGATGATTTGGGGGTTGAAATGTCTTTTGCTAGGACTGATTTACTGCCACATGGGCACTAACGACAGTTAACAGTTTTTTCAAAAAAACGGATGGAAAAAGTCAACAGTGTGGCATTTTATAAATGTTTAAAAAAACGGTGGCACTTTCTTAAATATGAAATCAAAAGTGTGGCATTATATTAAAATCCCCAATAATGTACCCTTTTAAAATCCAGGGTTATAAACCCATAGGATTGTGAGGATGGATACATGGAATGGTTTTCAAAAGTGTCTCACACCCGAGTTGCTAATATTTTTCCTATGATTCCTGCCAAAGCTTTTATTGAAGGAGAACAAACCCAAACTGCACTTATAGTAAGTCATACTCCCGGTATGTTTTACTTATATTTTTTATTTATTTCCTTGATTATTAGGTAAGCTTCCCCTACTTATTTTGACTTTATTTTGAATTGTGCAGAGTGCTTTGGAGCTAAAGATTAGCCGATAAGCCCTTCAAAAAAGCTCGTTTAATCTCGATGCTCAAAAATTATGATAACCCTTAAAGCTCACATCTTTTTTATTGCTTCGGGAGATGATATCCCTGTCATTAATTTGTTGAAGAATCAAGACAAAAACGAGAAAAAAACGCAAGAAGTAACTAGTTTAGTTATTTTTATGTTTTTAAAAGTACATTTAATGTTAAGCATATGTTTCACTTTTAATATTACAATCCGTTCTTTGTTGTTCTAGTTCTAGTCATAGAGTATTCAATTATTATTATTTCATTTTTTTGACATAGGTGCAAGTTTGGTTGTTCTACACCTGACATTATATATCTTCGATGTTTTTCTCAGGTAGTTGTACTAACATTTTTCCAGTCCCATACGATTAACATTGTGAATAAACAATGGCATGGGATTTTTTTTTCCACGGAGGCTCTGATAGTCGTGAAAACATTGAGTTCACAATCGCCAAAGCCGAGGAGAAACAATTTCACGGAGGCTCTGGTAGATGTGAAAACATTGAGTTCACAGCCGCAAGAGCCATTGTGAATTACTCTATGGCAGGTAATTTTATTTTTCGAGGAGGCCCTGGTAGACGTGGAAACATTGAGTTCACAACCATAAGAGCCACTGTGAATTACTCTATGGAAGGGGAAAAAAATTCACAGAGGCTCTGGTAGACGTGAAAACATTGAGTTCACAACCACCAGAGCCGTTGTGAATTACTCTATGACAGGATTTTTTTTTTCACGGAGGCTCTGGTAGCCGTGAAAACATTGAATTCACAGCTACCAGAGCCATTGTGAATTAACAATGGCAGGGGAATTTTTTTTCATAAAGGCTCTGGTAGCCGTGAAAACATTGAATTCACAATCGCTATAGAAATTGTGAATTAACACGTTAGGAAAAAAAAATGACAACTCTATGACAGATGTTTATTGGATGAATTCATGAGATTGAAGATTAAAACATGTTGAACAGAAAGATCAAACTTAAATAACCTTGTAATATCCAAAACAAAACTAAAACTTTTAAAGTAAAAAATCAACAAAAAGGTTTAAAATTTGAATCATAATAGAATTTGAATCAGAAATTTAAAAATTTAACAGGGGGTCTATGGTCTCAATAGGGCTATCTTGGACTTGGGGAAAGTTCATTTCACCCTTGATGCATTCTTTCATATTCCGGATGATTACGTGTTCCATTTTTCACACGCACAATCCACTTAACTCCATCCACACAAGTACCTCTCAATTCAAAAGGACATTTTTTTGATCAAGCGGCTCTTTGTTTTCTTTTCCCGTGTTGATCGGTCCCTTTGGAATTGTTTTAGTTTTTTCTCCACATGCTCCCCCAGCCTTTCACATGCGAAAATGGTGAAATACCTTTTATCGTTTGGTTTATGATGTGATTTTCTAATAATCACAATTGTATGTTTCTTCTTTCCGACTGATTGACACCGATTAATCATGTCTCGAGGACTTTCAAATAACTATAATAAATAACCAATAAATAATGTTAAATATGCTAACTATGAAATAACTACACTTTCAAGATAAATGATTATGCAAAATTCCATACCTGATCGGTCGTAAAAGCATTTGTTATGTCGACAAAACCATTGTCAAGAGGTTGGATTGATGCTAGCTCCAACCTTATTAGTTGTTGTTCATGATTTGGTATATCATTTTCATTATGTATAGTATATGCATGACTTTTATTACGTAGATCAAGATATAATCCTAATAAAATAGTACAATCAATAATTACAAATACAACATGTAGTTAAATAATAAGATAAAAGATTTGTAGAATTACCTCATTATAAAAAAATCAACGTAGTAGTAGAATTGTTGGTACCAACATGATATTCCAGTAAGTTTCCAATGGATTTTTCCTGGGTTTCAGATGATATAGACAGAGAACTTGATGAATTTTCTTCCATTTTAATAACAAATATTAAATAATAATTTTATGAACTTTATATCTAATTACAATAAGGGTTCTAAGGTTAAAATCTTTTTTTTCTCGTGTATATAAAGAACGCGCAATTGGTGGATATGGGAATTAATTGGGGGATATGAATTACTTCCCCCAACCAAAGGTGGCTGCTAAGGGGTGTTTTTTTTGTGGGGGGGGGGGAATACCTAAACACCCTTAGATTAATAAAAAAACATTATAAAAAGACTGTTATGCCCTTTCCGCTAAAACAATAGAATCTAAAAACCAAATCATTTTATCCCCCATTTCTATTTGAGTACCGGCACTGTTAGGGTTAGGTTCTGATTTTTTTCTTCATCTTCTTCATCGTTCTTCATCGACAATTAATCGAAGAAACCCATTTAACTACTGGCATTCTCGATAGCTAAGTTTCAATACCGGTAGCACTACACCAGCTTGGTCTGTTTAAGAGTCTCAATGCCGGTACTTAAACTTCCAATATGACTTGTCTTATTTTTGTTTCATGTGCTTATGTTATAGGTCAAAATCCAAGGAAGCTAACAAAACAAAAAATAAAGATGCTTTCACTAAGAGAAAGAGGAATGACGGTCTTGATACTCCTCAGTCTCTGCCTCCATGAGGGAAAGATGGAGGTCACAAGAAGCGTTTGGAGTTTGAAATAAGATGGGAAATTTGGGAGAGTGGTGGTGACCGTAGTGCACTTGTAATCCGTGAACGTACTGGAACAGTTGAGGACGATGAGCATGATGAAGGTGAAAATGAGGAGGAAGATGATGAGGTTCACCCAAGTCAATTAGAAAGCCAAAGCGAAGTTGGTGGGCCGAGTGAACAACCAACACAAGGCAAGGGCAAGGGCAAGGGGAAACCCAAAGTTAAAGGTTGTCACCTTCCTCACATTGATGATATATGTAGCCGATATTTAAGTTCGAAAATCCAAAACTCATGTATGTTTTTCTTGTGGTACCGGCATAGTTATTTAAGAGTGAACGATGCCGGTATGGATATTCCATGGAATATTCGGTGGTAGGTAGAAAGTGTAAATGTAAACCGGCATGGATTTTTGGTTTGAATACCACGCCGGCATTTTTTTTTAAATATGAGGGATATTTTGTACCGGCATACAAATAGTATGAATACGATGCCGGTTATAGAGGTTCCGTCGTAGTATTCATACTACGAGTGTGCCGGCACTAAGCTTTTTCAAAGAAAAAAATGGCGGTTTGAAAAATAAAAATCAAATTTTTGACCTCTTTGAATCATTCCCTGTTTGTTGGGGTTGCTTGTATGCTGAACATGTTTACTTGCTTGGGTTGGTTCTTCACAAAACACTTCATGCTCACGAAAATTATGATTCAAGGGTGTTGGTTCATCATATAACTCCAATTGTGAGTTATTATCATTAACCGAAGATTGAAGATATGATTGTTGTTGTAGTTGATCTAAAGATTCAGCAGCTGCAAATCTCTCATCACAATCATCTTCCATTTTCAAAAAAAACAATTCCACTCAAAATTTATTTTCCCTCCTTCACTCTCAACTAACCCACACAAATTCAAATAAAAATAAATACACACTAATTTATCCCCCAAATACTTAACATTTTACTAATTATAATTAATCACTAATCCTGATTAGTGGGGGCTAGATTAGGAATTAAAAAAATAATTACATAGTGGGTCACCCAGAATTGCTATTGGGACATCGTTTTTGTCATATAGCTATATCCCCCAATTAATTCCCATATCCCCCAATTGCGCGTTCTTCTTAAGAAATGATGAACATTAACCAGAATCGGTAGATAACAACTTGGTTCAAAATTTTCGATTTTTCTGCACTAAAAATTAAACATAATCGGTAGATAATGAACACAATTAACTACCGATTGTGAACGTAGAAAATTTCAAAATTTTATTAAGTTTTGAAAATTTGAATTTGGAGCCATGAACACAATCGGAAGATAATAAGCATCACTTATTAACAAGTTTACTACCGATTATGGTAGTACGAAAATTAAGTACATTCGGAGGTTAAAGTAAAACACTTTACTACCGATTAAAAGTTCGAAAATTTTAGGATTTTGGCAAAATCTCATTTGGGGCTAATATACATTCGGAAGTTAAATTTACTACCGATTATGGTAGTGCTAAAATTCAAAAATTGAGTACATTCGGAGGTTAAAGTAACACACTTTATTACCGATTATGGTAGTACCAAAGTTCGAAAAGTTAAGGATTTTTCAAAATCTCATTTTGGGACCAATATACATTTGGAAGTTAAATTTACTACCGAATGTATGCTTCCTAACCTTCTAAAATGGCCCTTGGAACCACCTAGATCCATGGCATGGTAGGTTCTGCCACAGTAATATTCGGAAGATATGTCATTTGAATAAACTCCCGAATATACGGTGGCCCAAAAATCATAATTTTGGAAAAATAGAGATTTTTCAAATTTTGAACTTGTAATAATCGGAAGTTAACTTATAATTCTATCTCCCAAATACTGTCGATGTTCTTGAGAAATGAAGAACACGACTACATTCGAGAGTTTAAAATCATGAATATCGCCCGAATCTGGGGAAAAACAGAAAAACCCTAGAAACAAAATGAAACAAAATTCGTTCAAATACTGCACCCACTACATTCGGACGCATGATTCTTATTTTGTCTACCGAATGCATTCGGAGGATAAAAATAATATATTATATACCAATTATGTAAGGGCATTTTGCCATTAAGAAATATGTGAGATAATGGGTAACTCATTTTAGGTTTGGGTGACCCTATTTTGTTTTATTGTTGGCCCCTAAATCCTTTTGAGTGGCCCCTAATGACGTCAAGAAAAATATACCTCTATGGAAAGTAGGAAACGTTCAAGCAAAATCAAAACCCCAAAAAAGTTAAAACTAAACCTAAATGTTTATAAAATTCGTTTTGATTCTGTTTGTATTATTATGATCAAGAACTAGTCGTTCGATTTGGCTCGACTAATTTTAGATTGATTGGCAAGATTCTGAACGACTACTGTATTTAAAAAAAAAAAATTGAGATGAACTAGTTGATTGTTGGGATGAACTAGTTGATTGTCGATGGACGACTAGTGTGTGTTCTAGTCCATTGTCACTGATCGACTATTAGTGTAAGATTAACTATTAGCATATATATGTAGTCGTCCCAAACTAGATGATTTAGTGGTTCTGTCTCTCGAGGTTCTACCACTTACACAGTAAAGATAAGAGCAATTCCTATGGAAATGGCCAAAAACCAAAGTTTGTTGAGCCACGTGGATGGCCAAACTTGGTTTTCCACTATGGGAAAGGACTGGGCGCTCGATGAATAGATGAGCGAAAGCAGCACGGACTGAGGCGTTTTGGTGGATGACTTGGGCGACAAGGAGGCTGACGCCCAAGTTAGGAAAGCTGTCGCGGGCGTTAGGAACGAAGTCTCCAACGGTCGGATCCATAACGCCCATATTTCCAACGGTCGGGAACCATTACCTATAAATTCCCTCTCCTCATTTTATTTTCAGTCACACCATTTCACACCACTTCCATTTCCTTCTTCTAAATTCAAATATTACCTATAAACTCTTCTAAATTCAAATATTTTGATTACGATATGGATTTTGCGAGAAGAGCGATGAACATTTTAAAGCATAAAAGGGATCGAAAAGGTGAATCGTTACCGTTACCTCACACAAATGTAAATTTTTCTCAAAATCGAGAAGAAGATTTTAGTACCAAAACGATGGTGAATCGTTACCATCTCAGCATTAGTTTCACCTCTCAGTCGATATCGATTTACGTGTATGGTTAAAGCTACAAACTCATTTACTTCTTTCTTAATTGTACCAAAACGATGCTCTATGTCTGATATAGAACGACGACTAGGATTACGAGTGTCACTGCAGAACCCATCGTGAATAACCGCCCAGAAATTCACCCATGGATAGTTTTCCGAAGCAAGCTGAGTAAATAAAAAAACATAGTTTCTGCAAATAGATTCATCTTCTTCTTTAGTAAACTTGATTTTCCAAACTGATCGGGGTCGAGACATGTTCAATCAAGAATTGAGAATGAAGAAGAATGTGTGAATTTAGAGTTGAAAGTAAGAGTATTTATATAATTAAACAAAATGTAGCCGTTGGATCACAAATTTTTTTATCCGTTCAAACAGAGCCGTTGGCGACAGGTACGCTGACGCTGGAGTTTTGCAGAATAATGCTGGCAATTTCTATGAAAACGTGCGTTATGGGGGAAAACTCGGGCATCACCTGGGATGTCGCTCGAGTTATTGGTCATGGCGCGCGTTCTTGAATCAGACGCGCGCCTACTGGAGTGTCTCAGTGTTCAAATGAACATATTTGTTCATTTGAACATCCATTTTCTTGGTTTGTTCATCCCATAGTGGGAGCAAAATGAACAAACTCTAAGTTTGTTCATCCCATAGGAATTGCTCTAAGTAAGGTTTTAACTAAGTGATAGTAAAACAAGACAACAGACGCATGTACTTTTTCTTTTCTAGAAACATCTTTTTCTAAGAAAAAAAACAGACGCATGCACAATCAATATATAAGTCCTTTATTTGAAATGGTTTTGTGCAAGTTAGATTAGTGCAATAACATAATCCAAGTAAAAGTAAACTGCAAAATCGTCTGGAAAAATATTGGATATCAATCAAAATTGGTGATTTGTGTGATACGTTTTTTGGAACTTTTGATATCTATTTACTCCATTAATGAGTATATATGGATTACTTCAAAGGGAAATTTTGGCAAGGTTAAAGATTCAAAGGTGCAATTAATGGGAATTCAAAATTTAAACTTCCATCGATCCATTTCAAAGGCGCAAAAACAGCTGACTACAAAATTCAACTTTCACCTTCCTAAATTAAAGGCTAATTCTAGTGCAGATTTTATTAAACAAATTTATATGAATATATCAACAGATTTTCAATATCTTGGAAAATATCTCTTTATTTTAGGAAACTACTAGCAAAGCCCTAAAATTCTGAGAAGATATATATTAAGTTGTTTAGAGATGGAAACCACATTCACAAAAAAAGACTCGTATTATCAAAGTAAAAATTGTGTTCCATTCATCAACAAAATGTCTCAGAGTTCTCGTCTCCAAGTAGCTGCTCTAACCAGGAGATTACAAGACTCAAATCTGAGCCAGGGTCAAATTAACCGTGCAAGAGGGAGCCTAATTTCTGAAGTTGATATTGATGCTGCTGCCAATGAATGGAAGAACAGTTTAATTGGCAAAATTATCTCAAAAGATGATATTGACTTTGACAAGGTGCAGAAAGATGTAAATATTATTTGGAGAAAACATAAAAGAGTAGAAATCAACACAATGGGTAAAAACCTATTTGTTTTCAAATTCAAGACAGCTGAGGATGTCAATGATGTCCTAAAAAGGGTCCCATGGATTATTTATGAACATCTGGTGGTTCTGAAAGCTTATGATAATTCGATACCACTTGAGGAATATGATTTTTCTCATCAGGTATTCTCAGTAATGTTCAAATTTCTAGCACTGGAACATGTACATGATGGCATTCTTGATAAACTTTGCCAGGACATTGGAAGGAAAATAACCCAAGAAGGAACCACGGGATTTACTAAAAGAGGAAGAGTAGTTTCTGCAAAAATTGAAGTGGACCTTATCCAACCATTGAAGAGAGGAAACTAGCTTCTTAATGTAGCTAATCAAAAGGTGTGGATCAGATATCACTTCGAAAAGCAACCCAGGAAAATCTGCGCTGAATGCTTTACTATTGATCATAATAAAGAATTGTGTGAAGAACGTGCATGAAACACTTTTATCTTTGGCATGACTGAAGATGCTTTTGAAGAATATTATGCTAAACATGCTCATTTGGTTGAGGCTATGCAAAACAATCCAAATGGCATGGTAGGTGAAAATGGGCCTGAAAACCCAAATGAATCAGAAGACCCGATTGATGAAGAGTCCGACCCGAGAAAAAATAAAAGAAATAGAGACTCAGGAATCGAAGATAACTATGTTTTGCTTGCAATGAACTCAGAAATCCCTTCCCAAAATCTCAGAGATATGTCTCAATCCACTATCAATGGTAGAGGCGTTCAATTAGAGATCGGAGGACCAAGCTATGATGGGTACGATATGAACATGGAAGATGTTGAGAATGGAGTTAGAGAACCAAACCAGTCGGTGTACCATATCCCTGCAGCTGAATCAACCATAAGTACTTCAAATCAGGTTCTTTCTTTAACCCAAATATATTTTAAATCTCATGTGCATCTTTACTTTTTCATTTCCCTTCAATCGCCTCTTCATTTCTTTATTAATTTGAGCAAAATAGTTGAATCTAGGGTTTTGCTTTCTGTGGTCCAAACGGTCAGTGTTTACTTTAGATTGAATTTCCAAGTTAGAATATACAATTCAGTTCAATTTATTGGTCATTGTTTGATTGGAGTCCCTCTTTTGAATTGTATCAAACCTGAGTTGCATTCTGATTTAGAGTTTTACATTGATATTCTGAACTCGGATTACTGTATTGTAGTAGTAAATACAATTAATCTTGTTCTTAATCATAAGCACTGTTTAGCCTTTTCTCTTCCTCTCATTATGAGAATTCTTTCTTGGAATTGTCAAGGATTTGGCAATCCTACCACCAGAAATGCTTTATGGAATTTAATAAAATCTCAAAATCCTGATGTCATTTTTCTTTGTGAAACTAAAAAATAAGGATTCTAAAATGTATGAGTATCTTAGGAGATTCAATTACCCAAACTCTTGGTGTCACTCTTCAGCTGGTCTCTCTGGGGGTATTGCACTTCTATGGAATAGTGGATTCCAATGTGACTTGGTACAATCAAATAGAAAAATGATTAATGTCTTAATCTCTTATGATGCTAGTAGGCCTGAATTTCTAGTAACTTTCCTCTATGGTTCCATATACTATAATGAGAGAAAGGAACAGTGGAATTACATTAAAAATATTGGTGTTAGAGTCAATCAACCCTGGGTTCTTATGGGTGACTTGAATATAACAATGCACACACATGAGAGATCCACCAATACTAGGCCCAGCACTGTTGAGTTTCCTTTTATTCAAGATTGTATCTCTAGTGACGATTTAAATGAATTGGGTTTCTCTGGTACTCCTTTTACATGGTGTAACAGATAATCTGATGATAATATCATTAAAGCTAGATTAGACAGAGTCATGGGTAATAGTCTGTGGATTAATCATTATGAAAAAGCTAAGGTATTTCATATTGATTCAATTGGTTCAGACCATATTCCAATTATTTTGGTGACTAACTCACAGACCAAAAATAGTTTCAAACCCTACAGATACTTTAAGTGCTGGGGTAAAGACCCAACCTGTAAGGATTTAATCAAAAAGGCTTATAGTACAAATGTTAGAGGCTCTAATGCTTTCCAAATGACTAATAAGTTAAGAAATGTGAAACAGGATCTTAAACTGTGGAACGTTTCTCACTTTGGTAATATAGATCACAAAGTTCGACTCTTAAATGAACAGCTCCATATTCTGAATAATCAACCTCTATTTACTCAGAATATGGATGCAATCAAACAAGTGGAACTTGATCTTGAGCACTGGCAAAAGGTACAAGAGGAATTCTATGCACAAAAGTCTAGAACTGACTACATAAAATGCTATGATAGAAACACTAGTTTTTATCACACATCCATGAGCAGGAAAAGACATTTCAATCACATAGAATCATTACAGTTGAATAATGGCCAATGGTCTAATGACAGACAACAACTTGAGGACCTATTGGTTAACCATTTCAGTAACATTAGTACTTCCACTAATCCTAAGAGAAATAGGAAATTTCTTAACTGCATTTCTCCTTGTATTTCTGCTGAGGATAATGAGATGCTTTAAAGACATATTACTCTAGATGAAGTTAGAGAAACAATAAAGCAAATGAATTCCTGGACTGCTCCAGGCCCGGATGGTTTTCCTCCGGGGTTTTACAAGGAAAATATTGAGCTGTTAGAACAAGATGTTTGGAATACCACTAAGGATTTTTTCAAAACTAAGCATATCTTAAAGGAAATGAATCACACTTTATTGTCTTTAATCCCAAAGAAAAAGAACCCTTCATCCCCTGTTGACTTTAGACCTATATTATGTAACACAAACTATAAGATCATGTCTAAAATTATAGTTAATAGGATGAAACCTCTTCTTAGGAAAATTATCTCTCCTTTTCAGGCGGCTTATGTGCCAAATAGGAACATTCATGACAATATTATAATTGCGCATGAAATTGTTCATACTATGAAAAGAACTAAAGCTAAGTGTGGAATCATGGGCCTTAAACTTAATATGTCTAAGGCCTTTGATAGGGTTGAGTGGTCCTTTCTGTCTGATGTTTTACAATGTTTTGGTTTTTCTAATCATTGGTGTGAGTTGATTCTTCAATGTGTTAGTACTACCAGTATCTCAGTACTGTTGAATGGATCCCCTTGCAATGTTTATAGACCAACTAGGGGTATGATACAAGGTGATCCCTTGTCTCCATACCTTTTTATTCTTTGTATGGAGTCCTTCTCCAGATATTTGAGGTATTGTGAGGATAGACACTGGATCCATGGTGTTAAAGTCACTACTGAGGCACCTAGTGTGTCTCACCTTTTATTCGATGATGACTGTTTGTTGTTTACCAAAGCAACTCACTATGAAGCCCAGAATTTGGTTGAGGCCATCAATGTTTTTAGTTCTGTCTCTGGACAGATGGTAAACTTTGATAAATCTGGTTGTTTTTTTAGTAAGAAAGTTCACCCAGATAAATGTGTCTCTCTCATAAGAACTATTAATGTCAAGAAAATTGACCTAAATGACAAATATTTAGGTATTCCTCTTTTCATTAATAAAAAAAAAACTGAATCCTTTGCCTTTCTTGCTGATCACTTTGATAATAGTGTTGCCAAATGGAAAGGCAAACATTTTAACCAGGCTGGCAGGTCAGTCATGGTACAAAATGTTTTGAAATCGTCTCCATTTTACCATATGAACTCTTTCTTGAACCCCGATAGTGTCATTTACCAAATGGAAAAGTCTCAAAGAGACTTATGGTGGGGCAAACAACATCAGGGAGGCATTTACATAAAAAAGTGGCAAGGTGTTTGCTCTCATAAACATGTAAGAGGTCTAGGTTTCCATGATCTAAAGAAGTTCAATTTAGCTTTGTTATCTAAAATTTCTTGGAGATTGATTCATGGTTCTGATGAACTCTGGTTTAGAATCCTTAGATGTAAGTATTTTAGTAACAACCATCCTTTACATTATAAGAAAAACCAAGACTCGTCATGGGTTTGGAAAGGCATTTGTAGAGGTCTAGATATTGTTAAAAAGAACTCTTTTTGGGAGGTTAAGAATGGCAGGAGTATAAAAGCTTTTGAAGATAACTGGATACCATATGTTATTAATCCCCTTTGCATTCATTATCCTAACCCTAATCTTGTGGTTGCTGATTTCATTGAGGTTAATACTTAATCTTGGAATGTTCCTCTACTAGAAGCCTTCTTCACTAGTGAGAATGTCAGTAGAATTAGGAAACTTCGCATCCCTTATTTTGGCGAAGATAGACTAATTTGGCCTAACTCTCATAATGGAACCTTCTCGGTTAAATCTTCATATAGGGTTTTATCATCTGTTAATGTTAATGGTACTATGAATCCTTCACCTGATCCTATTTTTAAAGCTTTATGGAAATCGCATTTACTGCCTAAAGTTCAACTATTCCTTTGGAAATGTATCACTGATGCCCTGCCAACAAAAATCAGATTATCTCAGTATAGGTCAGATAGTGATACTCAATGTATTATGTGTAACAATGGTGATTTTGAAACAACTGAACATCTACTGTTTCATTTCCCATTTGCTAAATCAGTTTGGTCTACAACTGCAAATGGATATATTACTTTACATGATGCAGGTACAAACCCTACGATCAAGGCTTGGATAGGTAAATGGTTGGAGAAAGTTAGTAATGAACATACTCAGATTGAAATCCTTACCACTGCTTGGAGCATCTGGAGAGACAGATGCTTCAAAGTTTTTCAGCAGAAAAACACTCATCCTTCTGTCACTGCCAGATTGGCTTTAAAGCTATCTACTGATACTATTGACCTGTTAAACTCTGAGATTGACGATGATTTTTACGAGCAAGGAGAGTTGTTTGAAGAACCTACACAAGAAAGTAAACTTGCACATCATAAAGCATCCCCAACACACAGGTAAAGCTGCTGGGAGGTTAAAAATTGGATTTTTTTTTTCTTTGAACCTGCCATTTTTTTCATCTGAAAAACCTATGTACCGGCATTGACGATGTATGAATACAATTCCGGAACTCTCAATACCGGCATAATATTCATCGAACGACCATGCCGGTAGTAGAGTATCCCCCATTTCGAAGCCAAAACCGACCATGCCGGTAGTAGAGTATCCCCCATTTCGAAGCCAAAAAAAATTTCGGAACTGCAAGTCTTGTCTGAAATAATTTTTTTAAAATCACCGGAAGTGATAAAGACCATGCCGAAAAATGGTGTCGGCATGCTTGGTAACTAACATTCAATGCTGTAACTAAGTGCCGGCATGCTTGATAGAAATCTATCAATGCAGGTACTCAAGTGATTTTTTTTTCAATCTTATGGATACTTTACATCATGTGCCGGCATAGAAATTCAAGCAACATACAATGCCGTTAACAGTACCGGCATGCTCGAGAATTAAATTACTGTACCAGCAGTGGACTGTAAACCAGAAAAAAAATTCAATACGGACTGAAATTCAATTTTACGGACCCCCCCAGACCACCTGCATAAAATACAACTTTTGTACCGGCATCGTATTCAACCTAAATTATATGCCGGTATTGATATCAAATTCCAAGGGTTTTCCTATGTACTTAAAGTGGACTGCCGGCATACACGAATAAATTCAAATCAATGCAGTGACATACTATCGGCATTGAATTCAACCTAAAATCAATGTCGGGGCAGAACATTAATTTTCAGGTGATTCTGTAACTCAATACCGACATATCATTCATACTAAAATCATTGTCGTAACTAAATACCGGCATTGTATTCAATATAGATTGAATGCAATAAACTAGAACCGGCACTGTATTCATACTAAAATCATTGTCGGCACTCTCTGAAACTCAACTTTGTGGTTCGCGATTCTGACGATTCTAACCCAAACCCACTGCTATAAATCAATTTTGACTTCGATTGAGCATATGATTTCTTTCTTGGATGCATGGTTGTAGATGTATTTTACTACCAACTACATCCAAAGGATAGAAACCTCATACTCAAGTCAAATGAAGGTAAACGCTCAACAATGAACACAAGATATACGTGGTTCGGTATGATTACCTACGTCCACGGGGGTGAAAGGGAGAATCTTATTACTTCAAGGTGTTACAAAGGTGTTTCTCTTAGCCGGATTTCCTTACAAAACTGAACTTACTTCTCACTCTCTTCTCCTTGGTGTAAACTCGAGTTTCTCTCTCTCTCTCTCCACTACTTACAACCTACATCTCTTGGATACAAGTCACTCTATTTATATAAGAAGTTCCATACAACCAAGTTAGGGTGTGGGTCATGTTGCATCTATTATGAAGTTCTATGATCGGGCCTGCTTACGTCGCCCCTTCTTCTATGCGCATGGCCGATGCATCTTGATTCCTTCGTTTGTCTCTTGTCCGAGCCGACCTCTTCGGGTGTTCTCTTGGCACGATGTCGCCTATCTTATCTGTCGCCTCAGCGGTGGGCCGATGTGACACGTACTTTCTTATCCTTTTGACAGTAGCACCTCGTTTGTCCCACCCTATCTTGTCTTGTCAGCTCTGTCAGAAACCTTGGGTCAAGTCTTGTCTGACAGCTGTAGAGCGATCATGCCCGATCCACGTGGCTCCTCAAATCTCGCGCCTGCTGATCTTCCTTCTATACTTTACGTCTCTTTGTTTTTAGGTGCACCAAGGATCAAGATGTTGCCACATGGATATGTGGATAATTTACACCTACATTTATGCCCCTTATTTCGCTCGTGTGGGAGACACGAGTGGAAGAACGTCGTCCCAACTTCCCACGTCTTCGTCCATGCCGCAAATCCCGCCATGCAATGCCCCACTTAACTCTACTTTATTACCTGTAACCGTCGGCGTCGGTTACAACTCTTCCTCTTTAAATAGCCCGCTTCTTATTCTCCTTCTTCCTCTTTATCATTTCTCTCTCTGTTCCCCACCGCTGCAATCTTTTCTCCCAGATTTCTTCATCACTCTTTGCTACTGAGAACCCTAGTTTTCTTGATTTTCTTCTTTCATCTCCTCCTCACCGATTACTACAGTAGCCGTTGTTACAGTCTCGTCGCCTTATCTCTCTTCGTCGAAAACCAAGTTCTACATTATTTCTGTTAATGGCTTCTTCTCCCTCTATGACTGAGAAAAGGTCTGTTGATGATGTTTTTTCAGAGATTGATGATTTTTCCCTTTCTTCTCTGTTTTCTTACGAGGGTCCCTCCGAGTACGATGTTCGTGCCATGAAATCTATCTTTCCTGATGATTCTCCTTCTGTTTCGTGCAGGTCCGAGAGAAGGGTGAGAGATCTTTCCGACGAGGAGTTCGTTCAGCAGCTGAAGGAAAAGTACGACCTTGGAAACTATGAAGTTACCCTGATCTCGGGCCAAAACAGCCTCTTGAAGAAGTCCGATATGATGAAGCACGAGCAGTCGGCTGATTGCGTGGTCATCACTCAAGGCCAACTGGAGCTAGGCCTTCGTCTTCCCCTATACAACCCTGATAGCCCTTTTTATTACGAGGTTCTTTCCCAGCTCAAGCCCTCTCGTGCTTTGGATCAGTGGACTGGCAATACTTTCCGAATTATGAATGAATGAAGGGATCGCCGAGATGGTCACGGTTCTACTGCCAAGTGGTCGACCTACAAGTCCGAGGATGCTCCAAAATATACCGTTGCCAATTTCCTTGTCAATTATCGAGCTGGTACTTCCACCTTAGGCGATCTTGTTGGTTTTGCTGCTAGTCCTCATCGGGTCAGAACTATGCCCGATGGTGTTGAAAGGATGATGCTGGATGCCGATCCCATCGTCCAGGGTTCCAACAAGCGAGCCCTCCATTCTAATGATCCGATCTATCCCCGAGTTCTGATTCTCGTCCGAGGCCCCATTCTACATGGTAGCTTCCCGTTGCCTACTTTTCCTGCCGAGCCCTATTCTTTTTGGGTAGTTAATGATGACAAGGATGATAAGGTATGTGTTTTATCCTTTGTTTTTGCTTGATATCTTGTTAGCTTCGGGCGTCAACTGGTCACTTGTTGTTGTTTGAAAATCTCAGGGCGACTCTACCAAGGGAGCCAGATCGTATAGGAAAAGAGGTGCTGGCACAAGGTTTGAGGAAGACCAGGGGAAGGTAACAAACATGATGATTTTCTTATAAGTACATGTACTTGCCCCTATTTTTTGCCTTCACATGTTCTGACGAGACACCTTGTGCAGAAACACCCTAGGCGCGATGATGGTGATGTTGACGAGGTTGACCCCCAACCTCTTAGGCGTAATCCCCTCAGAGGTAAGCAAGTTGCTAAGCCACCGCCGAAGAGGGCCCCAGTCATTAAACTTTCCGATGAAGATGAACTATTTGGTGAGAATATCTCGAGTGACAAAGGCGATGAGAAAGGTGTGGGCGACCAGCAGGATCCCTTGGAGACGCCCTTCGTAGAGAAGGTTGTTATTGATGTACCGGTAGAGCTTCTTCGTGTGCCCCGGATTACTGACGGGTCATCTTCAGGCGCTGCAATTTCGTTCACCGTCTCTGGCCCTATCATGAATTCTTTGGGTGCGCTTACTTAACCCGACTTTGGAGCGTATACTGAGGAAGATATGTTGAATGCGGTGCCCCTCTATGGCGATATCGCCCAGACTCTTGACACAGTGGTGAGCGGCTCGTTTTAGCATAGTGGTTCCCCCCTTCTGATTTCTGTTCTTATTGTCGCTTACAATTTACCCGCGTTTACTTGTGTTAGATCCTGAACCGGGTGCGCTTAGATGCCGCCAGTCGCCACAGAGAAAAGAAATTATTAGAATCTCTCCAACTCCAGTTACAGAACGAAAGGAGCCACATGCGCGAGCTAGAAATTAAACTCGCCGACGCCCAAGGTATGCTACAATTCTGTGGCTCTTAACTTATGTTGATTGAGTTTATCGTGCCAACATCCTGAGTCGGGTATCCTTCTGCTATCCGAGGTAACTAGTGTAGGCTTAGACGCGTCTTCAGAGTTTAGGATCATGAAGAGGAAATGGGATATTGAGAAGGATTTAGTGGAGAATCTCCGTCGGAGAATGGCAAACAAATATGACAAAATAGATCGCCAGGCTAGAGAAATCGAAGAGCTCGAGGAGGAACTAGAACGGTATCGTCAGTTTGAGTACGACCCGGCAGAGATAGACAATTTACGAGCTCACTTGGGCTCTTCCCAGTGCCTTGCTGCTGAACAAACTACTCTGGCCACGAACCTAGAGCAATGGGTAAATACTTTTCAATTACAAATTCATGAAGATCGTCGACGAATATTGAGGGATAAAGACTCGGTGGAGCGAGCCAACCGGGATCTCCTAGGGCGAGTCGTCCAACTCGACAAAGTTGCAGGAGAACTGGAATGGAGTAGGTCACAACTTACAGTTCTTCAGTCGTCATGCAATCGCTTGATGGATAAGTGGAGTGAACACAAGAAGTATTGCCCCAGTAACGAATTCAACGAGCAACACTATAACGAGTTAACCACGAAGTTTAACCACGAAGTTATCCAAGGCCGAGGATGAGTTGTCCAAGTCGGTAGAGTCACTTCAGTCAGTGTTGCCAGCCCTTTCAGGTCTCTTAGACGATGTGTTGGGGCCGTTCCTTAGATTTAGATTACGTCTTATTCTTGCAAAATTGTTAAACCGTGTTCGACGAATAATGTTCTGTCTTTGTGATTTTGTAGCCGAGCAAATACGTTCTCAGGAGCTGGATCAGGAGGTCCGTCAATTGAAGCAGGTCGAGGTTGATTTGAGTTCCCAGCTAGCCGATGCCGAGGGGAACGTTTCTCAGCTTACCCAATAACTCAAGGATGAACGCGTTGCCCATGCGGATGAGATAGACGAGAAAGTCCAGACGGGTATTGAGACGTGGGTGGAGAACAAGCGGCGCGAGGTTGCACAGAAGAAGGACGGCATTGTTCCTCCGAAGGCTTGAACTCCTCTTTTGTAGTGCTGCGTCACTAAGTTGCCCCTTTCCATCGGGTTGTAAATCGCTTTGAACACTTGTCCCCCTTTTTATTTCTGCTACACTGCTTGCTTGTTTTTACGGGGGTGCTGCGTCGCCGATGTTGTTTGTTTTTCTTCCGTTAAACTCTTCGTTTCGCATGGTTGCATGACATTTTCCGCACTTTCTTACTAGACACATGACGCAATCGAATTATCTTTTGTTTCGCATGTTATTCCTGCAATTATTGTTCAAGTAAGTTAGTATTTTAACCATTTCTGTCGAACACGCCCAACAAGGAGGGTCATTGGGCCTAATGCCATGTCCTGATTGGGGTATCTCATCACTATCTATTTGGATTCAGTAGAAGGGTATCAGTCAACCTAGTTCTAGGCCCGATATTCCCGAGCGGTTATCGACCAACCAGTCTCGGGCAAGTGGACACGGCCACCTGCGATGGGGGCGACCTTTCAAATGTAAGTAGGCCACCTAGCTGAGGAGACCTCGCGTCTCAACAACCTTTGGAACTGGCTTCCAACCACCAGAACCCTTAGGCTACCTCGGCACTTGCACACTGCCACTTCCCCGAGTACGAATATCCAGGCAACTGTAAGGCACCTCGGCACTTCCACACTGGCATTGCCCCGAGTACGAATGCCCATTCGAGTGTAAGGCACCTCGGCACTTCCACACTGGCTTTTCCCCGAGTACGAATGCCCATTCGAGTGTAAGTCACCTCGACACTTCCACACTGGCTTTGCCCCGAGTACGAATGACCATTAGTCTCTCACGTCCTATCTCACACCCCTCACGATTTCAAAGAGATAGGAGACATGCATGCTTACCGTTTTTTCGTATTGCCCGTCAAGGATGGTAGAGTTTCAAAAACTTGATGTTCCATGGTTTGAGATCTTTTGTTCCGTCGAGTCGCAGTAGTCGATACGATCCCTCGCCCGCCTTAGATTCAATTATATATGTCCCGCCCCACTTTGGTGCTAGTTTTCCGCCCTTTTTGTCTCGCTCCCATTCAGCCAGAAATTTTAATACTTGTTCCCCTGGGTTAAATTCTCTTGGTCGAACTCGCTTGTTGTAACCTCCTTTGATAGTTTTCCATTTTTTGTAACGCTATTTCCCTTGTTTCTTCCAGATCGTCGAGTTCAACCAAAATTAGATCGGACGAGACGTTTTGCCTCCAAGCTTCTGTCCTTGTGGTAGGGATCATGCCTTATGTCGGTAAGATTGCCTCGTTTCCGTAGGTAAGCATAAACGGAGAGAATTCCGTAGCTTCTTTGCGTGTGGTTCTGTATGCCCATAGGACGTTATATATCTCCTCACACCAGTTTCCATATTCCCCATCCAGTTTCTTCTTCATGTTATCGGCGATAGTCTTATTAGTGATATCGGCCTGCCCATTACTCTGGGGGTAAATCGTGGTAGCTTTGCTCTTTCTGATGTTGTAAGTGTTGAACAGAAGATCAATGTTCTCGCCTTGTAGTTGATTTCCATTATCCAAGACGATAGCTGCAGGGACCCCAAAGAGGCAAATGATATGTTCCCAAATAAATTTGAAAACGTCTTTGTCTCGGATGTGCCTAAGTGGCGCTACTTCTACCCATTTGGTAAAGTAATCCGTGGCCACGATCAAATACTTTCTTTGCCCGGTTCCTACATGTAAGGGCCCGACTATGTCTACCCCCCACTTTGCGAAAGGACATGGGCTTATAACTGAGTTCAAAGGTACTCCGGGAGCATGGATTTTCTTTTCGAAACGCTGACATTCTTCACAAGCTTTCGCCATTTGCTTCGCATCTTCGTTCATGTACATCTAGAAGTAACCCATTGTCTTTGCCTTGGCCGATAAGCTTCTCCCCGAGCTATGATTTTCGGCCGCTCCATAATGTAATTCGTGGAGGATTATGTGGCCCTCCTCTTTACTCAGACATCGTAGGAGGTATCCCAAGTAAGACTTCCTATATAAAATCCCTTACCGCAGCTCGTAGGCTCCCGACTTGCTTTTGATTTTGTTTATCTCGGGCCGACCCTTGGGTAACTCACCCGTCTCTAAGTATTGATGTATCGGCTTTCTCTGGTCACCTTCTTTGTATCTCTCGGATGTGTTAATGGCCACCTCGATCCGTACTTCTGGTTTTTCCGGGATAGACGGGATAAGAAGCCTCATAACACGTATGCCTTCAATGCTCGAGTCTACCAGCTGTGAGGCGATGTACGATAGAGCGTCCGAGTGTCTGTTATATTTTCGGCAAATGTGGCGGAATCTGATGTTGGGTATTTGTTTGACGTAAAATTGGGCGAGCTCCTAATACTTTTGCAGCACAGGATCGTGTGTAGCGTATTGGCCTATAATTTGCCGGATTACTAATTGTGAGTCACTAGTCAGGCGGACCTCTTGCAACCCCATCTCCACAATTATTCGTAAGGCATGGATCACCGCTTCATACTCGGTGACGTTGTTTGTTGCCTTGAATTCTAGTCTGAACGAATGCACGATCTTCCTCCATTTTGGTGTGGTAAATACTAGCCCGAGGCCCGATCCTTCTTTGTTTGATGCCCCATCGACGAAGACCTCCCATCGTGTAGGGCTATTGGCGGCTAATAGGTCCGCTGGTTCCTCTTGTTCCTCCATCATTCCCGGTACACCTTCTACCTCATCCTCATCACTAAGGGGTAAATATGCC
This sequence comes from Papaver bracteatum, assembly GCA_023529315.1. Lineage (NCBI taxonomy): Eukaryota > Viridiplantae > Streptophyta > Magnoliopsida > Ranunculales > Papaveraceae > Papaver > Papaver bracteatum. The sequence goes on along the minus strand of JAJJWX010000811.1, from coordinate 4,216,385 downwards.
AAGAAGTCAGCCACTACTTGCCCTTTGATCGCGGTTCTCGTCTCGTACACCACGTCATATTGTTTGATTATGGCTCCCCATTTGGAGATTCTCCCTGATCGCCCTGCACTATCCAAGACTGCTTCGATAGGCGATTTGGTGAGCACCCATATTTGATGAGCTTGAAAATATGTTCGGAGTTTAGAGGCGGAAAAAGCTAGCGCGAGTACCATATGTTCCATTCTGGTATAGTTTCTCTCGGCCGGACTTAATGTTTTACTAGTGAAATACACTGGATTCTCCACACTTCCCTCTGATTTTACTAATACTGCACTAATGGCGTAGGGTGTCGCCCCTAAGTATAGGGTGAGGATTTCTGACGGCTCAGGCCTCTGAAGAACCGGGAGGCTAGCTAGATGTAACTTGATATTTTGAAAGGCCTCTTCGCTGGCGTCAGTCCATTGGAATTTTTCTCCTTTCTTCAAAATTTCGTAAAAAGCCTTGCATTTGTCCGACGACCGTGACACAAATCGCCCCAATACCGCTATGCAACCATTTAGTTTCTGCACATCTTTTACTGTCTCGGGAGATGGCATTTCAAGGACTGCCCGAACCTTCTCGGGATCCGCTTCTATTCCTCTGGGGGTGATGATATACCCTAAGAATTTCCCTGAAGTAACCCAGAAGTCGCACTTGGCGGGATTAATCTTCATCTTGTGTTTCCCCATTGTTTGAAAAATCTCCCGAAGGTCTCGAACATGGTCCTTAGCGCGATTACTCTTGACTAATCATGTCGTCCACGTAGACTTCTATGGTGTCGTGAATCTTATCTTCAAACATGTCTCCTACCAATCTCTGGTATGTATCCCCAGCATTTTAAGTCCGAATGAAATTTTGGTATAACAATACAATCTCCTCGGTGTGAAGAAAGAAGTATGCTCCTGGTCCTCGTGCGCCAATGGTATTTGGTTGTAGCCCATGTATCCATCCATTAAGGTCATCGCCTCGTATCCGACTATCGATTCTACTAACTGATCTATGCTGGGGAGGGGGAAACTGTCCTTCGGGCATGCCTTGTTCAAGTCACTGAAATCAATACATATTCTAACTCCTCCTTTATTTTTTGGCACCACGACCATGTTAGATATCCACTGTGGGTAGTGAGATTTCCTTATTATTCCGGATTCCTGTAGCTTCTTCAGCTCGGCCTCGACTGCTGCCTGTAATTCTGGTGTGATGCGCCTCATTTTTTGTCTAACTGGTTTGAACCTCGGATCAATCTTTAAGTGGTGACAGCAGACCTTCGGGTCAATTCCCTCCAAATCGCGCATTTCCTAGGCAAATGCGTCTAAGTTTTCTCTTAATACCGCAGTGAGTTGACTTTCATGTTCGTCCGATAACAATGTCCCGATCCTTACTACCTTTGGCGCCTCTACCATCCCCAAGTTTACTTCCCGAGTCGGTTCGACCGTCGAAAAATTTGATTTGTTCTCCCGGAAGATAGCCGCTTCCTTTGATTGCTATAAAGGGTCTTGCTCTTGGGTCTCATATTCCATGACCACTTGTGAAATCACCTCTTCCAATTCCTTTGCAGCTTTTATTTCCTCGGCTTTACTCTTCTCTCGCCTTTGCCGAGCTCGCCGATCCTCATTAATTTTTGCATCCACTTGCATACATTGCCGTGCTGCTTGGGAGTTGCCCATAACTTCAGCTATTCCCTTGCAAGTCGGGAACCTTAATATCTGGTGGTATGCCGATACTACCCCTTTAATTCCAGCGATCCATGGTCGCCCGATAATCGCTTCATAAGGTGAGGCGACGTCGACCACACAAAAGGTAGTTAGTGTGTCGAGGAATCCTCCACCATCCTAAACCCTTAGGGTTACCTCGCCCCTGGGGATAGTTACTGTACCATTGAATCCGTAGATGCGATACGTTGAGGGGACGAGCATGTCGTCTGATAGTTTCATTCTTCTGAACGTGTCGTAGAATAACACCTCGACTGAGCTTCCGCTATCCACAAGAATCCTTTTTACTCCCCAATTTTCGATCAGTAAGGTGATGACCAATGGGTCACTGTGTGCTTGTCCATTTACTGGGACATCCTTGGCCGAGAATGAAATGTGTTGCTCCATCCAAGGTTCCATAGGTAGGGCCTTAGCTACGCTAAATATTTCCTTACCATTACGATCCCTTTTATGGATCCTAGAAGTAATTACTGGGACAAGAGTGTAGTCTTGAATAACCGAGTGTGAAATGGTGCTCACGAACTGAATTGTTCTATCGATGCGGACTTGATGAACTGGTACATCGGGTGTTGCTGTCGGATGTGGTGGATATCGGACAAATTGCCTCAAATACCCATCTCGGATGAGATGCTGAACGATATCTTTTACTTCTCGGCAGTTGTTGGTGGAATGGACCCTATACTGATGGTAGTGACAGTATTCGGGGTGATCCTTGGTCTCTTGGAACTGAACTCCCCTCGAAACTGGGTAGTTGATATCGTTTCTCTTCTCGACTTCCTTGAATACCTCCTCCAAAGGAGCATTTAGGGGGGTATACGATCGGGCTTCCTGCCTCGGCTTATTCCCTTTAGAGATCCACTCTCTCTTTTCACTGCTTCTCGGAGGTGGATCCGATCTCTTTTCTGGTCGCCTAATAGGGTCGTCTGTGACCGTTTTAGCTTCAGTACCCGCTTCAGCACTAGCTTCTTGTATTCCTCTATCTCTTGACTCGGCCTGAATTTCTTCCAAAGCGATGTTATGCTCCTGCATTTTTCTCATCTCCTTTAAGGTTTTCGGTTTCTCGGATAACATGGCTATCCAGATGGGATCCGATCTCCCCAATGCATTTTCGAATCCGAAGATGGCTTGATCCACTGGTACTTTCCCAATTTCGGTGTAGTTTCCTTCACCTATCGGTCAGGGTTCTTAAGGGCTCCCTGAATCTTCGGGCGAGGGTAAACAGCTTGTTCACCCTGGGCCGAGGTCTAGTGTTGTGCATGTAGGTATCAAGGAAGGCTTCGACTAACATCTCATACCCATTAATCGACCCAGGTGGAAGCGAATAGAACCAGTCTCGTGCCTCGCCCTCCAGGCTAGCTGGAAAGAATTTACACATGACTATCGGGTTGTTCTTCCATTGGATTAGCGACATGGTGTACATCTTCAGATGCTCGATCGCATCTCCCATTCCGTCGAGCCTAGAAGGAAATGTAGGTAATGTACACTTTGGTGGGAATGGCATTTGTTCGAGTTCTTGAGAGAAGGGCGTATTCTCGGCTTCGCTCATGATTTCTGCCAATTTGTTCTCTTCGCCTCCGCCCGAGAGCTCTTTGATTTTTGCCTCCAATTCTTTAAGTTTAGTCTCTGTTGCTTGATCTTGTCGCCCGTCCCTACCTCGCCTATCCTCATCAGTGGACGAGTCCTCGGGTGGCCCATATCTTTGCGTGGGGGGTACCGGAGGAGATGGTGGCTGACCTGATCGGCCGGACTGATTAGGGTTGCTCGGCCCCATCATAGGTGGCGTGTGACCTGATCGGTCATGGTAAATCGATGTTCCTCGGCTGGACGAGCCTCTTGATCTGGTTCGCTGATTTCTCAACTGATAGTTCTCATACTCCAAAGCGAGGTTCCGTTGCTGGATCTCTCTTAGTGCCGCTTCTTTTGTTCCTTTGACTCTCCAAAATGGCTAATAATGTCGGGTCCGTGCTTTCATGACTAGAATGCCCATTTGGGTTGTGCGTCCGAGGCTATAATGGTACAGAAAGGGGTGGTGGGGGTATTATCGGACCGGTTACATGGCTAACCGTGTGAACAAGTGTTGGGCCGATGTTGCTAGCTGTTCCTTGTCCCAGCTGAATCTGCCTGAGACGCTCTTGCTGTTTCGCTAGGGCTTCCTGGTACTCAACTTGCTGCCTTGCTCTTTGTCTCTGGGCTTGTGCTGCAAGAACTACCTCATCGTCATCGGTATCTGAAGTTGTGAGTCCGTCAACTTGTTCAACTCTTCTCTGAGTCAAAATAACTTGGTCCAAGGGTAGAGTGTTATCGTCTCGGCCCATATCGACTTCCTCATCGATAATTGGCATTCCTCGCGCAGCTGCATGAGATTCCTCGGGCGGTGGTTGTCGACTGTCTTCTTGCCTAGGCCCAGTTACCCCTTCCTGCATGCTTTCTGCTAGTTATTGTACGATTCCTCAACATCCTTCTCGTTCATGAAGTGCTAGCCATCGGGTACGTCGCGTAGTTAGCCGAGTATCCCCCCAACCTACATCAGCAAATACAAAGAACACCTTACTTTGACCTGAATTTTGGAACATAAGTTCAAAAAAATGACCAAAAAGTTCGATTGACACCACAATTACTACTACGCCTGTTCTTGCCGACACAAAGTTTCTTCCTATTACTCAGGTGGGTCCACCTATCTATCCTGTTTTGGTCATACGCTGAATCTGCGTCAGGTTTTTCTTATTCGTCCTTATCTTTCCGTACTACGTCGCTTTCAGTACCCGACCAATGTATTTAAGTTAGTTTGTCCTTTGTTCTATATGCTCCAAATCATTGAACTTATGCACATGATGCTTAAATGGTACGGCATGCAACCCCAAGATTCAAACTAAGTTTGTACTAGCTTCACTTTCTCGAGACCTAATCATGACCTTTCCGACAACTTATGTTACACCGCCGGCAAAATCTCCAAACGGTTAGCAACTTAACACACGAGGAGATATCTAAAACGTGTACCCTTGGTAAATCTAAACGCTCAACTCCATACCGTAGCTAGAGAAAAATTTGTTTAACGTTACAAATCACTCAACTATCGGAAACAAACAGTCGTCCTTTCAACAGATTCTTCATCTAGCTTCTAACCCGAACTGTTAGTCGCTGGTGAGCTTATGAAGATTCTTTGCTGATCGAACTGTTGACGGGCGAAGAAAATACGAGAACTGCTACTTCCGAAGACACTACTACTGCTCTAACTTTACATGCACAGCAAATGACTCAAAGCAAACATTATTTTGGCCAACAGAGTTCATCGTAGCTTCAACTACAACACGTTAACGTGTATTTAGGAGCTTTTGATCGTCTCTGAAGGTTTTCACGGCAAGGTATCCGGAGATCTTAGTCGGATCCCCTTAGTCGGTGCCAGAATGTAGATGTATTTTACTACCAACTACATCCAAAGGATAGAAACCTTCTACTCAAGTCAAATGAAGGTAAATGATCAACAATGAACACAAGATATACGTGGTTCGGTATGATTACCTACGTCCACGGGGGTGAAAGGGAGAATCTTATTACTTCAAGGTGTTACAAAGGTGTTGCTCTTAGCCGGATTTCCTTACAAAAATGAACTTACTTCCCACTCTCTACTCCTTGGTGTAAACTCTAGTTTCTCTCTCTCTCTCCACTACTTACAACCTACCTCTCTTGGATACAAGTCACTCTATTTATATAAGAATTTCCATACAACCAAGTTAGGGTGTGGGTCATGTTGCATCTATTATGAAGTTCTCTGATCGGGCCTGCTTACGTCGCCCCTTCTTCTATGCGCATGGCCGATGCATCTTTATTCCTTCGTCTGTCTCTTGTCCGAGCCGACCTCTTCGGGTGTTCTCTTGGCACGATGTCGCCTGTCTTATCTGTCGCCTCAGCGGTGGGCCGATGTGACACGTACTTTCTTATCCTTTTGACCGTAGCACCTCGTTTGTCCCACCCTGTCTTGTCTTGTCAGCTCTGTAAGAAACCTGGGGTCAAGTCTTGTCCGACAGCTGTAGAGCGATCATGCCCGATCCACGTGGCTCCTCAAATCTCGCGCTTGCTGATCTTCCTTCTATGCTTCGCGTCTCTTCGTTTTTAGGTGCACCAAGGATTAATATGTTGCCACCTGGATCTGTGGATAATTTACACCTACAATGGTTATGATTTGGGTAGGTTAATCGACGAAGAAATTGTTGAATCATCATCGACGAAGAACGGATGAAGAACGATGAAGAATACGATGGAAGAAATTATTTTTTTCTAAAACCTGAACCTAGCACTACCGGAACTGAAATGGGGGAAATAAGAATTTGGTTTTTGATTTTAAAGTTTTAGGGGAAAGGGTATTTTGGTATTTTCATAATAAAAAGTCACCCCTTATCAGCCACCCCTGGTTGGGGGAAGTAATCAGTATCCACAATTGCGCGTTCTTATAAATTTGCTAGACGTACTCTAATTATCAACAAATTCTTGAAATATATTTGTTAAAAGGGTTTGTTTGACAAATCAATTGATTTGCCAGTAATGGTGTCATTATGGGACTGAGTAAATTGGAAATAAAATGGGCAATATAGCAAATTTGTCACTTTGGTCTTCGAGGTAGAGTCTTTACTAAGCTGTTGTCACTTTGCCCACCGAGATAGAATCTCCAGCGCAGTAGAGATCAAGTTTATATCGCTGGCGACGTATATTGTCCTACAGCTATAAATTATTCTTTTGCAAATATTCAATTTCAACCTCATTTTAACTCACACCTTGCACTTCACCATCTCTTATTCACATTTTTCCTAATGTAAAATACCATTTTCGCTCGTATGTTCTCTATACTCCCCTGATTTTTTTTTTATTTTTTTTGTAATGTAACTTCTCATTCCCAATCTTAATTTGGCCTAAGTAGTAGAGTTCGAGGTGCAAATTAATCATAGTCTAAGATGAACACATTTGCATGTAATACTTTTATGTTTGCACATGATGCTATTAATGGTGCACGGAAACAATGGAATATCTTATGGGAAAACATATTTCAGGAATTTACTAAAGAAACAATGAACCTCCGAAATCGTGATGCACAAGGATTGGCAGCTCGTTTTGTGTGATTAATAAAGATGCGCTGGAATTTGTGGCTTTAACCATGCGATTTCATCGAGTAAGAATGATTGGTGAAACCTATGAGAGTATGTTAAGCGTATCGCTATGGAATTACGAATAGTGAACAGAAAATCTTTATGTTTCTTAAGTTGTTTTCGCATCCTTATGGTGTTGCACAAATACAATCCATTTTCGCTCGTTGCTCCTCCACCAGTTGAACTCAACGAAGGCGTATAATTATAGCCCATAATTAATATGTGCAATTTCTTAATTTCCAACTTTACTTGATTAAATAGAAGTTTTAAATACATATAACCGTTAAATTAAAAATGAAAGTCCAATTTGCAATTTTATTTCTCGTTTTAATTCTATTTTTTGAATTAATGAACAATATTGCCCCGTTTACAAGATATAAACTTGGACAATAAAAACTTAAATAAAATCTTCAATAAAGATCTCGCACAATCTTCGGCCTCATGTCTATCTTCATTTGAAGTAATTTCCAATTGACACGATCATGAGAAAATTTTCATTAGCATTTGTGACCAGTATGGTTAACCTTCAAATTTTATTTTCCTTGATTTTCCTTGCTCTAAACTATTCTTTATCTTTTAGTTGTAGTTTTGACTAGGTTATCCAAAACTTGATAACTTCTTTACCTTTTACCATTCTCCATTTCTTTATAATCGCCACAAATCTTGTTAATAGCAACTTCAAGTATGACTCCGGAAAAATCAAGTTGGGTTACAATTTCTGCCATTTGAAGGGAAAAATGTGTAAAAATGAAACGTTATTAAGAAAAATAATGTAAAATTTTAGGTGTAAAAATCAAGTTTCAAATTCACAATATTTATAAAAGGTGGAGAAAGAAACGTTGGTGATACATCTTTACCAAGAGATGGACTGTCTACCGCTAACTATGTAGACTTTATCGCTAGCGATAGAGTCTTTATTGCTCGATAGAGACTTTATCACTCAGGTTATTTCCCACAGTGACTCGGCAAGTTTACCATGCCACCTATCATGGCCAATAGAAAAATGAAATTAACATGTTGCATAAGGATAGGCTTTGGCAGGTTCTTATGCATCTGGCATGGAAAAATTGGCAGACTAAATTTAAAAAATTGCTAGTTTTCCAGTTCAGGAAGAGTCTTGGCCGCTCGATATTATATCACCCGCTCAGTAGTTTTATCATCCAGTTGTCGAAAATCAATCCCCATAAATATTCAATTTCAAGTTTTGAATTATTGTATTTCATTAACACCTCTAGTAATGGTATCACATGTTCGATTCACTTGAAAATACTTTGTTGGTCTTGTTCGAGCTTGGATATCAATTTCAATTGATGAAGGTGTCAACTAAACCGATTGAAATTGTTGATACATTGTGTTTCAGAGGATATTGGCGTTAGTAGGTAATGAAAGTTGAAGAAGAAGTATCAACCTTGAAGTTAGATCTTCTCATCTCAAGAGTGATGTGACATCATATGCTAGCATTTTGTATGCGGTTAACCAAGATATCATCCTATATTTTATATTAAACAAGAGGGAGGATCCCTTTACATGGCTTGTGTGACATTATCTCACACATTACATGTCCTTTTGCGAATAAAAACCAAACGATAGCGTATTTGAAGCTAAGATTTTGGGGATATGTTCTTCTTATAAAGCTCTACATACCCACAAAAAATCAGCACATTCCGAAACGTATAACTTTACCATGTACTACTTCGAAACCAAACGTCGAAAGTCGGCAAATTCTCAACCGTTTAAAATAAGATTGATAGATGACGAGGTTTGGTATTTCAGAATGTGCTGATTTTTGGTGCTGAGGTTTGGTAGTTCAGAATGTGCTTATTTGCAAAAAGGACATGTAATGTGTGAGATAATGTCACACAAGCCATGTAAAGGGATCCTCCCTCCTCATTAAACAATGAGTATGTTCCTTAATAAGTTTTGATCATTTTGAAAGTCTCGGTTTTAATTAATATTCGTACTAACTTATTATTTATTTATATCCTCAGAAAATTATATCCCATACCGATTTTTTTAAAGTTAACAACAAAGAATTTTGTCAAGATGAATGTTACAAACTCTTTATGGAAAGTATGCCTGGATTCAATATAATTAAGTGTTATGTAACGTTATCTAGTGAGGTTCTGGTTACTTTAATTAATTAACCGTTAGTTCAAATTAATTAAAATTTAATGCAATGTAAAACCAGTTTGGATTTGAACTTTAACTTTAAGATGGTTTTGATTAATAAAAAAATAATTAAATTGAAGGAAACTACTCAAACAGTAGAAAGTTAAATTACATTTAATCCACTCATTTCCGTGACCAAAGTTCCATCATGTTATGCCTGAACAAAAAGTGTTGTTTAACAAAGCAGAGATCGATCCCTGGTTGAGTAGAAGTACCGGGTTGAGTAGAATCAGCATAATCATATCCATAACCATTAAAATGAATCCAAGAAGGGACATGAATAGGGATATGATCAAGAATCTGCAAATAGATTTTTAGGGTGTGGCAGATGAGGTAAAAGAGTAGATTTCCAAGCTGTTTCACTGTTAAAGCTACTACTACCAAGAGCTTGTTGCTCAGCTACTTCCTTGTTAAAGATACCACCAAGAGTTTGTAGATAAGGTGCTTGAGTCTGTTGCACCGTATTTGGGATTAACAATGACTTCCACTACTTCTTACACTTCTGGCATCAGCGTCAGTTCTATGAATTCCACCACCAAGAGCGGAAGAATCTGAATTAGGTGTATCCAACATCATGTTATCCCTCAATTGGTTCATTTCCTATAAGTGGAATGCCCGATTCTTGTTATAGCTGGTGACAGTTGCCCAACATGTGTCGTTTGTACGCCTTCATATGGATTAGTCCGATGAGACCTTAAGAAGTAATTACAATTGTAAAAATCTCTCCTTGTTAAAATATACTCAGCTCCTCCTAAACAAATGGTGGCATAATTGACGATGATGAAGCTCTTTGACTATTGGGATGCATGAAAGCAGCATGCTTTGGTGGTGGAGTTAGGAAGGATAAAAATCGGGATTACGAGGCATCCTACCTAAAGTTGCCATATCCATCCAACTTAAATTTTGTGGCCCCACAGCAGCTTGAAAATTCTATTGAACAAATTGAGGTATTCAATTGCAAACCTACTCGACCAAGTCTTCGTTGGTTCCCAAGGTTCAGCATTGTTTAACAACTATATGAAAATCCTCATAAGAAATTTTCTCGCTTGGATATGGGTTTAAACAAAACTCAATATTTAGGTGAATTGTTCCACACGCAATCTAGTGGATAGATGGTACAATATATAGAGTTATTACAATATAGTAATTACAGAATATTCTACATAAATGAATATAGTTTTACATACTATACTTAGCCTAATGACAGAGATCTTCATGTTGTGATTGATAAAGTTTCTATAGCAGTAATATACGTAGATAGAATATACTTTAGTCAATGCCAAGATATATGCTAATCACTGTTGCTGATATTGCGTTATACAGCTGTATCCTTGACATCCTCCCTCAAGTTGTACATGAGTGGTCGAATGTTCAACTTGTCACGTAAAAACGCAAACCTTTGAGACACAAGCCCTTTCGTAAAAATGTCAGCAATTTGATCTTTGGAGGAGATAAACTTTACTTGTAATTGTTGCCTAGCCACTCGTTCTCGTACGAAGTGATAATCAATTTCAATGTGTTTCATACGAGCATGAAACACAGGGTTTGCTGTGAGATAAGTAGCACCCAAGTTATCACACCACAATGAGGGTATCGAAATTGTAACACCCAATTCTTGCAGCAAGGATTGAAGCCATATGAGTTCTGATGTTGCAATTGCAATACCCCGATATTCTGCCTCCGTACTTGATTTCGAAACTGTTTTTTGCTTCCTTGCACTCCAGGAAATAAGATTTCCTCCAAAGTATATACTATATCCACTAGTAGACCGCCTGTCGTCTACATTACCTGCCCAGTCTGAGTCCGAATATGCGTGAAGAGACTTGTCTGAAGAGCGACGTATAGCTAAGCCATAATGAGTCGTGTGCTTCAGATACCTGAGAATGCGCTTGACAACCTCCCAATGCTCAACATATGGATCATGCATGAATTGGCATACTCTATTAACAGCTACAGCAACATCAGGACGAGTGAGATGTAGATATTGTAGCGCACCACAAACACTTCTATAGAGAGTTGGATCCTCAAATCTCTTACTGCCTTGTTTGCTGATATTCGTATTTGCTGCAAGAGGTGTGCATACTGGTTTTGCTCCATCCATCTTGGTGCGCCTGAGTAAGTCAATGATATACTTTTGTTGACTGAGAATCAGTGCCCCTTGTTGTTTAACTACTTCAAGCCCCAAGAAGTAACTGAGTTCACCCAAGTCTTTTACCGCAAAAACAGACTGCAATTCACTAATTACATTACTTATAAGTGCATTGTTCGAGCTTGTGATGATTATATCATCCACATAGACGAGCACATAAGTGGTACTATCAGGAGCCTGTCTTATAAATAAGGAATTGTCAGCTACAGAGCCTTTGAATCCTAATTGCACAAGATGATTGCTGAGACGAGAAAACCATGTTCGTGGAGCTTGTTTTAACCCATAGATAGCTTTATTAAGTTTGCAAACATGATTAGGAAAATTAGGATTCACATACCCAGTTGGCTGCTTCATATAGACTTCTTCCTTTAAAATTCCATGTAAAAACGCATTTTGAACATCTAGCTGCCGAAGTGACCAGTTGTGAGAAACAACAATAGAGAGAACCAGTCGAATGGTGCTAGGTTTTATTACGGGACTGAAAGTCTCATCGTAATCAAATCCTTCTTTTTGATTAAAGCCTTGTGCAACTAATCGTGCCTTGTGTCTATCAAGTTCACCATATGGTTTTTGTTTAGTGCGAAACACCCATTTAGAGCCAATAAGATTCATCCATGGCTCGAATGGAACATAACTCCAAGTTCCATTTATAATATGCGCATTAATCTCATCATCCATAGGAGGTCTCCAAGCTGGATCTTTAGCTGCATCTGTATAACAAGTTGGAGTGAAGAAACCCGTCTGTTCAAGTGCATATTTGGATGCTGTAAGACACAAATTCTGCACTGGTTTTCTGATGCCATCTCGTGCACGTGTAACCATATGATGCTGTGGAGCTTGTTGCTGAGTTTGAGCACGAGGTACCTCAACTGGTACCGACACAACAGTAGCTGTAGAGTTAGGAGCTGATGTTGTGCTGGAAAATGACTGGATTTCTGCAACTGTTAAAACTGTTGGAGTGGATAATGGCTCAGTTTGTTGGTCTTCTTCATGCTGTGGTGGTAAGTGAGTAGCGGATGCCGGAGTAGACAAAATAGAAGAAGATAACAACTTAGTTGTGGGTGTTATGAGATTATCAACATCCAAACGTACCTGAGGTTTTGCATCAAGAGGAAAGCTGGTTTCTACAAATTTGACGTGCCGAGAGATGTATAATCTGTTGGTTGGAGTATGAAGACATAAATACCCTTTATGAGCACCACTATACCCTATGAAAACACATGGTAATGATATTTATTCAAGCTTATTGGAAACGTATGGCCTAAGACAAGGATAACATAAGCATCCAAAGACTCTCAGAAAAGAATAATCGGGAGTTTTGTTGAATAGCAATTCTAAAGGAGACTTTGACTCGAATTTTGTGGCTGGTATTCTGTTGATTAAGTAACTAGCAGTAGAGAAAGCATCAAACCAATACGACTTTGACATAGAGGCATGAAAGAGAAGAGCTAGACCTGATTCTGTAATGTGTCTAATACGACGCTCGACAAGGCCATTTTGAGCAGATGTATGAGGGCAAGAAAACCTGTGCACCACTCCTGAGTTGTTAAGATAGGCAGTAAATTTTTTAAACTCTCCTCCATTATCTGATTGAAAAACCTTCATTTTGAAATCAGTTTGATTTTCTATCATAGTTTTGAATTGCACAAAGACAGGAAGAGCATCTGATTTTCGAGTTAGGGGATATATCCATGTATAATGTGAGTAAACATCCATAAGAAGAAGATAGTAACGATAACCATTTCTAGATAAATAAGGAGATACCCATAAATCAGAAACAATCAAACTTAGAGGTTTATCAATAATAGTTGTGCTAATAGGAAAGGGGAGTTTATGACTCTTGCTTATATGACAAGAATGACAGAACTCAAACTGTTTATTCTTAACTGGAAGGGAAAATTGTTTGATAACTTTGATGACAGTACGGAGCATTGGGTGTCCCAAACGCTAATGCCACATTGGAATGGTGTCTGACACGAACGCAGTTGGGTGACTAGACTTTATCTCTCTAACATCATCAAAAATGTATAGCCCATCTTTACTCCTGCCTTGCAACAGTGTTGTCTTTGACTCGAGATCCTTTACAACAAAGAAATTGGAGTGAAACTCAAAGAATACATTATTATCCTTGCAAAACTTTGAAACTGATAGAAGATTTGCTTGGATTTTTGGAACATGAAGAACATTATTAAGATAAAATGATCTGTTGTTATGAGTGAAAGAGGCATTACCAATATTCTCAATGTGAAGGGCATTACCATTACCAACTCTAACTGTTTCAGTGCCATCATATTCCTGACTAATATTGAGGTTGTTGAGATTGGCAGTTAGGTGATGAGTTGCACCAGTATCAGTTACCCAATTGTTGTCAGTAAAACCACCAGGTAAAGCAAGATATGCAGCTGGATCTTTTTTTTGTGGTGCATTGTTGTCTTTGCGAAACCAGCAGAAACTTGCATTGTGATTTTTACGGTTGCAAATTCGACACGGCCCTTGACCTTGATCCCTTCTAGGCTGACGATTATATTGATTTTGACTGCGAAACCCTTGATTATTCGAGGGTCGATTTGGTTGAAACATTTCTGGCTCTTGCCTCTGATATGGTCGTGCAACAGATGAAGATGCAATGTTTTCTAAGGGTTGTTGAAGAGTAGCTAGCTGTTGTTCCAACCGTAAATCAAACGAGAGCAGATGTGCATAGAAAGCATCCATGTCGATCTTGTCGACAGTGCTGAGAGAAGTCACGATGGAATCATATGCCTGATCTAGTCCATTGAGAATAGACTGTTTCATATCCTCTTCATCCAGAGGACTTCCAGATGCTGAAAGAGCATCAAAAATTTGTTTAGCCTTTGAGAAATATTCATACATAGAACTGTTACCTTTTTTGAGGTTGTGGAGTTGTCTTTTGAGATTCATCAGATGTGCTCTAGTTTTAGGAGCATATCTCTTTTCCAAAGCATCCCATACTTCTTTAGAAGTTGCTAGTCCTGAAACACGACTGAGAACTCCTTCTGTGAGAGATGAGAGCAGCCATCCTAACAGTATTTGATCTTGTTCTTCAAACTTGGTGTATGCAGTATTTGTAACTGCTGGTACTCCTTCTTGTGTGCTAGGGATTGTTGGTGATGGTCTTTGATAAGTCCCATCTACATAACCCTCTAGTCTGTATCCTTTCAACAGTGGCTTGAACTGTGTTTTCCAAATGACATAGTTTGAATCATTCAACTTGATGTTCACTAGGTGATTGATATGAATTTGATGTAGTGTGGATGTTTCTGGTGCTGCCATTGTAGCATATTTTTGAAGGAAGGCGTGGTTATTGGATCGTCTGGCTGGTACCAAAACAGAACTCAATATTTAGGTGAATTGTTCCACACGCAATCTGGTGGATAGATGGTACAATATATAGAGTTATTACAATATAGTAATTACAGAATATTCTACATAAATGAATATAGTTTTACATACTATACTTAGCCTAATGACAGAGATCTTCATGCTGTGATTGATAAAGTTTCGACAGTAATATACGTAGATAGAATATACTTTAGTCAATGCCAAGATATATGCTAATCACTGCTGCTGATATTGCGTTATACAGCTGTATCCTTGACAGGTTGATGGCTCTTACTTTTTAGGATTCTATCTATGGAAGGTGTCTTTCTTCGAATTACCATATACTTTTTCTAGAACTAATATTGTATAATAAAGAATGCCTTAAGCATTTATCTAGCATTTTCGTGGCCTCGTCACTGTGATGTTATACAAAATCCCGATATGGCATGCCAATAATATTATGGCTTGTTATACACACTTGTTTGAATCTTATGAACTAGGCTAGAGCGTTGACCACCATCAACCTAATCAGGCACCCAATTGTTTGTTTGGTCTTTCTTCGTGACTGTTAAAACATTACAGATATCGGAAGAATAGGTTCACCAGCATGGAAATAAGGATAACACTAATACTGAAAATAATAACATTGACATTGTGGTACATTACCATTTTAAAAAAAATAGAATAAATAAAAATAAATGATTGAAATGAAATGAAATGTGGGTTGTACCTCCGTGATTCCCCACAAAACGAATTAAGCTTAAGTTGGAGCCGAGCATTCGCTAAGGCCTATGTATAGTTCGGCTAAAATTTCAGACCCTGAGTTATATTTCATTGGTGTTTGATGTAAATATTTTAACGCTTTGATAAAACCAAATTTAACACTGTGCTAGCATTTAGAAAAGACATTGGCCTATTATCCATAACACAAACACTCTTTCGAACTCATCGTAATGGTCAAGGTTCAAATATGTATAGTCCCACTCACTTTATGATGATAGCTCTGTAAAACTCTACAACCTACACACCATTATATATTCCACCTTCATGCATAAATTTTGTGCATTGCGTTTCCTTTGTCATCAACAAAGTATAATCGAAGTTGGTCCCGCCATTTCCCTTGTGACTCCCATCTTTCTTGGTCAAATGAAAGCATTTTCCCTCACAAAATATTCATGTCAACGTATACATATCTCATAGTGTAACTCATATAAACAACGTTTTCATTATTAAACCTTTTGCACGTTGCAAAATCTAAAGTTTACATTTCCTAAATTTAGCATAATCTAAATTTTGCATATTCCTAATGCAATGTAAATTTTGCAAACAAAATATAAAATTAAATCCAAAAATCTTATTAGATAATTAATATATTTATCGCATTCATTTTGTTTTTTGAAATTGAACGTATATGTAGTCTTCCACCAACATTATAATATTATCTGAATAATTTTAAGCCTAGGGTTTTTATGCTTTATGAAATAGAAACACCACTATATATATTTTCAGACTCTGTCTTGAATAACTGCCAGAAGGTACTGGACCGCCACATTGAACTCAAACCACCCAGAACACCACATTGAACTCAAACCACACCCACCTCAGGATTTGGTAAAATTGATCTCGCTCTATCTTGATGGCTAGATAGATGATTAGGGAGTACACAAGGGCCAGCTAGTTGTTTAACATTATCGAACTCCTCATGTTTATCTTGAGTCCAATTTTTTCCACTTCTTGGGTGCTTGATAATCGCCCTTTTCTATTTATATTTTTTCATGGATCATACAATGCAAATAATTTAAGTAGAGGAAGAAATTTAGATAAGTTACGAAGGTATAAACTTTAGATATATATAAACATAAAAGAGATGTTGACCTTTATAATTCGACCATTGAGAAAGTCTCCTCCTGACATAGTCTCGTCCCTCAACTCCAGAGTGTTTATTGATGGCGGACGAGATTATATCGCTAGATAGAAACACAGGTCTCTTCGAGTCATTTTCATAATGGCGCTGGCCATTTGCCGGGCTCCATAAGAACCAACCTTATATTGGTCACAGGTTTAAAACTCTTCTCTTAATGATTGTGTGTATATACGTACACTTTGTATACAATATTAGTCCGAGAGCGGAGCCTTGGAGCTTGGGAGGTTTCTTCCTTAAATTCCAAAGAATTTTTCATTATTTTATTTTATTTTGACAAGTTATTAGTGGTCCATTTGTATAACATGACCACAATATAGAATTAAAGATTTTTCATTATTGTTGTTAACTATTTTTCATTATTGCTGCTAATTGCTTTGGATAATGGTATTTCCTCCGTCCAAGTTATATAGGTGAAGAAAAAGATTTTTTTCTTGTCTAACTAGATAGAAAAAGATCATATTACAAAGTTATTTTTGACATATACACCCTTATTAATCTTGAATAGTTTATTATGTCTAGTTATTAGGAATATGTTAGAGATAAATTAGAAAAAAGTATAGAAATTTATGAAACCTATACCTTTTTTAATCTAAGATATTTGAGAATTACGCCTACTCAGACGGAAATATTTATTTTCCATAAATGAAGTTATGTTTTTTTCGGTTGTGGATTTGAAGGAATATTAAGTTCCATTAATGTTTTTCATTAAAAGCAATTGATTCCATTTTACCTTAGTATAAAAAACAAGTTCTGCTCGAAAAAGAAAAACAAAAGTTTAGAATATCTATTATGGGAGAAGTAGTATTTTGAGCAAGAATTAAGAGAGCATTGATACTCAATTTCTCAATTGTTTTATCTTGGAAACGACGGTGCAATTTAAGGAACTGCTTGCACAGTTACGCCGGAGTTGCAAAATCGTCTTAGAAAAATGACTTAGCTTGCGAAAAAGCCTTCATCGGTTTTATTTTGGTTGCACTTGTCGTTTTGCAGGACATAAATGACGGATATGGGAATTGGTCCCGTATAAGCAAAAGATATTTTGGATACATCTAGATGTGCACTTGAAGGAACGCATGTGAGTTATGACGCATCATTTTCATTTTCCCCACCTAACCTCAGAACCAAGTCTCATCGTACACTAACAAAAAAAATTTCACTCTACACGCTCCTTTGAACTCTTCCCTTCAAAGTAAAAAATGGCATCAAAAAAGCCAAACCATGTAGTAGTAATGGCATTTCCATATGGAACACATGCAATACCATTACTGAATCTAGCACGTAGATTAGCAATACAAGCACCAACATTAACATTTTCATTCTTCTCGACATCCAAATCCAATCAATCAGTTTTTGGAAGATCATCAAATAATAATGTACCAAGTAATATTAAGCCATATGACGTTGATGATGGGGTACCAAAAGATTTTATAGGACCTCCCAAGGCTGAAATTAATTTCTTTCTGAAATCTATGGTTCAGAATTATGGAAATGGGATTCATTCAGTGTATGGTGATGAGATGAAGATGATTAAGTGTTTCATATGTGATTCATTCTTGTATTTTGGAAGTGATATGGCTGATGAACTGGGTGTTCCGTTGATTTCATTCTGGACTGCTGGTCCTTGTTCTTTATCTACTAACTTTTATACCGATCTTATTCGGCAATCCATTACTCTTGGACCTAATGGTATGTAATTATTCTTCTCCTTTATTTATTTATTTATTTATGTTGTTGTTAATTCTGCGACGCTGCTAATGGTCGTGCCAGTTTAGGGAGGGTACCAGACTCTGTACGGGATAAAACACTATTTTTTTAATTCTAACGCCCAGTTTACGGGAGGGTACCAAACCCTATACCGGATAAATCACTATTTTGTTTATTCTAAATGAGATGAGATTTGATACCCTCCCCGATAAACTGGTATCCCTATTAGCAATGTTGTTAATTTTGTCCAGATTTTGTTGATAATGTTGTAGTATTTTACCGTAATGATTAACCTACCGGATAAATCTAGTTGTCCTACATTAGGAAATGATTTTCTATTCCAACTTCAAACCATGCCTAATGATTTTCTGTTCCAACTTCAAACCATGTCCCAATAGAAATCTCACACTAAGCAAATTCGTGTGGAATATTCTGAATTACCATATCACATATTGTATCTGTTTTGTCTTTGAAATAATTATTTTGGCTTTCAATGAGCTTTTTGTACTAGGATATAAGTTTACTTGACTTGACACATTTAAAGGTCAAAGTTAAATCCAGTATGACCAATAAAACTTGTCTCTGTATGGTCTATTTGCTCCTTTTTTTTCCTTTTATTATTGGTAAAAGTTTTATGTAATTATTATTCTCTTTTGGTAAAATTTGATGAAATAGGATTTTACATCAGTTTAAGAATATTATTGGTTCGCAAATTATGTAGTAGGAAAATTCTCATTTGATCGACATATAAGTATCTATATCTAATAATTATGTACATTGAGATACTTGACAGGTATTGACGGACGCGAAGAAGAACTCATTGACTTCATTCCAGGGCTATCTCTAGTAAGAATCAAAGACTTGCAAGAAGGTGTTCTTTATGGATGTTTGGATCCAGAATTCTCACTTATGATGCATAAGATGGGACCAACATTGCCTCGTGCTACTGCAGTGACCATGAATTCCTTTGCGGAACTAGACCTACCAATTCTCGAAGATTTTAAATGCAAGTTTCAGAAGTGTCTCACATTAGGTCCATCTACACTAACTTCTCAGAATCCATCCCATACTCATGATGATCCCAATGGATGTCTTACATGGTTAGACAAGCAAACCTCAACTTCAGTAGTTTATATTAGTTTTGGTACAGTGACTACGCCACCACCATGTGAACTTGCATCGTTAGCAGAAGGATTAGAAGAAAGCGGTGTACCCTTTTTATGGTCTTTGAAAGACTATTCAGTAAGTCAATTACCTATTGGATTCCTTGAAAGGACTAGCAAAAGGGGATGCATTGTTCCATGGACGCCGCAACAACAAGTACTTGGGCACAACGCGATTGGCGTTTTTGTGACACATTGTGGATGGAATTCAGTGATGGAAAGCATAACGGCTGGTGTACCAATGATATGTCGTCCCTTTTTTGGTGATCAGAGAATTAATTGTCGTATGGTATCAGATGTTTGGGGGATAGGGATTAGGATTAAAGATGGAGTGTTCACGAAGGCCGGAACAATGAAATGTTTAGATATGATTTTCTCAGTGGATAAATTTAGAGAGAAGGTTGGGGCCCTCAGAGGTCTTGCGAAACATGCTGTTGGTCCAAAGGGGAATTCTACCAAAAATTTCAACACTTTGGCAGAGATAGTCTGTAAAGACTGATACTGAATATGCGTGCTTCATTCATCGCATAAAAGTTTGCAGATTATTCACTAGGAACAAAAGATAGAGATTGAAGATGAGTTATATGCACTTTTTATAGAGGGCTTGTAATTTGTCATTTTAGCTGCGTACTTTTGCTTGAAGAAGAAAAACAAGTTATTAGAAAATTTATTATGAGAGAAGAAGTATTTTGAGCAAGAACTAAGAGAGTTTTGTTCGATTTCTCGGAGTGCATGAGAGACCGAAAGATTAAGAATCTATTGTTTTATCCTGGAAAGGATGTTGTTAGTTTAAAGAACTGCTTGCAAGATTAGGGCAGAGGCGTCAAATTTTCTTAAAGAAAGCGACTTAGTCCGCAACTAAGCTTTGATGAATTCTATTTTTGTTTGGTTTTGCTTATTTGTTTTGCATGAATTATATCAATCATTTCCGATGACTTATACCCGCATAACAATTAATGACGGACCCGCGATTTTGTCCTATTTGAGGAAAGACTGATCCCTATCCTTGTAGTATCAAAAATTTTATTTCCTACCTCTTTATAATTTGTACGGATGTTCTCCGAGAATGATCCAAAATGTAGAGTCAAAAACACTAATTTCAGATATAACAATTCCTAAAACTAATACTTTGATTACCCATCTGCTTTTTACAGATAATTTACTCATTGTTCTAAATTTGATACCCGAGATTATATAAATATTATGAACGTTCTTGGTGACTTTAGTTATGTGTCTGGAAAAATGATAAATCCAATAAAATTAGGAGCCTTTCACACTTCTAATTTAGCACCTCGACTAGTTAGAGTTCTCATCCTACCATTAAAATGAAAATGATGAATTTGAAATATACTTACTCAAAAGGAGAAGGTACCGAGTACACCACAAACTTTTTCATTCTGAAACATGTGTGGACCAAACCTAATACAATCACAAGTAGGTCAAAGCAAAGACCATTGAATAATATTGTAAATACAAAATTTATCTTTCTCTTCCACAACCAATATGTTTAGACCAAGGGTCTGTGAACCTGATTGTGTAGACGAATTCTTGAACAATTTTGAAATCAATATCCAAGATTAATCGAGTCGTGTCAGGATTAAGAGAGGATCCGAATTCCAACAAGTACGTATGAAACTTGCAATCTATCTTTTAAGATGTGAATTTAACAAGAGCGTGTCTTGTTTTCTATCTCAATTAATAAGGACTTAAACTTTTTAGATTGATTCATGTACTGCTTGTGTTATTCCTATATTATATTATAAAAATAAAATAATGTAATGCGGAAAAGGAAAAACATAAGACACCGTAAATTTTGTTAACGGAAAAAACTGTACCTGCAGATAAACCCAGGGATCTCGTCCAGTTTTGAACACCATACTATATTCAACCGCTACATACACTATCCTACTATTAGACTTCATACTTGAATGTACTTGAGACCAAATTCACCCTCCAAGGAATTCAATTGCAGTCATGTTCCTTACACCCCTTGTACCTCGCAAGATTGTGTGCACTTGATTCCCTTAGATGACTGTGAGGGTAAAATACCCGATGGCCACGTGTCAACATCTCAAGGGATGATCTCATGATGAGATGATAAGGTAGGAGCACCGAATCATACTCCATAAAGCTAATCTTGTCTGAATCGAGATGCCTGCCACGAACGCCACATGAATGATGCGTGTGAAGATTGGTCTAATCGATTCAGTCAGTCAAGTCTAAAAAGTAGAACCGCATTTAATGAAGGATCATAAGAGGCGTGGGCGAGTCTAGGTCACTGCAGAAGGCTCGGAATATCTATACTATAACTCATTGATGAAGCAGCACGAGATTCTCCAATGAAGAGCTACACGATGACTAACAGGACGAGACGACTCGAGAGGGGAACCAGGCATACCATCACGAGGAATAGTATAAAACCCGTCTGAAACAGCGAAGACGATGCATGACGACCCATCAGGCTCGACGAGGATAACCTTCACGAATTTAGTTTGTCTATAAATATCAGTCCATGTATTAGGAGATGGACAAGTTAGCTAATGTCTTATTAGATGGTGTTTCTACAGAGACTTCCTGAGAGAGAGTAAAATATCTAAGTGATATTTGTAACTCTTTCAAGGGTAGGACCTTATGATCAATAAAGAAAACATCTTCTTTCTCGTGGACGTAGGTCTTCATGGCCGAACCACGTTATATGCTTGTTTCAATCTTTACTTTCATGTTCTTTACATCTTGTTTATCTTATGATATTGAATGTTAGGTAGATTTTAGTCATTAGATGTATGTGGATGTAGTCATCAGAAAAGATGCAACTACATTTGGCGTTAGAAACATGGAGGTATGAAGATATAATCTACCTCCCTAATAACAACTCTATATTGTTTTCATACTCTCTCTGAGAGAAGTGGATTTCATACCACTGTGTAGTATTCTGTTAAGATTCATGAGTAGAGCTCGAACTCGACACGGTCATCACGATCTATGAAGTCTAGAAGACCCTCAAAATCAACAGATCTACATACTTTTCACTTGTTTTCTTCAGAATTTCTAGTTTTATATGCCTTCCTCAAGACGCTCAGCATAGTAGAAGATCGTAGTGAAAATGGGGTTTTCAAAACTTCGGCACTTAAGCGATCTCCTCCATGAAAGGTCTGGGAAGAGCTTAGTCAATAAACTTTATAAGGAGTGTATCGTCCTATGATGGTTGAAAATACGAATCATTCACGATGATGTTCTTCATCTTCTAAAAAAACTCAAGATAACTCACAATATTCTTCTTAGAAATATAACTCTAAGTCAAGGAGGGAGTTAATGAGTACGTAATCATTCATCAAACTCAAAGTTTGTTCAAAATCAAGGGTGCAAATATGGTGGGAAATATTTCCTAAAATGGAAAATCATGTTCCATCATCATGATCTGATTTTTCCCAGAAAAGACATGACGTATGGAGAATGGTACTTTTCTTGAAAAGGGAAACAGACGAAACACCTTTCCATCACTGAAATCTTATGCTAGAAGGGAATGTTTTGAAATTTTCACATGTCTCCAAAGTTTGCTTTAAAAGTCTTCCTGTACTTATTTGTCCAGTCTGAATTATGACTTGGAAATTGCACATGATCTGCAAAACTAGGGGCCCCCTTTTCTGAAAAAAAAGACAAATTGAGTATTATTGTGTATATCGCAGGTAAGGCGATGGTGACGAGACAAGGTAAAAATGGTGGAGCCCAGCCAGAGGGACTAGACGAGA
The DNA here is from genome assembly GCA_023529315.1 of Papaver bracteatum. Classification (NCBI taxonomy): domain Eukaryota; kingdom Viridiplantae; phylum Streptophyta; class Magnoliopsida; order Ranunculales; family Papaveraceae; genus Papaver; species Papaver bracteatum. Next base: position 4,193,323 of record JAJJWX010000811.1, on the reverse strand, counting down.
TGGAACTCGGTGAAACCATGCACAACGGTGTACTCCCAGGAGAGGGACAACCGGATAACCAATATCGGGAATGGTTAACTGATAACTCTAGATCGGACGAGGAGGGAAACCCCTTCGAAGGCCAAGATGATATCCATCTAACTCAACCAGGAGGGTTGAATCGTTTGCCAAGGAAAATAATAAACAATGCGCCCAAAAAGAATGTCAATTCTGGCTCTAATGACACCACTGCAACCATTGAAGCCATCTTGAAGGCTCAAGAAGCTCAGGATGAGAGAATGAAAAAGCTATAAAGACGTAATAGGAGGCTAGAACGAAGGAACCGGAGGTTGAAACGTAAATCCAAGAAGAAGGCGCCATCAATCGCGACCGAAAAGACCCCCGAGGAGGAAAACCCCTTGGAAAATCTGCAGGATGACGAAAGAGTTAACATCCCTGACACCTCGAACGAGGAAATAGCGGATCATTTTCCCAAGGGAAGCCGAGGCATTCTAGACCAAGAGGAAATCCCGTCTGAAGGATCGTTCGATGTCGATCCAAAGCATAGGCGAGAGCTGAACTAAGAGAATGGAGTAAAGACTAACAGTGAGGCCGAGAACCTCGTAGTCACTAACCCTAAGCGAGGGGAGACTAACAAGTCTATTCGCTCTAAGATAGTTTCTCAAGCCGAATAATCGGACGAGGATTCGAGGCAATCCATATATCTCAGACCAAAAATCTCTTTCTCACCCGAGAGGGCACAACGAAGAAAGAATAAGGCCGAAAGAAGGCTTATAGACGATTAGTTACAAGCTAGACTATGCCAACTCGAAGCAATGTGCAGAGAGGCCACCGGAAGGCAAGATATTATAAAGTTGGCAGAGGTAATGCAATAGGCGAGACATTCTCCCTTAGCGATGCACCTATTGGCCCAACCATGCATTTCTGAGGAAATGCTCGCTTCCAACGATTGCAACCCCCTTTAATAGGACAGGCGATGCCATAGAACATATTAGATTATATCGCATGACACTAACCCAATGGAGCCACTACGACATGGTTATGTGTATATTTTTTCCAGCCAGCCTAAAAGACGAGGCCCTAATATGGTTCAATAACCTACCGAAGGAGTCGGTCAAGTCATTTTCCAACCTATCCGAGCTATTCTTGGAGATGTACATACATAACAACAGAGTTAAACCAGAAATCGATATGCTATTCCAACTAGCCCGAGGACCAAACGAGTCACTCTGATCGTTAGTAACATGATGGAGGAAGCTATGTGCTGAGATTGGAAGGGTCTCAGAGGCCTATGCGATCTTGGGCTTCAATAATAGTCTGAGAAAGACAGATCCAATATTTCTCCGCCTGTATGAAACCATGCCACCTAACTTAGGCAAGTTGAGAGAGATTTAAGAAGACTACATAGCTCTTGAAGAACTCCAAGATGGCACTTATGGCGAGTTGGTAAAAGGAACCACCAGAGGGGAAAATGTGGTATAACCACAGAACCCTCAAGCACCTACCCAAGGGGTAGGGCGACCCAATAGCGGATCTACACAGTTCGATAAACATCAGAGTGGAGGATGGAAGGGGCGAGACCAAGCCCGACATAAGAAGGAAATATTCGTAGACCATGTCTATACGAAACTAAATACTCCCATATCCGAGATCTTTAAGAAGATCGAGGGGAAGTACAAAATCACTTACCCCTGGAACAGAGGACAAAAATCAGAGCGAGCAAAAAACTGCACTGACTTCTGTGAGCTCCATCAATTTCATAGTCATACCACAGACTCTTGCAGAGACCTAAGGAAAATGGTGCAAGAAATGATAGATGAAGTAAAACTTCAGGAATACATCGCACAACCAGAGGTCCAGCCCGCCATAGGGGCACCTGTTCATCGCGTAGAAATACAGTACGAGGCACAATATCTGGGATGCAACACAATATCGCACTCAGTTATTACAACCCCCATACCCGAAGGAGGTATTACAGGGCGAATCCACAAGCGAGATTTCAAAGGCAATGAAGTCTTCAGCATAACAAAAGAACCTCCAATGCAGGAGTGAATGAAAATTCCCATTAGCTTCTCGGCCTCGGAGGCACCCGATGAAGGACGCAACCACAATGATCCACTGGTGGTAACAATGGCCATTACGCTCCCCGAATACGAGTAAGAAGAGGAAAGTCCCAAGGCACTACCATGGGCGATGCTTAAGATACTAATAAAAGGAGGAAGCTCCGTTGAGATCTTGTTTTACGAGACATTCAAACAAATGGGCCTCAGATATGAATGCCTAATCTCTTCTACATATAATATTTTTGGGTTCAATGGCTCATCGACCCGACCAAGGGACGAGGTTACACTAGAAATTCGAGTAGGAAAAATCCTCACTTTAACCACTTTATGTGTAGTGGATGTACTTTCACCTTACACGGCCATTGTCGGGTGATCCTGGGTCCATGGGATCAAAGGGGTTGCCTCAACCTATCATCAAAGGCTAAGGTTCCCAACACCTGACGGGATCGCAGAAATTATCGGAGACTCGGACGAAGCCAAGTACTGTTACGACATGGAAGTACAAAATGGCGAAAACAAAGTATGGAAAGCCATAAGGAAAGGGGCTAAGCACGCCAAAAATAAGGCTGAAATCGATGCCTATATAACAATAACAAACGAGGCAAGACGTTCCAACAGAACGTCGTCCGAGCAGGACACCAATGTCACGGACGAACCCATAGGGCCTGTACAAAGTTTATCCGATATAGGATATCACCTACCGAATTTTTCGGATTCATAACCCATAAATGAGGTAAATATCAGGACACCCGAGAACACGGGTATGATTAGGATAGGGACCCTCCTCGACGAAGAGGAGGAAGAAAAGTTAATACAAGTACTGGAGGAATATTCTGATGTCTTCGCCTGGCGAATGGAAGACATGCCGGGAATAAGGCAAAAAATGCGCAAAGTGGCATCAGAATATCACGAGGAAATTCAAAAGGAATTGAAAAATATGGAAGCATCAGGAGTCATCCGAGAGGTGCAATTTCCGACATGGATCTCTAACATGGTGATCGTACTAAAGAAAATTGAGGAGTGAGAATTTGCATTAATTTTAGTGACCTAAACAAAGCCTACCCGAAAGACAACTTTCCACTCCCCAATATTGATCAGCTTGTGGAAGCAACATCGGGCTATGGACTACTATCCCTGATGGACGGATATTCTGGGTATATCTAGATTTCCATCTCCGAGGAAGATCAAGAACATACTGCTTTCTTCACTCCCTGAGGATTATATTGCTACAATAACATGTCGTTCGGACTAAAGAACGCAGGAGCAACATACCAAAGGATGGTGGAAAAAATGTTCGACCATTGGATACATAAAACCCTAGAAGTATACGTAGATGACATGCTTGGTATACCATCATGAGGAATAGTATAGAACCCGTCCGAAGCAGCAAAGACGATGCATGATGACCCACCAGGCTCGACGAGGATAAACCTTCATGAGTTTAGTTTGTCTATAAATATCAGTCCATGTATCAGGAGATGGACAAGCTAGCTAATGTATTATTAAATGGTCTTTCTACAGAGAATTCCAGAGAAAGATCTAGATAGATAGAGATTAAAATATCTAAGTGATATTTGTAACTCTTTCAAGGTTAAGACCTTATGATCAATAAAGAAAACATCTTCTTTCCTGTGGACGTAGGTCTTAATGGCTGAACCACGTTATATGCTTGTTTTAATCTTTACTTTCATGTTCTTTACATCATGTTTATCTTCTTATCTTGAATGTTAGGTAGATTTTAGTCATTAGATGTATGTGGATGTAGTCATCAGAAAAGATGCAACTATAATGACATCCTTTACAGCCTAAGAGTTGCTTCAACCTCAGTGAAGACTTTTGATACCTATCCGCTTTTAACAGACAAGCATACCTGATTTCCATTTTGATTTTTCAATCTAGTTTTGGAAATATGTTTGCAATAGACAAAGTCCAGAAAACCTTCACGAATACGGAAACTTACGCTCAGTTAGATGAGAATCCTGGGTTACTAACCACCTCTCAAGAAAAAACCATACAAATCAAATAATAGTTAGATATCCATCTTGAAAAATCATAAAGTCCGAGACGAAGGGAACTTTGTGACTTCTATGTATCTTGTTCCTGATCCAAGATTACGAAAACCACAAAGATCAATAAGAACAAGATTCAGATACATGAACTATCAGGTAAAAAGTAGTCTGATGGGCTTCACGAATCCCTAAGTAAAGTATTTAAGTCGTAACCTAATTATATTTCTCATAGGAAACCTAGGTTAATAGAGGACGACTCTAGCAAGAAACTAGGACAAAAAAGTGTGAGGGATTAAGAAGTTATGTTGAATGAGTCCCTCTATTTATATACTTTCAAGACTTTAGGGTAGCTTTGAATTCAAGAAAAGATAACTTGAGATTCAAGCAAACACTTTCTCAATTTAGATGAAATTCTTATTAGGAATTCATGTAGGCATGTGAGAAGTTTCATCTTGAAATTACACAGAAGAATATACACTATGGTCCAGGGTTCTGGAACCATGCACAATGATAGTCCACAATGACTTACTAGCCTTTGTACTTATAATCACATAATGGTGTCCTTTAATACTCAAGACATATCAATAATCAACAATCTCTACTCTCAAAGGAACAATCAGGATACTAGGGAAAGATTACCACACATCATAAGGAGAAATTTGGCGTAACCATTAGCATAAGCTTCAGGGTATTTATTTAAGTTATGGAAATAGATGATAATATTAATCTTATCCATTGTATAAACTTTGCCTTTATTGCGATATATTTCTCATGAAACTGTGTTGGAACAATAAGCTTTACAGATTATAACTGTAGTAGAAAACGAGCAAAAAGGGAAGTTGATCTAGCAGTCATCTTGGCAAAGAGTTACAAAGAGCTAACATATATTTTTATGCTGAGGATGATGCAACTCTATAGGAAATAAAGGATATCTACCAAAAGGAAGTCCAAGGAAGATTCAACATGGGATTCCATCAAATGAATGATGGAAATTTCGAAGAAATTACTTGTGTGCTAGGTAATCTAGTCAAGTTTCAATGGAACCAAAACTCTTCAGCAGTAAATTTGGTAAACTTAGTTGCCAACAACAATGCTATGGGAAACTATAATGGGAAACTAAAATGGGAAATATTTCAAATTTGATGTACTTATTTCAAAATTTACAGTATGTAAACATCAATGGTAATGCTAATATGATGCATGGAAATTTTATGGTTCTGCATGAAACTAGTCTCAGACTCTTAGTTATGCACACTCAAACTCTGTTATTGAGTAATTGTCCCAGCAGTTATCTTTGTGTTCTTAAATAAATTAGACATCCATTTTTATCCTGGCGAGATTTTGGTATACCCAGATTAATTGGGGTATACCCAAATTTAAGTGGAATCTTTTTAAAGGGTAAGGGGGTGTCCTAATAGGTGAAATTACAAAACTACCCTTTCCCATTATAATTCTTATTACCCTAATCAGTTATCATTTTTTCATTTCATCTTCTCCTCTTCTTCTTCTCCTCCTCCTTTACCTTACCAGCGTCTCCATCCCTCACCATCGAAAACTCGTCGTAATCATCGAGTCGAAAATTCTGATTAATCTTCAAACATTAAGCCACCACTGAGGGCTAGTCGTATGAAAAGAAAAAAATAGAAACCCAATGAATATAACCCTGGAATTGCAAATTTAGTTCAACAAAAAGTGAATAAAAAACCAGTTAAAGAAGAAGAAAGCAACGCCACTGAAACCAAAGAAATGCCGCGATTGAGAAAGTAAGGGCCTACTTAAACTTACTCAAGTACTTCAATTTTATGTTTGCATGTCAAATTAGGTCAGAAAAATCAAATTTGTGAATCTGTAGTTATTCAGCCGGCAGGGTCTCTGATTCACGACCCTGCTAGTTTTTCATATTTAGTGTTAGTCGGCAAGCTCTTAGGTTGCATATCATGACGGCTGTTTAATATCTGTAACCGTTTTTTACAGGGTCGGCAGGGTATTCAACCTTAATACATTGCCATCGATATATGTTTTCTACAATCGTTGGGTTATTATTTTTTACCCTGTCGGCGGTGTGTTTTGAAAATTATTGGTGTGTCCTGATGCCTAAAATCATAAGGTCAGCATGGTATTTGAATATTACCCTGCTGACGGTATAAAATCCGATATTGTATGGGTTATATACCCTGCCGACTATATGTAGCAGAAAATTCTTGTATCTACTGTGTTCAGAATTGTTATAAGTTGGCACGTTAGTTAAATAAGACCCTACCGACTATTGCGTAGTCGGCAAGGATTATAGTTATCGACCCTGCCAGCTGTTGTTTAGCCGACACAAATTATAGTTGTCGACCCTGCCGAATGTTGATTTTTTATTTAAATTGTTCTTGTTTAGGTTGCAAAAGGGAAAGAATAAAATTGTTACTCCTCCTTCAAGACCTCCTCGTATTGGTGACAAAATCTTGACTGCAACACATCGAGGGGCATTCGTTGAGCCGAGGACGCTCAAGATCCATGAACGGAATGATTCTCAACCACCATCCGAACCCAGTGATTCAGATGAAACTCCAGATGAAGACCAATCAAATCCATCTGGTAAAAGAGGTAATGATCATGATGGTGTTGAAAAAACTCCGGCTGCTGTAGGAGATGATAGGGATGATGATGATGATCAAGACATGCCACCTGTTGTAGGAGGTAATGGTAATGGTGATAACAATGATGGAGATAAAGATAAAGATAGAAAACATGAAATTGTTGAAAAGAAAGATAAAGAAGAAGAAGGTGGAGAAAAAACAGGTAATGATCAACAAACTGAAGCTGCAACTACAACCGCTACCTGAAGACCGAAGAGGGTTTTCAATAAACCAGTTGATTCCCACATGCTTCCCAATCACTTTAAGGTCACACTGAAACCATGTCATCCTCCACTAGGGACCCTAGAAGATGGTGGACATGTTCTTTTTGGATACAAAGACACATGGGCAAGTGAAATCCATGGTGCTATCGTAAGTAATCTCAATAAAACTTTGTTTTTATTTAAGTGTATCTATCTTAAAGTTGCTTCAAGTGTTTGTATTTGTTATAAATTTGTGTTTTTGGTACTTAGGATCACAAGCATGCAATCCATCTTATGAGGCACCAAGCTTCAAGCACTATGATGAAGAGCTGGCCACTTAACAAGTTATGTGCCGAGGTGCAAGTATTTTTAAGAACTCCGGGCTGTGGCCTGCGGGGAGAGTTCGATTGTTGAGTATGAAAGAGTTACCAGGGTCGGCATGGTAAGATAATTAATACCTTACCGACGGTATAACAGTCGACAATATGTTAAATTATAGACCCTGCCGACTATGTGTAGTAGAAAATGACATTCTCTAAAATCATAAGGTCGGCAGGGTCATAAAATTACGACCTTGCCGACTGTAAAAAAGCCGGCACTCTAATGACCAAACACCGTTCCGACTATATGTAGCAGAAAATGAACTTCTCCTGATGCCTAAAATCATAAGGTCAGTAGGGTAATAAAAATAAAACATTTCCGACGGTATGTTAGTTGGCATGGTATGGAAACAATAACCTAGTCGGCGAGTTCAAAATTCAAATTTTTGCAAGTACAACTGCATTGATTGACTACCATAACGGCCAAATTTGGGCACCATCCTATAAATACACTAGTTCTCTCTACAAAACAACACACACCTATTTGCATATACTCTCCAAATATCATATCATCATATACTCCATCTAACTCTCTCAATACCTCTACATACAACAATGGCATCATTTGATTCAAATGAAGATCTATCCATCACCAAAGCATGGTATGCGGAAACTCGGGTTAGGAATCAGTCCTCCGGAAGGGTGGATGACGTAACCTTTTGGGCAAGGGTATACAACAAATATAGGCAAGAGTTTGGGAATCCTAATGTAAAAAGTGTTCAACAAATCCATGATAGGCACCTAGTCATCGAAAATGCAATACTTGCTTTTTTATCTATCCAAAAACGGATTTTGAATGCTACCCACTTTAGCTACTCCATTGAACAATTTGTAAGTATTTTTGTGGTTTATTTTACGTAATCCATGTTGTTTGATCTTTTGATTAAACACCACTAACAAAGTAAGTTTGTGTTTTGTTTTTTTAGCATGAAGTCGTCAAAGTGCGCTACTTGGAGAAAAATGGGGGAAGCATTCGCATTCGATGCAATCTATCAATTCGTGGTATCTAAAATCCCGGAGTATGCCCTGGACTTCATGGATGGTGGATCGGACTTGGATTCCTCCGACGAAGATTGATGGTTTTAGAAGTGTTTGTGTAGGTTTTGTGGGTAGATCTATATGTAAACCCTCACGAGATTATAACTCATCCACTATGGTCGCCTAGGGGTTCAGAGGATTGATGCACATGCTAAGTGCATTCGTTATTCCAATGACAAGGAGTTAGATTTTATGTTTTAATCAATGTAGTAACAGAAATTGCATGAATAAAGTGAATTACATCTTCCCATATTTTGTTTTATGTTTGGTATAACTAAATATCGGCAAGGTTACATTGCCGACTGTTAGACAATCGACAATGTTTTAAATTTTTTGTATGCCGACTAATAGTCAACCGACAGGGTAAGAAATATTTATATGCTGACTATATGATAACCGACATTGTAGGAAATATTTATATGCCGACTATAAGATAGATGGCCCAAGATAGTCGGCATATTCTTCATTCATAAACCATTTCGGCCAAAAATAATCGGTGTTTTCTTCATCCGCGAACCATTCCGGCCAATGTTAGTCGGCACCTTATTCATCCGCAGACCTTGCCAACTGTTTACATTTTCAGAACCAAATTTTTTGATCGAACTCATAAGACAAAATGTTTAATCTACTGAATTATAATTTCATAAGTTTTAATCTAAACTCAATTAATTAAGTTAATCAATAATTTCATATGTTTTAATCTAAACTCAATTAATTAACCTAATCAAAAAATTTAGTGTTAATTAAACAAAGGTATATTAGCCATTTAGAAAATATATGGTTAAATAATGACTTGTTGTACTTCAAAATGACCCAGATTTTGTCTCATTAGGTATACCCCAATTAATCGTGGGAATTATATAAATGCCCTCAATTCTGACGGGCTACACAACTACCCTTATCCTACAATAAAAATACCCCTCTCCATCCAAAGCCCATCAGGGGTCCATTAAGGATTAGATAACATTACAAATATACCCTTACATCCATGAATATCATCTCCTCTTTCACTTCGTCTTCTTTTTTAATAAAACACACAGAGAAATCAATCGAACCCACCTCCATCGCAGCCACCGCCATCTCCGCCGCGACCATAATCGACGCCTCCAGCACCACAACCATCACCATTTCCATCTCTACCACCATCATCTCTATCACCATCACCATGAAAAATCCACAGCTTTTTCGACATCACCTCCGCCGCTGCAAATAGATTCAGGAGCACCTCCATTAATCCCACCACTAGATCTAGCACAACCTTCTGCACCTCCACTAATCCCACCACTGAAATTGTAAGTGAATTTAGGGTTTTGTAATTTGGTAATTTTTGTATGAAATCGTTTTAAATCGATAAATTGTTGATGGGTTTTGTCTTAATTAAAGTAGAGATAAATGTGTGAGATTTAATATGATTTTTTTTGAGTTGCAGGAAGAAGAGTTAGATGTTGTGGATGGTTAGGCTCAGAAAATGAACTGTTGATGTTGTCTGGGAATTGTAGTGGTGATTCAGATGAAGTTGTTAGTTCTGAATTTAGAAGCAAAGAAATAGAATTAGTGTTTAGATTGAGTCTGGAGAAGGGATTGTATATACTGAATGGTTGGTGAAGAAATTGAGGTAACATGTGATCGATCGATCTATCTTCTGTTTACTTATAAGATCGATCTGCTAGTTTACTTATAAGATTTAATTAGATGAATAGTTAAACAATATTCTCTATGTCTTAAGATTTAATTTGAATTTAATCTTCATGCTAGTGAAAATTTAAAGTTAAGTTTATCCTTATTTTATAATCTTAATAAGGATTGGTTTGTGGGAATTAAAATACGAATCTTTGTCGATGTTCTGTATACGTACTATATATGGTATCAAATAAATAAATATCAGTGACTTGTGGTGGTTCGGTTTATCATAGTTCCTAGCTAACAACTTCTATATATGGTATCACTAACTCATTTTCACATTGGTGAATGAAATCCAAGGTGGGTCTTAACACTTTCACATAAACTTTATCATCCAACAACACATTTGAGCTGCATTACGTACACTGAATCTGCAACTGCTTCCTAGTACAGTTATCAATCTATTTGCGTACGTAAATTTTGATTTCATAAATTAGGTGAAACTCGATTAATTGGCATCTCAAATCCAAGAATTTGACTCCATGAGACACAATTTTAATCAGTCATGACAAAGCCCGAATTGAATCATTCATTATTATGTGGATACCAATTGGAGACCTGTCAAGAAGATGTTTGATTCCTTCATTTGCAGTTGGATTGCTGGATGGCCTGAAATAATTGATTCTAGGAGAACTTGGATTGCAGTTTAGGATTGGTTTGTGGGAATTGAATCAAATGCATAGCTTTATTTGTAAGATTCAATATAGAAAATGAATAATCGAATAAGTGTTTCAATATGTTAATTAGTTGAATAATACTCATTTCACTTTCATTAATTACATGTTTACTTACTAATTGCGATCATTCATTTTGTTTTTGGTGGTTGTTTTTCATAGATATAACATCAGTTGAGGATTGCGTCTGAGAGGAGATTTTTATCATGCTGCAAACAATTTGCCTACAGCTAGAGTTTTTTCCTGAACTGATGAATTCTCTAGTTGCTAGAACATATGCTGGAGGTGATGGTGAGTAACCATTAAATTAGAAAACAAAAGTTTAGAAGTTTTGGTTTGAATTCAAATTTGTTGTCTGGTTGTTAATGAGTTTAGCAGTTCGTATGAAATGTTCATAAGTTGATTAAACTCATTAGGTTGTTGTGTTGTTATGGATGGTGGAGTTTTTGTGTTGCTCTAGTAGTAAATGAAAATTTAGATGTTAATGGGAAATGAAGCATTTAAATGTGGAATTTTTTTTTGACGAAAATGATCAGAATGTTATCGTCCTTAAACGCTTAGTGTTGTTGCAGTTGTACTCTAATGTAAGATAGTGCTGGATCAGTTGGTATAATAATGAAAGATGGATATTTCAAGGACTTCGCATTTGCTTTCTTAGATTAGTCATTCCCAATTCCTTTAATATGGAGGTCAGTTTGCACTTCTTATTCAAGGTTTCTTGTCTTTGGTTACGCATTGATAGGTGTGGGGTGCTGGACGGTAGTAGTGGTGCTGTTGGAGTCGGAGTTGGTGGTTTGATATTGATATTGGTGAAGAAGCGAGAAGGTGACTTTCTCTTGGTATGTTTAACTGACTATTGACACATTTCTGTTGGAAATATCATGAATACAGTAGTTATTTGAAATTGTGAATCATAAACTCTTGTTATTGTTTGGTTCTTATTTGTTTTTAGTCTTTTATTTGGTTCTTGTTTGTGTATCAACAATAGAAATGGTAGTCAACAACCAATATTTGTGTGTCAACAATAGAAATTGATCTTAGTGTAAGGAGTCAACAACAAATGTTTGTGTATCAACAATAGAAGTTGACCTTAGTTTAAGGAGTCAACAACCAATGTTTGTGTATCAACAATAGAAAAATGGAATCAACAACCAATATTTGTGTATCAACAATAGAAAAATAGAGTCAACAACCAATATTTGTGTATCAACAATAGAAAAATGGAGTCAACAACCAATGTTTGTGTATCAACAATAGAAATTGATCTTAGTGTAAGGAGTCAACAACAAATATTTGTGTATCAACAATAGAAATTGACCTTAGTTTAGGGAGTCAACAACCAATGTTTGTGTATCAACAATGGAAAAATGGAATCAACAACCAATATTTGTGTATCAACAATAGGGAGTAGATCTTAGTGTAAGGAATCAACAACAAATATTTGTGTATCAACAATAGAAAAATGGAATCAACAACCAATATTTGTGTATCAACAATAGAAATAGATCTTAGTGTAAGGAATCAACAACCAATATTTGTGTATCAACAATAGAAATTGACCTTAGTTTAGGGAGTCAACAACCAATGTATCTGTATCAACAATAGAAAAATGGAATCAACAACCAGTGTTTGTGTATCAACAATAGAAAAATGGATTCAACAACCAATATTTGGGTATCAACAATAGAAATTGACCTTAGTTTAGGGAGTTAACAACAAATATTTGTGTATCAACAATGGAAAAATGGAATCAACAACCAAATTTGACAAATATTTTTGAACTTTTGATTTTTTGGATCAACTTCAGTTGTTGACGCCTAATATTAATGGCGGCGACGATGGTGGCGGTGGCAACAACAGTGGTGGTGGCGGCGGAGTGGTGGCGGCGGGGTGGTGGTGGTGGCGGCGGCGGTGCTGTTGGTGGATGTAAAATAATAGAATTTTTTTTTAATGAATAAGATTTTTAAATGGAAAATAATAATGTAAGTGAGGGTATTAAGGTAATCTCTTTTTTAAGGGATAAGGTATTTAAATGATAGGATTATTTATATTGTTGTATAAGGGTATATTTATTGGGTGTCAAAAATAGGGGTATTTAATAAATATACCCCAATTAATCTGGGTATACCCTAATTTAGCCGGGTTTTTTTATCTAATATTAATTTTGCTTCTTTCTCGATATTCGGTGAATCCGCAAAACTTATGTAATTATCTCCTCTTAATAAATCATCTTTTAGATCAACTAGCTTGAAACCCGTGCTACGCACCGAGACTATTGGAATTTCTTACAACGTTGGTTCATGTCCACTGAGGCGGGGCTTTAACCCGCACCCGTCCCAATAAGAGTTTTTATAAGCTATTATAGAATTTACTATTCAACAGATTGATAATTAAAACTATGTAATTGAAATTTCTAATAATCAAATGTATAATACTATCATAATTTAAAGATCTCACATAGTTTTGAAAACTAATTTCAAGTAACCCAATAAAGCAGTAATCAACTCTACAAATAAATTAAAATAAATAAATCAAAGTATCGAAAGAAAAATAGTTTAAACTATAAACACTAAAATATATTACATTTTTTTAGTAGTTAACCAGTGTTATGCACCGGGTACCATCGAAATTGATCACAATTTAGTGAGGCTGCACTCGTCCCAAAGGGGGTCCCAATTAACATCTGCGGTGTATAATGAAAATGCCAATTAACATTTAATAGACTAACAGTTGGAACCAAAATCACCAATTACATATGGTTTAAAGTGTTGGAGATTAAGAAATCCTCTTAAAGAAAATACTTGAAAAAAAAATATTTTAACTTTTGAAATCAGTACGTAGTTCATGATATTTCCAACATCAATATTATTTGTAGTTACATGAAAAATCACACTCGCTATCTAATATTAGAGATACTAAAAAAAACACGAAAATATAAGATGGATTGCCAACACTAAATAGTAAAAAGCACATGAAGTGCTTCCCGTCAAAGAAGATGTTATCAAGGAAATGAATTGATATATCTTCTTTGGGAATCATATATCTACTTTAAGAATCAAGTGGCCAACTCAACAACTCTTCTAGTCTCCAAGTTCTTCTAATAAAATGAATTCTATACTCACTATATAGGTACTGATATCTGATAGAGACACTAAAGAAACACGATATTAATATAAAATAGATTGCCTAAATAGTACAAAGCATATGAAGTGCTTCCCGTCAAAGATGATGTAATATAGGAAATATACTTATATATCTTTCTCAGAAATCATATAGCTGCGTTAAGAATCAAGCTACCAATTTAACTGCTCATCCAGGCACTAACTTCTTGTAGTTATATTAAAAATCACGCTCGTTGTATAGTTGTATTGATATCTTATATTAGAGACACTTAAAAAAAAATTGATATTATATAAAAATAGATTGTCAACTCTAAATAGTACATAAATATGAAGTGTTCCCTTCAAAGAAGATGTAATATAAGAAATATACTGATATATCTTTCTTCAAAAATCATATAGTTACATTATAAATCAAGCGATCAATTTAACTGCTCTGTTAGGCACTAACTTCTTGTAGCTAAATGAACAGTTACACTCATATAGTTGTATTGATATCTGGTATTCGAGACACTTAAAAAAATGATATTAAGTAAAATAGACTGTCAATTCTAAATAGTACAACACATATGAAGTGTTTCCCGTTGAAGAAGATGTAATCAAGAAAAATCACAAATATTTTTTTTTTTCAGAAATCAAACATGAAGTGTTTCCCGTTTCTTGAGTTTCTCTCTTCAAGAGACGCTCTACACTAATGTGAGTAATGTAGTGAAATAGATAAAAAGCAAAAAAGGCAAAGGTAAAAAATGATCCCGTGCAAGCATTATAAAATGATTGTGTAATTTTTTCACATGTAACTCCAAGTCTATACTTGCCAAGTTCGTTCATATTGATATGTAAGGCCTTACGACCAATACATCAAGGAACCATTTGGCGCGTGGTGTGCTGGTTTAGTTATTGTTGCTGAATTGGGTGAAAGAAACTTGAGAAATCCTAAATTTAACATTAACTTTAGGTTTGAATGCTATAATAGCACGATGAAGAAACAAAATGGCTTATAGCGAGTGTGGACATCACACTTATTGACTGATCACAACCAAGGTACACATCATCCATGTTCATATATTTTTATGTAGGGATTATATATAATATTTCCAAATACACAAAGTGAAAGTGGATGTTTGAAGTACTTTGTTGTGTTCATAATCAAATGATGTCAGAGTATATAGAGATAAACCTTGCATCGTTAGTTGATAAAATAACTAAGCATATTTTTGAGAAAGCCAAACAACATTATACTTCTAGTGGTAAGAGCCTCTTAGAGACCTCGTTAAGGGAGTTGATATATGAAATGGTCGGTTGTTAAAGAGCCCATTTTGTGTGAAAACAACATACGCAAAAAATTGTTAGACTCATAGTAACAATATGTGATAATGTGATATACGTAGACCTTGTGAATGTGATATTCTTGAACTGTTACTTAGAGGTTATCATTTTCGTACTTCTTGGGAAAAGTTACTTGATACCGGATTGGCGGTGATAACCCGCTTGATACAGGGTGGTCAAGTATACTTTTTTGTGATTTGAATTATTGTAAGGATTATATTTTTAATTAATTTGTCAATTTCGTCAATGTAAATAATCCCTTGTTGAGCAGCTTGCATCCCGACACCTTTAACATAAATAAAGAAGAAGGGTTAAGAACCAAAATAAAATTAAGAAAAGCATTCGAAAATTCTAACCACATATTCTAATCAAAATTCTCTTTATTGACAAAAACAAAGCCAAAAATAATTTCAAATGCCACAATTTGTGTGAATCGATGCAAAACTCTTTTCTCAATAATAAGCCATATGTAAAAAATTCTTAATTTGCGCTTCCAGATATAATACAGTGAAAATATTGATATCTTTTTCTCAAATTCTTATATAGAGCTCATGGAGATTTTCAAGGGATACTCGATGAGTCAAATCACTCAACACCAGGAAGATGTAGTTATTTTGTAATTAGATAGCTTTTTTTTTCCATGGGAGTCTTTGACTCAACACTCTGTACATATTTCTATCTCTCAATATAACCTTTTCTTCTCGAAAAAAAAATAACGGTATAAGAGAACAAAAAAATTATTGGAAGCAACGTATAATTATTAATAAAGAAGTGTGTGCCTATATCAAACGACACCAAAACAAAACTAAAATCTACTGATCTTAGAAAAAAAACTCAAAAAACCAAAATCTATTTATTGTTATTCGATAAGAACATATCAAGATGGTCTTTGAGTTTTTTCTTGATCGATGCCAGAAATTCGTTGTTGTCACCAAATTAGAATACATATGTAAGGAATATTCTTAGGTTACCATCATAGATGGAATCCACGAAGCTAGTAAGATTAATAATAGGGAGAAAAATCCAGAAATAAAAGCATATTCTTTGTTGCTTCCAAACCACCGCAAATCATTAAAAGTACCAGTAAAGTACATTAATTGAAGGATTACTATGAGCTTAGTTTGGGAGTCCATTGAGAATTTTCCACAATTTTCCACATTCTGATCATTCCACGCGAAAGATTACTATGCTGCAAGTTTCTATTTGTATACCTTGGAATAACATAAAGCTATATCATGAAATATGGACGGCTTATATTTGAATTATCCGAAGACAAAAATAAATAAATAAATGATCTTAGATGAGAAACCGAATTTGTGCTCAAAGTTTTACCATATGTGTGGGAGATATAGTGAAAGAACTGTTGATCCTACGGGTTCCTTCTTTAGTGAGTGATTATCTTCATGGACTGTGGGAGGAGACCTACAAAAAAATAAATAATAATAATAATATTGAAACCAGTAACCAGTAATATGATTTTTTTCGGATGCATCATCAACATCTCTAATCTTGTGCTGATCATAGAGGTTGCGGTACGATGCTACAGAAAGATCTATAAACCGTAGTCATGATGTTTTGGACTATAATGATCAATTGGAGGATCAGATTATTTTAAGATTTATCCATGTTCATATGCCCACCTAAGGCTCGAGCTCACCTGAATTCTGTTGCACAAAAGAATCAAAGCCTGCACCACTTTTTGTTGTGTCTGATTCCTAACCAGACGCTTGAAAGGGGTATAAACTATTCCCGAAGGTTTCTTACCTACATATAAACATCATATATTTAAAAATTGATAAGAGGAAAAAAAAAACAGCAGCCTAGTAATATAAAGAAAAAATTGATAAGAGAAAAAAAAAATAGCAGCCTAGGATTCGAAATTGTGACACTTGAATAAGTTTACATACCACTGGAATCAACTATCATTGCTTCCCCCTTGTTATGATTTTCTTCAAAAGTCATAGTTGATATCTTCTGTTCGCTACCTCCTTTTTCACAACAAGTACGTGGTTTATACAGGAATAAAGAGTGATTTGCATTCTTTATATAGATGTTGGAAACTTGGTTCCAAAGAAAATCTTTAAAATTGTTATGGCATTAAATCCAGTTATATGGGTTGTTATAAAGAAAATAAGGATGAAGAATGATTTTCAGCCTTTATTAACCATTGGCTTTGTTTTTATTAGTAAATCAACCATATTAATGGAACTTGTTAGATTTTGTTCATGTAAATGATCAGATTTTTTTCTCTATATTAACGGATATTGTTAACATAAATATTAATTAATGTAGTATTTTTGTTAGATATTTATCATCAATGCTAAAAATTAATATAGATATTTATATATCTTTTTTCCTTTTAAAAGATTCAAAAAATAAAAATATTTTTTTATTCGTTATGGAATTAAATCCAGTTATATGGATTTTTATAAAGAAAATAGGGATGAAGAATGATTTCCATCCTTTATTAACCATTGGTTTTGTTTTAATTAGTAAATCAGTCATATTAATGGAATTTGTTAGATTATGTTCATGTAAATGATCAGATTTTTTATATATATTAATGGATATTGCTAACATAAGTATAAATAGTAATTTAAATATTAATTAATGTAGTATTTTTTGTTAGATATTTATCATCAATGCTAAAAATTAATATAGATATTTATATATCTTTTTTTCTTTTTAAAAGATTCATAAAATTAAAATATTTTTTTATTCCTTAAATATGTAGATTTTTTAAATTCTCTGGATCTTTTACAATAATTACATGAAATTATAAATGTAATTATTTTATTTCATAAATATGTTAATTTTGTTGTAGTAAATCATATAGAGAAGAAGACAAAAAGGCAGAGAAGGAGAGGGTTTCTTATTGATCAGCAGCCAGGTTACATGGATATAATAACATATATATACATGTAAGGGAAACCCTAGGTATAGCTAGTTGGGCCGCACATCCAAGGGTCGTAGGCCCTACAACACTCCCCCTTGTGCGGTCCAATAGAATTTCGTATGCAGTGCTTCACATAGAGTGCTTCGAATATGTTTCTTCAAATGTTGTTCTCTCCTTGATTACTTGTGCCGAAATCAATTGCCTCGTTAAAACTTTGATAAGGAAAAACCCAATGGGATAAAACCTTGGTACAACTTTTCACATGTAGTACTTCACATGTTGTCTAGTATTTTACATGTAGTTCATCACATGCGATCCTCAAAGATCGACGAGTCTAAGTTAATTGCCTCGTTAAAACTTCGCCAGGGAAACCCAGAGGGACAAAACCTGAACTAAAGAAAAAGAGTACAATATTAAGCAAACTTAGAACATAGTTGGACTCAAATATGTTGCCTCATTAAAACCTTGACAAGGAAAACCCAGTAGGATAAAACCTTGATGAAGGAAAAAGAGTACAACGTGAAAAATACAAGTAAAAGTGATATGTTGCAGATGATCACTTTGTTCTGTTGAAGTTGATTAGTTGCTTCACAACTCCTAAGGTAGAAAATCCTTTTGGGAAAGACAATATCCTTAGTTGGGAAATTACTTCCTGGTGTTTGTTGTTGTCTCATCAAAAACCTTTCCGAGCAGTAAAACCCTGTGGGAAAAGTAACCTCGGTGAAGGAAAAGAGTTCAACACACCATTAGATGCTCCCCCTGATGTCAGACAATTTTTATTAGTCTAATGTAGTCAAAAGGAGTTTATCACACTGTACATTGGTGACTTGAAATCTTATAAGACCATGTTGTTGATTCTGGAAGTTACGTTGCTTAACGGACTATCGCTTTTCATTTCTTTGATTCAGATATTTTCAGCAATATTAACGCGATCTTTATGTCTACAACGTTCAACATACTTGATGTTTTTAGTATTGCCTCGCTAAAAACCTTGCCGAGAGACAAAACCCTTTGGTAAAAACTATTCTCGATCGAAGGGAAAAAGAGTACAACACAACTTCAATTTCGAAGTAAAATATGTCGACATCATATCCTTAGATCATCCCCCTGATGTCGGCATCTCCCCCTGATTACTTTCAGAGTTATTCCAGACAGTTCCTTTAGTCATGTATTTTTCGAAACTGAATATTGGTAATGACTTATAAAATAATATACCATATCTCCCTCTGATTACTTTCGTTGGAGAAGAGATTATTGTTCCTTCATAATCAACAACTTTTGGATTGCACTTTCATTAGCATTCCTTTTAATGTCTTTGTAGGGATAAAAAAAGTTTATGTCAATGATTACTTTTAAGTACATGATTACATTCATTATACCATTCCAATGACGTTGCGTTGGCGCTGAGCTATATCTAGCTAACAAGTTACCTGAGAAGTAAAATTTAATCGAGTACATTATTATACTAAGTACAACAATGCGTCTATTGTATTTAGATATGGGAATTTCGTCACCCAACACATCTTCGTCATCTTACTTTAGACGAAATGGTCACTTACTTACATTTGAACCTCGCTAATCATGGGAGTGCTATCAGGATGCATGTCTTTGTTAAATTGCCTGACAATTTTAGATATATGCAGACCGGTAGAATAATATACCACAAGCTCAATATTCGATCGATCTTTCCCTAGATTTTTCATCTCAAATTCGGATTTCAAATAGCTTTTAAGGTCTCTTATTACATCAAGAGTACCCATCATGTCTGTACCATCGACATAGATAGCTACAATTCCAAATCAGGGACTTTCTTGTGAATACGCAAGGAAAAATAACTTATTTGTCTATCCCCTCCAAATCAAATATCCACTTAGACAGGTATACCACATCCGCATGATTGCTTGAATCTATAAGTGAGCGTTCTATCTAACTGTAAACGCACTCTGTGGTTTAGAGTCATTTGGTTTGGGCAACAAAATTTTATTAATTACTTTTGTAAATATCTTCTATCTCTTGATTCTTTCAGAGATAAGTAACAACCACATACATATGCTGCATTTCAAGTCCTTTTGAAATTACCAAGCTAACTAAGTAGCAAAATGCTATAATGCTCATTACAACAAAGTAAACAATTCCAGGGCTATGTGAGATACCTCGCGCCACAAGGAGAGTCTTTATACCATTATGACTTCATTATTCTCACTGTGCTTTGTGACAAATAATCATGTATGTCCACAGGCTTAACACTTGGTTGGTTAGCACTACCACACCAAATACCTATATATTTGTCAAAGAATCAAATTATACCTGGATTGTGTAGGCCAAATATGCCCTTTATTGTTGATATTCAAACAATAATAAGCATGGTTCGATCTCATCGTGCTCGATTTTCTTTAGCAACTGTATATGAAAATAATAATCAATAATATGATCACACGATCTTTCCATTGACTCTTGTATGTTCTCATAATCCACTTGGGATGTCATTGTTCTCTGGAATCGTTAATCTTCGGAGCGTCCTCCAGTATTGATTCATGGACATAGTCAGAGACAATCTAATGAGATGATTTCATTAATGATACAAATTTGGTTGTGCCTTACTCATCTAATTCCTTTCTAGGTGAGCATTGATCGAACCTAGTGGCATCTCCATTTTCCTTTATGGAGCCACGGCCTTAACTACACTTCCACCAAGTATAGTTGCAACACCTTAGTCTATGGTGTACCCCATACTGAGGATTTCTAACCTTGCAGGAATATTTGCAGCTGGTATGTGTGATATTGTCACTTTAGCGACATCAATGTACATTCTGAAAATCGATTCTTCTTTATCACTTCACATTTACATTTGTGGAGTACAAGAATCAACATGAGACATAGTGGGAACACACCACGACAATTCCTGTCATTTCTCTTAGAATATATCTTTTCTTATCTCCCCCTAACGACGGGAAGAGTGTCTCATTAAAATGACAACCCGCAAATCTAGCGGTAAGGGATATCCTGCCAAAAGTTTTAAAATGCGGATAATTGTTGGGAACTCATTTCCAACATAACTACTTAATAGTTTTGAAGACCCATCATAGTACGATGTGGAGTCGTAGTGGCACATATATAGTGCAACCAAAAATGCGTAAGAACACAAATGTCAGGCTTAAATCCAGTTACCAACTAGTACGCATAAAAGGTTGACTAATATTGGGTTCTAAAAACGAATTAAGTAAGATGCGTGTAATATTGCATATCCCCAAAGCAATAAAGGATAGGTTGGTACGCATAAACTATTCATTAGGCACCATCTGTAACCTTTGATGGTAGCCTCGGTGAGACCATTGGGTATAATATGCTCTATATTGATCCCATTAGACATACAATATTCATCAAGTCCTTTTGATGTAAATTCTCTAGCATTAATAAAGGTGGTGAGCCTTTGCACTTTGTATAGTGTAATATGTGCTAAGAGTTTTTTTTAAACGCAAATTTCTTGGGAACTAAAACTAGTCCAAAATGTCAAAACATTCACCAGAGCCATAAGTTACTTTAATGGTCCGCATTCTGCATGAATATTTTTCTAAATTTCACCTTGTTTTCTTTATAATATGGAATTTTTACCATTTGCATCTTAGGATGGTCTCGATCCTATTTTCATGAAGACTTTGTAAAAATGAGTGATATGCTGTTTTACTTAAAAGCATAATTGGAGGGAGGAGGGGGTTGTGCATCTAGTACTTTAGAAAACACTTATTGAGAGATATGTCATTACTTCGCATTTTGTCAAAATTGTTCCCATTTTTGTTCACTCATATAAATTGATGTTCACATGAGTCTTTTCAAAACGATCAACCTGTCACAACCAAAGTTGCTTTATGGTTATGCCTAAAGCCTGTGTGAGTCAATTTCCAATATTTCATCGTCGGAGTCAATATGATTCAATAATCCAAATATTATAGTGAATGACATTCACTAGATTGACTCATTAGTTTCTCTAAAATATATTTCCTTCCAAATATATTAGAGGCTATAAAAGATGCAATCAATTACATTCTCATCACTCTGAGTTTCCATGTGATATCCACTCTCATGGGTTTCTTTGGAATTTAACAAGGTGATTAGCTCTCAGTACATATAGAGCTTTTGTGACTTTGTTTCATCTTGGAAAAAAAATTGAACAATGCTTCACTCAATGATCCAATCATCGTAGTCATATTATAAGGAAGTAGTTCAAGAACTAATTTAAACTCCTTAAGATAATGGAAGAAAAAAAAATTATGAGTTAGACACTTGGGTCTTAAGAGTTTTAACAGGTGTTGTGGCCTTATTACGTAATAAAAGTGGGATTCAATTCAAGTACTTTAGAGTGAATATATATTACGTGTCACCCAATATATCTCAAGTTCTTTAGAGAATTGATGTCTCTTGTTTTCATTCCATAAGTACATACATTGGATCCAGTTCAACTGAATAAGATAGTCAATTGGCTAGGCAAATTTCTTGTTGCCATTAAAGTTATGTGAAAATTGGTTGCTAATATGATACACACATTACATTGTATATACCAATACCTATGACCAGGTGCATTTCCAATTTTTTTTATTTATGATGAGAGCTAGAATTATATCTTAGCTTCATCCCATATTAAGCAGATACCAGTACTTTGGTGTCATTACTACTG
The DNA here is from genome assembly GCA_023529315.1 of Papaver bracteatum. Taxonomy (NCBI): domain Eukaryota; kingdom Viridiplantae; phylum Streptophyta; class Magnoliopsida; order Ranunculales; family Papaveraceae; genus Papaver; species Papaver bracteatum. Next base: position 4,170,639 of record JAJJWX010000811.1, on the reverse strand, counting down.
GGAAAAAATACATTTCCGTCTCATGATATATATTTCCCTTTTCACATGTTTTATATGAGTCATTCCGTCTAACCCTTATTACTTCGGGGTTCTTTCCATTTTTAATTTTGCTACATTTAGCTTGATTTGAGAAATTTCTTTATCTCAATAGGCCAAGAGAATCTCACTACACATGTCAACCAATTACTTTAGGTTGAATATATTACTAAAAATAATTAATTCTCTTGTTGTCATACTTCAATATATACCGGTTCGTTAGTATTATGGATGAAGTAGAGAAATAAAAAATAATTATGACTCATATCACCTTTTGTGAGTTCTTCCACAAAAATTGGAATATGTGTGATTTTATTTGAACGTATTTCAGATTAATAGTCGATCAAGTGGATACATTCCACATAACATTCAAAAAATTTGGGAAAATATCAAGTGTCCAATAATGGTGCTCAAGTACTTCTAAGCCCCAAATGAATACATTGGAGTTGAGTTGGTACAACCAATTGAACAAAAAATAAACATCACTCAAATATAACCAATATCATATTCAAGAGAACAAAATAATAATAAAACCAAAATTCTTAATGGTCGAGATCAACAGTCATAGTTTAAGTTGACCGCTTATGGACTTATCTTAAGAACCAAAATAGAACAGTGCATATTCTAAAAACAGATAAATAAGCCCAATAAATCTTCAATATAAAAACCCCACATTAGTTACATACCTCAAGCTTTGGTTCCTGTTATATATATAGATAGAACCAGGATAGCCTTGGTTGCGCACGTCCAAAAACCAGGACAGAAAACGGGAACACAGATGAAACAGTACGAAACAGGATAGGACAGGTCGGTCCGAGTTGAGCCGGACTGGGCCGGAACGGACACACCACAGAACGCGTAAATTCCACACGCCCCACAAGATACGTTACCCACAAAATTAAAGGAGAAATTAATTATATCATTAATTAAAAAAACCCCACATTAGTTACATACCTCAAGTTTTGGTTCCATCGTTTAGGTATTGCTATCCAAAGAGGAGTTGGAGCTATCCAAAGAGGAGTTGGAGCTCAGCTTGTTGCTAGGCTGCCAACTAAAAGCTTTGTATAATTCATTGATATTTTAAATTAAAAAAAAAATTATTATTTATTAAGGATAATCATCAAAAATTTCTAAAACTTAACACACAAAAAACTAAAAGTTAAAAAAATTTGCATATATGTCATAATCAATGTTTAGAACAACACTCTTAGAACAAACAAATCTTCCTAAGAAAATACAGAAAACATGTGATGTGATGGTGATACATAGTGAGAAGATATAGCATAGCGTAGCGGAAAACGTGTAACCTAACGCGTTGACACCCATGCATGATTTTTTTTTTTTTTTTTGCATACCAAACAAAAAAAAATTCAAAGTGATGATTACAACAGAAATAGGCTAGGGGAATATGGCATAACATGAAAGAGAAAATAAAAATCAACCCGTAATAATCTAACCTAGCATCAGATGTAAAGTCATTCTAATGGTTAAGACCAAACGAAACAAAACAGATACAATTCATAATAAATCATTAATGGATGATCACACGAAACTGAACAAATGATGCATTGTATATTTTATTAAGTAACATATGGCACTGAAAAAGACAGATCAGACACAAATGGTGAATGGACCATGTAATCATTTTTTATTTTTTTTTGATAGAACCTCGAATTAACCATTCCATCTTTTTTTTCTTCAAAATACAATAAACACAACATGACAAAAACACATGGTGATCTGTTGCTGATTTTAGATATGAGATGTAGATAATTTTATATGGAAAGGAATAAAGGTAGCGGACAAGAAAACTGAAAAGTAAAAAGATTTGTTTGAGGAGTATACCTGCAACGTTTCTAAGGGAAACCCTAGGTATAGCTAGTTGGGCCGCACATCCAAGGGCCGTAGGCCCTATAATAAAATTGATTTTTTTGTTATCTTAATCATAAATATCCAAAATTAATATAGTAATTTTTTAATTTTTTGGATTATCATAAAATTATAAAAAAATATTTTATTCCATAAATATGTTGAATTGATTTTTTTTTTTTTTTAATCATAAATGTCTAAAATTAATATAGTAGTTTTTGAAAAAAAATTGGATTTTGAAAATAAATACACGAAATTAATATAGTAATTTTTCTAAATAATGGGGGCCGTCCGTCAGGTGTGTTCCACTAATCCATCCAATCTACATCGTACATTGTCAGATAACGTTCCATATCTAACGAAATTTCATCTGACGAATACGAATGGTTTCTCAATTAACCAATGAGAGCGCGAGGTTACGGTAACCAACCAATAGGAAATTGGGTAAGCAGCACCAGTGCTACTTTTATTCTGGAGTGAGGGATGGTATTGAGTTTTTAGGTTTGTTGATTTTTTTCTTTAATTAGAACTAATGACAAATTAAATATTGCTAATCATGGAAGCACCCGTGTTGTAGCTCAATTTTGTTCCGGAAGAAAGAAAAAAAGCGTCAACCAGGAAGGACATGCGGATGTACTAAAAGCGAACGCATATACGCACCTTTCCCACCTAACGTCAGAAGTCTCGTCGTCATCATACATTAATATGCGGTTCACTCAGCAGACACATCACTCTTCAATTTTACCATCTCAATCGTCCTACCAGCTGGTAGTGGTGGTTACAAAGAAAAAAAATCTCACTCTAACCACCACCTTTTAACCCCCATTCCTCCACCTAATTCCCCTCTGCATATAAATTCTCCTCATCACACTCACTGTCCAGATAATAGTTCCAACTCTTTCTTTCTCTGTGAAAAATGGCATCAAAAAAGCCAGAGCATGTAGTAGTAATGGCATTTCCATACGGAACACATGCAATGCCATTATTCAATCTAGTACGCAGATTAGCAATACAAGCACCAACGTTAACATTCTCATTCTTCTCAACATCAAAATCTAATCAATCAGTTTTTGGAACATCATCAGATAACATACCAAGTAATATCAAGTCATATGATGTTGATGATGGGGTACCAAAAGATTTCACAGGACCTCACAAGGCTGAGATGATTTTCTTTGTGAAATCTATGGTTGAGAATTACAAAAATGGGATTCATTCAGTGTATGGTGATGAGATGAAGATGATTAAGTGTTTCATATGTGATTCATTCTTGTATTTTGGAAGTGATATGGCTGATGAATTGGGTGTACCTTTGATTTCGTTCTGGACCGCTGGCCCTTGTTCTTTATCCACTCATTTTTATACCGATCTTATCCGTCAATCCATTACTTTGGGACCTAACGGTAACTATTCTACTTCTTCCTTTGTTCTTTCTAAATTTTGTTAATTTAGGTGTATAATTGGTTCTCCTCGCATAAATTTCGTGCCAACTAAATATCATGTCACAAAAAGAACTTTAAGACTTTTCTTAATGGGTGCAAAAGGGTTTATATTGCAAATTCATGCGACATTTATGCATCTACTACTACCTTGTTTTTGAACTACCATTTTTTAGCTTTAATGAGCCTTTGTGATAAAAATAAAAGTACAGTTTTTTGTCGTTGTTTTTGACTTTCTATCTTAAAGTGGTCAGGAGTTGAATCCCAGCCAGTTAGGACTGTATGTAGGACCAGAATACAATATACTTTATTTGCTCTTTTATACTGTTGGTAAAAGTTCATGGTAATTCTATCTCTTTTGGAAATTGGAAATTTATATTTTCATCTAAGATTTTACATCAATGTAAATTTCATTTTGATCCACAAATTATGTAGCAGAAAACAAATTTCAACATGAGGTATCAGTATCCAACTGTATTATAACTTTAAGATGTTTTACAGGTATTGAAGGACGCGAAGAAGAACTTGTTAACTTCATTCCAGGATTATCACTTGTAAGAATCAGAGACTTGCAAGAAGGTATTATATTTGGCGGCTTGGAATCAGAATTCTCAATTATGTTGCATAAAATGGGACTAGCATTGCCCCGTGCTGCTGCGGTTACCATGAATTCCTTTGCGGAACTAGACTTGCCAATTATCGAAGATTTCAACTGCAAGTTTCAGAAGTGTCTGCCAATTGGTCCATTTACACTAACTTCTAAAAATTCATCTCATATTCATGATGATCCGAATGGCTGTCTTACATGGTTAGACAAGCAAAACCCAACTTCAGTAGCTTACATTAGTTTTGGTACAGTGACTACACCACCACCACATGAACTTGCTGCCTTAGCAGAAGGGTTGGAAGAAAGTGGTGTACCATTTTTATGGTCATTGAAAGACCATTTGGTAGGTCAATTGCCTGATGGATTCCTTGAGAGGACTAGTAAGAGGGGATTCATCGTCGCCTGGACGCCGCAACAACGTGTACTTGGGCACAACGCAGTCGGTGTTTTTGTGACACATTGTGGATGGAATTCAGTGATGGAGAGCATAACGGCTGGTGTACCAATGATATGCCGTCCATTTTTCGGTGACCAGAGAATTAACTGTCGTATGGTATCAGATGTTTGGGGGATAGGGACTAGGATTAAAAAGGGAGTGTTCACTAAGGATGCAACGATGGAATGTTTAGATATGATCTTCTCTGAGGAGAAATTCAGAGAGAAGGTTGGCACCCTCAGAGGTTTTGCAAAACATGCTGTTGGTCCAAAAGGGAGTTCTACCAGGAATTTCAACACTCTGGCAGAGATAGTTTGTGAAGACTAACAACGAGAAAATGCGCTCTTTTTTTCATAGTAAATGTTTGTGAATTATTCACTTGGAAGAAAAGGTAAAAGATTGATTATGGAGGACTTGTAATTTGTTATCTCTTGTCTGTAGTCTATCGATTATGCTTTGAAATAAATTGTAATAGGATGTCAACTTGTTTTATTATAATTCGTATTAACTTTCATTCCAACACTTTTTTTGTTTTTTTTTTAAAGTTAAAATTAATTTCTAAATTCAGACAAGAAATTAATCGGAAACCTAGCAACAAGCTGGGCTCCAACTCCTTTTTGAACTACCACACTTAACCTATGAAAAAGGATTCTCGAAAACAAAAACAAGGGCAAAGAAACATTTCATACTAAATTGAAGGCCGCACACTATCCTTGATTTATATCTTGAAAGAAAAAAAAAACAAATTTTCTAAGAATTCTTTTTTGATTAGGTTGTCATCTGTTTGGGTCCTTCCAAAATTTGACGGCCCTGAATGGAGTTTGTTTAAGATTCAGAATAACAAAATTTTACATTATTAGCTATAGCAGTCGTCTTCCAAAACAACCAAGTTGGCAAAATGACTTATCCAACACGAGTTTTTGCTGCAAGATGACTTAATTTGTCGTGTTGCACGGGTGTAATATTACTAGTTCCTCTAAAAATAAACACATTCACTCTAACCACCTTTTAGCCCCCATTCCTCCGCGTATATAACTCCCCCAGCCTCTCCATATAAATTCTCATCACTCACTCTCCGTAGAATTGGGCAGTTCAACTCTTTCTTTCTCAATGAAAAATGGCATCAAAAAAGCCAAACCACGTAGTGGTAATGGCATTTCCATATGGAACACATGCAATACCATTATTCAATGTAGTACGTAGATTCGCAATACAAGCACCATCATTAACATTCTCATTCTTCTCAACATCAAAATCCAATAAATCAGTTTTTGGAACATCATCAAGTAATATCCCAACTAATATCAAGCCATATAATGTTGATGATGGGGAAAGTTTTACTGGGCATCCCAAGGATGAGGTTTTTTCCTTTATCAAATCCATGGTTGAGAAATATAAAAATAGACTTCATTCAGTGTATGGTGGTGGTGATGATATGATGATCAAATGTTTTATAAGTGATACGTTCTTGTATTTTGTTGGTGATATGGCTGATCAAATGGGTGTACCATTGATTTCATTCTGGGCTGGTGGTCCTTGCTCTTTATCTGCTCATTTTCATACTGATCTTATTCGTCTATCTATACCTCTTGGCCCTAATGGTATTTATATTGGGAAATTGGGGATATGTCCCTAAATCGACTGTCATCTTGGGATATACCCTAGGATTCCAGTTTCTGGGAATATGCCCCAAAGTAAAGGTTTCCGTCTAGCAACCGTTAAATAGTCAAATTATCGTAAATGTGTTTGAATTTTCTATCTAATTTCTTCGAGGTTTTTCCTATTTGAATATGTATTTTTTTTTTAATTCGCATATGTAATCCCAACTTTGTGTGAATATTGACTACTTAACGGTTTTTGATGGAATTTTGGACGGCTGAGGCATAATCCTGAAAACTGAAATCCTCAGACATATCCCCAAAATGACAGTCAATTTTGGGGCATATCCCCGAATTTCCCATTTATATTCTGCTCCTTTTTTTTTCTACAAATTGTTTTTAGATTTTGTCAATAACATCGAATTATTATAACACGAAATGATACTTGCCAGATATTGAAGGACGTGAAGAAGAACCCATGGACTTCATTCCAGGATTATCGTTTGTAAAAATCGGAGACTTGCCAGATGGTGTTCTTTTTGGAGGTTGGGCATCAGAATTGGCAGTTATGTTGCATAAGATGGGGCTAGCATTGCCGCGTGCCGCTGCAATTACCATGAATTCCTTTGCGGAATTGGACCTACCGACTCTCGAGTATTTAAAATCCGAGTCGGTAAAATGTCTGCCAATAGGTCCATTTACACTAACTTCCCAGAATCTGTCGCATACTCATGATGATCCTTATGGCTGTCTTAAGTGGTTGGACGAACAAAAACAAACTTCGGTAGCTTACATCAGTTTTGGTACAATGACCACACCACCACCAGATGAACTTATTGCCTTAGCAGAAGGATTGGAAGAAAGTGGTGTGCCGTTTATATGGTCATTGAAAGACCATTTGGTAAGTCAATTGCCTGATGGGTTCCTTGAAAGAACTAGAAAGAGAGGGTTGATCGCTCCATGGACGCCACAAGAACGAATACTTAAGCACATCGCAGTCGGTGTTTTCGTGACACATTGTGGATGGAATTCAGTTATGGAGAGCATAATGGCTGGTGTACCAATGATATGTCGTCCATGCTTTGGTGATCAGAGAATTAACTGCCGTCTGGTATCGGATGTTTGGGGGTTAGGTACCAGGATTAAAGATGGAGTGTTTACGAAAGAGGAAACGATGAAATGTTTAGACATGATCTTTTCCGAGGAGAAATTGAGAGAGAAGGTTGGTGCCCTCAGAGGTTTTGCGAAACATGCTATTGGTCCAAAAGGGAGTTCTACCAGGAATTTCAACACTCTGGCAGATATAGTTTGCAAAGACTGATATTGAACATGCGCTCTTTCTTTCATAGCAAATGTTTTTGCATTATTTATTAAGAAAAAAATTTAAAGATTGAAGTTTTATGCATTTCTTATGGAAAGACTTGTACTCTCAAAGCCATGCCTTAGGTCTCCTAAGGCTTTGATTAAATTGTAATAGGATGTGATCTTCTTTCATTATAATTTTGCTTCTGCTCCTTCCAAAGAGTAAAGTCAGGTTTATGGTAATTTTGAATGCGTAGCGGGATTCGACCCAGTGACTTTAAAGATGTACTGTTGAGACTTGAAATTACAAAGTTTTTGTCCCACATCGCTCTCATTATCGATTAGCTTCCGTTTTTATACTTAAACATTCCAGACTTTAGCATCGACTGAGTGTATAGGAGCTGTGGCTTGGGATTCAAAACACCATTACAAAATAAAATGGTCTTTTCTTTGAGCCTACCCAGGCTACAAATCCTATACGCTTAGCCGATGTGTGGTGTTGCCATGGTGATTCTTCACAGAACACCATGGTACCTTTTGCAGTTTTTTGCACTTAATATGTGCAATGTGAACTTCTTTCATTAAAATTCTTATTACAGTTTATTAACATTAACATTTGAGTTCTCGAAAACAAAAACAAGGACAAAAACAGCGGATAAAATGAGCACCAAAACTAATAACAAATCCAAGAATCCCACCACCAGATCTACCGTTTCTTTGCGAAGTATCCAAAACTGGAACGCCATAAGCAGCATTAGGAACCATGTATTGCTGATAAGATTGCGGAGTACTAACTGCTGGTAATGGCGAATATAAAGAACCAATTTGCGAGGATGAAAATCTGTCAGTAGTTTCTGATGTAGAAGGAGAATTAAAACTTGAAGCTTGAAAGAGCAAAGAGCCCGAAATCGTATTATGTGTTTGTTCATAATCGAGCCATGGAGGTAAAGGCGGAGCCGAGGGACATACTGTGGAGCAGAAACAGCAGTGAGTACTAGTTGCAGGAGGAAGTGTCTTTCTGGTTTTCTTCTTTTTCTTAGACCAATTTTTCAACTTCTTCATAGCTTTTAGCATTTCTATAGCTTCTGAATTGATGCTTTGGTTATGTGATCTCTGAGAAGGTGTGTGATAGACTAAAGAGGCGATGAATGGAGAAAGAGCTTCAAAATCACTCACTAAAATAGAAATGCTAAAAGAAGTAGATGTGATTTGTGTAAAGGCCGTTGAGGTATTGCATTATTGGGTGTTGTTGAATATTGAGTTTATTTTAGTATAATTCCGACCGTTTGGAATCACTGCACCTCTTTTTTCTTGCAAAAGGCAGTAAAGGTTCCTAGTTTGCTTTGGATCCCACTTCTTTTAATCTTGGCACTAGATGCTGAATTTATCAAAAGTGGTCGGCGAAACAATCATCTTGCAAGATCCCTTTTTCTTTCCACCTCAGACCCAGAGTAGGGGAGAATAATCTATATCAGAATGGTAGAAAATGCCCATCCCATATATACATAATCAGCCGGCCTAACATTTTCTCCAAAATGTTTCATAAACAATGAACCGTCATATAAATAAAATAAGCAACCTTTAGTATTGTTGAGCAAGATATGAAACTAACTGTACAAGCAAATGTACACCAATACTAGGACAGTTTTCCTGGTTCAACAGTAGGAATAACATAAATACAGATAATATATATAAAGTCTCGAACACAAGCTGAGCTAGAGTAAGTTCCTAGATGTTGATTTTAGTTTCAAACCTAATCTCAGGGCTGATAAGATAATATACCCCCACACAGCACCTGCAGAAGAAATCTACTCATCGTCTAACTCGACGATCTGAGCCCGTCGCCTTTCAGCAGCTTGTTTCCTAATAAAGAAACCCCATCTCAAAGCCGCCTTTATCTTCAGCCACCCCACTACTCCACATTTGCTTGTCAAACGGCTATTATCCTCGTCATACTTGTAGTTAGTTGATGGTGGTGGGAAAGGACTGTTTAATGTGAAATTGTAAATATCATCAGTTGGGTTAACAGAATTGTGATTGCCCATACTGTATAAACGAAGTAACTGCTGCATATCATCTTCATTCTCAAGTATTTGATGACTTCTCATTCGGATGTCTTCCTCTGTTAAAAAGTCTTCGCTGAAAGAAGTAAGATTTGACGACGCGACTGATGGGCCTACTGTTTGAAACCCTAAACTGGATGATTGTAGTTGACCAGGGACCGAGCTGATATCCTGTCCTGTCATTTGAGGTTGGTGGGAAGCAACAATGAGCTGGTTCTGTGGTGCAACAAAGCCATCAAACTGTGTATGCACATTTGAGTGTACTTGCTGAGAATTCATCAAGTAACCATTTGGTGTATTGTCAAAGTGTCCTACAAATAAACAAATCTAACATGTTAGTTTCAACTACATAAAGTACTTATAAACATGATAATAATTTAATTAAGAGTGAAGCAGGAAAGATAGTAGGTGTCATGATGTAGTTTAGTGCCACATATTAAGTTTTTGCAGCTAGTGATGTTTGCAGATGACTAATAATCTCAAGCCTAATTTCTAGATGAGCAAAGCGTTAGGAGAACAGCAACCTTTGGCTTAGTCTTATCAGATGAACATGAGCAAAATGATTCCAAATCAAATCAGATTAACCATCTGTCTCAAAAGTACCAAACCCTTTCTTCAAACTAGTTTTGCATTCAAACACAATGTAACACTATTTCGTTGTCTATGATGCTTACCACCAATGGCCAAGCCTGAAGGTGTTGGTGGTTGTGGCGGAGGAACTGAAACTGGAAGGGTCAAAAGCGACCCTTGTTGATTATGATGATCTTGTTGAACTTCTGATTCAGAGGCAGCACACAGTTGTTTATTTTGATAAAAACTTAGAAGTGCCTGGCCATCATATTCTATAACCTGCGTCCAATTCTCATATGCTCGTTTCACCAAGGCATCCACATATACCTGCATGTGCCACAATTCTTTATCAGCCTCCAAGTTTCTCGTATCAGGTATTTCTAAGTTTTCAGAAACAGCTTGAAAAGCTTATAATCTAGTTCCTGTTAGAGCCACAACAGTATTTATACTTTCTATATAAAAGTAATAAGAGCAGCTCTTATAGGTACAATTCATAGTTTAAGAGCTACCATAGCTACAATGCCTGGGCACAACAGTCAAACTTTCTACTAATCAGGTGAGATGAATCGTGCATGTAGATAAAAAAATTAGGACAGAATTTTGAATTCAGGTAATAACTGCAACTAACCTTCTCATTATCAGAAAGAGAATCAGCTGGACGATACTGTCCACCAGCAATAAGACCATTCAGCTCGTAGATATTATTGAAAACAACACCAACATTCCTTGTCGCGTCATCATAAAAAACATAATGCTTTCCACTCAAAACACACGTCTTTGCATGTTCGATGAGCATGTCCCACATCTTATTTGACATACCACTGCCGAGGACCTAAACCCAAAAAGAGGAACTTCAGATCACAAATTAAAGTGCAAGAAACGGAAATGTAACCAACTAAATACAAAATTCTGCATGCTTACACTTCGCAATCTTGGTGAATCTCTAACTACAAGGCGGAGAAAATCTTCCACTGTGTATATCCCGGACTTATTCAACCTCTTGTGAAATGACCCATCCTTAGCAATCTTCTCCAGTCTCCAAACATCATCATTTAGTGCTGGTGGATAGTGTTTTTTGTATACTGAAGTGAAACGATAAGTAACTTCAGATTCAACCAACATTTGAACATGTAGCAAAAGACAATAAGTGAGGAAATGACAATGTGAAAACTTACATTCTCCTCGGTGATCCTTCACCGTGAAGGCCTCCGTTTTTGCCTCACGAATACGAAGGCCCTCGCAGTAACCTGAGGACACTTTAAGCCCTAGCCTGAATTTCCTACTACGAATCCAGCTTGAGTTATCAGTAAATGTCAGGTCTCCAAGAGTTCCTACACCTCCTTTCAGAGTCACAACCAGTTCCCCTGTCAGAAGTGGTCGTTTCCCTTCTCGCTCTTTAACAGTGCGGCTTTCAAATTCCTCTTGGGTCCAGTTGTCGTTGTCCTCATTGTTGAAGTCTCCTTCAAGCACTACAACATCCAACTTTGAATCGGACTCAGGTCCAACCGTTACAACATGGCCTGTATTTACATCAAGCAGCACAACATGGATTGCAGCACCTTGCTCTCCCTCCACTTTCCCACCAGTAAAAAGGGGTAGGGACAACCTAGACCTAAACTGTAACTGCAAGTTCCTCCCATCAGGACCTTCAATTCGTTTAGGAGAAGACCTGCATACGCTCAGTGGTCAGATTTGTATACCTTAGATGTACAATGCACAACTCAAATTGCTAAGTCAGTTATGGTTCGCCAAGTTACACCTCTACTTAATTGATATTTTAAGGACAATAATATCACAAGAATCTGTACCTTCCATTCAAGCTGGCAGGGCCCATCTTTGCAAGAGCGCGCTCAACCTCTTCACTAACCTATTTACAACAATCATAAACAGTTACCAGGAGCTTCAATTAAAATGACAAAAAGAAGAGTCAAAATTGGCAATGCAATGGAAACACTCCAAAGAAGATACAAGATTCCAACATGACAAGATGTAAGGAAAAATAAACAAAGATTATAAATAGACAAATGTGGGTGCACTATACAGTGCAATTTGTAGCATAAGTAAATCTCCATCCCAAAATTCCCACTACATTGACCTAAAAGTAGATAGATACAAAAACAGAAAATCGATGATGTTGCTAAAAAGCGAGTCCACGCTTTATCATTTAACCACTTCAGAAACTAATCACAGCCATAAACACAGAAATACGAGTTCATGTATAATCTTACAACTCTACGAAGTATAGGCTCCAATGATGAGCAGAGTTTCTGAAGACTATCCATCTTTAAAGCTTCCACAATCACACTGCAAAAACATAAACAAAAAATCCTTTTTATTAACAGAAAATCATCTCAAAAAGTAAGTAAACAACAGAAACACAAAAACCCAACCAAAGGGTCACTTGATTTTCAAGCTGAGCTCAATCTTAACACAGAAAACCTCCAGAATATCTCAAATTCCAAGACAATTCACAGGGATAAAGGGAGAAAAGAAGATATATATACCTAGCAAGAGCAGGTCTTTTCTTAGTATCAGGCTGAGATGGAGCATCTTCAGAATCATCCAAACCTCGTTTATTATTACTTTCTCTTCTCAACATACTGTTTGATCTTTCTATGTATCTCCTCTGTCTATCATCCATTTTTCCCCAAAATCAAAACCCTAGGGATTTCGAAAAAATATGAAAGAGTAAAAAGCAAAAGAATATATAGAGAGTTGTCGTCTCTGTGAGACTGACAGTTATATTAGTAATATATTGACCAGTTGAGTTTACTTTGGTCTCTGGTGGTGGCTCTACCGGTTTTTGGAAGAAAAAAGAATTATTTATTTAAGTTTAAGGCTGCTAAATCCTGGCCGTTTATTTCGGTTGAGTTTTGTGTTTGGGAGGTAAAAGAATTGTTTGGATAAGTTTTTGTCTTTTGTCTTTTGGTGGTGTCAAAAGACTTTACTGGCTTGTGTGGAGCCGGAGGATAGCACTTAAAAAATTGTTTCTCCATGCGAAAGAAATTATGTTTTGTGAATTATCTTCTGTTTCTGAAAATACTTTTATATTTGGCATCCAAACACACTATACATATCATTACAGTTTAAGATTTTAATCTTGTAGGAATCGTGGGGTTTTTCATGATTTATATGGGCTGATACCAGTTCTATTAAGAGCTAATACCAGTTCATATAGGACAAAAATATCCAGACGATCCTGACCACTAAATCGAGCTGGTATCAGCCCATATAAATCATGGGGTTTTTATTCTCTAGTTATCATCATCAAATCCTTTCTCGGATTTGTTATCCAAAAATTTTCCCAAAGGCATTTGGATATTACAACATAAGTTTTTTTTTGTTTTTTTTTTACTTAATTAAGCTAGAATTCTAGAATAACTTTAAGAAGCAAAAAAGATGTACTTTTTGTATTTCAGGTTGTTACCACTTTTATCTTCTAGGATTGATTTCTACTTCTAGCATCCAACATACTCTTAAACTTCTGATCTTTTAACTCGGTGTATGTATATGGGAATATAGTGAAATCTTTTCAATGAAAAACTAATTGTTTATAGAAATTGATTGGATGATAAAAATTGAATGGATATCATTGATATATGAGGTATTTTGCGTTTCCACCCATGAAAAGATTGTTAATTAGTGTTTCCTCCCCAAAAAGATTGAAATTAGTGTTTCCTTCCATCGTTAGGTATTCCATCCACTATTCAATTAGCTGAGTCATCATCTGTGCACGCGTGGATAAAATAATTATAGAGGTATTTGCGTTTCCTCCCCTGAAAAGATTGTTAATTAGCGTTTCCTCCCCAAGCTAACTGAACAGTGGATGGAATATCTAACGATGGGATGAAACACTAATTTCAATCTTTTTGGGGAGGAAACGCTAATTAACTATCTTTATAGGGGAGAAAACTCAAAATAGCCCATCTTTAATATATTTTTCCTTCCCTGCGAGGATAGTGTCCAATGAAAATCATTCTACGAAAAAGTTAGCCTAATTAGAAAAAGATACTGCTAAATATCAACATAATATCAATAAGTACGTCAATAAGTCTTGCCCATTGCATTTCAATTCCTGCCTTTGGTTGAGCTGGTATACACGGTCTACCAACCTCCACTGATGCCCGTAGATATCTATACCAAGGGAATTTATTGGATTCATTTTTGATGAGTTTATGTCGTAAACATCCCAAAAAAGGGAACAAGAAATGTCCCACAAAAAACTAAGCAGTAGTCTGGTCATGAGACTCACAACTGCAATTAGGTAGGTGGTGAACCAGAAGTAATTGCCTTGCTGGCTCACATACACAACCCCGTTAAGAGCAACCACAGTGGGCGAGTATAACCAAATATTTTGTCAAAAATCGAGACACAACGGACAGACTATCGATTAAAATCTGGATCAAAAACCAAATCTCAGACTATACTTGGTCTAGGACCAAGACCAAAACCAAATATAGTCGGGCGAACGTACATGTAACGCCCCATTTTTTTTTTTTTTTTAATTTCTAAATTTAGTGGGGCGGGTGTTTATACCACCCCCCATTCTTTGTTTTGTTTTTTCTTTAGTGGGGCGGGCTTTATACCTCCGCCCCTTTTTTTCTTCTTTATGCTTTATATCTCCGCCCCGCACTAGACGAACGTACAGTTAACGCTCCACCAAATTTAGTCTTTCTACCGTAGCGTCACACTGCGGACTAAACTCAAATTTGGTCTTCTTTTTTTTTTGTCTTTGATCTTTGGTTATACTCACACCACTGCAGTTGCTCTAAGGACATTTAGGATCTCAGTCTCTCAGACTCGCAACTGATTTACCTTCTGGGGTGGATGCCTCGTAGTAGTAAGAGTGAAATTAGCACATGTTGGACAAACTTTTACCTTTTGGGGCGAATGCCTAGCAGTAAGAGTCAAAACAGTTGGCATGCCCGAAAAGCCCATTAAAGAAATTATATACCAGCATTCTAAACCCTGTATATGGAGACTGATGATAGCTCCACAAATCAAATTTTCAGAAGAGAGGCTATTCTTCGGCCTTATTCCTCGACTAAATTAGTAAACTAGAACATCTGAAAGCAGTAGCATCATAAAATGCCCCATATCCCATATTCCGTATTTCAGGGCATTTACTTGATACAGAGCCAGAACCTGCCATATTATAACTACATCAAGAGCAAGAGTATTTTGATATAGGACCCAAAATCACAGAATCAAATGAACAATATAACAAGAAACAACACTATGAAAAATGAGTTTGGGGGTATCTTTTTTTGCTTCTTTTTTTCATATAAATGCAGTGTAACTATGTTAGTAACTTAGTATACATACTACAACTAACTACTGAGATTGCGCGTAAACAAGATTCCTGTGAAATGTAAATCATCAAGAAGGTTATGACTCACTAGGAAGAACATTGAAGAAATGATAAACCTCATCATCGTCAATGACACCGACTTCTGTTGAGCAAACTACGCAACACACAGGCTTAAATGTTTCCTTAGTTGAGACACCCACTTCATCAACTCCATCTCGATCTCTTCCACGTTTATTACTGGTCTTTGGTTTTTGATTACTTGGCCGCAGAACTTGATTGATCTTAATCTTGCAGTTGACAACGAATATAGCTCTGTATTGTGTAAGGTACTTTTCATGCCTACAGAAACGAGATCGTATTAAGGGGGTATACAAATATTACCTTCAGAATTTTTAATAGATATATATACGGACATTAATTGTAACTGATTCTTGAGATAGATGCGATGATTTATAATTATGAGTAAGTTTTCTATTTTCCTCTACACATTAGGATTAAAGGTCACATGTAGTCTTGCCCAATGTAAGATCAAAGATTGTATGCTTCCTGTTCTACTAGGTAAACCTTCTGAGAAAGGAATGCACAATCACTAGATGTGATTAAAGGTTTCCAGTTCAGAAACATTTCCTGAGAAATATCATGAAAGTGTAAAAAAAAACTATAGTTATTTCCTTCTATCAAGCTCTCTTTACATTCTACGCCAAAAGTGACTTTCTGTACCAAACAACCCCAGCGAGGGTAGAACCTTTAATCTTATCATTTTAAACTAAAGTCCAAGGAAAAACATCTAGAACGATTAGTGTTCCACAAGAGCCTCCTAATCACAAGTCATACATGGATTTTCACCATAAAGAATGAACAGCTCATTATAAGTTTGTTTTTTCTATCTTTTGCTGCTTTCCTGAGGTTGATTTCAGGAACCTAAGCAACTCAAACAATTCACAACTACCACATGATTGATATTGTTCCTAAATACAAACACTCCCAACCCAACTGATAGACTCGCCCTGAGCCTCATAAGAAGTCATATGATCATTCTAAATCTCAAATACAGGATAATTTGTAATACGACTAATTAGATGAATCAGATGTGCATACCTTTGACATTCTAAGCAGAGGGTCGTAAAACAAGCTGGGCAAGTAAGAACAGCATCAGAGTCCCGACCTTTTCTTTCCTTTTGAACCCACAACTCATCTTTATTATCAAGTTTTGGATCATAGAACTCTGGCTTGACAGTGTAGTCTATTTCATCATCATCAGAAACTGAATAACAACACAAATCAACAACCTGATCAGAAGGGAATCAAATAGTTCATCAAACTCCCAGATATCCTATTAACTATGTAGTACTTTTACAGTGCCTATAAACATGGGCAAGCTAAATTATGACAAAACCCTAGAAGTTGCCACAATGTGTCAAAATTATGATAAACCCTATCATAAAGGGGTAAAATTAGTATAACGGGCATATCAGAATTTGTATGAATTATCAAAAAAATATTGAAAGAACCCTGATTAAACGTTCTGCTATTCAATTCATATACTGGTAAAAGTTGAATCGCTCTAAATTTGAGTCTTAAGTAAAAGAATAAAAATAAAATACCCGTCTTCTGTGAAGCAGTTGGAGACGCCATCTCTTCTTCTTCTACTTCCTTTTCCATCTCTACTTCCATTTTCTCTGAAGCAACAGGAGCTGCCATCTCTTCTTCTTCTTTTTCCCTCTCTACTTCCATCTTCTGTGAACCAGTTTCAGTCTGCTCCATTCTTTCTCTTGCCTCCACCGCTCTATTTCAGGGACTAGTTTTTGTGTGCCTTTTGAAGTTGCCCCTGTATAAGGGAATCCGGACACCACACTTGTGACCTAATTTGGTGCCCCTAAAAAAGTCTGGAACTCTGGATGAGGAAATTATGGGACCTGACCTGTAGCTGCGGAGATAAAACTTTGGAGAACGAGAGGGTCCAAAATTGTATTTGACACAAAAAAAATAAAGACCTCGGAGCAAGTTTTATGTTGGAATCCATCCATCTTTCATGCCACCTCAACATTTGGAACTGTGGATGGAAACGCAAGTCTAATGGTGGAACATAGAAAACGCTAATAGAAATAGCGCAAAACGCTATTGTTAATGGCGTCAGGATAACGCTATTATGAATGGCGTTTGACCACGTCAACGGTCAAAGCGCTAATAACAATAGCGCTACATTCTGTTCCAATCTTTGTATTCATTCCACAATGTCCCTACCAGTACCAGTGGAGAAAAACATAAACATAATTTAATAATAATAAAATTATTCCCTTTGTTAATCTAAAAATCATTGTTGACACACAGAGAGAAGAGCTTTCATAATTTAATAATAATAAAATTATCCCCTTTGTTAATAAAATTATTATTCCTTTTGTTAATCTAAAAATAAACGATGTTGTTAATGGCGCTCAGCGCCATTATGAATAGCGCTTAACTTACGCTATTTTGATTAGCGTTCAACGCCATTCTTATTGGCGTTTCTTGTTCTCTACCGCGCCAATCTTATTGGCGTTTAGCGCTATTGTTATTGGCGTTTTTGATGGATTCCACGCAGCATTCCACCAAACCGTGGAACCTTGCTTGGATTTTGTGTGGAAAACACCAACTTGGAAGCCACTAGACTTGACATTCCATGAATTTTCCACACTTGGAATAGGATGGATTCCACCATAAGACTTGCTCTCATAGACCATATGAAACTCAGAATATCCGTGGAACTTTTAAGTTTTTGACTAATTTGAACATTAATGAAGCCAATCATAGAGTGCAATTTTTTTGTGCTTTTGCACATCACCACAAGATTACTGATTGATATCATGGGAAACATTTGTAAATTTACAGGATTTTCAGTCACACTTCAATGATTGTTTCTGCCAATGACTGCTTCATCTGGAATGTATTTACCCCAGAACCAATGTTTCTTCCACACGCCATTCATTTCTTCACATTCTTTGTCTCGGGCAAGAAGAAATAGATGAAGAGTGTCATTAGAACCACGAAACCAACGAAGAAAAAGAAGAGACCGAATTTCAGGTAACAAAGCTCGGTGAGGAAGACTTGAGCAATGATGAATGTGAAGAACATGTTCACGGACACATTTATGGCTTGTCCTGCTGATCTAATTTCTAGAGGGAATATTTCACTTGGTACTAACCATGTAATTGCAGGTTCCCCCACAATCACACCCTAATGATATTACACAAAGATTCACTCAATCTTCCAGAATAATCATCAAACTTTATTAATTACTTTTGTGAATTTTTCACAAGAATATGAAGAACACAAGGAAATACAATTTATTCTAGACTTTCTCTCTCCTCTCTGCTTTCTTACTCTTGCCAAAAAGACCTCTCCCTTCTCAAATTTGCTTGGTCCTTTATATAGGGTATTACATGGTGGATGACAGCTAAGACAACCTTTATTTTCGGATCTGGCCTGCGTAATTCTTGCAAGCTTACAAGGGTTTTCTTCGCAAGTGCTCTTCAATCTCGCAAGGTCTTCACACTTTCCTCGTGATTGGGCTGACGGACGTCACCTGCTACGCCATTCTTCAAATAGTCTGTGATGATCTTCGCATACATTTATTGGTTATAATTTCGCTGGGGCAAAGCTATTGCGAGATTCTGCTCCTACATCTCGCCTCTTCTCATATATTCTCAGCGAAGAAGAGAATGATATGAGAATCTCTATTTCACAACATCGCAACTACTCATCTTTCCCTACTTTTCTTTACCGACAACCTTCCGTAAATTAGGCGTGACCGTCTACACGTGTTTAATAACCCTTATTTACCGGCACGTTCAACTTCAGCAGGTCATCTCTTTTTGTCTATTTAAGGAGAGAGTTAGTGGAAAAATAATTTTTTTATTTCACTTCATCTTACTCATCTCCAAATTCTCTGTAAATTTTCATCCTTTGCAATTTTCTATTTTCACGAACTTACCTTCCTGCTGTTGCTTTCATGGATTCACCAAGGTTAGTTTTGCTTTTTCTTCTTCTGATTTTGCTGGAACTGATCTTATTTTGTCGATTTCTCTAACTAATTTTATTATCTTGTGTAATTCTCATACTGATTCTATTTCAGAAAAAGCACCTCTTCAACCAAATTCACAGTCCCAAACCCTAAGGTTTCCAAAAGTTGGTAGCACAAGGTTGTTGTATGCAAAAGAAAGCCTGCGAATATCAAGGTAGTAAGAAACATTACTTCTTTAATAACAATATTGTTGCCTCTGTTTCTTATCTGAGTTGAGGTTCGTAGGATGCTGAAGAAGGCAACAAACCCAATAAGAAGCCCCGCTAATCAAGGAATATCAAATCTTCAATTTCATTCCCTGATTTTAAACCCCTTGTAACTCCTACCATAACTTCGCTAGTTGTTCCTTTATTACTTACCGCTTCTGTCCATGAAGACATTGCTAAGGATGTCAACCCTTCAACTGACCCTACTGCAAATGAAACCCCCTCTTCTCCCTTCGTTGATGCCTCAAGGATTGATTCCATTTCAACCTCATTTAATAATCCTCCTCAACCTTCTTCTGCGAAAAAATACTCTTATTGTGAAAGACAATTCAATTCCCATATCTTCAATCATCATTACTTCTTCATCTGAAACCCTCCCTGTTAATAAGGAGTTTTTGGAAGGAGTGGACTTCGCCTTTAAGGTTTTGTCTGATGTTCTTGATGATGATAGAAGATCTTCTTTTGATCCTCTCAAACTTGGTGTCTGCGAAACTCTGAGCAGATATTTTAGTTCTGAAAAGACAGCTTCGCAAACATCTTTAGAGAAAGAAGTTGAAACTCTAAAGGAGAATCTCCAAGATATGACTCTGGAATGTGGGGATCTTCGCCTCAAGAATCAGAAGCTTGAGAACGTTTCTTTGGATTGCGAGAATATTCGCAAAAAAAAAATGATGAATTAAAAGGTATGATCTTTTTGTCTTCGCTTTTGGCTTGTCTTTTTTGGTGATTTTATCTCTTCCATGTTCACTTTTCTTAAAAACCTTTTGTTCGTACGTTAAGTTTTAATTCAGAAACGAATAATGGAGAGATATGACTTTCAATTCACCGCTGAAGAGGCTCGTGTTGACAAAGAAGTTTTATTGGACCAATATAATCAATTAGACAATCTTTACTCATATTCTGTTGACCAAATTTATAATCTTACCAATGAGAATGCTCAATTAGTTCAAGAGCGGGAAACATTAAGTAGCGAAATATCCCGCCTCTCTTATTCGTTAACTAAAGCTAACTTGAGGATTGAAATTTTATCAGATGAAAATGAAACCTTATCCCAAGAGAAACGAATTCTCTTAAACAAAGTGGCAATATCTTCGCAACAACTTAGTATGCACCAGAAAATATTTGATGATCATGAGAAATCTCTTCGCTCGTTGAAAAGTGAACTTGAGGAAGTAACTGAATCATCTATGCTGATAAGAATAAACTCATCCAAGGTAGAATAACTTTAAGTATAAAGGCGAATCAACTTAAAGAGTAATGCGCTCAATTAGAAGATTCTTATGCCTCTCCGGTGAAGGAAACTGCTTTACTTATTTCTAATGAGAAGAATCTTCGGTCTCGCCTTAAAGGTTTGGTTGGAGATAATTTTGATAATGTGATGAACCATTGGGAGAATAGTAGCTTGGCTTTAACTCAATATCTTATTTCGCAGAAGGAAGGTAGTCATAAGAATTTGTCTGCCTCAGCCACCTTTTCTTACTTAATTATTTTTGTAATATTCTTCTCGCGAAAATTTTGTTTCAATAACCTTTTGTGTATTTGTTTTTCGCAGAGTCTGAGAGAAATCTTCATTCTTTTATTTCTTCTTTGGAATCTAAATTAGTCAAGATTCGCAAAGAGAATGCGATTCTTACTACTACTCTTGCATGTTCTCGCGATCGTGCTGAAAGAAGATTTGACTACCTTCAACATTTCAAGGACATTGTGAGTAGAAAAAGTCAGAAGGTGCTTTTTTTCCAAGTTCATCTCAAAGATGAAGTCCTTGTAAATAGTATCTTGCTAGGTAAAGCACTTCTTCCTAAAACAATTTTGCATCTAGAAGTAGATGCTGATGAAGTTCCTTGCGAACCTGACAGTGACTATGAAAATCGAAAGTGATGAAGAAATTATTTTTGAGAAAGATGAAGAAGAAGCACCCCCTAAAGAAGCAAATTCTGGTGATGGCGATACTCAAGATGGAGAAGAAACTAGAATGGACCAGGAGAAAGAAAAAAACTTGTGAAAGTGAGAAAACTGGGGAGAATCCTCCATCAACCCCTCTTGGCGAAGTTAATGTTGAAGTCTAAAATTCCTCTAGCTATTTAGCTCTAGCCTCTTGAGTTGTTTTATTTCTGCTTGACTACTCTTACGAATGATGTATTTTGATGAATCCTATATATTTGCGAAAAAGATAATGCATCTTATTTATTAATTCACATACTTGAATCTCATTATCTTTCTCGCAAGAAATGTTTCTTTTACCTGCAAAATGTTAAATAGTTAATGTTTATAAATTTATTTTTGTTTCATGTGCGTCAATTTCGCAATCGTGTTTGCATTTATTTGCATGATTTCGCTATCATACATGTTATCATAGATACCTTGGAATTTTCCAAGATTCCACTCATCATTATTCTCTTATGTGGTCTTATTTTTCCTTCCTAAGTAAAGGTATTATTTTGCCACCCCTTTTTTTTGCGACAAAATCGCATGCCGTATTTACACTTTCATGTAATGACCCCTTGATCTTGTCTTATCATTTTCTTGTATTATTGCCTCAGCGGGATATTTTTCATGCGACAATATGACAGGCCTAAATATTATTGCGAACATAAAGCCCCATGACAATGCCGTCTTGCGACGAAATCGCGGGACGTCTTTACACTTTCATGTACCAACCCATTGATCTCGTCTTATCTTTCTCTAGTATTATTGCCTCTGCGGGATCGTTGCACAAATATGACAAGCCTTAATACTCCCGTGAGTAATAAGCCTCATGACATTTGCGTCTTTGACACTTATCAGCTCCCTAATGGAGGGTGCCGTCCTTATCATCCCCCTGGTTGCCTCTTCAAGGAGGCATACCTCTACCATACAAGGTTGGCTCCTCCCGTCCGGTCTTAACAACAACCAGTTATTTTTGCGGCCTCTTATCCCTTCGCCGATATGGCTCATAGTTACAAGACCGCACCCTAAGTGGGGTTTTCTTCGGACCGAGTGCATCATAGCCAAGACTTTCCAAGAATGGCCAGGTACACTCCAGACGCCCCAGGCACTCTTGGATCAATCGTGTACCTCGGCGACTTGATCGAGTTCTGCACTCCTTAGGAGAGACCTTCTCACCTTAGTCGTCCAACCTAAGTCATAAGCTTAGGCTGAAAATCCAAGGCGCCTCTCTTGGATGGGCTTTATTGACCCCAAATATCCATGACCCAGGTTCCGTGGCGGTGTAGCCTTCCCCTGAGCCATGCAATAGGTTCTCCCCTTCTATGATGCACTTTAGGTCTTACATTTGCCTCTTGCGAAATTTTTTCGCGAACTAGGGTGTACTCCATAGTTGGGTTCCTCTTTCATTTTTGTTCATTAAATCGTTGATTGGCTTTTATAAAAGTCATAATTTCTACGAAATTATCACATGTTTTCATTCTGTTTTGACAGATATAATTTCTGCGAAATTATCGCATGTTTTCATTATGTTTTAATAGATATAATTTCGCAACCGCTCTTTCGTAAACTTTTTCACTTTTGTTGAACCTTTCATGGATAATATTTCTTTAGATATAATTTGTTACATGGCCGATCAAGCTTGCGACCAGTATCTTTTCCCTCAGGATCCATCAGTTTATATGCCCATGTTCCAACTATTTCTTTAATGATGTATGGTCCATCCCGTTTCTTTTCTAGTTTTCCATCATTTCCTCTCTGATATACGGGTATCTCTCGCAGCACCAAATCCCCTAGTTGAAATTCTCTTATTTTATCACGCTTATTGCATTCTCGGGCTAATCTTCGCTGATAGTTCTCCATATGTTGTAGAGCCTTTTCCCTATTTTCTTCTTATTCATCAAGCTTTGTTAAAATCATATCCGCACTTAAATTTTTCTCCCATGCTTCTCTTTTTGTTGTGGGAATAATGACCTCAGTTGGTAGCACCGCTTCAACCCCATATGTTAAACAGAAAGGTGACATCCTTGTTCGCACCATGCTTTATTATACCCCTCCATCTTCTTCTTTGACGTATCTGCAATTTTCTTATTTGTTGCTTATGCTTGTCCATTACTTTCTTTATCGAGAATATGATGTACTGCATTTACTTATGCCCACTTTGTGAAATAATCTATCGTGACAATTAAATATCTTCTTTGTCCAGACCCCGGTAAAAATGGTCCCACGATGTCTAGACCCTACTTTCCAAAGGGCCACACACTTGTTGAAGATGATAGAGGTGCTCCAGGTGCATGTATTCTTTTACCGTGTCGCTGACACTCTTCGCAGCGCCTTGATACTTCTTTCGTGTCCTCATGCATGTACGCCCAATAATATCCTTGCATTTTCGCTTTGTATGCCAAAGATCTTCCTCCGCTATGGTTACCAGCATCTCCATAAATGTGACGCTTTTAATATTTTTTCTCCTTCTTTTTGCGTCAAGCATCTAAGTGATGGTCCATTAAATGACCTTCGATAAAATACCCCATATCTAAGTTCGTAATTGGTCGCACGACTCTTTAATTTATGTGCCTCCAATCTATTTCTTGGTATTTCTCCTTTCTCTAAATATGCATGAAGTTCGATTCTCCAATCTACAACATTCTTCACCTGCTCCTCCTCCCCATCTTCTATTATCAACACATCTGCCTCTTCCTCCCCTTCTTTATTGATTGAAGGGGAAAGAAGCGTATGTATCTTTATGCATCTCGCAGTTGGATCTACCATCATATTCGGGATAAAAGAAAAGGCATCTTCTAATATGTTATCCTTCCTTGATATGTGTCTCCATTTAATTTTTGGTATTTTCGCTGATAATTCCTCAACAAGATTCTTGTATTTCTTCAATGGTGGTTCATTCATAGTGTATTCTTCTTTTATTTGGCAAATGACTAACTTCGAGTCGCTGGTGATTCTTGCATTTTCTAATTTCATTTCTATTGCGAGTTTTAAGGCATGTACCACTGCTTCATACTCCGTTTCATTGTTAGTGGATGCGAACTCCAACCTGAAGGAAATAGCCATTTTCGTTCCTTTTGGAGAAATTAAGACAATTCCAATTCCGTTACCTTCCCCCATTTGATGATCCATCCACCAATATTTCCCATCTATCGGGCTCTGTCAACAGGTCTCTTGGATCCCATGCTCTTCTTCTACGTCCACCATCTCCTCCACCGCTTCATCTTTTTCTAATGAAAACTCTGCTAAGAAATTCGTAACAACTTGTGACTTCGGCGAAGATAATATTTCATACTTGATCTCAAAATGTCCCACTTGTGCATTCCATCTTTCAAACCTACCTGATCTTTTTGAATTTTTCATTACTGATTCAATTTGCACCTCTGTTAATACCCTTATCTTATGGGCTTAAAAATATATGTGAAGCTTAAAGGTTGCGTAAACTAATGCCAGTATTAATTTTTCAATCTTTGAATAGTTTCTCTCTGCTGCATTGAATGTCTTGCTGATGTAGTAGATCGGATTTTCTACCCATGCGTCTATTCGCAACAAGACGACACTTAATGCATGCGAAGTTGTCGCTAGATAGAATAACAATTCCTCCCCTGGTCTACTTTTTGTAATATAGATATATTCATCAAATGATCTTTTATTCCTTGCAGTGCTTTCTCGCATTCATTTGTCCATCTAAACTTCGTTCCCTTCTTGAGTATACTGAAGAAATGCTTGGATTTTTCTGATGATCGTGAAATGAATCTTCCTAGCGAAGCCAAGAGCCCGTTCAATTTCTGTACATCTTTCACCGTTGCTGGCGTTGGCATGTCGCGAACTGCTTATACTTTCTCTGGATTAACTTGTATTCATTCTTTTGATACAATGTATCCTAAAAAAATTCCCGAGGCAACATCGAAAATACATTTTTCAGGATTTACTTTGATGTTGAATTGCCGCATCTGCTCAAAAATTTCCTTCAAACCTTGCACATGATCTTTAGCTTCTTTACTTTTCACCAACATTTCGTCCACATACACTTTTAATGTCTTATGTATCCATTTCGCAAACACCTTCTATACCATTCTCTGATATGTCGCTCCAGCATTTCGCACACCAAGCGGAATTTTCGTGTAACAATATAATCCTCTAGGTGCGAAAAAGGCAATGTGTTTTTGGTCTTCTTTAGCGGGAGGAATTTGATTGTAACCTTTATATCCATCTAAAGAAGACATTTTATCATTTCGTGCCGCTGATTCAACCATTTGTGGAATATATGGTAATAGAAAACTGTCATTTGGACAAGTTTTGTTTAAATCAATGAAATCTAGGCAAATTCTTATCCCTTTATTTTTCTTAGGCACCACGACCATGTTTGCTATCCACTCTGGGTATTTTGCTTGCCGTATAATTTATGCATCAAGCATCTTCTGTAATTCTTCTTCTATTTGGGGGTGATATGTTGTTCCTATTTTTCTTATTCTCTGCTTAAATGGCCTTGCATTTTTGTTAATTTCCAAATGATGACACGCAATAGAAGGATCTATTCCAGGCATCTCCTCCATGCTCCATGCGAAAATGTATTTATATTCTCGCAAGAGATTGATTGTTCTTTCTTCATCCTCTGCATCCATTTTGGTTCCAATCCTTAGCATCTTTGGTTCTTCTTCAGTTCCAACATTTACTTCTTTTGTTGGTTCTTCTGCAGTGTAAACCGCCTTAGGTTCTCCTATTGGTGTTGCCTATTTTATCATCTTTATCGGTTTGTCTCCTTCTTCCGAAATTTCACTTGGTATTCCTTTTCCTTCCTCTGCTTTTGTCATGTAAACCCCAAATTCTTCTTCTTTCCTTGCCTCCTTTGCCATTTTCCAGCGAATTTTTTGCCTATTTGCATGTCCTTCGTAATTTTCGACTTCTACCTGATAACATATTTTCGCACCATTAACATCTACTCTGATTTCGCCTACTCCACTTGGCATAGGAAATTTGACACACTGATGCAATGTTGATGCTACTGCTTTTATTGCATATATCCATGGCCTTCCCAATAGCATGTTGTAAGGCGGATCCATATCCACCACGCATAATGTCACTTGTGTTTCAACTTCTCCTAGCAATATTCGCACCACTATTTCTCCTTTAGGTTTTGTTGTAAATTTACCAAAATCGTGGATATGATATGTTGAACAAGTAATCTCTTCA
This sequence comes from Papaver bracteatum, assembly GCA_023529315.1. Taxonomy (NCBI): domain Eukaryota; kingdom Viridiplantae; phylum Streptophyta; class Magnoliopsida; order Ranunculales; family Papaveraceae; genus Papaver; species Papaver bracteatum. The sequence goes on along the minus strand of JAJJWX010000811.1, from coordinate 4,144,026 downwards.
TCTTTGTATCCCATTCCTTTGAATACATGGTAGAACATTATGTCGACCGAGCTTCCTGTATCTATTAAAGTTATGTTCACTGCCCATTCTTCTATAGACTTTGTTGACTCATCCATCTCTTTTTGTTCCGCAGTTACTGTGATTACCAACGGAGCGGTGTGCCTTAAAGTTCCAGCAAAATCAGAAGAAGAAAAATCAAAACTAACCTTGGTGAATCCATGAAAGCAACAGCAGGAACGTAAGTTCATGAAAATCAAAGATGGAGAAAATTGCAGAGGATGAAGATTTACAGAGAATTTGGAGATGAGGAAGTTGAAGTGTGTAGTAGCAGGAAATCCCACACTACACTCACAAGAATTCATAATAATCAACACATCTTTTAATGATTAAGAACAACACTTTTATTAATTGATTCACAGAAATGTTACAAGAAATGGAAGAAAACAAGAACACAATCGCTCTTTTAACTTTCTCTCTCCTAATGACTTGCTCAACACTCGAAAAATATCTGTCTCTCTCCCTTATGCTTATTCACCTCCTTATATAGGGATTTTCATAGTCGGTGACAACTAATCTGTCCTTTATTTTAGGATATGACTTGTGATATTCTCGCAAGCTTGTTAGTGATACTTCCTCGGAAACCTCTTTCGTTCGCAAGATTATCACACTTTCTTCATGTTTATACCACCGTCATCTATTACGTCACTTTCCTAACCATTCTGCGATATGTGTAATGAGTTGTTAAAATTTCGCAAGAGTTTTGTTGTTAACTTCGCAAGACTTTTGCTCCTGCGATATTCTGATCCTACATCATGCCTCTTCTCATATCTTCTCTGATAAGGGGAGAAGATCATGATAATCTTATTTTTTCAGAATGCCGCAACCTCCCATCTTTCCATATTCTTCTATTCTGACACGATTCTGCATTCCTCGCCAAATTTACTACACGTATCCCTTCTTCCATCCAGCTTCTGACACGTCCTTTTCAACCGTTCATGTCTAATCTTCGCATTAAATGTGTTTATCTTCTCGAGTATTCTTCTCTCTATATATACTCTTTTCATTCTTCTCTCCTTTTTTTTTTTTACTTTCTTTCTTATTTTCTCTGCAACTTTCTTCACCGTTCTTCCGCAAATTCTGCTCCTGCTACTGTAATTTTTCTTGATTATTCTTCTTTTCAAGTTTTTACTTTCTTCTCCATTCCCATACTAAAAAATGCCTCCATCCGGTCGTAAGAATGAGATTGCCTTTTAAAAGGCTCAAAAGAAACTTCAAAACAGAGGTTTTACTCTATCTCGCATTCTCGGTCAGAACCCTAAATCTGAGCTAACTGCCAAATTATTTTCTGATCATCCCTATAATCAGGGAAAGATCATAGTCTCACTAGGTCAGCTTGAAGATGGTCTTCCCATTCCCCTCTATGATCCTGATCTCCCCTTGTTTTATGAAATTCTTTCTCATGCGAAGTTCTCGCGAGATGTGTACCAATTGAGTGGGGATTGCAATCGTCTAATGCTCGAGTTTGCCACTCGCGGTGCTGGTAAGGAATCTCTTTACCCCACTGAAGTTAAGAATCCTAAATTTGCTGAAGTTGCGATTATACCTGCGAAATATACTGTAGAAAACTTCTTTGCGAATTATGAAGTAATTCCTATGAAGAGAGACGGTACTTGCTGGGGTGTTCGCTTACATAAGAAAGATAATGTTGCTGATGACAAATTACTCATGCAAGACATTGACTGGCATCCTGGCGATAATTCTACCCCGCGTCATTCTAACGATAACAAGTGGTGTGTTTTCCCCTTAATTCTAGAGGGTCCGTATATTTCTGGTTCTCATGTCTTACATGTGAATCTCGCAGAGTTCCAACCTGGGGTATTCAACTGGCCCGAAAGAGATGGGTAGGTACATTTCCACCTTTTGCTTGAATCATTATTATTATTTTTCTTATATTCTTACATATGTTCTCGCTAATCACTCTAATATTTTCGCGTAATTGCGAAGTTACCAGATTGAGAGGCTAAAAGCAAGCTACAAGAAGTTTGGTAAAGCTAGTACTTTATCAGCTTTTCAATAAATCACATATGAAGTAAGAAATATTCTTTTAATATTCTTGACAATATATTGTTGCCTCTATTTCTTATCTTTATCTGTGCTTGAAGGCTATTGGTGAGATAGAGGAACCCTCCAAGGTTGCGAAGAGCAAGGGTAAAGGTAAAGGCAAAGGTGCTCCTCACAAGGAGAATTCTGCTCCTCCTCCTTTAAAGAAACGAAAAGTCCAATATCCCTCTCCTTCAGATCTTCAATTTAGTGAAATTTCTGATAATGATGATAACGAAGATGAAGATATTAATACTTCTTTTGCCCAAGAAAATTCTCCACCTAAATCTTCTATGGCACAGTTGTCTGGTATTTTCTGCAACACTATGCAGGGAATTGGTGATACTCCTCTTACCAACGCCCGCAACTCTCTAGCGATTATCTGTGATGCCCCTCTCTTAGAGAATAATGAATCTCTTCGCGGGGTTTCAAGATCTATTTCTGCGAGTTTCTTACATTCGCTTAATAGCCTGGTAAGTTTTCATTCTTATACTTTTCTTGTTTTATTTTTGCCTTGAATTCATAATTAATTCCTAAAATTCGCTGCATTATTTCGCAGGATGGGAAAGCTTCCTTTGCTGTTGTCTCAGATTTGGAGAAGAGGCGTGCGGCTTTCGCAAAGAAGAATCTTAAACTTCTCAACAAAAACGAAGAATTGGAGGCTAAAGTCGCCGGTCTTCGCGAGAAGGATAAGCAAAATGAAGGATTGGAGATCGAAGCTGCTAATCTTCGCGAAAAAAATCAAACAATTGGAATCAGACATTCTCTTCATAAGGACAAAATATCTAATCTTCAAGATGCCAATAAGCAACTCTATGGTATGGGATTCTTTTTCTTTCCCCTTTATTTTATTTTCTCAAAAATTTCTTCTTATAGAATTTATCATTTCGCAGACGTCTATGGTCTTACTAATGAAGCTATTCTTCTTCATACATTTCCCAATCTCATGGATGATGGTACACTTCTTGAACATCTAAACACTTCTCTAAATAGTTTTTCAAATGATAAGATTGAATCTCTTCCCATAAATGAACTTAGATCCAAACTTCGCCTTTTAGAAATTGAACATAGATCTGTCTTGGATATGGCTAATAAATTTAGACAATTCTTTCACAACTCTAAAGAAGAAATCCATAAGTTACAAGCCAAATATAGTGATCTGATAGATGAGAAAGATCGTATTTCTCTCCAAGGTGCTCAGACATTAGCGAAATTTCAAGAAATTCAAATTGAGATTCAAATTGAAAGAGATGACCTCAAACATAGAAATGATGTACTTTGCGAAAGAGATAATCAAAATCGCTCTCGCTTTCTCATAAATGATGATGATAAATTTGCTTGGGCTGCGAAAGTTCTAGATAATGCCAGGAATAATTTAGGTGTAGATGTTAGTCTTCAAGTTGAGAAAACGGCTTTGATTAGAGATATGATTCTAACAAAGAAGGTTGTTAACTGTTCTTCCTTATTTGATAATTTATTTTTCACAACTTTCTATCAAATTGTTGATTTATTGTTGTATTTTCGCAGAAGCTGAAGAGAGATATCGCAGTAAAATTGAAGAACTTGAGAATGAAAAGGCGAAGCTCGCAAAGGATCTTTCTTCTCGCAAAGAGAAATGTTCAAGATTGAAGTCTCAATTGAAGATCACTATTGTGAATTTTTTGAATGACGCAATTTCTTATCGTAATGATACTATCAAGGCGATCTGTGATGACAACAAGACTCCTCACTCCAAATATCCTTGTATTTTAGACAACATCTTGGAGAATGTGCCTAACTTGATCATCTCTGATAGTGAAGCTGATGAAGGAGAAGAATCCGAAGAGGATGGAAATGATAAATCTGACGAAGATAAGGAAAAAAACTCTAGTAAAGAATCTAATGGAGATAATGATGAATCAAGCTCGAAATAGATTTTGCTTCCTTGCTTGCTCCCTTGTAAAACTTGTACATTCAATCTTCAATCTTTTACTCTTGTAATCTATCACTATGAATTTCTTCAATCTTTAATATAAGTTCTTTTTTGTTTCACCCTGCATGTGTTAGAAAAAATTTCCCTTTCGCAATATGACTATCCAAAATACAATTAACTTTTTATGCGTTAATCTATCATGTGAAAACAAATAACACTTAACTTATTTTATGCATTCCCATACTTGCATCTGTTATTTGAATTCAGATGATTGATTGAGCAAGCTGCCTCTGTTTGATAAAATAATTTGCGATAAAATCGCAATTATTTCTGTAGAATCTCGTAGTCATAAATTGTTAGAAAATCACAATTATTTTTGCATAATCTCGCAATTATAAATTGTAAAATTGCATTCTTTCTTATATTATGATGTGGTCTTATTTTGCCATCTTTTTTCTTTTGCGACAAAATCGCAGGACATCTCTACACTTTCATGTAGAAACCCATTGATCTTGCCTTAACTTTTTGTTCTTTTTTATTTTTGCTGCGACAATATGACATGCCTAAATTTTCTTGCGAAACTAAAGCCCCATGACATTGTCGTCTTGCGACGAAATCGCAGGACGTCTTTACACTTGCATGTAATGACCCCTTGATCTCGTCTTATCTTCTCTTTTGTATTATTGCCTCTTCAGGAATGTTGCACAAATATGACAAGTCTTAATACTCCCGTGAGTAAAAAGTCTCATAACATTTGCGTTTTAATACACTTATCAGCTCCCTAATGGAGGGTGCCTCCCTTATCTTCCCCCTGGTTTCCCTTTCAAGGAGACGTACATCGGCCATACAAGACTAGATCCTCCCATCCAGTCTTAACAACAACCAGTTGTGTTCGCAGCCTATTATCCATTTTTCCTTTATGGCTTATGGTTACGAGACTGCACCCTAAGTGGGGTTTTCTTCGGTACGAGTGCATCATAGCCAGGACTTGCCAAGAATGGCCAGGGTAGTTTCATACACCCCGGACACTCTTGGCTCAACCGTGTACCTCGGCGCCTTGGTCATACTCTACACCCCTTAGGAGAGCTCTTATTACCTTAGTCGCCCAACTCAAGTCATATGCTCAAGTTTGATAATCCAAGGTGTCTCTCCTGGATGGGATTTCATTGACCCCAAATCTCCATGACTCAGGTTCCAGCAGCGGTGTAACCTTATCGCTAATTCATGTAACATATACCCCCTTTTATGACGTACTTTAGGTCTTACATTTGCCTCTTGCGAAATTTTATTCGCGAACTAGGGTGTACGCCATAAAGGTTCGTCCCATTCGGGATCTTAAATGATCATTTCTTGCGAAATTTTCGCACATTTTCATTATGCTTTTGATATCTGCAATTTCGCATCCTCTTTTTCATAAATTTTTTGTATTCTCTCATTTCATTTTAATCATTAAGGAAAATATATTTTTTGAAATTTTTGCAACAAACCAATTATACATCTTTTTTATTTTCCTCAATATTTCTTTCACTTCACAGTTTATTTTTTTTTAGCTTTACGGTTCTCTGCCTCTACGAAATTGTTAGTTACTTTCTGACCTTCTGCGAGATTTTCTCCGCTTGTCGTTTTCAGCAAGTTCTGACTTCGCAACATCCCTTTTTTTCTTTTTTCTACCTAATCGACCATCAATCTCTCACTTCTTTGTCTTTCTTTGATGTTATACTTCCAATTCCCCTTCTTCGCAAGATTCTACATCAATTTCATAGCACTTCTTTCCTTCAACCCAATCTCCCTTTATTACTCCAATGCCACTAGGATGTGGAAACTTAATGCACTGGTGGAAAGTTGATGCCACGCCTAAAATCCCATGTAGCCAAGGTCGACCAATTAAGGCATTGTAGGGCGACTCCACATCGACAATACAAAATAGAATCTTGGAAGATATCCCCTTTAATGGAATTCGCATTGTGATCTCCCATTTAGGTTTATTGGCAGTGCCATTAAAACCATAAATTTTATAGGTTGAAGGTATTAGATCCTCATCTCCCCTTTAGGTTTATTTCTCTTAACAAATTTTTTGCCTTCGCCCCAACTTCTATGACAAATGTTTCTCCTCCTTTTGTCGCATTAACTCTGCGAATTTCTAGTGGTGGTGGCAAGAGTTGAGATTGAGGGTTCCCCATTAGAAAATGATTTAGCTTTCCCTGGTCTATCATTCTGAGAATGATTCTCTTTATGTTTCTGCAGTTATTTGTAGAATGTCCATGAAAATGATGATAAGAGCAAAATTCTTGGCTCATGTTATTTGAAAGCGGTTCTTTTCCCATGTTCCAGGGTGTTGGTATATTCTCCATTAAAATTATTGCTTCCCAAATTTTTTCCACACTAGTATTCAAAGGCGGCATCTTGATCTCCTCACATGTCATTCTTTGACTTCTTGATCCTCTCTGATAGTTTTGTCTTTGTCCTCCATATGTTTCTTGTGTCTAATCAAGTCTTTGAATTTTATTGTTCCCTCCTCGACTATAAAAATTTCTTTCTCTTTCGAATTCTTTTTGATCCCTGCTTCCCATAGCTACCAACTTATGTTGATTATCATTCTTATTTTCTTGTTGGACCTGCGAAGTGCTCGCAACTGTGTTTATCAATTTTGGTAGCAAACTCGCATTCGCTGCTGATGAGCTTGTATTCGCAACAGGATACGATTTCATTTCATTCTGTTTTTCTTCAAGAGCAATGTACTCCTCATGTAGCTCCCGTAATTCAGTCATTGTGATTGTATTTTTGATTATAAAAATTTGAATGTATAGTAGATTGGTTGCGAACATTGCATTGATAAAGGATAAAATGAGATATCTCTCATCCACACGTCCAGCCATCTCACAACACATTGTCTTCCATCTTATGGTTAGATACTTCAAACTTTCTTCAATTCTCTTCTTTAATCCAAATACATCTTCTATTCCTGGTCGCGAGGAGTTGTTAGTTATATATGCCCCTAAGAATGTAGTATGTAAATGGTTGAAAGATGTTATAGTATTCTTTGGTAGACCCTCGAACCATTTTAGCGCCTCTCTTTTTAGACTTGATGCAAAATAATTGCACAACACAGCATCGTGATTCTCCCACTGTAACATACATCTCACATAAGCTTTAATGTGTTGAATCGCACAAGTTGTTCCATCAAAGATGCTAGTTAACGCATGCAAACTACATTTTGACGGTATTCCTCCTAATTGTACTTCTTGTGGGAACGGAGTTTTCGCAGCTTCTTCTATGGATTCATCCAATTGTCTTCTTCCTCATTCCCTTCTATTATTCAGCATTCATCTCATTTGTGCCAGTTCTCTTAAGATTTGTTCATTTACCCCGGACGCTGGTTCCATTGGTCTCTTCAATTCTGCTTCTCTTCTCCTGCGTTCTTGCCTGTCTTGTGCTGCGAGACTTTGATTTCCTTCCACATTATTTTATTCTTGTCTTTCTCTGCGATCTTCTCTTTAATTTCTTTCATGAATTCGCACACCATTATATCTCTCATTTTCTCCTCTGCAATTTTGCTCACTCCTTATCAATTCTCTTTGTTGTCTTTCGATTCTCCTTTGTATTCTATCATATTCTTCATTGATATTACCATTGTTGTGGTTTTGCTCGCGTCTTCTTTCTCGATTATCATGGTTGTTCTGACGTATTGCTTCTTGGAGTTCTCTTTCCTCCACTTCTGCTCTCAATCTCTCTCTTTCGCAGGATAAACGTGCTTGTTCAGCATAATGTCTCTCAATTTCTTCTTCAATTATTTGTTCATTTCTACGATTTTCTCTTCCATGTAATATTCTTCTTCCTTCTTCTTGGTTTTCTTCATCACCTTGATTATTTCCTTCCTGACGCTGCCTGTTTTGTGGAATTTTGCCATGTGGAATGTATCGATCTTGAATCATTTCTGTATTTTCGCGACATTCTTCATCTAAATTTTGCACCTCCTGCCGAATATTTCTACCAAAATTTTCTACAAGTGAGTTTCGTCTTTCTTCCCTTCTGATTGATCTTGAACTTAATCTTGTAGTGCTTCTTGACCTTCTCATATTCTCCATTCTCAATTCATGATTCTGTCTTGTCAAATTAGCACGTTCTTCTACTTCTACTCTCATTTCTTCGTGTATTGTTTGTCTCAATTCCTCTAATGCTTCCACTTCTCCATTTCCATGAATTATTCCTCCAATTACTTCCTGATCTTCCTCTATTCTCCTTTCGTTTCTTAATTGTTGTTCCTCTTCCGCTTCACCTGCTGAATCTGACTGCCATGTGTGTATACTCACTCTATCATAATCCATAGTTCTATTTTGCACTGGTGTATGCTGAATTGGTTGTTGAGTTTGATTTTCTCCATCATTTATTGTATTCATTCTTGATGGTTCTCCAATTTCGTTTCTTCTTTCTCCAGCAAGTCTCTTACTCCTTCTCACAGCTGTTGGTTGTCTTGAAGCATTTCTTCTTCTAGCCATCTCTTCAAACTCAATGAATTGTTGAAAATTATATGAAATTTATCACAAACTACTCCAAATTCTTTCAAATCACAATACTAATTTTCACACTAAAAACAAGGGAAGAATCCCTGTTTCTAGCGCCAACATGTAGTAGCAGGAAATCCCACACTACACCCCTCATTAGAATTCATAATAATCAACACATCTTTTAAAGATTAAGAACAACACTTTTATTAATTGATTCACATAAATGTTACAAGAAATGGAAGAAAACAAGAATACAATCGCTCTTTTAACTTTCTCTCTCCTAATGACTTGCTCAACACTCGAAAAAGATCCCTCTATCCCTTACGCTTATTCACCTCCTTATATAGGGACTTTCATAGTGAGTGACAGCTAATCTATCCTTTATTTTAGGATCTGACTTGCGATATTCTCGCAAGATTGTTAGTGATACTTCCTCGCAAACCTCTTTCGTTCGCAAGATTATCACACTTTCTTCATGTTTATACCACCGTCATCTATTACGTCACTTTCCTAACCATTCTGCGACATTTGTAATGAGTTGTTAAAATTTCGCAAGAGTGTTGTTGTTAACTTCGCAAGACTGTTGCTCCTGCGATATTCTAATCCTACAAAGTGAAAGAAGAGAATTATATTTCCACTAACTCTCTCCTTAAATAGACAAAAAGAGATGACCGGTTGAAATTAAACGTACCGGTAAATAAGGGGAATATTAAACACGTGAAGACGGTCACGCCTAATTTACGAAAGGTTGTCGGTAAAGAAAAGTAGGGAAAGATGAGTAGTTACGATGTTGTGAAATAGAGATTCTCATATCATTCTCTTCTTCGCTGAGAAGATATGAGAAGAGGAAAGATGTAGGAGCAAAATCTTGCAATAGCTTTTCCCCAGCGAAATTATAACCAATAAATGTATGCGAAGATCATCGCAGACTATTTGAAGAATGACGTAGCAGGTGACGTCAGCCCAATCATGAGGAAAGTGTGAAGACCTTGCGAGATTGAAGAGCACTTGCAAAGAAAACCCTTATAAGCTTGCGAGAATTACGCAGGCCAGATCCGAAAATAAAGGTTGTCTTAGCTGTTATCCACCATGTAATACCCTATATAAAGGACCAAGCAGATTTGAGAAGTGGGAGGTATTTTTGGTAAGAGTAAGAAAGCATAGAGGAGAGAGAAAGTCTAGAATACATTGTATTTCCATGTGTTCTTAATATTCTTGTGAAAAATTCATAAAAGTAATTAATAAAGTTTGATGATTATTATGGAAGATTGAGTGAATCTTTGTGCAATATCATTAGGGTGTGATTGTGGGGAAACCTGCAATTACAAACCAACTCAATGGTCCCCATGACCAAGCAAATGCGGAAACATATAGACAGATCAAGATTAAAACAAGATCAGCGTATCCCTTTGATATTGACCCGACACTAGCGACTCCGAATTTTAGACCAAGGATGACTCCAACAAAAACCTGTTCATATGTTGGAAAAAATATATTAGCTGAATCCAATTAGTACAGATTAGGGATACTGGGCAGGATTTTACCTGGAAAACAAGCATTTGAAGGCCACCTTCAAGGAATAAGAATCTTCTACGGAAAAAAATTTGATCTCGCAGCGCGGGATCAAAATTGAATTCGCAGCCTAATAATCGTTGGATGTTGGAGATATGATGTCATCAAACTGGGTACTTAACTACGGTTAACTATCCTATTTTTGTGGCAACCAACGAACTTTGACCAAATAACTTTCATATATTCGCCTTCCTTTTTCTGTTTCCTTATTGATTTATGGCACCAAGTTAGATACCTCTTATTATCTTTGATTCTGGTGCCAACTGTTTTGTGCATTCGAACACTTAGTGATTAGTGCCAGTGGAATTAATTCAATCCAAACACTGAAGCTGTGAAGAGTAGTATTACCAGGTTCGTTAATTGGTGACATCCAGAACTTTCTATAAGTACTTTTGAGTAGTGCATATTGATAGCATAACAGGAACCACAAGAACTGCTACTAAACCACTACCCCCAAAGTCAAGCTGGTGCTTCTTGTTGCACCAGGTGCTAAAGCGTGAGACTCAGAAGGGAGAACAAATTCCGTGCCCGGCAATAGTACATACAATATAATATGTATCCCTGGGTTATATCCACGACTGCTATCATACAAACCGGATATCCCTGGGTCCTGAGTAGTCTATATTGGACTGTTGCTATATGAATCAATAACAGTTGCTGAAAGTTTTTTCAATTTGGACATAAAATATTGTAAATAGACATTCAATATAATTCTCGAAACATGAAATTCTCAAGCAGTACTGTGTAATATTAAAAACTTAGTTTGCGAAATTATCAATTCTGCAAATTGCCCAACTGACAGATAAGAAATGTCCACTCCAAGCAAACACGCACCTGCAACAAGCAAGTGTTTGTTAGTTCTATTAGAGTATGGTAAGATTCAAACCTATAACTTCTAGAGATTCAAGTTACACACTAAAAAAAATGAAATTAACAAATACATTGGTACTAACCAAGTAGGGTGTTTAACAGAAACTTGGACTTCGCATGCCAAATTTTAACCGGGATAACGTTGTTGTGACATAAAGGATAGAAAGCTCTGCACCAGTACAATAAGTTTTATAAATATGCAAACAAGTTATTTATACACTATAGTGACTATACATAGTGTATATTATTGCACGCATCAAGAAAATATGGCAGGACACAAATAAGAGACACGGTAGATTAGTCAAGTAATAAAGATCTTTACCTTATTTGATCCTAAACTTCCATTGATCAGATGAGTTGATTCACCTTCAATCATAGTTGGTTCCTAATAAAACACGTAGTATATCATATAGTTATTTACCATATACATGTCAAGCTTATTTTAATTAGACAAATAGTTCAATCAAGTACGAACCTCGGAGTGAACTTGTTGCGGATGGTAGCAAGGTATCAACGACATGGTAGAATCTCCTATTTGATATGTAAAATTTTCTTGGATAGTTTAGTTGCTTAAGATAGTACTGACATTTAATGAAGACGGCATTGAAACTCCACATGAGAGTGATTCTCTTTTATGAACATCCATAGTATGTGCTGGAGTTATTTCTTCTACGTCAGTACTAAAAGGAGAACCAAAGGGAGATATTTCTTGTACATCTGAACCAAAGGGATATACTTCTTCAACATTTTCATATATATTAGCAAATACATTTCTTAGTTTTATATGAAAATGATGCACACAACCAAAATGTATATGAAAAATCAAAAACTAATACAAAAGAGATGTAATAATTACACACCTGAATTGGTTGGTTCGGTATAAGCTTTTTTCTTCCCATTACCATTCTTCTTTGCCGGTTTAGTTTGGGCACTCTTATTCTTCTTCGCCCTTTATTTCTCCTTCAATGGCTCTTCCTGAGATTGCCTCTTCCTTTTTGCAGTCGTCGGTTCGGTTCTAGGGGGTCTTGTCGCTGCTTTTTTGGTTGTATATTTGGAGTGACATTTCGATTTATTTTTATCTATTGCCGGCTTGATTCTCCTAGCATTTTTGCTAGTTTTTTTCTTTCGAGGAGGGTCTCGTAAGGTAATGTTGGCACCTAACTTAAATTGGAGACTTGTTTCGCCCGTGTTACCACTGTTCGCATTTGGAACATTTTCCATCTTTTCGGTCTGATCACCTTGAGTAGACTTCAAATAATTATCCAACTCTCCCATGGCTCCAGTAAGCAACTTATTAGTATATAAACTAGAAGTTCCAGTGCTTGTGCCTTTCACGGCTAAAGATAGAGCCATATGTGCCAGCTCACTGTATTGGAGATTAGATGAAACATCATTGCCTTGAATTGGCTTCCCAGGCTCTTCAATACCACTGCCATTCTTTGCATCTATTGTCCAACGATGTGAATAATATTGTGTTGGGATATCAATCAGTTGTTTTAAGTGAAATATCTTCAAAGAGTGCGCACATAATACTCCCATAAACTGAAATTGCTTACAACTACACTGAATGGAATTTTCTGAAGCATTATATATGACTGTACGAGCTAGAGAAAAGTTAAAAGATGTTACCTTGTAAGTAGATACCGGTCCATCCTCACCAGTAATTTCCGCAATCATATCCAAAGTATGAACAATTTATTTTTGGAAGTACGAAAACATATAAACTGTATAATGTTCCGCTGCTCGAAACTCTATTGGCCACTCAGTACGCAAGGCTGGCTTTTTCTGCAAACTTCTAAAATCTTCATACCTTTCTTGGTCACGATGACTAGTAAGAACTTTGTCATATTGAATCACAAAATTCTTTAATGACAATGTTCTCTTAAAGTATTTCTTGAAGAAATTATTCATTCCCTCGGAACGTTGAGTAGTTGTCATACCAGCACAAAAGTGAGAACGACCGTAAACCTGCGCCCACATCTCCTTTTTTTTGTATAACTTGAGCAACCACTTATTCCCCGTCAATTTATACTTTAGAAGTAAAAATTTCCACATAGATTCGAATTCCTCCTCAGTCTCATTATCATATATACATCTCTTGAAATCTTTAGAAAAATTTGTAAAACTCGAATACACATGAGAAAGATGCTTCGCAGCCAGTTGAAAAATATGCCATAAGCAAAGTCGATGATGAGTGTTTGGAAATACCTGTTTAATTGCACTCATAATAGTTGCTGCTTGGTCTGTGAAAATAGTTTGGGGATGTTCCCCCCTTATAGCATTCAAAAATGTCTTAAATAGCCAAATAAATGAGTATGTGCTCTCATCCAGTAATAAAACGCACCCAAAAATAATTGTTTGGCCATGACTATTTACTCCAATAAAAGGTGCAAAATGTTTGTCATAGTCATTAGTATTAAACGTTGTATCAAAAACCAAAACATCACCAAAGAAGATATAATCCATCCTGCATTGAGCATCACTCCAGAAACAGTTGCATAACTGGCCAGTTTTATCTACTTGTATTTCATAAAAGAAATATGGATTATCTTTTTGCTTCGATTGAAAGTATTCCAACAGGTGTTCAACGTCACCTTTGCCTAGTACATCTTCACGCCTTCTTCTTTGTATATGATTATTACAGTCTATTTCAGTGAAATTTAGATTCTTACTTCCTCCAGATTCAGCACTTAAGTATGAAAAAATATTTTTCTGACTGATACCTGCGTAATGTAAATTTTCAATCATTCTCGCTTGAGAAGCTTCTATATGCCTATGCGATCTCAAAATATGAACTTGAGACGGACATGTAAGTTGGTGATTGTGGTCTTCCACAAAATCTTCAACAAAATATTTGATGTTATCATTTTTCAATTTAACGATCAATTTTGCTTCACAACCTGTTCTGGAGTGCAAACGTGGTTTTAAAGGGGATCCCCTTGGATGCTTCTTGTACGTTCCTGCATTTGAACATTAAAGAATTCTTTTAGAGACCAATACACTTTATCTTTGCGATGAGTGCTCGAACATTTACGTATACTAAATCCAATGCCTCTAGCGTACAGATTATAATAATTATAAGCATGTTGTTCAGAATCAAATTCCATACCAATTTTCGGTACTCCATTGGTTGGGTCAGCCTTTTCTGAGTCTGCGCTAATTAAGTCATCATCTCTAGTTGAGAAACTATCTTTGTCTCCCGGAAAAGAATGATCTTCAATAACAACCATGACCTGGATGACAATTGATATTCAAGTTAACATATTGTGCATACAGATTCATCATATTGAGAATTCAGAAAGAAAATGTTTTCGATACAACCATAGGACCATAACCACATATTATGAATTAATTAACTTGTTATACTAAATAATTATAAGAAAAAGGGGATGTGATTATAGATCTTTGTATAACTATAACAAAATCGTAAGGTTGTACTGCTATAACATAATCGTAATAGAATCAAGAAATGTTTATTATTAATAAGAAAAAAGTTACTTGTTGTACTAGGTCTACAAGATGAGTAAAGATTGTTTTGGTGATTGTATTTCTGGAGGAGAGACTTCTTATTTCAGATTTATAGATTGTAAAATTCTAGGTTTTCCTAAAGAATAAGAGATATGAAAGATCCCCGTTTCGCGCCAAAAATAAAGATTGCGTGGGAAATTCTTGTATTAAATTTTTTCTATTCGGAAATATTTGGTCAAAGTTCGCCGGTTGCCACAAAAATAGGATAGTTAACCGTAGTTAAGTACCCTGTTTGATGATATCATATCTCCAACATCCAACGATTATTAGGCTGCGAATTCAATTTTGATCCCGCATTTCCATCTTCTACCCCAATTATCAACAGTGGAAATAGAGACAAAGGTGGCAAACATGTTAACAAGGCCAGTTATAACAGCCGACATAAGAGCAGCATCATCACCAAAGCCCAAAGTCTTAAAGAGAACGAGAGCGTAGAACACGATGACATTGATACCAGTGAGCTGCTGAAAGAACGGAATACCAATAGACTTTGGCTCCAGTATGTTTCTCCAAGGGTGTTCGATCTTCTTTGATGCTTCACTCGCGTCGATTAAGTCTTGAAATTCTTCTTCAACTTTCTCGCTACCACGGATTTTCTTTAACATTACCTTTGCTTTTTCTTGGTGTCCTCTTTCAGTGAGAGAATTTGGGGTGTCGGGAAGGGAAAGTGCGCCAATTGTCATTAGGAAGGCTGGTACAGCTGCAAGAGCTAGTGATACTCTCCACCCGTATCCACCTTTAATCTTAGCTAGGGCTGTCAACGGGTACCCGATTACCCGGAACCGATCCGGACCCGGGTGTGTCGGGTCCGGTTCCGGGTCCCAAGATTGGAACCGTTAGCTAAATCACTACCCGACGGGTAGGACCTGTTAGGAACCGATAAATTTCGGGTCCCAACGGGTAGGACCCGTCGGGTATCGGGTATCGGGTACCCGAATATCTATGTTTTACTTGTTAATTTTACATAAAATAGAAAGATTTAGTATAATTTCGTTCAAATTTTTTTCATTTATCCTTCATATTCTTATGTTTAATCCTAATTAAAAAAATTACATAGATATAATAATAATTTTATATGAAAAATTATTAGATTCAAGCTAATATAGCAAATATAAAAGTAAAATATCAAAAAGTTTAGTTGATTTTTAAGGACCTGATAAATATCCGGACCCGACGGGTAATTAGTGTTTTTATCGGGTCCGGTTCCGGGTCCATCAATTTAGGAACCGGACCCGGAACCGATTAAAATTACCGGTTCCGGTTCCGGGTAGCACACTACCCGGACCCGATGGGACCCGTTGGCACCCCTAATCTTAGCCATGCCGTAGTTCACAAGATTTGCTATCAGAATTCTAATTGTAATGGCCAACTAAAACCCCATGTTAAGTGCTCCTCTTAGTCTAGGTGGCGCCATTTCGGATAGATATACAGGAACAGACTGTAGAAACATTGGCATGCATGAATTAGGTAACTCTCTAGAATATTATGCATTTCCAACGATAATTCAAGGGCTAACAGATATACAATATAGTACTATTTTCAGGATAACTCACTTGATTAGCATATCCAATTCCAACACCAAGAAGTATACGGCCGATGATAAGCATTTCAACGTTTTTGGCAGCACCATTGAGTGCAGAACCAACTAAAAATACAACTCCTACGAGCATAAAAACTTTTCTACCAAAGACTCTTGTCGTTGCAGATGCAAAGAAAGATGCAACTAAAGGTGCAATATAGAGTGAAGAAGTGAAACTTGTCAACAACTGACTATTGAATTTGCAGTATTGATTTCGATGTTCGGTCGCATCGTGCATCCTATGGTACACTGATGGGAAAAAACCAATCAAAAACTCGTCCATGGATGTCACTCCTCCTGCAAAAGTAAACCAAATTACAAATCAAAAAAGATATAAACCACAAGAAGGTTGAGAAGAGGTCATGCACATGATGCACAACAAAAAGTATAAAGAATTTGCAAAATACCTGAAATTCCAAGGTCATAATCGAAGATTAGACCACCACTGGCAGCAACCAGACAAGATATCAATACAAACATCGTAACTTTTTCGCCATAATCTTTCCAGTCATTAGTTGAAGTAAAACCTCCTCCCGCCATTGCTGCAAAAGGGTGGCTTCTTACAAAAGAAAAAAGATGAAGAAAACCTTCGAAGACTTATTTCCGAGGAAAGATGTTTTAATGCTCTTTGCTGTCTTTGGCTTTTATAGACACTATCTTTTGTTTGGATTAACTTCTTTTTCTATAGGGAAAAATATCGTTTGGTCCTTTTTTAGGTGAGCCCATGTATATTTAGTCCTTTGATCAAACGCCTTTACTGTTTGGTCCATAATTATTTAAAAATATAAAACAGACAAAAGTACCCTTCCGTGTTAATTTTTACTTATTTTCTTGTAGCAGTTCATTCCAGAAATGAAGTCCATATAAAAACCTATACAAACCAGAAAATGAAGTCCATATAAAAACCTAAAAAGACAGACTTCATTCTAGAAAATGAAGTCCATATAAAAACCTAAAAAAACATACTTCATTCCAGAATTGAAGTCCATATAAAAACCTATACAAACCAGAAAATGAAGTCCATATAAAAACCTAAAAAAACAGACTTCATTCCAGAAATGAAGTCCATATAAAAACCTAAAAAGACGGACTTCATTCCAGGAGTGAAGTCCATATAAAAACCTAAAAAAACAGACTTCATTCAAGGAGTGAAGTCCATATAAAAACCTAAAAAAAAACAGATTTCATTCCATAAATGAAGTCCATATAAAAACCTAAAAAACAAACTTCATTACAGAAATGAAGTCCATATAAAAACATAAAAAAAAACAGACTTCATTCAAGGAGTGAAGTCCATATAAAAACAGACTTCATTTCTGGAATGAAGTCCATATAAAAACAGACTTCATTTCTGGAATGAAGTCCATATAAAAACAGACTTCATTTCTGGAATGAAATCCATATACAAACATCAGCAGCATCATGTTCATCTTCTTCGACGTCTTCAACAGTAGCAACAACATCATCGTCTTCATCGATTATCCAGTTAACAATTGATTGCCTCTGTTGAAGAAGAAAATCTCCGTAATCTGTTGTTGTGTAATAATCTTCGAAGTAATCTTTTAGAATCACATGATTTCTTTCTCTGCTCCTGAATTTGGTGTAACTATCTTCATGATTTTCATCTTCGAATTTCAAATACTGAAAATCAAATCATAAAGTACAGTAAATTCAGATCAGAAAAGTTTTTGTGTAGACTAGAGATTCTGAAATATCATAATCAAGTAAGAATTCGAGAATGAAATTATGTACTTAATGTGAGTTTCTCGGAGTAGTCTTTGTGGATCTTTGAAGAGATTTTGCAATCTGAAGATGCTATAGAGCTTAATCTGGAGAATTCCTTTGAGTATTCAGTAAGAAATGAGTAATAAGTAGTTGGATTTAGATCTGATCCTTGAGAAAAATCAGTTTGAGATTGGGAATCATAAAGTGATGATCCAACATAATCTGAGAATTCAGAATCGAGATCGGAAATTGTCTTTGAGTAATCTGATTCTTTAGCGCCATAAGAATACTCTTCAGAACAAAAGAGTTCACAGTCTGATTCACAGTCGTCGGGTTTTTAATTGATCGTTGTTGATTCTGAATTGGCAAATTTCAAATTTGATTCAACTTTACAGTAATTCCTCGACAAATCTGAAATTGACGCAACCGGATCTCTGATTTCATCACCGACGAATTGATTTTCGTTTTCCAATTCGGAATTAGATTTTGGAACAAACAAGATCTCACCTCCTTGAATTTCCACCTTGGCTTTCTTAGCAGCAGAATCATTACTAGTAAATTCCTCCTCCGATTTGAAATTTTTCCTTGAGTTTTTTATCGAAGAATAAACTGATTGAATACAAGAAGTTTCAGAGAAAGAAAATGCTTCAGAGACATTATCATTATCACCTCCATCAACTTTACGAGCTCTACTTTTCCATTTTCTCCCGGACAACTCATCGCCAAAGAATACTACACCACAAGAATTAGTTTCTGATACCTTCTCCGTTGTTGTTGCTTCAATTTCTCTTCCTCTATAGTGCGATGTAGTGATGATTCTCCGATCATCAGAACAATTTTCGGTTTCTGAAATCAAAACTTATTTCTTCTTCTTCTGTTTCTGCTGCTGCTTCAGAGAAAGTTTAAACTCTTGAAGCGTTTCAGATCCAACTGAAATCAAGTTCGATTTACACAAAATCTCATCTGGAATCAATACTGATGATGATACCTCATCGTTTTGTTTACGCTTTTCAACTCTGTATAAAGAATTTGAAGAAGATTCACCGAGAATTGGAGAGATCTGGAAACGTTTTCGACTTTTTTTTATCGTTCGAGTAGGAAGAGAAAATAAAAAAATCTAGAGGAGAGAGAAAGTAGATCTGAGAAATAATTTTTCTCTCTTAACTTTTGACTATCTATATGGTCCTTATCCAAAAGGGTATTTCTGCCACTACAAGGTGACATTTACATCATCTATGACATCAGCGTAGGACCAAACAATAATTTTTAGGACCAAACTATAATTTATATTACAAAATAGGACCAAACAGATAGTTGACTGGGTCAAATGGACTAGACTCTCTCTAATATATTATTACTAGGACCTAATGGTATTTCCTACTTTTATATACTAATTATCTGTAATTGCAAATATAATTTAAAATTAGTCTTTACTTGAGTTGTTGTGTAATGATGCATAACTAAATATTTGCTAAAAATAGTCATAGCCTATATTTATCAATACTTATCCGTTCTTTTTAAGATTGCTCTTGTATCACTAATTTTCTTTATCTAAATTTTTTATTTACAACTTGTTTGAGGGTGAAAACGGTTTTCTGCTGATTTTGGTAATTTCGGGTGTGTGGGTGAGAAACGAATTTAAACCCTAAACAATGTACTGCAAGGGAGTACTTTAGATTAGAGAGATCAATCTGTACAAATCCGGCCTAAACCAAGAAATGGCCGTTCCAGACTTGCTTCGGTCACAAAGTGAAGGAGAAGGGTTGGTTTTGGAGAGGGAAGCGAAGAAAGTGTTGAGACCAGAATAGTTGATTCTTGAATAGTAGTTGTTTAACAACTTGTATCAGAAAGTGGGAAGCTAACAGATGGAAATCTAGCAAATGTTTTCTGAGTGTTGTATGCTCCTGACCTGAACTTGTTGTCCTGTGGAAATAGGTAATGCCTATTTATACAAGTCGAAGTGAAACGTACTCTAGTCTCATTAAAAAATGGAAAACGGGTGAGTAAATGGGAGGAGGTGGTAATCGGTAACGCCTGGAATTGATGTTCCATAAAAGAAAGCGTTTCACCATTACTCCATGTATTTACTAACCGCCTCATCCTTATGACACTTTCTTATAATGGGCGTAGTGTACGCCGCACGTTGTAAACCGCCAAACCAATACCCAATGAGCATCCCCCAGTCTGTGACATGCGTTGATGTCTCGAGTGTTTTCGAGGAAAACATGTAGCATGTTGCTGCTGTTTGGAAAGTTAATCGTGAGAGACTTGCTGGCTCGGTGGTGACCCTCGACGGTCGAGGTTTTGCATCTTGGGAGGAAGGGTGGCCGTTGATTATTGCAACCCTTCGCTTGGTAGCCAGCGGCATGAAAGCATGGCCGGCATGGCTTTAACGTGGTTAGGCGTGGCCAAGATAGGATTTTGGCGTTGGGCCAAAGGTGGCCATGCGTTAGCTGGTGACCTTGGATGGCTAAGATCTGCATCTTAGATGGAAGGGTGGCCATTGATTGTTGCAACCCTTCGTTTGGTAACCAGCCGCATGAAATCATGGCCGGCATGGTTTTAACGTGATTGGAGCCACTGGCAATGTGCGGTGTAGTTGCAGGAATTCCCACACTACACCCAACTCAAGAATTTATGACACAACTTGAAGATTAAGAACCTTTTTTATTGATATGATCTTAAAAGAATTACAGTAATCAAGAATACAATTCACTTAATAAGATTTTCTCTCTCCTAAAAACTTTCTTAGCACTAAAAAATTCCTCTCTCTCTTTGGAACTATTCATTTCCTTTATATAGGCATTCACATAATGAATTACAGCTCATTTACAGTTAAGATTCCCTTTAATTTCAGATCTGAGTTCTTGCGATAAATCGCAGTTAGCACTGCCTTAATCATTCGCAGGTTTTATTGGTTCGTCGCAGAAATGTCACACTTTACTCATGTTTCTGTCGTTTCCATCTGATATGTCATTCCTTACGTCATTTTGAGATGTATCGCAGAATATCATTGATGTGTCACAGAATTGTTGTTTATTTCGCAAGAATATTGTTGTGACAATATTCTGATCCTACATCTTGCCTTTTCTCATATCTTTTCTGCGAAGAAGATAAAGATCATGAGAATTTAAGTTTCTTGATTTTTCGCAACTCCTTTTTTTTACCCGACAAAGTTCCCTGTTTTACGCTTTACCGTTGGCACGTGTCAATCCTTACTTTTTTACCGATTAACCCGGTTACCCATCCTTCATCTATAAATAGATGTCCCATTCGAGGAAAGATTTTATTTCACCTTATCTCTTTTCTTCAACTTCTTTCTTTTTCGTCTGCAACTTTTTCTTTCCTAATATCCTTCCTGCTGCTGCTCTAATGGAGACTCAAAGGTATGTTCTTATCTTGAACCTTATTTTGTTCATGTTTCATCATTTCTATCGCTTTGATTTTCTTTGTAATCCCCATATTTTATATTATCTTTTTCAGTAACACTACTTCTCAGACTAAGATTACTGTCAAAAACCCTAACCCTAAAGTTCCTCAGAAAAGGCGTGTTAGAAAGGCGAAAATATCTGAGAATGATAAGGTAGTAAGAAACACTTATTTCTTTGAAATAACAATATGGTTGCCTCTGTTTCTTATCTACATTATTATTCGCAGGGTGAAGAAAATATTTCTAGACCTCTTAAGCGTTCTCGTCAAGTTAAAGATATTCTAGATGAAGTGGATATTCTTGATTTTTTGCCTGCAGACCCTGTTCCGCCGCAAGATAAATCTTCTCCTTCTCCTCGCGTAAATTCCAGTATTAACACCAATACTACTTCTTCATCATTTCCAAGTGAAGTTATTGATGCTAATATTTCCGTTAATATTTTAAAAGTTGCGATGGATGAATCTTTGATGGCTGGAACTAAGGTGAATAAATCAGCAGCAAATAAACCTGCGATTAATGAAACTGTGGTGAATGAAACTTCGGTAAACGAAACTACGGTTAATGGAGCTGTGGTGAATGAAGCCATGGTGAATGAAGTTGCGATGAATGATGTTGCGGTGAATGATACTGTAACTGCGACTAATCAAGTTCCTTCTTCCACTCCTACTACCACGAATGATTCTAATCTTCAAGTTACTGTCGCCAAAACCTCTTCCTTTACTTCTCTTCCTTCTTCCCAAGAAATAGCAACAGGGGTCGAAGCTGCTTTTCAAATATTATCTGAAGTTTTGAAAGATGCTATAAAATCTTCTACAGATCCTGCGAGACAGGATATTTATATGATTCTAAGCAAGCATTTTGGATCCTGCGGTTCTTCATATAAGCTAACTGCTTTAGAAAGTGAAATTGAAATCTTAAAGAAGAATCTTCAAGCAAAAACTTTAGAATGTGAACTTCTCGATCATAAGATTCGCAATTCTGAATTGACTGCGAAATTCTTCGCAGCAGAAATGATGATCTGAAAGGTATAACTTTCTTGCCTTTGTTTTTGCCTCAGTAATTCTTTGTTTTCTATGTACTCAATTTTTCTTTATTTATTTGTTGACGCATATTTAGCTTCAAAACATAACCAATTAATGAAGATACTTGAATGGGAAACAATCGCTGATGAGGCCCGCATTGGGAAAGAGTCTTTGAAGAATCAATTTGATAGATTAAATATTCTTCACACATATTCAATTGATGAGATAAATAATCTTAAGAATGAGAATAATCAGCTAATTTGTGAACAAGATCGCCTAAGTAATGAAGCCACTCAACTTTTATATTCGCTAAATCAGACTAATTTGAAGGTGGAATATTTATTAGATGAAAACAAAACCCTACCTCAAGAGAAACATAGCTTTGTGAATAAAACAACGGTTTATTCGCAACAATTGAGTAATCTTCAAAAGTTGTGTGACAACCAAAAGCAATCTCTTCGTGTATTGAAAGATGAGCTTAAAAAGATAACTGAATCATCTACCGCTGAACAAGAGAAACTTATAAAAGGTAGATTAGCTCTAAGCGTAAAAGTCAACAGTCTCAAAGATGATTATGCTCTACTGAAGAAATCCCATTCCTCATTAAAAGAAGAAAATGCTTATCTTTTTTCTAAAGAGAGAAGTATAAAATCTCGTTTGAAAGGTAAAGTTGGTGATACTTTCGATGATACCATGAATCAATGGAAGAGTTGCTTCCTTAACATAATTCAAACTTTATCCTCGCAAAAGGAAGGTAGTCATTTTGACTGCCTCGTCTATTAATTATTTCATTGTATTTTCCCATCTTATTTCTTGCGAGAATTCCATCTAATATGCAATTTTTCTTCTGCGGAATCTGAGAAGCACCTTCAAGCTTCAATCTCTGATCTGTCTATGAGGTTGGACAAACTTCGCAAAAAGAATACTGCGCTTTCTAACTCTCGCAACAGAGTATTAAGAAGATTTGACTATCTTGAGTACTTCAAAGATATAGAGATCAGAAACCGGGAAAAGAATTGCCTCCGTAAGGCTCATTTAGGCGCTGAGGTTCTCGTAAACAATGTTCTATTCTCTCATTCTTTACCTCCTATGAAGATCAGACCCTTGGAGATAGATAATAACAAAGTCCCTCGTCTCATAGATGAAGATCTAAATTATTCAAGTAATGAAGAAGATTTTTCTGAGGATGAACAAAACCCACCTAAAGAAATAGAAGAAGAAGAGAACCCTCTCAATGATGGAGAAGAGGAAGAAAATCCTCATAAAGAAGCAGAAGAACAGAATTCTCCTCACAAAACAATCGCTGGTGATGGAGAAACCCAAACTGAAAAATATGTCGCTGGTGAAGATAATAGTAGCGAACAAGAATGATAAAATTAGGGAAGAACATTCTTTGAAGTTTTATATTCTTGCGAAATATCTTGTTCTTTTCCTTGTCCTGCGAATGATTGTAATTTCTGAACTTTTCTTTTTCCTGCTTCTTTTGCGAAACATTGCAGTTTTTGTAACTCCATAATCTTCTTCTGATTATATATTTTTATTAATCTGAATCTAATCTTCGCAAATTCTTGTAACTTGATTATCTTCTTTTTCTATCTCGATTCTTCTCAAGGAAGATAATGAAATATTGTTTTATAATCCCCATATTTTCCCCTCATAATCTTCCTTGTGAAGTACGTAATATATTACCATTGTAAGAAATCCCCTATATTTGCCTCTTTTTATCAATATGCAATATGATGAATGAATTATTGAGAATAATGCTGCGAAAAATATGTTATATGTTTCGCAAATATAATCTCTCTTGTGGTCTTATTTCACCTTCCTAGTTAAAGGTCTTATTATGCCACTTTTATGCGACAAGATCGCAGGACATTCTTACTTTTACATGTAATAATCCATTGATCTTGTCTTATCATTTATTTTGATTTCTGCGACAATATGATAAGTCTAAGCCATCTTGCGAGATTAATCTCTCTTTGCTTTTTAAGACTCATGACATTGGCGTCTTTTCGATGAAATCGCAGGACGTTTTTGCGATTTATATCCTCTTATCATTGATTTCATTTATCTCGTCTTTTGTTCTTATCGCAAAAACCCATTGATCTCATCTTAACATTTCTTTTTTGGCTTTTTGGCCTATCATGCGGCAATATGACGGGCCTAAATATTCTTGCAAATATAAAGTCCCATGACATTGTTGTCTGTGTCACGCGACAATATGACGGGCCTAAATATTCTTGCGAATATAAAGTCCCATGACATTGCCGTCTTTTTTGATACCCTGCTCCCTAATGGAGGGTATCGCCCTTATCTCTCCCCATGGTTGCCCCTTCAAGGAGACATACTTATGCCATACAAGACTAGCTCCTCCCATATGGTTCTAGAAACAACTAGTTGTTTTCGTAGCCTCTTATCCTTTATGCATATATGGCTTATAGTTACGAGACTACACCCTAGTGGGGTTTTCTTCGGGCCGAACACATCGTAAGCCAAGACTTGTCGTGGATGGACAGGGTAGGTTCATCCGTCCCGGGCACCCACAGCTCAACCGTGTACCTCGGCGCCTTGATCATACTTTGCATTCCTTAGGAGAAACTCTCGGGCGCCCAAACCAGGGTATAACCTTATATAGTTGGGAATCTAAGTTATCTCTCCTGGATGGATTTTCTATAATCCCAAATCTCCATGACTAGGTTCCAGCAGCAGTATAGCCTTTCCCATAGTCATGCAAAGAGATACCCCCCTTATGACGTACTTTAAGGATGTTGCCTCTTACGGAATAGAATCCGCGAACTAAGATGTACGCCATAAAGGATCATCCCATTTTTATATGTTTTTAGGCGATTTGCGCCCGTCTTATGCATTTGCATTTAAAATTCTTAATTATCTCGAAAATTATTGCGAAAAATTGCTTTGTATTTTGCCAATTTTGTTCTTGCGAATTATTTCTTTTGTTCTCTCGCAATTGCTTGCGTATAATCCAATCATCTTAGTCTTTCAAACCTTTATTGATAATATTTTCTTAGATATTGTCTATTCCATGGTCTTCCAAGTCTTTGACCCATGTCTCTTCCTTCTGGATCCATTAACTTATATGCTCCAGTTCCAATTATTTCTTTGATAATATATGGCCCGTCCCATTTTTTCGCTAATTTCCCTCCATTTTCTCGCTGATATTCTGGTGTTTCTCACAGAACTAGATCTCCAACTTGGAACTCACGTTTCTTTACTCGCTTATTATATTCTCGAGCTAATCTGCGATGGTAGTTCTCCATATGTTGTAATGTTTTTTCTCTCTTCTCTTCTACTTCATCAAGTTTGTCTAGAATCATACCAGCACTAAGATTATTTTCCCAAGCTTCTCTTTTTGTTGTAGGAATAACAACTTCTATTGGTAATACTTCCTCAACTCCATATGTTAAACAAAAAGGTGATACCCCAGTTGCTTCTCTTCGTGTAGTATTATAAGCCCAAACTGCATTATGTACTTGTTGACACCATGTTCTATGATGCCCTTCTAACTTCTTCTTGAGGATATCTGCGATTGTTTTGTTAGTTGCCTCAGCTTGACCATTAGCTTGTGGGTATAAAGGAGTTGATTTTCCGCACTTTATCTTGAATGTATTAAGTAACATCTCTATATTTTGTCCTTCAAATTGTTTTCCATTATCTGACACCAACTCACTGTAGAATTCCGAATCTGCAAATGATGTTTTCAAATATAAATGTAAAAATGTCCTTATCACGAATATGCTGTACTGCTTTAACTTCTGCCCATTTTGTGAAGTAATCTGTTGCGAAAATTAAATATCTCTTTTGCCCTGTTCCTGGTACAAATGGTCCCACAATATCTAAACCCCACTTTCCAAATGGCCAAACATTTTTTGAGGATGTTAATGTTTCACCGGGTGCATGTATTCTTTTTGCAAATCGCTGACATTCCTCACAACTTCTTAATAAATTCTTTGCATCTTCATGCATATATGACCAATAATAACCTTGCATTTTAGTTCTGTATGCTAAAGATCTTCCGCCGCTGTGATTACCAGCATCCCCATTATGTAACATTTTTAGTATTTGTTTTCCTTCCTCTTGTGTCAAACATTTGAGGGAAGGCCCATTTAAAGATTTTCGATATAATATCCCATCTCTTAACTCATAATTTGTTGCTCTACTTTTTAATTTGTGTGCTTCTAATCTGTTTCTTGGTACCTCTCCCCTTGCTAGATATGCGTGAATTTCTGCACGCCAATCTGCGATAATTCGACTTGATTCTTCGCCATTATTTTCTACTACCATTGCCTCAGCTTCCTCTTCCTCTTCTTTATTAATTGAAGGTGCTATGAGTGTTTGTATTTTTATATTTCTCGCAGTTGGGTCTACCATCATACTTGATATAAACGCAAAAGCATCTGCGAGCCTATTATCTCTTCTTGAAATATGCCTCCACTTGAGTTTTGGAATTTTCGCAGATAATTCTTCAACAAGTTTCTTATATTTTTTCAAAGTTATATCGTTAGTTGCGTATGTCCTTCGATTTGGCGAATAATCAATTGCGAATCACTGGTAATTTTTGCATTCTCTACCTTCATCTCTATTGCAAATCTTAGAGCATGCACTACAGCCTCATATTCTGTTTCGTTATTTGTAGATTCAAATTCTAATCGGAATGCAAATGCCATTTTTGCACCTTTTGGTGAAATAAAAACGACTCCCACTCAATTTCCTTCTCCGTTGGATGATCCATATACTAATATATCCCACATATTTTTTTTTGTTAAAAGATCTCTTGGATCCCCGTATTCTTCTTCTATATACATCATGTCTTCTACAGCTTCATCATCCTCCAAAGGAAATTCTGTGAGAAAATCTGCGACAATTTGAGATTTTGGCGAGGATAAAATTGCGTATTGGATCTCAAAATGGCCCACTTGTGCGTTCCATCTTTCAACTCTGCCTGATCTTTTTGAATTTTTCATTACTGACTCAATTGGTACTTTTGTTAGTACTTTGATTTTATGTGCTTGGAAATATATGCGAAGTTTAGATGCCGCATAAACTAATGCCAGAATTAGCTTTTCAATCTTTGAATAGTTTTTCTCCGCAGCATCGAATGTTTTGCTGATGTAGTAAATTGGTTTTTCAACTCCTGCGTCATTTCGCAAAAATCTATCGCGCTTAAAGCATGTTGAGTTGTCGCAAGGTACATCAACAATTCTTCTCCTGGTTCAGCCTTT
The DNA here is from genome assembly GCA_023529315.1 of Papaver bracteatum. Lineage (NCBI taxonomy): Eukaryota > Viridiplantae > Streptophyta > Magnoliopsida > Ranunculales > Papaveraceae > Papaver > Papaver bracteatum. Next base: position 4,116,543 of record JAJJWX010000811.1, on the reverse strand, counting down.
TGTAAAATGTATATATTCATCAAATATTCCTTAATTCCTTGAAAAGCTTTCTCACATTCATCTGTCCATTTAAATTTTGTTCCCTTCTTTAGTATGTTGAAGAAATGCTTGCATTTATCTGATGACCGCGAAATGAATCTGCCTAATGAGGCTAAAAGTCCATTCAATTTTTGCACATCTTTTATTGTTGCTGGAGTTGGCATATCTCGAATTGCTTGCACCTTTTCAGGATCAACTTGTATTCCTTCCTTTGATACAATATATCCCAAGAATTTCCCAGATGATACTCCGAAAGTACATTTCTCAGGATTTACCTTGATATTAAAAAGCCGCATCTGATCAAAAATTTCCCTTAAATCCTGCACATGATTTTTATATTCTTTGCTTTTTACCAACATATCATCCACATATACCTCTAAAGTTTTATGTATCCATTTTGCGAACACCTTTTCCACCATCCTTTGGTAAGTTGCTCCTGCATTTCGTAACCCAAAAGGCATCTTTGTGTAGCAATATAATCCTATGGGAGCAAAGAATGCAGTATGTTCTTGATCTTCTTCTGCAAGTGGGATTTGATTATAGCCCTTGTATCCATCTAACGAAGATATTTGATCATTTCCTGCAGCAGATTCCACCAGCTGCGGAATATCTGACAAGGGAAAACTATCTTTGGGACATGCTTTATTTAGATCAGTAAAATCGATGCAAATTCTTATCCCCTTATTTTTCTTGGGAACTACTACCATATTGGCGATCCATTCTGGATATTTTGCTTGCCTTATAATTCCTGTGTCAAGCATCTTCTGCAATTCTTCTTCTATCTTGGCATGATAAGTGGTCGCAATCTTTCTTATTCTTTGTTTGAATTGTCTCACATTTTTGTTAATCTCCAATCTATGGCACGTAACAGATGGATCTATTCCTGGCATCTCATCCATATTCCACGCAAAAATGTCTCTGTATTCTCGCAGAAGGTTTACAGTTTGCTCTTCTTCCTCCACATCCATCTTAGTTCCAATTTTCAGCATTTTTTGGGTCTTCTTCACTTCCAACATTTACTTCTTTTGTTGGTTCTGCTACAATATAACTGGCTTCATGTTCTCCCATTGGTGTTGGTGTTTTTATTATCTCCGCTGGTTCATCACTTTCTTGCGATATATCGTTAAATATTCCTTTTCCTTCTTCAGATCTTATCATGTAAATCTTGAATTCTTCTTCTTTCCTTTCTTCTCTCCTCATTTTTCTGCGCTGTTTTCGCAACTGAATTTGATTTTCACAATTCTTTACTTCATTCTGGAAACACAGCGCTGCATAATCTGCATCTCCTCTAATCTCGCCAATTCCGCTAGGCGTAGGAAACTTTATGCACTGATGTAGAGTTGATGATATAGCTTTGATTGCATGTATCCATGGTCTTCCTAACAGCATATTATATGGTGATTTCACGTCCACCACGAAAAAAGTTATTTTCGTCTCTATTTCCCCCAGCGGAATTCGCACTACAATTTCACCTTTAGGTTTTGTTAGAGATTTTCCAAATCCATGAATATGATATGTTGGAATAAGCATTTCTTCATCTTTGTATCCCATTTTCTTGAATGTGAGGTAAAACATTATATCCACAGAACTTCCTGCGTCCACTAGAGTCCTATTCACAGCCCACTCTTCTGTAGATCTTATTGATTTCTCTTTTCTTGTTGGTACAACAGACACTGTGATCACCAATGGAGATGTATGACTTAAATTTTCTTTCGAAATTTCTGCTGCCGTGAATGTGATCTTCTGTTTTTCCCAATCTTTTAGTGGTGATGCCTCATCTTCCGACATGATTTTATTTCCTTTAAAATATCGCTTGTGTATCCTTCCGCTAATATCTTCATGGAACTTATCTATCATCATCTTTGTTATTACATCACACTCCAATTTATTTTCATTATCTTTGATTTCAACCATCTTTTCTTCCACCAATTTTCTTGATATTCTTCTAACTCTTGAATAATTTCTTTCTTTTACCTAACTTTTGCTATGATTTTCAACTATTCTTCCCTGTTTCTGGGCGCCAAAATATAGTTGCAGGAATTCCCACACTACACCCAACTCAAGAATTTATGACACAACTTGAAGATTAAGAACCTTTTTTATTGATATGATCTTAAAAGAATTACAGTAATCAAGAATACAATTCACTTAATAAGATTTTCTCTCTCCTAAAAACTTTCTTATCACTCAAAAATTCCTCTCTCTCTTTGGAACTATTCATTTCCTTTATATAGGCATTCACATAATGGATTACAGCTCATGACAACTCATTTACAGTTAAGATTCCCTTTAATTTCGGATCTGAGTTCTTGCGATAAATCGCAGTTAGCACCACCTTAATCATTCGCAGGTTTTATTGGTTCGTCGCAGAAATGTCACACTTTACTCATGTTTCTGTCGTTTTCATCTGATATGTCATTCCTTACGTCATTTTAAGATGTATCGCAGAATATCATTGATGTGTCATAGAATTGTTGTTTATTTCGCAAGAATATTGTTGTGATAATATTCTGATCCTACATGCGGCTTGGAAGGGAAGCTCTTACGGCTCTGTCTAAATTAGGGTTTGGTATGTTGAAACCCTAATTAGCGCCCTTTACTATACTCGATGTAGAATTCTCATACGGAATCGGATTTTGATGGTCCGCCCCTCCATTCTGTATGATAAAGAATTTCCTATCTGCGGAATATTTAGGTTTTGAGCTCGTTTGGGAGATGAAAATAGCCCGAAAGTAAAACTTAGGAAGAATTCAAGGGGGGTGCGCGTGGCCAAAACTAGGGTTTTGGGCCAAAGGTTACCATTCATTGTTTGGCGACCTTGGACGGCTAGGATTTGCATCTAGGATGGAAGGGTGGCCGTTGATCATCGCACGCCTTCGTTTTGGTAGCCGTGTAAGGAAGGACGGCATGGTATGGCGCGGAAAGGTGGTTGGAATGCCATGGGAACATGTGGCATGCCATGCCTTGGCGTGGTTTGGCGTGGCCAAAACTAGGGGTTTGGGCCAAAGGTTACCATGCATTGTTTGGCGACCTTGGAAGACTAGGATTTTCATCTAGGATGGAAGGGTGGTCGTTGATCGTCGCACGCCTTCGTTTTGGTAGCCGTATAGGGAAGGCCGGCAAGGTGGTTGGCATGCTACTGGCACATGTGGCATGGCATGCCTTGGCGTGGCCAAAACTAGAGTTTTGGGCCAAAGGTTACCATGCGTTGTTTGGCGACCTTGGATGGCTAGGATTTGTATCTAGGATGGAAGGGTGGTCGTTGATCGTCGCACGCCTTCGTTTTGGTAGACGCATAGGGAAGCCCGGCATGGTGGGTCCAAGGAAAAATGGCGCGGATGGTTTGGCATAGTGGGGCCAAGGGTTTGGCACGGACGGCTTGGCATGGTGGGGCTAAGGGTTTGGCATGCCATTGGCGCATGTTGCAGATAGTATGGTTGGCATGCCTTGGCGCGGTAGACGTGGCTGGCATGGTTTTCCATTGGTGCGGCTGGCATGGTTAGCATGCTTTGGCGCATGGTGCGGCTAGCATGGTTGGCATGCCTTGGCGCGGAGATGTGGATGGCATGGTTTTCCATTGGCCCAGTGGTGCGGCTAGCATGGTTGGCATGCCTTGGCGCGGAGATGTGACTGGCAGGGTTTGCTATTGGCATAGTGGTGAGGCTAGCATGGTTGGCATGCCTTGGCACGGAGATGTGGCTGGCATGGTTTGCCATCGACACAGTGGTGCGGCTGGCATGGTTGTCATGCCTTGGCGCGGTAGGATGAGAATTAGGGTTTGACATAGATGATGTCATCCAATGTTAAGGTTTCTGCCGTGGAACATGACACGTAAAAAAAAAAAGGTACCTTGGTAATTCTTACGTAGCCATGCTGATCGATTCGATAAATGGTCATAGTGATGTCATGTCAGATGTGCGGTTTTATGATTTTAAAAACCACCATCAACACAACTACAGATTATTTACTAATTATAATTAAATTTATCCTTTTATCCTACAGATGTATCTCTCTGTCAGAAGGAAAATAACTTGCAACTTAACAAGTAGGCAGTTGAAATCCAACATTTTTATTTTCCGATATACTTGTATTTGGTAAGGATAAAAGTCCCATAGTGAAGCAAATCTGGAGAGTGGCAGCCTTTAGCTTGATGATTGAAGTTTGGTATTCTAAAAACATAGCAATGTTTGATGCTATTACTCCTTTTATTTCTTAAGTTCAACATAGAGTAGTACAATTGACTATAATGACTGTAGTTTTAGAATGAAGGGCGCTATGAGGAATGATGATTATGATCTATTATTGATTCTGAAGATGTTTGGAATGAGTTGCAGGCCTGTTCATTAATTGAATATTTTTCAAGCTGCCTTCGGCTGGACACCAAAAAAACAAACACCACGATGTGGTAAGTTTTTTCTTTGGTCAAGGAAGTAGAGTGAGACCTAAAGAAAATTGAAAATCCATGGGAAAAAAAGAAATATACAGAGTATATTATATTCCTAGATTAACTCTCCCAACATCCTCTTCCTGTAATTACAGGAAATCCTACAACTACACCCTTATGATTTTCAAATGATCAATCTAAGAAACCATGGTGAAATCTTAGGAACTTTTATTGAGATTCAAGAACACATTCATACATATGAGGAAACACTTAACTTGGGGATCAAACAAACTTTCTCTCTCCTAAATATCTTATCCAACTCTCCAAAAGATCTCTCCTAAAACAAGGTCGTTTGGCTCCTAATATAGGAGTTTTACATAGTGGGGGACCGCTAATAAAGCCCCTATTTTCGGATCTAGCGTGCGTTACTTACGAAAGCTTACATTGAATCTCCTTGCACACACTCTTAACACCGCATGGCTCTTCACACTTTTCTCGTGTTTAAGCTGACGTCATCCGATACGTCATTCTGGATAGGTTGTATGCGGTCTTCTTCGCTCATTCTGGATAGGGATTATTTTGCCTGCTTACTTGGTGTACGGTATTTTGTATCCACATTTTGCCTCTTCTCATACCATTCTGTTGATAAAGGGAGCAATATGAGAAAATCCAACTTACTATGCCGCGCCCGTTCACCTTTTTGTATTTTTCTCTGCCGACATAATCCCCTGAATTAGGAATGAGAAGTTACGCGTGTCCTTTCAATCAATCATTATCTGACACGTCTTCTATAACCGCTTCTTCTCACCCGTTCACTTTTAGTCATCGCATTAATGGGGTAAATATCTTGGGAATCGGGAGCAAATCTCTTATTTACTCTTAATTGTCTTCTTCTTTCTACTTTCTTTTCCTTCTCTGCAACTCTCATCTTCTTCTGCTGCTGCTTCTCTGTCCCTGCCAAAGCTTGATTCTAATTACTACTTTATCTTCGTTCTTACGCTCTGTTTCTTACCGTTGACATCTTGATCATCCTGATCCTGATTGATTTGATCATCTTTGATTATCTCTTTCGTCATCTCTTATTCCCATACTAATCAAAAATTCCTCAAGCTGGTTGGAAGAACGAAAAAGAATATAAAAAATTAAAAACCGAATTTGGTCAGAAAGACTTCTCATTATCCATCCCTTTTGGATCAAAACCTTCATCTACACTTGGACCTGAATGGTTTTCGCTCAAAGAGTAAAAATGACCAGAAAATCATCATTTCAGTTGGAAAACTTCTCGCCGGTCTTCATGTTCTTCTTTATAATCCACAAACCCCGCTTTTCTACGAGATTCTATCCAATGCGAGATTTTCGCGTGGTGTATTCCAATTGAATGGTGACTGTATCAGGATAATCATAGAGTATGCCCATCGCGCGGCAGGGATGAAGTCCCTTTGTCCAGTAGAAGTAAGAAATTCAGAGTATGCCAACAAGAAAATCGATGTTACAAATTATACCCTTGAGAATTCTTTCAAGAATTACAATGTAGTTATCATGAAGAATGAGTCATCTCGATGGGGTGTTCGCTTGGCAAGAAATGATGGTCTCGCAGAAAATGAAAGGATTATGCGAGATGTCGATTTCCATGACACCACGAACAATACCGCTCGTAAGTCAAATGATACTCGATGGTTGGAGTATCCCATTGTTTTAGTTGGCCCCTATATAACCGGAAAAAATGGAGACGGCTCAACTCTTCCCATTCCTGCGGGATTCAACGCCTACAATCGTTGGGTATTCAGGTGGCCCGAGGAAGCCACTGTGGTACATTATTTTTAACTTCCTCTATCTATCTACTTCAACTCTTTTTTCTCTTCTTTCTCTTATCATTCTCTTTGGCTTCAAATTTCCAAGCAGATGAAGAAATCTAAAAGCTTAACTCAAGCGACACCTCCGCACGATAATGAAGTAAGAAATATGATTTGTATAATTTTAACAATATTGTTTCCTCTGTTTCTTATCTTCCATTATTTGCATTGGTGGTTCCTGCAGGTGCTAAAGGTAAGGGAAAGATTCACTACAAGAAGACCTCCTCCAAATCTTCTTCCAAGAATCCTCCAAAGAAACGGAAGGCAGCTTCTCCTTCAAGTTCCCAATCTAGTGATGATGACGATATTCCTTCTCATGATGATTTCCCAATCACATCCTCTATGGGGCAGCTATCTAGTATCTTCTCTGACTCCATGTCTGCAATTGGAGATGACACACTAACTCGTACTTGTGATATGGTTGCAAAGATATGTGATGCCCCTTCTTTAAATCATGAATCTGTTCGCGGAGTTGCCTCTGCAGTGAGTCTGAACTTCCAGTTCGCGCTTGGCTCTTTGGTAAGTTCTATACTTTCGTACATTCTTCGATGATATCTTTACCCTTCATATATTCAACTTATGTCTTCGCAGATGGCCCACATGTCACACGCAGTTTCTTCTGATTATCAAAGAAAACTTTGTTCTTTGAAAGATGAGAATGCAAAACTTAAAGCCCAAGTTTCCACTTATGAGAATGATGTCTCCAATATTTGAAAGAGGAATAATCAATTAGTTGGTACGCGATTCTTTATCTCTTCACCCTTTTTGTTTGCCTGTTTTTTGTTTTTCGCTCCTCCTTAATCGCATACTCTTGTAAAAATTTACAATCTATCTGACGAAGCTGCTTTCCCATTTCGTTCCCCTCATTATCTTGTTGATAATGATACTCTCCTTGAGCACCTTAATGCTTCCCTGAATAACATTTTTGATGACAAATTACGAACCTTTTCTTTGGAGGAACTCAGGATGAAGTATCAACTTCTCAATTGTGATCATAGAAGTGCGTTATCTACCGTTAATAGTTTTAGACACTATTTTATGAATCTAAAGAAAATGTTAAGGTTTTAGAAGTAAGAATTATCACTCTTATTACTGAGAAGGATCAGGTTACTCTTAGAGGTGCTAAATCTTTAAAGGGGTTTCAAGAAACTATCCTCCAAGTTCAAGTGGATCGTGATCTAGCTATAAGCGAAAGAAACACACTTATTGAGCAAGGGAATTTGATCCGTTCCCGACTTTTTATAGAAAGTGATGTTGAATTTGATTGGGCTGCTAGGGTCTTAGATAGTGCTAAAAATGATTTATATGTGAATGTTATCCTTGAATCTGATCATGCTGCATTGGTTAAGGATATTATTTCTAACAAAGAAGGTTGTTTGTTATTCTTGTTCATCTTGTGATTTTTGACAGATATTCTCATACGACTTTAACCTTTTGACCTTTTTCTCTTACAGTGGATGAGAAGAAGTATCTTTAGAAAATTGAAAATCTGGAGGTAAACATATCCGCTCGTAAGGCGAACTTATCCGCTCGTGATTCTAAATATCACAGGCTCAAGAAGAAGTTTACTACCATTGTTTCCAACCTGAACAAGGATGCTCTTCGCATTCATGATGCGGCTATCAAGAAAGTATGTGCCGATAATAACATCCCTCTGACAAACTATAACTTCGCTGAGGTTTCCCCTAATAAAGAAGGCTCTGATATTTATGATAGTGAGGGAGAGTATGAAGAATATGAGGAGACCGACGAAGAAGGTAGTGGTTCTGAAGCTGAAGAGGATACTGAAGTTGACATGGGTGGAAAAATAGTTGCTCTTTTCGAAGATCTCTTCTCTCCTCTTGCGCTTATAAATCTTTCATCAATTTCTTGTATATTGTATATTTCCGGGTCTTCTAAAATTTTTCTTTAATGTAAACTCTTTGAGCATTTGAGGTTTCCTTAATGTAAATTTTCCTAGGGCTATTCCTGCATTTAAAAAATACTGTTCTTTCCAACAATTGGGAGTTAATTTGCTGATAGTATAACATGTGCGTGAATCTATCATGCGCGTGTTTGTTAATAACAATATATAACATGTGTGTACATCTATCATATGGGGGCGGGTAACACTCTTTTACATGCTTGCATTCACATACTTGTCTCTGTTAGCCGTCACAAGATGATTGAATCTGGCAGATGTTATGTAGTATGATTGATTGATTGATTGACTGATATGTAGATGGTTTCATCTCTATAATGCTACCATGCATGTATGTATCTGCCTCATATGATACTTAATTATGTTGTAGTCACATGTTTCTTTTATAACCAAATTATTTAATATCACCCTTGAATTACCTTTTTCCTTATTTTACTTTATGTATGTGTATTTGCTTTCTACCTTAGCTGTGTACTGTTTATCGTTCCCGTGTCCACTCATCCTTTTATTGTTCGCATTATGAGAAAATTTCTTTTGTCTTTTTATTGTGCGATTTTACCACTTCATCATTTCCTGCAAAACAATATTAGTTTTGATTGCCTAAGATTTGATTTCGTTTTTGTGCGATGAGATCGCATGTGGTCTTTACATTTTTATGTAATGACCCATTGATATCGCCTTATCATCTTCTTGTATTATTGCCTCTGCAGGCTTTATTTCCGTGAAAATACGACAAGCCTTGATACCCCCCATAGTAAAAAGCCTCATGAAATTTGCGTCTTTTCACACAATTCAGATCCCTAACGGAGGGTGCCATCCTTATATTCCCCCTGACTACCCCTTCAAGGAAGCTTACCCCTACCGGGTTGGGGTGGGCTCTTCCCATCCAGTGATGCAACAATCAGTTATTTTCGCGTCCTCTTATCCCTTTACCGATTTGGCTCATGGTTACGAGACCGCACCCTAAGTGGGGTTTCTTTGGACCTAGTGCATCATAGTCAAGACTTGTTAAGAGCGGACAGGTACGCTCCAGAATACCTAGACACTCTTGACTCAACCGTGTACCTCGGTGCCCTGATCGAGTTTCTGCACTCCTTAGGAGAGATCATGTCACCTTAGTCTTCCAATCTAAGACAATGAGCATATATTGAAAATTTAAGGCGCCTCTCCTGGACGGGCTTTTATTTTACCCCAAATCTCCATGACTCGGATTCAGGGTCGGTGTAGCTTTCACCTGAGCCATGCTGATAGGTTTTCCCTAACTGTGATGTGCGTCAGATCTTATTATTGGATTTGCTATTTACGCGAACTAGGGTGCACGCCATAGTTGGATTCCTCTCTTCTGTGGTTTTATATCTTTTGATAAGGTCTTATTTTTGCCCCTTTCTTTGAAATTGTAATATGCATAAAGAAGGAGAAGTTTTTCATTTTCATTCATACGCTTGATTAGTACATTCCTTGTGGTATTTTCTCTCTTCACTTATTCGCATGCTTGATAACTACGTCTTAAAAAGATCTAAACTTAAAGATTAGTTTGTTTTTTTCATCTTTTGTGCTTCATCAAGTTTGCGGATACTCTTTATTATACTTGTTCTCACACTGTCTATATCCTCTGTTGTGCTATGATTGCCGCATGTTCCATACTTCTTCTAGTATATCTGGTTCCAAAGATGGCTCATTCTTTCTTCTCCATCCATCAACTCATACATTCCATTCCCAACAGCTTTCTTAATGATGTACAGTCCATCCCATATGTTTTCCAAACTTTCCATTTTATTTTTCTTATAAGGCGGCCTTTGCCTAAGTACCAACTCTCCCACCTTGAATTTAGTCCTTTTGATGTCGCTACGGCAATCATTCTCCTGTGCGGCGATTATCTCTTGATTAAAAGTCCAATTCTTTTCTTCGTGCTTGTCCACAACATCCACCATAAAATTTCTCCTCGCTTGCTTTCATGTATTCCTTTCTTCCAATCTCTTCGCTTACTAGCGCGTTTTTTACTTTTATCAACATTTATTTCATTGCAGGTTCTCGCCTCTGCTGCATCTCCTTTGATTATTCCCACTCCTTGAGGTAGAGGGAATTTTATGCATTGATGAAATGTCGAAGATACTCCCAAAATTCTATGTAGCCATGGTCTTCAAATTAGGGCATTATAAGGAGACTCCACGTCGACCACACATAATACCACTTCTGTGGCTATGGTCCTGAGGGGAATTCTCATCGTTATCTCTCCTTTTGGTTTATTTGTAGTCCCGTTGAAGCCATAAATCTTGTAAGATGATGGGATCAACTCCTCATATTTGCCTCCCATTGTCTTGTAAGTGTGATAAAACAATATATCAACCGAGTTCCCAGGATCTATTAATATCCTATTAATTACCCAGCTGTCTTCATTATCGTCTTCCTCTTCTCCAGCCTTCGCTTTAGGATTAATTTATAGCTTTACCACCAATGGGCTCTCAGGTAATTCTCTTCCCCACGGCACTTCTTCTGCACTAAAAGAGATGGGTTGCTTTTGCCAATCCTTTAATGGTGACACCTTTGCCAAGTTTAGTATCTCTCTTTCGTCCTTATCTTTCGCATAAACTCGACTTAAGATATTGTAATGGAAATCCTATATATTTTTGAATGAATATATGATGGAGTTACAGTATAATTTTTTGCCTTCGCACCTACTTAAATGATATGTCCTCTTTCTTTCTTTCATTCCTGACGTGTGCCCTTCGGGTGGTGGTGGTAAGTTTTGTGGTTGTTGTACTAGAAAATGGCTCAACTTCCCTTGATCGATCATTCTTAGTATAATTTTCCGCATATTTCGACAGTTGATAGTGGTGTGCCCATGGAAACGATGATAAGCACAGAATTCCCTACTTCTCCTTCCTGGTGGAGGTTCCTGACCCATGTTTGGCGGTTCTAGTATGTCTTCCATTAATATCATCGCTTCCCAGATTTTGTCTATTGTGGTATTCAGATGCGACATTTTTAGTTGTTTCCAAACTATTTTGCCTCCTTGGCCTTGGTTATAATATTGTTTCTACCCTTCATAACCTTCTGGCTGGTTATCAAATCTTTGAATCTTGTTGTTTCCTCCACGGTTATTGAACTTCCTTTCTCTGTGTTTTCTTTCAATCTCTTCTTGATCAGCACTACCCATGGCTACCATCTTATCTTCCATTGATTTCTTTTCTTGGCTTCCTTGCGATGTGCTCGCAACTGTGTTTGTTGTTCTTGGGAGTAGACTGGAATTCTCTTCCTTTGCGTTTGTTAACGCAACTGGGAAAGACTCCATTTCTCTCTGCCTTTCTTCAAGAGAAATGTACTCTTCCTGGTACTCGCGCAACTTAGTCATTGAGATTGTATCTTTAATTCTGAATATCTGTGTATACAGTAGATCTATAGGGAAGAGCGTTTTCATAACACTGCTCGGTCAAACTCGCATGCGTTTCTATATCAAGCATGTTTGTCAATGTTAGTGATCAAAACTATAAAGTCTTGATTTTTAGTCTACTATAACTAAGGTCTCGGACTAGGATAGAAAGTGTAGTTGAGCTCAAGAACTCCATGTCAATCATCATACAAGATGAAGGACTACTCAAGGAACCGTTGGATCTTCATCGACTAAAAGGTATGTGGAGACTTGAATTTATTAATCGCTCAAATGTATATCTACTCTATCTCCTATCTTGAGACAAAAGTCGTTTTACTATATAGACTAAAGAAATACACATGTGATATTTCGAACTGAGTATATCTCGCTTATCTATTTCTCGAAATATGTGTTGGTAAAGCTTTCGCTTTAGTCAAATTCATCTTTGCCTAGTGATGAAAGTCATGGTATATTTCAATCACTTTGGAAATCGCTCTGACGAAAACTAATTCGTGAATAACAACTATATGACGTCCTCTGAGAATGTTTCAATGATTGAAATGAGAGTTTAGACAATATAACCACTGGGGATATAAACATTGTTGTGGTAACACATATATGTATAAGTCCTTATGCACTTGAACTGAAGTTTGCGAACTTTGTTGATCAAGTGAAAACCGAAACTTGAGCAGTCAACCCAGTCCGCGAACTCAGTCCACGAACGAGCGTAGTTCTCGAACCCGAGAATTTTTGCTGGAGTTTGTGAACTCCAACCGGTTACTTAAGTCCGCGAACCCAGTCCGCGAACTTGAGTGGTTATGTATAAAAACAATGTTCATGAACTTATTTAAATTATCTAAGGAATGCTATTGCAAACCATGGCCTTATAGTTCATGAATCAATTCGAGTGAATCACATAATTTTTTCTTCAACTACGTCTTGTGTAGTACATAAGATCTCATATCAATTGAACAACTCTCTAACTAGTTCATTTGAGTCATTTGGACCAGTTATGGTGAAGAAAAATATGGTTGATATGAAAGTTATCATTTGGCTAACCATTTGCTTGACTAATCTTGAACCAACTATTGTACACGTTTGGGTACGGTTACACAAAACCAAAATCGTCATGTACATGTGTGTATGGCAAGCTAAGTTTTCGATCTAAAGGTTGAGAGATATTAGCTTGTATCTAATCAGGTTTTCATCTAACAGTGAATATTAAATGCTTTGTTACTAAGCTAACATTAATTGCAAACCCTGATTTGAAAGACTATATAAGGGAGAACTCTAGCAACTGGGAAACCTAATCCCCACACATTCTGTGTGATACTAGTTTTCTAAGCTAGAGTGGATTCTCCTTTAACCTTTGGTTTTCTTCTTCTAAAACCAGGTTAACGACTTAAAGACTTCATTGGGATTGTGAAGCCAGACCGATACTACTTTTCTTGTAGTTGTGTGATCTGATCTTTCTTTTTCTATCGTACGAGTACAAATGTAATAATTGGATTGAAATTTCTATCTCCGATAGGAAAGATATAAAAGTAATCACAAACATCTTCGTCTCATCGTTTGTGATTCCACAATATCTTTTTTCGCTGCGTCGATTAAGACTATTGTGAGGTGATTGATAAAACTGAGCTGTTTTTCGGGAATATAAGTATGGTTTTATTGATTGGTTCCTGTTAACCTTGATTTATCAAAATACCGAACAAAACTCGTAGGTTTATTCGTGGGAGATGGATTTATCTATCTTGTAGACTTTTCTGTGTGAGACAGATTTGTTTGATAAAGTCTTCGACTTTGGGTCGTAACAACTCTTGGTTGTGGGTGAGATCAGCTAAGGGAATCAAGTGTGTAGTATCCTGTTGGGATCGGAGGCGTAGGAGCATAATTGTACCTTGGATCAGTGTGATATTGGTTGGGGTTGGTAGGCTCGGAAAGATACCTACTATTGTATAAATACTGCAAGTGCACAGTGTCGACAAGCAACACAGGGCAAGCACAGGTCGAACCACAGAGACTTGGAGAGTGTAGAAGTTGATTCTAAATCCTGATTCAGAGAGTAACCAAAAGGGGTTTGTTTTTGTCGATACGACGATATGATTTTCAAGTGATTGAAATAATAAAAGTAAAAGATGCAAATAGCAAGATATGTAAACAATGATAATATGGATACTAGGGTATTCAAATCCACCAATAACCTATGATATGCATTCAAATTGTAATATTATTCTTGTCCTTATAGTAGATTCAAGTCTACCGTATAACTAAGGTGTTTCTCCAATGGATAATTTAATCACAACTAAAGTATTTCTCCAAAGCATTAATTGTCTAATTAAGCACAACTAATCTAAAGATCAATATTTGGTTAAGCATGAGTTGTAGCATAATCAACATAGAGATATTATAACTACAATGGATACATGGCATACATTGTGAGAGCAAGATGTTGACAAACTTGGATTAAATTATATCTTTAAACAATTCTAAACTTTCAAGAACAAGATACAAGATATGAATACATACCAATGAGATTAGGGCTTCATCTAAACCCTAGTAAATGAAATTAGAACATGAAGAACATTACAACAAAATTGAAATTTGATAAACTAACATGAACAAGCTATTCTTGGATGGTTTTTCAACACAACAACCCTCTCTATTTATACACAAAATTCCCTCAAGCACTTGGATCCGAATTTTGGCACTCATCCACTCAACAAAACATGTTTTCTTAATTGATGGAATATATTTGGTTGTGGGAAACAAATTGGGAGTGATTGAGTGAGAGAATGGTGGTGAGGTGGATGTTTTGAAAGAATCCAATGGGGGTGAGGTGGATGTTTTGGAAAGAATCCAATGGGGGTGAGGTGGAAATGGATTTGGGTCTTGGGTTTTGGATCATGGGTTTTGGATCATGGGTTGTTTAATCCCATGAATTTGTAAACAAAGTTGCCACCGATGCGCGAGCGGGTTGCAACGCTTCCAACTTTCTTCTCTTTTGTCTTCTCAATTCTTCCAAGCTTTATTTAGTACTTAAAAACACAAAATTAATTAATACAAATATTTATTCTTGAAAATGGTAAAAATGCAGAATTTGGGATAATATATGACTTTGAAGCGCGAAATATGAGTTAAGTGCCAATGAAAAGGTGTATGAATATGCAATATTTGGCACTCATCAGGGGTTCAACTACAGTCCAGACTGAAGTTAATTTGGAGTAGGCTAGTGTCTGTAGCGGCTTAATACAGTGTATGTTTAATTGGGACTAGGTCCCATTTGCGGTTTCCTCGTTAACAAAATTATGGTATCTGTGTTATTTCATTTCCGCATTATATTTTTATATAATTGAAATAATACAGGTTGTGCGTTGTTTAATCGATTATAATATCCAACCTATTGGTTGTTGATTTAAATCGATTGACACTTGGATATTGGTCTTTGGTACC
This sequence comes from Papaver bracteatum, assembly GCA_023529315.1. NCBI lineage: Eukaryota > Viridiplantae > Streptophyta > Magnoliopsida > Ranunculales > Papaveraceae > Papaver > Papaver bracteatum. Next base: position 4,101,523 of record JAJJWX010000811.1, on the reverse strand, counting down.
ATCCAAGTTATCTCTCTTTGATTAGACTCGCAAATCATATTTGCTTGAGTAAATCAAATCGAGAGATTGAGATAATAACTCCTTGAGTATTTTCTATTGATTGAGTCTAGTTGATTCTCTAGAAAATAACTCGGAGTTTTCCATACAGATTGCTAATCGAAATATTGGGTGAGGTTGTTAGACCCCCCGCTTTCTCAATTGGTATCAGAGAAGGCAAACACATTCAAGACCTCATAAGTATGTGTTTGTGAGCGATCTGACTTTATGGACAAGAGTAGTATCTATGATAACGTAACACCAGTTCAAAGCCACTCAGGTAAGGCTCAATATCTTGAAACTTCTGAGAAAGTCTATATCTGAATATGCATTTGACTGGGAAAAATCTCTTGATGAGAAATTGGATGACCTTTCAGATGATAGTGATTCAGAAGAAGGACCGAGTATTGATGAGTAAGTCTCTCAATATATCAAGTTGTTTGATCATGCATTGAAATAAAAAAGGTCAACAACTTGCCTGAGTAAGTACATGGCTCCTCTTTGTCAAGAAAACGGAAAATTGAGAAAACTCTTTAAAGGATATGATTGTGGCTATAATCTCCTAAAATCTATCATTAAAAATCGTGAAGAAGATATCTGCACACAAAAATTTGAATGTGACAATCTTCTCTGAAATCTCTATGTGTTGAAAGAAAGACTCGCAGATACCGCAACAAGATATGACTCTTAACATAAATGTTTTAATAACAAAGAACTCAGACTTCTTACTAAAGAAAAGTCATTGGAGACTAATCTTGCAGCTGCTCTTGATAAGGTAAGATCACTAGAATAGAGTCTGAGAAGATTCAATACTAGCTCAACGAAGTTGACTTCTATGATTGGAGCATGTAAAGAACATCGTGATACACTTGGTCTGGGCTATAAAGGAATAAACGCTCCAAAAACTAGTAAGATCAATTTCGTCAAAGCAGTTGATAATTATTTATGTGAGAAAACGTTTGCAGCATGCAATGTGCCTAAGGAAGGGACGTCTCCCAAAATTACTCACAAGAGAACAGTGAAGAATAATTTCTTCAACTGCTATTACTGCGGAAATAAAGGACATCCTGAGCGAAAATGTCTTTTTCGGTTAAGAAATAAAAAACTTCACGACGTTCTTATATGGGTGTCTAAGGAAATGATTAAACCTGTTTCTCATATTGTTGGAGTAAAAGGCACATTCAACAATCAAGAAAGCTACCTTGACAAGTCGTCTCATATTCATGACTTTGGAATACAAAATATGAATCAAGGTAGAAGGAAGAACAACAAATGGGTAACAAATAACCCTGAAAAGAGAAAAAGGCACAGGAGAAAGAAAAAGAGTTCAAGTTCCATGGAAGACTATGAATCCAAGAATTATGTCCCGGATTTTCTTCACATAAATAATCGAGTCTCATAATTTAAGACAAGCATAAACAGACTCAACGGGGGCATCTCCAAAACTTGGAAAGCAGCTAAATCAGGTACACCTAGTAAAAGTCCTTCACTATTGTTGAGTGATTTGTCTCTACATTCCTGTAAAGGAGAAGTCATCAATGATGAGAAAAATGCTCATCCTAACACACCATGACTACTTTCTGTAGCATTCTTCTTCAGAATAAGAAGGATGCTCCATATTCTCAAGAAAGTGTCTTGAGAAAACTGTCAAAGGTGCATGTGTTTCAAATTTGATTTTGAGTTTTTTTTTTTGATGCTTTTTGGGTGAAAAGTCCTTGTTGAACTCTTCCTTCTCCTCTTGCTTGGTCCCCCCATGTGTTGGTCATCTATGACCACTTATGCACATTCACAAGAACCGCATGGACATCCTTGTGCCTAGGGTTTTTTATATGAACCTCCTTATATATATATATATATATGTCATTATTTGACACTTTATTTCATAAGGATAAAAAGATTCTTCTGGAATCTTGGCACAATGGAGAGAAACAACAAAGAAGTGATTATGGAAGAGAAGGCTATTGAGTTTCATGAAGACCCTGTTTTCATAATCTGTCTTCGGGATATTGATCATGAAAACAACCTACCAGTTCATATGTCTTCACAATTGGTAGGAAATATTCTTCGTGATTTTGAAGTCGTTCGTGAACAACTCGGAATAGCAACAAGGAATCTTGAGTTTTTAAAGGATGAACTGAAGAAATCATCTGATGAAATTAATGTTGTTCAATCTTTAGTTGCAAATCAAGTTCATCAAATCTAGTAAATCTTCTATTGTTTCTCTTTTATTTAGAAGAATAACTAGTGTCTTGGAATAGCCATTATTCTGATTACACATAGCTATATCCAATGTTTTCATCTTCTTGTTTTTAGATTTTTTGTTTTAAAAAACTCTAAGTTTGTTTGGAAGATGATGGTTGTAGTATTAATCTTTTGATTTTATATATTGCAATATTTTGATGGGATATGTGTGTTTACGTCTGTGAACTTGATTGTCCCATATTTTGTCAAAATTAAAGTCGTTCGTGAATTGATATACAAATATTAATAAAAGGATGAATATACTTTTGACAAACAAAAAAGTTAAGCCTATATTGTCAATTATTGATGTAAGATAGGTTAAAATCTTTTGTGATTCAAGGATTATGTCTATTGTGTGTCATTGTGCAAATGGTGATAAAACATATAATGAATCCTTGTGTTATCCACGATATAGATCCTTATTGATCCATTTTTTATGTATTACCGTGAAGGCTCCATTGTGTATCTCATGTTTAGCACGATACAACTAAGTCGATTTCTTATTGGCATGGTTGCTTGTTCCATGAGATGCTATGTATTGAGCATTAAGAACTAAATTAATCAACTTGTGTGGTTATTTAGTTTGTATTCCATAAGTTTTCTTATGTTGAGTACATATACGCTTAAGGTTGTCATGTTATGATAATCTTAGTCTGGGTTCCATAATCTCTTATGTTGAGCCCTAATAAACCAAATCAATCATCTAGTATGGTTATTTAGTTAGCACTCCGTAAGTTTTTCTTATGTCAAGTGTGGCCAATTAAATTGATTACTCTTGTAATTAGTTTGGTTGAGTATGACAATTAGATTATTTGCAAGTTTTCTTTGATTAATTTAATTGATTTTTTAAGTCTCCATAAGTTTACTTGTGTTGAGCATATTTAGTCAAATTAATCTTGGTTCACTTTGGTTAATTTGATTGAATATTTCTTGTTGGATTCAAAATTCATAATTGTATGTAATTTGTTGAGTCTAAAGAAATCCTTCTTTTCTTTTGAAATTAAGGTCGCTCTTGTTGTTCCTTAGGGAATGACATATTATGGGGGAGAGTTCTTTTGAACTTGTGCTTAATTGACAAATCTTTGTGGGGAGTGCGGCTGTGGAATATTAGAGGGGTTATCCTGCGTCTTTATAAACTCCTTGATGAATGCATTTAGCTTCGGATTTATGATTGCATCTAAACAAGGTGATACATATTTAACTTTGGTCATGAAATATCTCTTACGGAAATTTCATTAAGATCCCGTTCTTGTACCTTTGCCAATTTTATTAAAAAAAAAAGGGGGAGAATTAATTGTAGTTCACACTACAAATACATAGGGTTTTCGGATCATTATGCAAGGGGGAGTGGTTTCCATGTGAGATGGAGTATTGACTAAGGGGGAGTAAAGTATCACCATAGTATTGTTGTTGAAGTTGTGATGCAATTGGACTTTGACGTTGTGTAATAATACTATGACACTGTATAACAATGATTGAGAACCGATGCTTTTCTCATTGTTATAGCTACGGATTTTCAACAATGATGATGCTAAACTTACAACCTTTGGGATCATTGGATTACTTGTAAGTGACGAAGATTTCGAGTATTGTTGAAGATTAGATATGTGGAATAGGAGCTACAAAGTTTATTTATATATTTTTTGTATTCCATATGTATTAATAGTTTTGCCACTAAAATTGACAAAGGGGGAGATTGTTAGAGCACTGCTCTGTAAAACTCGCATGCGTTGCTATATCAAGCATGTTTGTCAATGTTAGTGATCAAAACTATAAAGTCTTGATTTTTAGTCTACTATAGCTAAGGTCTCGGCCTAGGATATAAAGTGTAGTTGAGCTCAAGAACTCCATGACAATCATCATACAAGACGAAGGACTACTCAAGGAACCGGTGGATCTTTATCGACTAAAAGGTACGTGGAGACTTGAACTTATCTATCACTCAAAAGTCTATCTACTCTATCTCCTATGTTGAGACAAAAGTCATTTTACTATATAGACTAAAGATATACACATGTGACATTTCGAGATGAGTATATCTCGCTTATCTATTTCTCGAATTGTGTGTTGTAAAGCTTTCGCTTTAGACGAATTCATCTTTGCCTAGTGACAAAAGTCATGTTATGTTTCAATCACTTTGGAAATTGCTCTGACGAAAACTAGTTCGTGAATAACAACTATATGACGTCCTCTGAGAATGTTTCAATGATTGAAATGAGAGTTTAGACAATATAACCATTGGGGTATATAAACATTGTTATGTTAACACATATATGTATAAGTCCTTATGCACTTGAACCGAAGTTTGCGAACTTTGTTGATCAAGTGAAAACCGGAACTTGAGCAGTCAACCCAGTCCGTGAATTCAGTCCGCGAACGAGCGTAGTTCTCGAACCCGAGAATTTCTGCTGGAGTTGAAGCTTGGTTTCAGTCCGCGAACTGACGGAAGTTCTCGAACCCGAGAATTTATGCTGGAGTTTTTGAACTCCAGCTGGTTACTTAAGTCCGCGAACCCAGTCTAGTACATAAGATCTCATAGCAATTGAACAACTCTCTAACTAGTTCATTTGAGTCATTTGGACTAGTTATGGTGAAGAAGAATATGGTTGATATGAAAGTCATCATTTGGCTAACCATTTGGTTGACTAATCTTGAACCAAATATTGTACACGTTTGGGTACGGTTACACAAACCCAAAATCGTCAGTACATGTGTGTATGGCAAGATAAGTTTTTGATCTAACGGTTGAGAGATATTAGATTGTATCTAATCAGGTTTTCATCTAACGGTGAATATTAAATGCATTGTTACTAATCTAACATTAATTGCAAACCTTGATTTGAAAGACTATATAAGGGAGAACTCTAGCAACTAGGAAACCTAATCCCCACACATTCTGTGTGATACTAGTTTGCTAAGCTAGAGTGGATTCTCCTTTAACCTTTGGTTTTCTTCTTCTAAAACTAGGTTAATGACTTAAAGACTTCATTGGGATTGTGAAGCCAGACCGATACTACTTTTCTCGTAGTTGTGTGATCTGATCTTTCTTTTTCTATCGTACGAGTACAAATGTAATAATTGGCTTGAGATTTCTATCTCCGATAGGCAAGATATAAAAGTAATCACAAACATCTTCGTCTCATCGTTTGTGATTCCACAATATCTTTTTTCATTGCGTCGATTAAGACTATTGTGAGGTGATTGATAATACTGAGTTATTTTTCGGGAATATAAGTCTGGTTTTATTGATTGGTTCCTGTTAACCTTGATTTATTAAAATACGGAACAAAACTCATAGGTTTATTCGTGGGAGACGGATTTATCTATCTTGTAGACTTTTCTGTGTGAGACAGATTTGTTTGCTAAAGTCTTCGACTTTGGGTCGTAGCAACTCTTGGTTGTGGATGAGATCAACTAAGGGAATCAAGTGTGCAGTATCCTGCTGGGATCAGAGGAGTAAGAGCATAACTATACCTTGGATCAGTGTGAGATTAGTTGGGGTTCAACTACAGTTCAGACCGAAGTTAATTTGGAGTAGGCTAGTGTATGTAGCGGCTTAATACAATGTATATTTAATCTGGACTAGGTCCCAGGTTTTTTTTTGCATTTGCGGTTTCCTCGTTAACAATATTCTGGTGTCTGTGTTGTTCCTTTTACCCATTATATTTTGTTATATAATTGAAATAATACAAGTTGTGCGTTGTTCAATCGATTAGAATATCCGACCTATTGGTTGTTGATTTAAATCGATTGACACTTGGATATTGGTCCTTGGTACCATCCAAGTTATCTCTCTTTGATTAGACTCGCGAATCATATTTGCTTGAGTAAATCAAATCGAGAGATTGAGATAATAACTCCTTGAGATATTTTCTATTGATTGCGTCTAGTTGATTCCCTAGAAAACAACTCGGAGTTGTCCATACAGATTGCCAATCGAAATATTGGGTGAGGTTGTTAGACCCCTGCTTTTTCAGTACTCTTAAGCCCTGCTTTTTGGTTCTGAAAGGATCTTATCAAGTACTTTTCATATCTTATCAAAATGAAAAAATATGTTGAACCAAAATTGGTTCCAACAATAAACTACAATTTGGTTTTGTCGACAAATATGAAACATGAAACCAAATTTTGTTTCAACATAAAATTCTCGTATCACCAACAAGATTGGTTTCATCCATAAAAACTATAAAAAAAGTGCAATAAAATTACATGAAACCGAAACTCGTTTCAACATAAAGTATCATATCACCAACTATATTCGTTTCGTCGGCAAAAATTAAATAAAAAATGAAACCAAAGCTCGTCTCAACACAAAATTATCGTCTCACTAATAATATTGGTTTCGTCGACAAAAAGTTTAAAAAAAAGGGAAACAAAACTAGAAGCAACCAAAACTCAACATAAATTACTGTAACACCAACAAGATTGGTTTCGTCGACATAAAATCTGGAAAAAAAATCACATATTAGATAAAACCAAAACTGGTTTCAACAAAAAAAATAGTATTATATCACCAACAAATTGGTTTCGTCGATAAAAAAATAGATGAAACCATAATTGGTTTCATGTAAATTTTGCAGAGGTGACAGCTTCAAACAAAGTGATAAATTATCTAACATTTACTGTTGCAGAGCAAGTAGACATGCTAATCACACAAACATCTCAATTAACAGGTAGAAACAACCAACATCAGGAAACAAAGAAATTTGTGTACCAAATAGCATGCACATTCAAACTATAACCGGCATAGAAACAACACACCTAGGTGATAAGGCCTCAATTGCTCCTCCACTGCCTACACCAGAGGCTATAAGGCATCCAATCAGGACCATATGCTCCAATGTTTTCAACACAGTAGTGAAAGTAAGCCCAGATTGAGTTGGCACATATTTCTAACATCACATGCCAAAGAAAATTCGATAACATTCATAGAAAATCCTAACCACAAAAATTAACGATCCATGGCATAAACATAAAATGACGATAAACATAAGTAATTTATAATTATGATCCAGTTACTCTAAAATGTCTCCCTAAACATCATTGTATATTAACAAAGAGTCAGTATATTGTCCATAATTCAATTTATAGTTGAATCATCATTACCACCCAACACCACTACCCATAACTAGGATTTGATATAAGGTAGTAAGTTTATCTTTCCCATATAAACACTACAAAGCTTTTTTGTGCTTACATACAATTGATAACAATTTCTTTACAATTCATTCGAAAAACTAACAAGATACCCAATGGTTGTACTAGCATACTAAGTACTAAACAAAATCCCGTCTGGTTATTTAATCTAATATCGTATAAGGATTATTTGTGTATTACCTAATAAATATACAACACATATAATCTGTCAATATTTTTACCTAATGTTGTTCTTATAAAAAACAACAAAAGCTACTGCATCAACCATTCTTCCCATTACTTGACTACCACCATTAATTGGTGGATTTCTCCAGCAAATTACTCGATTTTACTTGGACCGAGTAGTGCATAAAATAGATTAAAAAAAATATGGGACTTACCATTTTATCAAAATCAAACACGAAAACAAATGACAAAGGAAGGAATCTAAACTTTAATCTAAAAGAACCTAATTAATCAACACAAATAAAATACAAAGATATGAAATTGCATGTTCCAAGTTAAATTTTTCTTTCATCATTATTATCTTACATAACAACAAAAAATGTAATTCAAAACCCTAGAACAGTAAGTAGTAACTATGAAATCTCATTTCATCAAAATCAAAATCAATTCAACTACTTAGTATAAGAGAACCCGAATTCAGTAATAAACTAATATATCAAAATGAATCAAACCCCTTATCTAACAAATCACGAATCAATTTTTAGAAATAAAAAAATGATAACGGAAAGACAAAAAATCATAGATATGTCTGGTGAATTAACCTTAGGATATTGTGATTCAAGCAGATCATCCAATATCCTTTTATTCTTTTTCTATTTCAAGCGATTTGTCCACATAACTACACAAATGAAGAGAAGGATAGGTGCTGGTGGTGGTAGAGGAAGAAGAGAAGTGACGGTGCTGCTGCTAGTGGTGGTAGAGGAAGAAGAGAAGGAAAGGTTTTTGGTGAACGATCGGGAGATGATTGGGATTTTTCTAGTGGTAGAGGAAGAGAAGGGGAGGTGATGTGGTGGTGTGAGAGAGATATAGAAAGAGAGGATAAATCTCGTATGGAGAAAACGAAAAACAACGGGAGGGTTGTTATGGAATTATTAAACAAATTGAATGATCTAATTTAAACTTTATAAAAGATTTGGGGTTTTTGTATCACTTTTGGGGAAAATGGAGTTGTTGTAACTCTCAACATATGGGCGGAGTTTTTGTACTCCAAATATGGTCACCTTGGTTTTTTTCTCCCTATTATGTTGATTAAAGCTAAAAATGGTTATTGAATATGTACAAGCCGACTAGGAAGGATAGACATTGTCAAGGTGAATGTCTACCCAAAGTATCTATATATTGGTTTAAGACATCAGGGTTGGAGAAAGATTTTAGAGAAAATAGATGTGCATCCTACGTGGACTTAGATATTTATCCTCTCACATATCCCATTGGAGAAGTTCTTATTGGACAGAATTTTTGTGCACAATGCACACTCCGCTCTACTCTGAAAAGCAAGTTTTCTTTTAGAAGAGAACCTCCGAGTTTTTAGGAGTTTTCAAAGTTTTCGTAAACATTTTTTTTTCTCGGTTCCATCACCATGAGTCAATTCTTGATTCATGATAGTGGATTAAGGATCAATACCACATGATCTCCATGTCGTTGGTATTGATTTGATATCTAAATTGAGTCCTGGTGACAAACCTTAATCGTCTAATGTTAAAAATCACTAACAAATTAAGACTCACGCGTGACGCGAGTGCTGTTTCATTTCAAAACCGTAGAAGTGATGGTATAATGCGAACCAAATCACTTATTTACCAACATTAAAACTATTAAAATTTATAGCATTAAAACTATTAATTTTTTTTAGCATTTACAACTAACTGCAATTGTGCATGCCATAATCATCAAACTGTTGCATGCATTTGTACTCTGATCAAATGGAAACATCCAAACTCATCTATCCATAGAAGCTACAACAACAAAAAAAATAACTACAACCCAAGTTTGAATTAAAAAAATACAACTGATGAATCATGATGTTTCCAAGATATCTGAATATTGTTTTACCAATGTGCATATAAAAGAAACCTAAAATAATTTCGCTACAATTGATATCTAGATAATCAAAATTCCTAAACTGGAAAATCTCATTTCTTAACATCCGCTTCCCATAGATCTCAGTTGTCGTCTTCCATCGGCAATATCAATGGTGTCAGGAAGGTACATGGACCATCAAAACAATCAAATGTTAGAACAGTTTGTTTAATTTTTTCACTATTCACTATAATTAAAAGAGTATTTAAAAGTATATGATTCTAGCAAAGGACCTGCAAAATATACACATCATAGTGAGAGAACTCTCACATTGGCAGAAATAATTTCTCTACCTTGTGTTAACTCAATAGTATATGTGGAATGTGGTGGTTAAGTTATGGGTCTCAATAGTCAAACAACAATTTTAAGCAGGTTTGAGGGGAAACAAAATTTGATTTTTTTTTTAAAGGAAAAATCGGTGAAGAAATTTCAGAGAATTTCAGGCTTTTTGTCGCCCAAAAAAAAACCCAGACTTATTATTATTATACGTGAAAATTGAATTAAATATGATTTTTTTTTAATGATGAACATGCAGTTCCGAGGAACTATTCGAAATGCAAATACTTCCTCAACATGAACTACTATGTCGGTGGCATCGTATGGCTTCATCAACAGACAATAGTCATTTTTGGAGACTCTCTACGAAGATACTACAAGATAAGTTACAAAGATTCTTATTACCGAATGCTTGCCTACTCAAAATACCAATAATTCAATTACATACACTATAGCGATTGTTTGAACTCAGTGTTCAAATAATAAAAAATATGTTATATACAGGTCAATCAGCTATACAAAAAATTAGCCGTGTGGTTGTCTTAGGTGTCCAGTAGTGATGCGTTGATCATTTTTGTACGGATGCATATCAAAATATAGATCATATGTTATTGGTTACCTTATCACTATGACCGCCAGAGAATAAAACTTTATTTCTTGAAATGTTGTAACAAACAACAGTGACTAATACAATAGGTATAATAAAGCATGCGGTAAGAAGAATTGTTCTATCAAATGCGTTGCACTGTTCAATTCATAAACAAATGCAATATTATTTGTTCATTTTAATATACCAATTAATTTAAGGTCTCCCACTAAAATGGTGAAATGCAACTATAAGTAGAGATACCTTTCATACCTTCCAGCTGGTAGCATTAGACACCTATCCCGCAATTTCTTAATCTCCATCTCTGCCTTTGCTTCTGTTTTGAAATTCAAAAACTTGATATAGTATAATAGAAGGTAATAAATAGTGAAAGGTTTGAAGATTTTAAAAACCAAGCTACTTATGGAGGAACATTGCACAAAATGACTTGACAAAATGATAGCAAGAACATGATTAAATTGGATCATTTATCTTTGTGAAGGCCACTAAATGTACATTGTGGCAACACCTTTGCATTGCACCTTATTGCAACACTGTCTTTTTATAGGATCTCCCACTTTTCATTGTCGGTCGGCGAACTTCGTTTTCCCCTCATTGCAGTACGAAGCTTCTCTTAAAAACGCGAGGGTACCAAAATACACCACCAAATTTTTCTTAGGCAACCTGTTTGAACAAACTTAAATATAATTCTGAAAATTCAACTTAATGAATCTCAATCAAGGAATAATATTCAGAGTTTTATCTCTTTCTCTCACAATCAGTAAGTTTATTACAGAGACAAGTCCGTGAACCTGATTTGCGGGTGAGAGTACTTGGTGATTCCAAAGATCAATTTCCAAGTATCAATCAAGTCGTATCCAATAAATAAGGATGGATATATCTACTTTGATTGATTAACACACAACCTGTGATATTTCAATTATAAGGATAAACAATATAATGCGGAAAAATAAATAACACACACACCAGAAATTTTGTTAACGAGGAAACCACAAATGCAGAATAACCTCGGGACCTAGTCCGGATTAAACACCAAACTGTATTAAGACGCTACAGACACTAGCCTACTACCAATTAACTTCAGACTGAAAGTTGAGACCGAATTAATCCCTCACAACAATTCAGTTACATTTTCTCTCCTTACGCATCTTGAATCCCAGCAGGATTTTGCGCAGTTGATTCCCTTAGCTGGCGTTCTTTACAACATAAGAGTTGCTTTAACTTAATTGAAGACTTTAAACCAATCCCTTTCCCACAGATAAGCCTATCTATGTAATTTTATTTTATTTTTATCATAGATCAAGGTGATTGGATATCGATAGCAATAAATAAAGTCTATCTAACCTAAAAATCTGGACTTATGCTTCCCGAAGAGCAGCCTAGATTATTATTCACCTCACAAGTATTAAACTTGTAGAATCAATCAAAAGTATTAAACTTGTAGAATCAATCAAAGTCGACGAAGAGAACTTTGATGATTTATATCTATCTTGTTCAAGAGAGTAGCTCAACAATCGAACAAGATCAGGATACTCGACCTATTAAATAAATAATAGTTGGACATGGCTTCACGAATCTCTATGAAGCCTTTTTAGTCGCTAAACCATAAAAGGGTTTTCGGAGAGGATGACTCTAGTTTACAACTAGGACACACTAAAAAGTAGTGTCGGGATTCAAAGATCCCAGTTGTTTAAGGTTCCATTTTATAGACATTCAAAGCATAGGTTGCTTTAGGTTTAATCTAACATAGCTTTGGAACCAAGCAAACAATATCTACCATTAGATGAATCTTTGAATCTGATTTACATAACAAGATATACACACTGGTTAGGATGAACCATAACTGAACCGTGTACATAGACCATACTCATGAATGGTTAGTCAAAACTAGCCAATTGAACTATAAGCTTGAGCATTTTTGTAAACACTTAAGACTTTTGACTTGAGTCACAATTATGTGATGAATTATGTCTATGGTTGTTGATGGTGGGTTTTAGTTTGGGGCTAAAGTTGTAAAACCAATTTTTGTACTGCATGTCTTGCAAAGGATAAGGCCATTTGATAAGTGATGAATACTTCTTCGCTTTATTAATTCACCTAGAATGGAGCATGTAGCAACAATCCCCGAGTATTCTGTCAATTTTGGCATTATTAATTAATGCATAAAACGCCTTGTATTTCCTGTGTTGTTCTTAGAAGAACTCTCATTGTTGGTGCGGCATGATGACTGATTTTTACTCTCAGCAGAGTAACATGAATATCCAAGTATTAGTAGTGAGGCATGCACGAAATACCCGTACCGGCTTGTTTGTGGGAGAAAACTACTTATGCAGGTTTAGGTAATTTTGGGTGTGTGTGGATGAGAAGTAAATTTAAACCTTCAACAAATGTGTTGCACGATGAGCACTTTTTGATTCGAGAGATAATCTGTACAATTCTAGCCTAAACCGAAGACACGTCCGTTCCAGATTTGTTTCGGTCACAGGTGAAGGATGTGAGGTTGATCTTAGGGAGGGAAGCGAAGAAGGTGTTGAGAGTATGAAGGTAAAGGCTATTTGATGACTTGTTAACAGAAGGTTGAGCAGGCTAGCAAATGTTGCAGGCAGGCTCTGGGTGTTGAATACGATGGTATTAACACTTGGTTTTTTCTGTGTTGTTGGAAATAAGGAGGAGCGCCTATTTATACAATTCAATGAGCCTTTATCACGTCTCTCATGGGAAAGTGGAGGAAGTGGAGTGATGGAGGAAGTGGAGTTGTGTGTTAGTGTCACACGGTTACTCGCCCACTTCTCCTATCATCGCTATCCTCCCATGTTTCCCTGATACGATCTTGTGATGGCGTGTTGCACGCCGCCCGCGCCGTAAACCGCCAGACCAATACCCCAGTTTGTATCCCCCAGTTTGTGACATGATTGATGTCTCGAGTGTTTTGGAAAACATGTAGCATGTTGTTGTATCTTGGCAAGTCAGGCTCGGGAAGCTTGCTAGCTTGGTGACCTTCGACGGTCGAGATTTTGCATCTTGAGAGGAGGGGCAACCGTTGATCGTTGCACCAGAAACCCTAATTAGCGCTCCTTACTAGAATCGTTGTAGAATTCTAGTACGGACTCGTATTTTGATGATCCGCCCCTCCATTCCATACGGAAAAGAATTTCCTATCTCCCAACGCGTGAATATTTAGGTTTTAAGCTCGATCGGGAGGAGAAAACAGCCCGAAAGCAAAACCCATGAAGGAAATTGATACTTGTGAAGTATCATGTGTATACTATGCATGTACTGCATTGAGTATATCCAACATGGTTTGGAAGTTGCGCATGCAAACCCTTCCTTTACCAACCACATGGTGTGGTAGAGTGGTGAATGGTGATCACCATGTTTGCCACCTAACTCCCTTCCTAGGCTATTCATCCAAGCATGCGAACTTGGATGGACGAGATTGATGGAGAGATAACCGTTGGATTAGGGTTTGGAAGGATTGCGAGCTTCCTTTTTCACCCTAACGGTTTTATGCCTTGGGAGGCGTGCAAGGGAGGACCGATTGGTCCTGCAGGCAGGAAGGACGCCAATCTACACGCCCATGTAGAGTTGAATCTCATTGGAGCGATATGGGTCGCCCGTTCTATCCTGTGATGACGGATGACCGAGATTAGAAGTGGCCTTACATGCCACCTTTGGGCACGCAAATCGAGACGTACAACAACCATGGGCACCGGGCGATTTGTTCACCGTGGAGGTGGACCCACGGTAGTCACATAGGTGCCATCATTTGGTGACGACGCCTCCAAACCGTTCATATACTGTGGTTCCAAGTTGCGTGGTCGCAACTGTCGGCAAACCCTAGTTTTAGGGTTTGCGGGCCTGCTTCCTTTACGCCACTGTAACTCAACGTCTGTGACTCCCATAAAGAAGCATTTTGCACCAGCAGGGAGGTGGGTTGGTGGAGAGCATGTGCATGCTTGGTTTGCAACCATAGGCGCGATCTAAGATATCCAAACACGCCTTCGATGACGGATGGCTTAGATTAAAAGGGATCTCGCATGCTACTTTAGGGCACAAATTTCGAGACGGCTGGCTGCAATCTTCAATTTCCGATTGATTGGATGTGTATCCGAGCCCACGGTGAGCACATTGGTACTACCGGCCGGTGGTTGGGACACCAAACCGTTCGTGTACGCCGGTTGCAAGTTGCTTGGTCGCAACTTCTTTAGCAAACCCTAATTTTAGGGTTTGTGGGTCCGCCACTTCTCTCTAACGGTTTTGTGATTTCTACGGCCCCCCTTGGGGAAACCAATCAATCCAGGAGGAAGGTAGGCTGGCGGTGAGCATGTGCATGCATGCTACTCGGTCCCGCGTGCGATCTAGGCCGTCCAACTATGCCTGCGAAGTTGGACGGTTGAGATCTATTTTTTAAGCTTGTCTTTGCAGAACAACTTTTCATGACTAGCATGGGTAGTATTTTTTATACTTAACGGGGATAATATAACCCGCCATGAGAGACGCTCAACGGAGCTAGTATAACCTGTCGTGAGGCTTTACTCAATCGGGATAGTATAACACCGAGAGTTTCAGCCTGTCCGTGTATTTCGCACATGTCTCCTTATTAATGCTTGGAGATTCATGTTGGTCTGCTGAGAGCAACACTCAGTCGTCATGCCGCACAAATAATGAGAGTGGAGAAGTACAGAAATACAAGGCTGGCCATGCATTAATCAATAATGTCAAATTCACGTGGTGTATGGGATTGTTGCTACATGCTCCAACCTCGGATGAATTTCGTGTATTTAATTCACAGAATACTGAGATTGTTTCCACATGCTCCATTCTAGGTAAATTAGTAAAGTGAAGAAGTACTCATCACTCACTTCATTAACGGCTTTATCCCTTACATGATGTCAGCATATATTTATTTGGTTTTACAATTTTAGCCCGGAACTAAAATCCACCATCAACACGGCTACACCATTCTTTGACAAAGAGAATCATCCCTCGGTGTGTGATACTAGCCCGAGCATATTTGAATCTGGACTGTCCATAACAGTTTCACAAAAAATCACGGCCACACAAGTTAGTCGCATGAATTAACCAGCCTAGACGAACCCTAGCAGGAACAGGAAACAACTGCAATGACCACCAGCGGGCCCGGTTATGCCCTGGTCGGTCGAACGCATGCCTTATCCCAAATAGCCACCAATCACTAGTCCTGAAGAGGGATGGTAGAGCAGGCATGGAGAGGCTAGCATGTATAAAACAGTCGAAAAAATATTCTCAAAGAGATCGCAACCGTCCAACTTCGCAGTCATGGTTGGAGGGATTAGATCGCCCATCAATCAAGTGGTGAAGTATTGGTATACCCATTGACGGGCCCACTTTCTACCCGCCTGATCTGTTATCCCACAACCAAGTCATGGAGATACAAATGGTTGCCCAAACATGGTTGGTGTGATGCCTTGAGAAACCGTGAAAGTCCAAACTGATCGTGACCATCCAACTTCGCAGGCATGGTTGGATGGCTTAGATCGCGCCCAGGACCGTAGAGAAAGCATGCATGTGCTCACCACCAGCCCAAGGTGGACCCGCATGATCAGCTTCCCCAAGGGAGGCGCGCAACCACCAAATCCGATCGGTTGAAGTTGGCCGGTCTGAAACCCTAATTAGGGTTTGTGGCATCATCCATGTGTCACAAATCGATCACGAGCGTCCATCTCTGCAGGCTTAGGCGGAGGGTGTAGATGTCGATTTAAAGGGTCCCGAGCATGTCAACGAGATCACTGTGGGCCCGGATTCATGCTTGACCGATCGACCAAGGCTGGCCTTGGCCGGATATCTCGGTTCGTGCGCCCAAAGGTGGCATACCACACCTCCTTAAGGAATCCTTTACGACACATGATTCCTATTGAAAGCTGATCTCAACCACTCCCCTTTGCCTGCCAAATTGAATGATTTAGATCGGACCTTTACGAGACAAGCTAGCATGGGTGTGAACACCAGTGCACCGCCTCCATGCAGGACCAATCAGTCCCTCCATAAATATTCCCTAAGCTCAAATTCGATTAAGCTAAAGGTGGGAGCTTGCATACCTCCTAAGCCATAATACGACGGTTGTAGATGGGGTCGCAATCCATCTCGTCCGTCCAACTATGCTAGCTTGGACGGACGGCCTGGGATAGGAGTTAGGTGACTAGTGAGGTATCACCATGATCATCGTCCGCCACTATTCTACATAATATGATCGGATAAGGCATGGCTCGCCCATGCAGCCTCCAAACGGTCACTCGAAGATGGCTGGACATGATGCTATTTTAAGATGCTTAATCTACGACCTACTCCATTAAGCCTTAAAACAGCGATGCTTAATACATGCTGAATATATTCAATGCATTACATGCATAGAATACACACGATGTTTTATAAACTTCCCGAATAGCTTAGTTATTTAACCCAGCATCACATGCTACTTTATGTGGGTCCTATGATCCACACATTCGAGACATCAAACATGTCACAAACTAGGGGATACATACTGGGGTATTAGTCTGGCGGTTTACAGCGTGCAGCGTGCAACGCGCCCTCACAAGAACGTGTCAGGAAGTCATGGACGGTTAGTGATGACAGGAGGAATGGGAAAGACTGATCGTGTGGCACTAACACACGAATCCACCACTCCATCACTCCACTTCCCACGAGATACGAGGGTTAGGCTCAATGACTTGTATAAATAGGTTCCCCTCCCTATTTCCAAAGACAACACAGACAGAAATCAAGTGTTAATACAATTGTATTCAAAACACCCAGAGCCTGCTTGCATTATTCATAAGCCTGCTCACCTTTCTGTTACAAGTCATAAATAGCCTACACCTTCACAATCTCAACACCTTCTTCGCTTCCTTCCCTAAGATCAACCCCACCTCCTTCACTTTGTGACCGAAACAAGTCTGGAACGACCATTTCTTGGTTTAGGCCAGAATTGTATAGATTGATCTCTCGAATCAAAAGCACTTTCGTGCAGTGCATTTGTTTAGGGTTTAGATTCATTTCTCATCCACACACCCCAAATTACCAAAACCGACAGAAATAGTTTTCACCCATAAATAATTGGCGACCACAGTGAGAGATTAATCTCTCGGTTGTGAAGTCAATTTCTTCAATACCCAATCCCATTTGGTTGATTTTCAAAATGGTTGGTCTTAGGACTCCCCCAAAAATTTCAAATCTCGGCCGGAGTTCCTCCAACGAAGATGCTCCTCTTTCCAATGGTATGTCTGACGGCGCGGCTGGAAGAATCCCAACATTGATCGAGTTGGCACGAGTACATGAGATTCACACAAAGAACATGGACCTAATCAAGGAGACACGGTATACTCGATATCCTCATCAAGATGACATTAGATATGAGCGATTCTCCTGTCATAGAGATTTATATAATGGGGACTGATCCTCACAACGATCCTCCTCAAATCAACAGTTTCACCATGAACCAGAGGCCGGTGGACTAAGAAGCCGCTTCTTTAGTGGAAAGTTTGTGCGAACTTTTACACCTCTCGAAGAATCAGCAAGCGAGACGTTTGTCTTAATCAACCAGATAGCCTTGGACGTACAGTTAACTCCTTTATGCCCAGAAGCCTCCAAAATGCCGGATATGTCTGTGAATAATGTTACATTTACAGAAAAAGACATGTTGGAGGAAGAAGGTCACAACCGGGCCCTGCACATTACTGCACGCATCAAGGATTCAGAGTTCAAGAGAGCTCTCATCGACACAAGAGCGTCTTCGAATGTGATTACCCTCAAGACACTCAGGACAGCCAAGGTTCGCCCAAGCAAGATTGTGCGGCAGCCTACTATGATGACAGACTTTGAGGGAAACCAAACCAACACATACGGGTATGTCAATCTGAATTTTTCTGTAGGACCCGTCCAGTATAAAGTGAAATTCAAAGTCATAGAAAAAGAGCCGGACTACCACATGATATTGGGGAGACCGTGGCTTCATGATAATAGAATTGTTCCTTCAACGTATCACCAGTGTTTGGAGACCATGCTGAATGAGGAAGTCGTTCGTATTCCTGCATCGTTCTCTCCTTACGCGCCAATCTCTGACATAGAATTGTTTGAGCCGAAGGAAACTCCGCGGGAAGAATCAGGGAAAGTTCATTGCATCCCACTCCCCACGTGGGCATCAATCCAGGAGGAGGACCGACTTGCATCATTTAAGGCTAAACCCCACGGTATGTCGGAACATCCTTCTTCGTCTGGTGAAGCTGCAACTCATGTTCACACTAAAAGTGAGCGAACTTTCGTGGTGAGCCGTGATCAGGGGGGGAAGACCGTATACCGACGTCGCTGTTAGAAATTAGCATGAGAGACTACTACCTAGTCTCTCCACCCAATAGAATGCTACAACAACGAAGAGCCGCAAGAAGAGGTGTTGGATGCTCCGCGACAGCTACACGACGACACCCACTCCACGACTGACGAGCTCGAAGTATTTAATATCGGGGATGAAGAATCCCCCAGACCTATCTCCATCAGCTCAACCTTATCCACAGATGAACGCACGAAACTTGTACAACTTCTCAAAGAATACCAAGACATATTCGCTTGGACGTATGAATAAATGCCCGGTTTAGATGAAAAATTGGCCACCCATCACCTGCATGTCATACCTGGATCCAAGCCGATCAAACAGTCTCCGAGGAAATTTAGGCACGAAGTGGAAGAGCATATCAATACTGAGATACAGAAGTTGCTAGCTACTGGCTTCATTAAACCCATTCATCACCCGACCTCGTTGGCTAATGTGGTTCCTAGCAAAAAAGAAGAACGGGCACATCAGGTGCTGCGTGGATTTCAGAGACTTGAACAGATGCTGCCCCAAAGATGATTTTCCTCTACCTAACATCAACATGTTAGTAGACACAACCAGTGGGCACGGCATGTTCTCATTCATGGACGGATACAGCTGGTACAATCAGAAAATAATGTACGAGCATGATGCAAGTAAGACAGCTTTTCGAACTCCTCTTGGAAATTTTTATTATATAGTAATGCCATTTGGTTTGAAGAATACCGGTGTAACCTATCAATGTGCAATGGCGGCAATCTTCCACGACATGATGCATAAGCAAGTTGAAGACTACGTGGATGATATCATAGTCAAATCGAAGGCTCGGTCGGATCACACAGGAGTCCTACAACAAGTGTTAAAAAGGTGTCGTGAGTACAAATTGAAGATGAATCCATTGAAATGCGCTTTCAGTGTTTTTTCATGCAAATTTCTGGGATTTCAGGTAACCGCTAAGGGAATCGAGGTAGATCCATCCAAGACTCAAGCTATCCTCGCGATGCCACCGCCACGGATCTCCAAAGCTTCATGGGCAAGGTAAACTACATTCGGCGTTTTATACCCGGCATGGCCCAGCTCATTGCTTCATTCACTTCCTTGCTGAAGAAAGGAGCAAGCTTCATCTGGACTGCACTACAACAAGAAGCGTTTCAGAAGATTCAACGGATGTTATCATCTCCAGCAGTCATGAAGGCCCCTGTCCAAGGGAGACCATTGTGCCTCTATACTGCCTTCAGTAATACTTTCGTAGGGGCTTTGCTCGCACAGGAGGATGATGAGGGAGTCGAACATCCTATATACTATTTCAGTCGAGTATTGAGAGATGCCGAACTCAGATATCCCAAAGCGGAGAAAGCGTGTCTAGCCCTGATTCACTCCGTTCAGAAGTTCAGACATTACCTACTGTCCAACAAGGTAGTACTCATATCTAAATCCGACCCTGCGAAGTTTTTACTTTCAAAGCCGGTCTTGATAGGAAGGACGAACAAGTGGCTTCTCCAAATGTCGGAGCTAGACATAACCTTCACATCACCGAGAGCTATCAAAGTACAAGCCATTGTTGATTTACTGGAAGCATTCCCTGGAGAAGGCACTACTGCATTACACGAGGATCTTCCCGGAGAATTTCCAGAGATCTCCGTTGTCGAAAGAGAGGCATGGCTACTGTATTTCGATGGCTCAGCCACTCCTATCAATAACACTGGAGGAGCAGGCGTGGTCCTAGTATCTCCAACTGGTGAAGTTTTTTCACATTCTTTCAAGTTGGACTTTCAGTGTACCAACAACTCAGCGGAGTATGAAGCCTTTCTCATAGGACTATCAATAGCCAAGCAATCATGGGCCACTCGCCTGTATATAAGAGGTGACTCTAAATTACTGGTTAATCAAATGAATGGAGCGTATGCATTGAAGGAGGCAACGCTGGCCCCGTATCGATCATAAGCGCAAAGATTGTTGAACTACTTTGGAGATGCAACCATAACCCATGTTGGTCGCAACAACAACAGACACGCTGATTGTTTAGCCACACTGGCATCCAAATTGCAGTTTGAAGGCTTGGAAGAGACTCTGACGGTAAGAAGGAGGACATTGGAATCAACATGACTCTCACAACGTGAAGACATTGGGACATGTGATTGGCGAACTCCTATCGTTCAAGAACTCAACAGCTCTCTTTCTCAAGGAAAGGTCAGTTTCAAAACTCTTCAGAGCTATTTCATGCTTCATGGTATGCTATATCATCGAAACCCGGATGGTTCCCTATCGAGATGTATCGGAGATAAAGAGGCGCGGTTGAAGCTTAACCGCGTTCATGCTGAAACTTGTGGACAAATGTCAGTGGTAATGCTCTGCCATCGTCTTCAACGCCTGGTCTATTATTGGCCAGAAATGGAAGCTCAATCTCGTTTACTCCAGAAGTCTTGCACCAATTGCCAAGTGCCGCCACATCAATTAGAGGTTCTCCACGTAAGTCATGCTAGGGACTGGAGATAACCGTACATTATCTATCTCCGTGATGGAGTAGCTCCTGCCAATCAAAGGGATGTTGTCAAGATGAAGCAAAAGGCGAAGCGATTCGTATTTCATGAAGGGATCCTATATCGCAAAATATTTGGAGGTGATCTACTACGGTATCTAGATAAAGAAGAGATTCCGACTATGTTGAAAGAAATGCATGAAGGGGAACATCAAGGGAAAAGGAAACTGTTTCTCCAGACACACGAGAAATACTATTGGCCAACCATGGAGGATGATGCAGCTTCATTTGTTCGAAACTGTGACGAGTGTCAAATTCACGGGAACCACGTTCATGCACCTTCCACTCCTTTACACTCGATAAGCATTCCATGACCCTTTTATAGCTGGGGACTTGATATAATTGGGAGGATTAATCCGTCATCATCAAAGAAGCACGAGTATATCATAACCGTATGTATACTGATATGGATACCTTAAGACAATAACCAGTTCCGGAGTTCACAAAACTTTTCTGGTATGTATAGCGGTACGGATACCAAAATGGTTCCGGGACCAACAATTCTTTTTTAGTATGCGTATTGTTTGCGTACCAATCCAGGTTCACATAATTTTTAAGGTGTGCATAAGGGTATGCGTACCAAAAAGTTGTTTGTCGACATATAGCTACTCCGTTACGTGTACTGAGTACATGTACTACAACTTCAGAGTTGTAACAATTTTCCCAGTTTATAAGAATGATATGTATGCTGTCTTATATTTGAATCTACAATAGTTCTATATTTATATCTAAATTGATTCGAAATATTCCCAAATAAGATCAATTACACATATCACTATTCCAGGATATTTTCGAATGATAATTCTTGAATCATGATTTTGATTGCGAACAATAAATTTTTCTTAACCGAAATTCATCAAGTATGAACAAATGTTCATTAAGTTTAGTCATATTTCCAGAAGTTCCTTAACTTGGTAATTAGTTCTCGACTCGAAATTCTTGATATGCTTACAATAGTATAATTAGTTATGCGACAACATATCATAGATAAAAAGATGAATAATCTTGAGAAATGGGTGGTTCAATATTCACTTACCTTTTGTTGAAGAAGTTCTCCAAAGCTTCGGTTGATCTCCGCCTTCAAACGACAAAACACAATGACGAATTCCGTGATGTTCGTTTCTCAACTAACTTCTATCCTAATCCGACACTTAACTAATTGTAGACTAGAAATCCAAATATAGTTTTGACAACTAAATTTGACAACAAGCTTGAGATAGAAACACTTGTGAGTTCGACCGAGCAATGCTCTAACATCCCTAACTGAAGCGCACTTACTCCGTGGCTTCGACGAGGAATGAAAATTGATTCTTCTTTATGCTCTTCAGCTGAGTTAGGAACTACATTCCCCTGACTGAATACTGCTATTGATTAGGCATTCACCATTTACAACTAGAATCAGTAACTCAAAACAAATATTGGTATGTACGATGGTCATAATTCTTGATTTTGTTTCACGAAAATAAGTTCCATGTCCTCTAAGTTGTGCCTCGAGCCTGCTATGAGTTCAATGACCCATGACAATTCAACCAAGATGCTTGATTTTCTTGCACGAAAATAAGTTCCTTGTCCTCTAAACCTGCTATGAGTTCAATGACCCATAACGGTTCAACCAATTATGAGGGTTGGAAGCTACGAAAATAAAAGAGTGTTGGCTTAAGATATCATCTACCTACGTCTCATATGCATGAACAAAAATAATGTGGTCGTTGCATCGAACTTGTACCCAATTATGAAAATTCATCTCTTAATCAAGAAAAAATAGGCTTATTATAGCCACAAAATAGTCAACTTGACAACTTTCAGGATTGAACACTTGCGGTTACTGCATCCTAAGTTCCGAGTCAATGTTTTAAGAACCAGACCGGATGTCAAACCAGTAAAATTACTGGGGGTTAATTGGTTTAACCAGTGGTCAAACCACTGGTTAACTGGGTCAATAAATATAGATATAAGAGATATTAATCTAACTGTACATGGTCCATATATATTTCCAGAAGTGTCAACTTCCGGGTTATGCCTGTCAACGTCACAAGTGTCCCCTACACCTACGTGGCTTTGCTTGGATATTCTTAATATGTATGTCAGCCAACGTTCCAAGTGTTCCCTACAACCCTACGTGGCTTTGCCTATTCTTAAGTTTCTTAATTATTTTTACAAGATTCCATTTTAAGAAAATCCTTTTCTGGTCCTTCATCTTCTTTATTCTTCTGTTTTGTTCTTCACACCCCCAGTATCATCCAAACCGTCCAACTCTAACACACAATCTCCAATAATTTATCAAATCATACCCTTACTTATTCTTACCAGATTGATTAAAAAATGGAGGAGTAGAAGAAGAGGAAACCTAATTTTTTGTTCTAGGTTAATTTATGTATTTCAATAAAAAATGATCTGTTAGGGTTTATGAATTGTATATGCATTGAAGATTAATTGTCGATATTGGTTAAAGATTTTATATTTTTTTTCTTTTCGTTAATCTGGTATGTCGTTGATTTATCCTGCTTGAATGATTTATTGAAACGAATAAGATTAATGAGTTCAAACTCGATGATCAGAATATAATCTTGCAAAATTGTTCTTCGTTTTTTTTAATTAACATTGTCCGAGACAAACCAGTTTTAAACCGGGCTGGGTCTTATGGGTCGCTGGTCTAACTGGCCGGTTCATCCGGGTCATTGTTTTTTTTAACATGTTACTGGGTCACTATTGGATCGGACCGTTTTCTCTACTGGATCACCGGTTTACCGATCCGGTTTTTAAAAACACTGTTCCGAGTATGCTTGGTGGAACCTACAGCAATGGGACAAACTGACTTTTGTTACCTACCCCACTCTGATCCGCGGAGCAGAAGCAAGCCCAAGCCCATTTTGCAAAAGAAGTTGGCACATCCTTAACGTCTTGGCGACAACAAAAATCGGAGTCCGGGGGGTTAGTACAAAACCCTAAAACTTGTGCTCCGTCTTCTTCAGCGCCAACACATATTCTGCTGAACCCTGAACCTGTATATCTCTGTGTCTCACCTCCCTAGACAAAATTTCCGAACTACTACTAGTCTCTTGTTTTCTTCGCCTCCAGCCCTAACAAAGGTATATCATCCTCCTCCTTTTTCTTATTTTCCTTTGTATGATTGTTTGATGGTCTAGTTTTAGTGGATAATGGTGTATGTAATGATTACTTTTTGGCGTCCGATATTAAGTAGCTTCAGTAGAAAATCTTGATTTTTGCTTTTGTGGGTGTGAATTAGTTCATCTTGTGCATTTTAGGGGAATCATTCAGCTTTGTTTGGGTTTCAGAAATCCGTTGGTTTGTAGCCGAATCAGTCGAGTAAACATTGATGGCATTCCATTTCGTGGTTAATACACTGCTTTATTTTTTTTGGGTTTTCTTATTGTGGGTTTCTTTTGTCCATATGAGTTCAAATGTTTTATGGAATTTGAGTTACTTAAGCAATGATAACTTGAGTTGTTAGTGGTGTCTCTCAATTAAATCAACCCAGCCGGTTTCACGAATCTGCTGTTTTAAGACTCTGAGTTGAATCATTTGAGTAAACATTACTGACATTTCCTTATGTGGCTAATGTAGTAGTTCAATGGTATATGATAGAGCTACTACACTACTTCTGTAGAATTAATGATGTTCTGGTAACTCGAGTTCAATGTTAGTGGTGTCTCTCAATTAAATCAACCCAGTCGGGTTTCACAAATCCATCATTTGAGTAAACGTTGCTGACATTAGTTTTGTTGCGTTAGTAATCTTCTATTAAATCAATCACTGCGATTCAATTAGAATTGACAAGTAATTTTGACGATTCTTCTACTGTCGGTAACTGTTCTTATGTTGCATGCAACTGTGTTTACTTACACTATGGATAACTTGTACTTGACGACATAACCAAGTAGCTATATTTGTTGATTCTTGATTTTTAAAAGCGGAATACCTCACTTGATAGCTTGCCGTTGTCGTGGCTCGTGTGTATTTTTTTTTTCTTTATTCTTCTTAGGTTAATATATGGTTCTTATGTTGTAACTGATTCTCTTCTTATTCTGCCGAAGCTTACCTCTATCATCTCTGTGGCTCACCTCTCTAGATTACATGGCACCCAAATCACTCAGTAAGAAACCACAGACGCCAACATCACTCAGTAAGGAAAAAGGCGGAAAATCACAGGTTCGACCACTACCACCAAAGAAGAAGCAAAAGAAGGACTTTCTTCCTGAACCCGAAGAACTATCAGATTCCGAGGATTCTGATGGTTCAGTAGAGAAGGAAGAAGAGGAAGAACAAGAAGAAGAGGAAATTGATGGTGAATCTTTTTCAGATATGTCTTCAGATGTAGAAGATGATGAGGATGGTGATGACCCCTTCTCCAAAGATGTTCTACGAGACGATGAGGATGAAGGTACAGTTTTTAACTCGATTTTTGGTGTTCCTGTGATTTTATAGTGATTGTATAATCATTTTAAGTTTGGGTTTTTGATTTTTGCAGAAATAGCTTCAGAATTGGATGTGGGTACAGATGAAGGTTCTGGTTCTGATTCTGATAACCCTGAGGAGAAATCAAAAAAAATTCGGAAAAAAAGGGAGAAAGAGCAAGATGACTCTATAAAGGAACTTGTGACCAATATTCAAATGGAGTTGGATACCGATGAATTTCGACTGCCAACTAAAGAGGTTCTGATTTTATTTATGATTTAATTACAGGTTTTCTCTAATTAAAACACGCTTTACTAATTGAGCTTAAAATTAGTGTATTTGATAAATTTAGGAACTTGAAGAAGAGAAGCTTAGGCCTGATCTTACCAATCTTCAACGAAGAATAAAAGAGAGTGAGCATTCAGCCATTCTTGTTTTGTTTCTACTCATTTTCTGTTTTTCAAACTCTTAGCTGATATAATTTTGGCTTTTGTCCGTGGTTTTAGTTGTTCGCGTACTTTCCAATTTTAAGGGTTTGAGGAAGGAGGGACTGTCGAGGAAGGATTATGTTGAGCAACTTCAGTTGGATTTGAGTTCTTACTATGGCTACAATGAGTTCCTGATTGGTGTTCTTGTTGAGGTAATGAAAAATTTATGGGTAACTGTGTATTGTTTGTAAATAGCTTTTGTTTTCTTTTTCACTGCTCCATACTTTTCAGCTTTTGATAGTTGGCACCATTTTTATTTCTTTTAATACGAGGTATGTTTATCTGTCTGCAGATGTTCCCAGTAGTTGAACTTCTAGAGCTTATTGAAGCGTATGAAAAGCCTCGACCCATTTGCCTAAGGACAAATACCCTGAAGGTGCAATCATATTCGCTTACTTATGAAAATTTATAAGCATATTATAAGGAAAATATGCTCTCTAAACTTTCTTTTTAGGTTTTATGGGCTTTTCACTGTTGCTTAATGCGTTCGAGTGTTCAATTCATGTTTGTTTATAGGCTCGGAGACGGGATTTAGCTGATGTTTTGTTAAACAGAGGAGTAAACCTGGATCCATTAAGCAAGTGGTCAAAGGTAATGAAGGGAATCTGCGTTGATTTTTCATTTAGTTTCCATCAAGAAATTGGGGTCACCTTACGTAATTATTAACAGGTTGGACTGGTCGTATATGACTCTCAAGTTCCCATCGGTGCTACTCCAGAGTACATGGCTGGTTACTACATGGTAATTTTTTTCTCATTGCAACTAGACAAGGGCAGTGTTGCAACATTCTTCAGCTGTAGCTTTTGGATGCTTATAATTTTTATATTTTGTTCATATGCAGCTGCAAAGTGCAAGCTCCTTCTTACCATGTATGGCCCTTGCTCCTCAAGAAAATGAAAGGGTGGTAGATATGGCGTAAGTGCAACAACATTGTTCGTCAGTACTTTCTTAGTTTATTGCGTTTTTCATTTTCGTACTGATTCACCATTCACTAACACTAAACAGAATGTAGTACAGTTGAGCATACTTCTCGAGTTTGGACCTCAATTGTTTTAGTTTATAATAATGTGTTTCTTTATGCAAATTTCCAATACTTAGTTTTATAGAAAAAGGTAGCTTTCTTGGACTGTTCATGTCTTGCAGAACTTCTCATATCATGTACATCACCTGCTGTTTGCTCTTTAAATTTGATGCCATTTCTTTGTTTTTTCTTCTCTTTCAGTGCCGCACCTGGTGGTAAAACAACCTATGTTGCAGCTCTTATGAAGAACAGTGGTATGCGTCCTATAAAGTGCCTATCAATCCGAATATTTTAGCTTGCTACAGTTTTATTAAATGGCTTTCACTGCGAATGAACTAGCACCAAATGGATTTTTTTCATTCACATTTAATTTTAGTATTTCATTTCCTTGCCTATTTAGGACCGTCCAATGAAACATTCTTATTTCTTATCTTTGATGGTAAGGATTGGTGATAAAATTGAACATACCCATGGCCACAGATTGAGGCTTTTCTGGTGCGTCTTACCATTTGTCGAAATTTCACATCTTGACTAGTCGAAAACTAGTTTCCCGAGTTTTGTCCACATACTGTGCTGCTTACTATTGAGACGCTGTTATCAGGATAGACGGATATGAGCATAAGTTAGAGTAGGTGACTACACAACGTGAAACCTTTTTCAATCTAGACATTTATATGACGTGTGAATGTACAATTATTGCATGCGTCGTTTTATAGAATATTTTTATAGACCCACCCTTTACTTTGTATCCTGTATGCATCAGAGTTCACATATCTGTTCATAGTGTTGTTTTCCCCCCCTTCAGATTCATGTTTTCGCTATATTATCTTGCAATATTCAGTTTCTTACTCACTTTTTTGGCTGTTTCATCAGGAATTATTTATGCAAATGAGATAAAGGAATCTAGAGTCAAGTCACTTACTGCAAATTTGCAACGGATGGGAGTGACTAACACCATTGTCTCTAACTACGACGGGAAGGAGGTTCGTTTGATTTTTCTTATCATTACATAGCAAAGTAGATTATTAAGTTGTGAATAAGATAGTTGAGCCACACACGTCTACTAGGTATGGAATATTGCAAATCTATGTTTAGACATTTCAAATGGCTTTCATGGATGCACATTTCCCATACTATTTTAGGTTAATGTTGCAGAATCCCACTTCACGTGTTCTGTTGATGAAATATCAAAAGAATCTTTTTCTTCATTGAGAATAGTGTATTACTTCAGATTTGTAGTCATTTATAGGTTCTTATCCTGTCAAGAATATTATTCATCACATATAACTTCGTTGGGTACAGCGTTTCTCATGCTGGAACATAATATGATACATGTCCACGGACCACAAGGGGGAGGAGTTGAGTTTGATTACATGGTTGCAGTTACGGAATGTTGAATTACTGAACATGTCTTGGTGAAATTCTTTTTAAGGATCTGCATAAAATCGAAATCATTGACCCATGTTGGAGCCTTGTATAACTCAATCATGTTTTGGAGCTAGACAAATTTCATCTTTCCGAAATTTCTACATCAAGGTATAAGGTATTTAATTACATGTAATTGTTAATTTCAGCTCCCTAAGGTATTGGGGATGAACACTGTGGATCGAGTGTTATTGGATGCACCTTGCAGTGGGACTGGAGTAAGTTACCTTGGCTTTTTCATTAGCACCTTTCTCTCTTTAATTGTTCCTCTTATATGTTTATCACTTTATAGGAGCTTATTGAGTCTGGTTATGATGCAGGTTATATCTAAAGATGAATCAGTTAAAGCATCAAAAAGTTTGGAAGATATACAAAATTGTGTGTTCTTGCAGAAGGTATATTCTTTCTTTCTATTAACCCAGAAAGTCGCTGTAATATCTAGGTTATGAATTATGGATGTCCAATTTACCGTTTTTGGAAGTTGTGATTGCCCTCCATGTTGGAGTCCTGTAAGCTCAAACATGGATATCAATTTCCTGATCTTTTAGTAAATGTGCTGATGACCGCAGAACTCAAAAACTAAGTTTTCGTGGGTACAACTTAGATACTGGGGAATTAACCCTTCTATCATCATGCCATCTTGATTGGCATTCTTGTTCCCCTCCTAATTTGCCCGTTCCTATATACAGTTCATTCATCTGAGTTATCTTGATCATCCTCTATGATGGCTTCTACATGGTTTTCTTGTCTCCGTCGTTATTGCTTATGATGTATAAGCCTGTTAAATTGTTAATTCATGTTTCTGTTGCAGCAACTGATCCTTGCAGCCATTGATATGGTGGATGCTAATTCCAAATCTGGCGGGTACATAGTTTACTCAACTTGCTCTATAATGATTCCAGAGGTTTGTGCGATTTCCAAGTTAAAGTCATAACCAATGTGTTAATTCTTTTTTACATAATAGTCTAAACTTTCCACTTGCAGAATGAAGCGATAATAGATTATGCCCTCAAGAAGAGGGATGTACAACTCGTGCCATGTGGTCTAGATTTTGGACGCCCTGGGTAAGCTTCAATATTTCACTGTTCGCATGAATCACTGATGAATGTAATTTTCCACTTAACCTTCTTGGTTACTTCCAGGTTTACTCGCTTTAGAGAGCACCGATTTCACCCGTCATTGGACAAAACTAGGCGTTTTTACCCTCACGTTCATAACATGGATGGTTTTTTTGTGGCCAAGGTACTGTTGCAACTTATCTCATCATGTACATAGACTGCGATGCACAAGTATTCATGCGTATCATTTGGAGTTGTTTTAAACGAAATAGAACCAATACCTCATTATTGGAAAGAACCCATCTCTTCTTCTATCTTCTTTTTGAAAAAGGTATATAGAAGCTATGAAAAGTACCACATCTAACACAACTGTTTATTTTCTACTGGTGAGGTGTGGTTCCCAGAACTTGTTTTCCGGATATCTTAGATGGACGTATCAGTATTTGTTCTTTGAAGATTTGTGGAAAATACTTAAGATAGCTTTGTTACATCTTTGCAGTTGAAAAAGATGAGCAATATGAAGCAACCACCCAAATCATCAGAGCCATCAGAGACAGTGGAACAGGCGCCTGAACCTGTTGATGGCAGCACTGATGAGAAAGTCCAGCCAGAAGTAAAATCCCAACAATCTAAGGATTTTAGTGGTCCTAAGAATGACAAAGACACCATTCAAGTCAATAATGGGGGCAATAACCCATCAAAGCCCAACGAACGGAGGCCGAAAAGGAAATTTCCATCTAGAGAAGAGATAGCCCAAGCCAGGTAAACATTATACACTGATGACATGATATTCATGTTTTTTATATCTGGTTTTCTTATACGATCTGTTTCATGTTTTGCATCTTTGCAACTGTTGAGTTTTTATTTTCTCAGTTAGCCACAGTATCATATGTAAATCACATCAGATCTGCATGTGGGTTTAGCTTCGTTTGTTTTGCAAGGATGATGGTTAACTCTTTCATATGTTATTATATTTCTGTCTTTCAGAGAAGAGAAAAGGAAAGCCCTGAGGGAAGAAAAACCCAGAACCAAGAAAATTAAGGGTGATAGAAAAGAAAAGCGAAATACTTGAATTGGGAGCTGAAACCTGTTCAGAGGAATTTTGTCGTCAGTCTTAACTTTTTTTTTTTTTTTTTTATCATGCAAAAGAAATATTTTCAATTTTGTTCCATCCATATTATATGTAAGTCGAAATGTAAGGATCCAAATTATTTAGAAGAGCAAATCTATGGCTTGGTGTTGTATTTCTGTTTGTACTGTGTTGTGATCTACATAATTTTCCTAATTATTGCTGGTGAATTTAGATTATTTTTTTATTGGACTAATCCCCCTAGATTTCGAGCCAAAGATGTTGATACTAGCCTCCCTTTTTTGCTTTCATCACATGGGTTTGTGTTTATTCGGAGACATTTAACAGTCGCAATGTTTCAACACAAACATTTTGATGATTCAGATTTCACAAACATGTGCTTTATTTGCAAAAGTTGCGACATATTTGACTTACAGTGAATATGAATATGGACATTGTAGGCAGATTGTAATGGAGATTGTCGCATCAATTAATAGCTGCCAGGTGGAATTTCTTGGATGCTGAAGGGTTGAATCCGTTGAGCTCTGTAAGAAAGTTGAAACAAGCTTGGAGTCGAAAGGTCTGTCATGAGATACTGCACACATTGCTAGTGTTTTTGGGTCCACTTCATCTACAACTTCACCGTTCAGTTTATCTGTGTCTGGTTTCATGTTTATGCGACGAACATTCTAAAAAATTTCTCCCAAAGAAGAAGTCTCGACGCGGGTTCATTCTCAGCGATATTATCGTTTGCTTGATGAACAAAGGCTCTACAAAGTGTCTAGGATTGCGACTCTACGAGGCATTTTCAAATATGATTTTTGAGTGAGGTATAAAGATGTAGAATGTGTGAATTTGAAATTAGGGTTGAAAATTTCTAACCGTTGGATGATGATAATTTCTAGACGCTCAGACGTAGCGTTAGTGTTTGATGTTTAACCGCCAGCGGGTAAACTCATTCTGCACGGTTTTGTTCACATGCTGACGGATTTTCTTGGTCCACAAGATTTTAAATCAAACATGCGGCTCTTGTTGGTCCATAGTCAATAAACACATAAAATTATGGGTTTGTTCACCCATTTTTCATGTTTGTTAAGTGTATAATGGGAGCAAAATGAACAAACTTCATATTACGTTGTTACGTTGAGTCCATACAAACTGCCCTTCCAGGTGGTCAATAAATTCCAAGGTTACCAACACATTTGGTATTCCTCCGGGGAAATTGAGAATCCCCCTTTAGCAGTCCTGTTTATATTTATTATAATCCGTAACAACCTAGAGTCGAGCCATTTACATAAACAATGTGTGGTACCAATTCTCATTCTGTAATGATTTTGAAAGAATAACCTCTCTTTTCTTCTCTCCCGCGGCTCCATTCAGGAAATTTTCTTCTTATTTGGTCATCTCTACCCCTCTCTCGCAAGGAAGATAAACCATCAGTTGAAGCTTCAAGTTCTCCAAATGTAAGTAAGTGGATGATGGAAGCTCTAAGTTGTATTAACCCCCAATTTTATTGATACTGAACTTCTTTACCTTCAAGTGTTTATTGTTTAGTTGGATGATTTTGATTTCTGGGTTTTAGTTTTTATGCCGTATTTGTTAGTTAATAATGGTAGCGGGAGTGGCAGTGGTAATGGTAAAACCAATTTTTAATAAGCTTTAAATTGCAAGTAATGCAAGGATGCAGCAACCAATTTGCATTTCTCTTGAAGACTTACTATCTTAAGTTATCATTAGCAGATAAAGATTTGATAATTTCCATGAATTTAGTAGTAAAACCTTCAATTTTTCCTTGTGGGTTTCAGGTTTGTTGTTGCTTCCCGGCGTTCTTTAGGTCCTTTTAGGCATTTTGATTGAAATTTGTCTTTTTAGTTGGTTTTTATGATCTCACTTCGCTGTAAGATAAAACAACACAAAATGAGAAATTCATGGGAATGAAACAAAGAATGAGACTAAAATGATGCAATTATATTGGAGATGTCGACATGTATGTTTAAAAGATTTTTTTTCTTGATTGGATTTGTAGGGAAAGTAGCTTCCCGTTACACTTAACCAGTAAAATCTTTGACAGCGATCAAGTATGATACTTTACAGTTCATCTCATGAGACGTAACATGGATGACTGATACCTTGTCTTGAACGCTTACAATTTTTGTAGCATTTTTCATGTGCACATAATGGTATATATTATATACATTTTTTTCTGTACAACTTTCTACTGTTATTACCAAATGCACACTTGACGATATAGAACGAAAGCAGTTGAATTAACCAAAACCTGTACACAATAATGTAACATTCTGATCAATTATCTGAAACCTTTGTCGATGTGTGGTGGACACCAACAATAGCATCATCTGGAATGTATTTACCCCAGAACCAATGTTTTTTCCATATATTGTTCATTTCCTCAATTGGCACATTCTTTGTCTCAGGCAACAAGAAGAAAATGAAGAGAGTCATTATCAAGACGAAGCCTCCAAAGAAGAAGAATAGACCAAACTTCATGTGACAAAGCAGGGTAAGGAATGCTTGGGCAATGATAAAGGTAAAGAACATGTTGACTGATACGTTGATGGCTTGTCCTGCTGATCTTATCTCTAGAGGGAAGATTTCACTTGGAACCAACCAACCCAAGGGTCCCCATGACCATGCAAATGCCGCAACATAAGCACAGATCAAGACCAATACTAGATATGAGCTCGACTTCGACATGGAACCAACCCCTTCTACACCGAATTTCATTCCTAGTATGACTCCTACTAAAATCTGCAGAGGTATTCATATATGCAATAACAAATTAGTATTATATTTAACTTGAAAAAAAGACACGAAGTTTATTAGTGCCTTACAAACTTTGTGTATTTTTACCTGACAGATGAGCATCTGAATTCCACCTTCGAGGAATAACATTCTTCGGCCAACTCTATCAACTGTGCCAATAGAAACGAAAGTGGCAAACATATTGACGAGTCCTGTGATAACAGCAGACATAAGGGCTGCATCATCTCCGAAGCCTATAGTCTTAAAGAGGACTGGTGCATAAAACATGATGACATTGATACCAGTGAACTGTTGGAAGAACGGAATCATAATGGACATGATAAGTTGAGGCCTGTATCTTGGCTGCAGTATGTTCCTCCATGGATGTTCAATCTTCTTTGCCGCTTCACTTGCCTCGATAAGGTCTTGAAATTCTTCTTCGACTTCTTGGTTTCCTCGGATTTTCTGCAACATACTTTTAGCCTTCTCTTGATGACCTCTTTCGAGGAGTGAATTTGGGGTATCTGGAAGGAAAATGGCACCAACAGTCATGATGAGTGCTGGTACAGCTGCTAGAGCCAATGAAACTCTCCATCCATATCCACCCTTGATCTTGGCTGTACCGTAATTCACCAGATTTGCTGCCAATATTCCAATTGTGATAGCTAATTGAAATCCCATGTTGAGGGCTCCTCTCAGTTTTGCAGGTGCCATCTCGGACAGATAAACTGGAACCGACTGGTTGGCGTACCCTACACCTATACCGAGTAATATTCGGCCGAGGATGAGCATCGTGACATTCGTGGCAGCACCGTTTAGGGCTGACCCAATTAAAAATATAATCCCTCCTGCAAGCATTGAAACTTTTCTCCCAAATATTCTTGTTGTTACTGAGGCCGCAAATGAAGCAACTAAAGCAGCAATGTACAACGAAGATGTGAAGCTTGTTAATAGCTGACTATCAAATTTGCAGTACTGATTTGTTCTACCGGTATTATCTTGCATTTTTTTGTATACTGAAGGAAAGAACTTCTCCAGAAACACATCCATGGATGTTACTCCTCCTGAAATTCCCAAGTCATAACCGAAGATGAGACCACCAGTTGCGGCCACCAGACAAGTCATGAGCACAAACATGGTAATCTTCCCACCATAATCCTTTGTATCTGCTTGAATTGCCATACCTCCTGCCATTTTACTGCGATATATTATATAAATGGTCTTTTTATTTTCTCTTACAACCAAACTTCTAAAGGAAAAAAATCTTGGTAATCAGCACTTCAATAATTCTGCTGAGACACTCAAGATATTCCTTCAATGATTAAAACTGAAGGTGAAAATGAGGATGAGGTTTTGAAATCTCATATGCTGTTTATATATCCTGAAAATGTCATCTAAAATTATTCCTTGTTTAGCTATTGTTTTTGTTCATAATTAAAATTTTACTGAAAATAGTCATTGCCATTATCCATATGCTTATCCATTTTCTTACAATTACTCTTGGATCACTAGTTTTTAACCCCTAAACTCTATCTTTACCTAAATTGTTTAGTTGCATAAGTGGATTTACAGATCTATCTTTTTGTTCCACAGCTATATGCCCTCTCTCTATTACAAGATAAAGGATAACTTAATTAGTTACTTACAATCTAATTAAGAAATTTAACAAGCAAGCTGTAAATTTATAATATACAGCTGTAAGAAATTTATTAGCCGAAGATGCCAACTTATGCTGGTCTGGTTGGATGATAAGCAAACTAAATTAAAGTATGTTGTTTGTTGGATAATCTCACCATAGGTAAATATTTATAATTATTCTAAAAGTACTAAAAATAGAATAATTTTCGTAAGTGTTAAAAACTCATGATCAGTTCATGTGAACCAGCCTAAAAATTAAATAATAAAAAAAAATCATGGCAATTTCACTAAGAACATGCGACTAAACAAGAACTATGAAGATAAAAAAACGATGATGGTGGTTTATGGATGACCTGTTGGACATATCCATAGACTTGTCCATAAAGTGTATTTCTAAATCTACTATCAGTGTTATCACTAAGACATACTAGAATGCTAGCTTAAAAAAGTATACATCCTGTCGTGTGATAAGACAATACTCTTTTAGAGGAAATAAAACTGTCATAAGCACAGAAGGAAGTGGGAAATGAATAGGACTATATACACACATTAACACCGTGGATAAAATCAGAGGTTTTAAAGGCCAATAAGTGAGATGAGGAAGCTTCAACACATAGGATGTAGAGATACGAAGGTGTATGTTCTGCTTGTCTTTGCCTTCTTTCAGGTGTAAAGTGGTCATAGAAGGCACCGTTTAGCATGATAGAAAGATACAGTACAAAGTAGTTACTTATTGTTTGGCACCGTTTGGCATTAAAGCCTAGTCTAGCCATGCATTTGTAAGAAATAATAACTCCTGCTTATCATAAATCTTAGTTTTAGAGCAGCAAGGTTGATCTCATGGGCTAACATGACACAATCAGATATATACTTGTCTCTCTGGGACAAACACGTTTTGATTTAAGAAAATCAGCTTATCCATCCAAGGCTTAATTCGGGTGGCTAAAGTCTTAGTGATTACTTTATAATTAAAATAAGCTACAAAGAACAATAGGTCTGAACTGGCGTACCATATTTTGGAGATAAGAATTTTA
Organism: Papaver bracteatum; assembly: GCA_023529315.1. Lineage (NCBI taxonomy): Eukaryota > Viridiplantae > Streptophyta > Magnoliopsida > Ranunculales > Papaveraceae > Papaver > Papaver bracteatum. Next base: position 4,065,329 of record JAJJWX010000811.1, on the reverse strand, counting down.
TATCTGTATTTTGAATTCTCATTCGATTCTGTGTACACTGATGTTTGCGTAAACAGCCAAGTTTTGTAGGTGAATGTAACTGTGCAAGTGTTAGTTGTATGCTAGGCTTCACATAGGTGTTTGGTTGCTGACTTTCCACCAAATGAAAATCAATCAGCATAACCATGGTTTTGAATTAAAACCATTGGTATCATGTAGGGGTTATGTCATAAATGTGAAAATGGTCTTCATAGGAAATAAACTCGAAAGGCCTGAAGGCCCTGACAGAAGTTATGCTACACATATAGAGGAAATTTTCTACGTTTCTTCTGTATGAACTCTTTAGGAACAACCATAAATCTATGACATGAACTTCATTAACTGGTAGGATTTAGGAATTCAAACCCAAGCCTTAAAATTATGTCATATCACCATGGGAATTATTATGGTTTGGGTAGAGTTACTGGAATTTTGAACTGTAATCGACAAGTCAACTTACATGATGTAATGATAATTAGTCAGTTTCATTTGAAGGAAAAGTAGCTACTCGTTGTATTCAGTTGATATAATCTTTGACAACAATTAAGTTTGAGATGATCTCCAACTAAACTTATGAGAATAAAAAAATACAAATCAACAGAATGTACATCTTGTGTGGCCTGACATAGATAGCCGATACCTAGTCCTGACCGCTCAGAATCTTTTATATTGCTTTCAACTGCACTATTTTTTTTCTCTATTCAAGTTTCAACTTCTATGTACAGTCAATTGCTTGCAGCAACTGCTATTGCCAGATTTAGACTTGATAATATGGAACCAAAGCAGTTGAGTCCACCAAAAGCATGTAGGTTGACAATGCGATACTATGATCAGTGATCAGAAACCTTAGTGGATGTGTGGTGAACACCAATGATAGCATCATCTGGGATGTATTTACCCCAGAACCAATGTTTTTTCCATATATTATTCATTTCTTCAATTGGTACATTCTTTGTCTCAGGCAACAAGAAGAAAATGAAGAGAGTCATTATCAAGACGAAGCCGCCAAAGAAGAAGAATAAACCAAACTTCATGTGACAAAGCATGGTAAGGAATACTTGGGCAATGATAAAGGTAAAGAACATGTTGACTGATACGTTGATGGCTTGTCCTGCTGATCTGATCTCTAGAGGAAAAATTTCACTTGGAACCAACCAACCCAAGGGTCCCCATGACCATGCAAATGCCGCAACATAAGCACAAATTAAGACCAATACTAGATATGAGCTCGACTTGGACATGGATCCAACACCTTCTACACCAAATTTCATGCCGAGTATGACTCCTACTAAGATCTGCAGAGGTATTCATGTATACAATAACAAATTAGTATTATATTTGTATAATACCTATCTGTAACTTGAAAGAAAAAAAAAACATGTATTAGTGCTTTACAAATTTTGTGTATTTTTACCTGGCAGATGAGCATCTGAATTCCACCTTCGACGAATAACATTCTTCGACCAACTCTATCAACTGTGCCAATAGAAACGAAAGTGGCAAACATATTGACAAGTCCAGTGATAACAGCAGACATAAGGGCTGCAGCATCACCAAATCCTATAGTCTTGAAGAGGACTGGTGCATAAAACATGATGACGTTGATACCCGTGAACTGTTGGAAGAACGGAATCATGATGGACATGATGAGTTGAGGCCTGTATCTAGGCTGCAGTATGTTCCTCCATGGATGTTCAATCTTCTTTGCTGCCTCGCTTGCCTCAATAAGGTCTTGAAATTCTTCTTCGACCTCTTGGTTTCCTCGGATTTTCTGCAACATAGTTTTAGCCTTCTCTTGATGACCTCTTTCGAGGAGTGAATTTGGGGTGTCTGGAAGAAAAACAGCACCAACAGTCATTATGATTGCTGGTACAGCTGCCAGAGCCAACGAAACTCTCCATCCATATCCGCCCTTGATCTTGGCTGTACCGTAGTTCACTAGGTTTGCTGCCAATATTCCAATTGTGATAGCTAATTGAAATCCCATGTTGAGGGCTCCTCTCAGTTTTGCAGGTGCCATCTCGGACAGATAAACTGGAACAGACTGGTTGGCATAACCTACACCTATACCGAGTAATATTCGTCCGAGGATGAGCATCGTGACATTTGTGGCAGCACCGTTTAAGGCCGAACCAATTAAGAATATAATCCCTCCCGTAAGCATTGAAACTTTTCTTCCAAATATTCTTGTTGTTACAGAGGCAGCAAATGAAGCAACTAAAGCCGCAATGTACAGAGAAGAAGTAAAGCTTGTTAACAACTGACTATCAAATTTGCAGTATTGGTTTGTTCTACCGGTATCATCTTGCATCTTTTTGTGTACTGAAGGAAAGAACTTCTCCAAAAACACATCCATGGACGTCACTCCTCCTGAAATTCCCAAGTCATAACCGAAGATTAGACCACCTGTTGCGGCCACTAGACAAGTCATAAGCACAAACATGGTAATCTTCCCACCATAATCCTTTGTATCTGCTTGAATAGCCATACCTCCAGCCATTTTAATGCAATTTATAAAAATTGAAAGAGAATTTTCTTTTCTTCCACAACCAAACTTTTACGGGAAAAAAACCTTGGTAAGCTGCAGCTTAGTAATTCTGCTGAGACGCCTAAAATATTCCTTCAATGATTAACTGTGAAAATGAAAATGAGAATGAGATTTTAATGCCTCGTATGCTGTTTATATATCATTTAAATGTCATCTAAAATTAGTCTTTGTTTAGTTGCTGTTTTTGTTCATAACTAAATTTTTACTGAAAATAGCCATAACCGTGTTTGATCAATGCTTATCCATTTTCTGAGGACTACTCTTGGATCAGTAGTTTTTAACCCCTAGACTCTATCTTTATCTAAAATGTTTAGTTGTATAAGTAGATTTACAGATATATATTTTTATCCTACAGCTGTATGCCTTCTCTCTGTTACAAGATAATGATAACTTAATTAGTTATTCAGAATCTAATGATAAGCAAGCTGAAAGAGATTTAGTAGCCCAAGATGCCAACTTATTCGCTGTTTGGATGGATAGATGAACAAACTAAAAAAAGAAAATATTATGAAAGTACGTTGTTCGTTGGATAACAAATATAATATGTCATTGATTTCAAATCAACTGTAAGTATAGGGAAAATCACACCATAGGAAAGTATCTACAATTATTCCTGATAAAATGTTAATTTTTTTTTATTTTTTAAATATGGAATCATTGTAGTTCATTATCATTTGGTACCATTTGGCATTAAAGCCTAGTATAGCCATGGCTTCTGTAAGACATGACCACTTCTCATTATAAGCCTTAGAGAGCTTAGACATGTCAAGTTTGATGATAGCAATGTTGATTTTTTTTTTTTTTCTTACAATGTGCACTAGCTCATGAGCCGACATGGCACTAGGATGTAAATATATTACTTTGTATTTTCTGAAACCAGTTGTAAGACTTTTTCATTCCATTTTCTGCATCATATTATTGATATGTTAATTCACATTCGACTCTGTGTACATTGATGTTTAGGGAAACAACCAAGTTCTGTAAGTGAGTATTTTAGTTGTATACTGGACTTAGACATAGATGTTGGTTTTTAGCTTTCCACCATATCACATTCAGTATAAGCATTGGTATTTGGTATTATTTAGGAGTTAACTTCATGATGTGAAAATGGCCTTCATAGGAAATTAGCTCAAAAGGTATGACACGCGTTATGCTACATTTGCAGAGAAGATCTCTACATTTCTTCTATAAGAATCTCTTAGGACCTTAAATCTAACGTGTGAATGTCATTAAGTGGTGGGTTGAAGAAACTCAATAACAACCCTTAAAAATCTGTTATGTCACCACGGGATTATTATAGTTTATGTGGAGTTACTGGAATTTGGAACAATAAAGAACGAGTAAGCTTGCATGATGTAAACAAATTAGTCAGTTGGATTTGCAGGAAAAGCAGCTACTTGTTGTATTCAATCAATCTATGAGTACAATTAAGTTAGAGACACTGTTCATCTCAATTTATCAAAAGAAAAAACAACAACAGATAGTACATCTCATGAGGCCTGACATCGATAGACAATACCTAGTCTTGACCACACAGAATTTTTTACATTCCTTTCCAGTGCATTTTTTTTCTCTATTCACAACTTTTATGTGCCGTCAATTGCTTGCAGCAACTGCTATTGTCAGATTTGAAAATCTGCAACCGAAGCAGTTGAATCAACCAAAAACAAATATGAGGACAATGACCACTATGATCAGTAAGTAGAAACCTTCGTGGATGTATGGTGAACACCGATGATAGCATCATCTGGGATGTATTTACCCCAGAACCAATGCTTTTTCCATATATTGTTCATTTCTTCTATTGGTACATTCTTTGTCTCAGGCAGGAAGAAGAAAATGAAGAGAGTCATTATCAAGACGAAGCCGCCAAAGAAGAAGAATAAACCAAACTTCATGTGACAAAGCAGGGTAAGAAATGCTTGGGCAATGATAAAGGTAAAGAACATATTGACTGATACGTTGATGGCTTGTCCTGCTGATCTTATCTCTAGAGGGAAGATCTCACTTGGAACCAACCAACCCAAGGGTCCCCATGACCATGCAAACGCCGCAACATAAGCACAGATCAAAACCAGTACTAGATATGAGCTCGACTTCGACATGGATCCAACACCTTCTACTCCAAATTTCATGCCGAGTATGACTCCTACTAGGATCTGCAAAGGTATTCATATATGCAATAACAAATTAGTCTTATATTTGTATAACACCTGTAACTTAAAAAGAAACATGGAATGTATTAGTACTTCACAAAATTTGTGTATTTTTACCTGGCAGATAAGCATCTGAATTCCACCTTCGAGGAATAACATTCTTCGACCTACTCTATCGACTGTGCCAATAGAAACGAAAGTGGCAAACATATTGACGAGTCCAGTGATGACAGCAGACATAAGGGCTGCATCATCTCCGAAGCCTATAGTTTTAAAGAGGACTGGTGCGTAAAACATGATGACGTTGATACCAGTGAACTGTTGGAAGAACGGAATCATAATGGACATGATAAGTTGAGGCCTGTATCTTGGCTGCAATATGTTCCTCCATGGATGTTCAATCTTCTTTGCTGCTTCGCTTGCCTCGATAAGGTCTTGGAATTCTTCTTCGACTTCTTGGTTCCCTCGGATTTTTCGCAACATAGTTTTAGCCTTCTCTTGATGACCTCTTTCAAGGAGTGAATTTGGGGTATCCGGAAGGAAAATGGCACCAACAGTCATTATGATTGCTGGTACAGCTGCTAGAGCCAATGAAACTCTCCATCCATATCCACCCTTGATCTTGGCTGTACCGTAATTCACCAGATTTGCTGCCAAGATTCCAATTGTGATAGCTAATTGAAATCCCATGTTGAGGGCTCCTCTCAGTTTTGCAGGTGCCATCTCGGACAGATAAACTGGAACCGACTGGTTGGCGTATCCTACACCTATACCGAGTAATATCCGGCCAAGGATGAGCATCGTGACATTCGTTGCAGCACCGTTTAGAGCTGAACCAATTAAAAATATAATCCCTCCTGCAAGCATTGAAACTTTTCTTCCAAAGATTCTTGTTGTTACAGAAGCAGCAAATGAAGCCACCAAAGCAGCAATGTACAAAGAAGATGTGAAGCTTGTTAACAGCTGACTGTCAAACTTGCAGTACTGATTTGTTTTACCGGTATCATCTCGCATTTTTTTGTATACTGAAGGAAAGAACTTTTCCAGAAATACATCCATGGATGTTACTCCTCCTGAAATTCCCAAGTCATAACCAAAGATGAGGCCACCAGTTGCAGCCACCAGACAAGTCATGAGCACAAACATGGTAATCTTGCCACCATAATCTTTTGTATCTCCTTGAATAACCATACCTCCTGCCATTTTTCTGCGATTTTAAAACAACTTTGAAGGTCTTTTTAGTTTCTCCTGCAACCAGCTTCTATGGACAAAAAATCTTGGTAAACAAAACTTCAGTAATATTGTTGGACTCAATTTTCTTTAACTGGAAAATTTCTAATTCTTTCTCGTGTTAGTAGCGAGGGTGAAAATGAGGGTGATGTTTCAATTCAATTAGATTCAGTAGTTTATATGTCATCAAGTTTAATCTAAAATTAGTCTTTGTTTAGCTGTTCACAGCAAAATTTGCTGAAAATAACCATTTCTTATACTGATCAATGCTTATCCATTTTCTTTTGACCACTCTTGGATCACTAATTTTTAACCTTTAAATTCTTTCTTTTACCATGAATGTTAGTTGGATAAATGGGATTTACAGATATAACTTTTTATCCTATAGCCGTATATCTCTTGATTAGAAGATCAGAATAACTACAATTATTTTGCTGTCTGATGATAAGTAAACTAAATGAGAATTAATAGCCCAAGATGCCAACTCATTTTTGATTTGGTTGGTTGATAAGCAAACCAAAAAAGAAAGTATTATGCAAATAGCTTATTTGCTAGAACGCAAGTATGTACATATAAATTCTCCGGTACTTTGAATAAAGTATTTTGCTGCCATGTAAATTTCTCCGTTCTTTGTGTTTTAGCTTCTGTTATGTTTGTTTCTGGTTTCTGATATAATGTCCGCAAAAGTTACTGCCAAAGCAGGTTCAAGTGTCTTACATGAATCCGACTGTCTTACATAAAGAAAGCTGGGCCAGGACGGCCCATACAACTTAAGCATTCAGTTAGCCAGAATGTTTTATGCATCTAGCAGATCATCTTCACTTGAAAGCACTACATTAACAGCTTCAAATCAACAACTACGCCAAATCCTTATAATTGCTTCTTTCCATTGAATTCAGAAGTTAGAACTATCAACAACTACTGATTCTTTCCCTTAATTAGAGTTTTTCAAAATATACGGGATATTCACAGATTTGCAAGTCATTCACCAGATTCACCTGCATCAATAAAGATCCTTCTAGGCAGCAACTCCTGAAACAAGAAATCACCGAGAACTTAAAAATAGCATGGCCAATATTTCTGACTGATTAGTTTCTAGGCATCACCGACATCTGCTAAATTTTCAATGTTAAAGTGAAATACGAAAGAATTTTTGGGACAGCTGCATATCATGGCATCCCAGTGTCATATGAACATCATTTTCAATGTTCGGAAGCACTATCACAGGATCAGCCATACCATTGCAACTGATAATTCCGTTGACCCTGTGATAGTGCTTCCGAACCAGCAGAGAAACAACAAAAAATACTGAGAGTTCTGGGGCGCATAATTGATAATTCAGGCAAGTTGTGGGTACGAAATACCGCACAACTATCAGATATGCGAAATGACGATCACCAAGACTAAGCAAAGACGACCGCATACAACATACCTAGAATGACGCATCAGATGACATCACCTAAATCACGAGTAAAGTGTGAAGAGTCGCGTCAATGATTAAGTCCATGCGACATTGACGCACGTCAGATCCGAAAATAGGGGCTTTATTAATTGTCATCCACTATGTAAACTCCTACATAAGGAGCCAAGCAACCATGTATTTGAGAGAGATCTTTTTGAGAGTTTAGACAAGATATTTAGGAGAGAGAAAGATTATTTGCTCCTCAAGTTAGAGTTTTCTCATAACTTTGTATTTGATCTAAAGATTTTAATAAAGGTTCTTATGATTCTTGTGATGGTTACCATGTCACCCAAAAGCCATCTTAGCCAAACAATCTCAGAGGTATGAGCTAAAGCTCTATACTCAACAAGACTAGAACGTGACACAACAGATTGTTTCTTGCTACGCCAGGAAATAAGAGAATTACCAAGAAATATGCAATACCCAGTAGTTGATCGTCTGTCAGTTACATCTCCTGCCCAATCTGAGTCAGAATATGCACGAAGTCGCAGGTCGAAACGGATGAGAAATGTAACCCTTGATCTGAGTACCTTTGATATATCGCAAAAATGCGAAGAACAATGAAAGATAATGTGGAGATCGCGGAGCGACATGAACTGACTAACAACATGAACGGCGTAATGATGTCTGGTCTCGTGATAGTTAAATAATTTAAACTCCCAACTAGCTGCCTGTAAAGAGTAGGATTTGGAAGAGCCTTGCCTTCAATAGGATTGAGCTTGACATTCAATTCAAGAGGTGTGTCTGCAGATCTTACGATCAGTTAAACCAGCACGATGCAAAATGTCGAAGCATACTTGACTTGTGAGATGAAAAATCCGTCAGAAGAGTTGTCAACTTCAACTCCAAGAAAATAACGCAAAAGACCAAGATCTTTCATTTCAAAACAGGAGTGTAGATAAGATTTAAGAGCTTGAATACCATCTAGGTCACTTCTGTGATAATCATATCATCAACATAGAGTAAGAGGAGGATCATACCCTTACTAGTTGATCGCACAAACATGGCTGAGTCGTAAGGGCTTTGAGTGAAGCCATACTTAAGAATTGCCGTTGAAAACTTTTCAAACCAAGCACGAGGGCTTGTTTCAGCCCGTACAGGGCCTTGCGCAGCTTGCAGACTTGATTTGGAGCATGATCTAAGCCAGGGGGTGGTCTCATGTAAACTTCTTCCTGAAGATCACCATGAAGAAATGCATTTTTAACGTCCATTTGATGAAGATTCCATTTTCGAGTAGCGGCAATAAAGTCTGAAACTGTAGTCATTCTTGCAACCGGGGCAAAGGTTTCTTCATAATCGATACCATACTCTTGAGTATAACCTTGTGCCACCACACGAGACTTTCTTCGATCTAATGTACCATCTCGATTTAGTCTTAACCTTGTATACCCATCTGCTTCCTACAACAAAGTTTACCATGAGGCAAATCTACCATATCCCACGTGCCACATGTTTGTGAGCAGTTAGTTCTTCTTTCATCGAGTCTTGCCAATCTGGTATTACTAAGCCTCTCTGTAGTTTTTAGGTTCATGTTCGATAAAATAGTTGTTAGAGAGCAGTGATAATCGAGTACTTAGTCATGGACGTCGAGGTCGATGAGAAGCGATTGAGCGACTTTCATGAACAGGATCCTCATGTTGAGTTGCTGTATTGGGATCTTCCATAGAGTGGTCAATAACAATTTCGTGGGTTCATCATGTGGAGATTGAACAATATTACTATCAGAAGTACTATGAGAGGTTGGAAAAGATAAGAATTCATCACCAAAGGGATCTAAGTATGAAAAATTTTCTACAGAAGATGCCTTACTACTAGGAAGGGACCAAAAGGTATCTTGTCCCAGAAAGTAACATGACGAGAAATGCGCAATCTCCTACTTTCTTATCATAACATCTATACCCTTTCTCGCTCTATGCCATAACCAAGAAACACACAAATGGTGTTCTTTTTACCAAGTTTGTTGCGTTCTCTTTCTGTAAGAAGAACAAAACAGGTGGAACCAAACACACGCAGCTCTGAATAATCTGGTTGCTTACTATATAAGCGTTCATAAGGAGATATACCACCTATAACAGCAGTAGGAACTCGATTAATAGTATAAACAGCAGGAGAACGGATTCTCCCCAAAAATTTGAGGAAACAGAAGAGGAGAGAAGTTGTGTCCTAGTTTGTTTCTATGATGTGTCGATGCTTACGTTCTGCAACACCATTCCTGCTCTGGTGTTTCAGTACACGATAACTGGAGTAAGGTACCCTCGCATTTCGAAACTCTTTGAAAGGAGTGGAAATGTATTCACCTCCCGATTCGCTCGGAAAACTTTGATGGATTTTTCGAATTGGGTTTTGATCATTTTAGAGAATTCAGTAGAGATTCTTAAGAACTCGATCTAGATTTAAAAAGATACACCCATGTATAACGAGTGTAATCATCAATGAAAATAACATAATATAAAGCTCCTCCTTTTGAAGCAATAGGAGACTTTCCCCAAACATCGAATGAATGAGATCAAAGGGTGCGAGAAAGAAAGAGTAATACCGTTATTAAATGGAAGAGCCGGTTGTTTGCCCATCTTACAAGCAATGCAATGAGGTTCTTTGTCTAAAGGAACAGAACCTAACAACCCTTTACTAATCATATATGAGAGTCTAGAAAACGAGACATGACCAAGCTTAGAATGCCAAGAAATAAAAGGAGATATTGTAGAAGGTAACGTAGAAGCTAGAGCAAAGAACAAGTTTGTTATTGGTTTGAGGAATGGCTAGAGACTCAGGAGATAAAGACGACCAACTCTACGGCCTATCCCAATAAGCCTCTCCTGTTTTCGGATCCCGTATAACACAACCATGAAATGAAAAGAAGATATTAAAGCCCTGGTTACATAATTGACCAATAGAGATAAGATTCATCTTAATTTTAGGAACAAGAAGAACATCTCTATATGTATCTTGTTTGAAATCTTAACACCCAATATGAGTGGCAATGATTCCTGACCTGTCTGCTGTATGAATCCTAGGAGTAACAATAGGTTTCATCTTCTCAAATAACTCCTGAGTTATATGTCATATGATTTGATGCTCCTAATCAAGAAACCAAATCGGTTGAAAAATTACTCAAGGAACCGAATAAGTCATTTTACTTGTAGAGTTATTACCAATGGAAAGAGCTTGCTTCAACATTTCTTGAATATCTGCCAAACTTGTTGTAGTTGCAAGGTTGTTTGATGAATCGTGTGATTGTTCTAGAGCTGGTGCAGCAGTATCATGTCCTGGAGAATAATATGATGGAGCAAAGAAGTGCCAAACTTTCTCTTGTTTCTCATGTTTCTTGAAGAGGGTGAAGTGCAGTTTCCTACAATGTGTCCATATTCCTTGCAGTAATTGCACTGTGGTGTACCTGGTGGAGGTGTTGAGTTTTGCATTGTTAGCCTTTGAGGATTACTTTGAGAACTACTGGTGTTCACAGGTGATGGACAATTCTTTGCCAGATGTCCATAATTCTTACAAATTATGACACTCCATGCTGAGAGAGATCACGATGAGTTGAAGGTGAAAAATTTCTCTGCGAACTGAAGCTTGAATTAGAGTTTGGTCGAAAAGGGACTGCAAAAACAGCTGGAATATCTGGTTTGATTCTTTTGCGCGTCTCTTCAGTAATAAGTTCAGACAAAGCACTTTCTATTGGCATTGGATTTCTATGAAGGATAGAGGCTCTTCTGATTCAAACTCATCTCTTAAAGCCATTAAAAGTTGAACAAGTCGTGATTCTTCCCTGTACTTCTGCCACTTAGATTGTTCATAGATTACTAAGGGTGTGGTTGTAGGATTTCATAAAGATACAGACAACTATATTTTATGGCAACACACTAACTACAGAAATCATACAAGATATGAAAAGATATAGAGTATCTTGCAATATATGCAAGATGCGATATACCCTGTTGATGGTGAATTTCTTTAAAAAGCTAGCTTATAATTTTTAATAGTTTTCCATCGTTCTGATTGGAATTTTGGAAAGTTTAGGAGTTCAGATCTAAAAAACAATTTCGCTTGATATAGTTTTAAGTTCATCGAGGATTATTTTTTCATTTAGTGTAAAGAGAAGATTTTATTTTAAGAATAAAAACAGGAAGAAAGAAGGTGAAATTGTCATATCCGCACAAATGGGCGAAAGAAAAAACAATCAACATCAAATCTAAGAGCAAACACAACAGAAGAACAGATGCAGAAACCAAGCAGGTGCCGAAACACAAGATGGACGGAAGAGAGTCATCAAAATCATCAAAGCAAAAGAAAGCAGTAGGAGAGTGCAGTGTAACATAATAACAAAAAAATTTATCAATGATTTTCATGAAGGAATCACAAGAAAAATACACAAGCGCGACTTTGAAGGAAGGAAAATAATGATAGTGGATAAAATATCTCCCTTGAAGGAATGGGAAAGGCATGAGATAACGTTCGCAGCAGAAGAGATACCGGAAGAGAACTTAAGCCAAATAGACAGTAACTGCAGTGCGAAAGGAAAAAAGTGAAGGAACAATAGCATCAGAGGAATGGGCGATAGATAAAACCTTGGTAGATACGGGAAGTTCGGTGGATATTTTATTCTATCGCGCTTTAAAATGTATGGAATACAAGGATACGGATATGACACGTTCAACATACAACATTCATGGTTTTAACAAAACGATCACAAAGCCAAAAGGAGAGATAACCAGGGAATACTATTGGGAGAAATAGAAACACATGTAACATTGTGCGTAGTCGATGTGGAATCACCATACAACATGATGTTGGGACGACCATGGGTACATGCGATAAAAGACGTAGCATCAACCTCCACTAGTGTGTACGATTCCCAATACCAAGTGGAATAGGCGAAATCAAAGGAGATACTAAGAGTGCGAAAATTTGCGGCCAAAAGGATGTAAAAAACTATGAAGGACGTGCATAAAAGCGAAAAGATCGGATGAGAAAAGCAAGACAATTAAGGAAGGAAGAAGAATTAAGAATATACATGATAAGGGCACAAAAAGGTAGAGGAATACCAAACGAAATTCCGGAGAAAGAAGGCGACCAATGCACGAAATAAAAGAACAAACACCACTAGGTTAACCAAAAGAGAATTTCACCGTGGAAGAGCCGACAAACGACATAAATGTTGGAATGGAGGACGAACCAGAAATATTAAAGATTGGTACTAAGATGGGGAAAGAAGAAGAACATGAAAGAACGATCAACATCTTGTGCGATTATAAAGACATTTTCTCTTGGAGCATAGAAGAAATGCCAGGGATAGATCCTTCTGTCGCATGTCACAAGTTAGATATCAATAAGAACGCACGACAATTCCAACAAATAATAAGAAAAATAGCAACAACATGCCATACTCAAATAGAAGCAGAGCTACAAAAGATGCTTGAAGCGGGAATAATAAGGCCAGCGAAGTACCCGGATTGGATAAAAAATATGGTGGTGGTGCCAAAGAAGAATAATGTAATAAATATTTGAATGAGTTAAGATCAATCTTTGGCCCTTATCTTGATTTTGAGCGTTTTGCTCCTTTTTGTCGTTTTTCTTCCACTTCTCTTGGACTTGGGCGCTTGGATACTTGGAATACTTATCTTCTTAGTTCTTTTCAGCACTTTATAGCTCCTTTGTGGATGATTCACCTATTAGAGGCAAATAAGAGAAAACAAGAGTAATAATACGAAAATATGCAAGAATAATAGCTAAAACAAGTATGGAATGGACACTAAAATCATATGAATTATGCACTTATCACGTTGTCAGTACAAATTCCAAAAATAATTTGGAGGCACATATGCAGGAAAGATAACTGATTTGCAGACGCACTGGCTTTCATTCCTTCTATGTTAGTCGATCCAACTATGAGGTATATAAATATACATACGCTCTTTTTGCCCTCTATCAAAAAGGAAGAAGAAGAAGACGCAGACATAATGATAGTAGAAAGCATAGAAGAAGAGCAAACAAACAAAGATGTAGATTGGAGAGTCTAACTTCATTTATATTTGGAGAAGGGAGAAATTCCAAGAAACATATTGGAGGCACACAAGCTAAAGAGTCGAGCTACAAATTACGAACTAAGAGATGGTATACTTTACTGAAAGTCTTTCCTTGGACCACCGCTTAGATGTTTAACGCGAAAGGAAGGAATGGAAATCCTGAAGGCATTACACTATGAGGATGCAGGTAACCATAGTGTAGGAACATATTTAGCATATAGAACAAGGATACAAGCATTACTGGCCCTACATGCATGAGGACGCGAAATAAGTATCGAGGCGGTGCGAAGAATGCCAACGTCATGGAAAGAAGATACATGCACCTGGAATGGTGCTAAGCTCATTAACAAGTGTATGGCTATTCACAAAATGGGGTCTAGATATTTTAGGTCCATTTATACCAGGAACATGGCAGAGGAGATACTTAATGGTAGCAACAGTTTACTTCACAAAGTGGGCAGAAGTGAAAGCAGTGCAGCATATTCGATACCGAGATGTGTTCACATTTATATTTGAAAATATTATTTGCAGATTTGGAATCCCAGTACAATTAGTTTCTGATAATGAAAAGTAATTTGAGGGCAAAAACATATAAATGTTGCTTAACGCGTTCAAGATTCAAAGAGTAAAGTGTACTCCTTTATACCCGCGGATCAATGGAAAAGCGGAGGAAACCAAAAAAACAATTGCAGATATATTGAAAAAGAAGTTGGAAGGATACAATAAAGGATGGTGCGAACAAGTGCATAATGCAGTATGGGCATACATAAAAACTAGGAGAGAAGCTACAGGAATGTCACCTTTCTGCCTAACATATGGAATATAGGAAGTACTACCCACTAAAGTCATCATTCCTACAACTAAAAAAGAAGCATGAGAAAAGAACCTGAACACAGACTTGATCTTAACGAAGCTTGATGATCTGGAAGAACATAGAGAAATTTCTCTACAACATATGGAAAATTACCACAAAAAGATAGCCCGAGAATATAACAAGCGCGTCAAAGAAAGATAATTCCATCCAGGAGAACTAGTGTTGCGAGAAATACCGCCTTATCAGAAAGAAGGAGATGGAAAACTGGAGAAAAGATGGGATGGACCTTACATAATAAAAAGGATAGTTGGAAATGGAGCATATGAGTTGATGGATCCTAAGGGGAAAAGCACAAGACGCAAACTTGAACATCCATGGAACAGGTTATATTTGAAGAAATACTACCCGTAAATCATGCGGTAATAACCGCACACATGAAGAAGGCAATTACACGCGACTCAAATGAAGCACTAATAGTTGAGTTTTTCACATTCAACAAAGATGTACAAATCTAGCAAATGAATAAATTTAAAGACTTCTTTTCTTTATAAATAATTCATATCTCAGGAAAAAGGCAAAAATAAGACCTTATAATAAGACCTTAATAGAAGGCAACAGAATTAACGACTCTAATTAGGGAGGCTAGGCATCCAATTGTGGCGTGCACCCTAGTTCGCATACAACAAGAGGCAATAGTAAGACCTAACGCGTGTCATGGTTGGGGAAAACCTAGTTAGCATGACTTGGGGGGAAAGATGCATCGACCCTGAAACCTGAGTCATGGAGATTTGGGGTGAAACAAAAACCCATCCAGGAGAGGCGCTTAAGTCGAAAGATTAAGGTGACAAGGTCTCTCATATGGAGTGCAGAAACTCGATCAGGGCGTCGGGGTACACAGATGAGTCAAGAGTTCATGGGGCGTCTGGAGCGTACCTGGCCGCTCTTGGAAAGTCCTGACTATGATGCACTCGGTCCTAAAGAAACCCCATTTAGGACGCGGTCTTGTAACCACAATCCATATCGGCGGAGGGATAAGAGGCCGTGAAAATAACTGATTGTTGCATTACTGGATGGTAAGATCCCACCCTAACCCGGTAGGGTAAGCTTCCTTGAATGTGAAGTCAAGGGGAACATAAGGACGTCACTCTCCATTAGGGAGCTGAATTGTATCAAAAGAAGCAAATATCATGAGGCGTTTTAGTGACGGGGGTAATAAGACTTGTCGTATTTGCGCGTCAATACATCCTGTAAAGGAAATAATATGAGAAGTTGGTAAGGCGATATCAATGGGTCATTACATGGAAATGTAAAGACTACTTGCGATTTCGCTGAATAGAAGAAACATTATATCTTAGGAAAAATAAGACCTTTACTTAGGGAGGCTCAATAAAACCTCATGAAAATTATAAAATTGGAATTAATATTGTTTTGCAGGAAATAATGAAAGAGCAAATGACGCACGGACATACTTGCAGATTGAAAATCCAAAGCGTATTTCTTACAAGGAAAATAATAAGAGGCAAGTATGGGAATTAACAAAAAAAAAAAGATATTATCCTCCTTGTTAGAAATGAGTAGCAGAAACAAAAGTATGCTTCACAAATACATATCCGAAGACTCGTAAGTAGACACAAAGGACTAAAGAAAGGGAAAACTAAGCATCATTAGAAGGCGCGTCTTGGTTAGTTGTATCCTCATTATTGGGGTTAACATCAGAACTAGGACCTTCGGAGGAACCACCACCTGATCCGTCCTTTTTAGGATGATTTTCTTAAAGGGGAGCTTCATCATCTTCTTCATCATCGCTCACATATTCATGATCACTGTCGGGTTAGGAAGATTGTCATCATCGCTTACATCAAGTGGTGCCATATTTAACAAAGGAAGCGAGTTGTTGAGGAAAACTTTGTTTGCAAAATCTTGAGCCTTAACATGAGCTTTACGAGCGACACCCTTCTCAGCGTTCCTTATTCCAATATCCATGAAGTTTTCAAGATACGAGAACCTCCTATTATCTCGGTCTCGAGAAGAGATAAGTGCTACTGATAGTCTCGCGCGTTCCTTATGGACCTTATCCAGATCTGATCTCAAATGGGAGATGGTATATTGGTGTGATTTCTTAGATTATGCAAAAGAGAGAGATTCAATTATTATCAGAGCGACACTTTCACAGCTACAAGATATGAACAATTAAAAAGAACAAGTAAATTGAGGCAGCTAGCTTAATGTGACTACCTTCCTTCTGAGAAAGAAGATATTGAGATCAAGCGAAACCACTATATTTCATACCCTCCATAGCCTTATCAAAATCATCACCAACTAAACCCTTAAGACGAGAGCAAATTTTCTTTTCATCCTAAGAAAGAGAAGAATTTTACTTCATAAAGATATCATGAGACTCTCTTAGTTACGTATGTTGTTCTCGAAGTTGGTTCATCTTCACAATCAAATTTATCTTACTTTGGATGATCTTTTCATTCTCTACAGTTAATTTCCTCATCGACTCATCATGCTGATTTCTTAGTGTGCGAAGAGATTCCTCTTGATCATCACAAGTCTTTTGGAGAATAAGGTATTGACGAGTAACCATCGCCTCTTTCTTCGAGAAAGACCGCTTCTCTGCGGCCTGTACCTAATTCTCATATGATAAAGTTTGATGTCTCAAATCAGCACTACACAACAATCCATATAGATGGGAAACTTGAAAACCCATCAGCTCATTTTGACTAACTAAACAAAGATTCTCATTTTTTAGATTTTCAATCTGGTCAAGTGAGTATGAATGGTCATTAGTTAATTGATCTATTTGATTCCGCAACTTCTCACTATCCACGCGAGCATCTTTAGTAGAAGATTGAAAGCTAAATCTCTCCATAACACGTTTCTGGTTTAGATCTTAACATACGCATGAAGGAATTCAAAACATAGATGCAGAAGTAAAATACTCCTTAATGATCCATGAAAACGAAAAGATAAATACCTCTGAGATCTTGGTTCTTGCTGCGAAGAGCTTCAGATTCGAGGGTTTTGGCTTGAAGTTCCCCCTTTTAATTTGATAAGTTCCCCTTCTAGTGCGGTATTCTGACGAGAAAGCTCTAGTATGGTGCTACTAGATTCAGAAAACCCTTCAGCTAGAACCAGGCGGCGACGAGACTCCTAAAGAAAAATTAAAATGAATGTAAAAATAAGGTAAGAAAGCACTAATAGAAAAACACAAGCAAAAAAGTACTTACCAGGATATCAAGAGTAAGGTGGACTCTTGGATCAATTTGAGAGAAGATTTCACTCCTGGTTGGTTTGTTTGGTGGAGAATCACATAACAAATTAGCCAAAGAATTACAAATGAGAAGCTTAGAAGGATCATTGATGAATAAGTGAGCGGTGTTAATGATATTTGACAAAGTTTGAGTAGCAGAATCAACTTCCTCAAGAGTCACCTTATCAGCATAAGCAGCTTTCACGGAAGAAGAAGTAACCTTAGAAGGAGAAGGGAAAATCACAGGAGAAATGAGGTCTTGAGAGATGGGTGCGGATGTATCCCCTGCTGAAGCGAAAATATTTGCTGATGGAGGAAAATTCAAAAAAGTAGAGACGGTCTGATCCACCATTGGTGAGGTTACATTCTCAAAAGTGGAGATTTCCTCTACTACATTATCAATTAGAGTATCACCTTTAGGAGCAGAGGTTTCTTTCAGCGAAGAAGAAATATTCAAAGGAATTGAAGCGATTAAACCTTGTGAGGCAGCATCATCATTGACATTAGAAGGAATATCAGTGTTCCTTTTCTCACACTCAAAATCAGGAATGACAAGACTAGTGTTGAGCATTGGGGCTTGGCGAACTCTTTTAACTTTTGTTTTCTTCTCGCCACAAATCTCACACTCAGAATCCTACGAAGAATAACGCAGATAAGAAATAGAGGCAACAATATTGTTTTACAAAAAAGAAAATATTTCTTACTCCTTTGTTATGCGAATGCTTCCTCTTGAGAGATTCCTTATCTTTCAAACTTGAAGAAGATATAGGGTTAGAGACTGTAATCTTGTTATTACCAGAGGAAGAACTTTTGCTGCAATATAACCAATATGGGAATGAGAAGAATAATGGCAGATCAGCAATGGCATATGGCGGTTAAAAATCTAGGGAAAAGGAAGACAAAAGAAGAACAATGGTAATAAGATATACTAACCTTGGAAGAGGATCCATAAGAACATCATAGCAAAAATCAAGACTTCGAGAAGATGAGGGAAAATAAAATTTCGAGAAGATGAAGATGATGAAGATTTGCAGAAGGTTCACAGAGACTAGAAGGGAAGATGAAGAGAAAATATTATCTCTCCTCGACTCAGTTAATAAATAGGTAAAAATATGACCGGTAAAACTCAGATGTACCGGTAGAAAGAGGTAAGAGATCAACATGTGTAGACGGTTACACCGAAATCACGGGAATATGTCGACATATAAGAATATGAAAAGATAAACGAGTGCGGACAAACAATAAATAAAGTTCTTCATACCTCTCATTCTCCCAAAGAACGATATGAGGAGAGGCAAAATGTGGGTACAAAATACCGCACACCTATCAGATATGCGAAATGACGACGATCACCAAGACTAAGCGAAGACGACCACATACAACATACCTAGAATGACGCATCGGATAACGTCACCTAAATCACGAGTAAAGTGTGAAGAATCGTGCGAAAGTAAAGAAATCATGCGTCAATGATTAAGTCCATGCGACATTGACGACGTCAGATCCAAAATTAGGGGATTTATTAGTTGTCCTCCACTATGTAAACTCCTACATAAGGAGCCAAGCAACCATCTATTTAAGAGAGATCTTTTTGAGAGTTTAGACAAGATATTTAGGAGAGAGAAATATTATTTTCTCCTCAAGTTATAGTTTTCTCATATCTTTGTATTTGATCTAAAGATTTTAGTAAAGGTTCTTATGATTCTTGTGATGATTACTTAGATTTTCATAGATTTTACTAAGGGTGTGGTTGTAGGATTTCCTGCAACTACACAAGTCAACAAAATCAAGACGCCAATTGGATAGGCGTTTAGGTTTTACATCAAACTAGCAGCAGGAGAACAGTTCTTCACTTCATTTTCTTCTTCTTTATTCTTCCTTCTCAAACAATTTTTTTTCCGAATGGCTTGATTGACGGGGTTACAGTACGTTTTTCATTCAGAGAATAAAAAGGTTTAAACTTGTTATTTTTTGTGATTCTACTGGTAGTATTTTCGTCGATTTTCATCAACAAACAAACTCAAGGTATGTGAAGAGCTTTTGATTGATTTTTTTAATTTCGATTTGGGTTTTAAATGAGTGGATTGGGTGGAATATGATTTTTTTTTTTTTGATCGGTCAAATAGAAATTTCATTGAAGGAAGGAATTTAAGTGGGGTGCCTTGACCCAATGATTACAACCGAACAAAAAAGGGAAACCGAAAGGGGATTCGGCTACCCAAATAAAAAAAACACAAAAAATTATGGAGGTCGGTGTAATGAATCCCATGGAGAGATCACCGTATTTGCCGTAAGACCTAACATTTTTGTATTCAATTCCGCCCAAAAGAACGCTTGTAGTTTGATATCTCTAATGAGTCTTGCCAAAGTTTTCTTTTTGTTATCGAAGGTTCTTGCATTTCGCTATTTCCATATACACCACCATACAACAATCGGGATGTTATTCCATATTCGACTAAGTCTTTCATCTCCACAATTAAACTTCAAATCCTTCATAGATGTAATGATATTAGGGTCATATGACCATCCAAAGTGTCACCCTTAGACAAAGTAATCCCATATTCTCCGAATTCTCCAACAACTATAAAACAAGTGCGAACTCGATTCATCGTCTTCCTCACAAAAATGACATACACAAGAAACATCCATACCTCTTCTTAAAAGTTTATCCGACGTCATTATCCGATCATGAGAAAGGATCCAAAGAAAAAAATTGATTTTGTGAGGGTACTCACTACTCCAAATAACATTGATTGGATAATTCGGCTCATCTTGATCGCGATTGTCTTTAACTCCCTCCTTAATCGTATATTGACCATGATCACTACCAACCCAAATCCGGGTATCCATAACCCCTTCTTGAATAGAGATTGAGGAAAAAAAAATTGATATAGATAACATTTCACTAGTAATGGTTTGAGAGTATCTTTGCCTAGACATAAATTCCCACCTTACACCACCTTCCATAAGTTCATACATACTAGCCACCACAAACTCCTTGGTCCTCGAAGATTCATAAGCCAAAGGATACATATCACATAATCTTCCTTCACCAAGCCAAGAATCTTCCCAAAATCTAGTTTCCTTACCCTCTTCAATCTTGAATCTAATATTTTTATTAAAATTTTTAAGCTCTTTATAGATATTAAACCACAAGATACCACCTTTCGTTCCTTTGGGTTGGAGAGTTTCCCAACCGGTAAATGTTTTGCTAAATTTTTCCACTATGATTTTCCTCCACAACGCATCTTTATCTACACCAAAACTCTACCACCATTTTTTTAGCAAAGCCGAGTTCACTTGCTTAGTTCTTATTATACCAAGACCACACCTTTTTCTTTTGGTTTTGAAGACAATTTCCAACCAATATTATGAATTCTTTTCTTATTTTCATCATCCTATAAGAAATTTCTCACAACTCTATCAATTTTCTTAGTTAAGGAGCAAGGAGCAAGAAAAATAGAGAGATAATAAATGGGTAAACTAGCTAAAACGCTTTTGATGAGAGTTAGTTTACCTCCCTTTGCTATTGTTTTTTCATTCCAAGAAGTAACTCTTTTCCCACAAATTTCAAATGTTCTTTCCCATTTTTGAGTTCCCCCAACCTTGTATCCCAAGGGAATACCAAGGTATATGCTAGGAAAACTTGCATACTTGCATCCTAGCATGCTAGCATAATTTTCAACTTCCTCCTCGACCGCGACCCCAAATAAGCTACTTTTAGAGAAATTTATCTTCAAACCCGAAGTTAACTCGAAACAAAGAAGAAGGTAACGAAGGGCATCGACTTGTTCTATCTTAGCATCAAGAAATATGATGGTATCATCGGCAAATTGCAAGTGATTTATTTTTGTTCCTCCTTCTTGACCGAAAAACCCTAGATTTGATCAAGTTCTTGGGCTTTGCTCAACATACAACTTATGACTTCACCAACAATAGTAAAAAGAAAAGGAGAGAGAGGGTCTCCTTGACGAAGTCCCTTTTCACTACCGAAGTAACCGAACCGAGAGGGTGGAATATGATGTTATATAGCACTTTCTTAAGGTTTTAATTGAAGATGTTGATTGAGTTGAAACTTTGTCATATGAACTTAGGGTTTAATTAGGGCACAAATTTATTATGGAAATTGATTGATAGTTATGCTATGATTTACGGTATGATTTAATACGATTTATAGTTGTAATTTGATACATGTAAACATGATTCATTTAGGTACTTTTTATGTTTTTTTATGAGTTCGAAGATTATTGCTATTTGTGTTGTTTTGGTATCGCTTTAGGTGAAATTGATATATTGTAATATGATTTAGTGTGGGAATTTTCATATGTTGATTGTCCATCCTTTAATGTTTGTTTAAATAGAAAATGGAGGAAATTAATTTGAGTAAGTTTGAGACATTATCTCAAAGAAAACGGACAATCAAGCATAAATGTGATAGTTTGGGTTCATGATCGTTTAAGTTTAGGAGTAGTTGGTCAAGTGTGAATGAGTTATACAACATATTGGTTATAGAAAACCCTCAAGCAAAGGTGCTTCTTCAGACTTGTGGTTTTTTTTCTTCGGTATTTCAATTTAATTTCAAGTATGTGGATCAAGGATTAACTGAAGCTGTATGTGAGAGGTGGTAGAAGAAGACAAAAACTTTTCATTTTCGTGAGTTTGAGATAGGTTTGACCCCTTTAGATTTCTTTCGATTGACGAGTATTCTAATTGGAGGAGATAAGAGAATTCCATAACTTCCCACTGACACACTCACAACTAAAGACTATGAAGCTATGGACGATAAATATTTTCATCATTTGGAATATAGAAAAGCACATAACTTGAAACCTGGAATTTATAAACCAAAGTCAAGTACTATACGTATCTCTCACTTGGTTAATTACATAAAAAGTAGGCAATCGACGAGGAACAACCCAATTTACAACACCCCGATTATCGAGGAATTAACTAGAATGTTTTTGCTTTGGTGTATCAGTTCTTTTTTGTTTGTAGACCTAAGTGGAAAAGTTGATAAACGTTGGTGTCTAGTGTTGGATAATGTAAATGAGGTTGGGACTTATGATTGGGGTACTCCTACTTTGTGCAATTTGTACAAATGTTTGGATGCTTGGAGTTCGTGCGGGAATAAAGATATGGGTGGGATATGGATGATTTTAGAATTCTGTTAATATTTTTATTTTCGTAATTGTCAGCCAGTATTGAAGGAGAACTTAAGAAATGACGCCCTAGACTGTCACCCTGCTATTAGTCTATTTCATGACACGAACATTCAGGACAAGGGGCAAAGAGATCTTCACAAGCATTCAGTCAGTGATGCTCAAAGTCAGATTGACATGAAAATGGGTAGTATGGTAATTTGGGACCCATGGTTTACGGATAATGAACTCAGACAGTCGAAAGAGTTTGAAACTGCACTTGAGTTGTCTAAAAGGAGAATTGTTTTCAAGGATGTAGTTAAAGGAACAATAGTTTCTGCTTACCTGGCTGAGAGATGTATGAGGCAGGTAGTTTGGAAAATAGAAATCCCATGCAACCCTCCGGAATTGGATTCAATATATGATGATAGTGGTTTGTCTCAGCTGCGTGATCAGTATTATGTTATCCCTGATGAGTTGTATACCCGATTCTGGCTGAGTAAAAGTGTTGGGGCTTTGATGACAAAAACAAGAACCATCTTTTGGGGACTACCCAAAAAAAAATTGGGGACTACCCATCAGTTTCTGTGGAGGATATTAGAAGTAATATTTGGTCATCTCTTATAATTTTTTTTAATACCCACTTTACCCTTGATGATAAACTTATTTAGTGATTAGTGATTAGTTAAAAACTGATTAGTGATTAGTGTTTTATAAGTTGGATTGTTTTTTTTTTAACATTTTTTTTTTGAGAGATAAGAAGAAGAAGGAAATAGGAAGAAGAAGATGGGTGAACCCAATTTTTTTTTTTTGAGTTTAATAACCGTGTGATATGAGTGATTCATGTGATGATACCTTAGATCTTTTTCTTTATGAGCCACAACAAGAGTATGATGTTTTGGGTACTCATGGATACTTCAAATTTAGTTAATGGTGCTTGAATTGGCCAAAACATTCCTAAAAATGAACAATTTACAAATTGATTTCCGTTTGGTTTACAAAGTTCGGCTACAACATTTGAATTATCGAACTCATCTGCAAGTGTAGTTCGGTTAATGTTTCTAAAACACAGGTAGCCGAACTCAGCTTTAATGGAGTTTTTTGTTTCAAAGAAAAGTTCGGTTAGGAAAAAAAAATTACGACGTAACCGAACTAAAAGTTCGGCGGGAAAAAAATGAAAAAAATTGCGACGTAACCGAACACAATATATAAGTTTTCAGAGAAAAGTTCGGTTAGGAGAAAAAAATTGTGACGTAACCGAACTAAAGTTCGGTTAGGAAAAAACAAATTTCTATGTAACCGAACTAAAGTTCGGTCTGTTCTAAAGATGAAAACAATTCCAAATTTCTAACAGATTGATGAAGTTTTTCAATTTCCCCCATTATCTCATTTTCAATCTCTTTTTTCTAAACTTTAAACTAATGGTTATTAGATAGTGGATGCTAAATTTTGTTTATACAAAAGCCTTACTAGTCGCTCATCTATATGAATGTTTCCTGATTCCGTTTATAAACCATGTAGTGTGTTTGGTCTCACACGCTATATTCATCATCTTTTTTACAAGATAACTTGAGAGAAAACCAGAATCTTATGCTCAGTTTCATGCCTACTTCTCTCTGCAACTTACATTTTCAACTCATTTTAATGATTACTTCTCTTTTTTGCAACCAAAAACGAATGACAAGTAATGGGTTTGTTATAATTTTGATTTTGTTTTGTTAATGATTTTAATTAAGCTATATATAGAGAGGCGGATGTGGTGGTGGTTCAAGGTGGTCGGTGGTGGTGAGCGGCGGGGGTGATGGGAGGAGGTGGTTATATATATAGGTGGTGATGAGAGGATGTCGTAATATATATATATATATATATAGGTTAAGGATAGGTTAGTCATTTCCACATTTTAGGACACCCCTTATCATTGTAGGGTGGACATTTATATCACTGGATAGTCCCCAACTTTTTTTGGGTAGTCCCCAAAAGATGATTCAAAAACAACACATGAAAGTACCCATGACGAGCTTGGTGTGGGCAACGTTAGTGTTGCTTGAAGTTTGCTGCCTCAATACCCACCTCCTAGCATGAGACATGTTTTTGGGCATACCAAAAAATTACTGGCCATACTCAAGGTTCGGCTCACAACTTTTTTTTTTGCCTAAGTTTGCTAGGTTCGGCTCACAACTTGTGAGCCGAACCTAGACAAAATGTATGACCGATAATTTTTTGGTATGCTCAAAAACAGCCCTCCTAGCATGGCATCACGATCATACACATATGGCCCAGTCGGAGAGGCCATAACACAACTTCCCCAAATACAATGGGACGTGCCTTTTTGCAAAAATTCTTTTGAAGATCTAGTGGAAGTGCCAAGGCCATCAACGAATCCATATGATTTTTCTCAAATCAATGCCACATTGGTTAGTGATTTTAAATTTCGTAATGGTTTTTCATTTGAATTTTGGTTCTTCTTAAATGTTGATGACTTACAAACATATCTTTTTTGTTATCTATAGGATGAGTTGAGAAATTATGCCGCCGACGTTTACTGGTGCAACCAAGCTACTGGACAGAAGGTGTTTGATGAGTCAAAACTTCGTGAACTACACAGTATTCCTCCAGCACTTCCTTCTTCTCAAACATCTGGTGGTGTCTTCAATTTGAATGAAGAAGAACATCTCCGTAAACGTCATCATCAACCCCGCACCAATATTATGTACCGTCCCGAGTGGATAGTCATGTACAAGAGGACAATAAACTATTCGCACCCTGACAGTAAGACGTTGTATTTCTTGGCTTCTGGTTGCACTTTTTTGTTTCTTAAGCTTGGGTTGCATGTCAATTGTGGCCATTTTCTGTGCTAATTTTGTTTGTGTGCTATGTGTTGTTGTATCCTAAGGACGACTGTGTTGAATTAAATGAATAAGATTAAACATTAAAATGTATCTTTCATCAATGAACACTTTTCGTTCTATTCAATCAACAAAGTCTATGAAAACATTCGAGTTTGAGACGTTGTCCGTCACAATTTATGAAAAGAAAAAAAAAAAAATACAACAACAGATAGTACATCTCGTGAGGTCGGCCTGACATGGATAAACCATTCCTAGCCATGAACGCTCATAATTTTCATATTCCTTTCCAGTGCACATCTTTTATTCACTTCCCCCCCCTCGCTTTTCAACTTTTACAGCACTATCTATATCCATTGCTTGCAGCAGTTGGGATAACTACAACACGCACAGTGTGATCAGTAATTGGAAACCTTCATGGATGTATGGTGGACACCAATGACAGCATCATCCGGGATGTATTTACCCCAGAACCAATGCTTCTTCCATATGTTATTCATTTCTTCAATTGGTACATTCTTAGTCTCAGGCAAGAAGAAGAAAATGAAGAGAGTCATTATCAAGACGAAGCCGCCAAAGAAGAAGAATAGACCAAACTTCATCTGACAAAGCATGGAAAGGAATAACTGGGCAATGACAAAGGTAAAGAACATGTTGACTGATACGTTGATGGCTTGTCCGGCTGATCTGATCTCTAGAGGGAAGATCTCACTTGGAACTAACCAACCCAAGGGTCCCCATGACCATGCAAATGCCGCAACATAGGCACAGATTAAGAACAATACTAGATAAGAGCTCGACTTGGTCATGGATCCAACACCTTCTACTCCAAATTTCATGCCCAGAATGACTCCTACTAGGATCTGTATACACAAAACACACATTAGTATATTTTTGTATAACACTTGTAACTTGAAAAGAAATAACATGGACAAATTTTGCCTATATTTTACCTGGCAAATGAGCATCTGGATTCCACCTTCGAGGAACAACATTCTTCGACCAACTCTGTCGACTGTGCCAATAGAAACGAAAGTGGCAAACATATTGACGAGTCCACTGATAACAGCAGACATAAGGGATGCATCGTCGCCAAATCCTATAGTCTTAAAGAGAACTGGTGCGTAAAACATGATGACATTGATACCAGTGAATTGTTGGAAGAAAGGAATCATAATGGACATGGTGAGTTGAGGCCTGTATCTTGGCTGTAAGATGTTTCTCCATGGATGTTCAATCTTCTTTGCTGCTTCACTCGCCTCGATAAGGTCTTGGAATTCTTCTTCGACTTCTTCATTTCCACGGATTTTCTGCAACATTCTTTTGGCTTTCTCTTGGTGACCTCTTTCGAGGAGTGAGTTTGGAGTGTCTGGGAGGAAAACGGCACCAACGGTCATTATGATTGCTGGTACAGCCGCTAGAGCCAAAGAAACTCTCCATCCATATCCACCCTTGATCTTGGCTGTGCCGTAGTTAACAAGATTCGCCACCAATATTCCAATTGTGATGGCCAACTGAAATCCCATGTTCAGTGCACCTCTTAATTTTGCTGGTGCCATCTCCGACAGATACACTGGTACAGACTGGTTGGCGTACCCTACACCTACACCGAGTAATATTCTTCCTAGAATGAGCATCGCGACATTCTCAGCAGCACCATTGAGGACCGAACCAATTAAAAATATTATTCCTCCTACAACCATTGAAACTTTTCTCCCAAAGATTCTTGTTGTTACAGAGGCACAAAATGAAGCAACCAAAGCCGCAAGGTACAGAGAAGAAGTGAAGCTTGTTAACACCTGACTATCGAATTTGCAGTACTGATTTGTTCTGCCTGTATCATCTTGCATTTTTTTGTATACTGAAGGAAAGAACTTCTTCAGAAACACATCCATGGATGTTACTCCTCCTGAAATTCCCAAGTCATAACCGAAGATGAGACCACCAGTTGCGGCCACCAGGCAAGTCATGAGCACAAACATGGTAATCTTCCCACCATAATCCTTCGTATCCGCTTGAATTGCCATACCTCCCGCCATTTTACCAAAATTCTAAAAAGAACTTAGAAGTGCCGGGCAAGTTGCTGCTTATATAGACACCAATGCAAAAAAATGGTAGTCTTTCGAATTTTTCTTTGCTTTGTAACCAGCACTTCAATAGTACTGCTGAGACACCACCCTTGATATATAAGAACAAGATCAATGAATATTTTTTTTTTTAATGATTTCTTACCTTTTCTGTTAACCTCAAATTTCTTTACCTCGGATTTTTTTTTTTACTTTGTTCTTCCTCTGATTAACAGTGAGGGGTGAAAATGCATGAGGTTTCAACGCAATCATATCATTCTTTATATACGATGAATTTTTATGTTAAAAATAGGGTGAAGACCCTGGTTTTTCCCCTGCATGCTTGGATCAATACCACTTTTCATGCACTGCAAACTATTTTTGGAGCCTTTGAATCTCTCCACTTGATCTGACATCAGTTTTTAGCTGTTGGATTGTATGGATATACCGAGATTTTTTTTTATCCAACAGCTGTAAGTTGCTTTAAGTGGTAATGGTGATAACTAATTACAACTTGGTTTTTAAACTTGAAAGTATTTTCTTTGGCCCAGCTTTGTTATAGGTAAAACAAAAATAGATTGGTGCAGTTGCAGTATAATGTGATAGACATATTCAACTCATTTTGATCTGTTCGAATGGCTTATCACCCTGTAAGGAGATAAGTTATATCAACTTGTTCATTTACTGGCAAAATCCAGCTTTTCTACGAAGATTGAAAGATTTAGTTATGCAATTTTGTTTGGCGAAATAAAATCTTCTACTGTGAATTCTGGGTCAAATTTACACCATGCTTACACTTTTCTGACCAAAGCAAGCATTTCAGCATAATTTCTTGCTAAAACTAAGCGACCACACTTCTTATAATTAGCAAAGACTTACATTTTACTCGTTCAAACAAAGGACTAATCTTTCCTTTCTTTTCCTTTCGTTTCAAGTTCAAAATTTTCTTATAAAATTTTCTACTGTAGAGGAATCGGAATTTGTTAAATAACTAGATGACCGCTACCACGGT
The DNA here is from genome assembly GCA_023529315.1 of Papaver bracteatum. Classification (NCBI taxonomy): domain Eukaryota; kingdom Viridiplantae; phylum Streptophyta; class Magnoliopsida; order Ranunculales; family Papaveraceae; genus Papaver; species Papaver bracteatum. Next base: position 4,036,757 of record JAJJWX010000811.1, on the reverse strand, counting down.
GGGATGGCCGACCATAAAAATTGACGCAAAACTAAATTTTGTGTACACAATTTAGTTCCGCCGTAGGGTGAAAATATTTTTTTCCTGACATGGCACGAAGATATAATTTTTCCAAATACGACGTGAAAGTATCATTTTTTCAGACATGTAGACCATGGTATATTTTTACTTTGCAAATAATTTGGTGATGATTCAACACCATATGTTGTGTTTTTCATTTTAAAATTAGTTGTTTTTTATACTTAGTCAATCATTTTATTTTTCTTGTAGTTTTTCAATTTTTTTAAAGATATGTCTAATTTTAACGCCGGGGTTACGATGTGGTCGGGCCACATCTAATTTGTATGCGGCCCTTCCTTATTTTTTGACAACTATTAAACTGAAATACCTGCCCCCTCCAAATCCCCTGAACCGTTTTACTTCTTGAGAAAAAGTAGGAAGTTGAGAAAATAAAAAAAATTTAAATAGTTAGGTAATAAAACTGATTTGGAAATTTTTTCCCATTTTATATGATGTGTCATCATTTAAAGAGGGGCCACATATTTCAAGTATGTAGCCCGACCACATCGTAACCGCACCGTAATTTTAAGCTATGCCTAATTTTTAAGGAGAAATATATAAAATTTGGAGAATAATAAAAAAAAATTGAAAAACAAAAATTTGATATCATTGTTTATGCTCATTGCATAGCTAATTTAAAGGGCTTTCCAAATATATAAAATTTATAAAAATACGACTTGTAGTTTGAAATATACGAGGTTTTTAAATATATAAAAAATGCATTTACTCTTGTGCCCTTATTTTTGGTTTATTTACGAAAATGCCTAATACCTTAATCCCTTCCTTTTTTGTTTATTTAAGAAAATGTCTAAAAGAAAAAAAGTAAAATTTGATTTAGAGGGTCAGTGTCGTCCTTTCATCGTTGAACCAAATCCAATCTTTTTGTGTAAATTGGAAAAAATGTCACCCTTCACATTGACACAAAGTCACCATATATAGAGTCCTCCCTTGCTTCGCTCGGTCGGCCTAATTAAATTACTTTTAGTAGAAGAATTTTGCTTTCAAATCGAAAATGTTATTCAACTCCCTCCTTTGCACCTCCGTACTCACCTCCCTATAATCTAAACCACACATCTAGATTTAGATTCACATTCAAGTACATGTAGCGTTCACCATTTCCCAGATGTGGGGTTTAGATTGTAGGGAGGTGGAAAAGAGAAAGTTGAATAGCACCGCCACTTTAGAATGAGGCTTCACAAACACCCTCAACGTTCATATTTGGCTTACGATTTACAAATTAAGGTGCACAGTTAGACAAAAAAATAAAGAAAAAAAGGAGAAAAAAAAAAGAGGTTAATGATCGGACTCGTAACTCCGGGCATAGTTTTGAGTACATCAAAAAATCTTATGTGGTATACGTACTTCCCAAATCAGGTTGCGTTAAAGGGACAAAAAAACATTAGTGTCTCTCATCAAAGTCTCGTGCAATTTTGAGTCATGTATCATCTATCTGTTCTCGTCCTTTTTTCATTAATGGTCACAAACCTTCAGCCCCTAAATTATGACTTTAAGAAAATTATAGTGCCTATATAAGTGAAACTCGGGATTGATATACTTCTTCATGCTTTCATATCCTCCTAGTTTTGTTTTACATACATGTATAATGTTCGGATCTGGTTCGCACTTTGAGATGGTGGGGGGAAACTAAGAAAAATATGATTAAATGTGAAAAAAAAAGAACTGCGTGTTTTAGAAGCAATGATGAATGGGAGAATTCATTCCCCTAACATGGTTCATCCTCAGCCAATTTAAGTTGGTATCTCTCCCTTCCGCAATTTTAAAGATACTATAGATGAATTTTTATTAGGAAGCTCTTTTTCTCTTCTTATTTGTAGCTATTTTCAATAATATGATATACCATCTACCTGTTATTTATAAAAATAAATAAGTGGAATTCTATCTATAAAAACTAGTAAGGACACATGTGCGATGCATATGCTTGAATTTTACTCATCCAATAATACTAAATTTGAAAGCCATGAAATTTGTTTCCTAAACCAAAAATTTACCATTCTTATTTGTACTCGTTACGTAGATAATTGAAAGAGCTTTTCAAATATATAAATTTTAAAAAAATCCAGTGTATATTTTAAAAGATATTAAGTTTTTTAATTTTTTGATCTATTTTTAAAACAATGGTAATTATGTAAATATATAAAAAATAAGGACAACTAAGTAATTTAGGGGTTCTCCTACCAAAAAAAAGCTCTTTTCTTTATATTAGTAAGATAAAATAAAAAGAAAATAAGGGAAAGAAATCGAATCTCTAGATAAATCACTAAATCAGAATGCTTTGGATTAGTAAAATGAAAGAACACTTTTCTCTGAACGACAAGATGCTGAGTGAGTTTATCAGTTTAGAGCTTTAATATCGAAAATGTTCTATGGCGGCCCTCTCAATACATTAACACTGACCATAATTTATCATTGATGTACTCCCTTTTGGTCGAAAGAATAAAATATGACATGCAAACTTAAACTCGTGGGGAGAGGGTCATTACACGTCTGGTTCCTGTTAGTAAATGGTCTTGTAAAATCCGTTTCTTCCTCGAAAACTATAATGTGATAGACATATTCAACTCATTTTATCTGCAAGGGATAAGATAAGTTTGATTTACTGGAAAAATCCAGCTTCTCTACATAGAGTGAATTGGTTTAGTTTGTAATTTCTATATTTTTTTGGGCGCCTCGGTGACTCTTGTCGCCGAGCGTTCCCTTTCGTGTACTTTTTTTTTTCTTCATGTAAATGAAATTTTGTTCGGCCAAGCGTTTCAGAACAATTTTTTGCTAAACTACTGGATCAATTTTTTGCTAACTGTTGTAAACATTTTCCTAGTATGGTTATTTTGACTACTATTACAGGCATTTGAGATCTTGAAAGTGGAAATTCGTAAGAAAAAAAACCAGGCGTTGGTGAAAATGAAATGCGACATCATTAATAACTCGAATTTGCGGTTCGATTTTCAAGTACATTGAGTTGTGTTTGATGTTGTCAATACTCTTTGTGTACTTTGAATCTCTCTTGTTTTAGCTTTACCATTGCTTTGTTACTTTTTCTAGAGCGTTTTGCTCTCTTCTAGTCGTATGCGCCTGCACATGGTTTATGTACTTTTGAATCTATTTTCTTGATATCAGTGGCCTAGAACCATTCAAACATAATTTTTTGCTACATTTTCTCTCACCTGCTACAGTAAACATTTTACTGTAGCAACCATTCAGGAAACATTTTTTTTTTCGAAAACATTTGGAATTTTGATATTCATGAAACATGATTTTTGCTTTGTGATTCGGTGATTCGTTCCGTTGGTGACTCTATATGTTTGTGTTTCAACACGTTTGTGATTTTATCCGTTTAAGTTTCTGTGAGTTGTTTAACGCACGGAAAGTGTTTGATAAAAAGCCCGAATCAGATGAGCATCGGCGGAGGGTTGTGGTGAGTCGCGTTTCGCTCCTTTGGTCATGACAAGGGAAGGACAACCATCTTCTCCCTTCCAAGACTCTTCTTCTCCTTCGGCCGTTATTAATCACTTGGATGATTCAACCTTCCATTGTCCTTTTAGGATCTTTGATGATTGCCGGATGGGGTTAGGGGTAGAGGCTTCACTCAAGTTCTCTAATTAGCCATATTCACGATCGACATTTTGGTTCTCACGAGAGCGGGGTGTATGCAGAGCACGTATTGGTAATGATGCGGACATCTATGATGCTTGGGAGGTGGGTTTAAGACACCAAGATGTGGTTGTGCGGTGAGTGTATGCACCTTCGTGCTGGAGCCGTCCCTCGCGTGATCACGGTGATACTATTGCGGGTCCCTAGATGGAAACAATGCAACATTTTTGATTCATGGCATTATCAAACCTTCCATAGGTTCCCCGGACGCGGGCATTGAAGCAATTGATGAGGAGGCGAATGTTCGACCTTAGAAGTGCTAGATGCAATTTTTAAGAAATAGTGCATTTACGATCGCTAGCATTCCTCCATCGTGTAGGCTAAACTTCTCCGAACACCGAAAGCGACGATAGACAAGATTCTGCTAAGCCTACTGAGGTAACATCTTGGATCAAATTGTTGTTATTGTCTAGCTGCACTCTAACTTTGTACTACCCCAAGAATACAAATGAAGCGAGATCTGCTAATAGAAGGAGATTACAGGCTAATAGCATAAATCGGGCCTTGAATGTGTGGAGGGAGACAAATGGCTGCCTTATCTTAGCTCGGAAGTTGTTGGGTCCATCGGGACAAGACAGTAGACAACCTACTCAAGGCACCAAGAGGAAAAAAACCAATCTTCAAGCTTGTAAGAGAAAGTTGGCTTCAGGGCACTACGCAGCGGCAGTGCGTATTCTTTCTTCCAGTGGTGTCGCACCTAATACATCAGAAACAGTGAACGAACTGAGGCGTATGCACCCGGCGGCTGAACCACCTGACATACCTTCAGAACAAATTAACGGGGCGGCAGTTTATGTGGATGATAAGGAAGTATTAGTCACTATTAGGAGTTTCCCTAGGGGGACTTCTTGTGGGAGGGACGGTCTCGAGCCCAAAGCACTTGGCGATGCTCTTAGTGGGGCTCACTGCTACGGTGGTCGACGATCTTCTAGCATCTATGGTCTGGGGTAGTTAACTTATGGTTGGCGTGTAGATGTCCATCTGTTCTGGGTGAGTTCGTGGCCAGCGCTCCTTTAACTCCGTTGCTCAAGCCAGGAGGTGGACTTAGGCCAATAGCAGTAGGCACGGTTTGGAGGAGGATGTGTTCAAAGTTGGCAGCGTCGGCGGTGGGAAAGGAAATGGCGGTCTACTTGGGTAATCATCAATTCGGAGTGGGTATCCCCGGCGGAGGAGAAGCAATTCTGCACTCGGCCAATAGGTTACTTGAGTCGAAAGGGAGGCAGGGGAATATGACCATGTTGTTAGTTGATTTCACAAACGCCTTTAATTTAGTTGACAGGAACACTCTCATCAAGGAGGTGCGGAGCAAATGCCCAGGTATCGCGAGGTGGGTAGAGTTTTGTTATGCTAAGCCCGCAAGGCTTTATTATAACGATTTCAATTTATCTTCGGCAAAGGGGGTTCAACAAGGTGATCCTTTGGGACCCTTATTATTTTCTCTAGCTTTACATCCGATGGTCTGTATGATTACTTCGCAATGCAAGCTTGACCTACAAGCGTGGTACTTGGATGATGGCACTTTGGTTGGGGATACGCTTGGAGGTGTCAAAGGCTTTAAGCATTATTCAGTCGAAGGCGACAGCAGAGGTCTTCATCTTAATATCAAGAAGATCGAGATTTTCTGGCTCGTTGTTGACCCCATGAGTTTAGCCGATAACGTTTTCCAACGGACATCGGTAGACCTTCTAGAGGGTTGAAATATTGGGAGGCTCGGTTAGCCTAGATCTTAACTTCAAAGCAGCGACATAATACAAGCTAGAGTTGACAAAACAATTTATCTAATGGAAAGTGTGAATAAACCGCAAGATCCTCAAAGTGAGCTTCTTCCTTTACGCAGATTCTTAGGGGGTGTCAAGATTATATTTTGCTATGAGGACTGCCAGCCCCTTGGCACTGCTTCAAGCTAAATCATTGTTTGATCAACGTTTGATGCTTTTTTTGAGACACATTGTCACGGGGGATGGCGCTGGATTCGGACCACTGCAACAACGTCTCTCCACCTTGCCAATGAAAGATGGGGGTCTCAGTGTATACACAATGGAAGATACTAGCCAGTATTGTTACATCGCTTCTTGTTTCCAGACTAGGGGCTTACAACGGACCATGCTAAATGTTTCCCCTGAGGAGGTGACTAGCGAGTGCTTCAAGCAAGCCTTGACAAATTTCCTAGAGGTATGTGGATTGCCTTCTTCTACCTTCAACATTAATAATATTACCCCACATCCAATGCGTTCGTTGGCAGTGTTATATTTTGATGTTGTGAAGAAGCGGATTCCGTCGCAGTACTATATGTCTAGTCGAGATTCAGTTTTATGGCAAAGCAACAGGATGCCACATGCATTGGATTTTTTTAAGGAGATTCCCATTTCTGGTTTAAATCAAAGTATAGGACCGAGGCAATTTAGGTCGGTGTTAAGTTATAGATTGGGAATACCTCTTTTCGGGGAAGATAGTACATGCTCAAGTTGCAACAAAAATATGGATATTTTCGGAGATCATGCTGTGCATTGCGCTAATGATGTTGGAAACAAATTCCGCCATGACCTCGCAAGGGATGTTTTCGCTGATATTTGTTACAAGGCTGGCGTACATGTGAGGAAAGAGGTAGATCTTGGATTATTATCAGACCACAATACGCCCTTGAGACCGGCTGATATACTTGTTCACGGTTGGGAGAATGTCCAGGATGTTTGTTTTGATGTTACGGTTGTTTCACCGTTCACTGGCGGGGGAGCGCGTACTTTTATACCCGGTCAGGAAATTTCGATAGCTACAACGCGTAAACGAATCAAATACCTGGATAAGTGTTCCACTAACGGGTACGAGTTTGCTGTTTTAGCCTTTACGACTTTAGGGGAGTTGGGCGAAGATACTATCATTCTCTTGAAGAGGTTGAAGAATTGTATCACCAATCAGGATGTTAATCATAAGATAGGAGGTACTATTTTTAATAGAATAGGTTTAGCAATTCAAAAGGGTGTTGGTGCCCAGCTTGTTGCCAGGCTACCCACCAATTTTTTGTAATCTGACCTTCTTTCGGCAGAAAAGAATTTTCTTGATTGATAAAAAAAAAACTCTTATTAGTGTCACTCATTTTAAAATTTTCTTCCATTCCCGTTAATCGGTCAACAAACACACCTTGGGACTTTGGATGAGTTTTACCGAGTTGTGTAAAAGTTATGGGTATCTTCCGGTGTATACTTCAAGACTGTTAATAGGGTTACCAGATTATGTGAGGGTGTACCAAGTCAAGTCAAAATCTATTTTGTCATATATAAAAATCTGTTTTGACTTATCTAGGTTTTGGCACACACCCCACCAAATCTGTTACCCCTGTTAGCAATCTTGGAATCAACCGTGCTATTTGGACAGCTCTTGTAAACAGCTCGGGTAGCTAGCTCCATAGGTGGCAGCCAGGTGGACTAGAAAAACACTAAAAACGTTGAACTGTTGACTTTGATTATTCCCAAAACATCGGATAGAAATTATATCTATATCTATTTGCATAAACAGATCTACAATATCTCTTCATCTATTTTTCTCCTTCTTCCTTCTGCAAATCATAATGAAAGTTTTAGAAATTTCAGTTTACCGATATTTTGGATGAATAAAACCGTCAAACGAAGTAGAGATATGGCTTTGTTCAAATTTACTGCCCCGATTCGAATCTCTTCATTTCAAAAACCCAATTGATAATTAACACTTCTGAATAATCCTTCCAGAATTTTGAGAATTCTTAATCAAAAGAACACATCGATAACTACAATGAGAAATCACTAACAGATACGCGAAATATTGATCAATCCAATCTCAGGAAGACAATATACATGTGATTTAGTACTGTTTCTTTTCTACTATGTAAAGATATCTCTATACTTATTATGTATTTTGATTACATGATTTGTGTCAATTAGGTATAAAATAATGTAAAGAACCATATATAAATACATGTTATGTTATGGCTTTCTTACCAATCGAGAAACCGAAAATTCTGAATCTATGTATCACATCAATGGAAATAACAACATGAAAATTATTACCAGAGTTTGTCCACAAATCCCCATTGTGTGATTGTATCTACAGTGACATTTTGATTTTGGGGTTCAATTTCTTCGGTAGTCTACAGTTTAAAGTTCAGTTATTTCAAGCACAAAAATATTTGAATCAAACAAGAACAAATGCTATTTCAATTTTACCTTCGTTTTCTCAAATCCAGCAAAATATTTCAATTTTACCTTCGTTTCTCTTTGGCTGATGAAATGAAGGAGAAGGAAGAAGATAATTGAATTTTATTTTATTGATTAAATTAGTTTTATTAGGAAGTCACCGAGTCAAAAGTAAGTTTTGTTTTTAGTACAACTACGCGCCACACGCGCAGCTAGCCAACCAAGCTAGCTAAAAGGCTGTTCAACAATCATTTTTGTCTTGGAATACCGAACACTTTTATTGCAAATCTTGGAAATCGACAAAAGTGAGATGGTGTTGGTGTGGACCCTTGGTTAAACTCGAGAGTGGTACCAAACCGAAATCGGTGTCCTACATGGCTGGGCTTGTTATTGACCTTATTCGTCAGGAAAGCCAAGTTACATTCCGGTGCTTTTATCCAAATTTAGGCTGCTAACGGGGTTAGCATATTGCTTAGGGGTATACCTAACAAAAATTAATGTATATTTTGTCTTATATGTATTTTGGTACCCCCAAATAAAATGATACCCCTATTAGCAATGTTGCAAATTTAGGCCCATCTATTATGTGCGGGCACGTGATTTTTTTTATAGTGGGTCTACGCAGGGTTATGTGTAAAACGTGAGTCAAGCTCGGCCAAGAAGACTACAAAGAGAAAACATGATCTTTTTAATTAACCTGGCTAAATTGAGGCATATGCCACTTAATTGGGGCCTACTACTAGATGAAAAAAACGGTCATTAAAAGGTAAAATAGAACACCCCTTATCCAACTATTTTATATAATGGCTAATTTACCCCTGATTAATCGATGTTTAGTCAGATTAAACTAGAAATCAACTAATCTTGATTCATCATCAAAACATGAAAAAAAAAATTGAAAAAAATGAAACCAGAATCGGTATATGTTCATGCTCTCGTAAACCAATTTTGGGTTGATTTTTTCCCAAAAAAAAAAAAAAAAAGAATCGGTTTTTACACATTACACAAAAAACCTATTCCAACAATCGGTATATAATCATGTTTTTATAATCCGATTGTGAGTGAAAAAACTTCCAACAATCGGTATTTAATCATGTTTTTATAATCCGATTGTGAGTGAAAAAACTAACAGAAACTTTGGATTTTTGCCAAAAGCAGAAATCGGTTTATGTAGGTGTACCATATCTACCGATTTTGGGGAACATCTATAACAATCGGTTTATGTGGACCCTTAAATAATCCGATTGTGGGCATAGCAGTTAAGAAATCAAAGGTTGTACAATCGGGTTATGTGGACATACATGTAATCCGATTCTAACCAAAAAGGTATACATAAAAAACAGTTATCTCTTTCATACAAGAATCAGGCTATGTTGACATTAACATAGACCAATTCTGGTTCAATTCAACACAATCGGTGTTTGTGATCAAGAACATCAACCTTTTCTAAACACAATCGGTATACAAGTACATTAACATCATCCGATTCTGGAAAATCCGGAAATTTTTTATTTCAAAAAAATTAAATTTTGAGTGATTGCATGTTGCTAAAACCTAATTTAGGAGATTGGGTAGCTAGAAAAGTACTTGATTCATGCCATTTCATCTACTTCTATGGCCCTCAAAAATGGTTTGTCTTAGGGGTGAAAAAGAGAAGAAGAATCGGTTGATTTTGATTTTGATTTTATGATTCTAGTTTTAGTTTTTAGTTTTATGATTAGGATTTAACGGGGACACATTTATAGTATTAGTATTTGATAAAGGGTAAATTGGTAATTTCATCTCTTAATAATCTTTTTTTTCCTGTAGTTGTAGGCCCAAATTAATCACTTTAGGCCCAAATTTAGCCAGATTAATTAACCCTTGGTTAAACTCGAGAGTGGTCAAAACCTTATGTGGTACCGTACCTAGCTCCGAAATCACGATTGAGTTAAAAGGGACAAAACACATTAGTGTCTCTCAAAATCTCATACAATTTTAAATAGATGTATTTTTCATGTTTCTATCTTTTCACGTTCTTTTTTTCATTCATTCATGATCACATTTTTCCTAATTTTTCTCGAGATATTTTTAGAAAATTATATTGTACATCAAAGAATTTCCGAAGGATAAATCTTTTTTATGCTTTAATATTTCTAATTTTGTTTGACATGTATAATGTTTAAATCTCTAATGTTGCTTGAGACAATGAGGAAATTGAAGAAATTATGATTAAATCTTTGAGAAAAAACTACATGAAAGAAAAGTATACGTTTCAAAAGCAGGTTTGAAAGAGAACAACTGGTTTCCATAACATGGTTCATCCTCGATCAACCTTAAGATGACAGTTGAAAACTTCGGCAGTTTTAAAAAGAAGAAAATATGATCCATCATTTTTCTTTGATTGTAAAATTGTTACAAGGTCTTGTATATACTTTTGTGTACGAAGATCCTAAGTTACAATACCTCTTTTATAGTTCTCAATACGTGTAACCATTTTTTGTTCAAATTTTGAGATGATATACAGAGAAAGAGATAAACTAATCAATTCATATAAAGTAAAGAAAATGAGGGTGAATTTTAGAATTTATAAATAAATCAGGATGCATGTTTGAACGAATAAATGAAAGAGTTTTTAAAAATTAATTTGAACAACGGTGCAAACAAATTAAATCCTCGGATAGCACATTTAAAAAAATATTAAAAAGCAGTTTGGTAAATAAATTTCATAATAAATTATCAAAAATATATTATTGTGAAGCTAAAGAACTTTGTTTCTGAACTGAAAATTATTTTTGCTTTTGAATAGACACTTCTGATTTCCCTTTAACAATAATCCTTTTCAAAGTTCGCTGAGGTAAGACACTTCATTATTTTAACACTCCACTTATACCAACCTAAATATGACCATTGAACCATAGACCCAACGATTATTTTTGGCTTACAATTTTAAAGATGGTCATCTAGTGATTCGACTTGTAAATCTAGCCATAGTTTAAAATTTAAAGTACATCACAATCTGATGTGATGCATAACTCGGAATCACGATTGAGCTAAGAGACAAGAAACATGTTCACACTTTTTCAGCTTTTCATATATCCTCTTCCCCTAAATCATGACTTTTACAAATTATGTAAGAGTGCGTTTGTCACCGTGACTTTTAGGCGGAGTTGATTTGGGGGAGGTAGTTGATTCTATGGGTGTTTGGCATAGCTAATTCATAGCTGATTCCATTTTCTCGGTAACCTATTTTCCCTTGTCCAATGGAAAAGAAGTTGATATCACCCCCCATGCGAGTTGGAACTACTCCCTTATTTTCCGTCTCTTTCCCTTTCTTCTCCATTTTTTCTCGTCTTCCCCATTCTCCATTGATGAGAGAAAATTCCTGAGCATAAATCTGGGTAATTCTCACTAATCTTTCTATGTTTGCATCCTTAATTCTTGTGAAGATTCCTTTGTTCTTCCTCTCTGGTAGTTGTTTTCATCATCTTCATTATTATTTTGATGGATTTACGAAACCCTAGATTTTTTGTGAACCAAAAAAATTAGGATTATATGTATATATGGGTTTCTACATAGAGGGGTACAGAAGTTCTCATGCTTGATTTGATGTTTCTCAACCAAAAGGTTAGGATTAATAGAAATATTTGTACCTTCTAGGGTTAAATTAGTTTTCATCATCAATTTCATGTTTTTTTTTCTTCCGTAAAAATATGAATGATTTACTTGTTTTGGGACGATTGATTACCTGGAAAATATATGACTAAATTTTGAGGAAATACAGTACAAGTGCATATGAGTTTTGACTAAATTTTCCACCCATTTAACTTTCATGCCAAACATTCAGTATTGCACCGGAGGTAGTCTGGTTTCCATGTAGTTAGATTTAGAAATTGAATTGGTGCCAAACGGACCCTAAGAAAAACTCGAAAAGATATTTTTTTATGTTTTTTATTTATAATTTTGTCTGATAATTATAAATGTTTAAAATCTCTAGTGTTCATACTTGAGATGGTGGGGAAAGCTGAATAAATAATGGTTAACATTCAGGTGAAACTACGTGGAAGAGGAGTATACAAATTTATATAAGTATGCTAAAGGAGAATAAAAGTCGACGGGGGAGAGATCCTTCACGACAATGTTGTTGCTCGACCGATTTTAATCAGAGATATAAAGGAGAAGCTATTTTAGAAAGAAGAACGAATTGATAAATCCAAATTTTAGATTTGATATGATTACATTTTGGAATCTTTAATAGCTTCTATACCATGCTCATTTTGTATATTACGCCTGTAGGCTTACAGTTTTAGCACGCCGAGATATATATAAGCAATATACCTCACCCGGATCATGTGTACTATTTCTAGTTTGCTTGTTTATTTACAGCGAAATTCTACATAGAGTGAAAAGTTTTTTTTTTCTTTTGATTAGTCAGTAAGAAGATATTAATTGAAAAAGAAGTACTTGATTCGGGGGTATCTTAACCCAAAAAATATAAGTGAAACACAAAAAGGAGATCGAATTTAAAATCGATCACCCAAAGAAGAGAAACAAGAACAAAGATCCAAGTAAAAATTATTGGAAAGATGTGGTTTCGGTTTCTAGAAAATCATATTCAAGTGATGCGACAAACATATATGCTAAGAAAAGAGTTATAAATACTTATCGAATTGGTTGATTGAGGCGATGTACTCCTCATTCGTTAAAGGCAATTCATCCCCCCATAGGTGCTCACGGTTCTACGGATGTCGTCTCCCAAGATACAACGATCACGCCTTGTAGTAAGTAGCATTACAATATTACTCGGCCAACGAATATTGACAATTACTGCGCTCTTAAATATGACTTTGACTTTTAACTTCAAAACTTTCTTGTAACTTGTGAAACCATAAAAAACTAAAACAAATGATGAGTATTTATAGAATCAGTTGTGACTCTACAAGGTGGAGTCCATCTATGTGCACCCGCGTTTAACCGGGGTGCACATTCCTACCCTTCTAATTAGCTAAAAATTTCTCTAAACAATATATGAGTTACCATGTTTAATGGTGACTCTCCATAACACCTATGCATGACTAGGTGTCTTATGGTGAAAGACATTACTCAAACACATCACATGGAGTTTAAATATTGAAAACCAATTTTCACTCATATAATAAATTTTAACTCAAACTTCCAACAAAGATAACCTACACCAATATCGTCTCATATCCAACTCAAAGACACCGATAAAAATCTGAGTCATGTAAAGCTATCACAATGTTAGCAGTTGAACCAACAATTTAGGGCCTATTTGGTACCATTTTTAAAAACAGTTTTCTACTGTTTTTAAAACACAAAATTGGTCAATTAACCCAATAATGATAATTCCTGGGTGAAAAAGACATGTAAAATTTGACACTGTTTAAATGGACGAGAATGTAAAAATAGTCAGGATGTAAACAGTTTAATCCTACCCATTTTCAAATACTTTTTCTTATTTTTAATTTAAATCAGGATGCATCCAGTTTCATCCTCGCTATTTTTTAAGTTTAAGCCCGGATGAATCCAGTTTCATTCTGGCTATATTTATTTTGTGTCCATTTCACCCATATTAATTTTTACTCATCCATTGGAACCATGTTTTAAAAATATTTGAGCAAATGACCCATTTTCTGTTTTTAAAACGCACCCCTTTTATATGTTTTCATTTTTCTAGTAATTTTTAAAAAAGTGTTTGGTAAGACTGTTTTCAAAAACACATTTTCAAAAATTAGTTGTAAGCCTCTTTCAAATAATTCTTTCAATACAATTCAAAAATTAGCTCTAAATAGGAATATGAAGGTCTGTACTGTTGTTTGTCTCTAAGCGGAACTGTAGCTTGAGCTCACTTCTACATCACAAGTTGAGGAGCGTGGGCACTGTCATTTGTACTGCACACAGTCAATCATTAGAATGTGAACAAGTTCCAAATCCAAAGTCTTTTCCAGTAGAAAGTACCGGGTCGATTAGAGAAAATCTCCTAAGAGGCGAACATAGGTTTTACGCCGGCCTGTCCGAGCCTTGCACAACTTGCACTACGATAAGCAAAAATACTTAACGCTACCCGCGTCGCGATTGTTTTTGTTATTGGACTAGATGACCAGTAATCATCGTGTTAATGGTATTACGAATTCTCGATGATGTGAATCAATAATGTTGTCGTTCACTCGGAATTGATGAGATGATTTTAGGATTTAATAAACTAAAATAAGATAAAAATATATACAAAAATTGTCACAAGATGAAGAGATGTGATGGGACTCAGGATTCATCCAAACTCACAACAAAAAGGTTCAAAAATTAATTCTTTTAACAATTATCGCTCAACAAATAAAAACATGGACTCTTATTTTGCTAAAGTAGATCCTCAAAACATTAATTGTATCCCCTAAGCGTAGATTATATAAACAAAGCATAACCTATCTAATTGAATCACAACTAATTTTATCGAATCATAAATCAATTTAAAATAGTGCAAAAGTCATAAAAAGAATTAAATAATTTTACCCATGTATGAAATTCGTCTTCATCCGTCGTCCCAGTGATGGGGTCTAGCTCATCATATTGGAAACACGCTCAAAGTATGATTTCATTGCTCAAAAATGTTCTTACAAGGATGAAAAGTAATAAAACAGAGGTTTGCAACGGTGAATGGGCGTTACAGAACCTCGTGTTATAAATACAGCGCTGTTACAAAGAACGATACAAGCTCTGTGTCGCTAACACTGTAGCGATACGACCCTTTTCTGATTGTCGTTGTTACTGTTGGAAAAATGACCGCGTCTGGTGGTCTTTTGTTCTTCGTCCTCTCTTTCAATGGCAGCAGCAGAGACAAGCTCTGCAACTCTGATTCTCTGCTATCTTCTAACCCCTAACTCTCCATAACCTTCTCATAACCCACAGAGCCCTTTATATACTCTACAGAATCAAAAATACTTGCTAATAACTCCGCATAATCCTCATTAATTCTCCTATGCCATTCTCGGAAATAATTTCCAATTTCATCTCCATCACGCGTCTGTTGGAGATTATCACGTGTTTTCTTGTGTTGAAAAACTCTAAACACGTCGAATAAACATCCCAGCAGCAATCAAACTCCCTAAATACACATGCAGTCCTTCCAAATAAAGAAAATTATCCCGGAAATAAAGTATCCCCTCCCTGCTGTACGAGATATGATAGAATCTTCTAATTTTCACGTCACCAAACACGTTACCATCCCTGTTTTGATTCAACAGGTCATTACCAAACCAAATCAGTGAGAAAATCTCGAGAGAATCTCTCCAAGATCAAAACAGCAAATACGCAGGTGAAAAAAAACTTGAATCCGAGTTTCCCGCCAATTTTTTCTATTTTTTGGTGAAGAAGAAGGAAGCCCTTAACGAAAATGCTGGTGCCTTTAGCAGATGGGGTTCCCTGGGATGCCCCTTATCCAAATTGAGGGTGCCTTTAGTACTTTTCTACGGGGGGTCCAAGTATCACTTTTTGAACAACTTATTTCACGCAAGTGTATTCCTCCGAAAACACATACACAAACATAAAAACACCATAATAAGTACAAAAATTGAGACTAACAATAGAGACATCGAGGACAATTCAGATACAAAAATGTGTCTATCAAATACCCCCAAACTTATTATTTGCTAGTCCCGAGCAAATCTAATCTAGAAAACAAAATGACTACACTTAGCACGTGCAGCAAGCCGTTAAACCGCTAGGTGGCCCTAGCGGCGGAGTGTTGTCTCCGGAGGGTTTACCAGAGGTGTACCCACAAAACTTGTACTTATAATTGGTCACAAGTATCCAAAGAGCTACAAGGACATAAAAATTCTCGACCTATCTCCAAGTGATTAGAATTCCAGAGAAATTAAAGGTGCCAACTCTAAAGTTGACTGAAGAAAAGGGGAGACACATCCGCAACACTGCTAGATAAAGAGATATCCGCTACACAGCTAGATAAACATTGTAAAATGCGTCCACTGATTTACAGCTGGATAAGATTAGGAAAGAGATAAAAATGAGAGGGACATCTGCTACATAGCTAGACTAATTATGTGTGATGAGTTAAACCAGTGCTAGAAAGATCTTGTGTCAGATTGAAAGCGGGCTAACAAAGCAACCAAATGTGTCTTTATTCAACTCTCTCATAGTGCTCAGTAGAAACAACGTCTTTTTCGGCTTCAACTGTTGATGATAAATTCTTGAACCTCGTAGAACCTTGACAATTAACTCTTCTCTTCGATTTCTTGCTTGACATAAAAATTTCTACTTCTCTATGGCCTTATTGAAAAAATGTACTGACGATTTTTATTTTATTTTATTTTTTTTGGTGAAAACATGACAAAATTTTACATGGCCATCACAGAAGGAATTTAACACTTGGATATTTTCAACTTGTAATGTCTTAGTATCATGAATTCCAACAACTTATATAATTTGCTCTTATAACTTCTTGTAACTCTTCAACTTTGATTCTTTTCTATTGTTGCTTCTAAACCTTAAACGTCTCCAACTTTCTTCGTAGATTTTGATGTCACTCCGTTTGTTGATGATGATAAGTTTCTACTGAGAGAGAGTTGTAATCCAGTAACTAAGACTACATTGTGAGGTTGCTTTGTATTTCTGGCATTTCCTGACCTACTTGCCTTTCCATCATGGATGGCTAGGTCCATCACGGTTACCCTCTAAAAGGAACAAGTTCTCTCCTGAATTTCAAGGATCTCAATGTCTTTTTATCTAATGTCTCAATGGGTTGTTATCCCTAGCATTCCAATTTTTATCTTTTCGGTGAGAAACAATATGTAAACTTAGCTAACCGGATACCATGCGACGCTAGAAGTTTCAAAAGTGCAACTAAAAAGTTCTTCCTCATCCCCAAACTTAAATCTAACATTGTCCTCAATGTTCTATAGATGAAATTAAAAGCATGAACAAGGAGAAACTATTACCACTTGAAGAAAAGAGTAAGGAAAGATATTACCGTTTTGCAAGAATATTGGGTTACCTCCAAAGAAGTGCTAAGTTTAAAGTCTTCGGCCAGACATTGGAAGAATTAGTCACCTCATAGAATCATATAGTAGTAGCTGGAATAACTGTGGGTCATATGGATCAAAAAGTTCTAACCACAAGAAGAGGAAACTTCAACAGACGAGGAAGATATCCAACACACCCTTATCTATTTTTTTGTTTAAGACAACTACATCTAGTTGTGGTTCGGGTTCAGGCTCTATAAAAGGGTCTAGATAAAAAGATTTCATCGGATGGATTTCCTCAAAGGCATGATCCTGAAGATCAGGTTCTAGAGTCTAGAAATACTCAATTAAGAACTTAGAAGCACATAACAATAACCTGAATAACTGGGGATCCTCTAAGTCAATCAGACTTGACTCACATAGCTGACCACGATGAAAGAGGTGGTCTTCCTTAAGCAAATGTGTCGACCCTATTCTCCTAAAGTAATTAGGTTTAGTATGAAAACTTAATAAATGACACATCTGAAAATCATAAGTTCCCACAATTGGAAGGAAGGTTTCTGGTGGGAAAACAAAGTCAATCGTGGTATCATAGCCTAGGTTAACCACATCAACCATAGGATGGGTTTCTAACAACTGAGCTTCTTTATGGACATCATGAGGTTCGGAAAAACGTGTATGAAGATAATCTTGTAAAATGGTTGAGGCACAAATGTCAAGTCCCAAGTGAGCGACCTATCTAAGAGTTAAAGCACACGGAGGATGATAATCACCCACAAACTTAGAGTTTTCAGGGTCTTGATAGGGTGTAGAATACATCCTATTTATTATCTATTGGTTATGCTTTCTTTGTTATTTTTCTTGTAAATTATGTATTTTACGCGTGTTTTTGAGTTATTAGGTACTCTGGAGTCGCACGGAAGAAAAGAAGAAAAAATCGTCCAAAATTGAGCTGAAAGGGAAAAAAGGTCATTTCACAGGAAACCACTATCTGGAGCCCAGTCAAGGTTAAGGGGAGACTCAATTTGAAGGAGTGCTAAATACATACCAATCAAGGTTAAGGGGGTTGTCATCTGGGTGTCCCTTATCATTTATCCGAGGGTGTGATTAATAGTGGGTGCAAATAACCATCCCACATTCAATACTTACATCTAGGTCGCGAGAAGATATTCTTCCCCAAAATTTCTTAAGCTGAGAACACAGAACACATATCGAGTTTGTGATTTCATGGATCGATGAGGTTAACGAAACAAGAGACGACAGAGAAAGAAGAGATAATGAATTGGAGTTTGGTTTGGTTGATTAGCCAAAAGAAAGTAAGAAACAAAAGCAGCAATTGCCGCTGTAAATCCGAGAGATCGAAAATGGGGTGGATTCAAGAGCTACATCGAGATAGAGGAGGTGGGTTCTGTGAGGTGGTACTGAAATTGAAGTATGAGATGTTGGTGTTATGAAGAAATTCAGAGAAAAAGAAAAATGAGTTTTGATGTGAATCGAGAAATTAGGGTTCATCTTTGTAACTAAAGAGAAGACGCATTAAGAAATGGATTAGATGGGTTCGAGTGGTAATACATGACAAAGGAAGAATGGTTTCGTCTGGTATTGGTCATGGTTAATCTGATTTCAACAAAAGAGGAATCGAGCTCGTTCTTGAGCTGTTATGATACAAAGGTGATGAGACTTGTTGGTGTTGTTGAAATCGAGTACAAGAAAAGGGAATTGGGTCTTATTTGCGGTACAGAGAGGAAGCAGAAATTGAATGAATTTTTGAATAAATTAGATGTGTGTAGGTTCTTAACAGGTGAAGAAAATGGCCTGAGATTTGGCCTAAGATTCGGCCAGAAACAAAGAATACTCTGCCGAAATTTTCCTCCGACGAGTCGACCCAGTGACTCGTTGAACCTAACTCAGTAAGTCAGATGAGTAAGCCTTGATTAAGACGAACTGATTGAAGTTGACTCTCTCTTCCCCTTGACCCGATGACTAACGGATTGACCACGCTGACTGTTAACTCTAACGGCACCTGAACGGAATATTCCCTAACCGGAGGAGAATCTCAGGTGAACGGCGGTAACAGATTCCGTCCTGTTTCCGGCCAAAAACCCAGTTTTCCGGCAAGCCAAAATTACAGAATTTTGGGTGGACTTCTCTCATGTGTGTGAAGACTTAGAATTGGGAATTGGATAAAAACTTGGAAGTTTTAGAGAATTGGACTAGAAATTGGAATATGGCTCAAATTGGGAAAGTGGTGTTCTTATGGAATGTGGATTCTTTTCCTACAAAAATATGGAGAGTATTGAAGCCTATAAATAAAGGAGTTCTCTACAACTTTTTAACATACATCTACTTTGGAGAAGGAGTTAAAGTGCACAAGGATTGGAGGAAGGAGCAACCATCATCTTTTCAATAAGTTTTTCTTTCTTCCTAAATTATTATTATTATTGTGTGAACTCCAAATTATGAGTAGCTAATTTTCTTATTGATTGAGGATGAATTCCTAGTTCTTAATATATGGTTTGAGTTTTGTTTCAATTATACTTTGAAGTTTTTCATATGATTATCGTTTGTTTTTACTAATAGGAATGTTTATACATTCATGGTTGATTGATAGATTGTTTAGGTGGCCAACTAAATTGATTTGTTAATTTGATCTAAAGCTAGTGAAAGTTAGGGGATAAGTAATCGTTTCTTGACTCTTTACACAAGTAGAAAACACGAGACCTTGCGGAGGGATTCCGTGGAGCAATTGTGTGTGAAAATAACGCTAGAAAGTAGACCAAGCGAACTGAGTCTAACTACTAGTACTTAACCTAAATTCATAAATCTTAATGCGTTCGAGGAATTACATTTTGTAAGCGAACCTCAAGGTGGTTCTTTTGAATAGAATCTGATAACTAAGCGAACCTGTTACTCAGTGAAATAAGGAATTTTGGGGTTAGCTAAGCGAACCTGCTATCCTACGGTTGGTGATAATCTGTGACTAATAAAAAGTGGAAAAGAACATAACTTGAATAATTGTTTTGCTACGAAGAAGGATTCCTTGATCTAATTTCTCTTATTGATTTCTTTTATCTTTTTTATTATTTTGTTTATTTATTTTCTTTTCTTTTATAAATTCTAGAATCAATACCCCCTTTGTGATATTTTAAGACAACTAAAACCTCTTGCTCCTCGTGGGATCTATCTTGACTGCCCTATATTACTTGTTAATTAGGTAGTAAAATATTAATTAATTTAATGTGGTTACGACACACATACAAATTTTGGCGTTGTTGCCGGGGAGCAGCGGACGGTTTTAGTTGTTTTATTTTTACTTTTTGCTTTATTCTTGCTTTGTTGGATTCTTTATCGTGTCTAACTTAGTTTTTGAGAATTGTTTTTCAGGTACCGGTTTTCCATGTATGGTGGACAAGAGCAAGCATATTACAACAATCAATACGGTTTTCAACCTCAACATTATGGCAACTTCCAACCATCCTTAGGATACAATCAAAACCAATCTTTAGTGTGAATTTTGGATCAAATTTACACCATGATAACACTTGTTTGACCAAAGCAAGCATTTATATCTAACCAAACATAAAGAAAATCATCCCACAAAACTGGATGGCCACTTTGTCTTCCTTTCTTAGCCAAGGAATCAACTATATATTCCCTTCCTACGAACATGTAAACACTTCTACACATCAAAATCTTTAAGTAAGTGTTTACAAGAAATTATTAAGCTATTATTTGTCCAGGTTATATAGTCTGTTATGTTAGGGCACTGATCGGTCGAACTCGCAAGAATTCCTATCTCAATCTTGTTTTCAAGTTTAGTTGCCAAAACTATACGTCTTGATTTCTAGTCTACTTATAGCTAAGTCTCGGACTAGGATAAAAAAGTGTGGTTGAGCTCTAAATTCCACGGCGCTCATCATACAAAGATGAAGAACTACTCAAGGAACTGGTGGAACTTCATCGACTAAAAGGTATGTGTAGACTTGAACTTATCTATCACTCAAAAGTCTATCTACTCTATCTCCTATCTTGAGACAAAAGCCGTATTGCTATATAGACTTCGATTATACACATTTGATATTTCTAGCCGAGTTTATCTCGCTTATATTTTTCTCGAAATATGGGTTGGTAAGCTTTCGCTTTGGCCAAGTTCATTTTTACAAGTGACAAAAGTCATGTTGGTTATTTCAATATCTTGAAAATTGCTTTGATGAAAAATAGTGTATGAATAACCTCTATTTAACATCCTCTAAGAATGTTTCAATGATTGAAATAAATAGTTTAGAACATGTAACCATCTTTGGATATAAGCATATAATGTGTTCGCGCATTAGTGTATAAGTCCAAAACCGGGAACCAAATGTATGCATACTTGTGTGTTTACTAAATTATTGATGGAGACTGGGTAAGTATGTGTACCCAGTCTCCATCCGGTTACCTACTGGCAGAAGTTCACGTCTGTGGATTTCTGCTGAGTTTGGAAATCAAAACCAACTCAATCCGGTTACCTAAGTATGCGTACCCGTACACATACTGGCGAAAAGTTCACGTCCGTGAATTTCTGCTGAGTTTGGAAACCAAAAAAAAACTCAAATCCGGTTACTTAAGTACGTTGTAGCACCCCCTAAGCTAGCAGCTGACTAATCCAAGAGATTAACTAATTAAAGAGGCACTAAGAATCTAAATCATTTACCTAAATATTCAATTAAGAAATCGGCTACAAAACTTAACCCAAAACTATCCCCGCTCAGAAATATATAAATACAAGAACTCCTCTCAAATGATACATATACAATAGTCATTTGGTTTACAAACAGAATATACAACATAATAAACATAGCATAAGTTAACCTCTACAGACTTAACTCCTCGAAGCTTTTGTTGCGCAAATTTGACCTGTCTCTGAAACTGAAAGTGGGAATGGGTGAGCACATCATCCCTATAAGGGGGCCCAGTAGGAATAACATTTTAACTTTAAAAATCATGATCAAGATTTGGAAAACAATTCATGTTTTCCCAAACATCAACAAGTGACCAAGTCACTTGAAATAAACAAACATGTATATTCAAACAATTTATATTATGGATGACCTACATATCTATATTGATGTTGGGTTGTTCCACACCTAATAAGCATAAAAGCTGAAAGTAAATAGGTATAAATACGGAGGAGCGTATCCTATATACCACAGGTGGAAATTCTTATTTCCCATAACAATTCACAATGACAAACATTACAAGTCCTTTCCAATTCATGGAAAGATTCAAAGAATCAACAGAACAATCATAATACAAACTAAACAATGTATGAAATGCACAAACAGACAATGCATGAGTTTGTTAAACATAAACATTTGTAAAAGAAAACAACAATGATTTCAAAAGAGTTAAAATTATTCCCACCTCTTTTGATGACAAGCCACGCCGACCTCGAGATCCACGATCCACTGGTTCATCCTTTGAATCGATCGTTGTTAAAATAGACTAACTGTTAATCACACAAGAAGCCTAAGAAACTAGCCAAAATGGCTCAAACAAGAATCATACAAATCTATTTATTGGTTCTAAGCTCATTTATGATTTTACACCTTTTCATCCTCTATCTTTAACATAGCTAAGGTTTACTAATTCAATTAGGTTGATTCTATAGTCCACTGGCTAGATCAAATGAGTATCTAAAACTTTGTAGAAGAAACCAAATGCTACTTCGGACCACAAGAGGTCCAAAACATTTAATTAAGAAAAATGCCCTAAGCCCAAGTCTACCAAAGTCAACTAACAGTCACTAACGGTCAATGGTCAACTACCATTCAACGTCCAAGATCGGGTCAAATCCCAAGGTCAGCTAATCAATGTCTAAAGTCCAAATCGGTCAACTAGTCAATAAGTCAAATCGGTCAATATGGGTAAACTAGGTGAGTCAACCCTTAACAACTCAGTCAGAAAACTGATTCAGCTAACCTAAATTAGTCATACATCGACTTGGTGACAGAACACTGGCCTGAGACATTGCACAGGCCAAAACTTCTTACATAACTGCGACTCTAACTCCAGTTCAACAAGAAAACTCTTTAATGTTTAGTTACCCCAACTTAAATCTATTCAACTTAATCATTGCATAAATATTCATTCAAATTATAACTCAAACTTGATTTACAAAGATAACACAGCCTACCTGCAACATCAGAAGTTGCAAGCCTTCACTGCTAGCACTAACTACTGTCCTACAACTCCCATAACTGCACTTCATATCTCATTTCTAATTCTGCCACTTCATTATTATTATCTCAGATGTATTGCTCCAAACTCATTAACTGCAACCACTTCACTTGAATAATAATCATGTAGTACCCATTCCAACTATCTGTAGCAGTTACTTAATCCCACCACCTCAGCTCAACACACCACCAAGCTTCACTTAAGAATCAAATCTATTTCAGTGACAACTGCCAACTCCAAGAACTGCAACACATCTCCACTGTCAATTAAACTCATGTCAACGTCAAAACAATCTGCATCTCCACCAATAACTTCTACAGTTCACAAAACCAAACACTTCAACCCTTCCAATTACATTATCTCATAACCAACACTAACTGTAACTTCAGTTTCATTATCTAACACAAACTTCCTGCACCAGAAATTATATCACAATTCTTCTCATTCACCACCAGTTACATCTTCCGACACAGCTACACATCTTCATCTCAGTCCACCTGCACCTTTACACAACATTTACCCAGCCCATACTTCATACAACACATTCATCTCCAAGTTGTTCGGCTCTATCTTAATCAATTCTTCATTAATACAGACACTCCATATCCATCTCAGAATACAATTTCAAAAACAATTATACAAACTTAACAATTCAATGATTCATCCTTCCAATATCAAATTAAAGTAATTAAAAGATTACCCCAGTAATAGCATCTACTGAATTAGAATTCCCTCATCTACATCTCAAACCCATGAACCCCAAAACTTTGTTCCATCAAGAACCCTAAATTCAATAACCTTCATCGATTTCATCCTCTAAAACTTAGCTTCATTTGTAATACCACTCTAAATCCCCAATTCACTCATTACCCATATCAACTCATCATCTTAGAACATCACTTTCATCTTCTATGACTTTCCTTACAAACCCTAGTTCTTCGATCCATCGCCGAATCCACTTTCAAACTTCAATTACGAAACAACCTTTTTTATCTCTAACCATCTACAGTTCAATTACTTATCAATTCCTCATGAACTCATCATCAATATCAAAACCCTAATTAACTTATCGATCTGAATCTCAGTCGACTTCAACACTATCAACACCTTCAACTTAAACTTCTCTCCATTATCAATTAAATCTCTCAATTGAATTCTCAAACATACTCTCAATCGTCGGAAGCAGGAGGCAGGAAAGGAGAAGAAAAAAGAAGAAAAAATAAGAATGATAGAGAAAGAAGAGATCGAGTTTATATGCTCGACTAGGGATAAGGTTGACTAGAATTGCTAAGGTAACCCAAGAAATGGATAAGGTCTTCCACCCTTCATAATAATTTGATGATATCTTCTTCGTCCGGTGTCCAAATGAGACGTTCGAGTAGTCCATTATGTGCAACTTTTCGAGATATATTCAACGATACTAGTTTCATAGTTGTTGTTAGATTACTTCATATTAATTAACCTTCATGTTAAACTAATCGAGTTATTATCGGCTAATACGTCTCTTGACTAGTCAAATAGGGTTGACGAGCTTGAGAGTCCTTACATACGTATACCCGTACACATACTTAAGTGTGTTACTTTCTAAAATTAGTTTTTTCATGAGCTAAAACATTTATATAATAAGGAATGCAATTTGAAAACTGTGGCTATAATGTTCATGAATCGATTCGAGTGAATCAAAACATATTTTGCTTCGATTATGTCTTGTATACTTCTATAAGATCTAAGCAATTGAACAACTCTTAAACTAGTTCATTTGAGTCATTTGGACTAGTTATGGTAAAGATAAATAAGGTAGATATGAAAGTGATCATATGGCTAACCATTTGGTTAACTAATGTTGAACCTACTAGGTGTACACGTTTAGGTACGGTTACACAAACCTAAATGGACGTGTATTTCATTTGTGTATAACAAGCTAAGTTCGATCAAACGATTGAAAGATATTAGCTTTAATCTAATCAGGTTTTCATCTAACGGTGAATATTGAATGCTTTGTTACCAAGGTAACTTAGATTGCAAACCCTGATTTGGAGACTATGTAAAGGAGAACTCTAACAACTGGGAAAGTTAATCCCCACATCTCATGTGTGATACTAGTTGTATAAGCTAGAGTTGATTCTCCTTTAACCTTAGGTTTCTACCGAGACCATGTAGGTTAACGACTTGAAGACTTCATTGGGATTGTGAAGCCATACCCAACTATTTTTTCTGTAATTGTGTGATCTGATCATTCTGTTTCTATCGTATTAAGTACAATTGTAAAATTGGCTCGAGATTAATTTCTCCGATAGGCAAGATATAAAAGTAGTCACAAACATCTTCATCCCATCGTTTGTGATTCCACAATATCTTGTTTCGCTAGTCGATTAAGATTATTGTGAGGTGAAATCCAAGCATGATTCTGTTTCTTTAAACTTATCTAGGACATGGGGTTAAAGAGAAAATGATAAGTGGTCTTATGCTACAGGATTTAAGTGAACCTACTTCTATATCTGATAGCTCAAGAGGTGAGGATCAGAGAAAATAGATTGCTGAGGGAGAAGACTTCACAGTTAGTAACTGCTACAAATCATTAGATGTTGATGGTTTTCTTATCTTTCCTCATAAACAACTGTGAAACCCAAAAGTTTCAACGAAGGTTTCATTTTTTTGGTTTGGACTCTTTGCTATGAAGGCGCTCTAACTATGGATATTTTTCACAGAACTGGTAGATCAAATAGCAGTAATTGTATATTCTGTAATGTAGCTTAGGAAATAAATAATCATCTCTTCATGTAGTGTTATGAAACATTAAAACTTTGGAACTATTTCCTTAACAGTTTTGACATTGGATGGGTGTTTTCTGGCTCTGTCAAATCAACTTTGTGGGAGTGGCATGCTAAGAAAGGAAATGATATGCACATTTTTTATGTGGTTCATTGTCGTTTGCAATCTGGTGGAACATTTGTACTGAACGTAATAACAAGCTATATGAGAATAAGAGAAGGAATGTAAACCAGTTAATCATTGCAGTCAGATGCACTATATATAACTGGTGTAGGTGTACTAAGATCTTTGAGCACATTTCTTTAAGTACAATCATTTGTAACTGGGAGGGTGTATTAGCATGAGCTTTTAAGCCATGTTCTTCTTGGTTTTCCTTTGTTTTTGTTTTTGGTATTTAGTCATGCCTTTATGACTAAGTACTTATTTTAATAAAATTTTCCTTTGTCAAAAAAATAATAATACTGAAATGTGATATTATTAACAGCGCAAAAAACTAATGTCACACACCTGAATTTTTTCCTACCATTCATAGGTCGATCAAGGAACACACTTGCATATTTGCAGCACATTTTTCCCTTCTGAGTAGTATTCTTGAACACTTTGAACCTTTTTTTTAGGGATAATTTATAAAGTACCCCCGATATTTATAAATTTTCTAAAGTTCCCCCATATTATAGTTTTCCATTCTAGTAGCCAACGCTGGTTTAATTTTTAAAGTTTACTTATTTACTCTTTACTTGTTGGCACGTTGAACTTCTACATCATTTTTCCGGTTTGTCGAGCTCGGTTCAGGCTCATGTCATCATTTTCAGGTTCATTACTTATTCCCCAAAAAGGTTTATCGCTCTCAAGTGTCTTGGGGTTTTTAGTTAGTGGAGAGTCGATCTTCTACAATATTTTTCAGGTTAGCCAAGACCGGTTCAGGGTCATTACACCACTTTTAGGTTCGTCAATCCTGGTTCAGGATCGTTACACCCGCTTTTAGGATCGTCAAATCATTTATCCTCCCTACCAATGAGATCTGTTCAGGGGTAAATAGGACTTTCAATAGTTGAGAATCTTGAGATAACTGCCACCTAGCATTAAACTGGATAGAAACTGTTACATGGAAATAAAAAAAAAACGGTCAAAAAAAGAGTACTTTATCAAATTCGTAAAAAACAGAGGTACTTTAGTTGTTTATATTTTCAAACAGGGGTACTTTATAAAATATCCATTTTTTTTACTATACACATGTTTTGGATAAAAATCTGTTTGAAACTTATTGCCACTTTTCATAGAAGGAAAATACAACCCCAAACGAAGCTTAATTTGACTCGCTTAGTTAAGCTATACACAAGCTTAATTTGCATGGGATAAAGGTAGGAAATAATGGCCCATCAATATCCCATCTGCTCTTTGTTTATGACCTGCTAGTCTTTTCATCAGCATCTTGTTTGGAGGGTGAGAACATACTAAAAATCTTCACTTATTTTAGCAATGCGTCAGTCCAGTTGAAAATTTTTGAGAAGTCGAGAATTTATTTAGCCCTAACTCTCATCAGACCACAATAAATAGTGTTAGTAACATTTTGGGAGTTACTAGAATTGTTTTGAATGGTATGTACTTAGGGGCACCTCTTTTCACACACACTTCTAAGATTATTTCATTCCAAAGTGCTATTGATAAGGTTGAAAATAAGCATAAAAACTGGGACTCTGAAAATATATCTTGTGTTGCAAAGTCTACTTTGCTTCAACCTCTACTACGGCTGTACCAATGTAGCAAATGAATTGTTTTCAAATTTCGGTTGTTATGTGCAACAAGATTAATATGATACAATGAGATTTTTTCTGGGGGAAAATATGCCACAGTTACAAGAGGAGTTTTCATACCAAAGGATATGGGAGGGATGGGTTTTCTGAATCTTCGGAGTTTCAACAAGGAAATGCTAGCTAAGATTACTTGGAGGCTACTTCGTCAACTGGATGATTTGTGTTCCCAGGTAATGAGGCATACATACTACCTAGACCATATCTTCTCAATAGTGAAATGGTATGTCCTGCAACTGCTTCATGGGGATGGAAGAATATCTACAAAGAAATTCCCAAAATCAGACACAATTGTAGTTGGAAGGTGGGAAATGGTAAGCAAATCAGAATCTGGGAGGATAGGTGGTGTTCAGAGTTATCGGGTAATCTGCAACCGCTGAATTAATAAAGTAAGAACTTTACTTTTGTTGCTGAGCTCATCGGTTGCACGGGTGAGAAGTGGAAATCGAAAACAACCTTATTATGGTGTTGTTTCCAGGAATAAGTGGCGCAAATGGTCAGTAGAGTACCAATTTATTGTGTGGGTTGTTTGGAAAAATAGATGTGATCTAGTGTTTAGAAAAGTCAGGCCTAATATACATAATATTAAGTATACTATCACCTCACTAGTAGAGGGTAACACTAGAAGTAGGTAACACTTAGATAAGGAGGTAGAGATAGATATCCTTAATTATGATCATATGACAAACCCCCCATTCTAGCTATCAAAATAAATGTTTTTATTGTTTGGGATTCAAGTAAAAATGTTTCAGGTATTGCACTAACTTGTTCTGGTCATACATGTGCTTACTCAGGAGCCAAATGCATCCATGTTGCTGGAACAAGTAGAAAAGAGCTAGAGGAAAGACCGAATTTACTGACGATCAAGTGGATAAGAGATTTGAACATTTAGATGGTTAAATCAAGAGCGAAAACTTAAAAGTCCTTGAAGCAACTAGGGAAGCGGTTAACAAGATTACAAAAATCTCGACTAGGTGGAAGGATGGAAATAATTTAAATTTCAGTTTATGTATGAAAGGAATCAAAACCCTTTACTTGATTCCAGCTTCTGAAAATTGTATTACGAGAAGTCTGTCAGCAGTTTAGTCTCATGAAAAGTCTATCTAGGTCATCGATTGGTAATGTTTTTGCAAACTATATGAGTCACCTACCAGTAGCCGTTGGAAATAATATTTCCGATATGTAACTCTCAGAGTCTCCCTGTTTTCTTTGACTCCCATTAAGTGCTTTTACAATTTGAGTTACGTACTTGTACTCTAGGAATAGTTTAGGCTTTCGAGTGAGCCAAAATCCTATGCATATGGTAAATAGCTTCAAATCACGATTGAGTTAAAGGGAGAAAAAACACATTATTATCTCTCAAAGTCTGTCTCATGCAAGTTTAAATGGTAGACGCATTTTTCCAAGATTACCAATAAGAGGTACCGATTTATTTGGTGGTGTACCAAATTTCATATACGACAATAAATCTTATACCTTTGGAATGGAACACCCCCAAACAAACTTGTACCCCTATTAGCATTAGTGCATTTTTTATGTTTCCATCTTTGCTTGATCTTTTTTTATTTATAGTCATCACACTTTCCCAATTTTTCACTCTTCTCTTAAATCATGACTTTTAGAAAATCATATAAAAACTCCAAAATTTTATATTCTTGATTTCATTGTTTTGTTAAATGTTTAGAATGTTCTTTAAAATATCTGGTATTCTTGGTTCTATTTTTGTGCTTGAGATGACGGGGAGAACTGAAAAGATAATGACTAAAATTCGAGTAGAACTACATGAAAAATCATCTGATGAGCCAGATTGTAGGTCTGTCGCTCATCGTACTCAATAACTTATATATGGGTCACTAGTCTCTTACGAGACCTACAAATCTTTTCCACATTATTCATTGCTCTTGTTTGATAATGTTAGTGTCATTTCCATGACATCCGATCCATGTTTTCACTCTCAATGGAAAAATGCATGTTGCCGTGGATTTTTATTTAGTTTGAGAGTTACTCAGCAAGGGACTATCTTTTATTCGACGTGTTGTAGTTCAAAGAATATCTCAGTGGGTATATTATTTATATGTCCCTACTTTTGACACCCAATAAATATATCCTTATTCAACAATGAATATGTCCCTACTTTTTTATAACCTTATCCATTTAATATTAGATTACCTTAATACCCTCACTCATATAATATTTTTCTTCAAAATGCAACAAATTTCTTTCTCTACCACTTATCCACCACCACCAACATTCAATTACCATTCCACCACCACCGTTCAACAACCACCACCTACCAACCTCCACCACCACTAATATTTCACCACCACTCCTTAAGCACCACCATTACACCACCAACAGTCCGCCGCCACCACTAGTTCGTCGCCGCCGCCGCCACCACCACCACCGTCACCGCCGCCACCACCACTGGTTCATATTTTGTATCTACAACAGTAATTGATCCAAATAAAAATAGAACCAACAGTATTTGATCAAAAAAAAGGGGATCAACAGTAAAAGTTGATCCATGTAAAATGGAGTGAACTTGGCGTGAGTCGAACACGCATCATCTGACATGGAGTCAACCATGATACCATTGCACCACAAGTTCAACATTGGAAGAAATTTACATGATTTAAACTACAAAGCATGATTATACTTATCCAAGGAAATATCGTCAACAATAGGAGTTCAAAGGATCAACAACAGTAGTTGATCTCATAAAAAATTGGATCCACAACAGGGGTTGATCCATATAGAATGGATCAACAACCATAGTTGATCCCATAAAAACATATAAACAACAACAAATTGATCATTAGCCGTAGCTTTATAAACACCAACAACTTCAAGATCAGCTTCAAAACCAATCTCGACAACTACAACAACCAGAACCACCATTTTACTACTATTTCAATAACTAATTTCTCATTTGTACCTCTCTACCATTACCGCCACCAACAAAATCACACATCTCCAGCACCACCACCACCACCAAAACAACCAGAACCAAAATCCAACAATAATTTCATCATTCCAACCAAAACCAATAGGATTTAATCCATATAGATGGATCAACAACCATTGTTGATCCCATAAAAACATATAAACAAACAACAAATTGATCATTACATGTAGCTTCATAAACACCAACATCTTCAAGATCAGCTTCAAAACTAATCTCGACAACTACAACAACCAGAACCACCATTCTACTACTATTTCAATGACTAATTTCTCATTCGTACCTCTCCATCATTACCGCCACCAACAAAATTACACATCTCCAGCACCAGCACCAGCACCACCACCACCACCGAAACAACTAGAACGAAAATCCAACAACAATTTCATCATTCCAACCAAAACCAACAGGAGTTGATCCATATAGATGGATCAACAACCATTGTTGATCCAATAAAAAATTGAGTCAACAACAGGAGTTGATCCATATAGATGGATCAACAATCATTGTTGATCCCGTGAATACATATAAACAACAACAATTGATCATCACCTGTAGCTTCATAAAAAACAACAGCTTCATCTCCTTCATTGTAGTAACCACCAACAGAACCATCAAACCACCATTTATAATCCATAACAACAATCGCCATTGTCTTCTATGAAGCTTCAACACCAATTCGATTGCAGTAGCTTGCAATAGCTAATATACCATGATTTGAATCTCTGGAACAGATTCAAGCAACACAAGCACCTTTACCCATCAATAACACAGCCAACGGTAAACTCCAGTTGAGAGAATCCTACTCAAAATCTGCATCATTAATTCCACCGATATCTCTAACATCATAAATTAAACTGAAAAATCAAGTAACAAACTTAAAATCTTCATCATTTTTACTTGAATCTGTTATCGATCTAAAGAAGAATGAAATAAAAAACTAGGGTTCGAGAAGGAAATGCAAATCAAGTACATACCATCATTGTTTCTCGTTGAACAATCACTAGATTTGAGATTTGTAGCTAAATAAGAGGAAATCGGTCGATATTTGGTTTCAATGAATCGAACATGCAAAGATATCTTTGAATCTTCAACTCGAAATTCAAAAATCGAAACCCTAAAAATCAAATCGATCTCTGCATCTGGTTTCGAAATCAATCCCTAACCTAAGATGATGAAGAACAATCAATAACTAACTGAAATCAGTTGAAATCGAAACAAAATAAGTGATCAATCTGTTGATAGTAGTGGAGGATGCGGCGGAGCTGGTGGTGCTGGTTTGTGGTGGCGACGATAGAGAAGAAGAATGAAGTTTCTGTATAGAAACGAAGAAGAATGAAATAAAGAGAGGAAGGTTAAATAAGATAGTTTCATAATTGTTTTTTTGGAAAAAAATTACAATAATACCATCAATGATATTTATAAAGTTTTCTAGGGATATTTGTATAGACCATCAAAAGTAGGGACAATAATTCAATTACCACTATCTCAGTCGAAGAAACAATAGTAATTGGTTGTTTTATAGGTTCATTCTATTCAGTGTAAAAACTTTAGGTCAGACCACCTATTATCAACTTGCAGACATATACACTATGACCTTGTGTTATCCCAATTCAAATTTGTGACATTTAAGCTTAGAGTTCGCTCCCAAACTTAAACTTGATGGGGTCATTAGCTGTCATTTAGTAAATGGTCTACTAAATCTGCTTTTTCCTCAAAGTGAATACACATTTTGTTACTTAAAATGTCAGATTTCCTCATTGACCAAAAGTCAGATTTCCTTTCAAACTTTTTAGCTTTCCCAGTGACAAAAATATTTTCATACCCCACTTACACCACCTGAATATAAACTTTACATACCCCTCACTGCCATGTTTGGCTTACAATTTTAGTTTGGGACGGTCAACTCAACTTATAAAATGAGATAATGACCGGATTCGTAAATTTAGGCATAAATCAATTTTAAATAAACTAGTATCTCTCAAGGTCTCATGCAATTTTGAATAAATGCATTTTTCATGTTTCTGTTTCTTCTTGTTCTTTTTTCATTTCTTGTTGCACCTTCCTAGTAATTTTTTCACAAAGCCTCTTCCCATAAATCAAGACCTATTGAAATTTATATAAAAGAAAACCCCAAAAGATATATCTATCTTACTGTGAGTTTGTATTCCTAATCATATTTGGCATTTATAGATGTTAAAAATCTTTGGTGTCCTTGCGATCGAGATGGTGGCGAAAACTGAAAAAATGATGATTAACATTCAGGTAAAACTACACGGAAGAGGTACACAAATTTACAGAAACACACCAAATGAGTATTAAACTTGATGAAGAGGGATTTGTTCCCCAAGGTGTAGTTCCTCGACCTATTTTAACTACAAGACAACAAGTTACCATTTTAGTGAGACGAATGAATGTATGATTCAAAGTCTCGAGCATATTTGATACCATACTCCTCAAATTTGGTGAGTCTTTAGAGTTTTTATATGCCTCATTTGCACTGGTACTTCTAGTTTAAGAAACTATATGATGACATTTCTCAATTTTCTGAGCAATAACAAAAATGAGGTGATAATTAGTTTTGTTCATTTGAGAATCCCCTTTAGAGGTGAAGCCATTTGTTTCTTTTAATGATAAAAGAGAAACACATACATGCCCATCATATAAGTCGGTAATTATCCTAAAATCCGAAATTCTTAAACCTTCTTTTATCCCCAGTCTTTCTAATTTGTACATCTTAATTTTTCCTTCTACTTCGTTGTTAACAAACACACATTCGATATTTTTCAGTGAAATTCTCCCTTTTAAGTAATTGGGTTTTTATTTTATTTTTTATTTTTATACTAAAGATTGTAACCGTATTTTTTTTATCGATTTGTAATTTTCCCTTTTAAGTAACCTGACATTCATGTTTGGCTTTATAAGTTTAATCTGAGATGGTTAGACATAAAAATAGAAAAAATAATGATCGAACTAGGAATAACTCTGCGCATAGTTTTGAGTATATCAAAATCTCATGTGGTGGATAGCTCCTAAATCATGGTCTTAGAACCATTCATTTGCAGTATGAAGACAATACACTGGTTGTCTTAGATGATTCGACGGAATAAATGGATTATCTTCGTTATTATTTGCTTGTTTTTAAATGGTCTCGGGTCTTTGCAATAATTTTTCAAAATGCAGTCTTTTCGGGGTAGCTAATTTTATACATAAAGATGATATGGCTGCTATTTTGGGATGTAAAACTGAAAGCTTGCCTTCGAGTTATTTGGGTTTGCCGTTCAGTGACTCTTTGGCCTCTACTCTGAAATGGGAACAAATTTTGGAGAGGTGCAAATCTAGATTGTGCTCTTGAAAATGATTTTCACTAAACAAAGTGGCTAAATTAACTCTAGTTAAGAGTGTTTTAGCCAGCATCCCGATATACATGCGTTCTCTCTTTATTGCTCCTGCTAAAGTGATTGTTCTCTCTTTATTGCTCATGCTAAAGTGATTAAGGCTATTGAAAAAGTGATTCGTGACTTCTTATGGGATCTATCAGAATCGACAAAATGTCACCATTACGTGGATTGGAAAACTTGTCGTAATTCTTTAAAGAAATGGGGCTTGGCATCAAGTCTTTGAAGAGTATGAACAAAGCATTACTTTCCAAATGGTGGTGGCATTTCAATAAGGAAAATACTTCCCTCTGGAGGAAAACAATCGTCGACAAATATGATTTTTGTAATGGTGATAGGGAAACAAAGAAACCTAAATCTCTTAACAAATGTGGCGTTTGGAAAGGTATTTACTCTCATCTAAAACTTTTTAACCATGGTGCTTCCCTTACTGTTGGTGATGGAAATACCATAATATTTTGGGAAGATAAATGGGCGGGGGGTCAATCTTTTGAGACTAAGTACCCCAAGCATTTACTCAATTTCTATTTCCAAAAATTGGACGGTGAAACAATGTGCCGAGCAAATACCAAATGGTGGAAGTTGGAAACTGGGACTTACAAGAAGACTATACCAAAATCAGATATAAGAGGTCTGTTCTTTACTTGGTCTTATTGAAAATAAAGTCTTGGGCAGTGGTGAAGACTCTTTAACGTGGTCGATACACAAAAATGGTATTTTCTCTGTTAAATCTACTTATTCTTGGTTGGAAAACGAAAAAGAAATAGTTACCTCCAATCTAAGTACTTGGTCTCGATCCTAGCCCAATAAGATTGGATTTTTCTTATGGAAAGTCTAACATAAGAAAATGGCAACAATGGATACTCTTAACAAAAAAGGAAACATGGTGGTGAATGGATGTATGTTATGTCGTAATGATAGAGAATCTGTATCGTATCTTTTATTTCACTGTCCAACTTTTGCAACTATCTGGGATTACTTTAGATCTTATGTAGGTATGGATTATGTTATGCCAAATTGTATCGACTTGATAATTATTAAAAGCTGGAGAGTTAAAGGTTTATCATCCATTGGTCAAGCTTTGTGGAAATTTCTTCCAGCGGCGATCACATGGACTGATTGGAATTGCAGGAATGATTTAATCTTCAATGGGGTTGACTTCGATGAGCAACAAGTCATCAAGAAAGTGAAGGCTCAAGTTTACTTTTGGTGTAAGAACACTAATCCCCTTTATGGAATATCTCTCGAAATGGTGAAATCTAATTGGGGTCAGTTTTGCGTATCTTAATCTCTCCTGGAGTTTGTTGTTTTTGTTTGGGGTCTAGGTTTTGAGTTCCTCTTTTGAGGTTTGCACTTAACTCTGCTGGTGTTTCTGTAGGGAATCTGTCATGTATGACCTTCGTGGTATTTTCTACTTACTTCTTGTAAGTTTCTTAATATATCTCTAATCTTTGCTGAGGAAAAAAATTTCTCCTAAATAATGACTGTGTCAAGGGACTAAACACATTATAGTCTTTCAAAGTCTCAAGCAATGCATTTATCATGTTTCAATTTCCTTGTTCTTTTTCTTTCATGGTCATACTTTTCCATTTTTTTCACTAAACCTCTTCCCCTAAATCATAAACTTAATTTTATAGAAAGTATATAAAAAAAAAAAATTAGAGGACAAATTTTTCTATGCTTTTATATTTCAAATTTTTGTTTGACAATTATGTATAATATCGAAACCTTTAGTGTCTTAGACTTGAGATGGTGGGGAAAACCAAAAGAGAAATATATGTCTTCGAATCAAGTTCAACAGTTAGGAATTGTATTCATTATCCTCAACTAAGTTTTAAGTCGATAACTCAAAACTTTGGTGGTTTGAATAAGAAGAGTCTATTATCGGTTTATTCTTTGTATACACCTATGTTCGAGGATCACCACGGTTAATTTATCTTTTGTATGCCTTTTCCGTTCAAACATGGGTATCTAAACTATTTTTGATACGTTCTACAATTTAGAGTTTTGATATGTACAAAGATTTATAATGCACTACTTATAGCTTAAGTAATTTACAACGACTTTTCTTAATTTTCTTAATAACAAAAAATAAGGTAATACCAAGTTTTGTCCCATCTTAGAATCCTCCTTTGGTGAAGTCATTTGTTTATTTTAATGATAAAGAGAACCATACATATCCATGATATAAGCTGGTAATTATCCTACAATCCAAAATTCCCTCAACCTTTGTAGTTTGAACATCTATAAAGTGATCATGAACCATGAACTATCCATCTCTCAAGTAACTGACTAAAACCATAAAAGTTCTAGTAACTCTTGCCACCTTTTCATCATCACCAATAAAAAAAAAAGACAACAACAGAAATATAACCTTCGATTAAGGGCAGGATAGAAAAACGAAGAAAAACTTCAAAACCAGCATAATTAAGAAACCATCATCATCATCATTCTAGAAAAACATGACTAATACTTAGTCGGCAGGGTTCTATTCATCGTCGATGCCGACTAATACTAAGTCGGCATAGTTTTGATCATCTAAGATGTCGACTAATAACAAAATTGAACTCGGGATAACCAAGTTTCTATGACATGAAGTCGTGATGTTACAAGTTTAAGAAGATGATGACTAAAGAAAATCATTACCAGTATGAAAAGTCGTCATCTTTTATTATTGATTACCTTGACGTACGTGGTTAATGTTTCACAATCGTCATTACCAGTATGAAAATTCGGCATGTTCTTCATATTACGACCTAGACGTACGACTACCACTAACATCCTTAGGTCGGCATCTAATCTTTCTTTATAATAAGAGACCCCAAATCGCCACATGTCAACGCCATAATCACTCTTGCATTTGGTGAAGCCATGTCAGCACAATCTTTCCGCATCATTGCAATTTCAGCGCCATGTCATCGGACACATATTGTGGCAAAACAAAGAAAACTCCTCTTCATATCAGTGAAACCCTTTCAAAAATAGTATTTTTAGAGACACCCTCTGAAAACAATATTCCCACTTCCCAAGAGACACATCCCTTTGAAAATCCTAACCGACATATTTAGTTCGTATTTTTAATTTTCGTATGTGTCCTTGGAAAACCAATAATAGGGAGTGACGAGAAATTAAAACTATGTATACAAATTAAGACTCTGATCAGGACGACAAGAAATCACACCTGGAAGCAACGACCAACAAGAAAGGAGAAGAATTTAAAGAGAGAAGGAAGAGAAATGAAAGAAATAAGAGGGAAACTTCAAGGGGTTTCCACTCAAACAAAGTGTCCCAGCCAACTGTTACTACTTATTTATTTCAAAGTTGAGGTCTCATAGCCAAAGCGGTCCTTAGTGTGTGTAGTGCTTCTCCTAAAGAACAGTGATAATAACTGCAACATCATCGTCATGTACGGGAAAATGGAAAGGTTCAACAAATGGAGTTCATATCATTTCACAAAGGTGGAATTTTAAAAAGTACATGGTTGTAGAGAGTCCCAAACGCCCAATGACAAACTCCAAGGATGGTACGTTTCTTTTACAAATTTAATTCAAGGAGAAAATGAAATTACATTAGTCATTATTATACAGTAATAAACTGATTATATCGCAAAACAGATTTCAGAGACTTCACATAAATATATCTTCCACTTATGTTATCCATCCGGTGCGTATGCACCGGGTTAGAGGCTTGTTTTTTTTATAAATCCTGCCGACTTTATACCCAAAAATCATATTTTTGACAATCTAACCTAATATAACAATCTTACCACACAACAGAATAATGGGTTTGAGTTTAGACATCACTTACAGTCTTATTCTCTCCGGTAGTGGGTTCTTTTCTACATGCTCAGGGATTTCACTACATCCAACTTTTCCCTTACCTTTTTCCTCTGATTTTGATCTTTTGATATCACCTGTTGAATCTGTATTGCTACTTGAACGTTTAGGATCAACCATTTTTTAGGAAAATCAAAGTGGCCGATTTGCAGAGAGGTTGATGGAAGATGAAGGAGGAAGAGAAGATTAAGAGTTTTTTAGGTTTTTAATTTTAGGGTTAACTGATTAAGAAATAGGTTTTAGTTTTTAAGTTTAATTAGTTCAAGGGTATTATAGTAAAATCACCAATTTTAACCACCCCTTAGCAAGGGCACTAGGTCCATTTAAATCTGGGTATACCCCAATTTGTCCAAGTTTTTATATGCCTCATTTGCACTAGTACTTCTAGTTCAAGCAACTGTATGATAATATTTTCTCAATTTTCTGAGCAATAACAAAAGTGAGGTGATAATTAGTTTTGTCCATTTGAGAATCCCCTTTAGAGGGTCGTGGAAATTTTTTAAAGATGAAGCCATTTGTTTCTTTTAATGATAAAAGAGAAACACACACATGTCCATCATATAAGTCGGTAATTATCCTAAAATCTGAAATCCTTAAACCTTCTTTTATTTTTCCTTGGCCTTGCTAGTTTGTACATCTTAATTTTTCCTTCTACTTTCGCCGTTAAGAAACGCACAGTCACATTGCATATTTTTCAATGAAATTTTCCCCTTTTAAGTAATCGGATTTGTAATTTTTCTTTTTGATCGATTTGCTATTTTTCCTTTTAAGTAACTTGACGGTCATGTTTGGCTTTATAAGTTTAATCGGGATGATTAGACATAAAAAGAGGAAAGATAATGGTCGGACAAAGTTTAATCAGGGAAGGCTCGACATAAAAAAGAAAAAAGATAATGATCGGGAATAACTCTGAGTATTGTTTAGAGTACATTAAAATCTCATGCGGTAGATAGCTCTTAAATCATGACTGTGTCAAGGGACTAAGCACGTTATAGTCTCTCAAAGCCTCACGCAATGCATTTATCATGTTTCAATCTTTTCTTGTTCTTTTTTAGTTTATGGTCACACTTTTCCAATTTTTTCACTGAACTTCTTCCCCAAAATTAATTTTATAAGAAGTATATAAGAAAAATTCCTGAGGACATATTTTCTATGCTTTTATATTTCTAATTTTTGTTTTACACTGTATAATGTTAAAACTTTTAGCATCTTCGGCTGAGATGGTGGGGAAAACTAGAAACATAATTATTAAATATCCATATAAATCAGCATCTTGTTTGTGCAAACTTTTGTACGAGGCTCTCTTGTATGCTTTTTTCGTTCAAATGTCTATATCTAAAACATTTTTGGTACGTTCGTATATAACGAATCTACAATTTCCAGTTTTGATATGTACAAAGATTTATATTGCACTACTTCTAGTTTAAGTAATTTATAACGACTTTTCTTAATTTTCTTAATAACAAAGAAGAATGAGTTAATACTAAGTTTTGTCCCATCCGAGAATCTTCCTTTGGTGAAGCCATTTGTTTCTTTTAATGATAAAGAGAAACATAGCTGTCCATGATATAAGTTGGTAATTATCCTAAAATCCAAAATCCTTAAACCTCCTTTCTTCCCCTCAACCTCTGTAGTTCATACATCTATAAAGTCATGAACCATCCATCCATCTCTTAAGTAACTGACTGAAACCATAAAAGTACTAGCAACTCTTGCCACCTTTTCATCATCACCAACAAACCAAAACAAAAGCCAACAACAGAAATATAACCCTAGATTAAGGGCAGGATAGAAAAATGAAGCAAAACTTCAAAACCAGTATAATTAAGAAACCACCATCATCATCATTCTCACCTACATCAATCTTGAATTATCTATTCATGTCTACTGTCAACACAGCTGCAAGAACCCTGAACTCATTTGTTCAGTCCTCATCATCACCAAACCCTGTGTCATGGAAACTTACTGATCATTTTCGTTACGCTGGAATGTTACTGATATGGTTTACTCTATGGGTGCTCAGAGTTTTGATGGATTATGTTCCTCTTTCGTTTGTTCCTTCTCCTCTTCTTGATGGACTTGCATCATCCATTGGACTTGCATCATCTCATGATCATCACTCTTCTTCTTATTATGGAGCTGGTGATTCGTTATCCTCTTCTTCTACTTCACCTTCAATGGATTTGGTCCTGCATCAAGGATATGGAGGTAGTGGTGGTAATAACTATTATTATGATGAAAGTATTGATATCAGTGATCAGGGAGGAGGTGGATCTTCATCATCCAAATCAATCGGTAGAGCACTCTCTCATGTAAGTATCGAATTTTAATCCATTCATTTGCGAAAAAAAAAAAAATCATCAAAATTTAGATATCGAAGTCGGTAAAGACCAAACCAAAGTCGGTATCCTGGCCGGCTTGGCTTATTACCGACCTTATCCGTCAGGTTTGGATAGCCAAATTACATTCCGGCACTTTTGTTCAGATTATGGTCGCATCTGTTGCATGTGTGCCACGTATAGTAGTGGGTCCACTAAGGTTGCACGTAAAACGTTAGTTTGCCGGATTTCGTCAATCTGGCAGGCTTTAACGTCGGCTAACCAGACTAAAGAGAGGAAATACGACTTCTCTTTGCAGAATTTTGAGCAGGAGTTGGAATTGCTTGGTATGGGCAAGGGGCAATTGCCCCTCACTTGTCGAGTGATTCTCACAAAACCTAACGGCTCCACCAAAATATGTCCTATTGATTTGCGTTTGCCTTAGTATAGTGAGATTTATTAGTTCCGTCCTACTTTCAATCCCAGCGGATTTTGGCTCGGCCATCCAATATACTGATCCTTACATATTATGTCAGTTTTACATTCCTTATGTCACTTTTGGCAACAAGTTTAGTTATTGACGCTCCTTAGTCAGTAAATGACCTTGTAATGTTGACATTTTACAAACAGATTTTTACCTTAATGAACGAGATACCAGCAACATCAAGGAAGTATCAATTTGCAGTTTCGATGGCTGACAGAATCGTCGATGAGAACGTAAGAGAAGGACACGCAGCATTGCAGGAGGTGAACCGCATGGCACTCTCGTATGCCTTCTCGCGTACCTATAACCTGTTGTACAGGTCACTACAAGACGACAGTCAAGCAAATGTTATGGACCATGACACGGGAACTGGACTATTTCGTTCACTGCCATTAGGGTCGTATATGGAATCGGGGCTTCGATTTTGTCTCAATAGTTTCACACCGTTTGGATTAGGAGGGGTGTTGCTTGACAGCTTTACGTCTAAAAAGGTAAAGAAGCAGGTCACAGTCGGGGGTGGATATGATGAAGAGGAACGAGTCTTGGCTGCTGAGAAATTAGCTCAGGAACTGCTTTGGATTACAAACAAGCTTCGGGCTTGTGGTGCAGTTGATGAAGCATTGGGCCAATGGAGTTTGGCTTCTGGTCTAGCTTCACTGTCTTTCTCCTCGCATCATAGGGTGCAAGGCCTCATTGTTAAGATTACAAGTGAGTCTCCTAAATAACTTTATAATTATCGATTATATTTGAGCATCTTTTCAAATTTATTTAT
Source organism: Papaver bracteatum (assembly GCA_023529315.1). Taxonomy (NCBI): domain Eukaryota; kingdom Viridiplantae; phylum Streptophyta; class Magnoliopsida; order Ranunculales; family Papaveraceae; genus Papaver; species Papaver bracteatum. The sequence goes on along the minus strand of JAJJWX010000811.1, from coordinate 3,995,318 downwards.
GAATGCGAAGCGTAGCGTAGCTAATTGGTGGGTTGGACTGCAGTTATCTTGCTTGGAGAGCTAGCTAGAGGATCAGGTCATCATAAGGAGTCGTTGCTGGTGGAGGCACCAAGGGAAGTGAAATACAGACTGCTGCTTCTGTGGCTACCTCTGTTATGCTATGCCAACAGCGGGTTGTCTTACCCAGTACTCACAGGAATTGAGAAGGCAGAGACAGAAAGAGTGATCGACCAAGTGATAGCGACGTTGCCTGCATCTGATCAAGAGATAATACTAACCAACTGGTTACAGGACTATACCAATTCTAGTTCTGACTGGCCTAATCTCCAAAGATCTTACGATCAATGGTGTCGATCATCTCGCAACAACATTCTCCTCCTTACGAAAGAATGACCACAAATGGTACACGGATATAGAGTTTAATCATCATAATAGTTCTCATCTAGAGTTGGGATGGGAACTACACAAGATATGTAATGTAGACAATGTGGTTCATTTATGTCATTGTATAATAACATATTATTGTCTCAATGTGTAATAATAAGTACTTGTTTGAAAGGTCAGAATTTCAGCTTCTAACTATAATTCAGAATACAATTAACTTAAGCTAATCAGGATTTGTTGCGTAAAGCATAAAAAGCTAATATGGAGTACTTGTATTCTACCCTAGAGGCGGTTTTAACGGTTTTACAACAGCTAAGAATAAGTTGAAAAATTAATCACAAAATGGCATAAAAAGTTTGGATAATTTGACTGAGATCGTTGGTACATGATTTAAAGAAATAGTTCGAACCCGACCACTTGTCACTCCATCGATCCAATGTCTCTTAATCTGGAAACAAAGAAAAGGCACCTGGAAGCAATAACATCTGTGTAATGGAACTGATTAATCCCCAATCTCAGTCAAAACAAGCTTATATTTGAATAGGGTTTGAAACCAGCTATTACTCCACTTCCGCCAAGAAATCATCGATTTCGGCTGGGGTAAGTACTCTGGAAAAGTAAAGATGGTAATAACTATCAGTATCAAAATTTAGGAGCATTGGTATTTCTTGATAGCATCCTTCAGTCTGATAACCCAAAATTTATATGTAAAAATAACTTGCCTGAAAATTCTGTCTGCACCAATTATCCCGATCTCAATGTTTTTGCTAGAAATTTGCCCTTCAAAACTACATTTGAAAGCAGAATGATATAGTGAAAATCACTTTAACAGGAAGGGGAGGCAGATCCACTAAACGTTGTTGTTTATTTTTCATTTAGTAAATGTCAGAAAGCAGGAATAAAAAGTTACCCTTCCTTCAGCGTCAAAATAGCTGTGTGGATAGCATCATCAAGCTCCATATCCTCAGTGTACCTACAGTAAATACAGGATTTCAATAAATTTTGCTACAGTAATGCAACATGGAACTGATCAAAATAAACAATTGCAAAAATTTAGTACCTCTTCTCAAGAAATGTCTTTGCATTCGACACATTTTTACCCATTGCAGAAGCCTTCCATGAGAAGTAGGAACCTGATGGGTCCACCTAATACCACATGGAAATGTAGATACTTGTGAGAAAACACACAAACTGTAAAAGCCGACCAGCAATTGCGCTGGAGTACTTAATACCATAGAGTCTAAAATATGGATATTACTAATAGCAACATGAAAATGAATGTAGAAAATACATAAGATAGCTGAAGAACAAAAGAAAGCAAGAAAATTAACTACCTGATACAATTGAGGACCATTATCATCAAAGCCAGCCACCAACAAAGAAACACCGAAAGGCCTCACCCCACTGCCAAATATAAGAAAATGGACATTATGCATGGTACTCAAACTCTGCAGGCAAATGTATATCTAATCCAATCCAATTAACGAAAATTCACAACCCTTCTGAGAATATAGGCTCCAAGTCTATGTTCCTTCAAGCAACTACTACAAGTTTATTGCCATGTTTCAAAGGCTTGCAACGTGGTCTTACTTGTTAAGTTCCTCTTTAGTTAAGTATAAATACTTGGTCAAACTTTCGTATATGACATGATTCTTGTATGTAAAGAAGTGTGCTATACATCTATCACCGGCTGAAAGTGCCCAACCAGACAGAAGTTGTTCTTTTCTTCTAAGTGGATAGTGTGGCTATGAATCAACCAAATGGTATAGTTTTTACACACTGAAATTTGTTTCTAGGGTAATATTACTTTTGGTTAAATAATAACAAGACTCCACTATCCACATGCCCGAGCTAATAATATAGAGATAGTTACCCAGATTGAGTGAACTCCTGCATAACTGCTGCAGTTTCTCTGACAAGCTGTGTGACAGGGATGGTTTCCTACAATCACATTTGAAAATTACAGTCAGATCATACCGCCACCTCTATCTAAAATGAACCTCTTATTACCAGCCCATTTGTGGTAGCTGCTAATGAAAACTGTACATTATCAATAAATTAAGAAAAGGAACTCATGGTAAAGAATAGATCGCATGAAATCAGTAAAAAGAATTACGGAGTAAGACTTACTTTGTATAATCTGTAATATGTCTGGGCCTGTTTCCTACTTTTTCTAACCAAAACTCGAGAATCAGGGCCCATGCCACTGCAAGTGAAAATCCATAAGTAATCTTCAAGAGAAAAGAATACAATAAACAGAAAACAAAAGAAAACTAGCAATAGAAGATGAGATACATACGCAAATATGTATCATTGATTATTGTTTTCGATTGCTAAAACAACCAGCTGTGTGACACTCTTATTAAGAAAAGCTCCAATAACTACCAATTAACCAGGGACTGTTTACAGTAGTGCAATTCCCAGTGAAGCAGGAAGAGGAACACACTGATGCACCAAAGGCAGCAATCTATATTCAAGTGAAATACTCGACAAAAGAAGCATGATTCACATTCTGGAAATTTTCTACTACGGAGTATTATTATTATAGTTGGACGACACTGTTTACAACATAGTTTGGACGTGCACTACTTATTACAAGAGCATACGGCAAATCCAGCTTAATATCAGACGTATCACCAAAACTAGGATGCATCAAAAATTAATGAAGAAACCAACCTGTATACAACTCCAATATTATTTGTTAAAGACTGAATCTTCTGAACCTGTAACAAAACAAATTACACAATCACCAATAGACACAAATATATCGTAAATCATCCTAGTATCATTCAAAGAAAATAAATACAGTAAATAAGTACAACTCACAGAGGTTTCGTCAACTAAGATTGATGGTAACTTCTTTTCAGTCGCTATTACAACACCATTAGCAGCTGCACCCATCACCAAAAAATAAAATTATTCAACTACTTTTAAGTTTTAATAAAAGGGATCCCTTTAAACAATGTAAAAAGAATTAATCTTCTCCATATGCATAATTCTTCAAATGGACATTACGATAAAGTAAACAAATTCAGCTTTAAATTTAACCCTAAGTTCCAAAACATTGCAATAATAAAAGTGCCAATTTGTGTTTCCATTAGGAACTCATCCCCAAAATCAAGCACCATAACAGTTGAATATAATCAAACTCAATGGGTTTAATTTAATAATTACAAAATAAAAAAAGTTTTGTAAATCTCAAATTAGGTCAAGTTCCATGAAATATACAGTATAAGAAAGTTAATGAGAATTTGGGGGGAAAAAATACTACCTTTAATACCCAAAGAAGTCTGACCAGATCCAACTGCCATTAAAGCGTATTCAATCTGAACAAGCTTTCCTGATGGACTGTTGAAGAAACCAATAATAAAAAATGATTAAAAAAATCCAGAAAAATCAACAGTGTAGAGGGAGTTTGGCTAATTTAATTATATAATACCTGAATGTAGTAAGAGAGAATGAATATTGACTGTCTCCCATGGCGATTCTACAGAGAGATGTTGAGTTTGAGTTTGAATGATGAAAAAAATAAAACCTTTATAAAGAAGTAGAATCCTCTCTCCCAAGAAAACAGAGACAACCGAACTAAAACCCAGCAAAGGTCTAAGGCCGGTTCATATGAGGGTGGCTAACCCGCCCATTTGCCATGCCAGCCGGCCTGGCAAAATGACCGCGAAACTATCGGAAAAAAGCTAACCGATCGAATCTCCACCGAACGGTTGAGACTAGACCGTTAGCGGTCGAGTCTCCAACGCTAGCGGTCTTCATAAAACCGGTCAGTCTTGTAGTTGTCGCTTATTAAATAATGAAGTTACGACTATTTTCCCCCACGTCTCCTTATAAAATCACCTCATTCAATTCAATTTAATCGCACCTCATTTTCTCATTAACTCTGTCATCTTACTCTTTTGTACCTTTAATCCTCTGTTTAATTTTTATTTTCAACTCAATGGATTCTTCTGACGAAGAAGTGCGTATTCATATGGATCTATTTGAAGAACAACAACGAATATTCGTTCAGGCGTTACAACAAATTGATGATGAGTCAGATGAAGATAAAGAACTAACCAACAAATTGCTACAGCTATATTCATCGGGGCAAATACCTAGAGATCCAGAGCCAAGAGAAGTGTTCACAAGAAGATATACGTACCGGGATCGGGATGAATGGCACGAGAAGCTGGTGCACGATTATTTTCTTCCCGACTGTGTGTTTTCTGATGAAAATTTCCAAGGTTGATTCCGCATGCCCCGACATTTGGTGCTAAAGATTATTGGTGAGCTTTGTCAGGTAGAACCTCAATTTAATTATCAGTATGATGCACTGAATATTAGAGGTCATAGCCCTGAACAAAAGGTTACTTCGGCCTTAAGGATTCTAGGATATGGCAGACCTTCATATTCATGATGAGTACCTTCGCATTGGAAAAACAACCGCATACAAGTATCTTTCGTTGTTTTGAGAAGCAATGATTAATCATTTTGGTCCAACCTATTTACGAAAACCAAATGACGCGGATGTTAGACAAACATTAAAGAAAAATCAGGAAAGGGGATTTCCCAAAATGCTGAGTAGTCTTGACTGAATGCATTGGGTATGGACCGGATGCCCTAATTATTGGGCCGGTCAGTATAAGGGTCACTACGCAAAACCAATGGTTATCCTTGAGGCTGCTGCTTCTTATGATTGTTGGATATGACACGCTTTTTTTGGTCTCCCGGGGTCTCATAACACAAATCGCCTTTGTTTGAAGATTTAAAGTATGGAATTTGTCCTCAGGTAATATTGACTATCAACGGGAATCGCTACACTCATGGTTATTATCTTGCATATGGAATTTATCCAAAATGGTCAACTTTAGTTCAATATTACCGCCAGCCACCTTCCGGTGAAATGGGTCGTTCATACTCATATTTCAATAGTAAACAAATTGAACTGCGAAAGGATGTGGAACGGGCTTTTAGAATTCTGAAGCGAAAGTTCGCCATCATTGTGGGCCTTATTGTGGTCTAAGTGCTCGTGAAATGCATAAGACTATGCTGACTTGCATCATTATGCATAACATGGTAATTCAGGAAACTCGTCGTAATAAGAATTGGACTAACCATCAAAATGAAGACTTAAGGACTGAGATTCTACCAGCAAAAGGATTACCTGCAAGGAACTATGTGCAAATGACTAGTCATATTGAGAACATAACTTTGTATAACAGGTTAAGGGAAGATCTCAAAGCGAATATGTGGCCTGAGTTTGGAAGAGATGGAGAACGAATTGAGTAGTGTTGTCAAGTTTAGTTGTTTAAGTTTCATTTGTTATTTCATAGTTTTGTTTTGAAGTTGTTTAATTGTTTAAGTTTCATTTGTTGTTTCATAGTTTTGTTTTGAAGTTGTTTAAGTTTAACTGTTTGTTTCATAGTTTTGTTTTGAAGCTGTTTAAGTTTAATTTTTTTTAATGGTATTCATTACAAGTAGCTGTCTAGACTTAATCGCTAGCGATCTAGACTCAATCACCAACAATACTTATAAATATGCCTTCACTTCATCCATTTTAAAATCACACTTTCACTTAAAAAACTTCCACTTCAAAATCACACCTTCACATCTCTACAAAAACTTCTCTACTTTCTGAGTAATTTATAGATGATCCTAGAGTTACTGAAGATGGAGATTTATCTCTTTGTAGAAACTATGTAATATACTACTCTAAGACAGGTGAAGAACGACGGATGAACGGTATACCTAGTATGAGTTATTTGGGTAAAATTCATGATGTCTTCTGCACATAGACAAGTAATCCTCATAACCGCGGTCGTGCTGCTTTGTTTTTCCGATTCATGACTATCAAAAAAGATCTTGTGGATTTTATAGCTATGAAAAGGATTGTCACTCGATATCGTCTTAGAGGTGACACCAATGCTGAATTGGGAATAAGAAATCGAGACGAGTGGAGAAGATGGAAAGGAAAAAAACTTGAATATGAAGCACATTACAGAATTCTTAAGGAGTTTCTAATAACTCGTATGGGATGTTAGGCTTAAGTTTAGGTCTAGGCTTAAGTTTAGGTCTAGGCTTAAGTTTAGTTATAGTCTTAAGTTTAGTTTTCATGTTGTCAAGTTTAAGTTTTAATGTAATGAAAAAATTAGAACAATTTAGTTCTAGTCTTAAGTTTAGTTTTCATGTTGTCAAGTTTAAGTTTTAATGTAATGAAAAAACTATAACAATTTGTAATGAAAAGAGTAGAACAATTTCATTCACCATAACCAAACTACTACATCTTCATTAAAATTTAAGCTGATACATTAATTAATTAAGTGGCACTACTTCATCATGGTCTTCATCATCCTCATCTTTAGCTTGAACTCCAAATTGTTTTTCAAAATTTCTCTTGTTTTGTTTTTCTTCTAACTCCTCTGCTAACCTTTCCATCTCCCATACCATCAATTTTATGGTATTCATTGTTGAGGTGTTTGAATTTAGAATCTTATTCTTGTCATAGTCTGAAACAAATTTCTCTTGAGTTTGACGATGTTTTTTCATCTTCCTAGTCAAGAACTGTCGGTCTACTGCCCTTTGTTTTTTGACGGTCCTTTGATGCTCTATCAAAGTATCCAAAACACCTTCACTTGCTTCTCCTTCTTGGGAAGCTTTCCTCGCCACTCTTGCAGCATTTCTTCCTAATAATTTTCTCTAATCGCGAATTGACATTCAAGTTGGAATTGTTGTTTGTTGTGGTTTCTGGTGAAGAAAATGGATTCTCCAAAGAGGGATGAGATGATTGAGATGGTTGTGAAGCTGGCGTTGAAGGAGAAGAAGTGTATGGTGAACTTGCAGGTATATTCTGCATGTTTGCTAACACTTGTGGATTATATTTAGGTAACACTTTAAAAATATGATAACAAATTTCATAACCAAAACTTTTCCCATGTTTGTGGTGCCAATCAGTTCGACATCAACATCGACAAGACCGCTTGCTCGAGCATGAGCAGCTTGCATTATAGCAGCAACATACAAGGAAACTTGAGCGTTGATTATAACAAAGCGACCAGACAATCCATTTGCATCACAATAGTTGATGTTCATAGTTTCTTCACGAAATTTAGCAAATATGTTATCCCACAACTTGGTAGATGGTTGTTGGGCACCATCGATATTATCATGTGTAAAGAGCACATAGTTTATGCAAATTCTTTCATCTTCGGGTAAGATAAATTTTGGACCCCTAATCTTCTTGTTATTATTAGATTGAGACATATTAAAAAAACTACACAATACGAGTGAATGAAAGAGTTGGATGATGAAATTTGTTTTATATTAACAAATGTGAAGAGTAGAGAAGAGAAGGTGTGAGTTAAAATGGAAAAGGAATTTGATATTTATAGGGGTGAAGATTTATGGCCGTTGGATCATATTCTACTTAGCGGTGTAGACTAGACTGACCAGTCTTATAAAAGCCACTAACGGTGTAAACAAAACCGGACGGTGTAGTATTGACCGAGCAGTCGAGACTCGACCTCTTGGTAAAAACTTGACCTGGACTGGATAAGTGACAAATTTGCTTATTTTTCAGCTCCATAGTAGGTGCAAAACTGACAAATATATTAATTTGCCATACCCATGGGAACCAGCGTAAGAAGTGGGAACCATAATGTTATTGGGACGTATTTTCAAATTAAGGCACCCATGTGTAGATAGTGGGTGTCCGGCATAACTTTTTCTTTGTGTCATCATCCAATTAAAAGTTTTTCAGAAGCAGAATTATCTTCCTTCACAAAAAGTAAATTTTTATGCATCCGGAAGTCATACTAAAATAATATTGCCAAACTACCTTCTGATTTTTCGACTTTCACAAGTCAAAAAGCAATTTATGAGTTTACATCCAAACATCCTATTAGAAAATAGGTAATTTGCCATTCATTGGCTCACTATAGAACACATGATTGACAAACTATCAAACTTGAGAGTTTGAAGGTCGCCGTCAAGTTAGAACCGACCGGCTAAGCTTGAGTTGTTCGATTGATTTTTGAGCTGGCAGTCATTCTTTGGTATCTCGGATGCAATAAGCCTTTAGTTGTTAGTTGATCTAATAATTGTATTTTGATTTCATATATATACTCATGACTATTTCATTTCAAATCACATATTTTTTACACTTTAGCCTCAAACAAACTCTTAAAACTTTTTTTTTAATCGATAAAATTGTTATTCGATTTTTTTTTTATTCTTTTGTAAACACTCATACAAAGATTTTTGTTGGTAGCCTAGCAACAAGTTGGGCTCCATCTCTTCTTTGAATAGCAACGCCTAATCTATGGAAAATAAAACTACCCAAACCACTACTAGCGTCGTTACTAAATAAAATAATTATTTATTTATTTTCTAAAACTCTCTTAATTTATCACCAAAATTTCCTTTTTTCGATATTTTTCCGAAAAAGAAAAAAAGAATGCTATGATCATCTATCGGGAGAGCGAAGAAGGCAGTGGAGTGAATTATTACTTGTGCGTGCATGCATGGTCATCTCTAAGCTGCTCTCTGGGCTTCGCATTTGCTGCACATGATACTCTTTAGAGGCGGTAGATATCTTTGATAGGGGCTTGAGAGAGGTGATAGAGGGCATTGTGGTTTGTGGAGGTCTGTTTTTTGGGGAGCCGCAGTGGAGACTAGCTACCCTGCCTATTAGATATGGAGGCCTTGGGTTATATACGGCTAAGGAAGCATCACAATATGCCTTTCTAGCATCACGCGTGTAATATTGGGGGCAGCAAGATCGCATACTCATGGATAGTGGAGTGGAAGGTATGGATGATAATTTTTATATGGCATTGAAAACCTTACAAGAAACTCTGCCCGACCAAGACCTTAACACCTTCACCAATAAAGACACCACCCCCCTTAAAGTAACCTGGTGAGTGCTCTTTTTGGTAAAGTAGTTAAAGATTGGATAGGGTTTACGAGTTTTCGGACAGACATAAAGCAGTTTTTGGTTGCCTACAAGCAGCGCATGCACATGATTTTGTTCTTGCTATCCCAATTAAGGGGCTTGGGCAGAAGATGTCCCCCTTAGAGTACCGGTCCATCCTGAAATACAGTTTAATGATTACCTTATACCCTTCTGATTCACGTTGCCCTGCTTGCATTACAGGCTGCTTAAAAGCGTACGGGGAACATGTAGTTCATTGTAAGGTGGATCTTGGTTTTAAATATAGATATGATCATGTGAGAGATACCTTATATGATGTATTATAGATAGCTAGTATTTCAACAAATAAAGAAGCGGCTGTCAACTTTTAACGAATCCTCTTGAAGGGAAATCAATACTCAGGCCAGCATACGTTCTTATTTTTGGGTGGGACAACGGAAAACATACATGTGTTGACCTTACTGGGGTTTTTCCATTAGTAGGCATTGGACAGGGTTCTTTCACAGTTGGACAGGCAGCTTTGAGAGCTGCCTCAGGTAAGATAGAAAAGCATTAAAAAAACGTGTATTGATAATGGATATGCTTTTATCCCTTTTGCCTTTGACACTTTTGGGTACCTGGTACCAGAGGTGGTTGGACTTCTCGTGAGAGTTGTGCACAGTAATGTCATGACTCCTAATTCGCGAGAGTTAGTGTTTTCTATTCAAAAAGGGCTTGCGGCGCAGCTTGTTGCTCGCTTGACTGCTATGAAACTTTTTTTTTTATAACCTTAATGAACTAAAAGAAGATACAAATAAAAACTGATCGGTTGTCAGCCGAGAAAAAATAAATTACACTTTCTTATTACTCAAAATATATAATGAAGCAAGGGCAAGAAAGGATCGTTCCCACAGAGAGGACTAAGGTTGTCAAATTGTTTCGGTTTCCTATAAATAACAATCGGGGGTTTTCTGATTTTTAATAAAGCAAACTAAAATAAAAACAAATAAAGAAATAAGCAAGCAAATCAATAGAGAAGATATTGGTTAAGGATTCATCTTCATTCACAAACATGTTCTTGTCATAATAATTAGAATTGATATTTTAATCTCAAATTTTATCAAAAGCCCTAGGATACCTTGATCGCAAGAATATCCCGCAAATCTCCTTTTATCATCAAAAAGCACATTAAAAGATGCGAGTATGAGTTCTATCTAAGAGAACAACCTAACGTGTAAAAGCGCTAATCAAGTTTAATTCCCTAGATGCATTAAGTTCTATGAAATCAGGCCAATCAAAGCAATCGAACGTGGAAAGCGCACTAATTCAATTTAACAAAGGTTATGGTTCACATATGATCATAAGGATGCATCACTACAAGCTATAACCATATTCATGCTACTTGTAATCAGGAATCTATCACTTTTACGTATAACAAACCCTAATCTAGCAATAGAGGTGAAAACAAACTCAATCGATTCTAGACTCGACCAAACAAGCATTCAAATCATATAACAATATAAATGATGAATCATAAACGATAAATTATGGAGACAAAACTAATTTATCATATCAAAAAGCATATTTTGTGAAATCCAATTATTCCATAACCAATAATAAAATTAAGTACTCATGCTCAAGGAGTTCATAACAAGAATAAAGAGAAGAGTTTTCATGTCTAAACCCTAGAACAAAAGTAGAAGATAAAAGATATTAGATTAGAGAAAAGTCTTCTCTTTTATATGTTTCTCAATTTCCATAAAGGATACTCCTTCCAATATTAGGTCTTCTCAAAACCCACCTCCAAGTGGTCCACCAAGCCCATGTGTGAGAAAACCCGTGTAAAATTATGTCCAAAAATCGTCGCCGGAAAACTGGGTTTTTCGCCGGAAGTTCGCTGAAATCCGACACCGCCGGCTACCTAAGATGCTCTCCTTTGTCGACGGAATATTCCGTCACATTTAACAGTCAATACTAACGGTCTCTAACAGTCGACTGGGTCAAAGAGGTAAGTCAGCCACTGAGTTAGCTGTCTTACTGAGGTCTGAGTCGGCTGAATTACTGAGTTGAATCGGCTAATCGGCTCGTCTGCATCGGTTCATCTCCGGTCCGAGTTAACTCGCCGGAGGAGAAATTTTGGCAGAGTTCTGTTTGTTTATAGGACTTTCTCAGGTCAATTTCAGGCCGATCTTTCCCTGTAACAATCCTAACATTCATCTATTGTAGCTTCATCAGCTATTCATTACTAGCAGCTTCAATTCCCTTTCTTCATTGTATCTCTGTGTTTATCGATATTTCAAATTCTACACTGCTTTCTTAACTTCAACCAAATACAGAACCCATCTTCCACAACATCCTCGATCTGAACCTTAGCAGCTCAACAAATAATTCCATCATCTTCTTAAAACCCATTTCTTTGTGGATTCAGAAACATCATCCATTACCAATCAAAACCCAGACCCTATTTCTTCAACTGGTATCTTAGAAAATCCTAAATTTGAGCTCAATTTCGGGAATTACCACAAACTCATTCTTTCTTCTCTGAAATCAATTCTCACTGCTCAGAATCAACAACCATTCATTCTCCCTTGAATTCCACAAGAACAACAGCAACCACCAACAGCACCAACCCATCATTTCTTTTTTCTGTAAGAATTCCAGCAGAGCATCTTCCATTAATTTCATCCATTTGAACCCATCTCAACTCGTCATCTCTCAATCTCATCGTCCCTGTAAATTCATCTTCACAACATCACAAACCCTAATTTCCATTAATTCCAACACCACCGGAGACCGACACCATCTCCTTAACTTCACAGATTTATATCAACAACCACCAATTCCTTCCTTGTCTCGATTCGATCTATTCCTCGATCAGCAACAACTCTCAAGTTTACTTCTCGGTTTCATGTTCAGGTCGAAATGAAATGGGAATGATTGAGAAAGAGAATGAAAACTCGATTTAAGGTTTTAGTTCTGGGTGGATGGTTACACCCCAGTGATAAGGACCACCCAACTCATTAGATAAGGGCCATCCTGACTGGCAACCCCTTAACCGCAGCTGGTCTGTGTCTAGTACTCCTCCAAATAGAGTTGCCCTTTTAACCATGATTTGGGCTCCGGATAGTGTTTGCCTGTGAAATAACAATTTTGACCTTCTTGCTCAATTTTGGATGATTTCTTCTTCTTTTCCTCCGTATGACTCCAAAGTACCTAATAACTCAAAAACATGGTTAAAATACATAATTTACAAGAAAAATAGCAAAGAAAGCATAAACTCTAAATAGTATATACGGTGTATTCTACACCTATCAAAAACCTAATACTAAAATTCTTTCATGATCATCATAAAATCCATCTAGAGTTCATGATCTTAACTATACCATGAAAAAAAATGCTGCAATTTGCAGAAATTCATTTAATCTTTACATTGGATCTTATCAATGGTGTACAACAACAACATCAAATACTTGATTCAACATTGATGAATATTCCGTTCAGGACTCCAACAATATCAAAGGTCGTGATGTTACCAAGTAGTGGGGTCATTTTAATTCAAATAGAAATGAACCCTTAGGTATGTATAATGATGCAAATAAATCGACGCAAAAGAATCAATAAACCTGAGGTTAATGTGATATGAGGCTCAAGTTTTCGATATGGATATAGTAAGGATCACAGCGGTCTCTTCTTGTACGTCTGGATCCGATTGGTCATGAATATCGTATGGCGTCGATTTTATCAAATCCGATTGAGTTCCTAATAATACTTTGTTAACTTGTTTTCATTTTTTAAATTATTAATTTGTAAATTACTATAACGTAAAACTCGAAGAAAAAAATTGGCAAAGGGAAGAGAAATAGTGGTTTAGTACGAAGCATATTTTCATATTCTTTAAAGTTTGAACCCATATAACCCTGGATTCTTGGATGGTTATTTTACACCACCTACGTCATCGTACAAGGGTATACTTGTTTTTCAAGCACATTCAACAAAAATATCATATTTCTCACGGGAAACAAGCTCATCCCCTCAAATCCCCACTGGCGTTATTGTAATTCTAATCTTGATGTTCTCTTCAGTTGATGAATTCGACATGAAAAAATGTAAAAAAGTGGCCCTTAAAATAAAGAAAAGTCAACGATCATTTGATATACGCATTTATGTGTCTATATTAGTCTCAATTCTCTGTAAGGTTATTACCCATTTTCGTACTTATTATGGTATTTTGTGTATTTGTAGGTATTTTTGTAGAAATAAGCTTTTGCGGCAAAATTGGACCCGTGAGAGAAAATTACTAAAAGCACCCAGAAGATGTGTTAAAGGCACCCCGGAAATATGCTGGAGACACCCTAGAAAAATCAAAAAAGGCACATAAGAGGAATTGCTAAAGGCACCCCACAGTTGGATAAGGGGCATCCCATTTTCAAGGCAACTACTATTGGCAGCCCCGTAAAGGATAGGGGGAGGTCATCTCCTCCAATTCAAATATTTATTTTGGCGGGAAAATTTTTGCAGCAAAGTTTCAAATTAGGGTTTGATTTCCGAGCGACTTTTAGGGAGATTCAATCAATGGATTTTGTTGGATTGGACTCTAATAGATTAAACATGCCTGGTATGGGTGATAGAATAGAGTAACTTGGTCTGGATAATCCGGACTTCGTTAAACAGGGAAGCATAGTTTCTCGGTTTGAACAGAGATGGTTTCGTGAGATTTATGGTCGGATTCATCTCGTGTATAAGCTTGTATCGGTAAAACAGGGCTGATAGACGTCTCAGATTCGTAAACAAAGAAGTTTCCATGCATACAGGGACGTGAGAATATATCGAGTTTTCTGCAGGTTTATCAAGTCTAGAATGTTTTGATTTAAACATGGAAGTTAGTTGATCTTATCGTGTAAAAGAGGAAGGAGTTATCTCGGGTGTTTGGAAATTATTTGATGATAAGATCCTAGAGGCGTTGGATGAACTCAGAAGCCGTGGATGAAAAGAGAGAAGGAAATAGCCGATACTTCCGGTGAAAGAAAACAAAAGATTTCTCGAGATATTATTGGTCTTGTTAAGAATATAAGAGGTGCAGGGAAGTCACAGAAGGGTTATCGGGAGTTAGGGGTCCGTTCAGAGGCCATAGAATCGAAGAAAGAAGAGTTATGGAGGAGTTCTCTGCTGCTGCTGAAGAAGAAGGAGACGAAGAACATTGACGTCCTTTATCAGTCGCAGATATTTGTCGCAGAATCAACTACACAGAGAACTGTCATTCTCCAGCAGTCTTATATATTTTGTTTCCCTTGTAACACTCAGTTTGTAACACCTATAACTGTTACGATTGAGCTGCTTCTCATATTTCTTCAATAAAAACACCTTTTGAGCCATGAATAAATATTTTGAGTATGTTTTCACCATGAAGAGCTAAACCCCAACACTGGGATGAAGGAGGAAGCCATTCTTCACGTGTGTGGTAATTCTATTAATTCTTTTATGACTTATTGCATTGATTTATGATTTTTATTGAGTGATTGTTATTTCAATTGATGGGTCATGCTTTCTTAAGTGTATTGATGTCTCATGCTTTAGATTTACAGTCATCACTAATCTACTTTCGGCAAGTAATTAGAGTCAATAAATTGTCATTATTTGAGCTATGAATATCTAGAATTATTAGTTGAACCACATGAATGAGAATTGGTGGAGTCCTGAATCCCAGTACTTCTTGATCTTGTGATAATTTTGTGTAAATATTTTATTTATTATTTCTAAAATCGAATCTCATCAAGTCCGAGAATCAAACCCTTTCTTACCACTTTCAAAACTACATCAGTTTTTGGCGCCGTCGACGCGGACTTGTATTTAGGTTTAGGTTTTAGGTTTTGTATATATTTTATTTTTATTATTGTATTCTTTTTTTTTTGTTCTATTTTACGTCTTGGGTATTTTTGTTATTGGTGTGTAGGTTTTTCTTGAAGCTAAAAGTGGAAAGTTGGACTTGCCTAAAATAGTACAGAACATCCTAAAAAAAAAAATTGTTAGTTTTTATTTTCTTTATTTTTGGAGTTGTATATATATATATATTTTTAGTATTTTATTTATTAAAAAAAAAACACGTGCACAAACCAATTGCATCGTCGGACTACCGATTTTAGGAAAACTCGTGGATTAGTAAGCTGAACCCGTGCCTTGGGCCTTATGGGAGTTACCAAATGAAAGTCCACAAACCTCAGCCTCATACCTTTGGGTATATTTTGCTGTGGTAACCTAGCCTACCCATTTTAGTCAACTTTGCATTCACACGTGCACAATAGAATGTCAAACTGGTATTATAATAGCCAATACAATGATTATTCGACTGAGCAAAATGGACACTACTACTTTGACCACAGTGTGCATAGTGGTTGGGAGCATCAACCTTTTCAAGGTTATGGTTCATATCATAGTGAGCCCAATTACTATTCTCACGTGCACAGGTCATACGAGTAAGAAAATAAGGAATATTACAGTACTAGTTCCTCGTCTTTGGACAACTTAATTAAAGAGTTGAAAACTAGTCCTTATTATGATCCTTCCGTTCCTATTCGTCCTCTAGATGAGTCTCTCAAACTGTTGGTTGTTTCTTCTGGTCCTATTCATCCTCTAGAAGAGTCTCTCAAGCTTATAGCTGAGTCGACACGTAGACTTAAGTTAGAGGCACAAGAAAGAATTGCTCGAAATAATCTTAATTTCCAATACAGTCTTTCCAATAATACCCTTCAAAATGAGGACAGTTATTTGCATAATCAAGATAACGAGGTTAGAATTTGTCACACTACCTGTTTAGAAGAGGTTCAACCATTTTCATGTTATGATGATTACGATGAGGATAGTGTTGATGAAGAATCTGAAATATGTAGGCATAGTAATCGGTAATTTGTTACTCCAATTGAGCTTTATAATGATAATATTTCTAGTTCAAATCCAAATAATTTTAATAATTATTCACTTATTCAAAAGGACGAGGATTTGACTAGAGATAACCCTGTTTTAGACGATGTAGTATTTCCTTTTTACGAAGCCGATATTGGCTTAGAGGAATGTGTTTATTCTAAGAATAATATTTTAGAGTCTATAGATTTAGAAACAACAGTCTTAGACGAAGAAGATAAACTCGTAGAGCTTTTAAATATGTATGAGGATGTGTCACCTAAATATGACCTAAAAGAAGCAATTGGCCATTTTCAGGATTTCGATGATCTAGAAATTAGGGAAATTGTAGCTAGTCTATCTAGAGACACCCAAAACTCTAAGTTTGGGGGGGATTATCATTCTCCCCATGCCTTACCTTTATCTCTTACAAAGATCCCTCACTTGGGACTCGAAATATGTGCCTCAACCATTTTACAAGATTATCTTCAAACACGTTTTCCCGAACCTAGTAATGTCCATGAAGAAGTTCAGTTATTAGAAACACATCCTCTGGTTGATGTGGTTTACCCAGGCTATGATACCCAAATTGACTTTGTTTTCCCGCCAAATATTTTTCTTCCAATTGTGGGAACGTATGAATTTCAAATGTGTCAGTTGTTAAGTTCTGAGACTAAACCTAATTATTTTAGGAAAACATAAACGACACATTTGCTTAAGAATGACCATCACTCTCATTATGGTCAACTGTGTGAGTCAAATATGATTGACTTAGAGGATCCTCAGTTATTCATGTTATTATTTTGTGCTTCTAATTTTTTCCAGAATTTAGAACCTGATCTTTCGGGTCTTACTTATGAGGATGTACAACCCATGAAAATATTTTATTTAGACCCATTTATTGAACCTAAACCCGAACCACAGCTAGATGTAGTTGTCTTAAACAGGAAATCAGGCAAGGGTGTGATTTATTCGTTAACTTTCTTGGTTTGTTCCAGTTTCCTTTCATCTGTGTTGACACTTTTTTATGCAGATGATCCACAGTTGTTTCGGCTATTGCTATATGATTCGAGGTGATTAATTCTTACTTATGTCTGGCTGAAGACTTTAAACTTAGCACTTCTTGGGAGGTAACCCATGCTCATGCAACACGGTAATATCTTTCCTTATCTCTTTTTCTTCAAAAGGTAACAGTTTCTCCTTGTTCATGCTTTTAATTTTATCTTTAGAACACTAAGAACAATGTTAGATTTAAGTTTGAGGGTATGAGAGAAACTTTTTAGTTGCATTATTAAACTCCGAAGCCTAGAAATTTATGCTTATTAAGGATGGCACTAACCAATCTAAGTGGATGGAAGCATTTTGGTTATAGGAGTTAAGGAACCAATCTGATTAGATGAAAACATCTAAAGAGTCTATTCATAAAAGCACAGAGCTCAGGTGTTAGAAATAACATGGTAGTTTCGCCATATCTCGTTGAGTCCTTTTCACTTCTGTTTTTATTTTATTTTCTTTTTAAAATATGTTTCTCTAAGTGATTAGGTGAGGCTCACGATTCAAGTTGTTATCACTGCTAGGGTGAAATAGAGTGATTGAGTTACAAAGAAAAAAAAGAAGAAAAAAAAGACCAGACCAATTAGACCAAATGGAATAAACTAAAAATAAATAAATAAAAATTAACACTTGGATGCAATATGTGTGTGTTCTCCCTGTCCCCGTCGCCTAAACAAGCGTGGAACGCAGGATCCATGGGAACTATCATGTAATCTGCTGACAAGAAGCATGCGCTTGGATACAAAAGATGAAATCATGCAGTTCAAAAAAAAAAAAAAAAAATTAGTTGTTAATGTTCAGTGAATAAATCGATCGTTGGTTCCCTTGTATCTGTCAGACGAGTTGATTTAGAATTAGGATTATCGACCACTAGTTCCCTTGTATATGCCAGATGTGTTGATATTAGTCAGACCAGTATCTCAGTCCATTAGGATAGGTTCATTTTGGCAGTGGCCTTCAGACAGATATGAGAAACATCGTTCACCTAGTCAACATCAAAACCATCTATGTTTTTATATATCCATCTTCTTAATCTATCCACGTGATTTGTTGACTCCGAATATTGATGTCCATAGTGTAACTATCTGAGTAGAGCTATGTCACTTATATATGAATTTTAGTATGCTTGAGTGCAAACTCGTGTACATCAATTGGAATTTCGCATCAGGGTATTTCCTCCTGTAGTCAATAAGTAAGCCAACCAAGGAGATTCTTTGCCTTCCAAGGTTCTGCGTAGATAGCTAAGGTATGGAGTAAAGGTTTTGTGGGTATATCTCTTATAAGCCCTCCCGAGACTATAACTCGTCCAATAGGGCCACCTAGGGGTGTAAAGGCTTGTTGCATACGCTAAATGCAATCGACGATGCCTGCGACAGTGAGTTAGGATTTTATTTTCTAGATTTGATTTGCTCGGGACTAGCAAATAATAAGTTTGGGAGTATTTGATAGACGCATTTATGTGTCTATATTAGTCTCAATTCTATGTAAGGTTATTACCCATTTTCGTACTTATTATTGGTGTTTTTTGTATTTGTAGGTATTTTTGGAGAAATAAGCTTTTGCGGCGAAATTGGCTCGAAAAGTGGTATTTGGACCCGTGGGAGAAAATTACTAAAAGCACCCAGAAGATGTGTTATATATGTTGGAGACACCCTAGAAAAATCACTAAAGGAACATAAGAGGAATTGCTAAAGGCACCCCACAGTTGGATAAGGGGTATCCCATTTTTAAGGCAACTACTATTGGCAGACCCGTAAAGGATAGGGGAGGTCATCTCCTCCAATTCAAATATTTATTTTGGCGGGAAAATTTGTGCATCAAAGTTTCAAATTAGGGTTTGATTTCCGAGCGACTTTTAGGGAGATTCAATCGTTGAATTTTGTTGGATTGGACTATAATAGATTAAACAGGCCTGGTATGGGTGATAGAATAGAGTAACTTGGGCTGGATAATCTGGACTTCGTTAAACAGGGAAGAATAGTTTCTTGGTTTGAACAGAGAAGGTTTCATGAGATTTATGGCCGGATTCATCTCGTGTATAATCTTGTCTCGGTAAAACAGGGCTGATAGACGTCTCAGATTCGTAAACAAAGAAGTTTCCATGCATATAGGGACGTGAGAATATATCGGGTTTTCTGCAGGTTTATCAAGTCTAGAAAGTTTTGATTTAAACATGGAAGTTAGTTGATCTTATCGTGTAACAGAGGAAGGAGTTATCTCGGGTGTTTGGAAATTATTTGATGATATAATCCTAGAGGCGTTGGTGAACTCAGAAGCCGTGGATGAAAAGAGAGAATGAAATAACCGATTCTTCCGGTGAAAGAAAACAAGAGATTTCTCGAGATATTATTGGTCTTGTTAAGAATATAAGAGGTGCAGGGAAGTCACAGAAGGGTTATCGGGAGTTAGGGGTCCGGTCAGAGGCCATAGAATCGAAGAAAGAAGAGTTGCAGGGGAGTTCTCTGCTGCTGTTGAAGAAGAAGGAGACGAAGAATATTGGACGTCCTGTATCAGTCGCAAAATCAACTACACAGAGAACTGTTGTTCTCCAGCAGTCTTATATTTTCTGTTTCCCTTGTAACATTCGGTCTGTAACACCTATAACTGTTACGATTGAGCTGCTTCTCATATTTCTTCAATAAAAACACCTTTTGAGCCATGAATCAATATTTTGAGTGTGTTTTCACCATGAAGAGCTAAACCCCAACACTGGGATGAAGGAGGAAGACATTCTTCACGCATGTGGTAATTCTATTAATTCTTTTATGACTTATTGCATTTATTTTTAATTGATTTATGGTTTTTATTGAGTGATTGTTATTTCAATTGATGGGTCATGCTTTCTTAAGTGTATTGATGTCTCATGCTTTAGATTTACAGCCATCACTTTCAAAATCTACTTTCGGCAAGGAATTAGAGTCAATAAATTGTCATTATTTGAGCTATGAATGTCTATAATTATTAGTTGAACCACATGAATGAGAATTCGTGGAGTCCTGAATCCGAGTACTTCTTGATCTTGTGACAATTTTGTGTAAATATTTTATTTATTATTTCTAAAATCGAATCTCATCAAGTCCGAGAATCAAACCCTTTCTTACCACTTTCAAAACTACATCATCATTTGATATACATTACCTTAATTAACACGTGAGCACAACAACTAAACTAAGCATCGGTTTACGTAGATACTAATGAAGATGGTGAGGAAAATACGAAGGTATTAACTAGTTATAATTACAAGTAAAGGTTTAGTTTCTTTACTTTGAATATAATGATTTAAATCAGTTTAACTAAAATGTAATAGTTAATTCAATGAAAGTTTAATTTTTCTATAATTATTTTACTTAGTCCAGATTGAACACACACTGTATTAAGCCGATACAGACACTATCCTACTACAAACTAACTTCGGTCTGGACTTTAGTTGAACTCCAATCAATCTTACATTGATCCAAGGTACGGTTGCATTCCTTACGTTTCTGATCCCAGCATGATACTATGCACTTGATTCCCTTAGATGATCTCACCCACAACTAAGAGTTGCTACGACCCAAAGTCGAAGACTTTAATAAATAAATTTTTATCACACCGAAAATTCTACAGGAATAGATAAATCTGTCTCCCACAGAAATACCTACGAGTTTTGTTTTGTATTTTGATAAATCAAGGTTAATAGGAACCAATTGATATACCGAACTTATATTCCCGAAGAACGGCCTAGAAATATCAATCACCTCACAATAATCTTAATCGACTAGCGAAATAAGATATTGTGGAATCACAAACGATGAGACGGAGGTATTTGTGACTAATTTTCTATCTTGCCTATCGGAGAAATTAATCTCAAGCAAATCTTAAGATTGTACTCAAATATGATAGAAACACCAAGATCAGATCATGCAACTACAGAGAAACTAGTTGGGTCTGGCTTCACAATCCCAATGAAGTCTTCAAGTCATTAACATACAGGGTCTTGATATAAACCTAAGGTTAAAGGAGAATCGACTCTAGCTTATACAACTAGTATCACATAGGAGGTGTGGGGATTAGGTTTCCAAGTTGCTAGAGTTCTCCTTTATATAGTCTTCCAAATCATGGTTTGCGATCTAAGTCATCTTGGTAACAAAGCATTCAATATTCACCGTTAGATGAAAACCTGATTAGATTCAAGATAATATCTTTCAACCATTAGATCAAACTTAGCTTGTTATACACAAATGAAATGTTGCTTCATTTAGGTTTGAGTAACCGTACCTAAACGTGTACACCTAGTTGGTTCAACAATAGTTAACCAATGGTTAGCCATATGAGCACTTTCATATCAACCTTATTAATCTTCACCATAACTAGTTCAAATGACTCAAAATAACTAGTTAGAGAGTTGTGCTAATGCTTAGATCTCATAGAAGTATATAAGACGCAATCGAAGCAAAAAATGGTTTTGATTCACTCGAATCCATTCATGAACATTATAGCCACGGTTTGCAAAGATTGCATTCCTTAATTTATAAATGTCTTAGTTCACGAATAAACCGTTTTTAGAAAATAACCCACTTAAGTACCCAGATTGAGCTTGTTTTTAGTTCACAAACTCCAGCAGAAATTCACGGGATGTGAACTTCCGGCAGTATGGGTACGCGGACTTAGCTCCGGACATCCTAAACTATTAAAGTACTCATACTTTGGTTCAAGGATTTTGGACTTACACAAGTATGAGTTCACATACAATGTTTATATCCATTCAAGGTTATATATTTTAAACTATCATGTCAATCATTGAAATATTCTTAGAGGATGTTATATAGCGGTTATTCACACATTATTTTTCATCAAAGAGATTAAAACAATCAACATGACTTTCGTCACGAGTAAATATGAACTTGGCCAAAGCGAAATCTTACCAACACATATTTCAAGAAATAGATAAGCAAGATAAAATCGGATCCAAATAGCAAATGTTTATAATCGAAGTCTATATAGAAATACGACTTTTGTCTCAAGATAGGAGATAGAATAGATAGACTTTTAAGTGATAGATAAGTTCAAGTCTCCACATACCTTTTTGTCGATGAAGATCCACAAGTTCCTTGATTAGTTCTTCGTCTTTGCATGATGAACGTCGTGGAGTCTAGAGCTCAACCACGCTTACTATCCTAGTCCGAGACTTAGCTATAAGTAGACTAGAAATCAAGACTTATAGTTTTGGTAACTAAACTTGACAAACAAGCTTAAGATAGCAACGCTTGCGAGTTCGACCGAGCAGTGCTCTAACAATAATGGTTTTAGTTAGTAAGTTAAATGTAATAGTTTTGTTCAATTATGCAAAAAAAAAACTACAAATCAAATTACGTAAAAAAAAAAAACAACTAAGAATAGTAGTGATAAAATATAAATTTTATCTGGGAGCTCGGTTTCCTGCCTATGTAAAAATACTAAGTAAGATATTTTAATAACCTATAATATAAACCCTACTTTGAATTATATTAGCGTCTTTGAATATTATTTTGCACTTATTCCATGCCATGGTCGAATACAACCCTCACAAGTCTTTATCTTTATAATTTTTTGCAGGTAGAATCATGTCGAGTTTCTTAAATGACCATATCATACAAAATTATGCACGTGAGCATACCTTGTTCTTTCTATTGGACTAAACAAAAAAGGATATGTCCCTCAAACAATAACGAGCTTCTTTTTTCATAATACTAAATATGTGTTCAACATTCTTTTTGAAAAGGAGAAGGTACCAAGTACACCATCAATATTTTCGTTCGGTAACTTGTATAGACAAAACCCAATACAATTGCATGTAGATATTTTTTTAACAATATGTATGTAAAGTTTTTCTCTTTTTCTTTCTCTTACTCAATCAATATCTCTAGACTTAAATGTCTGTGAACCTGAATATATATAAGAGTTGTTGGAGGATCTCAAAAATCAATATTCAATCTAGTCGTATCCAAATCAAGAGGATCTGAATTATAACAAGTATAAAACTTGCAATCTATATTTGAAGATACATATTCAACAAGAACAAGTCTTGTTTTTTATCTCAATTAATAAGGACTTAAATTATCTAGATTGATTACGTACTATTTGTGTTATTCCTATTATAAAGATAAAAATATATAATACATAAAAGGAAAAACTCAAGACACCACAAATTTTGTTTACAAGGAAAAATGCACCTACATAAAAATCCTAAGACCTCGTCCATCTTTGAATACAAACCGTGTTAAGCCGCTACAAACACTAGCTTACTTTCAGACTTCGGACTAAAATGTAGTTGAGACCAAATTAACCCTCCAAGCAATTCAGCTGCAGTTGTTCTCCTTACATCTCTTGAACCTCGCAAGGCTCTATAAAATTTATTCCCTTCGCTAACGTTTTTTACAACCTAAGTGAAGACTTTGATACCAATCGGCCTCAAATAGATAAGCCTATTTGATTTCTCTTTTGATTTTTAATCTAGGTTTGGAAATTTATTTGCAGTAGACAAAGTCCATAAAACTTCACGAATCTGGAACACTTATACTCAGTTAGATGAGAATCCTGGACTACTAACCACGTCTCAAGAAAAATCCAAACAAATTAAAGAAGAGTTTGGATATCTATCTTGAGGAGTCACAAAGTCTGAGACGAAAAGAACTTTATGATTTCTGTTAGGGCACTGATCGGTCGAACTCTCAATCATTGTTATCTCAAGCTTGTTTGACAAGTTTAGTTGTCAAAACTATAATTTTTGATTTCTAGTCTACTTATAGCTATGTCTCAGATTATGATAGAATGTGTAGTTGAGCTTTAGACTTCACGACGTTCATCGATTGAAGAGGAAGATCTACTACGGGGATCTTGGAGGAACTTCATCAACAAAAGGTATGTGGATACTTGAACTCATATATCACTCAGAAGTCTATTTTATTCTATCTCCTATTGAGACTAAGTCGTATAACTATATAGACTTTACATTATACACGTTTGATATTTCGAGCTGAGTTTAACTCACTTATATCTTTCTCAAAATATATGTTGGAAAGATTTTTGCTTTAACTACATTCATCATTATTATTGACTCAAGTCAAAAGATGATCACGTGAAAATCACCTGGTAATAACATCTTACATGATTTGTGTGAGACAATCATTTGATGTAGGCTAAGAATGTTTCGTATTGATCATTCGATCACTTGAAAATTGATCATAAGATAATAGTTTGTGTGAGACAACTATTATCGTCTTCTAAGAATGTTTCAATGATTGAAATGAGAGTTTAGAACAATTAATCATTGTCTGGATATAGCACAATATGCATACCCGTATGCAAATTTGTAAGAATGATTCAGGTCCGGGAACCAAGTATGCATACCCGTATGCGAACGGTTTTGACTGTTAAAGTCCGGGATCTAAGTTTACTTACCCGTTTGCAAACTTATTCACCTGAATTCGGTCTATAACAACAGTATGCATACACGTTTGTGAACTATCGGAAAGGATTAAGTCTGGAACTTAAGTTTGCGTACCTGTTTTCAAACTTATGTGGTTAAGTTCTAAAATCGGTCAAGTATGATTTCATACTCATGAACAAATACATTTATATATTAAGGAATGTAATATTTGCAAACCGTGTCTAAAATGTTCATGAACTGATTCTTTTGAATCAATCCTATTTTTTCAATTGTGTCTTGTATACTTCTATGAGAATATAAACAATTGAACAACTCTATGATTAATACAATTAGATTTATTTGAGTATCATTTGATCTATAAGTGTTAAGATAAACAAGGTTAACACAAAAGTGTTCATATGGCTAAGTTCAGTTAACTGTTATTGAGTCAACTCAGTATACACGTTCAGGTACGCTTTCCCATATCTAAATGAAGGAATATTTCATTTGTATGTAACAAGCTAAGACCATCTAACGGTGGAAACTTAGTTTGAATCTTAAATCAGGTTTTCATCTAACGGTGAATATTGATTGCTTTGTCACTAAGTTATCAAGCCCTGATTTGAAGACTATATAAGGGATAACTCTAGAAATTGGGAAACCTAACCCCCATACCTCATGTGTGATACTAGTTGCGACTAGAGTCAATTCTCCTTTAACCTAGATTTTTTCTAAAACCATTATAGGTTAACGACTTAAATACTTCATTGGGATTCTGAAGTCATACCTAACTATTTTCTCTGTAGTCGCGTGTTCTGATCTTACTTTTTTTTATCATATTGAGAATTATCTTCTCTAAGATTTGCTCGAGATTTATCTCTGATAGGAGTAATCACAAAGATCTTTATCTCATTCTTTGTGATTCAATAATAACTTGTTCTACTACCATATAGTTAAGTTATTGTGAGGTGGTTGATATTTCTAGGCTGTTCTTCGGGAATATAAGACTGGATTATCAATTGGTTCATGTTCACCTTAATTTATCAAAAGACGGAACAAAAACTTCATAGATATTCCTATGGAAGACAGATTTATCTATCAGAATAGACTTTTCCATGGGAGACAGATTTTTTTATCAAGTCTTCAACTTCGGGTCATAGCAACTCTTAGTTATGGGTGAGATCAACTAAGGGAATCAAGTGCATAGAGTCTTTCTAGGATTCTGAGACGTAGGGAACACGGCTGTACCTTAATTAGTGTGAGATTGGTTAGGGCTCAACTACATTCCAGTCTGAAGTTAACTTGTAGTAGCTAGAGTTTGTAGCGGCTTAATACAATGTGGTGTTCAAATCTGGACTAGGTCCCGGGGTTTTTCTGCATTTGCGGTTTCCTCGTTAACGAAACTTATGGTGTCCGTGTTATTTCTTTTCTGCATTATATTTGTTTATGTAATTGAAATATCACATATTGTGCGTAGTTCAATCAATTGGTAAATCCAACCTTTGGTTGTTTATTGAAATTGATTGATACTTGAACATTGATCTTTGGTACCATTCAAGTTATTTCTCATAATAATTAGCCTTGCGGATTTTCATCTGTTTGATATGCTGATTACATAGAGAAACAGAGGTATAACTCTTGCTTATATTTTCCTTGATTGAGTCTGACGTCTAATCGATTCTCTTGGAATTATATTGTAGTTAGTCCATACAGATTGCCTAACGAAATTTTGGGTGTGGTAACGACCCCCGATTTTTCAATTTCTATTCATTTTTTTCATGATTTGAGATAACTAGAACCTCGAAGATCAATAAGAATAAGATCCATATACACGGGACCATGTTTCAGGAAATCCTAAGTGAAGTCTTTAAGTGGTAACCTAGAAAATAGTTCACGAAGAACCTAGGTTATAGATGACGACACTAGCTTAGCAACTAGGACACAGAAGTACCAGGGATTCAGAAATCCTATTGCAATAATTATAGATTTCAAGGCTCTAGGTAGCTTTGAATCCAATCTAAGATAACTTGAGATCGAAGCGAAAACTTTCTTAGTTTAGATGAAATTCTTATTAGGAATTCATGTAAGCATGTGAGAAGTCCGCCTTGAAATTATATGTTGATGACTTGATTTTTATGCGCAATGATGTTCATATGATTGAACATTTTTAGAGAGAAATGATGATGAAATATGAAATGAGTGAAGTGGGATTGGTCAAGTACTTCCCTGGTATTGAGGTATGTCAAAGTGAAGATGGGGTTCTTATTTCTCAAAACAAATAATTCCTAAAAGTGTTAAAGAAGTTTGGTATGCTTATTGTAATACTACATCAACACCACTTACAATAAACTAAAGAAAGATGATAGATAAAGAAAGGTTGATAAGACTTACTATATAAGTCTTATTGGAAACTTGTTGTATCTTACACATACAAAAGCAGGAAATTAATGTTTGCTTCAATTATGTTTTCTAGGTTCATGAGTTCACCTAGTCATCTACATATTGGCGCTGCAAATAGGTTATTAAGGTACATACAAGAAACACTTAATTTTGGAATCAAGTATTCTAGAAATTAAGATGTTAAATTAGTTGTATTGATGACATGAAGAGTACATAGTGGTATGTTTTTTTTATTATCTTGGTTCGGGTATATTCTAATGGGCATCGAAGAAGCAACAAACCGTAGCTCAATCCACATCAGAATTAGAATATATTCAACATAAATAGCTACATCTCATGTTGTATGGCTAAGAAGAATCTTGGAAGATATCCAAGAGAAGCCAGAAGGAAGAATTAAAATATTTTGTGATAATAAATCATCAATAACAATGTCCAAAAATTTAGTTGAATATTGTAGAGCAAGACAAATTAAGCTCAAGTATCGCTACATTTGAGAAGCGGTCGAATAAAATGAGTGAAAACTCAGGGGGTACCAAATACACCACCAAAATTTTCTTCCAGGAATCTATATGAACAATCCTTGTACAATTTATACGTTCCATTACGAACCTGTATTTAAGATTGTTTTAACAAGGTAAACCAAGTATATACCCGAAATGTTCACGAACTGAATTCCAACAAGAACAAGTCTTGTAATCTATATTTCAAGATACAAATTCAATAAGAACTAATCTTGTAGGTACCGACGTATCGTACAATTGAGCTAATACTATCTATGTTTAAATATGTACGACCTGTAATATTTCGATTAATTATAAAGATAAAACAATAAAATGTGGAAAACAAATAACACAGACACCAGAAATGTTTATTAACGAGGAAAACTACAATCTTGTATAAAAAACCCGGACCTAGTCTAGATTGAACATACACTGACTATAAGTTGTTACACCAATTACCTTACTACCTACTCGGACTAGATGTAATACCTGCTTCAGCTGTATTCGCACACCTGTAGAACTCCTATCAAAACACCATTTCTCTTTTAGGAATTCTTCTCTTAAATCTTCTAGCAGATAACCAATTCTCTTTAAAAGATAAATCTTCTGACATAACACCAATTCTCTTCTAAAGATACTTCTCAACAATTAGGTTACGGAACCGTGACCCTAATTGAATCTTTCTTACAAGATCACCTAGAAAATACTAGGTTTATCTTGCTCTATCAAATTTAGGGTTTATGGAAAACACCTAGGAATAGGTTTCGTAACTACCAAAGAAGATAACTTTCCTGTGCTTTACGATCCCCAAGTAAAGTCTTTTGAAACCTCACTTTTGTTCGTGAAGAACAAAGATATGGAAAACAATCTTATGCAACCAAACACAATTTTCCAAGGGATAGGTTGTGTGGTTACATAAAACCTCTATTTATAGTGAACGATCAAGCCTAGGTTAGTTGGTAGCAAAGCTACCTTGTTTAGGTTAGGAAACACACAAATACTTGACTAAAATAGGCTTTTAGTCACGTATTCACGGTTTAGGTTCGCGAACTGTTGCAACAAATTCGTGTACAATTTCCTACTCACGAATTGCCTTAGCAACACGTAATAAGTGTTGCTTTTATAAGTCACTCATAACTTCTTCATTATAACTCGGAATTGAGTGATTCTTGGCTCGTTCAATTCGTATTCTCATTCACTATAACATGAGGACATTTCTAATGATAAAGGTCATTATCACAATAGTCATGGGTTCAAATATCCTCGAGTGCATATATAAATATATTTATCATCATAGGAATTGTTCCACAAAGTGAGCACTTGTTTCGATAGATAAAGAGGTAGAATAAACAAGAGAATCAAATATTTTTTACTAACCTTGAATGAAGTTCTCCATAGGTGTCTTCGTGTAGTCTTCAATCTTCATTCTTCAAGGATAGCTTTGATTCAATATTCGATTTCTTTAACCTAACCTAGTCTGAAACTGGCTTTAGTAAACTAAATCAAGAATGTGTTTTGTCACCTAAATTTGACAACTAACTTGACACACCAATTCTAGTGGGTTCAACCGAGCATTTTATAACAATCTCCCATTTTGTCAATTTTAGTGACAAAACCATTATACATATGCTTTGATTACACAATGCTTCTTGATTTCTTAAATCTTTAATGTCTTCGATTTTGCATGTGTTCATTCTGTATTTGTTGAAGATCCGTAGCATATTAATAACTTACGAGAATACTCAAAAAGATCTTTATTAGAATAAGGTAATCACTCTACTCATTGGTTGTTATACAAATAGTATTGTTACCTTCCTTAAAATTCAATTGCACCACAATTTTGAAGCAATACTATAGTGATTATGTTCTCCCCCTTAGTCAATGCATATTACTTTTGCAAAATAGGTAAAACCTATAGATAAAAATACATTCTCCCTTACAGGATGCTTCATAAATCCATGTGTATGTAGTAAGATACTACCTAATAATTCTCCCCCTTTCTGTCAACAAAATTGGCAAAGGTGAAAAATCGGGATAATCATGAATTTTTCAAAAGAGTTTCAAGACTAGAGAACACTGTTAGAGCATTGCTCGGTTGAACCTATAAGTTTTGCTATCTCAAGCTTGTTGATAATGTTAGGTGATCAAAACTATATCTTGATTTCTAGTCTACTAAGTCCAGTTTCAGATATGTTAGAATTGTACTTGAGTATATATCAAAGATCACTCTTGAGGACTGAAGATCGACGAAGACATTTGGAGAATTTTTGTATCATGTATGTGAATACTGAACCATTCTATTTTACTCATCATCATTTTATCTATTGAGACTATGTCATATGACTTATAGTAGATTCATAAATAAGATATTTTGGGTCAAGATTATCTTGTTCAAAGGTCCTTAATAATATTTTTTCTATGAATTAATTTGTGGATCAACTGAAAAGTTCCCCTGCAAATGATTATATCACTTCGAAATATTTCAACACCATTAAAGAGAAATATGAACTTACTAAAATTTCTACTCAGGGTAGTTTGGCGAACCAATTCGCAAACCACATATATATGAGATATATAAATACAGGAAGGTTGGTGAACCATTTCGCAAACCGCAAGTTCAGTTCGGAACAATTCAAGAAACTGGTTGGGAAACCGTGGGGAACTAATTTTATAAGTTGGATAAATTGTCTAGCAGCTGGAGAACCCGGTTCACGAACTGTGATCAACTGAGTTCAGTGTTCTAGTAGGGATGGCAAACTTGGTTCACGAACCATAGCACCTTGACTCGTGAACAATCCCTACGGTTGGCAAACCGTTGTACTAACTGTCCGGATAATATTTAGCAAATGCTTAAGGGCTTATTATTTTAATATGTTTAGCATTGCTAGAAATCTCTTAAACACTTCTAAGACTTCATTGCTCACTTAAACACTTATATGTGTTAATCATGATTAATTTCTTAGGTGTTTAAATGAACATCAAATAGCTTTTAGTTCTTTGGCTAACTTGTCGAACCGAACGGTCATTATACACGGTTCAGTAACAAAACCTATGTGTATAGTCTTTTATTATAGTTTGAAGACCTAATTTGTTTTCTTAATTCTCAAGTTATCTTAGCTTGAATTCTAAGCTAACCCTGGTCTTTGAAAACCATAAATAGAATATCTTTTTCAACTGGGAAAATCAATCTCTGACACTTTGTGTCCTATTTGATTCTAGAGTCGCCTTTATTGGGGATTCGTAAAGCCATGTATGACTATCTTAACATTGATAGTTTGTTAATCCTAATCTTGCTTATCGAGGTTTTTGTAATCTCTTTCAGGAAAGATAGTAATCGCAAAGTTCTCTTCGTCTCAGACTTTGTGATTTCTCAAGATAGATATCCAAGGACTGATCTTAGTTGATCTTTTGACGATTAATTTTGAGAGGTAGTTAAGAATCTAGGCTGCTCTTAAGGAGTCTTAAGTTTCGGATTTGTGAGGTTTGCTAGCTTGTTTATTGCAAACAGATTTTAACACCTTGATCTTTTGTCTAAATGAAAATCAAATAGGCTTATCTGTTAGAGGCAAATTGGTATCAAAATTCTTCGCTTCGGCTGAACCAACTCTTACTTGTAAAGGACGTCATTTAAGGAAATCAAGTGCGCAGAACCTTGCGAGGTTCAAGAGACGTAAGAAGCGTGATTATAACGTAATCACTTGGAGGGTGGATTCGGTCTCAACTACATTCCAGTCTGAAATCTGATAGTAAGATAGTGTTTCTAGCGTCTTAATGCAGTGTGGTGTACAATCTGGAAGAGGTCCCTGGTTTTTTTGCTATTGCGGTTTCCTCGTTAACAAAATTTCTGGTGTCTTGTGTTTTTTCTTTTCCGCATTATATTGTTTATCTTTATAATTGGATTTACAATGGTTTGTGTACATTCAACCTAATTGATAAGTCCTCTTAATTGTAATCGATTACGCGACCAATTTCTTATAGAATTCGTATCTTAAAAGATAGATAACAAGTTTAATCACTTGGAAGAACTCCGATTGAATTATTTGGAAACAATTAGATTGATCCTGGATATTGATTTTTGATATCGTCCAAGTACTCTGCTTGACAATTAGGTTCACGGACCTTGTGTCTATATACATACTGATTGAGTAGAGGTTGTGATATTAACTCTATATACATATTTTTAAGGATCATTAAGTTGGTCTACTTACAATTGTATTAAGTTTTGTCTATACATGTTGTCGAACGAAAAGGTTGGGTGTATTTGGTATCCCCTGCGTTTTCAATTGGTATTAGAGCAAGCAAACATTGTTGACCTAATAAGTTTGTGTTTGAAGCGATCTGTATTATAGAAAAAAGTGTTATCTCTATTGACGTATCACCAAACTGTTTTTATGGACTCTATTAATGAGATAGGATCTTCCTCTGTTTGAAAAGTATATGAACCTTCGGTTTCCATCAAGCAGTATGTTGTTGAAAATTGTTATCCTTATTATCTTACTAATGAATCTGATTCAGAAGTAGAAAGGAAAGCATCCAAAGAAAGTGCTGAGATTCTTAGTTGTCTAGGAGTTCAGGCTTCCAAGGTCAATAGGCTGAAAACCAAAGTCAACAATCTTATCGGTACGTAAGGTTAATGAAGATGATTCACATATAAGGATTATTCTTGTAGAAAATGCTGAAGTAAATAATCATACTATTTCACTTGAAGCTCAACTTGATAAAAATTCCTCCGTTTACTAGAGACTCCTTCAAATTCATGTAGTATGTGTGAATCTGATGAATTGTTTTTATCAGTGGGAAATTTAAAAATAAAAGAGTTAAAAGAAGTAATTTCCAATGGCACTCATGATAGTTGTAGTAAACCTCTTTTAGAATGCCATGACCAAACTCTTACCACTTTGACAAAGGATGATTAGTTATGATTCTCTGACCAAGAAAAAATCGTATCTCCCAGAAGAATTTTTTTTTTATTGCTAAGCATGTACAAACTGACTCTGTCATGGTTCATAAACTTTGCTACTTCTGCAAGACAGAAGAACATGTTCGAAAAAAGTGTAATCTTAGATTGAAAAACAATCAGATCGAGTCTATTCAAGATCCTTGAATCTCATCTTAAAAGAAGTTATTGGTATTTAAAATACAAAATCTTCGGATTTTAAAACGAAGGATACTGATTTTCGAATCAAGGTGCCTTCCATGAATGCTAGTACAACTTATTCATCAAATAGAATAAAGAGCATATGTTTTGGTGCAATTTCTAAGAAGAACCTAAAAAAGTCTTCACAGACATGGGTTCCAGTTAGAACTCAATTTCTTTGAAAATCTAAAGATTTACCAGTTAAAGTGACGGCTCAACTCGCAAACATGGACTTGATGATTACAGGTTACAATAATCTTATAGACATGTTATCTTTTATTTTTCATAAGCTGAACAACTCATGTAAAGTTTTTAACTTCATCTCTCTTCACGACGATAACAAGTTTTATGATAACTTCTCGAAACTAGATGGTAAACAAAGAAGAAGAGTTAAATCAAAACGTGGAGAAATCTTAAATGATGAGTATGAAGATACTAATATTAATGCTCTCTAAGATATGAGACTGTAATCCTCATCATCTAAAACATCATGTTACACGAGGATTTAAAATAAATAGGTGTTATATTTGCCTCAAATAGTTTTGTTTTTTGACATTTTTTTCTTGTCTTTTATAAGAGAAATTATATCATATTACTGTGGTTTCTTAAAGACATTACAAAGTTATTGTTGAGCTTGCTCTAATTATTTTAAAATATTTATTATATTTCACAATTATTGCGCATGCATTTGAAATACTCTTTGATATAGATCAAAAGACAATATGTTTCTAGTTTCACGTTTAATTTAAATATAAAACTCTTGAGTTAAGGAAATTCGATTCACGAATTATTTCTTTGTTTAACTCAATTTCCGAAAATATAGTGGTCAAGAACCGACCCTATTCTTGGAGACTCCTTGTTTTTCATTAATAAATGCCTTAGACTTGAGTTGAGTTCTCTTATTCAAAGTCTTTTCTACATTTAAGCTTATCTCTCATGGAAAGCAACAAAATGGAAGGGATTCTTGATAACTATTGCGGTGGTATTAGGTTAAAAGGGAAAAAATAAAAGAACTCTCGTTAATGGTGAAGTTGATGGCTCCGATGATCATCCTCATGCAATTGCTACTTTTCATATGATCATCAGGATGTAGAACAAGAAGAGATGATTTCTTCTAATGTTGTTTATGATTTTCTTAAACAATTTGAAGAGGCAAGGATTAAACCTGTTAAAGCATTGAAAAGTTAAGACACGATAAGGACTGAGTTGGAAAAGGTTTCATCTGACCTTGTTCTTATGAAATTGCATGTTAATGATCTTCTCAATGAAGATATAGTGAGGAGAAACTAGGAATTTCCCACTTCTTTATTATCAAATTAGTTCCAATATCTTATACTTATTCACCCAAATAACCAACAGTTTCATGGTTGATTGAGTTTATGCCTATTATAGAATATGTGATTGACCAACAAAGGGAAATGCTGGTTAGTGGTAACTAATTAGGGAATTGGCCAAAAAAAAAAGTGGTTATGAAGATATCTTCGTGATCATCCCACAAAAACATGCAAGGTATCTCTTTCAATCATGTCGTCAAATGAACAATATATTTTATTACATTGTTGCAAGTACTGATTACACTTTTTCTTGTTGGTTTGATTGTCTTGGTTATTTCTTCCATATTTGAACATAAAATATTTGGTCTTACTTTCTCTCTTGTAAAATTCTACACAGTTAAGATAATAGAATTATGATGATCTTTCTATGCTCTTGGAGCTTTTGTTACAAGAAAACTACACTTGCAGGATCAATTTGGTCTGTGATATGGGACATATCCTGGGAATTCACGGTCACTCCAAGATTTGGCTAAATCTTGGATATCTTTTAGTCTTAGTATTTTAATTATTAGGATAATTACTTTCTTGTTTAGGTTTATCTTGTTTTATGATAATAACATATTCTTTTAGGTCAGTTTGGTAACATTTGGATTTCTAGGTTTAGATGTTTGAGGCTATAAATAGCATGTTTCATTATCTTTGTAGTTTATCTTGGATTAGCTCGTTAATGAAAGTATTTCTTGGTTATAAACCTGTTAGATTCTCTTTGAGAGATTTTATCATATTGATCGTTTATCAATTACTTTGCTCCTGGATTGGAGTTGTTTATCATCTTTGGGTCCTATTTACCGGAGTAGATTCTCCGCGTGTCGATTTATTTCAAATCGTTTCCGTTGTGCCGTATCAGGTGGTTACCAGAGCATGCTTTTCCTGTGCTGTGCATCTGAGGGTTTTTTCCTAGAATGATTGATCGAGGAGTCTCGTGATATCTAGGTTTCTATCAAAAATTATTTTATAAACAAAAAAAAAAAGAAAAAAAAAGTCTGATCTTGTTCGAAAAGAAAAGGAGGCAGGTGAAGATTTCGGTTCTTGTTTATTGTCCATCACTAAGTTTCTTAACCATCACTTGCTATTGTTACTTTATTTGAGTACGCATTTTTTTTGGTGGAACCCTAATCCCGTTTGAACTGGGGAGGAAAAGACCTTTTGATTAGAGAAACTAAGAAAGGGAACTAAATATTGTTATTGGGTTTTCTTTCTTTCTTTACTCGGTAATACAAGTCAAGCCCACTAATTATTTAGTCAACTAAAGCCCACCTATCAAACATGTTTCCAGAAAAGTTTATGCATATGCAGGAACAGAACTATACTTTTCGTGGTCGATATATAATGCAAAAGAAAATTTTGGACTTTGTTATCGATGGAAGTTATGAACAAAATTTGGTTTCCATCAAAATGGTGGAAGCTTTGGGTTATGAGATGGACTGGTATCCTATACCGGACCTAATTAAATGGGTAAGCAACAACGAAGGAGTAGTTACCTGTTTGGGTGTTTAAAAAATTCCTATAGCAATTGGTAAGTGTTACTCCGACATAATATTTTGTGAGGTAGTTGATTTTTATATCTGTGACGTCGTATTGGGTGCTCCGTGGTTGTTTGATATCCGAGCAAGTTGTTGTGATTACATCTATGAATTCGTATAGGAAACAACCAAAGTCAAGCTAATGTCGGGTAAGCGACCAACAGAAAAATCGAAAGAAGTGGATTTAAAAGGTGCACTTTATACAATAGATGAGACTGAGTTGAAAAAAATTCGTGGTGGAGTTGAACAGAACAACATTAATGATGTCCAGGAAATTAATCAAGTGACCGTGGGCAATGAGATGCTTAAGGTTAGTCCTTCCAGGATGAATGCAACTGTAGTGGTAGGTTCCCAAAGCACTTATGAACACCCGTTTACCAAGTTTTATGGTGGTACTTCTAACTCTTATGGACACCGGAGGGACAATGCTTGGAAGATATCGTGGGAGTTTCTACATTGTAGTGGAGAGAGCAAGCGACATTGGGTGACGAGGTTCTACGTGCATAAAATGAAGATTGTAAAGATAAAATTCTTTTCTGATCGGTTGGTGATTCCAATGCATAACTCAGGGTCAAGTTGTATCACTAGTGGGAGTTCCAAGTTTCTTTCTACTGTTTGTTATTTTCTATGTAAACTCGAGGCGAGTTTTGTCGCATTTGGGGAGCCTGATATGGGACATATCCTGGGAATTCACGTGCACTCCAAGATTTGGCTAAATCTTGGATATCTTTTAGTTTTAGTATTTTAATTATTAGGATAATTACTTTCTAGTTTAGGTTTATCTGGTTTTATGAGAATAACATATTCTCTTAGGTCAGTTTGGTAACATTTGGATTTTCTAGGTTTAGATATTTGAGGCTATAAATAGTATGTTTCATTATCTTTGTAATTTAGCTTGGATTAGCTCGTTAATGAAAGTATTTCTTGGTTATAAACCTGTTAGATTCTCTTTGAGAGATTTGATCATATTGATCGTTTATCAATTACTTTGCTCCTGGATTGGAGTTATTTATCATCTTTGGGTCTTATTTACCGGAGTGGATTCTCCGCATGTCGATTTATTTCAAATCATTTTCGCTGTGTCGTATCAGTCTGAGATGGGATTTCAATGCAGTATCTTTGTTTAGGTTAACAGTTCTTTCTCGTCCTTTAAAGTTTCAGTTCAGATGCATCTTAAACATTTGTTAATTGAGTTATATTCATTTGAAATAAAGATTGCAGACTCTTTTTTTAGTTGTTTGATTGTTTTGTTTTCCTAGTTGTCTTAATGTAGAGAATATAAATTATGTTTATGTAATCAATGTTGTATGATTAGTTATTGGGTTGGATACAACATATGCATGATTTTGTAACATTAATATTCTAAAACCAAAACACCAAATTGTATATATTTTTATTTATCATTGAATATTTCGCAACAGATATAGATTAATTAATTCGTTGCTTTAACTAAACTAAGCAACGTATACAAGAAATAAGCAACGTATGTATGCGTTCTTTGACTAATTTAAGCAACATTTATAAAATTTGCTCATAACGTACCAAAATTTTGGTATGTCGTTATTGCAACAGATATAAAGGTTGCTTAAGTTCAGGAAGACGTTTATATCCATTGCAAAATTACCGAAATGGTGTAGTTTGATATGAAAGATTGTG
The DNA here is from genome assembly GCA_023529315.1 of Papaver bracteatum. Taxonomy (NCBI): domain Eukaryota; kingdom Viridiplantae; phylum Streptophyta; class Magnoliopsida; order Ranunculales; family Papaveraceae; genus Papaver; species Papaver bracteatum. The sequence continues at coordinate 3,958,151 of JAJJWX010000811.1, read as the reverse complement.
GTATACTCAATACCCTCGTCATGTCAAATGAAATCAACGTCAATTTAAATTGTATGGTTTGAATTAAGGATCGATGTAAAATCTACTACCATCTTTGATTCAAAACGATAATTTAATTTTAGGGTTTCGATTTTAATCTACATATTGGTGTTTTGGTTGTTTTTAAATTTGATTTTAAGTTCGACTTAATCTTTGATTTAGTATAATTATGAGAATCGTTACCATATTATGATTAATTTTTTTGTTCAATACCAAATTATGATTTGGTATGTTTTTTATCCTTAACTTTCCAAATCTAGGGTTTTCTGAATCCTAAATATTTATTTTTGCCTTTGTTTTAGCTTAAATTTGTTTTGATTCAATTTTATATATATGATGATAATCTTTTTTTCAGCTGTTCAAATTTTGTTTATGAAATGGATTATTTTTTTCGGTTTTTAAAGCATAGTTGTATCCACGTGCATTTTGTGTGTGTTCATCATGTTTCTATGTTATTGTTGTTCAATTTCTCATTTCGTAATTCGTTCATGTTCTTTTTATACGTGTTTCATATGGATTTTGACATCTTTTGTATAGTAATATGCTCCACAGATTCATACTAGTTCAAGCTTAGTATTGAGACAACACTTGAAGAATTGAAATCTAGTATTTGTTATCATTGGAAATCATTGTCACCATATCCAGTTGAGTTTGTATATATATGATGGATATGCCGGACCAAGTATGGTTGTTGATACAGATTTGAGGCTTCAGTTGATGATTTCATTTTGTATTGCTAAGCGTGAAACTTGCTTGATATTTCATATTTGAGAACCTTTAATGATGCACTGTTTTTATATGAAGAGGCACTGAATGTAATTGTTCCTACTAATGTTGTGGTCTATTGTGGCGCAATTCCTGCTAAGTCTTGTGGGACAATACCTACTGAAGTCGTGATCTCTTACGGTACATCATGTGATCAGCGTGCACATAATATAATAGTAGAGACTCTAAAAGGTAATAAGGCTGATTAGTGGGTGTATATTATAACCTAGGCTATCCAAGAGTTTAGGGGTGCATGTGATGAAGTTTGCATTTTGGTAGAGAAGTATAATCATTATTTTGGTTGTAAGATTACCATTGTCATAAGTGAGCCGAGTGAATAAACACTAAAGTGTTTTGTACAAGGAAACACATCAGTGTAAGTGGATATTTCATGCATCTTTAAAGACTTATCGTTTGAAGAATTATTTCGTACTTCGAAGCTACAACGGAGAGCATACTTGTTGTGCTGGTTTTACGAATGAAACTAAATATGCTCTCATTACACATGCTCTCGTCAAGAGTTTGATATTTGATCAAATGAAAAATAACCCCTACAAGAAACCTTGCAAGATTGTTTTCAAAAGTGAGTATTGCTTAAACTTGAGTTACTATCAAGCTTATGCTGGCAACAAAGAATGTCTAAAGGAATTATATGGGGATGATGTTAAATCCTATACCAATTTGATATGGTTCTGTGATGCTGTAAATAAAGAGAACAAAGAAAGCCAAGCTGATTTGGTTGTGGATAAATGAACAAAGCAATTTAAGAGCTTATTCTTAGCATTTGATGCTTGTATTTTCGGTTTTGAAATTGTCGGTTGGTGCTCTTCTTAGATGAAACATTTTTGACCAAGAAGTTTAAGGGAGCCTATCGGGAAGAATGTTAATCGAAGTTTGTTGTAATCTTCATTGATAATATAATTCACATTATTCAAACATTATATGTCAGTTTTTTTATTAGATGTAGTTAGGTCCAACCTGTGTTGTTATTGTGTGTCAATTTTTTTATTTATGTATGTGTTAGTTTTTCATGAGATATACTCAGGTACAACATGTGTTTTTATATCTGTTTGAGATTTTTCATATATTGTGTGTGTGTTTTTTTTTGTAGGAAGTTTTCCTTTGGTTTACGATATTGTCTCAATAGAAAATGTCGATAACTGGCTTGGTTCTTGGAGAATCTAAAGTCTACACTGGGTCCTCGCCCATTAATCTAAAGTCTACACTGGCTCGTCCAATAGCAACACAAATGACACTTTCTCGGACATATGGACCATTTTTTAATTCGCTACTGCATTTAAATCCCATGTAATGTAGTATGGATAAATGATTGAGCGAGCCAAAGTAGAAACTGGTGCCAAAATGGGTTTGGGTCATTTTGTCTAGGGAGTTCATATGTACATAAGAGAGACTAGCCTGGGTTACCCAATAATGTAATAATATAGTGTATAAAATTCTTTAATTCTTTAATTCGCATTCCAGATTTTTGGGAGGCATATATAAACTGCCGAGATCTCTAATGTCCCTCATGTTTGAGATATAGGAGAAAACATCTAGTACACAAAAAACAAAAATTTATAGAAGCGCAACAAATGAAGAATAAACGTTGAAAAGAGTTTGTTGCCTCCTAACATCTTTTATTCTCGAAAGGCGGTATTTTGAAACACTTCATTTAAGAGAGAAGAATTTATATACAAGTACGGTTTCAAACCTTAAATATCCTTGATCTATAAGAATTGCTTCAGAAAAGCTAAAAATCTAAAAGAATAAAATGTTTTTTTTTTGACACGATCAGCGCGGGAATTGAACCCGCAACCTATTGGTTGGGAGCCCAACCCCTGGCCAATTGGGCTAATGCCAGTTGGTTAAAAGAATAAAATGTTCCTCGAATGTCAACATAGAGAAAAATTCAAATGATCCGGATGTTTTGAATGGATGCTTACGAAAAAATCGGGCGAAAAACGGGTCAACTCATGTCTTCCCGATTTAATCGTGATTTCAATTTCTGATTTGGTACTGAGATTAAATTCCTATAAATCAATGATACATCAAGGATTTCAATCATCAGATAAGTGATTTGTTTTTGGTTATTGTTTTCTTAATTTCAGTTCGGAGTTGTGTCTCCGAACCTACTGTTAGGGTTTGGTCTTTTTATGAACACAAATTTTGATTGATTTCTTATATGGGTTTTCTTTCAGCTTAATTGTGTAGAGCTTTGGGAAAGATTTCCTTCTATTAATCTTTGGATTATGATGCAGTTTTACTAGTGGTAAGTATAGGGTTTGATTCTCGGACTTTTTAAAAGATTCGGTTTTAGACAAAAAGATGGTGATTTTTATAAAACTTATAAAATAATGGAAATGCTAAAAATGATTCTTGTGTTCAATTAAAAGAGTCTAGGATGTCAAGATTCCATCACTACTACACATACTAAATGATTATAACTATTCCCTATAACATTCTCCCAAAATTACTCAAGACGATTTAGGACAAATAATACGTCTCGGAAAATAAATCTTTTCAAACAATTATTTTTCTCAAATAATTAACAATGTTTTTCACTATAAAATGCTATTCTCTAACATAGAATATATAAATCAATTATCAAGCATCATAGGACACATGAAGAAAATTATTACCGTTACGAATCAAGAATAAGGACCAAGAGAATTATTATAGAAAATAATCAAAACATTATAGCACACATAGTAGGATTTCCTCCCTAATCCTAGATAGATATTTAGCTACTCATAATTAAAAATACTAACCAATAAACAAAGAAGAAGGAATTTAAGAAGAGTATGTAGAAGGGGTGTGGGATGAAGAGGTGTGGGAAGAGAGGAAGAAGAAGATTTCGTTTGTAGAAGTGAAAGGAGATGTTGTTGAGGTGTCGAGGTCCCCTTTTGGGAGGAGCATTCGAGCTCTATTTATAGGAGAAAATGACCGACAATTTTATGTCAGCGTGCATCTGATAACGCGCTGGGTACAACGAATTCTTCCCATGCGAATGTTTTCTCCCACTTTCTTTCACGTGCATACCAACAGCCATGTTGTTCTTGCTGGCATTGTTCCCTAGCAAAACTCGAACAATTCACTCTTGCTCTTTCTTTATTTTTTTCTTTCTTGCTTTTGCACCAACCCATATTTCACGTGCTTGTTTCACGTTCTCCAGATCTCATCAACCTTTCACTTAAAAATAACTTACCAGCAGCATGCTTTGTCGAAACCTAACGGCAGCAGCCAACATCGAGCTACTCTCCATCACGTGCTTCACCTGAGCAGCTCCATCACTGTCCATTACTCGATCTAGCTTTCCAGCTCCTCAGCTTCACGGTAACTCCACGACTCCGTCACCATCATTACTACCAATAGCCCGAGCTCCTTGTCTGCCATGTTCTTCACTCCAGCGAAACAGCCAGCCATCACCTTCTCCTGAAATTGCTTTCTCCATCATCTCGGGCTTCATTTCTTCACGTGTTTGCTTCCCTGCTTTGTCGAGATCTCATGAGCTCTAACATGCCATCACGTTCTCTACCTCTGTTGGCAGCAACGACTTTTCATCAACAGCACCCAGCAGCTCCCATGTTCTTATTCTTCTCGAGATCAGTCACCATTTCTTCATGTACACTGCCATCTCCAAGCTCGTGTTCTTCTTATCTTCACGTAGACAATCATCACAACAGCAAATTCCATCTTACTGAGCTGCCATCAATAGCATATCCCCGATCGAACTCAAGCTCCGTAAACAGCTCCTTTGCCTCTCGTCATGAGCTTTGTATCAATACAGCTCTAGTTCATCTCCTTCCTGCTCAAACTCCAACAACGTCACAACATCATCTTTGCCGATATCCACCATGCATGCAAGCTTCTCTGTAAAAAAACGATGGAGAAGATGAGGGTTCCCGGAATAAAAAGCCGGGTGCCTTTAACAGTATTCAAAATTATGGCATCCCCTTAGTAAATGACCGGACTTCCTTCAGTAATTCCTTGAACTGAGTTGCCCCTTAACATACGGTGGGGTGCCTTTAGCAATATTTGTTTAACTGTCAGTTTCAGAAAACTGACAAGCTTAACTTCTCGTTTCGGCCACAACTTCTTCATACGAGCTCCGAATGACTCCGTTCTTTCGCCGTTGGCTTTCCCGTCTCGTAATCTACACAATGAAAACTGGAAATCTTGTATTGGAACGAGTAACATTTGGTCTTTGGCCATTCTTCACTCTTAGATAGCTTCTTTTATTGCACAACTAATCTCGAATTCACTTCTTTTTGGATTATTCACCTAATAACACACAAATAAGAGAAAACACGCGTAACACACACTAATCTGCAAGAAAACCATCAAATACTAGCATGGAACTAACACCAAATATATGTGCAATATGCACTTATCAAATTCCCTCACACTGGCTTTTGCTAGTCCTCGAGCAAACTAAAAATCCTAACTCACTGTCGCAGGCATCACGATTGCATTTAGCGTATGCAATAAGCCTTTAAACCCCTAGATGTCCCTAGTGGCCGAGTTATAGTCTCGGGAGGGTTTACCAGAGGTATACCCACAAAACCTACTCCAACTTCAAAGCGTTCCAGCGTCCCAAGCATTCAAAGAGCTATGAGGACATAGAGTTTCTGCATGCTAGTAACAAGAAGTTAGAAATATCAAATAACTTATTCTCATTCTTAAATATTGAGTGAGAAATAATCACACCATAATGAGAGAATGTGTGTTTGAGAAACGACCAATAAGCATTTCGCCTCGACTTCTGCCTCACTTAAAGGATTTTATGATAATTGCACTCAATAAGATAGCTTTTTTATGGGTCTCACATGTGTGCAGGTAGGAATGAAGATAGAACTCCTACACACGTTGAATGGTGGGAAGGAAACCTTCCGAATTATTTCTGGAGACCCCACAAAATCGTGGGAAGTAAAAGACTTTTTCTGATGATCTCTAAGAAAGGAAATCAACCACTTATAGCAAGGATGAGAGTACTTACCACCTTCACATCTGATTGCACTGATGATAACACCACTCTCACAGCATCCAATAGAAACGTCTTCCTTCGGCTCGTCTTCTTCATCTTTGGTCTTCGTCTTCGGTCTTCAACTGTTGATGATAAACTTTTGAACTTCATAAAACTTTGACAATTTGTAACTCTTTTCCTCTATTTCTTGTCGCTTGAAACTTCTTTATATATTTTTATTCCCCATGGCCTTATTGAACAAATAAATCCTAAATGCAAATCTTTTTGTATTTTGTATATTTTTTTTTTTCATTTTTTTTTTTTTTTTTTAATTAAGATTGCAACTACAATAATAAAATTAACATGGCCATGAAAGAAGTACTTTACCACTTTGATCTTCACAACTTGTATTGTCTTTGTATCATAAACTTCAATATTTTTCATCTTTTGATTTTCTCTGCTCTTGTAAATAAGTCTTCATACTTAGATATAAAATTTGCTCTTCCTTGAATTGTTGCTTAAAAACCTTAAACTTCTTCAAATTTCCTTGTAGATTTTGATGTCGCTCCTTTGCTGATGATGTGTTTCTATGGACCTGTTGTTGGCGAGAGAGAATGGTGCTAACTGCAAATCAAACTACAAGAAGGAGGTTTTCATCTATAGATGACACCCTCATGATTGACAAAATTAGCACTCAAGAGATCAAAAATAGTGCTGAAAATAGTGTGAAGTTGGGTAGCTCACCATTCTACCCGGAATTTACGTATGGTGACACACACTCAAAAGAAAGCTCTTTAGTCAGCTTCTAAGAAATCTGGTCTGGTGCCTCTGTTGATTTGAAAAAGGTAGTCTCCACTAATGATTGATCAGCAACTCTAATAATGCATTTCTCTCTGCTCCTAATTTGCATCACCGGCATGATTAAATCCATTATTTAACACTCCAATTCGTAAGAAATTCGAATGTAGTTCTCTAACACTTCCAAGTTCAGTTATGTCGGTCAGAACTCTCTATGTAAACATACCTAGAAGTATGCTAGTGACTCTAAAATCTCTAAAAGTTGGAGGTTTTATTCAAAAAAAAAAATTTATAATTTTTTTTTTTTTTTTTTTTTTGAAAATTTTTAATCAAAAAGGCTAAAAATTCTATATGCAAAAGGTCAAAACACTCCCCCACACTTAAACTCTACATTGTCCTCAATGTTCTAAAGATAAAATTAAAAACATGAACAAAGAGAAACTATTTGAATCAAAAGAGTTAAGGAAAGATATTACCTTGTTGTATTAGCATGGGTTACCTCCCAAGAAGTGCTAAGTTTAATGTCTTCAGCCAGACATTACTGTATCTGCAGAAAATTAGTCATGATAAACGGGATCCTGTAAATTTGTATTTTCCACATCCGGGTTGGTCAATTCGATGAATGGTTTCAATCGCTGACCGTTGACTTTAAAAGTCTCTCCAGTATCATGATTCCTCACCTCAATAGCACCGTGCGGATACACGGTCTTGACATAGAATGGGCCAGTCCAACGAGATCTAAGCTTACCAGGAAAAAGGTGAAGGCGAGAATTATACAAGAGAACTTTCTGTCCTGGTGTAAACGACTTTCGAAGAATCGATTTGTCGTGAAAAACTTTTGTTTTCTCCTTGTAAATTTTCGCATTTTGGTAAGAATCATTACGAATTTCTTCCAACTCATTGATCTGAAGTCTACGGTTATCACCAGCAACAGGTAAGTTAAAGTTTAGCCGTTTAATGGCCCAATAAGCTCGGTGTTCTAATTCTACGGGCAAATGGCAGGCTTTACCGAAGACAAGTCTATACGGAGACATCCCAAGTGGAGTCTTAAAAGCGGTTCGGTAAGCCCATAATGCTTCTATTAAGCGCAAAGACCAATCCTTTCGGGTAGGGTTTACGGTCTTCTCTAAAATTTGCTTGATCTGCCTATTAGACACTTCTACTTGGCCACAAGTCTGTGGGTGGTAAGGTGTAGAAACCTTATGAGTAATGGAGTATTTCTTCATGAGCGTCTCGAAAGACCGGTTACAAAAATGTGATCCTCCATCACTAATGATTGCTCTAGGCATACCAAATCGAGAGAAAATATTTTCTCTAACAAACTTGATCACAACATGGCGATCGTTTGTTTTGGTATCTATTGCTTCAACCCACTTAGACACATAATCAACAGCTAATAAGATGTAAAAGTTTCCATAGGAATTGACAAACGGGCCCATAAAATCTATGCCCCACACATCAAATATTTCTATTATCAGTATAGGATTAAGTGGCATCATATTTCTTCGGGTCAACTTCCCTAACTTCTGACATCTCTCACAACTTTGACAAAATAGGTGGGAGTCCTTGAACAGAGTTGGCCAATAAAGACCAGATTGTAGAATCTTAGCAGCTATTTTCTTAGAACTAAAGTGACCCCCACAAGCTCCAGAATGACAAAAAGTCAGAACACTGGATATGTCGTTGTCAGGAATACAACGACGGATGATCTGATCAGGGAAGTACTTGAATAAGTATGGATCATCCCAAAAAAAGTATTTAACCTCGGACAAGAATTTAGCTCTATCTGTTTAGACCAATGGTCGGGCATTTGACCGATTACCAAATAATTGACAATGTCGACAAACCAGGGTAACTCAGAGATGGAAAATAGTTGTTCATCAGGGAACGTGTCATGGATTGGTATCTCATCATCTCTAGTATTATCAAGGATACGGGATAAATGGTCAGCTACAACATTTTCAGACCCTTTCTTATCACGAATATCTAGAGTAAATTCTTGGAACAAAGAAGTACCCATCTAATCAGCCGTGGTTTAGAGTCCTTCTTTGAAAGGAGATACTTGAGTGCGGCATGATCAGAATAGACAATGACCTTAGACCCTAGGAGATATGATCTAAATTTCTCCAAAGCAAAAACGATGGCTAACATTTCTTTCTCAATGGTTGTGTAGTTCATCTGGGCATCGTTTAGGGTCCTACTAGCATAATAAATCACACTAGGTGTTTTATCATGTCGTTGGCCAAGGACAGCACCAACTGCATAATCGGACGCATCACACATGATTTCAAATGGGAGGTTCCAATTGGGTGGTTGGATGATAGGGGCAGAAGTCAACAATAATTTAAGCTTCTCAAAAGCTTGAACACATGCTTCATCAAATATAAAGGCAGTATCTTTAGCAAGTAGGTGCGATAGAGGTAAAGCAATCTTGCTAAAGTCTTTGATGAAACGACGGTAAAATCCAGCATGTCCAAGGAAAGATCTAACATCGGTTACATTCTTAGGTTGTCTTAATTTGGAAATTAGGTCAACCTTGGACTTATCAACTTCTATTCCCTTAGAGGACACCACATGTCCTAACACTATTCCAGATTTAACCATAAAATGACACTTTTCCCAATTAAGGACTAAGTTCTTTTCTTTACAACGTTCTAGAACTAGTGTAAGGTGGTGCAAACATTCATCGAAAGAGGATCCAAACACTGAAAAATCGTCCATAAAGACCTCGAGAAATTGCTCAACCATGTCCGAAAAGATACTTAGCATGCAACGTTGGAATGTTGCGGGTGCATTACACAACCCAAAAGGCATAAGCCTGTAAGCAAAAGTACCAAATGGACATGTGAAGGTTGTTTTCTCTTGGTCTTCCGGGGCTATAGGGATTTGGTTATAACCAGAATAACCATCTAGGAAACAATAATAGCTGTGGCCCGCTAATCTTTCTAACATCTGGTCGATGAATGGTAAAGGAAAGTGGTCTTTCCTAGTTGCTGAGTTCAGCTTACGGTAATCTATACAAATTCTCCACCCAGTAGTAACACGGGTAGGTATCAATTCATTATTCTCATTCGCAACTACCGTAATCCCAGACTTCTTTGGGACAACCTGAACAGGGCTGACCCATTTACTATCAGATATGGGGTATATGATACCCGCATCTAATAACTTGAGCACCTCAGTGCGAACAACTTCCTTCATATTAGGATTCAAACGTCTCTGCATTTCTCTTGAGGTTTTGGCACCTTCTTCTAAGTAGATGTGGTGCATACAATCAGCAGGACTAATTCCTTTCAAATCTGCTATAGTCCACCCTATTGCAGTCTTGTGCTCACGAAGAACACTAACTAGTCTACTTTCCTGGTCGGGCTCTAAGTCAGAGGCAATTATGACAGGAAGAGTATTCTCATTACCAATAAATACATATTTCAGTGTATCTGGTAGTGGCTTTAATTCAAGGGTGGGAGCCTTAACTGATGATGGGAGGGGTTTATCTATGGTCGGCGGAAGAGGTTTTGGTTTACGCTGCCATTTTCCATAATCCATTACTGGCGCAGAGTCTAACAACGCATTAACTTCTTCAAAATGACTATCCTCATCATAGTAAGCTCCAAAATGGGCCAAGCACGCCTCTAAAGGATCGCTAACACTATTGGTGGTAAAGGTATTCTCCACTAGAGAGTCAATCATGCATATAGACTCATAGTGTTCAGGATCTGGTGGGGCTTGTAACGCCTTAAAGACGTTCACTGAGATTTTCTGATTCCCAAAGGAAAATTCTACTAGGCCATTTTGACAATGTATGACTGCATTTGCAGTGGCTAGAAACGGACGACCTAGGATGATTGGGATATTGATATCTTGACTAGAGACGGGCTGAGTGTCTAAAATCACAAAGTCAACAGGATAAATAAAGTTTTCTACCTGAACCAAAACGTCTTCAATAAGTCCACGTGGGATTTTGACTGACATATCGGCTAACTGTAGTGTTATCTTAGTTGGCTTCATCTCCCCTAGTCCAAGTTGTTCATAAACCGAGAAAGGTAAAAGATTCACACTAGCCCCAAGATCTAATAGAGCATTGTCTATCGTTTGGTTACCTATGACACATGTGACAGTAGGACAACCAGGATCTTTAAATTTGACTGGGTACTTTTGTGAGATTATGGAACTAACTTGTTGGGTCAAAAAGGCTTTTTTGTGGACACTCGCCTCTCTCTTGACAATGCACATCTCTTTTAAGAACTTGGCCATAGCGGGTACATGTTTAATTGCATCTAACAAAGGCAGGTTAACCTTAACTTGCTTAAAGATGTCTAGGATTTCAGCATATGTACTAGGTTTTTTCTTAGCTAGTCTTTGAGGAAATGGTGCATGTGGTATGTACACTCTCTCAGGGGTATCTTTCTCACTTGGACTCTTAGCACACTCAGGCCCATTAAGGTCTTTAGACGAAGTTTTGTCAACTTCTGTCTCCTTTTCAGCTGGACTCTTGTCCTTAGGTGGTTCTACCGAGTTCTCTAGAGTTTTACCACTCCTAAGGGTGATAACTGCTTTGACATGTTCATTATGTTTAGAACTACCCGACATATTAACCTGGTTAAATCCTTTCGGATTTGGAGTTGTTTGACTAGGGAATGTCCCACTCTCTCTATCATTTAACCGGTTCGAAAGTTGACTTATTTGAGTCTCTAGGTTGGCAATAGCTCGGTCACTATTTTGTTGGTTACGCTGACTCGTCAGGACAAATTCATCGAGCTTCTGACCTAAATGGTTGACATTTTGGGTAGTCTCGGCATGGTTTATCACACTACGGTCAATAAAGAGTTTTAGACTTTCCTCTAGGGATGACACCTTTTTATCAACTGGGCTCGGTTCCTAAACTTGAGATTGGTTCCTAGGAAAATTGGGTGGTGAGCTACTCGACGGGCCACCTTGATGGTTACCTTTAGACCACGAGAAATTCGGGTTATGTCTCCAACCAGGGTTATAGGTATTTGAGTATGGGTCAAACTTGGGTCGAACCTCATATTTAGAGTTCATACCACCATGTAGGACACTAACCTGGTCACGAGTAGTTTCAGTTAGGTAAAACTGAGGACACTGAGATCCAATATGACTTTGATCACCACAATTGGTACATGGATATGTTCCGGGCTCACTATTACAGCTCATAGTTTGGTTGGACCCTTGGTTTATCTCTAAGGCCTCTAGACGCCTAAGGATGTCAGACCCATTATCAACTCTATTGACCCTATGGATAGGGTTCCTAGTTATTTCGGGTTCCCTTATTGAAGCCCATTGACGAGTCTTTTCAGCTAACTCAACCAACTCGTCAAAACATTCATCTGGGTTTTGATGGGTAAATTTTCCACCACTCATTGTTTCTACCTGCATTCTAGTTTCACTATCAAGGCCCTCATATAAAATTTGGGCCATGTGGGCTTTATCAAAGCCGTGATGTGGGCATTGGTATAACAATTCATTAAACCTTTCTATATAACCGTGTAGGTGTTCACCTAATTTCTGCTTAAAGGTTTGGATAGACTGTCGAATAGCAGCAGTCTTATGGTGTGGGTAGAATTTCTTAACGAAAACCTCTACAAGTCCATCCCAAGTAGTGATTGTTTTGGAAGGAATGATATGATACCACTCACTGGCTCTTTCTTCTAGGGAAAAGGGAAACAAACGTAACCTAACATCGTCTTTGGTGACATTTGGATAACTCATGGTATCACAAATCATCTCAAAGTCACGGATATGGGTATACGGGTTCTCATTCTCTATTCCCTTAAACTTACGTAGCATGCCAAATGTCCCAGGTTTAATATCAAACTTCACGGTAGTGGCCGGTAAGACAACCCCAGGTTCACGTATCACCCTAGACGGGTTTAAACGGTCCCTAAGGGTTTTGGTTGGCACAACTTCACCCTCATCATTTTCATTAACCATTTCGGTAAAAATAGAATTACCACCTAAATCCGTGTAACGGGTCGGACTTAAATTAAAAAGGTCGTTTTCTACAAGTCGATGTTCTACCCGTTTCCAACGTCGCATACACACACAATAATACTAGTGAAGCAATTGGTGTGTAAATTTTTTTTTTTTTTTTTTTTTTTTTTTTGAACAAAGAAAGATAGAAATAAAAATAGAATAACACAAACAAGGAAGGGAAGTTCTATTCAATCACAAAAAAGGCTGACTCCACCACAGTAAACTTACTAATTTCTAGCAAACAAAAAGCATGATGGCTCCACTTAGATTGTTTTCTAGACCAGCTTCTAATCCTTCGAAAGGGAATTCGTTACAATCTGAGTAAACTCCTCTGGAATCAAACTGAGTTAAAGTATATTGAATAGAGGCGACAGAAGCTGCTAGAGCTTTGATACTCAAGGCCTCACCGTATTACAAGGAGGTGCAGTCACGCATTCAATTTACAGAAACCATCATAAATTTCGGAGTATGCCTAAAGAGTAACCAATATTTTTCGAACGACTTTCCTACTAAGCTCGTTACCTTATAGGTCTCGTTCTACTTCAAATTTTAAATCTTAGGTTCGCGTAGGTATCGTTTTCCTAAGGCGGGCAAGAAGAGAACGGTGATGAAATCCGAACCCTTATCTTGTATGGCCAGTCCTTGCCCTTTACTAGGAAAATAAAACAGCCGTATTCAAGTCCTCAACATATATGCAAACGAAGGAATACGGTAACTCGCTAACAGGAGATTCGCGAGTGTTTCGACAAACTTACCTCCCGTATCATACGGGGGATGAACCGTTGTTGTCGACTCGGGCCACGACTCCTATGTCATGCACGAACCCGAGGGGCCGAGGTGATATTGTAATCACCGTCCTTCTCTGCAAACAGTTTGATATTTAATATTACCCTTCCGTAGGGTTTTTAAAAAAATAATAAAAGAATGTCCAAGTCCAAAGTCCCAAAAAAAAATAATGCAAAAGAAATATAAAATTACAAGAATATAGAAATCCTAATACAATCAATAAAATAAAATAAACTCTTTTTTTTTTATGTAAATTTTTTTTTTTTCTTCTTTTGCTCTTTTAGCTTTGCTCTTTACTCCCAAGTCTTTTTATACATTCACCAAAAGCTTTGGCAAATTTTTCCGCTTCGAATTCCAAATTCTCTTTTGGTATGCAATTCCACAATAAATATAGAATATTACCTGCACAATAAAGAAAAATAACAAGAATAATACCAAGTAAAATCAAAGAAAATAAAATAAAACAAAAACTAAACTAAACTAAACTAAAATTTAAAATTTAACTAAAAAGAAAATAAAAATCTAAAACCTAACCTAAAGGCAAGTCCGCGTCGACGGCGCCAAAAGACGATGCGATTTTACAAGTGGTAAGTATAGGGTTTGATTCTCGGACTTTTTAAAAGATTCGGTTTTAGACAAAAAGATGGTGATTTTTATAAAACTTATAAAATAATGGAAATGCTAAAAATGATTCTTGTGTTCAATTAAAAGAGTCTAGGATGTCAAGATTCCATCACTACTACACATACTAAATGATTATAACTATTCCCTATAACATTCTCCCAAAATTACTCAAGACGATTTAGGACAAATAATACGTCTCGGAAAATAAATCTTTTCAAACAATTATTTTCTCAAATAATTAACAATGTTTTTCACTATAAAATGCTATTCTCTAACATAGAATATATAAATCAATTATCAAGCATCATAGGACACATGAAGAAAATTATTACCGTTACGAATCAAGAATAAGGACCAAGAGAATTATTATAGAAAATAATCAAAACATTATAGCACACATAGTAGGATTTCCTCCCTAATCCTAGATAGAAATTTAGCTACTCATAATTAAAAATACTAACCAATAAACAAAGAAGAAGGAATTTAAGAAGAGTATGTAGAAGGGGTGTGGGATGAAGAGGTGTGGGAAGAGAGGTGTGGGATTTCGGATTGTAGAAGTGAAAGGAGATGTTGTTGAGGTGTCGAGGTCCCCTTTTGGGAGGAGCATTCGAGCTCTATTTATAGGAGAAAATGACCGACAATTTTATGTCAGCGTGCATCTGATAACGCGCTGGGTACAACGAATTCTTCCCATGCGAATGTTTTCTCCCACTTTCTTTCACGTGCATACCAACAGCCATGTTGTTCTTGCTGGCATTGTTCCCTAGCAAAACTCGAACAATTCACTCTTGCTCTTTCTTTATTTTTTTCTTTCTTGCTTTTGCACCAACCCATATTTCACGTGCTTGTTTCACGTTCTCCAGATCTCATCAACCTTTCACTTAAAAATAACTTACCAGCAGCATGCTTTGTCGAAACCTAACGGCAGCAGCCAACATCGAGCTACTCTCCATCACGTGCTTCACCTGATCAGCTCCATCACTGTCCATTACTCGATCTAGCTTTCCAGCTCCTCAGCTTCACGGTAACTCCACGACTCCATCACCATCATTACTACCAATAGCCCGAGCTCCTTGTCTGCCATGTTCTTCACTCCAGCGAAACAGCCAGCCATCACCTTCTCCTGAAATTGCTTTCTCCATCATCTCGGGCTTCATTTCTTCACGTGTTTGCTTCCCTGCTTTGTCGAGATCTCATGAGCTCTAACATGCCATCACGTTCTCTACCTCTGTTGGCAGCAACGGCTTTTCATCAACAGCACCCAGCAGCTCCCATGTTCTTATTCTTCTCGAGATCAGTCACCATTTCTTCATGTACACTGCCATCTCCAAGCTCGTGTTCTTCTTATCTTCACGTAGACAATCATCACAACAGAAAATTCCATCTTCTTGTCTGCCATCAATAGCATATCCCCGATCGAACTCAAGCTCCGTAAACAGCTCCTTTGCCTCTCGTCATGAGCTTTGTATCAATACAGCTCTAGTTCATCTCCTTCCTGCTCAAACTCCAACAACGTCACAACATCATCTTTGCCGATATCCACCATGCATGCAAGCTTCTCTGTAAAAAAACGATGGAGAAGATGAGGGTTCCCGGAATAAAAAGCCGGGTGCCTTTAATAGTATTCAAAATTATGGCATCCCCTTAGTAAATGACCGGACTTCCTTCAGTAATTCCTTGAACTGGGTTGCCCCTTAACATACGGTGGGGTGCCTTTAGCAATATTTGTTTAATCGTCGGTTCCGGAAAAACTGACAAGCTTAACTTCTCGTTTCGGCCATAACTTCTTCATACGAGCTCCGAATGACTCCGTTCTTTCGCCGTTGGCTTTCCCGTCTCGTCGTCTACACAATGAAAACTGGAAATCTTGTATTGGAACGAGTAACATTTGGTCTTTGGCCATTCTTCACTCTTAGCTAGCTTCTTTTATTGCACAACTAAGCTCGAATTCACTTCTTTTTGGATTATTCACCTAATAACACACAAATAAGAGAAAACACGCGTAACACACACTAATATGCAAGAAAACCATCAAATACTAGCATGGAACTAACACCAAATATATGTGCAATATGCACTTATCAAATTACACTTACCGGTTACCGTGATGGTTGCTGCTAAGTGGTGTTGGGTGGATCCCTTTCGGCGATTGGTCGTTAGATGGAGTTTTTTGGTCTCTTGTATGATTACACTTGTTAGAAGTAGATCTGCACGTGTCTACTATTCAAAATGGTAGAGGATTTTTATATTTCATATGGGTTGGCTGCGATGGAGAATTTTGAGGTGGGTAATCATTATTTTCTGCTAGTTTTAGGGTTTTGTTAGGTTAACCAAAATTTTGGATTTGGCTGTTGTTTGTAAGATGAGTATCTACATGCATTCTTTAGAAAGTAAAATCTTACATATGGCAGGACAATTATAGACAATGGGATATTATGGTATAATATATTTTTGGTTAAGAAGAAGTACAACAAGGAAAGTTTTTTTTTTATACTTGCCTCTTCTTTGTTTTTCTTTTTCATCTCTGGTTTTATTTGCTTCAATCATCTGAGTAGAAGAATGGATAATCCAATTATTTAGCAAAGTTGATTGAAAAACATGCAAATTTATCTGATGTTGGGAACTGCAAGTTGTTGGAATTCATCAAAAAAGCTTATGCATGTATTATGAAAGATGAATCTATGGAATTGGTGGGTAAGTTGTTTCAAGAGAAAGGTTTTTACACTTCAAAAAAGAGGCATGATCAAATTAAAAGAGAGCTGAATAATACATGGCAGTTACAGTTCAAGTTGGAAGTGAGGGAAACGAAAACAAAACATCTTTTTTTTCTTCTCTTTTTGAAGACCCTGAGGAGTTTGCTAAGCTGGTTATGGAAAAAGCTTTAGTGGATGGTAGGTTGTTGGTATTTAGGGAAAAATTCGATCAGGTAAGGAATTCATACCTAAATTTTAATAAATGATACTTTTAAGTTTTCTAGTTGTGGCTGGTAGAGTATATATAGCTAGAAAACTTGCTAAGCAAGTGGGTGAATTATTTATGATGATTGGGCCTCATAGTTGTGAATACAAAATACTAGTAATTATTGATTTGAGTAATCCTTTTGTGAAAAGATTGGATATGATAATTGAGGATTTGGGTACTAGAAAGAAACAAATTGAAATTGATTATATAGGTCTTC
Organism: Papaver bracteatum; assembly: GCA_023529315.1. Lineage (NCBI taxonomy): Eukaryota > Viridiplantae > Streptophyta > Magnoliopsida > Ranunculales > Papaveraceae > Papaver > Papaver bracteatum. The sequence goes on along the minus strand of JAJJWX010000811.1, from coordinate 3,941,004 downwards.
CTGCTAAAGTATGTACAAAGTGCATGTGGATATCTCATCCAACAGATTATAACCGTATAAATACGACTCCCCAAACTCTGGTGGTAGTAGGGACCAAGCAAGAAGCTAAAGGCTAATAGTTGGAAGAAGATTGATCATATTTCAACAGATTTTGTTAGTTTGATTGATAAAGAGACAATTAACAGAGGTAATGGGGAAATAAAGAGGATGAATGTTGATTGGAAATGCCCAAACCAAGAGATGAAAGCAAAAGCTATGGTGATTGTATAACTGGAGGATGTTGAAAGACTAGGGACAAAGGAAAACAAAAGGAAAATGAAGAACAAAATCTAGAAGAGGATGAACTTTCAAGAAAACAAGAGCAGGAGCGATATTTGCAGAAATTAATTGAAGGTAAACTTTATATCCAGGGTTATGCTTGGATGTTGGATGAATACAAGGATTTGGGAAGAGGTACTCCAAGTGAAATGGTTTATATGGATCTTACCAAAATTGAAGGAAATGATGATCTTATAAACCCAACAACGATAGCATCTACAGAGGATGTTCTTAACGAAGATACCATGGTTTCTGATAGATGTACCAGGTATTTTCATGTTGTGGCGTCTAATAGAAGAAGACATAATTCGATGCTAAGAGATGAATCTGGATTATGGATCAATTAGATTCTCTTCTAAAGGACCATTTTTCTAGAATAAGTAATACTTCTGGTGGGCAAATTAATGATATTTGTAACAATATCATTAGTGAAGTAGTTACAGAAGAGGAAAATTTAGAGTTAGTTAAAATGTATGGTGTGGAAGAGATAAATTATATGTTGTTTAGTATGAATTCTCGGGGTTCTCTAGGACCTGACGGGTATCCACCTGTTTTTTTCCAAACACATTGGAATCTGGTTGAGATTGATGTAGTAGATTCGGTTAAAAAGTTTTTCCAATCAGGGAAATTACCAGATTCATTGAATGAATCTTATATTTCCTTGATTCCTAAAGTGGAAAGTCCTGTTACTCCTCTAGATTTTAGGCCGATAAGTTTGAGTAATTGCTCTTTATAAGCTCATCTCAAAAATTCTGGCTTTGAGGCTTAAAAATGTTCTGGATAAAATTATATTGCTGAATCAATATGCTTTTATACCAAAAAGGAAGATTGTGGATAATGTGGCTACTTAGCGCTGAAATTAGATTTATCCAAGGCTTTTGATAAAATGGAATGAAATTTTATCATTTTCATGTTTCAAAAATTGGGTTTCTCACGGAGATGGTGTGACTTAATATATGAGTGTATCTCTACGGTTAAGTCCATGGTACTATTGAATGGGATTCCTAGTATTCAATTTTGTCTAACTAGAGGGCTTCGTTAAGGAGATCCTCTCTCCCCATATTTTTTCATCACTAATTTAGAGGGTTTATCTAATTGTTTATAAATGTTGAGAATCAAAGGACCTTTTCAGTAGTCAAAATTAACTATAACTGTCCAACTGTTTCACATCTCTTGTTTGAGGACGATTGTTTTATCTTTTGTAAAGCTGAAATAACGGAAGTTAGAAGTCTGATGATTATACTTCATATTTTTACTTCTTCATCTGGACAGACAATTAATTTTCACAAGTCATGGGTTTATTTTAGTAAAAAAAGTTCATAATAAGCATGCAAAAAATTTAGCTAAAATGTTAAAGGTTCAAAGAATATCAAAGGATGAGAAATATTTAGGAACACCTCTATTTTTTAATAGGAGGAAAGCTTTAAATTTTGAACCTTTATTGGACAGAGCATATAAGGCTCTAAATGGATGGAAAGCTAAACTATTATCACAAGCAGGGAGAATGGTTTTGATGAAATCTTCTTTATTATCTTATCTTATTTATTAGATGCAGTGTTTGAATTCCCAAAAGTTGTTCTGGATGAGTACGATAAGTTACAGAGAGATTTCTGGTGGGACAAAGATAATCCTAAAAAAGCTTTCTACCCTAAAGTTTGGGATAACATTAGAGTATCAAAAGCTGAAGTGGTATTGGCATTGGAGATCCCCATAAGGTAAATGTTTATCTTCTTGCTAAATTGAGTTGGAAGCTGATTCAAAATCCATATGATTTATGGGCTAGGCTTTTAAGAGGGAAATATTTTCCTAGAACTTATCCTTTTTTTGCAAAAATAGAGATTATAAAATATCTTGGGTTTGACATAATAATAGAATAGGGTTGGAAGCAGTTAAGGCACATAGTATTTGGCAAGTTGGCAATGGAAAAAATATTAACATTTCTTTAGATAACTGGTACCGGAAATGGGTAAGTTGTCAGATTGGCATCATGATGATTTCAAATATGTCTCTGATCTTGATGGTGAGGATGACAGTTGGGATTAGATAGATAGGTAGCAGGGATGGGGAATTTTCAACAAAATCAACATACAAAATCTTAGCTCATGAATAATTTAGTAGATTGGATAATTTTTTGTTACGATTATGGCGTTTGAACTTACTTCCTAGAGTATTTTTATTGTTTGAAAAATGGCAGCAGATGTCTTGATTCTCATGTCAAAATTATATGATGTTTTGGGACATTCTAATCCTTATTGTTTGCTTTGTATGACTGATATTAGAGAATCTTCAAATCACCTCTTTAAGGAATGCAGTTTTACAAGGGAAGTTTGGTTTGGTTTAGGATTTCAAATGCCAAATAGTACCAATGATTTTCTTTCATGGGTAAAGTCTTGGTTTACACCTCCTTTTCATGAGTGGAAGGAGATTTCAGCATAATATGTTGGAAGTTATGGAAATACAGGAATATGGTAGTGTTTCAGGGAGACAAACCCAACCCTATAAGATGTATTAACCTGATTAAAGCTGCAATAAATGAATGAGCATTAGTGATGAAAAATAAAAGTTGGTACAATCAACAGAAATAGCGGTAGTGCTCGAGGCATGAATAATATGACACTAATACAAAGAAACACAAGAAAAAGTATTTATGCAGATGCTTCTTTTGATTAGGATACATGAGAGTTTGGGGTGGGATTAGTGTTGTGAATTAATTATCATATTGCTGATATTAAAATTTTTGCAGGATTCACAACAAGCCCAAAATGTGGAGAAGCGCTCGCAATAACATGAGCTTTGGATTGGGCAGAAGAACTAAATATGCACAACTTACAGGTGCACAATGATTGTAAGAATGTGGTAAATTTTTTGGGTAACAAACCTTCAAGTTGCGAATGGAGATCTAAAGTCATACTATCACAAGTGAAGGTTCTTTTGGGGATCATGTTTATGAAAAGGTAGTTTATGTACATAGAAAATTTAATAAATAAGATGATTGTTTAGTTAAATGGGCAAGATGTAAAAAGTTTTTTTTTTTTTGTGTGTGCAAGTAATTCCCTTCATAACAACCTGAAATGTAATGTTATCAATGCTTTGGCTCATGGTTCTGATATGTATGTATATAACTTTCCCTAGCTTTAATATGATTCAATCAACCACTTTAAAAAAAAAAAATTACTAAATTCCCTAACTTTCTCTTATGTTTTGCGTTCAGTTTCATCACAACTTTAACAAGCCCGACCGCATTTTTCAACATATTTTAACTAGCTAAGCCTGTTTTATTTGCATTATGCTCGGTAATCATAGTATCATACGATCAATTAAGTACTTTTAAGAAGGTAATCCAAGGGAAAGTATATGTTTTCACAATAGGAATGTCTATTAAAGAGGAGGGATCCCTTCATATTTTTATTAGAACGCGCAATTGGGGGATGTTCAATCTAATTGGGGGATATTGATTACTTCCCCCACCCCATGATTTCTGCTAAGGGGTGACCAAATGTTATGAAAGTACTAAAATGCCCTCTGGTTAATTAAAAAACTTTATGAAAAAATTGTTATACCCTTTCCCCTAAAACATTAAAACCAAAATCCAAAACATATATCCCCATTAGTATTTGATTTCCGGCAGAAACTTATGTTTAGGTTTCGATTTTGATTTTTTTTTCTTCATCGTTCTTCAACCGTTCTTCATCGATTAATCGTCGATTCAAAAAAAAGTCGTCGATTAACCTACCCGAATCATAACAATGGCTCCACGAAAGAAACCAAAAGCCCCATCGAACTCATAATCGACTGGTGAGGAGAGATTAAAACAAAGACTTGCTAAGATTGCTTAAGAGCAAGAAGAAGAAGAAGCAACGCTATCGGACAATCAACCGCTCGCAAAGATGGCTTCTGTTAGAAGGTAGGTGATTTTGAACTCATTTATGAGTGTTTTAATCGATTTATAACAATGAGTTTAGGTTAAAATCGCGAATAATGAACGAAATAGCTGAGTTTCAGTTAATTCCGGCATTGAATTGAGTATGAGAACTATGCCGATATTTATTTACGGCATTCCAGCTAGGTTGAATACAGTGTCGGATTTTAGTTACGGTTTAGATGTTATGATGAATGCAATTCCGGTTTCAAACCCAAAAACTCAATATTATGTACCGGCATAAATATGTGTTGAATACTATGCCGGTTTAAAATTACGGCATTGCTTAATGATAATTCGTGTATGCCGGTACTAGACTTAAAACTTACAGGAACATCTATCAATTTCTTACCCGTGCCGGCATTGATATTTGGGTTGCATTGTATGCCGGTACTTAGTTACGATATGGTTAGATTTCTTTCTAAAGTGTCGGTAGTAAGCCTTTGGTATCCAGGTAAATTACATATTATAACCGGCATTGTCGATAGTTAATGTTGAATGCCGGTCTATGGTACCGGCAAAATTCGTTTACTATGTTTTTATGCTGGTACTAAAACTAAAAATGAGATATCTTATATTCGGTTTATATACTTATGATATAGGTCAAAATCCAAAGAAGCTAAGAAAAGAAAAAGTAAAGATTATGTGTCTAAGAGAAGGAGGAAGGACGGTCTTGATACTCCAAAGACTCTGCCTCCCCGGGGCAAAGAAGAAGGTCGCAGAAAGCGTTTGGGGGATGATTATATAGGGATAACTTGGGAGAGTGGTGGTGACCGTAGTCGACTTGTAATCAATGAACCTACTGCAACATTTGAGCAGTATGAGCAGGATGGAGAGGAAAGTGAGGAGGAAGATAATGAGGTTCATCCAAGTCAATTTACAAGCCAAAGCGAAGTTGGTGAGCCAAGTCAACAACCAACGCAAGGCAAAGCCAAAGCCAAGCGCAAAGTAAAAGTTAAAGGTTCCCACCTTCCTCATGTTGATGACATGATACCTGACCTTGATCGTGGTAGAATTTGGGGTGAATCTCACGATACGGCCCATTTATTTGGCTACAAGCACTCTTGGCTCGTACTATCTATCAAACCTATGTAAGATTTTTTTAATCTTGTGCATATGTATTCTTGTGTATTTATGTTAAATATTCTAACCATACTATTTCATAATTGTAGGATTACAAGAAGGTTGTGCGTGTTTGCCGAAACCAAGTTGCGGGGGATTGGAATTTGTCTTTGGAACGTGAAGAGGTCCAAACATTAGTAAGAGATTCTGGTCTATATGCTCTGGTTGAAAATTATGTGAAGTGTGATGCTGTGACAGTAAATTGCTTCGTTGAAAGGTATCATGGCGAAACTGATACCATGCACTTCCCGTTTGGGGAGATGACCTTGATCTCGGATGATGCTCAGAACATTTTGGGCTTGAATGTTCTTGGCAAATCAATAGTAGAAGGAGATCATTGTCCGGACCTATAATGGTAGAAATTGCATGCTTTGACTAACAAGCTGTTGGGTTGGGACTACAAAACTTTTGTGGAAAGCTTTTATGTATCCAAGGCTAGTAGGACAAAGAAAATCAAGTTGACGCTGCTTAAGAAGAAGTTTGAAAAAACGCAGGAAAGAAGTTCGAAGGATGGATGGGACCCTACACAAATTCGTTATACAGTCGCTGCGTACCTTTTATTCATCTTGGGCACTAAGGTATTCCCCGACTCCAGTGGCAACAGGGTTTGCGCAAGCCTCCTTCAATACTTGGTTCCGTTGGAAGAGGTGTTTACCTATTCTTGGGGCACCGTGGTAATGGCACATTTGATGACGGAGATGAGAAGGGCCTCTAAGGCTGTTACAAACCAATTTGTCGGCAATTTCACCTTGCTCCAGGTATTGTTGTTCTTAAACTTATGTTTTTATGTATATTGTTCACATATACTGTTGAAGAATAAACCAACATACTAGGAAGAAGACAATATGGTCAACTGGTACAGTTGCATATCGTACCCTTTTTATGAACTCGGAAACAAAATTTACTGATTCTTATATGTATGCTTCCATATTGGTATAGGTGTGGGCTTATGAACACTTCCTAATATTGTTCAAGGACTACCCCTACTTAAAGATTATAGACCTTCCTGAACCTGATACGCCTAGAGCTAAGAGATACCAGTTCAACAATACTCCGAATCCCAGTAAAGATGGTCGACTAATAGATATGATATTGGATCTGGACACGATGACTACCAAAAACGTCGTGTTCGACCCTTACAAGGAGGCTAGAGAAAACCGCCAAATTTTGAGGTATCCGAACGTTGCATTCTACAATGGAACGTTGTTCCACTCAAAGGGATACGTTATGGCCGATCCTCGATGTGTTATGCGGCAACTTGGATATAAGAAATTACCTAGGTTCATGACAGCCTCTACTTCAATCTACACTCTTGACTTGGGTAAGTGCATTACAACTCCCTCAAAGTTGAGGGTAGTGTATGATACAGTTCCAGAAGCAACACATTGGAGGGATAGAGAACCAAGTCGTCTAGTAGATATCAGTAATTGGGAGCTTGTGAACAACGGTGATGAAGCCGATTCCTCCTACATTGATAATTACCTGGAATGGTCACATCCTTTTATCGTGCGCTCGGACGACGACGGAGTTCCACCACAGAAAAACCCTCTGGTTCCAACTCCTACAGAGGCACCACTTACAATGGCCAAACATAATAAGACTCTTGGATTGCTAGTAAGTATTGTTAATTCCTTAGTTGTTTAATGTACACATACTCTTATATTACCATATATATACTAATTATGTGTTGGATGTATGAAACCAGCGGCGTCGGCTTGGCAGGATGAAGAAGATGTTTGGTTGCGGGTACGAGAAAGGAGAGGTGCTATCAATTGAAAAAATGAAGGAAGTCGAGGATTTGCTTGATAAAATTGAATATACAAGTGCAAAATATTTGTTCGGGGAAACAAGGAAGGTGCCGTCCCAAAAGAAGCAAAAGTCCAAGTGATTAAATCTTCAGTTGTGGTTCTTTATTTCGATGGTCGTTGTTACGTTTTAAACAATTCCGAACATGTTTTTGGATTAACTCTTTAGTTGTTTGGTTTACTTTCGGTACAATGATAGCTTTCTTAAGAACAATTAAGAAGAATCCAGTTGTCTGTTTATGTTGAACATGTTTAGATTTCTACTGAAATGCATGTTTTGTTTATACCATAGGTGCCGGCATTAAAACATTGAGGTTTTATAGCGCCGAGAACGTACCGGAATCTATCGGTTATTTTAAAACCATACCGGAACAATGGGATGAAATGTACTAAATTCCTGTATAGAATTTGGACAGTACCGGCATTGAAATATTGATTTCAACTATTCCGGAAATCTGTTTTCGTAAACTTGGAATTTGTTTCCAGAAAACCGGCATTGGTTTTCATAAAACTACAATGCCGGTATTGGATTTGGAACTTACATTAGTATTTCCGAATGCACATTAGGTTTGAAACTTTAAATTAAAACATATAAAAAAACATGTAATGGAGTAATTTTTAGAATAATAAAATGCACCACATATATCCAAATTATTCATCATCACTTCCACACGTATGAAGTTGCATCTTCTCCTCTTGGAGAGGTCTTTTTGACAAAGCCAACGCATCCCAAAATTGGTGATTCTCCTCATATAATGCCATCCATCCCGTCCAGATATTGGGATCTAGATCCTTGTTTTTCATCATCCCACAAATAGGTGGCAATGGACAGTTTTCCTTAAGTTTTAGAATAATAAAATGATTACCGTTCACGAACGCCAAAACAACTCTTCTCTTCTTGAGGGATCCTTCGCATTTTTGCCACTTTGGTGTAAAAGTAACTTCTACGGTGGGGGTAAAATAATGAACAACACAATTAAATGTATCCGCCACTAGATGCCCACAAAGCGGCATTCTCATCCAATATTGAGAAGTAAGGAACTTGATCTCCTGCTCGGGACCTAACACTCGAGCGTACATATCATCAAACCCTTCTTCATCACCAACCAATTGCTCATAAAAGCTCCTCTTGTTCATAAGTTTGGTTGCCATCCTATTTATAGCATATCGGCATGGTGTCATCCCTCTACTAACTTCCGTCTTAAAGATGCCTAATTGTTCGGTTATGGAATGATACCCACAATTTCCATCTCCATCGACATCATCCGTATATACAATATACTTGCGAATAACCTCGGGAAGTTGGTCTATGTAAGACTGTATCTTCGTATGATAACTTCTAATGGTCTTACCTTTTTTGCGCTCCTTAAACATCTTCATATAACCCTTTTGTTGTTTAATTATATCCAATCCATCCTTTGCAATCCCTATGCTTCCAGTGTCTTCCGTATGTGATAGGAGTCCGTACTTCTTTGGCCTACCCATTCTCTTTTGAACCAAAAATACATAAACTTCTATGGGGCCTATGGAGTTTTCACCCTCGTGTTATGTTGACTAGATATGGGTCCCTTACCTTTTCTATTAATAACCTTTTCATGTTGTTGACTTGATGTAGGTACCTTATTTGGCCTTCCCTTTTTATTTGGCACCACCGCCTCGTTGCCTTGTTGTTCTTGGTAGCTCAATGTTGGTACATTTCTCGGCCTACCCCTTTTCCTTGGAACGTCCGCTACATCGACTATGCGCGTGGCCTTGGAATGCTTACCTAGTTGTTCTTGGAAGCTCAATGTTAGCACATTTCGCGGCCTATCCCTTTTCTTTGGAACCTCCGCTACATCGACTATGGGCGCGGCTTCGGAATGCTCACCTTGTTGTTCTTGGTGGATCAATGTTGGTGCCTTTGGCGGCCTACCCCTTTTCCTTGGAACCTCTGCTACATCGACTAAGGGTGTGGCTTCGGAATTCTCATTGTGTTGTTCTTGGTAGGTTGATGTTGATACCTTTGGTGGTCGGCCCCTTTTCTTTGGAACCTCCGCTACATCGACTAAGGGTATGGCTTCGGAATTCTCACCTTGTTGTTCTTGGTAGATTTATGTTGGTACCTTTGGCGGTCGACCCATTTTATTTGGAACCTCCGATCCATCGGCTGTTGTCAAGGATAACGAATCCGTCGTTTGTTGTTGACTTGATAGTGGTTCGTTTTTCGGCCTACCCCTCTTGTTTGCAACCGGCTCTTCCGCGAACCTTGATTCCGATAACTCACATCCGGTGGGATCTCGTTTCTTACTTGCCGCGAGTTCTTCTTCACGTTCAATCATTGCTTTCAATTATTTTCTTTGTTTTCTCCTTGCCGTTTTAGTTTGTGGTCTACCGGGAGGATCTTCCTTTGTTGTCTCTTCACTTTGTGTAATCCATGTCCATGTAATTAGCCTTAGTTGGCTCAACAAGACTTGCCGGATAACCGAGGTGCCACGTGAGTAAGCTTCAAAGGATTCCTTTGCTTCGTTCGTATCCCATGGTGATTGTCTGGGATCTTCCGTAGGGGGAGGGTCGAAAGATAGTTGCTTCCAAAATGGATCAATAACTTCAATAGGTATCACTTCTTCGTACTTCACAAGCATATGACGACACGGAATCCCCAATGAAGACATGTCGGGATAAATACACACATCACCCAGTTTTCCATAAATTATCTCATATTCCACTTGTCTCATCATATGTTTTATTGCCCAGTGAGAGATATTGAACCAAATTCCTTGGAGAAACTTACCATAGGGAAGAAATTAGGTCAGCCTTTCCATTGAGCTTTTCTCAAATGCATGCTTGATCCTGACGATATCACTCTTAAAGTATTTCTCCATTGCATCGGTGACCGTAACCACGTTACCTTGTCCGGACTTGATGAGATCTTTAAATCTCCCATGAGCGGACTCCGCTACACTGGTTGCTTCATTCTTGTAGTGTTTATACCAGTTTGTCCATGCATGCATAAATTTCTCCTTAAACTTATCCAAACATTGAGTCCGACAATACCAGATGGCAGTCGGATAAACCTCATTCCAATCGGCAATAAACTGGCCCAACCTCTTTTCGTACATATCCTCGGTGAGAGACCAATAAACTTTCTCCAAATCTCTTAGAAATTCCAACCACTTTTTATGATTTTCCGCATGTTCTTTGTCCACTCGCTCTTTTATCTTGCCTCTCTCATCCTCTTCTTCTTCGGTGGATAGTTTGTTCTTACAAACATCTTCTTCTAGTTGAACAATCATTCTCTTCTAAATATCCGCCTTGGTGGGTTCAAACAAGGCATGACAAGTTTTAATAACATTTTGACGTATATGATATGTACATAGGAAATTTTGTGCTCCAGGGAATACGTCAGATATTGCATTCATTAAGGCGTCCTCTTGATCGGTTATGATGACCCTCGGAAGTTTATCTTCCCGGAAGAATAATTTCAATTGTCGTAATGCCCAATGATAATTATAGTCCCTCTTATTTTCCATTAAACACCAAGCCAATGTGAATGTTACCTTGTCCGATATTTGGCCCACGATGTTGAACAACGGCATATTGTATTTGTTTGTCTTGTAGGTGCAATCCATCAAAAGAACACCACAACATGTATTTGCCAATTGTGAAAGCAAATGATGTGAAATGAATATTTTAAGGGGCTTCTCGTCCGGACCTCTTTTAATGATACGAGTGTAGTTGTGATCCCAAACTATCTTCTCAAATTCTTGCATAACGGTCCTCCCATCCCATTCCTCCCTTCTAATGGTTGCTTGTGCGCTATAAATTATTCTCAGAGAAGACACGTTAGTCTTATCCTTTTCCTTGAATCCTCTCAGAATTTGTCTCGGTTTGATAAATGCTTTGCTCAATCTCTTTACATCCTCGAATTCATGAGGTTATAGCTTCGCAACTAGGAAGTGACCAACAAAACCTTTCGGATCCCGGTGGTTATGACAACCGAGCCAAACCTCACAATCTCATGTCATTTAGATGGAATACAAGCTTAAAGGGGAAATTATCCTTCCTCGTACGTGTCTTGTATACCTTATTAGTCTTCTTTGGATATACATAACCCTTTCTATTATGGCTATTTTTCTCCTTGTATACCCCACTTCTCTCGCAAACCATCTCAAAACGAGTATCTGAACATTGGGTATTCCTCACCAACACACACATGTTCTTAAGAGTCGTCTCTTTAGCCCAAGCGATTACTTCCTTTGGATCTTTTATTCCCTACACAAGGACAACCATGGGAGATTAGAAGGTTCATTACAAGCAATCCATTAGTGAGGTCAAGATACTAGGTGAAAAGTATACTTTGGTAACATACCGGAGGCATTTTATAGTATTCTGACGTTTCCCGACCGAGAAGCTTTGCATTTGTTGGATCAATATATCTCACCACCTACGGATGGAAAGAATATCATTGACAACAGAATTGGAAAAAAATGCCGGCACGGTATTCCAGAATTATCGACCTATGTCCCGGCATTGTCGAACTAATACAGAACTGAAGACAAAATTTTAAACCTATTCCAACATTATCGTTATCTAGAAATCTACGCCGGTACAAAGTTCCGGCATTGGTATATTATATGCCGGTACATGTTTCGGCTTAGCGGTTAACTAAGTTTTCTATGCCGGTGTTTAGCTACGGAAGGCACTGCTTCCTGTATGTTTTTCATGCAGTACTGGCATAGAAACCTTTGAATTTTACCATGCCGGTATCATATACCGTGGAATATTCCTTGGTAGGTAAAAAGTAACTTGTGTATCGGCATAGTTGTTTGTTTGCTTTTTATGCCGGTAGGGGTTTCTAATTGGGGGATATTGAGTGCCGGCATAGACGATTCATGAATACCATGCCAGTTTTTAGTGTGCCGGCATTGTATTCATACGAATATTATGCCGGTACAGAGGTTTTTCAGTTGAAAAAATGGCGGGTTCAAAGAAATAAATCAAATTTTCAACCTATCAGCAGCTTTACCTGTGTGTTAGGGATGCTTGTATGGTGGGCAAGTATACTTTCTTGTGTAGGTTCTTCAAAAAACTCTCCCTGGTCATAAAAATCATCATTCAATGGTGTTGGTTCCACAAAAACTTGCAATTATGAAGATTCAAGATACTTTCCTTGTTGTAGTTGAGCTAAAGAATTAGCAGCAGCAATTCTCTCTTCACAATCATCCTCCATTTTCACCTAAATTATTTCACTCTCAAATTTTCTTTCCCTCCTTCTACTCTTACCTCACTCACCCAAACACAAATAATAATACACACTAATCATTTATCAAAAATCTTAATATTTTACTAATTATTATTAATCACTAATCAGGATTAGTGAGGGCTAGATTAGGAATTAAAAAAAATTACATAGGGGGTCACCCAAAATTGCTATTGGGACACCATTTTTGTCCTTTAGTTATATCCCCCAATTGCGCGTTCTTTTATTATCACATTATCTCAATGGTTGGACATCATTTTTACGAATAAAAACCAAACCGTGACGGATTTGAAAGAAATATTTTGGGGATATATTACTATTAAAAAACTCTACGTTCCTACCGAAAATGAGTGTATCCCGAGACGTGTAACACCACCATCTATTACTTGAAAATGAGCCGTTGAAAATCAATTGATTTCTGGCCGTCGAAATTAAGACCGATAGATTGTGAGGTTTTATATTTCGAAATATGCTCATTTTTGGTAGGCAGATAGAACTTGCTAAGAGGAATATATTCTCAAAATATTAGCTTCAAATTCGTCATGGTTTGCTTTTTATCCACAAAAATGATATCCAACGTGTGAGATAATGTGAGAATAAAGGTGTGAAGGGATCTTTCTCTTTTAAAAAATTAAAAAATTAAAAAAAAATGGATGAAATTTTCTACGGGTAATTACTAAGAGCAAGGGCTATGGAATGAGTGTTTTTAACACTCATTCACTGCCAAAACCAGTGAGAGTCTAGCTAAAAGAGTGACTTTGTGACCGTGGGCAAGCAAATTTATAGACTAGGAGGCTGAAGTTCAGCAGTTCGGAGAGAAAAAATTCTCTCCAAACGGCTAAAGATGTGCCTCCTAGGTATTTTTTTTTATAAAACTCTAATGGGACCCACATAAAAGAGTTTAAAAAAATAAAATAAAAAAAATCTATTGAAACGGCTCAACATCAGCCGTTTTTGGTGGGTTTTAGTTGAGCGGCAAATCTTTAGCCTCCTAGTGAAGACTTTCGAACACTCATTCAACTGAATGAGTATGTAAATGATTTTGGGTGTGTGGGTGAGAACCCTCATCCCACAGTAGCATATAATTTGATCTATTTTGATCAAACTCTTTCAAATACAGTGAGGGCTCTCACTCCATGGCCCTTGCTCTAAGAAAGTTCAAATGCGAAAACCAAAACAACATAGGAGGAAATTGTGATGTACATGCTCCCCGGTCGTAAAGACAATCTTAATTCCCAGAAGGTTTTGACTTTAGACTTCAAAAGATTGGAAGAACAATGTACAGTTGTAGCCTTGTTGGCAATAAAGTGACAACAAAAAAAAACAAACCAAGTAAACGCGGTAATAACGGGGAACTATCTAGTGGAGAGTGAGACTGATATAATAAACTAGGGAAGTCAACTTGTAGTCTTTTTTTATTTATTTAATTGTTCTAGTTGTTTCCCCGTATGAGCCTAAAACTTTTACTTTTAAGTTTTAATGTTTAAATTTTTTTTGGAGGAACCCGAATTTGCACTCATTCTTCCATAAACCCATCAATAAGATGATATATATGTATAGCCCAAAATATAAAATGTACTGTTAGGATTAATAGTTTTAGATTGAATCTAGATTTCTAAACATTCACTAGGACTAATTTAACCTTTATCCATTAATGATAAAAGTTTTTTTTTTTAAGTCATTAAGTATGGTCAAATAACTATTGGACGTATTTATGGGCGTTATTGACGGTCCTTAGTTATATTTCTGTAGTTCCCAGTTTCGTTAGTATGTTTACTCACCGATTAATTTGGCTTGGATAAGGATATTAAGATTTTCCATACCATGTAACGTATACGCATGCATTAACATTAATCACAAGTATCCGTTACGTGTTGTCATCATACCGTACTTTTCGCACCTATATATACTCGGTGGTTGTAGCTTGCAAGGAATAAGGACTGGAGAAACGCCAGTGAACAATATTTTTTTTCTCTCTCCTCCAATCCATGGCAATTTTTAAGATTCAGTAGAAAATTGGGCTTGATCTACCGATTAAATTAGTCTGATTGATGTATCTTCAATCCTTCCTCTTTTAATTTTGAATTTTTGGTTTCTGAATTGAGTTTTTTAATGAAAAAATAATTTGTTTTCCTTGTTTTAGGTTTTAGGTTCTCTGAACTTTTAAAAATTTCTTCAATCTAACCTAATGGCTTTGTGAATTTCCAGATCTCTGATCAATCATTCTACGGGATTTCCAGTGGTGGATTAAGTATGAATTCTGAAGTTGAGAAACCAACGGCGATGTGGCAAGCAGTGGTGATAACCATCTTTGTTGTGATGATGGTCCAAATTAGTAGTTCAGGAGGTTGTTTGACTCTGTCTAAGCAAGTCTCTTCATCAAGTATGTTCGTCAATCAAAGTAAGGATACAGCTACCGTCCATGTTCAAGCTTTTCAAAAAGATTTTCATTATGAAAATAAGTTTTCTCATTCACTGTCTAATCTCAAGAACCCTAATCAGAAAATTCAAAAAAAATTGACTCTCAATTACAAGTCAATTATCTTCCGAGATTTTAGCATCCAACTCGGAAAAATTCAATCTACTCTGATTCCTTTTTATCCAATTCCTAAAAAAAAAATTCTACGAAATTTTGGATATAAATTTGGGTACTATCATTATCCCCTGCAAGACTATTCTTTTGAGAAAAAATTCTTCATATTGCGGTTCAAGTACTGGAAGCTTGAACATATAATTGCGGCTGTTATTGATGAAGCTATTGGTTTTATTGGAAGGAAGATTTCTACTAAACCAAGAAACTGCAGACCTTCTGCTAGAAATACTGTAAAATCTAGAATTGAAATAGATGTGAGCATACCTATTCTCAGAGTTGGTGGGTGGAAGACGGTAAATACAAAAGATGTTCGGATCAGATTTCAATGGAAGCTCCAGCCTAAGAACATCTGCCCAAATTGCTTTGTCATCGACCATGACAACGAAAAATGTGAATATACTTCTCATTTACTCTATTTAGACACTCTTTCTGCTGCTGAGTATGAAGCTCTACTCGAGGAAGATATTAAAGCCAAGAAAGTGAAGGATGGAAGTTATTCATCTTGCAACATGGAAGAAGAATTAATATAGGATGGTAATATAGAAGATGCAAGAAATGTAAAAAGGATGGAAAACTCAAACCTAAATATGGAGCCTTTTATGAATCCTCAAAACATTCATAATCAACCACCGGCAGTGTTGCAAGGTCATGATACTACTAATTTGGATTATCAACCCAATTCCATGTTGGAATCGGATAAATAAACTGCAACAATTCCTGCTCCCATGAATGGCTGTATCAGAGATTCTTCTAAGGTATTTAAAACTTCTCATTTTCCTTTATTTCTACATAGTTCTTCAAGTTTCTATATTTTCAAAATGAAAATTGCTTGCTGGAATGTTCAAGGATTAGCTAAGAAATTTACAAAAGACCAACTATATGTCTTAATCAAAAAGCATTCACCAGATATTTTGTTTTTAACTGAAACAAAAATTGATAAAATAGGATGATTGATTTTGCAAAATCTCTTAATTTTTCAAAATTTGATTTCATTGATAGAGTTGGCCTTGCGGGTGGTATGCTCTTGTTATGGAAAGAAGGTTTTCATTGCTCTGTTCAAGATAAATCTAATAACATTATCAATGTTCTTGCTAGTTTGCATCCTGCCAAACAAGATGTCTTAATTTCCTTCATGTATGGCTCTACATACTCTGATATCAAGAAAATTCAGTGGGATATCATGTCGAGTATTAGTGATAGTATCATGCAGCCCTGGATTGTCATAGGAGATCTAAATGTTCATCTTCATACTTTAGACTCTGATTATACTATTTCTCAAGATGATAAATTTGTCCAACAAAAAATTAATGAATGTGGTTTGATTGATCTTGGTTTTATTGGTAGAGCTTTCACTTGGTCTAGTAATAAACTTGGCACTGGTTCTAGAACTTCTAGAATAGATATGGCATTGGGTAATCAACAGTGGTGTAATGATTTTCCCAATGCAAGATTATACCATCTGGTTCAAGATGGATCTGATCATTGTCCTATTTTATTACAAACTGATAAGATTACTGATAATCTGTGGAGACCTTTCAAGTTCTTTGTTATGTGGCTTAAACATGCTGGTTTTAAAAATCAATTAAAATTTTCTTGGAATTCTAATGCTTCTGGTTCTCCTGGTCATATGCTTAACGAAAAACATTATTCTACCATAAAAAAGACTCTTTTTTTGGAATAAGATGGATTTTGGTGATATTTATAGTAATATCAATGCTCTTCAAGATCAACTCTTTAAACTTCAGAATGAACCTACTTCTAGCTCTCAACATGATGGACTTAGTGAAACTAATAAGCAATTAGAAGTGTGGTTTGATATCAAAACTGAATTCTATAAGCAAAAATCTGGTGATAAATTTATACTTGATATGGATAATAATTCAAAGTACTTTCACACCCTTGCTAATAGAAGAATGTTTAGGAAAAATATTGATTGCATTTATGATGCTAATGGTGCTTGGTATGATAATAGGATTGATGTAGCAAACATTCTTGTCTCTCATTTTAGCTCTGTTAGTTGTTCTATTATAAATCAAATTCCTGAAGATACTTTTGATATCATCCCTTCTGTCATTTCTAATGATTCTTCTGAGTTTTTCACCAGAATTCCTTTTGCTGAGGATATTTTTCAAACTGTGAAAGATATGGCTTCTTGGTGTTCTCCAGGCCCTGATGGCTTTCAAGCTGGGTTTTACCATGTCAATTGGGAGATTGTTGGTAATGATGTAATCAAGGCGGTTCAAAGTTTTTTCACTTCAGGCTATATGCCTAGAGAATTTAACAAGACCTATCTTTCTTTGATTCCAAAAAGTGATAAAACTAAATATCCAGCTGATTTTAGGCCTATTGGTTTATGTAACACCATCTATAATATTATCTCTAAGATTTTAGCTAATAGAATTAAGCCTTATCTGAAAAGAATTATCTCACCTTACCAATCTGCTTTTGTTCCAGGTAGAGCTGTACAAGACAACATTATTATTGCTCATGAAATGATTCATACCATGAAACATAAGGAAGGTTTTACTGGTACCATGGCTCTGAAATTGGATTTATCTAAAGCTTTTGATAGGTTAGAATGGCCTTTCATTTTAGGAATTCTTAAAAAAATTGGTTTCCCTGGTAAATTCTGTACCTACATTGAACAATGTATTACTTCTACTGAAATTTCCATTCTTCTTAATGGGTCTCCTACTAGTTCTTATTGTCCTTCTAGAGGTATCAGGAAGGGGGATCCCCTATCCCCCTACATTTTCATCATAGCCATGGATTATCTATCTAGTCTTCTTGTCAATGCTGCTTCTAATCATGTTATCTCTGGTGTAAAAGCTGCTAGAAATGCACCTGCAATTACTCATCTTCTTTTTGCAGATGATATTCTCATATTCACAAAAGCCGACAGACACAATGTGACTGGTATTCTTAGTACCCTGAATCATTTTTGCAATATCTCAGGTCAGTTATTGAACTTAAATAAGTTTAATGTTTATTTTAGCAATAACTTGAGCCCTTATGCTAAATCTAATATTTCTAGAGCTCTTGATATGACTGAAATGCATGACTCGGAAAAATACCTAGGTGTTACTCTACTGATTGGTAGAGATAAATCTAAATCTTTTAAGCCTCTTATTCAGAGTTTTAATACTAGACTCATTCCTTGGAAAGGAAAAAACATGAATTATGCAGCAAGATCTACTATGGTCAAGCATGTGCTCAATGCTTTGCCTACTCATCAAATGAGTGTTTTTAGAGTTCATAAAAATACCATTACTAAACTTGATACCATTCAAAGACAGTTTTGGTGGGGTAAAGATGGGATTCATAGAGGCATTTACTTTATAGGTTGGGATAAACTCCAAATTCCTAAGGCTCTGGGTGGTCTAGGATTTAGAAATCTTGAACATCTCAATACTTCTTTGCTTACTAAAATTGCTTGGAATGCTTGTAATGATGATTCTTCTCTTTGTTACAAAATTCTTAGGGATAAATACTCTAGAAATGGAAATCCTCTCCATTTAAGTAAGCTTAAAGATGAGAGTTCTTGGCTTTGGAGAAGCATCTACTCTGGTCTGGAAGTAGTTCAAAAACACACTAGATGGTTAGTGAGATGTGGTTCTAAAATCAATATTTGGCTAGATGTTTGGGTTACTGGTTTAGTTAGACCTCATGTTCCGATTGTTGGAACCTCTAGCTTTGAAAGATTTACTTTTGTTTGTGATTTATTTCAACCTAGCACAAGACTATGGGATATTAACATAGTTAATACTCTCTTTACTCAAGAATGTGTTGACCTAATCCTGAATATGAGTGTTCCTAGTTGTGGTAATGATACTATGATATGGGCTCCTGATAGAAAAGGTAAGTTTTCAGTTAAGAATTCTTATAATACTATCTGTTCTAATAATGTTAATTCCATTGTTGCAAGTAGTTCTATTCCAACTGAGGCCTGGAAAAATTTGTGGAGTTTTAAAGTCCCGCATAGAATTCAAATTTTTACTTGGAAATGTCTTAAGCGAATTATCCCTGTTAAAACTATGATTGCTAGATATAAACAGGGCATAGAAACTCACTGTAGTTTCTGCAAAAATAGTGAGGAAACCACTAGTCACATCTTTTTGGACTGCAGTTACAGTAGAGCCATTTGGTTTGCTTTGAACATTAATATAGATGAACTTAAACTCTCTCATATAGACTTTGAACACTGGATTTTAGGTTGGTTTTCCTCTGCTGCCAGTAATATTCTTGTTTTATGCTGGAGTAATGAAACTTTAATTTGCATATATATGTGTGTTATTTGGTACATCTGGAAAGACAGATGTTCTTTGGTCTTTCAAGATAAGAAACCACATTTGCAGATTACTGTGGCTAGAATCAATTGGTTACTCAATCAATGTTCTCATCTAAATGTTCAATACCAATCTTCTAATCTCAATGTTTTGCAGATCAAGAAATGGAGGCCTCCAGACAAAGAATTTGTTAAAATAAATATTGATGGTTCTTATATTTCACAGACTAAAAAAGGAAGTATATGACTAATTCTCAAATTTTTTGCAAGTACTTGCCTAGGTGCAAAAGGTATATGCTGTGAAGAGGAGGTGGACGAGGAATTTGGGGATGAGTATTTTGAATGCAAGGCTCTGGAATTTGCTATCGCTTGGATGTTGGAACTGGGAATAACTAAAGCTGTATTTGAAATGGATTGTGAGAATGTAGTTTCCTCTATCTCTGAAGAGGAACTACATATTCACTGGTCTAATCAATCGTTAATATAGGTAGTTAAAAACAATTTCAATAGTCAAAATTTTTGGTTCTGTAAGTCTGTAAACAGACAATGTAATAAGGCAGCTCATGAAATTGCCAAAAAAGCTAGACTGCAATCTGCAAAATTTTTAATTTTAGACAATTTTACAGATGATATTTACAATCTGGTTAAGAATGATCTGTAATCTTCATCTTTTAATAAATGTTTTCTTTTAGTATCAAAAAAAAAAGGAATAAGGACTGAACCAACACCCACACCTTCTTCCTTATTCAACTCGTTGAGTATCCAGATTCTAGTGGTATATCTTTCTTTCTTGTTTTTTTCTATTTTCTCTCCCTCTGTTTTTCAAAATCAAAAAGATAACAATTCTTTTTTCAACTCAATATTATTGATGAAAACTCTAATTTTCACTAGACATTGTTAAAGGTGATAATTACGAACATCAATAGGTAAGTATTAAAATTTTCATCAAAAATTGTAATTTTCACCCATCACGCAATATAATTTGGAATAAAAATTGAAGTTTTTGGAGAAAACTCGAATTTTCACCAAATATAATTAGTGTGAAAACGGGAAGTTTCACCGATAATGCCTTGTGAAAATTGGAATGTTCCTAAATCTGCAATAGTGATAATTGGATTTATTTTGTCGTTGCAATTTTCCTAAATCTAGGTTTTGTTTGGTCGGTTGCAATAAAAGAAATAATTATGGGGACAAACAAATAAACGGAATAAATTGAAATATTAAGTAAGTTTTTTTGTAGGAGAGAAAACGTCTTTTAGGGAGATATGTTAGGAGGGAATTACTCAAAAAGGTCAAAGGAATTATTTATGAAGTTTTTATAGGAATTAATTTGTTAATATCTTTAATAAAAGGTTATTTATGTAATTTATTATTATCTAGAAATAAATATGGGTTCTTCATATATAGAATTTTAATGTTGGGTTTCATATATAAAGAAAAAGAGAAATGGGCTAGAAAAAAAAATCCCCTGTATTGTTTTGTTTGTTTTATATAGATTTTTTAGCCTTTCCGGTAAACTGGCATCATCGATTAGCAGCATTGATAACTCATCCGCATTTCAGCAAAGGTTCCAAAAAAAAAAAACTTCTAATTTGAGGAGTAGATTATTCCAAATAACTGTTAGATGGTCAAATACATATTATTTTTGTTTTTTAATTTGTCATGAGACCTTGACGGTGGATCCATTTTTTAGCAAGTATCTGGGTGAGTAGATTTTTATGTTAGGTGAGGTGGAAGCTAACATTTTAATGATTTTAGTGACCGATGTGCCTCTGTAACCATGATTAGTTTACAGTTCGAGAACAAATTACATAAGTAAAGAAGGAGATCACAGTTTCATCCGAATAATCTTCCATAATTTATTTATTTATTCTTATTTCAAAACAAATATCTAAACTTTTGATGTTCCTAATCTTAGGTTCCTACTTCTAATCCCTGTTTGGGATTGTTTTTTTCAACCAAAAGCATTTTGTAACAAATTTGACTTTTACCGAAAATTGTGTTTGGTAATTTTTTTTCAAAGTACTTTTGAAGAGAAGCACTGCACTTTCATTTTAGGCCTGATTTTAAAAGCTACTCAGCAGTCAGCACTAGCTTTTAAAAGTTGGAAAATCAGAAGTTGTGGACCCACGTAATTCGATTTGATTGATCCTTTATTTTAACCTTGTTATTTTATTATAAAGACAAGTTTAACCTAGAATATTGAACACTTAACATTACATTTCTAACTTTTATTTTATTTCTCTATTTTTTCATTTTTCGTTTAAAAATAATAATATAATAATGATATTTTTTAAGAAAACCATAATCATAAAATTCTTTATTAAATAATAAAAATAAAAATAATAAAGGTATCTACTTTGGTGCTGTTCGGAAAAGGTATCCTCTAGCTTCTCTTTATCCTCACGTGAAGCTTCTGTTTGGCAATGCAATAGATCCAACCATGCTATGGACTTTCTTAAGGCCATTCCTATATGAGGACTTAATCAGGCTGTTGGGACTAGACAGTTTAGCTCTGTCTTACAGTACCATTTGGCCATACCCCTTTTTGTTGAGTGCAAGTGTTCTTGTTGTGGAAAGCTTATGGACATCTTTGGCGACCATGCATTCATTGTGCTAGTGAAGTGGGGCTCAAATTTAAACACGATTTAGTAAAGGATATCTTGGCAGATATGTGTTACATGGTCGGAGTTGTAGCTAGAAAAGAGGTTTCCTTGGGTGTCATCAACAACAAAGAGCTTCGTCCTGCGGATATCATGGTTTATAACTGGGAAGATGGTAATGATGTTTGTCTTGACGTCACAAGAGTCTCTCCCTTCACTACTGCTAGAACTCGCAACTTCATACCAGGTCATGCCATTTCTGCAGCTGTTACCCGCAAGAATAATAAATACTTGGATGTTTGCACTTCACTTGGTTATGGTTTTGGTGTATTGGCCTTTTCCACTTTTGGTGAGCTTGGTACGGATTTTATAATTTTTCTGAAGAGAATAAGGAATTGAATGGAAAGACATGATGCCAACTTCAAGATGTGTAATTCTCTTTTTCATAGGTTAGGGATCGTTATTCAAAAAGGGGTTAGTGCCCATCTTGTTGCTAGGATGCCCACCATCCCTTGTAATGTTGACTTTGATGTTGATTTTTAATAATAATTATTATTATAATTAATAAATATAATCTCGTTTGGTTTCAGTGTTCTTTTGAGTGATTTGTCTCCAAATCGTTCACCTTAAGTATCAATTTTTCTCTGAGAGTTTGTAGAGTGTTAAACAACTAGAATCTAATTTTGTTTAGGGGTTTGTCGATTGAGGAGGAGAGTAGGGGCTTGTCGTTTGAAGAGGAAATTAGGTTCCAAGATTGGGGTTTGTTGATTGAGGAAATTAGGGTTTTTTCTTTGGTGGATGGGTTAGTCAGTTGAAGGATCAATTTGGGTTTTGAGGATATTCTCGTTTGGATTTAGTGTTCTATTTCTCGTCGATTGTTCTGGTTTTCTTCATTTCTGGTTAGTAGAAGTTATAATTTTTTTAGGGAGGTGTTGCTGTAATTTTTTTGTGGTGGATATTTTGAACCTTTGAGACTTAGTTTCCCTAGTCTGGCTTTGTGAGTCGTAATTGTTTGAAGGCAGTATAAGGAATTTGTGCTTGAAGATTTTGAGGATTCAATTGAGTGTTCTGTAAATTTTCTTTGTAGATTCATCTAAGGGTTTCAAAGTCTTGTTTCCCTATACTGAGTGTTTCTCTCATGTTGCAGTCTGGGTAATTGGTGTTCTGCAGTTTTAGTTAGGTGTTCTGTTACTCTTTTCTGTTAATTCAATCAGGTTTTGAAGACGTGAATTTCTCAGTTTCAATCAGGGATATAGAGGTTTGGTACTCTTTGTTTGTGGGTGTTGTTTTGGATCTTTGAGGAGTATAATCACCACCTGGTCTTCTATAAGTAGTTCCTTTACTCTGTGTATGTGCTTATTATCATAGTTTTATGTAGAGGTGTTGGAATTTTGTTTTAGGAGCTTAATGTTGAGCTTTGGTTTCTTGTGTGAGTGGTCGAGGGTACAGAATTAGGGGTGTTTGCATTCAAAATCCAGGTTACTAAATATTTGTATTTGTGGTGTTGACAACTCTAATTGTTCGCTTCTATGCCCTGATAGAGTTTAAATTACAAGAAGTTTCTTTAAGCATTTCGTGTTGAGGGTCTCCTGTATATTTTGGAAGGTTTTATTGCAGTAGGAGGAGAGTTTCGTCAGTGGTGCAAGGAAGATTATTCTTTGAGAAGCTTTGGAGGTTTTGTCGTGGAAGGTTTTTTTAATTAGTGGTTTAATGAATGGTATTTTAAGTTTTCGATTAGGGTTTGCCTAGTTTGAACTCTTATTCTCCCATTCTTTGACTACTAATTGGTCATGTTTCGTTGTACTCTAATTGGGAAGATTGTGCAGGTCATAGTTGAATTGGACAGGGTTGGTTTTGTTTGAAGGAGGTATTTTCAGTGAAATTCAGGGCCTCTTGTTTGTGAAGTATGCTTACAACTAGGTATTCAACCTCGTACACATAGAGAATTCAACGCATAGAGGAAGATGAAGACACAGATTCTACATCATGTGCGTTGTTGTTGTCTCAGACTATATCCACATCATTATCTCAAAATGGTAAGGTTTTTAGCCGCTCTAATATGGGTAACAACAAACCAACATCGTCCAATGAAGGACGTATTTGTTGTCCTTTCAAAAAAATTGATGGTTGTTCTAATGGAACTGGTGGTAATGGATACAGCAAATCGGGTTTTTACAGGTATTTACATGACAGACATTTACCAAATTCATAGTGTAAAAATGTTTGTAGGGAGAGAATCAGTTCTAGCATAATAGTTTTTGAAGTTTGGGAACGAACACTAAATCAGTTGCAGATGTGGTTGTATGTGCCTTGTATGCATATGCAAGATTGGAAGAAATCGTGCACTTCTCATGTGGGTGGGGCTATTGCTGGACCATTGGATGGTAATTCTGTGAAATTCCTTATTTATGGAATTATCAAACCAGCTGACACCCCCGATACAGTTCCAACAGTTGTGCGAGAAGATGATGATGTGCTCAAAGATGTTGCCCTCAAATTGGATTTACTGAATATTGTTTATCAGAAGCGGTTCACAACTATTGCCAGTATCCCCCCACCTTGCAGGCTTTATTTTTCAAGGACTTTAAAGATCGCATTGGATAAGGTACTATCTAATCCTACAGATTTATCAACATGGTTGCAGCTTTTACTGTTGCCAATATGCACATTAAATCTATACAAGCCTAATAAGTCGAGAGAAGAGAGGGCCGGAACTAGAAAGAAGCTTCAAATGGATAGTATCCACCAAGATTTGTTACAATGGAAGGAAAGTGGTGGGTGTATTCATACTATTGAACAACTTTTGGCTGAATCCGAGAAGAGTCGGCAAGTCTGTAAATCAAACAAGAAGAAGAATTCTAACCCTAATGTGCAAGCATGTAAGAAGAAATTGAGTCAAGGACGATACACTGCAGCTGTAAAGGTCTTATCCTTCGATGGTATAGCTCCGGACACTACAAACACTCTACAAGAACTTATCCAGAAATACCCAAATGCTCCTCCACCATCTATCCCCCTGAACCAGTTGAAGCTGCTACTTTGTATGTTGATTCTAAAGCTGTCCTTGATGCCTTGAAGAGTTTTCCTAAAGGCACGGCATGTGGCAGAGATGAGCTTAGGGCTCAGCATCTCTTAGATGCTTTAAGTGGTGCTGCTGCTGCTGTGAGTGACGAGCTTTTAGCATCCATTACGGGGGTAGTCAATTTATGGTTGGATAGACAATGTCCATCTGCTTTATGGGAATACATTGTGAGTGCTCCCTTAACTCCTCTTCTCAAGCCTGGAGGTGGGCTTCGGCCAATTGCTGTTGGTACAATTTGGCAAGGATTATGTTCGAAGCTAGCTGCTAAATTAGTTTGTAAGGATCTGTCTTTATATTTAGGGGATCATCAGTTCAGGGTTGGGGTTTCATGTGGAGCAGAAGGTATTCTTCATGTTTCTAACATGCTTTTGGAGATAAAAGGTACATAAATTAATATCCATGCTTTTAATTGACTTCTGTAATGCTTTTAATATGGTTGATCGAACCAAGTTAATTCAGGAAGTTAGACTTAGATGCCCTAGTATCTCCATATGGGTGGAGTTTTGTTATGCATCTCCAGAAAGACTTTATTTTAATGAGGTTGTACTTTCATCTGCTTGTGGGGTCCAACAAGGGGATCCATTGGGTCCTCTATTATATTCCTTGGTTCTTCACCCTCTAGTGAACATGATTTCAGAACAGTGCAAATTGGATTTTCATGCATGGTACCTTGATGATGGTACCATTGCTGGTGACAATATGGAAGTAGCTAAAGCGCTCTCGATAATTCAGGCTGAAGGCAGTAGCCGTGGGCTACATCTTAATGTTCGCAAGACTGAGTTATTTTGGCCCTGTGTTGATCCTAGAAGTCAAGCTGATGGATTCTTTCCTGCTAACATTAATAGACCTACTCGTGGTGTTAAGCTGTTGGGAGGGCCGGTGAGTTGTAATCTACAGTTTTGCAGTGACATTGTGAAGCATAAAATTGATAAAACTTTAAAACTCATGGAGTCTGTAAAGCAATTACATGACCCGCAGAGTGAGTTATTACTATTACGTAGTTGCGCAGGTGTTTCAAAGATGTATTTCAATTTGAGAACTACCCAACCTGAGGCTCTTCAACAAATTATTTCTTGTTATAATCATCCCTTGATACAGTTTCTGCAGCATATTGTTACAGGAGATGGTGCAGGGTTTGGGCTCCTTCAACAACGTATTGCTACGCTGCCAATGAAGGATGGGGGTTTGGGAGTTCACACGATGGAAGATACGAGTAAATACTGCTTTCTTGCTTCTTGGTATCAAACAAGAAACCTGCAGGAGATCATTCTTCATCTTCCACCGGAATCTGAGCCAAGCCTTTGCTTTCAGCGTGCCTTATCACACTGTTCATGTAGGTGTGTGAGCTGTCTTCTTTCAATATCAACACTATTGCCACACGTCCTATGAAATCTTTGGCAATACAGTATTTTGAGGTTCTTAAGAAAGATATGCCTTCCAAATTTGTTATGTCAGACCGTGATACTATACTTTGGCAAAGCAATAGGCTTGACCACGCTCAAGATTACCTCAAATCTATACCAATATGTGGGCTTAATCAGACTCTTGGACCTCGTCAATTCAGGGTAGTTATTAGTTATAGACTTGGAATACCTATGTTTAATACTATTGATGTTTGTGCTTGTTGTAAGAGGAAAATGAATGTTTATGGTGATCATGCTCTTCATTGTGCAAGTGAGGTGGGTGTAAAGTTTCGGCATGATTTTGTTAGGGATATTGTTTCGGATATATTTTACAAGGCTGGAGTTGCAGCTAGAAAAGAGGTCAATCTTGGGCTTTCATCGGATGATGGTAAGGATTTGAAACCGTTCGACATTCTTGTATGTAATTGGGTTAACGGGCAAGATTTTTGTTTTGATGTTACGGGTGTTTCACCTTTTTCCGGTATTCATGGTCGAACTTTTGTTCCGGGTGTCGCCATTTCTAATGATATTTCACGTAAGAGGGCGAAATATTTGGATAAGGTGTCTACACATGGGTATGGTTTTGGCGTTCTTGCTTTTTCTACTTTAGGCGAACTTAGTGAAGACATGGTGTTTCTTTTGAAGAGGTTGTGAAATTGTATAGCTAATTACGACCTCAATTACAAAATAGGTAATTCTCTTTTTTATAGATTAGGTATTTCAATTCAAAAAGGTGTAGGGGCTCAACTTGTAGCTAGGTTGCCATCTATCGACATCGTACCTTGTATTTGATTCTTTTGTTTTAAATAAAAAAATAAATATAATAAAAAAATAAAAATTACTTGGCAGATACTTATTTTGATGCAATTAAGAAGCAAATACCAAACCAATTTCATATGTATGCAAGAGATTCAATTTTGTGGCAATGCAACCATGTCAAGCATGCACAAGACTACCTAATGGCCGTACTCATTAGTGGACTTAATCAATGCATCGGACCTAGACAATTTAGGGATGTTCTTTATTATCGGTTTGACATCCCTTTGTTTGTTGAGACTTGTCTTGTGCTCAAGTTGTAATAGATATGTGGACATCTTTGGTGATCATGCGCTTCATTGTGCCAAGGATGTTGGAATCAATTTTCGACATGACCTTGTTCGTGATGTTACCGCTGATATTTGTGATAAAGCTGGTGTACCTGTGCGTAAAGAAGCTGCTCTTCGGTTTCTGTCTGATGATGATAGATATTTACGACCTGCCGATATCTTGGTTCTCAATTGGGAGAATGGTCAAGATGTTTGTATGGATGTCACATGCGTTTCACCCTTCAATGGTAAAGGTGTTCGAGCTTTTGTCTCAGGCAAGGCCATTTTGAATGTTGTTTCTAGCAAACGCTCTAAATACTTGGACAAATGTGTTTCACATGGCTACAATTTGGGTGTTTTGGTTTTCTCTACTTTAGGGGAGCTTAACGATGATACTTTGTGTGTTTTTTAAGCGTTTGAAAAATTGTTTAGTTAGGAATGATGCTAGTAGTGGAGTAGGCAGTTTTATCTTTCATAGGTTAGGTGTTTCCATTCAAAAAGGGGTGGGAGCCCAGCTTGTTGCTAGGCTACCAACCAAGGTTATATACGAATCTTGAATGTAATTTTTTCTTACTTTTTATTATTTGATGATGAATTAATTTCAATATTGCTTATATTTTATTAAATATATTATATTAAAAATAGAAATATAATTTATTATAATAAAATTATATTTAAAACTAATTTTTGAAATATGTCTATTTTCGTCATTAACTACATCTCCGGCACTTTAAAATACCAGTTTGTTAATTGCACGGTGCTTTTTAAATTATAGTTTACCAAACGTCATGACGATTTATTTCCATAGCACAGCACAACAACGCACAACATATCACAACAAAAAAGCACTTTTCTAAAACTCACAACAATACCAAACTAGACTCTAATCAATTTTACATGCTACTAAATATTTGCATCGGGGTCCCTTTTTCATACTACTAATTTGTTATTATGGAGATTGTTGATAAAAACAACAACAACAAAAACGAGAGTTAACCTGTTTACAATGTTTAGATACGCCACTCTATCTATCAGTAAACACTTTAATAAAAAAATTATTTAAATTCTACGCTTGTAAAGCCATAATCGGTTAATCCATTACCGAAAAATAAGATCCATGATCCTTTTTGCAAATGATGAAGATAAAAATCCCCTGGTAATGATTTTATTCTCTTAACCACGGCTGAAAAAGCGAGGGTACCCCAAATATACCTGAAGCTATAACTTTTCCTTCTTATAAGTCCTTTCCTTGAAAGTGATTGTCTATAGACTGAGTCGAGACAATACAACAAATCGGTTCACACTTTGTGTGATCGCCTATGGATACGAGATCGAGACAATACAACTACAAAGTGTGTTTACTTGATACAAAGGTTCGGACTTAACCAAACTCAATAGGATTCACGTATCAAGTAAATAGGAATTAACGTTTGTGCAATTTTCTTTAATTATAATAAAACAATTATAATGCGGAAATATAAAGTAAATGACACAGCAAGATTTTGTTAACGAGGAAACCGCAAATGCAGAAAAACCACGGTACCTAGTCCAGAATTGAATACTCTCAGGATTAAGACGCTATACAAAATAAGACAACTTCGTATAGTTGAGACCAAGCAACTAAACCTATAGTTCACCTATTTCCATCTGTATTCCCACGCCTCCAACCTGTAAACAAGTCACGTACTTGGACCAATTCCTTTGGATCGTATTCCAAACAGTAAAGGAATAACAAATCTGTTTGGTATCAACTCTCTTCAACCAAGTAATATAAGTTGCGCAAAGGTTCCCTTGTTTATCTTAACATAAACTCCTTTGCCAGGTTCCAAGATCTATCTTATGTTCAACCACCCAAAGGTAATCGTTAAGATTAAGCCAACAACACTCTTCAACCAAGTGATATGTGTTGATGCCGATCTTCCTCAATTAATCAATCCAATCTACCATAAGGATAAACCGATTATTAATTGGATCCTCTTTTTCCCAAACAAGTATTGTGCACACCAAATATTATAAAAACACCAAGAGAGAAATCTTTAATATCTTCTTTGTCTTCAAATCTTCTTAGATCTTCAATAAACACCTGCACACAATCACTTGAATCTCTTGTGATCAATCACACACAAAACGGAGTCTGTTAACAATGAATTATCACAAGATCTTATTTAGATCTAACAACAGTCTAAAGATCCCTGTCGAAACCTTGAACTAGTTTGAGTGAATCTTATATCAGAAGAGAAGATTCTCAAGCATAAACAAACTAGATGCAATCAAGATTCAACCACCGTTAGTCAATCAAATCAATACAAAAACTAAAAATAAACCGCAATATCTAGTTTCCCACAAACGGGTTGCGCTAGAGCTTCTCAATCCCAAAGAAGACTTTAAATTGAGAGGCCGTAAGAGATTTCTCCTAATTAGATTACTCTCCTCTCTGATAGGTGGCTTCACCAGTAACAAAGACAAAAGAGTAAGTCTAGGTTACGTAGAATTAGTTTGCTAGAAATGCAAACTCAAAGTATTTATAGACAAGGAAGTTTGGACACCAAGGAATTTCCAAAACCGAAAATATTCTCAAGATATTTTTCATTACTCCACCAAATTCGGTTTTCATAATTCCAGTGAATGCACTGTCCAAAAATAATGATCGAAATCTCCTTGGAAAATCTTTAATTAGCAAATGCACATTACTAATTCTTATTTTCCATATATAATCAAAAACCCTTAATTAAAAAGATTATTAACTTATTTAAATTCGATCTTGGGATTTGCTTCCTTGTTAGCCGTTAAGGAATATCTTTGAAGAAAATAGAATAGGCATTAATGCACCGTGTTCAAAGAGTGACGACATCTTACTCTTGCAAGTCTTTACCATGCTTGCTAACTTGAAATCGATTTACCACACTTCTAAACAAGTTTAGAATTGGTTCATCTGACTTTCAAGAACTATGTGATTGATCAAGTTCCACTCAATCACAACTCATGGGTTTATGCTTCTACCAAAACAAGTTTCGGTTCTACCTCCATGTGAGTATTGTGCATAGTTACACTAGATTACCAAAGATACGGCTGACTAGGTACTAGGATCGGTTCCCCACATATATTTGGTATCTAACTTGTATGCACTGCACATGTCCATAAGATCGGTTCCCCCTTTCCAAAAACTTGTTGCACATGTTCATAGGATCGGTTCTCCTTTCTTCCATAAACCTTGTTGCACCTCATACAAGGATCGGTTCCCCTTGTGATGCACTGCACCTCTTACTATGATCGGTTCCCTTCTTGCCAGTAATAAGTTCAGACATACAGAACCCGATCATACCCCAGTTGATTACTTAAGATAGGTTTCACTAATAAAAGTCATACTAATACATAAGTCAGGCCTCATGTAAATAGTTTTACCAAGAATACAAACAAGTCATGAGAGGTTATACTAATCACACATATTGTTCGTTCATAAGATATGCATTGAAGAACAACCCCAATAACGCCTGGCGATTTCCTTTTCGGTTCACAACACATATCATGAACTTACTTCCTTAGAACACATGTAAACATTGTTCCCTAGGATGAAATCCTTACCTCATACCCATACATAATCACAATAGCATTCATACGATTATGTTGATGTCTTATATACAAAGTTTAATGGTTAAGAAAGAAACTTCATATTGTATTCCTTAATACTATGTCTATCTAGAGTGTTCATGCTTCGCAGTTTTATGTTTTCAATATGCACGACTTGAAAGATACGTTAGGGAATGAAACAGTTCAAGTCAAATATCACTAACCTCAAGTGTAAGGATAATGTTATCGTTGTAGCTCCGCACTTCTTCAAGTATTTGCAATACTTGTAATGTCTCACCCTAATACTTTCAAGCTAACCTATACGAAGTTGACTCTAGTACATTTAAATCAAGCAACTCTTAAATGAATTTTTCTTCACTAAAATATGACAACCAAACTTGACATACCAACGCTTGGTGGGTTCAACCGAGAAATACTCTAACAATCTCCCCATTTTTCAATTTTAGTGACAAAACTCTTACAATCATATGGATAAGTAAATTACAATAATTCATTATACATACGCTTGATTCCCGAATCCACAACACACAACCTGCATTCATTCAATCCTCAAAAATGCAGCAGCTGCACTATAATAACAAAGCTTTTATTCCTCATAAAGGTGAGCTAGGTATATATTCAATCTGCATATCTTTGTTATCCCATTCATATGATATGTTACTCCCCCTTAGTCTATGCTTTTCCTCATTCGTTAGATAAACGTTCAAACACCATTGTCCTCTTCCCTAGTGACACCAATCAACCATAAATTGATACCAGCATCACTTATTTACTCCATATATTTCTCACCCTTTTTGTCACAAAAATGACAAAGAAGCGAACAAATAAAGGACAACACGAAAAGGATCTTACAAATATCAAAATAGACTTGTAACCTGTTGAGTCAAGCACGAGGGTTTTACATACCATTTTTGATAACCAATATCAAAACTACAATTAATTACGTTTTAATATGTTATCATGGAAATAATTTCCCGAAGCAATTTTCCCAACTAATTTAGCAAACCAAAATTTAACTAATTAACTTAGTCCCTTTGCTAAACCGATTGTATAAATACAACCGCTTCATTCGATAAGACCAAAACAAAGATAAACTCCATTTTTCTCATCAGGTTCTAATCATCCATATAACTTATACCTTTAGATTTCAAACAAGCCAAATACTAGGTTAGTTAACTAGCATTTCCTTGTTTAGGCTTTCGGCTAGACTTGAATAACCGAAACCTCCACTTTGATAAGTCTAACTAAGATCAGAATTAACTTAATTTAGCTTATCCGAAATCGAATTGGACTAAACAACTCATCCCGTCAACATATTCATTCGTTAAGCCATAAATAATTCATACAAACCAATAAATCAACTTGCATAATTATTCACCTCAACCGGATACAATAGAAACAACATATATAAACCAAAGTTTCACTATTGCATCGAAATTTTGTAAGCTTAAACAATTGACACTACACAATAAAGCAAAATAACAATTGTTGTACTTAACTGGAAGCAATTGAATTAACATAGACATTAAAGCACCGCAATTGCACCAAATTTTGTAAGCCTAAACTATTGATATCACACAACAAAGCAAGATAACAAAAGTTTTACTTAACCGGAAACAATTGAATCACACACACACACACATCCATACATTCATAATGGAATAAACACATCAATTGTACCAACAATTTCTTTTAAGCAAAAGCAATATATATATCAAATAAAAATAGGCTTTTATTAAAACAGGAAAACAATTAACTAACAAAATTGTTACCTCAATTTCGCATCCAACTTCTCCAAATATGATTCCATCGCTTTCTTCTTTCGGGAGAATTGATATCGAAATACCATCATGTTGTCATTCTCATGCCAAAAACAAAAGAATAACAACAACCAACCTTTACTAGAGAAAGGTTGAAAATCGTATTTAACAATTGCAAGCAAAAGTTGAAAACCGTCGAAACACATATGCTTTTATGCTAAACCAAAACCGATTCAACATATTGTGACTTTTTCACATATTGTTTCTACAGGAACCCTTCATGATCCTTTGATAAAGCCTACCAACTTGGGCTAGAACTTAATCCTACTAAATCAAAAAGTCACCCAAACCATAAGGGTTCACAACATATTATGAGATCGAATATCAAGGTAATGAAATCGAAATCAAACATCCCATAAACATACATAGCATATAAAATAAAGCATTAAAGTACCGGCTATGTAAATTAAAAACTATCACAATAAAAATCAAATAACTTTATTCATACTACTAAGATAGTTTTTATTCATAATATACTTTACATAAAGTAGCCTAATTTTAGATAAGAATTTAATCTTATTTTGGCTTTACAAGCCTTGTTGGAGAATTCTTTTAAGTGAAACTCTGTTTCTGTTAGATCCTTTTTACAGTATTCTAACCCTCTTTTGAATCCACCAAGATCTTCAGGCTATCTATATTTTGCAATAGACTATTCATAACCAGAGATTTCCTTCTTTTCTGCGATAATATCATTATCGAGAAGATCTTTTCTTCCAATAAGTTCCATTATTCCTTCAAGCATGTTCAGAGCAGGATAGATTGGAGGGCATGCCTTTATAGGAGAAGAGCAATAGTCGGAACATATTCTATATATTCTTTTATCATAATACAATGAGCTTGACTTAAGAATGTTTTCAATTTTGTCTACACAAAATTCACAGATAATGTCAATACAACCTTGACCCTTAGCCAGAAAAGAAATGGCATGGAGTACCTTTGATCGGGGTAAGGATTTCCAGGAGTTGATTACTTCCAGAAGACTTTCACTTAGATCCTCATCCTTTTCTTTGCATGGAGAAAGCATTATTAAAGTACAACTCTTGTAATAATAATAGCATGATCGGTCCTATTTATAGACCCTTTTTCGAGCCAAAACTCAACTAAGAAAGCTTTCATAAAAGCAAACACTTACCCTAAATACAATCAAGAGTATTGTACGCTTGGAAGATCATGAAGTTTTGGTTAACTCCTCTTTCGTTTTTCCACATAGTAACAAATTATCAATGGTTGTTTTTTCATTGATATCTTTGGACACTTCTAGATCCCTTTTTAGTCTGAGCAATAGACTTTTATAGTCATCTTTGTCTAAGGTCACAACTGGATTGTTTTTCTTAGAGTTGGTTTTAGATGACTTCCTTTTTGATACCTTTTCTGATTTTGGTACCCACTTGTAAGTTGATATGGAATGAATATTTTTCATCTCTAGTTCCATTGCATCTCCCCACTTTGGAATAGTGAACAATATGGCAACTTGGGTAGTCAGATTAAAGAGATTGGATAGTCAGATTAAAGAGATGATCACAAAAATTGAAGCTTTGAACCTGAATCCTTTTTTATGGTAGACTACAACAAGTAGAATTTATATAAAGGGCTCAACTCAAGGTAGATTAAAAAAAGTGATCAGATTTGAGGAGCATAGAAAATGGCTTGTAAAGGCCAAAGTTAGAAATTTGAAAGAAGGGGAATACAACACAAAATTTCTACATCAACTGGCAAATGGAATAAGAAAAATGAATAATGTGCTTAAACTAGTAATAATGGGCAAGACAGATTCAACCAGAAAGATATTAGGAGAGAGTTTTAAATATTCTTTACAAATTTATATGAAGAAAAACATGAATGGAGGCCTCCATTAGATATTGTAAACTTTCTCAAAATCACCAGTCAAGAACAAAATAGGTTGGAGAGACCCATTGAAGAAGATGAAGTGTGGGGCACATCAAGAGATGTGGTAACCACAGATTAATAAGGTCTGATAATTAGTTTCAAAGATTTTGGCTGAAAAGTTTTAAAAAAAATGTTACGTGCATTCTCTTGGGGTAAGTAGATTCAAGATGACATCCTCATGGCGGGGGAGCTAATTAATGAAAGATTTAAAAGGGAACATTATTTAAACACCCTAAAAAATTGCCTCTTAAAATATACCCTTATTCAATTTTTAAAAATACCCCTACCTTCTGAAAAGTGGAAGAAACTAGCACAAGTGGACGCAGCTAGTAAAAGTTGTTTCCAGCAATGGACGCAACTTTCTCAAGTTGACTCAAAAAAAAATATTTTTCACCCCTCGGGGGTATTTGTGTAAGGTCAACAAAAATAAAGGGTATTTATAACATTCCCACGATTTAAAACATATACTTTTGGGAGTGCAACTAGACACGGGAAAGGCATTTGATAATGTGAATAGGTTTTGCCTTGAAAGTTATTGGAATGAGCTAGTTTTCAGATAAAATGGAAAAACTGGATTCATTGGTGTCTCTCATCAACACAGGCTGCAGTTTAGGTAAATGAAAACTCCACAAATAAATTTAAACCCCAAAAATATGTAAGACAAGGAAATGCACTCTCTTCAATTTTGTTCATATTAATAGTTGAGGTACTCACTAAACTTCTCAAAAAGGCCAAGTATTTAAACATGATCTCAGGTTTCAATATTAACTCCGAGATTAGTGGGTCTCATTAACAATTTGCAGATGACACACCAATATTCTTGGATCCAAGGAAGAGGTGATTGAGAATTTAGTGATTATTCTACATACATATGAAGCTATTACAAGTTTGAAAGTCAATTCGGAAAAGACCACTATCACAAGCATTGTAGCCGAGAAAATCATAAGATTCAAGACATTACAAATAGTCTCAACTGTAAAGTAGAGTAGGTAAGCATTTGGGCATGCACTGTTGAAAATTTTCAAAAAATACTAGTTGTATGGTAAAGAAAACTCTCTCTAGAGCAAGAAAAATCATTCTCATCAATAATGATGTAGCTAGTCTCTCAGTTTACTTCGTGTCTCTCCTATAAATTCCATTGAGCGTAGAAAAAAGGATGACAAAAATCATGAGGGATTTTTTTATGGGGGACCCCAAGGGAGAAAAATAAAATATGTTGGATTGCTTGAGAAAGATGCTGCAAACCTAAGGAGGTATCAGGAGTTTAAGAGCAACAAATAAATCCATGTTGGCAATGTAGAGTTGGAGGTACACTTAAGAGAAGGGAAATTTATGGAGGAAAGTGATTCAATCGAAGACCAAATAGGAATAGGAGGATATTTATCCTAAAGAGTATAAAGCTACTCATAGTAGAGGTTTTTGGAAAAGTATACAAAAAGAAAGTGGAGTTGTACAATGAAACTCAAGTTTTATAATTGCCAGTGGGAAGGAAACAAAATTCTGGCATGATGCCTAGAAATGAACTA
Organism: Papaver bracteatum; assembly: GCA_023529315.1. Taxonomy (NCBI): domain Eukaryota; kingdom Viridiplantae; phylum Streptophyta; class Magnoliopsida; order Ranunculales; family Papaveraceae; genus Papaver; species Papaver bracteatum. Next base: position 3,904,729 of record JAJJWX010000811.1, on the reverse strand, counting down.
TTCATTTTAGAGAGACCTGTAAAAAAAGCACATAAAGCTACTTCACAAGTTAAGGTGGAAGACCTGGTGCAGCAATGAAGATGAAGCATACAATTGAGGGTGATTCTTAATGAAGAGGTCACAGTTGAACTAAATAATCTAATAAGTCAACTAGGACCTCCCTCGGTTTCAAATGGCAGAGAAGACTCTATAATATTCTTACAGCTTCATACTATACCACCAAAGAGGGACATAAATGACAAATGTAATACCAGTATGCTAACAACAATATTTATCTGAAATTGGTATGGAGAAAGCATGTTCCTTATAAGGCTCAATACTTTTTATAGTTTGAAATTCACATACAATTGATAATGTGTTAAAAGTGGTTGTCAGATCGACAACTCTTTATGTTGTATGTATAATTAATAATCAGGCTAAAAGTGTTGATCAACAGTCCATTTTCGAAAACAATCTGGTGTTATTTTAACACCATAATTAATGGATCCAGGATGGACTCACATGGATAATGCCAGATTGTAGTTTAAAGAATAGAAGGCAACTTCAAGGAAGAATTGCTAAGAAGATACGACTGACTATTCCTTTTGCAATTATCTGGTCAATTTGGTTAAAGAGAAACAAGTTGGTGATGGCTGGAAAAATAGGAAAGACCAGATATATGATTTTATTGAGGTCAAAAGGCTCATTTACTACATGGAACAATCTTTAACTGGTTTAGACTAATCAATTTTAGGAAACTCGTCACAAATTGGGAGGAGGTGGTTAACAAAAATAGAAAATGGGGACAGTTATTTGGGCTTATAGTGTGGGTTGTAAGATAAATTGTGTTTTTTTTTCCTTTTTAATAAAAATTTACCCCGTTATTTTCAAAATAAAAATATAAAAAGTTCGGTGTTTGAATTAGTGCAGAGAGTCAAAAGAGTAGTCATAAAGTAAATGACGGTTCTTTCGAAAAAGATAATTATTAATAACTACCTATTTTGTTTGATGAATTGATGTATATCGAATCTTAAATCCATTTTGAAAAATTAAATTGGCCATGTGTCAATACATTATTGGAGGTGACAGTGGTACACTGGTTAAAATATGATAGAGGATCTACAATTGTTTATTTCTTACTTTAAGAGTATCTTCGATAATGGGTGTTAAAAATCCTATTCGGATGTCTTCTTTATTTTTATTTTTTTATGGAGGCATATATATGTGGAAAAAATAAAATCTTTTGGCTCAAAACCATCTCTAATGATGTATCATTCTTATTTTTAAGAGTTTTATATGTGTATAAGAAAGAAAATTGATTTCCTTTTTTCCTATTGGTTTAGAGTATTTTATTTGGAATAACAACTTAAAGTATCTGTTAAACTAATGACATGGAGGTCTAATCGAAAGCCTGGTTAATAATTTCTCTTAAATCTTTTTTCTTCCATGTTACCACTCTAAATCTTTAGGATCCAACTATTGGAGATGGATTTTGTCTAATAAGAAGTCTAAAACCCCATATTTCAATGAAACTAATTTTTTTAACAACTATTGGAGTAGCTCTAACTATGTAAAAAAAATACATCGGATATATGTGGGGTCCATAAAAAGATACGTGGATATTTAAATAAACTCATGCAATGGAAAAACTCCATAAATCTCTAACTATCTACAATGTGATTTTTCCTTTACCAATGGTTCATATATCTTTTGGAAGTTCTCATTCTGAGGGTTCCCTTTGCGTAAAAAACTTGGGATTCAGATTTCTGTCGTGGTATGAATACTAAGGTTATTTCCTCACACTTACAGATTTGAATCCCATGATTATTATGTATGTGAACTTTCCGCAACCTAATTTGTTCTGTCATAACCGTGGGCATTTAATCAACTAATAATTACAACAAATCTTTCTTTAAAATAAGAGACCCCAAACCGCCACATGGGGTTTCTATAAACATTCTGATTTGTGGTGAAGCCACGTAATCAGCCATGTAATCACTTCTTCACAAATCATCACCATGTCATGAACATCTTAAAAGACACAATGGTTCACCAATATGAAGCTTCACATGTTATTTCAAGAGAAACTCCTTCAAATTTTACAAGCCCTTTAGACAACTCCATAAAATGATTTCTCTGTAAGATGCAGAGATTTGAACTAGAGGAAAAATGTTTTAATAAAAGGACATGATGCATCCGTAGCCAAACAACATGGATGTAAGTTTGAGTTGACATCTCTTTTGATCAAACGTCATATATCAACAAAAAATACGTCTTTTGGACCCCAGTTTTGGTTAATAGTCTTTTAAAACATAACCTCCATGTAAAACCCATGTATTAACTTCTTTTATCTGAAGATCTAATGTTCAAAAATTTTCTTTTTTCCGTATTCGAAAAATCAAATTATTCAGAAGAAAAATAATATGTGGGAATAGGTTACATAGTCAAGGAAATTCTCCCTGAAATCATCTTTGCTTGATTATTGGTTAAGTTGATTCTGATTATTTACCTGATCCAAACCAGAACTTTTGGAATCTTAATGTGCTGTAATTGACAAGCAACAGTCGAGGCAAGGAACAAGAGAAAACTTTCAATGGATGCGTATAACCAACAAGATGCAGTAAGTATGGCTCATTTCTTGCACTAACTACGGTTCCTTTCTTACAATGAAGATTCTGTGTTTTGATTTAGATAGGAATTTAGTAATCCACAGATCCGGTGAAGTATTTGGTTAAGAAGATAATAAAATAAAAAAAGCTATTGGCTGATTCCTCACTGCGAATGGAAAGTATGGTTAGTTATGTGGATTCCTCTTTGTTGGTCCATTTTTTATTATCCGCTCACAAAGTGGAGGCATGCCAGGAACTCTCTCCGATAGTTTTAATCCGTCCGTGTTACAGCCTACTATTGCACAAGTAATTAAGGATCTTATTTCCAAGTATCTTCTTCTTTTATCTTATTTAGGGTTTAACTAAGGGGACCGCCAAAAGACTTGACCATTTAAGAAACTTATGCTTCAATTTGTAGCATGATCCCTCCCAAACAACATCGAGGGAGATAATTGTTGGTTGTATGATACCTTTGTTTTTTGATAGTACTCCTAGATTAAATGCTATTGTTATTTCCTATTGATGATATGTTACTCAAATTGAGAATAATAGTGAGATTATTGTACCTGGATATAATCTTGACTCACTGTAACTCTGTTTGCTCCCCTCTTTGTTTTGATTATAACGTCGATTTGGATTCACTAACATAATGAAAATCACTTTTTCGGTCGTGACATGGTGATCTTAATGGAAAGGTCTCGGTCGGTTTATGAAATAGTATTTGGGTCTCAAGCAGTAGAAGATAAATACAGTTTTAATCCCATTTGATGTTATTATGCTTCGTCACTCTTTTGTTGTCAAGGATTAGGGTCATGCGACTCATGCCAAAGAGAAGAAAAAGGGTCTATTAACGATCAAAGAAGGGCATAAAACAGTTTAATATTACAAGGTCAAGCTAACAATCTGTAATTAAGCATCAATGTACGATGAGTTTTGGCGCTTCACATTTGGTAACATAATTTATGTATATGTGAGATATAGCGAACGATCTATTATATAGTGAAAAAGCGAGGGTCTAACAACCTCACCCAATATTTTGATTAGCAATTTGTATGGACAACTTCGAGTTGTTTTCTAGAGAATCAACTAGACTCAATCAATAAAAAATATCTCAAGGAGTTATTATCTCAATCTCTCAATTTGATTTACTCAAGCAAATACAATTTGCGAGTCTTAATCAAAGAGAGATAACTTGGATGGTACCAAAGACCAGTATCCAAGTGTCAATCAATTTAAATCAACAACCAATAAGGTTGGATATTCTAATTGATTGAACAACGCATAACCTGTATTATTTCAATTATATAACAAAATATAATGCGGAAAAGAAATAACACAGACACCAGAATTTTGTTAACGAGGAAACCACAAATGCAGGAAAAACCCCGGGACCTAGTCCAGATTAAACATACACTGTATTAAGCCGCTACAGACACTAGCATACTCCAAATTAACTTCGTTCTGGACTGTAGTTGAACCCCAATCAATCTCACACTGATCCAAGGTACATTTATGCTCCTATGCCTCTGATCCCAGCATGATACTGGGCACTTGATTCCCTTAGCTGATCTCACCCACAACCAAGAGTTGCTACGACCCAAAGTCGAAGACTTTAATAAAAAAATCTGTCTCACACATGAAAGTCTACAAGATAGATAAATTCGTCTCCCACGAATAAACCTATGAGTTTTGTTTCGTCTTTTGATAAATCAAGGTAAACAGGAACCAATAAATAAAACCAGACTTATATTCCCGAAGAACAGCTCAGTTTTATCAATCACCTCACAATAAACTGAATCGACGCAGCGAAGAAGATTATTGAGGAATCATAAATGATGAGACGAAGATGTTTGTGATTACTTTTATATCTTGCATATCGGAGATAGAAATCTCAAGTCAATTATTACAATTGTACTCGTACGATAGAAACAGCAAGATCGGATCACACAACTACAGGAAAATTAGTATCGGTCTGGCTTCACAATCCCACTGAAGTCTTTAAGTCGTTAACCTGGTTTTAGAATAAGAAAACCAAAGGTTAAAGGAGAATCGAATCTAGCTTAGCAAACTAGTATCACACAGAATGTGTGGGGATTAAGTTTCCCAGTTGCTAGAGTTCTCCCTTATATAGTCTTTCAAATCAGGGTTTGCAATCAATGTTAGCTTAGTAACAAAGTATTTAATATTCATTGTTAGATGAAAACCTGATTAGATTCAAGCTAATATTTCTCAACAGTTAGATCGAAAACTTATCTTGTCATACACACATGTACTTGATGATTTTGGGTTTGTGTAACCGTACCCAAACGTGTACAATAGTTGGTTCAATATTAGTCAACCAAATGGTTAGCCAAATGATAACTTTCATATCAACCATATTCTTCTTCACCATAACTAGTTCAAATGACTCAAATGAACTAGTTAGAGAGTTGTTCAATTGCTATGAGATCTCATGTACTACACAAGACACAATTGAAGCAAAAACGATGTGATTCACTCGAATTGATTCATGAACTATAAAGCCACGGTTTGCAAAAGCATTCCTTAGTTAATTAAGATAAGTTCACGAACATCGTTTTTAGACATAAACACTCAAGTTCGCGGACTCAAGTTAACCGGTTGGAGTTCACAAACTCCAGCAGAAATTCTCGGGTTCGAGAACTTCCGTCAGTTCGCGGACTGAAACCTAGCTACAACTCTGGCAGAAATTCTCGGGTTCGAGAACTACGCAGTTCGCGGATTGAGTTGGCTGCTCAAGTTCTGGTTTCACTTGATCAACAAAGTTCGCAAACTTCAGTTCAAGTGCTAAGGACCTACACATATATGTGTTACCATAATAATGTTTATATCCCCAGTTGTTATATTGTCTAAACTCTCATTTCAATCATTGAAACATTCTCAGAGGGCGTTATATAGTTGTTATTCACAAACTATTTTTCGTCTGAGCGATTTCCAAAATGATTGAAACATAACATGACTTTCGTCACTAGGTAAAGATGAACTTGGCTAAAGCGAAAGCTTTACCAACACATATTTCGATAAATAGATAAGCGATATATACTCAGCTCAAAATATCAAATGTGTATATTCTTAGTCTATATAGTAATACGACTTTTATCTCAAGATAGGAGATAGAGTAGATAGACTTTCGAGTGATAGATAATTTCAAGTCTCCACATACCTTTTATTCGATGAAGATCCACTGGTTCCTTGAGTAGTCCTTCGTCTTGTATGATGATTGCCATGGAGTTCTTGAGCTCAACTACACTTTCTATCCTAGTCCGAGACCTTAGCTATAATAGACTAGAAATCAAGACTTTATAGTTTTGATCACTAACATTGGCAAACATGCTTGAGATATCAACGCAGGCGAGTTCGACCGAGTAATGCTCTAAAATATAGCTTCATCTTTCAGTAACTGGATCTCTATCTTTCCCCATCTCAATGTCCTTTGTTCGTGTTATTTTTACCATTGTTCTTTGTTCACCTTTTTATATGCTCAGGTGCCTCCTTGCCCGCTACTATTTTTACGTTATTACCATTTCGGCAAGAGTTTTCTCATTTGGAGTTTTGATCAACTACATTGGTTTCGTTTTCAAAAGAAACGTTGGAAGAGGAAAATCATAGCCAATTTTTGGTAACTCTCGAAGTTTCTTTTAAAAACGCACCACGAAAGCACCAAGATCCAGGTACATTCTCAATCTACATCACTGGCATAACAGTTTGATTCATAAATTTAAGACATTTGTTCACATCTACCATAATTTAATTACTACATTTTTTGGTCTCTTTATTTGACCTTCAGTTTAAGTCTTCTTATATAGAGATTCTTTTAAGAAAATCATCTGCAGACAGTGTAATGTTGTAGACTGTGATGTATTCTGTAGGCGCAGGAAACCAGCCATGTTTCCAACTCACACAATGATAACACTTATGTCTCCTAATTTGTAGGAAGCTTACATCATTTAACTTTGTTATTTTCAATCACCCTTTCGACAACATGCATTTAGTTCACAAAGTTCTTTGCCCTCAAGGATTGAAAATTATCAGAGGTACATTAACAAAAAAATATGCATTAATTAAGTTTTCGCAAGAATAATGTTTTTGGTTGAATTGGTGGTTTGAAATTTTGATATAATGAGCATTTGTTTTTTAGTTTTTTTTTCCTTGAAGCATTTGTTAACGCATCTTCATGTGTAAATGGTTAACCTTCAGCAGGCTAGGTATAAAAGAATTATTGAAGAATGAAAGCTTAAAAGATTGAAAAAGTTGGTATCTTTCAGCAACAAAATAGAAAGGAGATGGCATTGTGGTTGTGACGAAATCAAAATATTCAAATTCATCGATTGAGGTTCTTAATGTGTTTTGGAACTCTTCTTTATCCACATGATTCGTGATGAAACCATTGCTGAGATGGTGTCCGTGGCACTAATGAAATAAAATAAAATACTCACCAATTGAATAACCGAAATAAAATAATCCTTAATTTAGTTAAGGGTAAACAATTTGGATGACTTAAAACTAAATTCTATAGTAAAATGAGATTTGTTTCATCATATAATTTGGTTATGCCGGTGCGTATGCACCAGGTTAGAAGCTTGTTTTGCATATAATATCTCTGTTTATCCATTCATAGAGGAATTCCAGAAGTTTTATTTGGATGTCCACTTATTTTTTCCATCTTTTCCATCTGACATTTAATATGTTTGGTTGTTTGTTCTTTTATTCGATTTCGTTCTTGAATACCCCCATTATTAGTTGCTTTCCAAATAATTCATAAAAAGTTAGCCCCTAGACAGACGAGTTATTCTCATGTCATTTCAACTCAGTTATCTCGAGGTAATATCTTCCTTTAAATTTTCTTGTGATTTTTTACATATTTATCTCCATTACTACCAATAATTGTAAAAAATTGAGATAGTAAATGAGTATGTTTGTTATTGTACTCTTGATCAATGATATTCTTTTAAGTTTTAAATTAATATTTTATTTTCCAACGAGATAGCTTTTTCCCTGATCTTTGTGGCATTACATCCCTCACAGTTGAACATCTGCGAGCTGCACCCGATAAGCTGGAAATCTTATATCCAACCAAGAGCTAAATCCCCGACTATATCATATAATTCTTATCATTAAACTCTTCGCCAAGTTCATCATATAATGCTTATCATTAAAATCTTCGCCAAGTTCATGATTAAGTCTCTTAGTATTTCAAAAATCATTAAAGGGACTTGCGAAAATCCTATTTCACACTAATCAATTCTAGCGTATCATCTTTAAATTGCAAATAAGATATTAGATCTCCATCGTTAGCAATTCTAAACCATTTATCTTCCACGCTTTATCCGTAATCTTCAAACAAACAGAGAAAATAAATAAATCTCTAACACCATTAGAAAAAGAAAATAAGGTAATTAATACCTCGTCCGGTCTAGCCGTATGTATCCAAGTAAAGATTCTGCTTAATCATCAACAATATATTTCAATTAACGTGATTGAACACCTTTTCTTAGATATCTATCGACTATCAGAGGATCTATTTGCATGTAACTCATTCATCACTTACATTAAATCATCCAACATGTCTGGAAAAAAAAAATCTATCTGAGCTTGAAACTCATTTTCGCTGCTACTTGAGATATTAATAGACATTTACCTTTCAAACTAATATCTTCCAGAAAAGAATTTACCTTTAAATATAAACAAGATAAGCTGGCGAAAGTCATCGCTCCCAGATAAGACATAAACTTGAACCATGTTTAATTCTAATAGATTGCAGAACTACGTAAATATCAACGTGCATGGTAATTTTTAACTTCCTATCTAGTTAGCTCTTCCAAAACAAACATCCATACCAATAAATACCTGCTTACATCGAGGACATCTTCGCTAAAAATCAGTCCGGAAACATCTTCATAGATAACATGAGCTCTCCTAGTCCTAGTAGATAAGGCTGAGTTGGGGTTGATATATCCAAAAAACCTATTTACCAAACCTTCCTAGGAAGAAGAGAGGAACAATAAATTTTATAAATATATTTTGCTGTCACATTGTTTTTATTTTTCTGTTCTCACTTTCTTTCTCCATCAATACCATTACCAAACTTTTTCCCTCTCTGAAAAATTCTCGTGCTCTCTCTCAAATGCAGAATTCCGAATCATATTTATATCATCAGCATCATATTTCACCTGCATAGCTAATCATCGTTTCCCCGGGATTTCTATCTCTCCCGGAGAAAGTTAGAAAATTGGGATTTTTTGTTTGTTTGTTTTGATGATTCAATTGAGTTTTTATTTTCATTAGAATTTATTTATTGTTATTATTATTTGTATGGAATTCATGGTGAAAGAAAGAGGCGGAGAAAATTGTGTGAAAACGAAGAGTAATAAACTTAATCTAGGGGATCTGGTTTTAGCTAAGGTTAAAGCAGGATTTCCAGCTTGGCCAGCTAAGGTAATTTCATTCTGTTTTTGCTTTTAGGGTTTCTTGATCGTTTTTTTTCTTCATTTTTTGTTTTTTTTGTTAGGTAGATTGTTGAGAATTGATGTTTTGTATCATTAAATATTCCAATTTTAGAGTATTTTTTTTAAATAATTAGGGTTTTCCTTGCTTGACAAAGATTGAATTTTTGTTGTTGTATGTTTTTGCCTTATTTTCATTGTTATTGGTGGGGTAATCTGTCTTTTGGAAGTATGGTTTAATGTTTCTACTTTTGTACCTGTCCCTGAGATTATTAACGTTCTTCTGAGGAATGTAGAGGCATATTTACTGATGTTTGGGGAGTTTTTGGAATTGGCAGATTTGCCGGCCTGAAGATTGGGAACGCGAACCTGATCCTAAGAAGTACTTTGTTCGATTCTTTGGAACTGCAGAAATGTTAGTGTTTTTACTTTATGTTTTTAGCATTCTTTGGAATTGCAGAAATGTTAGTGTTTTTTACTTTATGTTTTTAGCATAATATATGTTGGCAGAATAATAGCTTTTGATTCCCTTTAAATGCGGACAGTATGATACAACAAAAGAAATTTGAAAGCTTACCTTGTATTGGTTTATCAATTGTTATTCCAATTTTATCGTTGATTGATACTAATCCATTTATTTTTCCTTTCTACGCAGTGCTTTTGTTTCGCGGACTGATATCCAGGTATTTAATAAGGAAGCAAAGAAAAGAGTTGTATCGAGCCTCCAGGAAAAGCCTGTTCAATATTTCGAAGCTGCTGTTAAGGAAATCTGCGAGGCTTATAAAGAAGTAGAAGCAAATTTAAGTGGAAACAAGAGAATTATGGAAAATCCCCAGGAAAGATTATTCTTATCTGAAGAGCAAGCACAGCTTAGAAATGGAAAGCACAAAATGGGTGCTGCTGAAGATTTATACAGCGCGAAAAGGTTGAAACATGTTTCCTTGGGTGATAAAAGTGTTGTGAAGACAGTTGTTAAAGGAGATAAAAAAATAAAAAATAAACTGTCCTCTCCAACCATTAGAACAAAAAATTGTGTGGTATCGAGAATCGAAACATGTAATTTAGTATCTACACCTGCTGGTGATGAGATTGTTTCCACACTGAAGCACCGTTGCCTGGAATTTGACGCGACACCCAATTCAGATACTCAAGCTGCTCCAAATACAAACAATAGAAAGACGAATATACGGAAAAGTGGCATGCCCAGACCTGACTGTGATACTCCTGTTGCTCAAGTCCACTCAAGGAGGAGGTTAGTTCATCAATTCAATGAAAGTGATGATGAAGAAGAGTGCCCAACTCAGCTGTGTACTGAATCTTCTAAAGAATTGAAGGACGTGCTTCCAAATGCATTGGATTCTACCCAAAATATTGATAGTAGCCAAGCTCAAAAGGATACTGGAGAGTGCAGAGTAAAAAAATTGGTTTTAGGGGGACTGGAGAATATTCCAACTCCAACACAAAATGGGTCTGCTATGCCATGTCTCTCCCCTGGTCCTGTGAAAATTGAATGTCAAGAATCATCCTCTTCCTTGGGATCGGAAAATAAACACACCATGATTGCGGATAAAAATTTAGTTGGGTCACTCTCTACAACCAAATCTGTAGAGCTCAAAGCAGCAAAGAACCAGCAGAAAGCATCTGACGCTTCTACACCCAGGAAACTTCAGCGCGGGCTAAGTAAATGTTCAGGTCCGACTGGCAAGAAGAATCAAAATCAGTCGGCGGATAAGACGAATAGGCCTTCCAATTCAAGTGATAACTTGAAGATTATCTCAAGGCCTAATCCTCAGTTGAATGGTTCCGTCGTCGCTATAGAGCAATCTGTAGGTCCAAATTCTATTTCGCCTATGAAGCATCTTATTGCTGCAGCACAGGCGAAAAGAAGAGCGTCCAACATGCAATCTTCTACCCATGACAGTGCTTTGCCCTCGACTGTTACCAGTGCTTCTGCAGTTCAGGGGTCAAGCCCAGTCCCTGCAAAAGGAACGGATTCGGCGCTGTCAGTCTCTAGCACTGTGATGCATACAAAAGACTTATTTGCTAGCAGAACTTCAACATCCCCATCTCCTCATAACCATCACATCACGTCACAACATCAAGCTGATCCTGAATCTGAGGAGGGTAAAGTTGGTTCCCGATCCCGGGCACCTAGGGGGTCATCCAGTGGTAATACTGAAGCATCCGTCATCCGGGATGCTTTTGAAGGAATGGTAGAGACATTGACAAGGACAAAGGAAAGTATTGGGCGTGCGACCCGTCTTGCTATTGACTGCGCAAAGTATGATCTTGCCAATGAGGTAAGAGCTTTATGTCTACCCCTTCTTATTCGATGCTTTCTAAGTTGGTTGTCTAAATTTTAGAGATAAATTGTGGGAAAGTGCATGCTGAAGCTAGTACTCACATATCATGTACTTGAAAAGAAAAGAAAAAAGAAACTGATGAATAAAAATATTCTCTGCTACTGGATTACTATGACTCCGTGGATGATGATGTTTAAAGCTCTCTGTTGTATGCAGGTTGTTGAACTTCTTATCCAAAAGTTGGAGAATGAGCCAAATTTTCATCGTAGAGTTGATTTGTTCTTTCTCGTGGATTCTATTACACAGTGTTCACATGGTCAGAAAGGTAATAAACGTGCTCAACTATGCTTTAAAATTGTCACATAGATTTTGGTGCCTTTCTGTGAATTGTTTTTTGAACAGTAAACGATTAGTCTGGCCGTTTTTTGATACTACTGCGAGCAACTTTCACTCCCATAATGTCCTAAAGTATTATTAATATTCTTTATTTTTCTGTTTTTTCTGTAGGAATTGCTGGAGCTTCTTACATTCCCACCATACAAGCAGTGTTGCCGCGTCTTCTAAGCGCTGCTGCTCCACTTGGATCTGGTGCTCAAGAAAATCGTCGCCAATGTCTCAAGGTAAATATAGCTGTTGATATACGAGCATGAATTATACGGAAGAGGGTGTGAAGTGTGAATTTTCGTGTTTCTTAGGTTATGCGTTTATGGCTTGAGCGGAAAGTCCTACCTGAGCCGCTTCTTAGACGCTACATGGATGATATTGAAGTTTCGAAAGACAATACAGCAGCTGGATTTTGTCTTAGACGGCCCTCTCGAGCTGAGCGTGGTGTGGACGATCCAATTAGAGAAATGAAAGGGATGTTTGTTGATGAGTATGGGAGGTGTGTAATTTCTTTTGGTTTGAGATTATCTTTAAGGGGATTGGATCAGCTCCTTCAACATGCTTGCTTTCGTTATCAAGCACTCGAAAAGTTGAAAGTTTATGATGAGGAACATAAAAAAAGTAGTTTTTACTTACCCTCTAATATGTATTTATTTGGCTATTTCAGCAATGCTTCCTTTCAGTTGCCTGGGCTTTGTTCTTCTCATATATTTGAGGAAGAAGATGAGGAATATCTCTCTACCATTGCATGTGAGGAAGATGCATCATCACCAGTAGAAGAAGTCAACCATACTTTGGACGAAGACCAGGAAATGCGTGAGCTCACTCCAAGTGACGGGCGTCGTTGCATAATGGAGGATGCTGACGGTGACTTTGAAATGGAAGATGTTTCCTGTCAACCCGAAGTTGAGAGGACCATAGTCTTCAGCAATTCTTTTCAAGTGGAATCCCAGGCAAAACTTTCAGGTAGCATTTTTGAAATGCCTCCAAGTAACTCAACCAAGCCTCAGCCTCTTTTTTCGGGTTCTCCTCCATTACCTCTAGATTCCCCACCTCCCCCACCACCTTTACCTCCTTCTCCACCACCACCGGCACCATTGTCTCCACCACCCCCTCCACCACCATCTTCATCTCCACCTATACCTCCACCGCCGCCATCATCTCCACCTCCACTTACACCTCCTCCACCAACACAGCCATCGCCGTCTCCAGTTTCCGAAGCTTTCTTGCTATCCCAGCAATCACTACCGTCATCATTGAGGCCTCAGTCATCATTACCATCTTCACCACCATTTTTGTCTCAACTGACCCTGTCTGAAGAGTGTTTTACTCCTGTAAACCAAACAGCGGTGCCATCGTCATTGAGACCTCAGCCATTGGTAAAATCTTCTTCACCTTCATTTTTGGATCAACTAGCTCTATCTGAAGAATGTTTTACGCCTCCAAATGAATCTCAACAATCGCCACCATCATCATTGAGATCTCAGCCGTCACTAGCATCGTCTTCACCACCATATTCGAGGCAACTAGCTCTAAATGAGGAATGCTTTACGCCTCCAAGTGTATGCCTCTTGATTTCTATTTGTTTATAATCTCAACCATGAATGTAGAGATGCTAACCTATTTTTCCTTTTTTTTTGCAGAGAACCCAAAATCTTCCAGTATCTAGAAATGCTCCACACATTCGTCATGTTAATGCTGCCCTAAAGCACGAGATGTTTTCACATCATTCACCTCGCATAGTCACTAGGGATAATCAATCTGGCCATCTTTTTAGGCCTTCTATGTATCGACAAGGGGACATGTATCGAAGTGCTCAGGCATCTGATTCAAACAAGCAGTTTCATCCAAGCAATATACCTCATCCTCGGAGATCGTATCAGTCTGCACCCCCTGTAAAAGTCTCATCTGATCGTGCTTCATACACAAAGCCTACAATGCCGCACCATTCACAGAAACATCACTCCCATCCATATTCATATGACTCCTATTCAAATGGTCGGAGGCAACATACTACAGATGATCGTTGGAAGATGCCTTCAAGTGATCGTAATCCAGAGAATCATAATAATTCAGTTGCTGGAGGGAGAGTTCTGTCACGTACTGCAGCACATGTGGTTCAAGAAGGTATGCTGTTTTTGTTTTACTTTCTTATTTCGGTCTTGTACAATTGGCACGGAGTATGGCACAGATTATATAGGTATAACTGAACTTGAGAAATTTTGGGCATATTACGTTATTATTCTATCCTGTTTTTTTTTGGGCAACATTGTTGTTTTTCCTAGTTTCTTGGAGTACTTAATATACCTTTGATTTTCTGTTGTATTATATTTGGCATCACATGAGAATTCTTTAGTGCACAGTTTATGAAAAAATCTAACGGGTTTTATGTGGCAGGCTATTCGCGGTCTCTTCCTGAAAGGCCGTGCAGTAACAACAGGGGATTCCAACTTGTTATCCACAATCCTACTACATCCGGGACTCGAAGAACGGGTTAGTGTAACTTGTAAAAGAGTGCTTCTTAGATAAATCTGGAATATTTCCTTTTAAAATGCAACCTGCTCATTATAAGCTATGTTTATAATTCACCAGGTCATGTGCCATCCAAGCTGATGCAATCCAGATATCTGTACTCTTAAATACTATAACAGCTTAAAATTTATCCTGTAGCTTTCCGGTTAGTTCTCCCACCCCATGTACTTTCAAATTAAGGTGTGAAGTACTTGGCTACAAATTTTAATCATTTTGATGATGTGCTAGTTAGTTTTGTTTGGTTTCTCTCTACAAGAATATTTTTTTGGTTCAGCAAGACCCCTGAATTATATAATTACGGGAGGTTCCTTAATGGGTGCACAGTGCCAGATGAAATTATCTACAGAGCTTAGCATTATGTTCTATGGACTAGGGCAGTTGTTTACCGTCCATTATAGTTTTATTCCTGATGACCAATGTCTTTGTATTTTGCATTTCAGTTTTCATGAAGTAGGATGTTCATGTACTGTAATGCTTTAAAAAAGGTGTAAGCAGATGGATGAACAAACCTAAAAGATGGTGCGGGATCTGGCAAATGCTCCTAGACTGTATATGCATACTGTAAATTTATTCGTGGTGACTCCGTTCGGCAAACTTCATTGCTAGCGTAAGACACCATCTTTAACTTTGACCAAAATATTTATTTGTCTTTAATGATCTATTGCTTTGTTATTATAGAAAGTTTTCAAGCCACAAATACAAGTTCGGGTACCTGTTGGTTTATGTTGTATTTGACTTAAACCATGTATTTGTAAGACACAAAACGCCATCGTTGATTACTAAGATAACATATCAAATATCCTTTATGAGAACACTATAAGATAACAAATAATTATAATTATTCTATAATTATCATAATAACTTGAACAGTCTAATATAAAACCTAAATGATGCGAGCAATAAAGGTATTCTCGTTCTCCCCCCAACTGTATTTAGTAATAGAAGAACAATGGATGTGATTCATGCAGGTCAAGTAATCAATGTCATCCGCTAAGCATGAGCAAAAAACATATGTGTAACATTGGGGTAAAAAACAATAAAATATTTAAGCATTAGTCTTCTGGATGGAGGAAGCTGAATTTGTTGAATTGAGAAATACAACAATTTGTTGAATTGAGAAATACAACAACTGCCCCAGGTTTAAGTATCATCTCAACTCTGATCATTTGTTTGTAACAGAATACAACAGCCTCAGTGTAGGTTGCTGCAAATAGCGGAGTTGTTGGCTATGATTAACAATGATTAATTAACCAGTAGTTTGAACACAGATAATCATTCAATGGTTTTTAGGTTCTTTGGTCATGGTTAGCTGCATATAAAATATGAACCAATATAGCCTTATTCTGCTTAATATCAAAAGCAGTAAATTGTTGTATCTTGTGGCATTTCATTAGCTGTCAACTTAAATGGAAATCTTGTGGTTTTAAATAACAGGTATTGTCAGCAACAATGATGTTCTCTAAGTTGCAATCATCTATAGGTTGTCGCTCCGGATGCTGTTAAAGGAGTAACGTGCGGAGCTCCATGTAAATTGCTGCAAATGTAGAGGTACACTTTAGAAAGCCATGGATTCCTTAGAAATTCTGAATTTATTAAGTTAATGTAAGATAGTACAATAGTTATTATACCAACCATTAATAACTCCATCAAAAGAACAATTTCAAACTCTCAACAAATTAGTTCATACCAAATTTTGAACCGGCAACAATTTTAGTGCTGTTAGTGCAATATATATAGAAGCATAGTAGGTTATTTTCTTTATTCCACGTGCTCTGGGTTTGAGTTCACTAAAAGATAGGAGAACTCGTGTGTATGGTGGTACTGCGATTTTCTTTCTTATTTATTATTTGGCTTGCCGCGGATATGGGTATTATGTCATCTCGTTGAGTTAGACCGACTCTCGAGTCAGACATTCCTAGAAAACAAAATACAAACCATCAGGAGTCTGACTAAGGCCCAAGTCAGATTTAGAGCAAATTCAGCTAATAGGCCACCCTGATCTCACATTTGTTTGTCAATTATTAGATTTTGTTAATCTTGTTTCTATGAGAAACCTACATGAGGTTCCGAAACTACAGTGAGCTTTTCATTTCCTACAAAGACCTTGGATTTAACATAAATTGCTCCTTTCATTTGCATGACACTAATTCTGGTTTTCTGGGAGATCAATTATTTAAGCAGCTGGGAGAGGTAATACACATTGCGTCCAAGGATATGGCCATTGATCTCCATTTCATAATAGCTACATTTGAAATAATCAACTGATTTAGGCCTTTAAACCGTGTTGAGGATTGTCCAGATAACAAAGTGGATCTGGATAATCTTTTAAATCTCAACCATCAAGCACAATCCAAACTAACCCAAGGCTGTTTCGGTTCCCTCAAATCTAATATCATCCACCAGAATGTGAGAAAAAGATGGCTTCTGATTCATCCGATCCAAACTAAAATAAGGGTACAACATATGAACCCTTGGGATTGTCCATAAAACCTCCCCTTCAAGGTAAGTGCCAGTTTTGCTAGTTTTTTTTGTTTTTTTGTTCCTATTCACTTTGTATACTGGAGAATGTTTAAGCTTGCCAAGCTTTAGGCAGTTCTTTGGACTCCAGCTTGTAATCATACCCAAGAATGGACTCAAAAATTGGTTAGGTATATCCCAAGGATGATGTAGGTCTGAGAGGCCAGAGAGCTTCTTTTGTCATTTTGGTCCAGGATGGAGAGCAAAAAGATGTCCAATTTCAGTCAGGCTATGTAACCGATCTCAATTCGCATTAATGATCATGATCATATGTATAATGTCCGTTTTATAGGTGAATTGTGCTAAAACGTAATCTTGAGAGGATCAGTGATGGGCTTTCTACTCCAGACCCGAATACTCTTTGGTATTTTGCAGATGCCTCCTTGAGTTCTTATTATTACAACTCCAGACCATGAATTGCAACCCAAACCGAAAGGAAAATTTGCTTTTCTGCTTCCGAGATTCAGCAACTTGCATGCGTATGCCTAAAAGCCAAAAATGTCACGTGTTCTCATCTAATATATTTTTATTTCCGTTGACCAGATTATGAGCGTTGGATCAAATCCTTATAACAAACCAAGATCCAAAACATACCCCACCCATTGCACCAAATCAACATCAATTAGTCCCCGGTGTCTCCGGTGAAATGTTTGACGTTTGACCAGGACAAATGAGGTTGAATTTTTCAGGCGAAGAGTATGAGATTTTGGCAATTAGTTTTCAGAGAGTGAGCTGGCTGGCATATCAAACCATAACACAGGGGATGTAGCTCAAATGGTAGAGCGCTCGCTTTGCATGCGAGAGGTACAGGGTTCGATCCCCTGCATCTCCATTAGTTTTTCAGTTTTCCACTCAGCTTCTAGAAGGTAGGTTGCTTTGCTTAAAAGAGATGTACATTTTGTTCAACTAAACTGACCCAAGGCTGTGTAATGATGATCGTGGATCTTCTGCTGACCCACTCAGCTTCTCGTACGGTAACTAATGAATATGGTGTTTTAATCAAGAACGCTGTTTTATTGTATTTCTGGTTGCTAGTTCATATTGGTGTAAGTTTGAATCGGTTGGTTGTGTGAATGATCTTTATGAGGTATAGAGAACGTCAGAAACTATCAGAAAGAGCATTATACAGAATCTAGAGAAAAACCAACAAACGCAGAAAATATGATAAGCCTATGAATCAACAGCTACTCAGCTGTTCTTGAAGCTGCAAATCTTTGAACCATTAGTAAAACGCAAAAGTAGCAACACCAACAAGAAACGCAGATCTGGAATGCAAGTTGCAAAGAAATTCAGAAACCATGACAGTGCATGTAAGTAGAGCTAGAAAATTGCCAAACCTTAATCAAAGAAACAATCTGAGGACACAGAAGTCCATACCATAAATTTTCTTGTCAACTAAACTCCTATTTCATCCTGCATAGGATAAGAGAAACACAAACGCAACTGTTATCAGAAAGCAAAATAAGAAACAAAGATTTTATACTAGGGTTTTGTGAAGAGATTTGGCTTTTGGTCCAACTTTTTATAGAGATTCCGGGCCGAGAAAAATGAGGAGTATATTGCGAATTAGTCTTATTTAAGGGAATTTTCTTTTTCTGAAAATTACTCTACGGAAGAAGAAAAAAAAAAAATCCATGTTTAGAGATTTTCGTGATTTTATTTTATTTTTGGGATTCTTAGAAAATACCAAAAACAATCTATTTTTAGACTTTTCCATCCATTTAGGTCCCATTAATGATTACATTGAAGGCTAATTTTTAAGGTGGTAAAAAATTTGAATCATTGATCTCTCACAACACAAGCATCCTCTTGCTTGGGATCGGAAAATAAACACACCATGATTGCGGATAAAAATTTAGCTGGGTCACTCTACAACCAAATCTGTAGAGTTCAAAGCAGCGAAGAATCAAAATCAATCGGCAGATGAGACGAATAGGCCTATCAATTCAAGTGATAACTTGGAGATTATCTCAAGGCCTAATCCTCAGTTGAATGGTTCCATCGTCGCTATAGAGCAATCTGTGGGTCCAAATTCTATTTCGCTGAAGCATCTTATTGCTGCAGCACATGCGAAAAGGAGAGCGAGAGCGTCCAACTTGCAGTCTTCTCCCCATGACAGTGCTTTGCCCTCGACTGTTCTCTGTGCTTCTGCAGTTCGGGATGCTTTTGAAGGAACGGTAGAGACATTTACAAGGACAAAGGATAGTATTGGGCGTGCGACCCGTGTTGCTATTGATTGCCCAAAGTATGATCTTGCCAATGAGGTAAGAACTTTATATCTACCCCTTCTTATTTGATGCTATCTAACTCTGTGGATGATGATGTTTAAAGCTCTCTGTTGTATGCAGGTTGTGGAACTTCTTATCCAAAAGATGGAGAATGAGCCATGTTTTCATCGTAGAGTTGATTTGTTCTTTCTCGTGGATTCTATTATGCAGTGTTCACATAGTCGGAAAGAAATTTATATTCTTTCTGATTTTTCTGTAGGAATTGCTGGAGCTTCTTATATTCCCACCGTACAAGCAGTGTTGCCGCGTATTCTAAGCGCTGTTGCTCCACTTGGATCTGGTGCCAAAGAAAATCGTCGCCACTGTCTTAAGGTAAATATTTAGCAGTCGATAGACGAGCATGAATTATACTACAATGGAAGAGGGTGTGACTTTTGAATTTTCGTGTTCTCAGGTTTTGCGTGTATGGCTTGAGCGGAAAGTCCTACCAGAGCCGCTTCTTAGACGCTACATGGATGATATTCAAGTTTGAGCTAATTAGTATTTGGGTCCTATGTTTTGGTATTGTTTAGAGTTTGGTAACTAAGTTTGTCCGTTGATGGTTTTGGATTATTGATTGTTTATTTGGCAGGTCAACAGTTTGACAATTTATATACAACAAAACCATTTAGTGACTCTCCTCCTTTAAAAGACTAAGTCATATGAGTTCCCACGTTGCACGGTAAGTATAACACCCAACTCAAATTAAATTAGATAAAAGCTTTCAACTACAACAATTCTGGAGAAGACAAGTGTCATAACGTTATTGGTTGAAGATTTTTTTTTAAAAAAGCACCCCTTAGTAGAGAACGTTGTTGGTCCAAGCCCCCTGATTTTAACGGCCTAATACTAAAACCGTTAGTAGAAACATGGGTGTACAAGACTTATGTGTTGATTTACATCTAATTAAAAAATTACACCGGGTTTACACCAAATACTTAACTGGACGTTAAGTAACACGGTCAAGTTGAAGAATGCTCCCATTAAGTAAACTAATCGCCGGATCCACGTAAATGTGACGCGTTGGAAAAAGTTAAAAATCTTGAGACGTGCCCCATCACATTAATTTTTCTTTCTTCAAATTTTTTTCAAGGTTAGAATTTGAAGCCGGACAGAATTTGAAGCCGAGAAAAACCGGGATTAGAAATAGTTCTTACTACCATTGGTCGTGGTACTGAATCGAAAAGATAAAAAGGCTTTGAGAGTTTTACTTAGAGTTTGAGCAGAGGACATATCGATAAGAAATGCAGTGAAGAAGTTTAGTATACTGCCATTGATATTTAATGATGAACAGAGAGGATTCAAAGCTGTTTTTGTATTTGTGGATGATGTATGTGAATGGGTTTGTGTCACAATTGTGTTTTGCAGGAAAGGAGATGTATAAATGAGGTTAAAATTCAGTAGAAAACATATTTCCTTCACCATCAGAAACTGCACAGAAGGTGCTCGAGGAAATGCTTGAGCCACCAGATTTACACAGTTCAAGTTCAAGTTCAGTTCAGTTGCCAACTTTGCCGTGACAATGGATCTGGTGTTTGTTAAAGAGCTGAACTATTATTTCCCCTCCAAGGTTCCGACAACGACTAACTTAAGTCTCAGCTGATGTCAAACCAAGATGGAGATTTCAAGGATTGGAATTTCACTTTAAGAGGTTGGTGTTAGATAATGAAGTGGGGATGGATCAGTTGACTTGGGAGTGGTTTTACTGAGTTCTTGATTTGGGGTTCTAGCTCGGAGACAAAAAACCATGTTTTCTGGTGGTCGATTGTGTTTGGGTTCTAGCTTCGAACCCAAACACCAAAGGTACCAAAACGTAAGACCTAAACACTAATTTGCTCAAGTTTCAAAGGACAATACAACAACTAGATTTTGTCTTAGACTACTGGGGATGAGCGTGGTGTAGGCGATCAAATTAGTAAAATAAAAGGGATGTTTGTTGATGAGTACGGGAGGTGTGTAATTTCTTTTGATTTTTGATTATCTCTAGGGGGATTTTATCAGCTCCTTCAATATGCTATCTTTTCCCAGTTATTGCTTGTGTTATTAGACACTTGAAAGGTTAAAAGTTTATGATGAGGAACATTGTTAGAGTAATGCTCGATTTAACCCACAAGTTTTGCTATTTTAAGCTTGTTGTCAATGTTAGTTGATCAAAACTATATCTTGATTTCTAGTCAACTAAGTCAAGTCTCAGACTAGGTTAGAAATTTTTGTTGAATATTAGACATCACCCTTGAAGAATAAAGATTGACGAAGACATTTGGAGAACTTATGTATCATGTATGTGAAGATTGAAACCAATTTATTTTACTCACTATCTTACCATTCTATTATTGAGACTATGTCGTGTGATGTGTTGTAGAAGTGGTAAATAAGTGATTCGATTCTCTGAATTGTGAAGGATGATTTTTAGATTCAAACTTTAAAAATAAAACTAGAAAACTCGGACAAAGATGATATCAAGATAAAAATAACACCGAGGCTACGATTCCACTATTTACCAATTTTTATGTGATTCGATTTTAATCATTATTACAATTTTTGATTCAATGCAAATAATCATACATTTTTTTGCAGAAATTGATTAAATAGATTTTACCTCATAATTGTAGGAAAAAAAGCTTCATTCGTCGCCTCAACAATGGGTTCTAGCTCTTCATATTAATCACTTGCTCAAAATCTCTACATGATGACTTTTAGGACTCCCAACACCTTATTTATACACCACAGGGTCATTAAATCTCGAAGAAATCTCTTGTTTTTCTTTCTTTTTCTTTTGACCAAAGTCTCAGACTTTCCTTTTATTTTGGATTTTTATGCGTCTTTGAGCTGTTACGTCTCTCCCAATTGATATAGTATGATCACAGATTATCTATTTACCCGAAACTATACGTAACTTTGTTATTTAGAATCACAAAATCCCGTAATATTCCAAAACTTTCTCCAACTATGTTTACTTCAAACCAAATATCTAGCCCATTTTAATCGATCTAATCACCGCTGCTAACTCTGTTTAGCCCTAACTAGTCTATCCCGACCAAAATCCGGGCATGAATCTCTCCTGGACTTGTCTAAAAATCAGACCCAAAATCTATTCGTTACTGCAACAATTTCCCGTCAAATTCCATTTTTCAAAATGAAGAAGGAGGTGCCCATATATACTAGTTCTCAAGGTACCTTTATCACTTGGGGGATGTCCTTATCCAACCACTGGGTGCCTTCAGTAATCTTTCGAGTGCTTTAACACTTTTCCGAGCCGATTTTTCCATTTATTTCCCAAAAATATCTACACACACAAAACACCATAATAAGTACAAAAATGAGCACTATCAATATATAAAATCGAGACAAATCATACACAAAAATGTGTCTATCATCGTATGACTTCTAGTATATTTACAAAGAAGAAATTCGATTCAAGTTTGTCTTGTCAAAAATATCGAAATATGATTATATCAAAGATGTTCAACAATCCTTAACAATATTAAACAATTTATTGTCAGAGAATTAATTTGTGGATGAATAGAAATTACCATGCAAGTGATTTTATCATTTGGGAATGTTTCAAAAATCATAAGGGAGAAATTCAGAACTTCTGTTATTTCTGCTCAGGGCAGGTTGAAGAACCACTTCGAAAACCATAGATATTAGAGTTTTATAAATACAAGGAAGGTTGGCTAACCTGTTCGCAAACCGTAAGTTCAGATTGGGACAATTTACGAACCGTGGCGAACTTATGTTGGTATTAAAAGGTTAGCAGTTGGCGAACCCGGTTCACGAACTGTAACCATTTGAGTTCGGGAATCTTGCAGGGATGGCGAACCATGTTCACGAACCGTAACATCCTGAATCGTGAACAAACCTTACGGTTCACGAACCGTTTCACAACCGGTCCCAGAAGAATTTATCAAATGCTCAAAGACATTAAAAAAATGTTTAACATTGCTATGACTCTCTTAAACACGTCTAAGAATTCATTGATCCCTTAAACACTTATGTGTATGCATCATGATTATATTTTTAAGTGTTTTAATGAAGCTTATTGGTGTAAAAGGATAACAGTTGGAGAAACCGGTTCACAAATCGTGTCCATCTGAGTTCTCGAGTCGAGTAGGGTTGGCGAACCCGGTTCATGAACCATATCACCCAGACTCTTGAACTTGCCTAACGGTTCACGAACCGTTTCACCAACGGTCTTAGTAAATCTTTGCAGATGCTCAATTTTTTTTTTTTTAAAGATGTGTAATATTGCTATGACTTTCTAAGACATCATTGATCACTTAAAAACTTGTGTATGTGCATCATGATTAAATTCTTAAGTGTTTAAATGAACATCAAGTTAGTTTTAGTTCATAATGCATATTTTACAAAGAACGGTCATTATACATGGTTCCTTAACCGTACCACAGTGTATATTCTTCTAATGTGATTTCAAGACTAATTATCACATGCTTACTTGAAACCCTAATTAGAGTTTTATCTAAACAGAGAAAGTGTTTGCTTGATTCTCAAGTTATCTTAGCTTGAATGCTAAGCAACCCCCAGTCTTGAAAAACTATAAATAAAGATACTCTTTCAAATGGAAATTCAATCCCGACACTTTGTGTCCTACTTGATAGCTAGAGTCATCCTATATTGACCTAAGTTTCCTCTGAGAAACATGATTAGGCCTGCGACTAAAAGACTCCGCTTTTGGGATTCGTGAAGCCAGGTCTGACTATCTTTTATCTTCATAATTCATGTATCCTGATTTAATTTTCAGTTATCGAGGTTCTCGTAATCTCTTTCAGGCAAGATAGATAGTAATCGCAAAGTTCTTTTTGTCTCTGACTTTGTGACTCATGAAGATAGACATCTGAATACTATCTTTAATTGATAAGTTGAAGTTTATTCTTGAGAGGTGGTAAAGAATCCAGGCTTCTCATCTAAGTAAGTGTAAGTATTCCGGATTTGTGATATTTGCTAGCTTTGTTTATTGCAAACAGATTTCCAAACCTTGATCTTTGATATAAAGGGAAATCAAATAGGCTTATCTGTTACAGGTAGATTGGTTATTCACTTAGGTTGAATCAAATCGTAGGCTGTAAAGGATGTCATCTCAGGGAATCGATTGCGTAGAGCCTTGCGAGGTTCGAGAGGCGTAAGGAGCGCGACTGTAACTGAATCGCTTGGAAGGTGGATTTGATCGCAACTACGTTCCAGTCCTAAGTCTGATAGTAGGCTAGTATGTGTAGCGCCTTAATACAGTTTGGTGTTCAAAAATGGAGGAGGACCTAGGACTTTTCTGATATTACGGTTTCCTCATTAACAAAACTTCTGGTGTCTTGTATTTTTTTCCCTTTTCGCATTATATTGTTTATCTTTATAATAAGATTTAAACAAGTAGTACTTCTTTTTATCAATAATATATATATAATCTTCTTTCTCAAAAAGAAAAAAAAAAACAGTACATCCGTCGGTCAATGTTACTAAAATATTCGTGGTTTTACAAGAATAAAAGTAGGATTATTTAGCAACTAGGAAGGAAAGTGTCAACCAAACTATGAGTGAGTGCATAAGCTTCAGAGCTGCTAAATGAGAAAAGTAAAACTCTCCAAGGACTATTGATACATTAGTTAACGCTAATTTGAATTCACGAAGCGTATACAATACAACAATGCGATTAAAATTTTATACAGTCGACGAAATTCATGAAAGATCACAGGCCTAGGTGTACACTTTCAGTGTTGTAGATATTCAATTACTCATGTGTACATAAATCGCAAAGTCTAACAGTCTGTTTTTTTATTTTCAATGAAGTTGCAATATATTATCTGATGTCAAATGAAAGCTGAAAAAGAATCTGACATTAATCAAGGGCCGCTTTGTTCTTTCTTCCGCTCATGGGTTTCGGCAAACCATCAAATATTGGTCTAGTAATGGATGCTGCAGAAGATAGAGCCTGTAAATCACTCCACCCAGAAGTCGGCCATATGGAAGAAGATGGGCCGTTGCTCTCCTGATCTTGCAAGTTTGACGTGCTTGAGGACTTCTTGACTCCAACAAAACCATCAGAAATCAGAGAATCTCCAAGACCTATTGGAAAAGGGTTTAACCAACTCATATCAGTATCAATTGACATAAGATTTCTGCTCACAGATTTGGGCCTCAAAGCTAAACCCCTTCCAGTGACCGTTGAGAGCCCATTACTGCCGTTGTTTTCCTCCTTCAGCACTTTTTCAGGTGTCAACGAACTCAAATCAACTTCAGATTTCTGACGCCTTCGTACTGATTTCTCATTTGATTTATCAGCCTCACCACCATTCTTAGAACTTGCAGCTGCTAGAGCATTTAATGGATCACCGTTCTCAACCAAGCTTCCATTAACTAAGCTTCTCTGCTGGCTTGGAGACGTTTCAAATGTTAGCAAGGGTTTGGAGAGAATTTCATCTTGGTAGTAGCGGTGAACACTACCGGTTCTGTAATTTTCCATCTCTGTACCTTCTTCCAACAGTTTCTGTTTCGGTGATTTCAATCCGTAGTAGCCCTGTAAACTGCTCATAGCTGAAGAAACTCTTTGCTCGGTTTTTCTAAAACCAAGGGACTGAAGTGATTCCAATACATCACTGCGAGCTCGGATGGGCTTAATCTGTTCTGCCATGCTTTCTCTGCAACAAGTTCCAGCACGATAAGCCACTGGTCAACCGGCCTACCCATCCACTTCGGACTGACAATTCAATCCGAGGGAGAGATATCAGGAACTAATGACGATCTCTCTCTAAAATGAACTTTAAAATTAATCTAGCATATATAAACTTTAAAATTAATCTAGCATATATAGAATCAGCCAAGGATATTATTTCAGTGATCTGAAGAAGTTTAAGCTTTGGGAGCTTTTTGATAAAAGAGAGCTTGGAATTTGGTTATAACACCTAAGTAGTGAATTATATGGTCTAATATCACTGATCATTCCAGTGAAGGCATCCAACTTCCACCAACTATTCCAGTAATGACCAATTATGAATTCGTGAACTGAAGCGGGACTAGCAATAAATAACTATAAAAAAGGACAAATACGAAATAAAAACTAATCATAATTTTGTTTTATTAACAAATAGAATTTGAACAAAAAGCTGGCCTTCCACTTTAATGACATTAGTGACCCATCAGTCATCGCTATCCGTGTATCTATATACTCGACAATGGAAGAAGTATTACTGGTACGTATGGATATATAGATATCTGGAATTAGTGTCTATCAACTCAGCCAGCATATAATTCTCAACTTTCAATGCACCATTTCATTTGCATCCATGGAGACAGAATTACATAATGTTTCAATTATATAAATCCTTGACTAGCAATTCATAGTTGAATATGCAAAAGACAAAATCAACTGTGTCAATTATCCTCTGAGACAAGTCCTGATATTGGGAGGAAACAGAAACTTAAAGGAGCAAAGACCTGGGTAAACAAAGAAATATGTTTTGTGATCCCCGATACTTTCTCTACAACTGTTGTTTACTTGAGCACCAAAGCATGATTTTCATGCCCACAGGATTTCCTACTTACACAGCCAATGAGAAGAAGATGATAGGTATTGGCTTTGTATGTGGCAGCCATTTTATTGGACTTAAATCTAAACATAGTTTTCTCTCAGCACTTAAATCTTTCCTCTACAAAATTTTACTTCCTCCCAGTAGGAGGTATCCTCCAAGACTATGTATTCAATGAATCACCTTACTATGAGAGACCCACTAAAATGATATGGAAGTAGCCCCAACAGGTACAAAACCACACAGTAACTAAAATAAGTTGTGATTGCTTAGCATTGACATCAGATAGTGAACAATGTTTAATACAGCACGCACGGCGATCACTTCAAATAAACAAAAGGATGAATTAAGTAAGTTACCCCGCACTAGGCTGCCCATTCGACAGGCTTGCGGATGGGGGATGTCTTCCTGGTAATGGTATCTGAAGCGTCTTGAGAGCAAACATTTGGAGATCAGTTACCAACCCATTCATCCTCTTAACATCTGCAACCTAATAAAGTCACAACCAACGCATTTCAATCCCAAGTAGAAGCAAAACAGTCGCTCACGATATACAATTTGGATTTTACTGCTAATCTAATGTTCTCAACCTAATATGATTCAAGCTCGACTGCTTACGGAATTATGCATAAGATTCCACAAAGTTTGCCAAATTGTTACAAATAAAAGTAGGGAGTAGATAAAAGTTTGGATTGCATACCTCAACACCATATTTAATGGCGACACCAGCTAGAGTATCAAACTTGGATACATGATGCTCAATGTAATTAAGAGCTCCAACACCATTACTACCACCACAAGTACCACCAGCACTTGAAGATGAGGAGGAAGAAGAAGAATTAGCTGCAGAATAAATAGAGGACATCTTGAAATATGTCCTCTCTTTTCTCCACTCTCACTTGATGATGACCAACTTACTACATGAGACCTTCAATCAACAGATAATAATAATACCCAGATTGGAAATTTGATCAAAAATTACATAAAATTAAACAAACTATTAACGTTCCGAATTGAAATTAAGAATTCATCCCCAAAAATGGAAACCCTAGATTTCAAATTGAATAAAACAATGGGACTGTTGATCTTAAAAAACTATGTCCGATTTTACAGTGTCGGTGGTGGACTTCCGCCTAAAATCCAGGAAGCCGAAAGAAAAATTAGAAGAAGAAGAATAAGAAAAGAATGGTGTGAAGGAGAGTTGGTAATAGTTACTGTTTAGTTGATACCTTTGACTAGGTGGGTGATGCTGTGCTGTCACATGGATATCGGTAATGTGTCACTAATAACTGCTGCTTGCATCAGTTAAGGCTGTTTTTATTTTGTCCTTTTTCCATCATAACTTCTACTTCTTTTGTGCAAGTTTGTAATCCATTATTCCTGTCATTTTTAGCAGCGACCCTGAAACAATTAGGAACGACTAATAAGATAAAATAGGATCATCCAAAACTGAAATGAAGCCATCTTTTATTTCTGATTTTTCGAAATGGCAAATATATCCTTAATAATCGGTAGATAATACTACAATCGGTAGTTTCACAAAGGTTAATTTGGCTAATGCTAGGCAGTTAGAAAGCATAATCAAGGATTTTAGTACTTACTCAGGTCAATCAATTAATTTTGATAAATCATGTATTGCTTTTAACCCCAAACTTGATAATGCTGTCAAGGTCAGTATCACTGAGTTACTAAATATCAAAAAGATGGCCCTTAATGATAAGTACTTAGGGGTTCCACTACTTATCCAGAGAAATAAAGCTGAGAGCTTCTCTCATTTAGAGGAAAAATTTCATGGTAGACTAGCTACTTGGAAGGGTAAGTATGTTAACCAGCCAGCCAGAACTGTTATGACTCAATCTGTTTTAGGCTCATTAGCTTCCCATCATTTATCTATTTTTCCCATGCCTAGGAAAGTAACTGATAGGCTTGACAGTATTTCGATAAATTTCTGGTGGAATAAGAGTAAGGAAAAAAAAAAGGAGTTTATCTAAAAAAAATGGATGATGTTTCAAAACCTAAGGTGCTAGGAGGTTTGAACCTAAAAAACACAGCTGATATGAATATTGCTCTTCTTGCCAGGCTTGCTTGGAGAATGATACATGAACCTGATGCCCAATGGGTAAAAATTTTAGAACACAAATATTTTCACAATGCAAATCCTTTACATTGTGTTTATACTCATGGTTCTTTTATTTGGACAGGTATTTGTAAGGGTCTAGAAGTTTTAAGACATCACTGTTGTTGGGAATAGGGGATTGGAGAAATGTGACTATTTGGGATGATGTTTGGGTCCCTGATTTGAATCATAAGGTTGGTAATAGGTATAGATCCATTAATCTTAAGACTGTTGATCAACTGATTCTGCAGGAGGAAAAAACTTGGAACATTGATACTCTAAATATGTTGTTTGATAAGGATACTGTGGATAAAATTACTAAAATTAGAATTCCTAAGTCATGAACTGATAAGTTAAGATGGACACCAACTAAAAATGATTTTTTTACTGTTAAATCTGCTTATAGAGTGATTAATAATGCAAGTAATGATGCTGTTTATTGTGCTGCTCAGCTTAACTTTCCTTGGATAAGGTTTTGGAAGGCTACTTTGCCTCCAAAAATCTTACACTTTTTATGGAAATGTGTTCATAACTGTCTGCCTGTTAACGACAAATTAGCTAAACATGTGCAGAATGTTGATAGTTTATGTCCTCTATGTAAAACTGAATCTGAGACTGTTGATCACTTGTTTTTGAATTCTTCTGTGTCAAGAGATATATGGGTTGGCATAGAAAGCAATTATGCAGGAATAATAGGTAACATAAATCTAAAAACTTGGATTGCAAGTTGGTTCACTGGGCCAAATAATATGAATCAGTTGATTGTTTCTGCAGGTACAGTTCTATGGAACATATGGAAAACAAGGTGTTCAGTTGTGTTTGATAATACTAACTTGCAGGTGGCAAGTGTAGTGAATCTGATTCCAAAAGACCTAAATGAGTGGAATGAACACTTAAGAAAACAAGAGGCTCAAACTTCTCAAAGGACAGTTAGCAGAGTTGAACCCAGATGGACTATTCCTAGAATGGGTTTCCATAAAGTCAATTTTGATGCATCTTTTTTGAAAATTAATAAATCTATGGGCATAGGACTAATCATGGTTGATGTTGTGGGGAATGTCTCAGGGGCATGGAGTAAGAATGGAGTAGCTGCATATGAGGAGCAAGCTGAAGCATTGGCTGCTTATGAGGCAATCAAATGGGAAATGAGTTCCAATATTCAACATTTGCACTTGGAGGGAGATTCTCTAAATGTAGTGAAAGCAATAAAAGGTGCAATTGGCACTGCAGGGTGGACTAATAATGCCATCATTATAGATTGTTTAGATTTGCTCAAGTCTTTTGTTATTTGGGAGTGCACTCATGTGCCTAGGAACACAAATTCTGTTGCAGATACTTTGGCCAAGGATGGTAGAGTACTTAGTAGTGATCAATTTTGGGGCTCTGATTTTCCAATTTGGCTACATGAACTCATAAATGAGAAACTATGTATTTGAGATTAAAAATTTAGTAATGGATTTTTCTTTCCTATTAAAAAAATAAAAAAATAAAAAAAATTGTGTTACGAAAACCACAATCGGAGGTTTTTGGGGAAAGAATGCTACTGATTGGTGACGCTATAATCGGTAGGTTCTGTTGTAATCGGTGCTCAAATTCTATATATTTAGTTTTATGAAAACTTTTGGTTATTTAGTTTTTAATGGGAGAGAGTAGAAGAAGAAGAAGTGAGAGAAAACCATTTTTCTTATATCAACAACAAACATGGATGAGAATGATGAAGAAGGTGAAGTAGTTATGTTGAAGGTTCACTACCGTTTAGAGAAGACCATTTGGGGTTTTTGTTGAATGATCCAAACTGTTGTGGGGAGGAAACCCTAGACGACGATTTCATGGAAGAAAAAGAAGAATCACACGAGATCGAAGTTAATAATGAATCAAACATACATGTATTGTGTTAAGAAACTCTAATACCCATGTTGCGTGCATTTGTATGCGATTTTAAAGGGGAAAATTCAATTTCTGCATGAATTGAATGCCATGAACTACCCATAATTGGTAGATAATGGAGTACCGTATCTACCGATTATAAGTTACTGAGACATCAAATATCTACAATAGGTAGTTTCGTCTACGTAGAATACTTCCGATTATGAAAAAAACCCCAAATTGAAATTTTAATTTTTTCATGATCGGTAGTTTTGCAAATTTACGTTACTACCGATTCTCAAAGTCGCCCCAAATACAATTTTTCTCCAAAATTATAATAATTGATTTGTTTTATATTTTAAAATCGGTAGATTACAAACCTCCGATTTTGGTTGTCGCTCCAAATTCTAGCTACTTCCTCCAAAACTGAAAAATTTGTAATTCTTCAGATTTTGCAATTCAGTAGTTGATAAAATAATTTAACTGCCGATTTAAGCGTAACCGGGAGTTCGGAAAATAACACTGCCTCCGATTATTCACCTTTTTTTTGTCCACGAACCATAGAATTTTCCAACTATATAATCGGTAGTCTATATTAGTATTTGACTTCCGATTCTTAAGAAATCGGTAGAAAATTACCATCTAGTGCGTCCGATTATTATTTCCTAACTTGTTGTTTTCGTACGTAGGCTATTGTAGCGGTTGATAACGATTATTATTTGAGGCATGATACTTCCCTACACTATGCAAACGATTTGGTATACTCATGACTACTCTTTTATTTTCTTCAAATAATGTATGTTAAATGCTTATGCTTACGAGGTTTGTTTTGTTAGATGTGCATTTAGTCATTTGGAAGTAAGGCGGAAGTAAAAAAATGTCTTATTAACAAGGCAAAAGAGAAAATGTGTGTGGTAGTTCAATATCGTTACGTGAAGCCCATTCGATTTGAAATGATTTATGAGCGAGGTGGGAAGAAAAAGAGTCACGACGGAAAGAATCATAAGTATGTAAGGAAGTCGGAGAGGAGGAATTACCGAACCCATACAAAGAATATTGGATGCCCATTTAAGGTTGTCTTCTATAAGCCCGACGGTAGGGAAGGTAAAGAGTGGAAAATATTTAAAGTTGTTAATGGTTGTCACAACCACGATGATCCGGATACTCTTATTGGACATATAATGGTTGCAAAGTTAAAACCAAATGAAATGGAGATGGTGAGGTATATGCGGATTTGTAAAGCGAGTGCGATCTTAAGTAAAATTAAGGCAAACGACCCCAACAACTTGTCTTCTTTTTCTATAATTCAGTCGGCCCTAACTACGATCAAAAGGACGGAATGGGATGGTAAAACAGTCATACAACAATCAGAGTGGTTAGCGGAGTTACACGACTACACGTTGAGAACGGAAGAAAATGATGGTAAAGTAGTACGTATTTTATTGGCACATCCCTAAATGATCCAATTGGCTCAATGCTTTCATTAAATTTTGTTGATAGATGCTACATATAAGACAAACAAATATAACATGCTGTTGTTAAACATTTCTTTCCACACTTCGGACAAACATGTTTACGATTGCATGGGGTTTAATGGATCATGAGAACAATGTTGGTTTCATTTGGATGTTGGAGACACTGAGTTCCATTTATAACAGTGATAGGTGTAGAATACACCGTATTTACTAGCTAGTAGTTTATGCTTTCTTTGCTATTTTTCTTGTAAAATATGTATTTTACGTGTGTTTTTGAGTTATTAGGTACTCTGGAGTCGCACGGGGGAAAAGAAGAAGAAATCACAAAATTTGAGCAAAAAGGGAAAATCTGTCATTTCAAGGGAGAACACTATCTGGAGCCCAGTCAATGTTAAGGGGCAACTCTTTTGGAGGAACACTAAAGCCAGACCAGCTGAGGATAAGGGGGTTCCATCTGGGTGGCCCTTATCTAAACTATTGGGTGTCGTAATTCGTTGGGCGTCCTAATCTGTTGGGCGTTTTAATCCTGCCCAAAATTCATTACCTAAACCTAAAATTGAGTTATCTCAATCATTTTGCATCTGAAAGAAAGAAGAGAAGAGAGGTGAGAAAGCAGCCACTGTTGTTGTTGTTCCAGCGAGAAGAGCTGAGAGTTATAATCATCCTGATGCTGCTTAGAACATGAAAAGAAGGACTTGATGATTAAATCGAGAGTTTTAGAAGCTAGGGTTTGAGAAGAGACAAAGGGGATCGATTCATGGAGAAGGGTTAAGAGACAGAGTTGTTGCTGTGATGGATATCGATATAACTGGTTAGGGTTTGATGATTCAAGTCGAGAAGATGGGTCTGTTGGTGTTCGAAATTGTGAGATTGTTGAT
The DNA here is from genome assembly GCA_023529315.1 of Papaver bracteatum. Taxonomy (NCBI): domain Eukaryota; kingdom Viridiplantae; phylum Streptophyta; class Magnoliopsida; order Ranunculales; family Papaveraceae; genus Papaver; species Papaver bracteatum. Next base: position 3,871,807 of record JAJJWX010000811.1, on the reverse strand, counting down.
GGTGAGATGTTGGTGGATGAAATTGATGATACTGTGTGGTTGAGAAGAAATATGAAAGAAATTTATGCTTCTGTCATACTTCATGGATTATTCTCATGGGTATGTGGTTGTATTCGGAGGTTTTGAGCAGAATTACAAAACGAGTTCATGGGTTTCGATCTGAAGCTGCCGCTGTTAATATGGGTCAGTGACACTGAACGGAGGAGATTAAAGTGAATGTTGAAAGATTCAATATGGGTTTGTATGGCTGCTGCTTTTGAGCAGGTGAAACTGTAGAGAATAGAGATGCTGATAAAGGATGGATTGGTTCATGGGTGTGGTCTGCAATTCTGTTTCTGTTGATAAATTGAGAAGCAGCTGTTGGTGGTTGCTCAGTTGAGTTACAAATCGAGAGCATGAATTTGGTGGCGATTTGGTACAAAGAGCTAATGGGGAAGTTCAGTAGCTGCTGTTGGTATGAATATGGGTCTGAGAAGTTGTTGCTGCTATTGAATCGGAGAAGGAATTGATTTACAGGGGAGCTTGAATGGGTTGTGGAAGAATGCTTAGATGTATGTCTTAGGATTTCTTAACAGGTGAAGAAATGAATGGCCTGAAACAACGGCCGGAATGTCCTGTAAACAAACGAAACTCGGCCGGTTTTCCATTCCGGCGAGTTGACTCAGTACCGGCGATGACCGTTTTAGACGAGTTCGATGACCGATCCAGCTATAGACCCAGCTCAGCGACTCAGCTAATTCAGCACTGACTAAGAAAGCTAACTCGACTAACTTACCTCTTCCTTGACTAGCTGACTGACGGTTGACCTGTTTGTCCTTTAGTCCTAACGGTGGACTGACGGAATATTCCCTCAACGGGCAGAGAATCTCAGGTGGCCGGAGGTGACGGATTCCGGCTGATTTTCGGCCAAAAACCCAGTTTTTCGGCGAGCAAAAAATACATAATTTCGGGTGGACTTCTCTCATGTGTGTGAAGACTTAGAATTGGGAATTGGATGAAAACGTGGAAGTTTTGGAGAATTGGACTAGAAATTAGAATATAGCTCAAATTGGGAAAGTGGTGTTCTTATGGAATGTGGATTCTTTTCCTACAAAGATATGGAGAGTATTGAAGCCTATAAATAAAGGATTTCTCTACAACTTTTACACACATCTACTTTGGAGAAGGAGTTAAAGTGCACAAGGATTGGAGGAAGGAGCAACCATCATCTTTTCAATAAGTTTTTCTTTCTTCCTTAATTATTATTATTATTGTGTGAACTCCAAACTATGAGTAGCTAATTTTCTTATTGATTGAGGATGAATTCCTAGTTCTTAATATATGATTTGAGTTTTGTTTCAATTCTACTTTGAAGTTTTTCATACAATTATCGTTTGTTTTTACTAATATTAATGTTTATGATTGATTGATAGGTTATTTGGAGTGCACGCTAAATTGATTTGTTAATTTAATCTAAAGCTAGTGAAAGTTAGGGAATACGTAATAGTTTCTTGACTCTTTACACAAGTAGAATACACAAGACCTTGCAGAGGGATTCCGTGGAGCAATTATGTGTGAAAACAACGCTAGAAAGTGGACCAAGCGAACCGAGTCTAACTACTAGTACTAAACCTAAGTTCATAAATCTTAATGCGTTCGGGGAATTACATCTTGTAAGTGAACCTCAAGGTGGTTCTTTTGAATAGAATCTGATAACTAAGAGAACCTGTTACCTAGTGAAATACGGAATTTTGGGGTTAGCTAAGCGAACCTGCTATCCTACGGTTGGTGATAATCTATGACTAATAAAAAGTGGAAAAGAACATAACTTTAATCATTGTTTTGCAGCGAAGAAGGATTCCTTGATCTATTCTCTCTTATTGAATTCAACTTACACTTTTAATTACTTTGTTTATTTCTTTTACTTTATAAATTCTAGAACCAATACCCCCCTTTTGTGAAAATTTTACAACTAATAATCTCTTTCTCCTCGTGGGATTGATCTTGACTGCCCTATATTACTTGTTAATTAAGTAGTAAAATATTAATTAATTTGTTGTGGTTACGACACACATCAAACAGCGATAATTTTCCAAGGGTTATTGTAACAGATAATGATCAAGCCTTAATGAATGCAATAGAGGTAGTGTTTCCGGAAGACCAAAACTTGCAATGTACGTGGCACATTCAATGCAACCTCAAATCCAATTGTCATTATCATTTCCAAGATAAAAAACCAAGGAAGGGTACCAAGAGGTCGAAGGAAAAGGATGAGCCATTAGTAAATTGACCGTGAAAGAACGGGAGGAAGAGAAAAGGTTATTTGAATAAAAGTGGAAGGAGGATGAAATAATTTGGAAAATGTTCATGAAAGCATGGGACAAGATCATTTGGCCGATGACCGAGGAAATTTATGAAGATAACTTGAAGAAATTGAAGGATGAATATGGTACGAACTACCCAAAACCCGTTGAGTACTGAAAAAAACAATGGTTGGCACCGTATAAGGGGAGGTTTTTGTTTGTATGGACATGTGAATATCGTAACTTCAAGAACTAGGCGACAAACATTGTGGAGAGGTCTCATGCCGATTCAAGAAAATACTACTCGGTAGTCAAAATGGAGTTGTGTCGATCCAAGAAGCAATCCATGAATACACCAATCGTGATCTCATAAATATTAGGGTTGTATGCAATTTAGTGCACATAAATTCCCTATGGAACATAATAAAGAAAGATTGCTTCTAAGGGGCATTGTTCATAAATTTTCAAGATGAGCAATAAATCACATGATGAAACAATTGAAGTTTTATAGAGATTACGATAACAAGAATACGATTTGTGTTTGCAAGGATATGATAGGTATTGGACTCCCTTGTCGTCATAAATTGGGTAGGTATGTTAAAGTGATTGACATCAATGATATTCATCCATTTTAGAAGTAATTAAATTTCACTCCAAGCACCCCTGTAGTTGATGGTCCGTCGTTCTTGGAGTCGGAATTGTGTGCACGAATAGCCGAGCGTCACGTTACATCAAATGGCGCCAAAAAGCAAATATTGATGCACCATTTGGAGGATGCCCTTCACCCTTGTTTAAGGGTGGTTGATGAACCTATTAATCAAAATGGTACGGGTAGGCCGAGCACCCAAGTGTCGAGGACCATCGAAATAAAAGAGTTGAAGTAGTATTTATCTAAAAAAATAGACCCTTATAGGCAACCACGATGATCCGTATACGGAAGCCGAATTTGAAGATGAGGCGGAACCTTAGAAAAGAGGTCGTCCAAGAAAGGATCAAAGTGGACCAACTGCACGACAAGTGATACCAAAGGTCTCTACGGAGCCTTCTCAAGTAAGTCAAGCCAAGGTGGTCGAAGAAGTTGTGTTGGTGGAGACTCAAACTAGCTTAGAAGTCGTTGAAAAAATGGGCGCCTCGTAACGAACCGAACCAATGGAAATTGTGACTATAAAAGAGAAGTATGGTACTCTTTGTTGCCCTAGGGATCTTCATGGAAGACCAAATCGAACCACGTATACAATTATCGAAGATTATTTGAAACAACTCCCTCTACTCATTGCTCCATTTATTTTGTCCACTAACGAGGTTAATATGGATGGCAATTGTGGGTTTCACGTCGCTACGGAATAAATGGGTCACTTTAGAGAGGTGGTTATCAAAGATGTAACCCAATGCCAATATTTAAGAAATAAGATGGCGGTACAACTAATAAAGGACATGGATTTCTATATGGAGATGATGAGGCGAGGAGATAAACAATCAGGAATTTTCGATAATTGTTTCAGATAATCATGTTGATGTGCATAATAAGGAAATCCTTAGAATGAGAAAATCTTATGAAAATCTCATTGATAGAATTAAGAGAGATTTATCTATCTCTGAAAATTCTCATATCAGTATAGTTTCTCCTAACGATCATATCACTAGATCAAGGAAGAATCATCTTCTTGGGAGAAAATATTTTGGGCAGAAATTCCCAAAGAGAAATATTGGCTATGTTTCTAATACTCGATGTAAGCTGGAAAAAGCTTACTCTGATACAACCTAGTTGTATGGAGATTGTGCAAACCCATCTTGTTTGTTCTCTTTGGTGGATGAGAAAGGCACATAATAATCAAGAGCACATGTTCATGATTAACTCCAATTTTTGGTAATAAGATATATTTAAATAATATCTTCCTTTCAATAAAAAAAGAAGGTTGGAAAGACACTTATGTATTTTCGGAAATTACTTCTGAATCGAATATTTTCTTATCAATATAAGAAATATCTTCTCCTAGGAATATGAACTTCCCTGGTAAGTCTTGTCAGTTAAACATGTCTCCTATAACTCGTAGTGATACAAGGAGTAATAAAAGGGAAGATCGAAAGGTTAGAAACTGTCAAGGTTTCGTCTCAAAACAAAGAATCAGGAAGATTATCTCGAGAATCGTGTTTGATCATAACTTTGATAGATCTCAAGAAGAGTCATGTCTTTTTGCGGTTGATGATTCATATTTTACCAAGTGGTTTCCCACAGATGGTATGTGTGATGTTATGCATGGGTTTGAAGAACTCATAGGAAATATTTTTTCTTTGGTTCAAGATCGAGATGAACTAAAAGATAAAATAGTAGAGGCAAAAGGTGAGCTTGCTGACTTGAAGATTCATATTGAAGATCTTGGTAAATAGAAAGTGGTTGCAGACAAGTCTCTTGAGACACGCTTCAAAAGTTTGAACACTGAAGAAACCTCAGTGAACAATAAGAGCACCACTAGAGATTAAGTTATCTGCTGTAATACTTAATCCAGGAGAATAGACATCGGTTTTTGATTTCTTTCAACAGTTGTGTAGTGTCTATTTTGAATAAAACTATCTTGTTTATTTATGAATAAAATTATTAGTTTATAATTTTTCTTGTGATAGTTTTTAATTACATAGGCGGTGCTTGAATGCTTTATATTATTGTTATGTATGTTATGGGATGTTTGATTTCGGTTTTCATGACCTTGATATTCGATTTCATGTGGTGTGAACCCTTATGGTCTGGGTGACTTTTTGATTTAGCGGGATTGAGTTTTATCCCATGTTGGTAGTGAAAATGCGGGGTCTAACAACCACACCCAACAATTCATTTGGCAATCTGAGAGGACTTACTCCAATACACTTTCTAGAGAATCAACTAGACAGCCAGACTCAATCTAGAATAAAGTATATCAAAGAGTTTAATATCCCTAACTTGTAATTCAATCTGCAATCAAAAAATAAAAATATGCGAGCCTGATTGAATATAAGAGGAGTTACTTGAACGGTACCAAAGACCAATGTTCAAGTGTCAATCAATGTAAATCAACCAAAGGTTGGATATTCTAATTGATCGATCTTAACGCATAATATGTGATATTTCAATTATATAACAAAATATAATGAGGAAAATAAATAACACAGACACCATAATTTTGTTAACGAGGAAACCGCAAATGAAGAAAAACCCCGGGACCTAGTCCAGATTGAACACAACACTGTATTAAGCCACTACAGACACTATCCTACTACCAATTAACTTCGGACTGGACTGTAATTAAACCCTAATCAATCTCATACTGATTCAAGGTATAGTTGCACTCCTTACATCTCTGATCCCAGCAGAATACTACGCACTTGATTCCATTAGCTGATCTCACCCACAACTAAGAGTTGCTACGACCCAAAGTCGAAGACTTGATATACAAATTTGTCTCACACAAAAAAGTCTATAAGATTGAATAAATCTGTCTCCCACAGAAATACCCAAGAGTTTTTGTTCCGTATTTTTATAAATCAAGGTGAACAGGAACCAATTGATAAACCAGACTTATATTCCCGAAGAACATCCTTGTATTATCAATCGCCTCACAATAAACTTAATCGACTAGCAAAACAAGTTATTATGGAATCGCAAACGATGAGACGAAGTTTGTTTGTGATTACTTTTCTATCTTGCCTATCGGAGATATAAAATCTCGAGACAATTATTTCAATTGCACTCAACACGATAAAAAAAGGAAGATCAGGTCACGCAACTACAAGATAATAGTTGGGTCTGGCTTCACAATCCCAATGAAGTCTTGAAGTCGTTAACCTACATGGTCCCGATAAGAAACCTAAGGTTGAAGGAGAATCGACTCTAGTTATGTAACTAGTAGCACATAGGAGGTGTGGGGATTAGTCTTCCCAGTTTCTAGAGTTCTCCTTTATATAGTTTTCAAATCAGGGTTTGCAATCCAAGTTATTTTGGTAACAAAGCATTCAATAATTACCGTTAGATGAAAAACCTGATTCAACCAAGCTAATATCTTTCAATCGTTAGATCAAACTTATCTTGTTACACACAAATGAAATGTACCCTCATTTAGGTTTGTGTAGCCATACCTAAACGTGTACACCATGTTGGTTCACAAATAGTTAACCGAGGTTAGCCATATGATTACTCTCATATCAACCTTATTCATCTTAACCATAACTAGCTCAAATGACTCAAAGGAAACTAGTTAAAGAGTTGTTCAATTATTTAGAGAACACAATTGAAATAAAATCGGTTTGATTCTCTTGAATCAATTATGGACATTATAGACACGGTTTGCAAAGATTGCATTCCTTATGATTTAAATGTTTAAGTCCATGAATTGGCCGACTTGACAAAATAACCAGCTTAAGTATGTGTACGGGTATGCGTACTTAAGCAACCAGATTTGAGTTTGGTAAGTTTCTAAACTCAGCAGAAATTTTCGGTTCGAAAACTTCCGCCAGTATGCGTACGGGTACGCATACTTAAGGTGACTAGTTAAGAGTTTGTCAAAACCAAACTCAGCAGAAATTCTCGGTTCGAAAACTTCCGCCAGTATGCGTACGGGTACGCATACTTAACTTGTCTCCTTCACCAATTTCATATACACACATATGCATACTCTTGGCTCCCGGTTTATGGATTTATACACTAATGTGCGAACACACTATATATGCTTATATCCAAAGATGGTTACATTACCAACTCTATATTTCAATCATTGAACCATTCTTCTATAATGACAATAGCCGTTTTCACACACTATTAGCATCAAAGCAATTTTCAAGATATTGAAATAATCATTATCGAAACATTTCAAGCCTACATCAAATGATTGTATCACACAAACCATGTAAGATGTTAGTCGGCTATTTTCTCATGATATAAGATGAACTTGGTCGAAGCGAAAGCTTACCAAGACATATTTCGAGAAATAAGTAAGCGAGATATACTCAGCTCGAAATCTCAAATATGTATATAGAAAACTATATCGTAACACGACTTATGTCTCAATATCTCCCCCCTTTTAATAGCAACAAGGGATTACAAAACTTAAGTAAATATAATTGTTGGATCTCCGAACTTTAAAATTCCACCGTTAGATTTCACAAATAAAATTCCGTTCTAACTATTGCTATCGTCCGTTAGATGATTAGACTTTCTCTTCCTTATCAGCCGTTAGATTTTAAAGAAGTGGTATAAAGAATGTTTACAGGGACATAAAAGTAAATACGCTTTTTATATATTTAAAAATCTCATATCTTTTAAACTACATGTCGGATTTTTGTAAATTTTATATATTTGGAAAGCCCTTTAAATTATCTACGCAATGAGCACAAATAATGATATCAAATTATTTTTTTCAATTTTTTTTATATGTCTCCTGGTCGGTCATCAGCCGGTCAAATATAATTTCACTTTCTTACTTCCTAAAATAAAAATAGTATGCGATAAGAAAGAGTTCGTATCCACGGAGAGGGTTTTGTTGTTATAAAAAATTTCAGTTTCTTAGTAACCAAAGGGGGTGGGGGTTTGATTTATCAAAGCAATAAAAATGAATTGAAAGCAAAGTAGTAATAAAAATAATCAATAAGGAGAAAATATTGGTCACGGGATAGTTTCATTCACAAACTCGAATTCTCAACAATGACTAGAATTGAAATTTTAATCTCTCATTTACTAAAAGTCCTAAGATACCTTGATCGCATGAGTATCCCGTTAATTCCCTTATTTCATCACAACCACATTAAAAAATGCATATGTGAATTCTTCCTAGAAAGCAACCTAAAGTGTAAAAGCACAATTAGATTTAACTCCCTAAAAGCAATGAGTTCTATGGAATAAGACTAATCAAGGCAACCAAAATGTGTAAAAGCACTAATTCGATTTAACCCAAGTTATGATTCATATGTGACTAGTAGGATATATCACTACAAGCACTACCCACATTTATGCTACTTAGAATCAGGGATAAACAACGTTTTCGTATTGAAAACCCTAATATAGCTCTAGATATGAAAGAAAATCGGATTGATTCCGGACTCAACTAAATAAACAATCAAATCATAAAACAAAATAAACCATGAATCATAAACAATAAAGTGTTGAGACAAAACTACATCATTGAATCAAATATCTGAATCAAATATCATTTGTGAAATCCACTTTATCCCATAATCAATAATATGAAGTTTAGCTACTCATAGTATTTCGATTCAACATAATTATTATCAAAAATAAAATGATGAACATGAAAAATAAACGAAAGCAAACCCTAGTAGAATCGCTCTCCTCCAAACTCCAGTAGAAAAATACGTGTCCCCTCCTCCAAAAGAATGTAAACTTTTTCTTTTTATAGCTTCCCAACTTCCCAAATTAGGTCTTCAAAGCCCAAGGTCCAATAACTAGAAGTCCACCGAGCTCATGTGTGAAATACCCATGTGAGAATATGACCCAAAAAATAGTCTCCAGGAAACTGTGTTTTTGGCCGGAAAGTAGCTCAGGTGACCGGCAAAGTCCACCCGGTCACCTGAGTCAACCAGGTCAAACCGTTGAGTCAACTGAGCCAATGGAGAGTCAGTCAACTCATTGAACTGAGTTATCTTGGCATGAGATTGCATAGGCCTGAGCTATGCACTGCACAATCATTGTGCTTCCAGCCATGATGGCTGTGCAATGCCACTCCCAAACCTGCAACTTCAATCACCACTTCACACCTTGACTGCAACCTGTAACTGCAATGCCTTTCACACAAATTCCACTGCAATTTCATCACCTGTAGAAACCCATTTCACAACAGAACCCATTAGCATCTGTTTCACAATTACCAGCTCCTCAAACTGCCATCAATTCCATACTCAGTTCAGAGCATTCAACCCATTTATGTAGAGCCACTACTCATTCAACTGAATCACTGCCTGTAACTCCAATTCCACCACTTCCTTGCATTACACGACTGCAACTCCAATGTTTTGAGCTCAGCTTTCAGATCCATTGCATCAATTCAGTCCCTTGAGCATCGCCTTCATGCCATACTCTTCCACCTGCAATCACCACCATGAGCAATAACAGCATCAGAAACCACTATTACTTCCCATTCTTTTATGCTTCTCTAATCTGTAGACCTCAATGCCACCATTCCATTGCAGCATCACCAACTGCAACTCATACGCCAACTGTTGCACACAAATCCATCATCTCCTTTAACAACACATTCTCCCTGCAAGTGCCAGAAACCTCATTCTTCTCAGCTCATTATCTTCTCTCAGTTCCAGCACTATCCCCAAATCATTAGCCAAATCAGCTCACAAGTTGAGTTGTAACCAAACCTCACATGCAGCTTCAATCACCTTCATTCTTTGCATCTCAGCATCACTATCTCAATCATTGCTACATTACCACCAAGACCATTATCGAATAGCACACACAACATCTTGAGACAAACCCATTACAGAACCTAGTTCGGGAAGCACTCAAACATCACCAATTTCTTCATTTCTCGTCCACCAGATTCAAAATCATCCACTTGCTCTCCTAGCTACAGCAGCTGCAACACTCACTGAACTGCATCTTTATTCCAGCTTCTCATCACACATTGCAATATTGAGTTCTAATCTCAGCTGCATACTGACACAACTGCATCACTTGCTAATCTCCAAACTCAGTTCATTCGTTCCATGAGCCATCAAACCCTGACAACCTTGGAGCTATAGATGTAGCCCTGCTCTTCTCCGTCTTGACTTCATAACCTCTCCCAATCTTCTGAACAAAACTCCAAGACCCATGGTAATAGAGACCACTACCAACATCAGCTGCTCATGCCATTCTCACAAGCCAACCTCAATTTCTTGAATTCAACCATTCAATCTCCGCTGTTTGCTTCCGGCTGTAAAACATCAACACCCATATGTATAATACTGCCACTGCTGCAACAACAGACACAATTCAACCCATAATCTCAAATCCACCACCAGAACCACAACCCTAGATTAAAATTTCGAATCACCAACTGCAACAGCAACTCCATCTCTCAATTCACAGATTCAAGAGCACCATTATCTCTTCCCCATCTGAACTTGCATGCAACACCAACACAAAACCCTAACCTCAAGTTCTGTGAAAATACTAATTCAAATCAGATTGAATTGAACCTAAGTAACACAGTTCTTCGATTTCAAGTTCAACATCAACCCTAGTTCAAACAGCAACATCCATAGAGACCCATCGATTTCATCCTGTTGAGCTTCGATTTCATAACAGGTTCAAGACCTAATCTTATATCAGATGCAATTCTTCGTTTTGGATTCAAAGATAATTCCTAGCAAACCCATTTCAGTTCTATTACCAATTCTTTCTTCTCTATTTGATTTCTATGATTCACTTGAGCAGCAGCCGCCATCAGACAGGGACGACATAGGGGAAGAAAAACTAATGATTTTCTTCTCTAAAATTTAGGTGTTTTTGTAGGAATTTGGATATGCACACCCAGCTGATAGGATAAGGGGTACTCGCTCATACAAGGCTTGTCGGTTTCAGGGAACCGATTTCCTATTCGCTTCTTTGCTCAACTGTCAGTTTTAGGCAACTGACAATTCATTCTTCCTCTCCTCCTTGCGCATGTTAGCCCGCTCCAAATATAGCTCCCATGAACGCTTTCTCCTTCTTTCGAGTTCCTCCGCTAACAACAACCGTCCCTTATTTCTCATATTCACTTATACTCTTCAATGAGAGTCATCACTAAAGTTGTCGTGCTTTTCAGACTGAAATGAAGAAATAAAAGGAAATTGTGAAAAATAGTTAGTCTCCAATAGCGGTTGCACATGAGATGAGGCTTTTGCACTGTTTCTTCCTCTTTTGTTCCAAATGACTCCAAAGTACCTAAATACTCAAAAACAAAACATAAGATACATAATTTACAAGAAAACTAACAGAGAAAGCATAAACACTAGATATAAAATTAGGTGTTTTACAACACCTATCAGATTCCCCCACACTTAGACTTTGCTAGTCCTCGAGCAAATGAAACAAAAATAATTAAGAAGCATACAGACAACTCCGTCTCGTCGAGTCTACGGTTACTCTAAGCATAAATAACAAGCCTTTGAACCCCTAGGTGTCCCTAGAGGACGAGTTTTAGTCTCGTGAAGGTTTACAAGAGGTCTGCCTACAAAACCTATATTTCCAACTCCGTCTATTTGTGACAAATCAATGAACGAATCCAAAATGATTACAAGAGGAGGTACCTTGCGAAAATTCAGTTCATATTTAAGTAAATAAAGCTTTAATGAGATAGTCGAACAAACCACAATACTCGGAAACTAACAAACCACAATCACAATGAAAAGATTAAGAAGATGGATATAGATTTAGATGTTGGCGAATGTTGACAAGTGATCGATGTTTCCCATATCTGTCTGAAGGTCACAGCCAAGATGAACCTATGCATCCTATTGGATTGAGCTACTGGTCAATTCTAGTGTCAACACACTGGAATATATAAGGGAACCAGTGGTCAACAAACTTATTTCTACATCAACTCACTGGCATATACAAGGGAACCAGGAGTGACTTTATTCACAAATATAATACTTTCTTTCTTTTTCTTTTTCACTTTTTTTTTAGACGGCATGATTAGATCTTTTGGATCCAAGCGCATGCTTCTTGTCAGCAAGTACATGATAGTTGCCTTGGATCCTTCATTCCACGCTTGTTTAGGCGACGAAGACAGGGACAACGTTTCACACATACTGCTATTCCCAAGTGTCATTTTTATTCCGTTTGGTCTAATTGGTCGTTTTTTTTTTATTTAGCAACTCAATCACTCTATTTCATCCTAGCAGTAATAACAACTCAATTTTTAGTGACCCACCAAAGGACTAGAGAACAATATATAAATATGGAAAAATAAAATTAGAACATGATATGGTGATATTCCGAGATATGGTAACAACTATCATTTTATTTGTGATTTCTGAGCTATGTTCGTCCCTTTTAGTTAATTGGTTCCTCAACTCCTGCAATCAAAATGGTTCCATCCACTAATGGTGTCATCCTAAAGGCACAAGTTTCTAGATTTCGGAGTTCAAAAAGCACAAATTTTTTCTTGGTTTTATTATTTTTCTGATTTTATTTATTTATATTTTTTACTAAAAGGCATAAAACAAACTAAAACAAACTATACAAACATATAAATCCCCCCCCCCCCCCCCCCACACACTTAAACTTTACATTGTCCTCAATGTAAAATTGAATCATCCAAAGAAAGTTCAAGGTGGGAAATTCCGCAAAAGATATGCAAAAACAAAGAAAATCAAGATAAAATGCTTAAAGAATAAAAAGATAAAGGTAAAGATACAAAACCGGTGGGTTGCCTCCCACTTAGCGCTTGGTTTAAAGTCGTCAGCCCGACTTGCTCCTTGCTTTCTATGACTTATCCAGAGGGAGTGCATCCACAAAATTTGCTCCTTCCACCACTTCAGAAGTGAAATTCTCATAATATGGTTTCAATCGGTGCCCATTAACTTTAAGTTCCTTGCCTGTAGCTATGCTACGAATTTCTACTGCACCATGAGAAAACACATTAGTAACAATAAAAGGTCCGATCCAACGTGACCTTAATTCACCTGGAAATAAATGCAAGCGAGTATTAAACAAAAGCACTTTCTGCCTAACACAAAATTGTTTTCTAGAAATCATAGTATCATGAAAAGCCTTCGTTTTTTCCTTGTAAATGCGTGAGCTTTCAAATGCATCATTGCGAAGCTCCTCTAGCTCTTGGAGTTTTAACTTCCTTTGCTTTCCAGCCCCATCCATCTCCATATTGCATTGCTTAATCGTCCAAAACGCCTTATGCTCAATCTCCACGGGTAAATGACAAGGTTTACCATACACAAGCCTAAAGGGAGACATCCCAATAGGTGTCTTGTATGCGGTTCTATAAGCCCACAAAGCATCATTTAGCCGCATGCTCCAATCTTTCCTTGTTGGATTCACCGTCTTCTCTAGAATGGATTTCACCTCCCGGTTGGAAACCTCGGCTTGCCCATTAGTTTGAGGATGATAAGGAGTTGCAATCTTGTGTGACACATTGTACTTCTTCAACAAGATTTGCAAAATCCTGTTTTTGAAGTGAGAACCCCCATCGCTAATTATGGCTCTTGGAATTCCAAACCTTGCAAAAATGTTAGCTTGCACAAAATCTGAAACAACCTTGGAATCATTAGTTGGGGTGGCTTTAGCTTCCACCCATTTAGAGACATAATCAACAGTAAGTAAGATGTAATAATTCCCATGAGAGTTGACAAAAGGACCCATAAAATCAATACCCCATACATCAAAAACTTCAATAAATTGAATAAAGGTTTGTGGCATTTGATTTCGGGCACCTAGATTGCCTGTTCTTTGGCACCTATCACAAGTTGTGCAAAATATATGTGCATCCTTAAACAAGGTTGGCTAATAGAAACCGCTTTCAAGTACCTTGTGAGCGGTTCTTTTACTTCCAAAATGTCCTCCGCAAGCATAAGAGTGACAAAATGACAAGATAGAATTAAACTCGGATTCGGGAACGCACCTTCTTACTACTTGGTCGCTGCCATGTTTCCATAAGTATGGATCATCCCATATATATTGGTTTCCTATCCTCTTAAGTTTATCCCTCTCAGCACGAGACAAGTTCCTTGGGATTTCTTTAGTTACCAAGTAATTCACAATATCTGCATACCATGGTTCTCCAACGGCAATTGAGAATAATTTCTCATCCGGGAAACTTTCACGCAATGGGATAGCTTCCTTGTCCACAGCAAGACGGCTCAAGTGATCCGCAACGGTGTTCTCAATTCCTTTGTTATCTTTGATTTCAATATCAAACTCTTGTAAGAGTAGAATCCATCGTATGACCCTCAGTTTCGCTTCTTTCTTCATTAGCAAGTACCTAAGAGCTGCATGGTCAGAATAAACAACAACTTTTGTACCAATTAGATAAGAGCGAAATTTCTCCAATGCAAATAAAATAGCTAGAAACTCTTTTTCAGTGGTTGTGTAGTTTTGTTGAGCTTCATTTAACGTTCTAGAAGCATAATAAATGGCATGAGGTATCTTCCCCACACGCTGCCCAAGCACCGCACCAACCGCGTAGTCACTAGCATCACACATTAGCTCAAAAGGCTTGCTCCAATCCGGTGGTTTAATGATAAGGGCTGAAATCAAAAGTTCTTTCAAATGATTGAATGCCACCATACACTTTTCATCAAAGTTAAAAACCACATCTTTTTGCAATAAGTTGCAAAGTGGTGATGCTATCTTGGAAAAATCCTTGATAAATCTACGATAGAAACCTGCATGACCAAGAAAAGAGCGTATTTCCGTCACCGTAGTGGGAGGGGTTAGAGCACGAATAAGGTCTATCTTAGATTTATCAACCTCCAAGCTTAGAAGATATTATATGGCCTAAAACTATTCCATGAGTTACCATGAAATGACACTTCTCCCAATTAAGCACAAGGTTTGTTTTAACACATCGTTCAAGGATTAAAGATAAGTTGTTCAAACAAAGGTCAAATGAATCACCAAAGACACTAAAGTCATCCATAAACACTTCAATGATGTTTTCAACATACTCGGAAAAGATACTTACCATACACCTTTGAAAGGTAGCTGGAGCATTGCACAAGCCAAAAGGCATCCTTCTATACGCAAAAGTGCCGAAAGGACAAGTGAAAATAGTTTTCTCTTGATCCTCCGGCGCTATCACAATTTGATTGTAACCTGAATAACCATCAAGGAAACAATAATAAGCATTTCCAGCTAAACGTTCAATCATTTGATCAATAAAAGGTAAAGGAAAATGATCCTTCCTAGTAGTGGCATTCAACTTTCTATAATCAATACAAACCCTCCAACCGGTTTTCACACGAGTTGGGACAAGTTCGTTCTCATCATTCTCTACCACCGTTACACCTGATTTCTTTGGTACAACTTGTACCGGGCTCACCCACTTGCTATCGGATATGGGGTAGATAACACCCACTTAAAAAAGCTTGAGTATCTCCTTTTTCACAACTTCCATCATGGGAGGGTTCAAATGACGTTGCGCTTCCCTTGTAGGCTTTGCATCGTCCTCCAAACGAATCTTATGCATACAAATGGCAGGGCTTATACCCTTGATATCGGCGATTGTCCATCCTATGGCCTTCTTGTGCTTCCTTAGCACCCTTAGAAGTTTTTGCTCCTGTAATTCACTAAGCTCGTTAGAAACAATCACAGGTAACTCTTCATTGTCACCCAAATATAAGTACTTTAAGTGACTTGGAAGAGGTTTCAATTCCAACTTTGGAGATTTAACAATAGAAGGTAAAAGATTTTCATCACTGCATGGTAAAGAAATAAAAGAGATATTGTGAGTTTCCGGACATCCTTGTAGTGAGTTAAGATCACCAAGGGCTTCCTTAACTTCGTTACCACACTCTACACCGTCATCCATGGATGTAGTTAAAACAGTTTCCAAAGCATCATCTCGATTCAATTCAAACACTTGTTGTGCCAATGTATCCATAACATCAACGGAGAAACAAAAGTGGACATCACTAGGATATCTCATCATTTCGAAAATGTTGAAACGTATTATTTCTCCGTCAAACTCCATAGTCAACGTTCCCTTGTCCACATCAATAATCGTCTTAGCCGTTTTCATGAAGGGATGTCCAAGTAGCAATGGAAGAGACGAGTCCGGTGAACCTTCATCCATCTCTAACACACAAAAGTCAGCAGGAAATACAAGTTGATTAACCTGCACAAGAACATCCTCAACAATACCCATTGGGTAAACATTAGAGCGATCGGCTAATTGCAACACAATTTCAGCCTTTTTCAAAGGACCTAGATTAAGTGAATTATACATGGATGCCGGCATAACATTAACGGATGCACCTAAGTCTAACATTGCTTTGTTAAAAGTGGTGTTACCAATTGTGACAGGAATGTCAAAGCTACCGGGATCCTTGCATTTCAGTGGGAGTTTGTGTTGTAAGATTGCCGAAGCATTCTCCCCCACACTTAGCACTTCATTTCCTTTAAGCCTTTGCTTGTTGGTACACAAGTCCTTCAACACTTTTGCATACTTGAGAACTTGCTTGATAGCATCAATGAGTGGTATATTCACATGAATCTTCTTAAGAACATCTAAAATCTCCTTTTCTAGTTCCGCCTTCTTAGAACTTGCAAATCTGCGAGGAAAAGGTATAGGAGGAACATAAGTAGGAATAAGAGTTTTAGAGTTAGGAATAGGTACCTCGGGTGTTTGGGGAATTTCATCCCTCCTTTCCTCCAAAACCGGCTCCTTTGGAGCTTCCTCTTCACCCAAATCAACAACTTTGGGTTGCTCAAGTTGTGTACCACTTCTCAACGTAATAGCATTGACACCCTCTTTTGGGTTAATGGGTTGAGAGGGGAGTCTCCCACTATTTTGTGCTTTCAACTTGTTGATATCAATTGCCATGGAACCCACTTGAGTCTGCAAATCCTTAATCGCACTCTTAGTTTCTTGTTGACTTTCTTTGAACATGGTAGAAATACCTTGCATCAATGTTTGCAACTTTGCATCAATATCGGAACCTTGGTTTTGAACTGGTTGTTGTGGTTGCTGAAATTGCTGTTGTTGTTGTTGAAATTGTTGGTGTTGAGGTTGAAATTGTTGTTGTTGAGGTTGAAATTGTTGTTGTTGCGGTTGAAATCCACTCGGACGGTTGAAGGTAGGTTGTTGAACCGCACCTTGCTTGTTGGCATAGCTGAAATTTGGATGATCTCTCCATCCCAGATTGTAGGTGTTGGAATAGGGATCATACCTTCTTTGTGGGTTTGGAAAAACCGCATTAGCTTGCTCCAACTCTTCACCATACGAAGGTAATATAACCGCATCCATCTTTTGCATCATGTGCTCCATATTGTCCATCCTTTGATCACGGTGTGATGATGATGAATCACTAACTTCATGCACTCCTCTAACCATTGGTTCACCTCTTGTGTAGAATTGTTGCCAGTTTGCATCCATGCTTTCAATCAAATCGGTAGCTTGGGACACCGTCTTGTTCACCAGTGCACCACCACCCGCTGGATCAAGAAGATATCTATCACTTGATTGAAGACCTTCGTAGAAGTACTGGATTATAATAGCGTCGCTGAATTGATGGTGAGGACAGCTTGCCACCAATCTCTTGTATCGCTCCCAACATTCATACAAAGACTCCCGCATGTTGCTTTATTCCACAAATCTCTTTGCGAATTTGAGTGGCCTTTGACACATGAAAATACCTCTCTAGAAAGAGTTTCTTCAATCCGTTCCATGTAGTGACACTTCCGGCAGGCAAACAGTACAACCAATCCTTGGCGTTGTCCACCATAGAAAAGGGAAAAACTTTCATCATTGCACCATCGACTTCAGTCTCCGCTGAAAGCATAGCCTTGACAATGGTATAGAACTCCATAAAATGCTTGTTTGGGTCTTCATTCTCCATGCCATGAAACTTTGGCAACTCTCTAAGCAACCTCGGCTTAATCTCAAAAGTTGAGTTTGTTTGGATACACCACCGTTGTGAATCAATCCTATGAGAAGCCAAATCCTTGAGTGTACGATTTGCGTCATCCATTGCTTCTTCTTCTTCTTCAACTAATGGTTCTTCTACAAATGAAACCTCTAGTTCTTCTTCTAGTTTTAACTCTTCTTCCGCTTCTTGATGAAGAGCTTTGTGTTATACTTCCAAGACTTGTTCTTCCGTTGCGTCTTGACTTGGTTGGAGTATTATGCCTCTTCGAGTAGCTATCCCTCACCTTGGATAATTCCAATCTTTAGAAGCCAGGGTTTAGTACCTGAAAAACAATTCTCGCAAACAAGTGAGAAACAAGACAAGAAACGGAAAGCAAATATGCAAGCAGAAAAATAAAAAATAAAAACTAAAAACTTAATAACAAGCCGTTTGCCTCCCTGGCAACGGCGCCAAAATTTGGTTGGTTGTCAGCCGGTCAAATATAATTTCACTTTCTTACTTCCTAAAATAAAAATAGTATGCGATAAGAAAGAGTTCGTATCCACGGAGAGGCTTTTGTTGTTATAAAGTTTTTCAGTTTCTTAGTAACCAAAGGGGGGGGGGTTTGATTTGTCAAAGCAATAAAAATGAATTGAAAGCAAAGTAGTAATAAAAATAATCAATAAGGAGAAAATATTGGTCACGGGATAATTTCATTCACAAACTCGAATTCTCAACAATGACTAGAATTGAAATTTTAATCTCTCATTTACTAAAAGTCCTAGGATACCTTGATTGCAAGAGTATCCCGCTAATTCTCTGATTTCATCACAACCACATTAGCCGGAATATGACCGGAATCCGGTACCGGAAAGTAGCTCAGGTGACCGGCAAAGTCCACCCGGTCACCTGAGTCAACCAGGTCAAACCGTTGAGTCAACTGAGCCAATGGAGAGTCAGTCAACTCATTGAACTGAGTTATCTTGGCATGAGATTGCACAGGCCTGAGCTATGCACTGCACAATCATTGTGCTTCCAGCCATGATGGCTGTGCAATGCCACTCCCAAACATGCAACTTCAATCGCCACTTCACACCTTGACTGCAACCTGTAACTGCAATGCCTTTCACACAAACTCCACTACAATTTCATCACCTGTAGAAACCCATTTCACAACATAACCCATTAGCATCTGTTTCACAATTACCAGCTCCTCAAACTGCCATCAATTCCATACTCAGTTCAGAGCATTCAACCCATTTATGTAGAGCCACTACTCATTCAACTGAATCACTGCCTGGTAACTCCAATTCCACCACTTCCTTGCATTACACGACTGCAACTCCAGTGTTTTGAGCTCAGCTTTCAGATCCATTGCATCAATTCAGTCCCTTGAGCATCGCCTTCATGCCATACTCTTCCACCTGCAATCACCACCATGAGCAATAGCAGCATCAGAAACCACTATTACTTCCAATTCTTTTATGCTTCTCTAATCTGTAGACCTCAATGCCACCATTCCATTGCAGCATCACCAACTGCAACTCATACGCCAACTGTTGCACACAAATCCATCATCTCCTTTAACAACACATTCTCCCTGCAAGTGCCAGCAACCTCATTCTTCTCAGCTCATTATCTTCTCTCAGTTCCAGCACTATCCCCAAATCATTAGCCAAATCATCTCACAAGTTGAGTTGTAACCAAACCCCACCTGCAGCTTCAATCACCTTCATTCTCTGCATCTCAGCATCACTGTCTCATTCATTGCTACATTACCACCAAGACTATTATCAACTAGCACACACAGCATCTTGAGACAAACCCATTGCAGAGCCTAGTTCGGGAAGCACTCAATATCACCAATTTCTTCATTTCTCGTCCACCAGATTCAACATCATCCACTTGTTCTCCCAGCTACAGCATCTGCAACACTCACTGAACTGCAGCTTCATTCCAGCTGCTCATCACACATTGCAATATTGAGTTCCAATCTCAGCTGCCTACTGACACAACTGCATCACCTGCTAATCTCCAAACTCAGTTCATTCGAGCTATGAGCCATCAAACCCTGACAACCTTGGAGCTGTAGATGTAGCCCTGCTCTTCTCCGTCTTGACTTCATAACCTCTCCCAATCTTCTGAACAAAACTCCAAGACCCATGGTCACAAAGACCACTACCAACAGCATCTACTCATGCCATTCTCACAAGCCAACCTTAATCTCTTGAATTCAACCATTCAATCTCCGCTGTTTGCTTCCGACTGTAAAACATCAACACCCATCTGTACAATACTGCCACTGCTGCAACAACAGACACAATTCAACCCATAATCTCAAATCCACCACCAGAACCACAACCCTAGCTTAAAATCTCGAATCACCAACTGCAACAGCAACTCCATCTCTCAATTCACAGATTCAAGAGCACCATTATCTCTTCCCCATCTGAACTTGCCTGCAATACCAACACAAAACCCTAACCTCAAGTTCTGTGAAAATACTAATTCAAATCAGATTGAATCGAACCTAAGTAACACAGTTCTTCGATTTCATGTTCAACAGCAACCCTAGTTCAAACAGCAACATCCATAGAGACCCATTGATTTCATCCTGTTGAGCTTCGATTTCATAACAGGTTCAAGCCCTAATCTCATCTCAGATGCAATTCTTCGTTTTGGATTCAAAGATAATTCCTAGCAAACCCATTTCAGTTCTATTACCAATTCTTTCTTCTCTCTTTGATTTCTCTGATTCACTTGAGCAGCAGCCGCCATCAGACAAGGACGACATAGGGGAAGAAAAACTAATGATTTTCTTCTCTGAAATTTAGGTGTTTTTGTAGGAATTTGGATATGCACACCCCAGCTGATAGGATAAGGGGTACTCGCTCATACAAGGCTTGTCGGTTTCAGGGAACCGATTGCCTATTCGCTTCTTTGCTCAACTGTCAGTTTTAGGCAACTGACAATTCATTCTTCCTCTCCTCCTTGCGCATGTCAGCCCGCTCCAAATATAGCTCCCATGAACGCTTTATCCTTCTTTCGAGTTCCTCCGCTAACAACAACCGTCCCTTATTTCTCATATTCACTTATACTCTTCAATGAGAGTCATCACTAAAGTTGTCGTGCTTTTCAGACAAAAATGAAGAAATAAAAGCAAATTGTGAGAAATAGTTAGTCTCCAATAGCGGTTGCACATGAGATGAGGCTTTTGCACTGTTTCTTCCTCTTTTGTTCCAAATGACTCCAAAGTACCTAAATACTCAAAAACAAAACATAAGATACATAATTTACAAGAAAACTAGCAGAGAAAGCATAAACACTAGATATAAAATTAGGTGTTTTACAACACCTATCATCTCCAAATCTTATATGTTTTCTCCTTAAAAGTTAGACATAACTTGGAAAATAATTGAAAAAATCTACAAGAAAAAAACAAAAGAATAATTTTGAAAAAAAAAATATGGTGTAGAATTACCACCAAATTATTTGGGAAGTAGAAAAATAGCATCGTCGACGTGCAACGCACGTGCTCACTACTTGTAGGAGATAGTAGAAATAGACTTTCCAAGTGATAGATGAGTTCAAGTCTCCACATACCTTTTGTCGAAGAAGTTCCACAAGTTCCCCTTAGTAGTTTTTCGTCTTCAAGAGATGAACGCCTAGAGATCTAAGCTCAATTACACTATATATATCCTAGTCCGAGATATCTATAAATAATATTGACAAACATGCTTGAGATAGAAACACATGCGATTTCGACCGAGAAATACTCTAACAAGTAGGCTTTATCAAAGGATCATGAGGGGTTCCGATTGAAACAATATGTGAAAAAGTCACAATATGTTGAATCGTTTGTTTTATCATAAAGGCATATGTGTTTCGTGGTTTCAACTTTTGCATTGCATTAGTTAAACCTAGTTTTCAATCTTTCTCTAGTAAATGTTGGTGTTTGTTGTTCTTGCAAGAGGATGACAATGTAGTGGTATTTTGGTATCAATTCTCCACGAAAATATACAAAGGAAAAGGAGAAGAGGATGCGAAATTTGAGGTAAAAAATTTGTTAATTAATCGTTTTCCTGTTTAAGAAAAGCCTGATTTTATTGCATATGTTTATTGCCTTTGCTTAACAAAATTTCGGTACAATTGATGTTTATTCCATTATTTGTGTATGGATGTGTGTGTGTGTGAATTCAATTGTTTCCGATTAAGAAAAATTATTGTTTTCTTTCGTTATTGTTTGGTATCAATTGTTTAGGCTTACGAAATTACAGTGCTTTAATGTCTTTGTTGTTTCAATTGCTTACAGTTGAGATAAAATAATTATACAAGTTTATTTATTTGGTTTGTATGAATTGTTTATGTCTTAACAAAAGAAAAGGTTTTCGGGATCAATTGCTTAGTCCAATTGGATTCCGGATAAGAGAAACTAAGTTAATTCTGATCTTAATTATACTTATCAAAGTGGAGGTTTCGGTTATTCAAGTATAATCGAAAGCCTTAACAAGAAATGCTAGTTAACTAACCTAGTACTTGTCTTGTTTAAAAGTGAAAGGTTTAAGTTATATGGGTAATTAGAACCAGATGAGAAAAATAGAGTTAATTCTGATCTTTATTTTGGTCTTATCGAACAAGCGATTGTATTTTTACAATTGGTTTAGCAAAGAAACTAAGGTGCTTAGTCGATTTTTAATTTGCTAAAATATTAGGGAAAATTGTTTCGGGAAATTATTTCCTAGATAACATATCAAAACAAAATTACTTTGTAGCTTCGGGCAATTGTTTCCTAGATAACATATCAAAAAAAAATTACTTTGTAGTTTCGGTTTTGATATTGGTTATTTAAAATGGTATGTGGAACCCTCGTGCTTGACTCTTATAGGTTGCAAGTCTTTTGAGATTTGTAAGATCCTTTAGGTTTGTCTTGTATTTGCTTGTACCTTTGTCATTTTGTGACAAAAAGGGGGCAAAATATATGGAGTAAACAAGTGATATTGGTATTGATTTGGTATCACTAAGGGAAAGGACATTGGTGCTTAAACGTTATATCTAACAAAAGAGTAAAGCATAGACTAAGGGGGAGTAACATATCATATGATGTTTGTAGTTATTTGGACTACAAAGGGAATACCAAAGACGTGCGGATTGAAAATATACATATCTTACCTTTAGGGGGAATATTAGCTTTGTTATTGCGTTGTTGAATTTTGGAATCAAGCGTATGTGTAATGAATTCTTGTAATTTGTTTATCCATATGATGTAAGAGTTTTGTCAATAAAATTGACAAATGGAGAGATTGTTAGAGCATAGCTCGGTTGAACCCACTAAGCGTTGGTATGTCAAGTTTGGTTGTCATATTTTAGTGAACCAAAACTCATTTAAAGAGTCGCTTGATTATTCACTAGAGTCAACTTCGTATAGGTTAGCTTGAAAGTATTAGGATATGAGACTTACAAGTATTACATGAAGACTTGAAGAATGTGATGAAGTAAGGAGCTACAACGACGACATCATCCTTCCTCTTAAGGTTAGTAATATTTGACTTGAACTGTTTCATTCCTAACGTATCTTTCAAGTCGTGCATATTGAAAACATAACTGCGAAGCTGTGTACTCTTGTTAGACATAGTATTAAGGAATACATACAAAGTATAACACTTATCTTTTGAACTTAGTATATAAGACATCAACATAATCGTATGAATGATATTGTGATTATGTATGGGTATGGGTGAAGATTTCGTCCTAGGAAATAATGTTTTATATTCGTTTAAAGAAAGTAAATTCATGAACTTGTTTTGTGAATTGAAAGGGAAATCACTTGGCTTATTAGTATTTTTATTCATTGCAAATCTTTGGATTACCAATATGTGTGTTTAGTATAACCGTTCATGACTTGTTTATGTTCTTGGTAAAACTATTCACAAAGCTTGACTTTTGTATTGGTATAACTTTTATTAGTGAAACCAATCTTAAGTAATCACCTGAGATGGTATGATCGATTTAATATAATTGGTATGACCAACTCTAGACATTGGGGAATCGATCCTAGTAAGAGGTGCAACCGATCAAAAAAAGGAAATCGATCCTTGTAAGAGGTGCAACCAGTTTTTAGTTATTGGGAACCGATCCTATGAACATGTGCACCAAATATATATATATATGGGAACCGATCCTAGTACCTATTACCCTCGTCTTTTCATAATCACATAGTTCTTGGAAGTCAGATGAACCAATTCTAAGCTCGTTATGGAAGTGTGGCAAATCGATTCCAAGATAGTAAATATGAAAGGGATTTACTAAGTAAAGATGTCGACATACTTTGAACATGTGCAATAATTCTTATCTTTTATTGTTCAAAGATATTCCTTAATAGCTAAAGGAGAATCCCGGATCGAAATAAATTGAGAATCATTTAATTAAGGTTTTTAATTTTATATGTTTTTAATTTCCAGCAATTAAAATGCATATCTTTAGAAAATAAAAATTGGTAATTACTAATTGGAGATTTTATAATGAGATTTCGGTCAATATTTGGACAAATCATTTCCAGGAATTATGGAAACCGAATTTGGTAATATATTGCATATCTTGAGAATATTTTCGGTTTTGGAAATTCCTTGGTGTCCAAACTTGCTTGTCTATAAATATTGAAATTTGCATTTCTAGCAAACTAATCCTCATAGCCATCAAAACTATCTAGTTGTGTTGTTACTGGTGGAGCCGCCTATTCGGAGAGGAAAGTAACCTAATTAGGAAAAATCTCTTACGGCCGCTCGGTTTAAAGACTTTCTTGGGATTGAGAAGCTCTATTAGTACCGTTGGTGGGAAGCTAGATAATTGCAGTTTATTATTAGTTTTCGATTGATTTGATTGACTAACGGTTGTTGAACTTTGATTAAGCCTAGTTTGTTTATGTTTGAGAATCTTCTCTTCTGATATAAGATTTACTCAAACTAGATCGAAGTTTCGACGGGGATCTTTAGACTGTTTGTAGTTCTAAAGACGTCTTGTGATAGTCCATTGTTAACAGACTCCATTCTGTGTTTGATTGATCACAAGAGATTCAAGTTGATTGTGTGCAGGTTTTTATTAAAGATCTAAGAAGATTTGAATATGAAGAAGATTTTTGATTTGGGTTCATAATCTTTGGTGTGCACAAGACTTGATTCGGCTGGAAAGGGATCCAACTATAATCGGTTTATCCTTGTGGTAGATTGGATTAATTAGTTGAGTAGATCGGCATCAATACAATTATTGGTGATTCAAAGTATTGATTGCAAAATCTTTAAAATTACTTTGGGAGTTGTTATTGGATATATCTAAGAACCTGACAAAGGAGTTTATTGGGATAAATGGAAGAGCTTTTTGTCAAACTCAGATCACGTTGTTTGAAAAAAGTTATTACCGAAAAATATTTGTTGTTCCTTTATTGTTTGGAATATGAACCAAAGAAATTATACCAAGTGCGTGACTTATTGCAAGTTGGAGGCGCAGGAATACAGACGGAATTAGGTGAACTATAGGTTTAGTTGCTTGGTCTCAACTATACGAAGTTGTTTTAGATTTTGTATAACGGCTTAATCCTGAGAGTATTCAATTCTGGACAAGGTCCCGGGGTTTTTCTGCATTTGCAATTTCCTTGTTAACAAAATCTTGTTGTGTCTTTTACTTTTCTATTTCCTCAATTATAATTGTTTTATTATAATTATAAGTAAAATACACAACATTAATTCTGATTTACTTGATAGCAATCCTATTGTGTTTGGTTAAGTCTGAACCTTTTATAAAGTAAACATACTTCGTTGTTGTTGTCTCGATCTCGTATCCATAGACGATCACACGAAGTTGAACCGATTAGTGTATTGTCTCGACTCGGTCCATAGACAATCACTTTTGGATAAAGGACTTATAGGGGGAAAAGTTTTAGATTGAGGTATATTTGGGTACCCTCGTATTTTCAGTCAGCAAGAAGGGTGTAGCCCCTACACATCTTCTTTTTGTGGATGACATCCTGATTTTATACAAAGGAAATTAGCATAGTTTGCATAATTTGATGTCTATGGTTGGTATGTATCAAAGTACCTTTGGCCAATACGTAAATCGTACCAAAAGCAAATTTTACTATGGAGGCGACACTTGTTCTCGGGATATTACCAATTCTAATTTTTTGGGCATGGGTAGAACTTTATTTCCGGATAGATATTTGGGAATTCAATTGAAGCCTGGTATTGTGCGCCACATACATGTTAGACATGTGGTTGATAAGATTATGCATAAACTAGTCGGCTGGAAGGGTAAGCTTTTATCTTTTCAAGCTAGATTGTTGTTGATTCGTTCGGTAATTTCTAGTTATGTTATACACTCTATGGTTGTTTACAAATGGCCAACGAGGATTATTGAGCAGGTTGACAAAGCCATTAGAAATTTTCTATGGTCCGGTGATGCGGAAAAACATAAGTACTTCACGGTTTTTTATGATAAGTTGTGTTGTCCGAGAAGAGAAGGTGGCATAGGAATTAAAATATTGGCAGTAGTGAATAAGGCCATGCTTATGAAGTTGTGGGTTACTTTCCGTGAATCCAACAAGATTCGGGCACGTTTTTTTTTAAGGATAAATACTTCAAAATCATGGAAACTTGATAGATTACAAATTTGGATCTACTGTTTTCCCGAGAATCAGGAGGGTGTATAATTTTGTTCAGCGGCATACGCACTCTATTAGTGGTGATGGTGCTAATACTTCCTTATTCTTTGATAATTGGTGTGGGGATTCTTTTATTTCTAAGAGGCTAAGGATTGCTTATTTGTCCCAAATGATATTAATTCCAAAGTTAGTGATCTCATTGTTAATGGTGTTTGGGTGATTCCACCTAGAACTCGTTCTTTGATGATAAATGGTAACATTAATGTTGATAATTTGCCGCTTATTGATGGTGGTGAAGATTACAAAATTTATGATCTATATAGCAAAAGATTTTTTTCTGTTATGTCTGCAAAGGCTGCAGTTAGAACGTCATATGAAGTTCAGTCGGCTGCTGTTTTATTTACTCGTTCAGTTGTGCATCCAACTCTGGCTGCGCAATATTGGAAGTTATGGAGGAAATAATGTTGTGCTACTAAAGATAATGTGATAAAGAAGACGGGCAGGAAAATTCCGACTATGTGTAGTCTATGCAAGAAGAGTTGTGAAACTCTTAGACATATTCTTTGGCGTTGTATAATTTCTAAGCAAATTTGGGCATGGGCTGCTACCATTTTTAATCTGCGACCAAGTGAAGATCTTATGGCCTCTTATAAGGCTGCGAAAGGGTGTAGCAGAACGGTGAAATATCTTTGGCTGGTTGCAAACCTTGCAATTGTAACGAAACTTTGGAATTTGAGGAATAACACTTTTTTTGAAGGTGCGTCAGTTAATTGGCTTGGTTTTAAGGGTCGAGTTTATCAACTAATTCGTGATAACTCTATTAGTTTGAAGGACCATATGTTTAATACTTTAGAAGATTTGTGCATCATGAATTACTTCAAGGTGCGCCATAGATCGTGCAAAAATTCTTCGCATATTGAAGGTTTTTGGTCACTACCGGACTGTGGAGAAATTATGATATGTTGCGATGGTGCCTCTCTTGATAATCCAGGCCAAGTTGGTGCAGGTGTTTGTTTTAGGGATTCTAATTCAAATGTGCTTGGCTCCCTTTGTGTTGGTCTTGGATGAAATATTAACTTTTATGCTGAAGTTTATGTTATTATTTATGGCATAACGTAGGCTAAAAGATGGAATATTCTAAAGATTTTCATTAAATCCGATTCGATGAGTTACATACAATCTTTGCAAAAAGGGGGACGTGCTTTTTATAGTATAGTATAGTATTCGCTATATTCATAGTTATAGAGAAGCTAATTTCATCGCTGATGTCTTAGCCAAACAAGCATGTTTGTTGTCTAAGGATATTTTTGAATATATGAGAGTAGGCCAGCATTCATCCAGGTTATTGAATGGCCTGACAAAGTTTATTTCCGTTTTATTTAAATAGACTTTGTCCTCCTAGGTGGCCTCTGTAGCTAGTTAGATTGGCATGGCCTAATCTGCTTGTACATACTTTCGCTTTTTATTGAATTTTATTGACCAAGTAAAAAAAAAACTTATATCTTTCCCTGACTTCCTCGTTGACTTGTAATAATGCATTGGATTTCTTTTTGGTGGTGTGCACCTGAAAATCCGAAAATGCCCCTCCATTTTAGTCCAATTACTATAATTTCTTATTATCATATTTTTAGGGATATAATTAGAAAGCAAACTTTAATGTAACATATCTAAAAATACGTGCCTTGGAAAAGTTATAAAAAATCCACGCAATAAGTACAAACAACAATATTAAATTTAGAGTTTTTACGAATAATTCGGAAGTACTTATCATTTTAGGCACAATTTTAGAACATTAAATGTATATACATTATGCAAAGCACTGCAAATGATACATAATACTTTTGAAAAAATGTCCATATTTTGGTTTATGCATCAACTAATTTTCCGTTGCAACTAATAAAACGATGTAGTCCCTCCGTTTCAAGAAAAATGATACTTTCGCTTTAGGCATCGAAAATTGAATACATAGTCATTATACAAATCACCAAAAAGGGTACATAACACATCATGCAACCATATTTTGGTTTATGGATCGACTAATTTTCCGTTTTGGAAAAGTGATACTGTCAATTTTCTGAAATGAAGCGAAAGTATCATATTTTCTGAAACAAGACAAAAGTATCACTTTTTCTGAAACATGGCGAAAATAGTCGCAGACAACCCCATCTTCATATTCTTCTTCGGTCGGTCCTCCCACCGTGGAAAATGTTGTACTAGTATTTCTCTTCTCCCATATATATTTCCCTGACTTCCATATTAGACTTGTTATAATGCGTTGATGTGTACCTCACTTCTCATCCATTTAGACACAAATGGCATTTATACGCTAAAAGACTAAACAACCAACTAAGACTGGGTTTGGGAATGCTTTTATGTTTCCAAAAGCACTTTCAAAACATATATATGTCAATAATTTTTGAAATTGGTGTTTGGTAAAAAAAATAATCAAAGTGCTTATTATGCAAAGCACTTCCCAAATTCCTCAATTTTTAAAATCTCGGAGGAGGAGCTTTTAAAAGCTACAAAAGCATAAGTTGTGGTCCCACCATAATTTAATGCTTGATTTATCTTTTTTGTCCCTATTTTATTTTGTAAATGATAAAAATTACCCTTAAATATATATACAATCAATTTTTATTTCTTATATTATATTTTATTCTTTAAATCATTGTTATAAAAAGGTATGAGGTTTATGTCCATGATGACAAAAGCTATCAGACGGACAACGTTTAATTTAGGACCGATCCGAAGGTCGGGAAACTCTGGATCGGAAAGTCATTAGACGGCTGAAAAGGAGTCACGGCTAAGACAGAATTATGTTTTTTACCATAAATACAAAAATTGTCGAAAACGTTAAATACCTTTCCATTTTTTTTATCTCGGTGTTTACCATAAATTTAATCGGGTTATATCATCTAAAACAACTAAAATATGTTTCCCATGCTACATTGAGTTTCTTTTGTTCAAGACTCGCTTCTCTGCGAACCCTAAACCTCTGATTTGTTCTTTTTTTTTCTTTTTTTTTCCGTAAGTAATTCTTTCGAGGAGAATTAGTTTGAAATAGGTAGATTATGGATACCCAAGATGAAGTTAAATACACAGCGAGAGAGACCATTCAGGAACTACTACAATCCGCCGATCCTTGGTGGAACCGGTTTCTCTAGCATCGCCGTCTTCTGGAAAAACTATATGTATATATATACACAAGATAAGTAATCAGAGACATCATCGAACTAGCTATATAGACTAACTTATTATAGTTCAGATCAAGGTTTTCTCTGTGCTTCTCTTTCTTTTGCCTTCAGTGATCTTAATTAAAAGCAGTGCATCATGTCCAATATGGAGGATCTTCCTAAAGATGTTGTATCAATAATTCTTTCACATGTAACTGGTGAATGCATCTTAAGCTGCAAATTAGTATTCAAGGCATGGGAAACACTCCTCGGTGATAGAAAGGTGAAGGTGGGTCTTCTTTACTTCGAGACGCCATTCAAGGATGACAGAAAGGCCAGGAGGCTACATTTTATTATGCAGATTATGATGATTTTATGACGGATGATCACACAGTGAACCCTTTCAAAACGCTTACTAAGACGATCAAACATCCAACATTCCGAAAGGGTGATACCAATATCCTGATAGGTTCTTTCAATGGTTTGGTTTGTTTGGCTATATCGCAGCATTATGATATCACTGATCCAGTCCAAGTCTGCAATCCCTTCACTGGAGAATACGCAAATCTTCCGAGGTTAGATGTGGATTATTCTAATGAGACTTATACACCACGAGTATCATTTGGATTTGGCTATCTTAAAATAACTAATGAGTACAAGGTTGTAAGGATTTATTACCCCAGCTATCCAGGCGTTGGTTTGATCCAGATATACACTCTTGGCAGTTGCAGCGAATGGAGAAGCATTGGAGAAACCCAACACCACTTAAAAACGTGGTTACCTGGTATCCTACCAGACAAGACATAAGTGCTCTCCTATCAACTTTAGGTACCAGTAGTCATCACTATAGCCAGCATTAGACGGTCGGGATGTTCCGGATGGAGGAGTCATTAGACGGTCAGGAAAGACTCACGATAGATGGAAAACTCGTGAAAATATATATATAATGAAATAAGCAAAGAAAGAAAAATACTTGGGTTTCAGTATATATTGTAAGATTTCGTACATGTGCAAGCGCACGAAAAAACTTACTTACAGGTGCACCATGACCTACAATTTGCTCCCTTCCTGCATGGTACTTGTAGTAAATATGCCTTGAATGATTAACGTTTAATCATGACTATACCACTATTTAGTGGAGCACTTACTGATGCCATAGTGGAGCACTTACTGATGCCATAGTGGAGCACTTATTGGGGCATTTAGTGGAGCACTTACTGATGCCATAGTGGAGCACTTATTGGGCGTTTAGTGGAGCACTTAGTAGTAGTCATGATCGACATCTACATTTCAAGTATTCTCTTGATCCTATATAAGGCCTAGTATAGTTTACATTTGAAACGTACTCAGAGAAGAAGAGGAACATAAACATATGTATTCTAGAGTGAGTGTGAGGCAGGCGGTGTATGCTTGATCTTAAGATAGGGTTTTCAATCATACTCTTGTAATCTTGTTCAAATTATAGTGAAACCGTTATCGTCGTCTTCCAAAGTGGATGTAGATCATATTGATCGAGCCACTATAAATCCTTGTGTTAAGTGTGCATGTTTTTACTTTTGTTTTCATTTCTATTTCAATTCTATATTGATTGTGCTTGGAAGAGCCACTGGGTAAAACAGGTTCAACTCGAACAGATTATGAAATCGGTAAGGACTATGTCACCTTTGAGTCGGCAACTTGCAGCTACTGTATTATATAGGAATGTTTTCCCTGTTCCTGCACTTCCATTTAGAAAAAACGTACGACCATCCCTTTGATGGACAGACTCCAATATGTCATTGTACGCCGATAACTGTTCTCGGTTCAATCTTGCAATATTTGTTTGAAGTTCTGGTCATTGTATAGCAATCTCCAATTGCTTATGCTCATGTATCAACCTGTTGCCAACTACCTTACCCCAATTTCCTTTTGATAATTGCATGCTAGAATAATTTTTCAATTCCTTACCGCCTTCACAGAGTAATTTATCCAAGAGATACAATCCATAATCCAAAGTCTGTTCATCCGTCAGATTTTGAATGCCAAACATTGTTCGCAACCTATGAGGGAGATCATCACACATTTGCAAACCAAACTTGGCCCACAAAAGTTCTGGTTCTGTTGGGTTACAATCAGATAAGAGGATTTTGAATAGTTTTCTTAATTTACTTCATGTATGGATATCCACGGCCTCTTCAAGAAGCGCTAGCCATTCCCCGTCATGTTCTAGTAATCCAAGTTCTATGCAAGCTTTCTTAAACGAATGACATAATTCACCATTCACCGTTCTTAGACTCTCGAATGAATCCGCACCCGCAACAACAGTGAGCAACAATCTCAGGTAATACAGTTCTCCGGCGTTGGGAGATACAAAGTACATTCTAGCAATCGCAAAACCTCGTTGTCTGATTTTCCACTTTTTATCACTCCATACAAAGTGCTGCGGAAACTCCTGATACGTATACGCGGATGATGTTGGATTTTCAGTATAATATTCAAAATAACCCATAAATGTTGACTTATAGTTCTCAGCTTTATCCGTGACACCTTCTATGCTTCCTTCTGATTCATAGATAATCCTTTGCTTCCCTAGAAAATGGATTGCCAATCTTACGACGTTTGGTTCTTCTCTATGCATTGAATAACCAAATAAATGCCATGCAGCTTCAGGCAGTCCAATATACCTTGCATAAATGTACATTTGTACCTCATCTTTTGCTCCAACAACAACTGTTGTTTTGTCATACCCTTTGTAGATATACTTGTTGATGTATTTTACTGCTCTTACCCATGCACATACTTCCACATTTATATGGCAATTAAACATTCTAGATAAGTGTGGGTTGTAAGGTACAACGTCAGTGTTGTAAGCCTTACGTCCTTTGTGAACGATAACTTCTCTTCCATCTTCTATCCGACGATAGACTGGGTAGCCGCCACTATCTAAACTTTTAGTATCATTGTATTTCTTAGGGTAATTTTTAGTACATTTTCCCTTTCTCATGCAAATAAACAAACAAAAAAATAATTATATTTTATTTTATTTTCAAACTATTGTATGATACCATTTCATTTAATTTGTCAAAAATAAACAAAATAAAATAAAAACAAAAACAAATTTTAAATAATTACTTAATTTTAGTTTATTTTTTGTTTGAAAATTATATATATTTAAAATTGGTTAAGTAAAAATAATTTTTCTTAACAATCATAATTTTGTGTGCTGGCCTTCTCTACCTTAGGGGATTTTGGTGAGGACACCCTGATTTTTTTTAAGCGTATAAGGAACTGTATGGTTAGTAATGATGCTAGTAGTGGCTTTGGTAGTTTCATTTTTTATCGTTTAGGTGTTACAATTCAAAGAGGTGTTGGGGCCCAGCCTGTTGCTAGGTTTTCAACCCAAATCCATGTGTAATATCATTAAATTAGTTTAAGAACGGGTCCCTAGCTCAGCTGTTCATCCCCGTTCCCCAAATTTTAATGCACTCTAGGAGGTCCCAGGTTCGATTCCCCAATGGCATAATATTGCAGGAATTAACATGGAAGGTAGTGTTAGTTTGCCCCCCTTGTGACACAATCTCAGCCCCCCTCCCGCCGTTTTGGCTCCCTTGGCTAGGTTACCCATGAGGCTCGCTGGTAGGTTAGCACATCAACCTGTTCAATTAATGTAGTAGTATGTCGTTGGAGCTTAGCTTGTTAGGCTTCCAACTAGGTTCATGTAATAATATTTATCCAATAATATTAGTAAAATTTAATATTTAATCTATTTTTATTTAATAATAAAAAAATTAATTAAAACTATTTTTAGATATATGTCCGTTTTTGTGATTTGCCACAACAGCCATGGTTGAATCTAGTATTTTACCAAACATACTTTGATTATTTTTTTAATTAGCTTTAACTTTAATTGATATTTTACCAAACGTCTAACTGCTTTTTTTTCTCACAGCACAACAACGCACAATAGAAAAGTGCTTTTACAAAAGCTGTAGCAATACCAAACTAAGCCTTAGTAAACTCACTACTTCTTGCCGATTCCGTTTAACTTGGTGAATGCTTTAGATTTGAACCATTTTTTGGGGACCATGTTTTTTTTGAACGCGCAATTGGGGGATATGGGTTTTAATTGGGGGATATTTCTACAAGACAAAATAGGGATCCATATATAATCTAGCCCCCACTAATCAGGATTAGTGATTAATTATAATTAGTAAAATGTTAAAGATTTGTTAATAATTAGTGTGTATTTGTATTTGGGTGAATGAGATGAGAGTAAAAAGATGGAATTTTTTTTTGAGAGAGAACTTTTTTTGGTGAAAGTGGAGGAAGATTGTGAAGATGGAACTGATGCTAAGAGGTTGAAAGTTTGATTTTTTTTTTCCTTTGAATCCACCATTGTTGCAGCTGAAATAGCTCGGTGCCGGCATGGTATTCAACCGAAAAAACCATGCCGACATTCGTTGGAAACTTTCATAAATGTTTGCCACTATACGGGGGGGGGGGGGTAGCCCCTCGAGCATGCCGGCACAGTCATTTGATTCTAGAGCATGCCGACATAGTATGTTGCTTAAATTTCTATGCCGGCACATGATGAAAAGTATCCAGAAAGTTAATTATTTTTCACTTGACTACCGGCATTGATAGGAAGTTCTCGAGCATGCCGGCACCATTTTCCGGCATATGGTGTTCATCAATTCCGGCATGGTTTTCATCACTTCCAGCGATGTAAAAAAATAATCCGTTCTGAATTTTTTCTGGTTTTAATCATCCCACTTCCGGCACAGTTAGTTAATTCTCGAGCATGCCGGCACTTGACTACCGGCATAGTATGTTGCTTTAATTTCTATGCCGGCACCGTTTTCCGGCATGGTCTTCATCACTTTCAGCATGATCTTTATCACTTTCGAATTAAGAAAAAAAAAATCGTTTCCAAAGTGAGGAGCCGGCAGAGAAGGAGAAAAGAATTTGATAGGGAATGGGGAGAGTTTAGAATTTGAAAGGGAATGAGGTATATTTGGGTTTCAAAGCTCTAATCCTAAAAGATATTAATAAGAAGTGGAGATGGAAATGGGGATATGATTTTGTTTTTTGATTTTAAGTTTTTGGTTTTAAGTTTTTGATTTTTATTTTGAGGGAAGGATATTTTAGTATTTTCATAACCAAAAATCACCCCTTAGCACACACCATGGGTTGGGGGAAGTAATTCATATCCCCCAATTGAGCGTTCAATTTTTTTAGGGGAACATTGTTTTATTTTGGGTAAGACATTAGAAGTAAATCTAGGTCGCCACTTAGATATTTATAATAATACCTAAATTATCCTCTTGATTAATTTTGGGTAATGATTAGTTAGTGTAATGATTAAGTTCAAGATAATTAGTGAGATTAAAAAATCAGATGGGTTTTTTTTAAAAAGAAGTAGAATTATTGAGAGAGTAAAGTTAGAGAAGATGAAGAAGAAAAACATGGATTTTACCAACCACAACCGGAGAAAGAGTATTTGGGTACTCAAGTATGCTTCAAACTTAGATAATGTTAGTTGAATTGGTCCAAATATTCATAAAACTATATAAATTTCCTGCTAGGTTCAGGTAGTTCGGTTACCAAGTGTGAAGAACAGGTAACCGAACACGTAGTTCGGTTAATAAATGTCAAGAACATGTAACCGAACACAGATTTCGGTTTCTTTCTTCAAACACGCAGGTAGCCGAAATTTAACAATAAGATTTACATAGGTATGTTCGGTTGGTTCGCAAACTTCAACGCAACCAAGTTCCCAACCGAACTG
The DNA here is from genome assembly GCA_023529315.1 of Papaver bracteatum. Lineage (NCBI taxonomy): Eukaryota > Viridiplantae > Streptophyta > Magnoliopsida > Ranunculales > Papaveraceae > Papaver > Papaver bracteatum. The sequence goes on along the minus strand of JAJJWX010000811.1, from coordinate 3,836,395 downwards.
CAGGTTAAATGTAGCCTAGTGTTAGAAGTTCGGTTGGTTCGCAAACTTCAACATATTTTGCGAATCAACCGAACTGAGCTTATATATGTATATATGCAATTAGGAAAATGCTCGGTTACTAAGAAATTTATTTCTTGGCGAATTAGGTAGAGATCGGTTACGAAGTTTCAACAGTTTTGTTTTTTTGTATCGAGGGTATAATTCGGTTAAAGTAAAAACTTAACAATTTTTGCGATCCAACCGAACTGCACTTGAAAATGCATATATGGAATTAACCCATAGTTCGGTTACTTAGGAATTTATTTGTGATAACCGAACTTTTTACGACAAAACCGAACGTTTTGCGATGTAACCGAACTAAAAGTTCGGCTGCGAATTTTTTTTCACGACGTAACCGAACCTTTCTCTGAAAAAAAAAAATCTCCATTAAACCTCTCTGAACTTCCATTTTCAACTCGTTTTGATGATTACTTCTCATTTTTATAACCAAAAACAAATGACAAGTAATGGGTTTGTGAGAATATCTTTGTTAATGATTTAAATTAAGCTATATATATAAAGGTGGTGGTGGTAATCATAGGTGGTGGTAGTAATCGGTGGTGGTGGGTGGTGGTGGTGGGAGGAGGTGGTGGTGGTGGTAATCGGTGGTTAGTGGTGGTGATGATCGGAGGAGGTGGTGGTGGTAATCGGCGGTGGTGGGAGGAGGTGGTGGTTATATATATAGGTGGTTATTAGGTCGGTTTTAAATTAAATTAGGTTAAGGGTAGGTTAGTCATTTCAGTGCTTTAGGACTCCCCTTATAACTATAGGGAAAGTGACCTAATAAAACCATGGTCCCTAAAAAATCATTTTAGATTTTTCAAGTGGAAACTACTCTTTAATTAATGGGCCCTTGTTGGGCCTTTGGCCTGCGCCGATATCATAAGGTCGGAAACCTAGTGAAACCGAACTAAACCTGCTTTGATTTGTCGTAGGTTGTTTTTAGCATCCCGCTTGAATTAGGGAATTACTGGAATTCCAGAAAGTTCTAAAAAAAAAAATCCCTAATAACACTCGGTTTCCGTTTTCTAGCAACTCTTTAACTTGGTAGTCAAGTCATATACCATATAAATAGATAGTGAAAATTACAGGGAGACCCATTTTTACAACTTTCCCTACTATGAAACCCACACGCGTGAAATGTCACACGCGCATCCAAACACACACGGCGTGAAAATTATTCACGCACCCAAAGTTTTCGATTTTTTATTTATTTATTTCCAAGTTTAACCTCACCCAAACAGAAACTTAGTTCACAGCTTCGTTTCAGATTTCACAAATTTAGTTTCGAGGGAGAGATTTCACGCTAAGCGATTGAGAAGGAGATATAATACCAACTAGAGCTGAGAGATTCAATTATCGAGAGCTGAAGAAGGAGATGATCTACAGCGAATTTACCCAGCGAAGATAATTGAAGCTGTATCCTCACTTTCACTTTCTGAGATTCAGTTTCATAGAGATTGATAGCTTAGAGATTCAGAAGGATATGATTGAGGGATTTAATTTACTCTGAAATTCAAGTTTCAGGTTCGAGCTACATTCCAATTCTTGTTTCTGATTTTTGTTTAATATGGATTCGATTCTAGGTTTTAGTTTCTGTAAGATTAGGATCTATTATTTTAGGTTTTCGAAGATTAATTTAGGTTTTCGAATCGGTTTTTAGATCTTTTAAGCTTGTTTTTGATTATTTTATTTCTAGGTTCTGAAATTGTTACGATTAATGTAGATCTTTTCGATTAAATCTGATTGTTTCGATTTCATGTTCGGATGTTGATACACCAATTTTTTAGGTGTTGCTTATATTCTATTTTATTTATCAATTGATTTGTTTTTCTACTCATATTTTTGATCTGTTTTCTGTTACGTTAATGAAGATGTTATTGATTTTGGTATCTTTGTTGATTTCTAATCTGATTATGGTTAATGTAGATTGTTTTTGCTATTGTTGATTATATCTTTTAATTTTGAGTAAGAATTCTTGTGAAGCCATATGCATGATAGATTTTTGTCTTTTGTGTTTTTGCAGGGTGAAATGCCTGCTGCTAGTGCACTAGTTGTAATTCACCACTTTAGTGAATTCTTAGCACATCCTGTTGATGTCAACACAACTCTGGAGAGTTTGAAGACAAACGTTTGCCATAAGTGGACTCGTTTACTACCTCATCATGTCAAATTTTCTTTTAATGATGGAAGCAAGTTTGTGCGAGTTAATTCTGATGTTCTGCTTCAGTGTTTTGTATCTCGTTGCCACTGTAAAGGTCAGAAGAGCTTTGATTTACTTGTTGAAGTTGGCTTTAATTATTTGAACAGCTTTAGTAGAGCTTCATCAAGTAGGGGTGTAATAGAACCTGAACCAGAAGAAGCTACGGTGAATTTCCTTGAAGATGGTTCTGTGCCTATTAATAAGGTTCTTAGGACTGGGGGCTGGGATAAATTACTTGGTGATGTTGATAAAGTATTTTTTGGAGGTGTAGCAGAGGTACGTATTGCGGTAAAGAAATACGAGGTAAAAACTGGGCGTGTTCTTGTATATACTAAGAATGAACCTAACAGGTTCTATGCAAAATGTTTTAAAGAAAAATGCCTTTGGGAGTAAAAGGTTTGTGCTGTTGATGTTGAAAACACGATGCTTAAGGTTAAAAAGTATGTTAGCAGTCATACCTGTGGTGTGGGATATCAAAGGCTTTTCCACAGGCTCAGCAGTAAATTTGTTTCTAGTATTATCAAGCATGAAATTAGAATTGATCCGAGTTTCAAAGCATCTGATTTGAAAAAGTTTTTTAAATCTAGTTACGGGATCAATATGAAATATTACCAAGCTTACAATGGAAGATAGAAAGTGTATGAGGAAATATTTGGTGATGAGGCCATGTCGTATTCGCATCTGGTATAGTATGTAGATGCCATTCGCAGCACAAATCCTGGGAATTGGATTGATTTTCAAGTTCAAATGGATGAACCTGGATTGAACGAGGATATTTCAACTGAATTAGAAGATGAGGCACCTTCAAATAAGTTTGTGCGTCTTTTTATTGCTTTCGATGCATGCATCCATGGTTACCGTTACCTTCGTCCCATGATATATGTGGATGCTACCTTTCTTACAGGGACATATAGAGGATGCCTCATGGTTGCAACCGCTATCAATGATGAAAATGGTATTTTTTCTGATAATGCATGCTTCTTATATATGTGCATAATGTCTCATGCATTATTTATTTTGGCTTCATAATGTCTTATGCATTATTGTTTCCACTTTTCTGGTTATGCATCATTTCTGTTTAGATGCATAAGACATTATACATTATTTATTTTAACTGCATAATGTCTTATGCATTTAAATTTTTGGTTTCACTTTTCTGGTTATGCATCATTTCTGTTTAGATGCATAAGACATTATACATTTTTATTTTAACTGCATGATGTCTTATGCATTATTGTTTTTCACTTTTTTGATCTTATGCATCCTTTTTCATGCAAGTGCATAATGACTTATGCACTATTTAGTTTAGACGCATAAGACATTATGCATCTGTTTTTAGCACGCATACTTCATGTTTACGCTGGCTTGATTTTATATTTTTTGTTGTGCAGGGTTCTTTCCACTAGCCATGGCCCTGGTACCTGGTGAAGATAATGATAACTGGGAATGGTTCATGAGGAATTTGAGTTATGTTCTTGATCATGATCAAAGGCCAATCACATTTTTATCTGATCGTGCAGAAGGATTAAAGAGAGCTATTCCAGTTTATTTTCCTGGAGCCTTCCATAGTTTCTGCTACTATCATTTGAAGATGAACTTACCAATTAATGGCTCTGACGAAAGGTATGGTGCTGTTATTGATGCATTTCAAGCTGCTGCATATTCTATTAGTCCCGAAGGTTTCCAAACTGTCATCGCTACGATTAGGGGTCTTGGTTGTGGTTGGGTTGCAGACTATATTGAAGATATCCCTCCGGAGAAGTGGTCAAATGCCTTTTTTCAGGGTTGTAGGTATGGTAGGACATCTTCTACTCTTGCTGAATCTTTCAATAGTTGGATGAAGGTACACAAGAAGCTCCCTGCAAATGATCTTATGGATCAGATAAGGAAGGATGTGATGGCTATGATGTCAGAAAGGCGTAATACTGGCAAAAGTTTCATAACAATTCTCACACCGAAGAATGAAGCTAAGATGAAGGCTCTTATTGATGAGGTATTAACCTGGATGGTTATACGGTCTGATACTCATTTTTATGAAGTGGAGGGAGGGGAGAGTTCTCATAGTGTTAACCTTGAGGCAAGGACATGTACCTGTCAGAGGTGGCGCGTCTATGGATTTCCATGTGTGCATGCTTTCGCATCGATAACAATGTCTGGTTCTAATCCGTATGATTTTGTTGAACCTATTTCACTACTGCATACTTCAATAATGTCTACAGCCATGCAATTCATCATATTCCGTATTACAAAAAGCCTGAAGTTTATGAAGGTAATGATGTTATCGATGTACCTGATGTTAGGAGGCTTCCAGGGCGACCACAAGCTAATAGACATTTGAGCCATTACGAGAAGCCGCCTAGGAGAGCTATGCGCTGTGGTAATTGTTGTGAGATTGGTAATCACAACAAGCAAACTTGTACAAAGCCTACCTGTTACAAGAAGCCGCCAAAGCCTCCGAAGAAGCCGAAGCAGCCTAAGGGAAGTTAAGGGAGAGCAATTATCTTGTTTGTTTCTTCAGACTATTACTTTTATGTTTGAACCTTATTCATTTTTCTTTAATTAGTTTTTATGAACAAGTACTTTTTCTTTACTTAGTTTCTTTTTTGTATTGGTTTTATGAAAAAAATACTTGTTTTTTTTCTTTAGTGTGTGTTTTTCTGCCCGTATCAGATTATGTTTTCATTTTTTTTTATCTTAAATGCATAGTAGATTATGCATTAGTTTTCGATGATGCATAATCTCTTATGCATTATGTTTTGAAGATGCATAATCTATTATGCATTCTCTTTTGAAGATGCACAATCTGTTATGCATTTATTCTTTTAAAGATGGATACACAACGAGTCATTCAACTTTGGTTCTTTCATGCATCTGTATCTGCATAACAAGTAATGTGTCTGCATAACAAGTCATGCACATTTTTTATATTTTGCATAACATGTTATTCAGTTTTGTTTTTATTGCATAACATGTGCTTTTTTGTTGCATAACATGATATTTAGATGTTTATATGTAACCTGTTGTTCCTTCATTTTCCTCGTTATCATAGTACAGTTAAATGAAATAAGATTGCAGCAAATATATATATATATATATATATAAATATCGACAAGATAACAAGATATAAATTGTTCAGACAAGATTCATACCAACGCATTACACATAACTACTGATTGAAGTTAAGCTTCACACTAACTACTTTCCCATTAGTTTTCACTCCCAAGTTAAATTACTCATCCTACCAACAACACACAGGTTGTTAAAACAAAGTTACGTTTTAACCTTTCTATTATGCACAACATCAGGAACATTTACGCACAACTTCATCACATTGACACGCAGCATCATCCCAGATGTCTTCATTGGCATCTATTCCCCAAATTTTTCCCATATTTGTCAGCAATTTCAATACTAGACTTACTCTTTTCTTGTTAGCTTTTTCTATTGCATCTTCCTTTCCCAACTTCAGCCATTTCTGCCTGACTCCAGACTTCATACTCATTTTCATATAGTAGCATACAAATATGAGGAAGTCGGGGTGATGACCTTGTTCAGGAACAGTCTTGGAAAAAATATCCTTGTATACAAGCGGTTCCCTCTTTATATCCACGATTTCTGGTGAAAGATTCAGTTTTTCATACCTTTCGATCAAATAAGGCATACAAGCCTTTGCCATTATAAGTGATTGTTTCTTGCAGTTAACTATATCGTTCAAAGACTCGTAGATATTTGATTTTAGACTTAATAGAAAAAATATATACACAAAAAGTTGTCACGATATCGAGAGGTACTGGGACTCAGGATTCCACCATAAAATTCATTCATGCGATTCATATATTTATTCTAGACAATTATAGCTCAAATAATATTGACTCTAATTCTTTTCCAAGGTAGATTTTTAAAAGATTGAGTGTAAATCACTAGCATGACGCATCAAAAGCACTTAGACCAAGCATACATCATCATACGACATCACAATTACTTAAGAAAAACCATAAAACGATTGAAAATAATGCAAGTAGTCATAAAAGAATTAAATATAATTACCACGTGCATGAAATATGGCTTCCTCCATCATCCTAGTGTTTGGGTTTAGCTCCTCATATCAAAAACATGCACAAAATAATAATCCATAGCTCAAAAGGTGTTTTATTGAAGAAATTGTATAACACAGAGATTTGCAACGCTGTAATGGTGTTACAGTGTTCACTGTTACAAAGTTTTAAGACTGCAGAGGAACGATAGTTTTCTAGTGTAACAAAACTGCGACTGTTTCTGTTTGTCCAATGTTCTTCGTTCTTCAGCAGCAGATATGATTCTGCAACCCCTTCTCTCTCTTGCAGCTTCTCCCGTAGCTCTGTATTCACCCCCAAACTTCTCGAGCCCCTTATCTGAGTCCCATAACTTCTTTTTATACACCACAGAGTCCTAAAATCCGAGAATAACTCTTTTTTTTTCTTCTCCTCAAGTCTCGGTCTATTTCTCTTCTTTCAAAGCTTTCACGCGTCTTTTAACTCCTTCAAAACTCTCAAAGGATAGAATATAATCCACGGAAGATATTGTTTCCACGTTTACAGATGCTCCCACGAAATTTCCATTTAAATTTTCTCGTAACCTTCCATCCAACTTCGACTATCTTTTTTTTCTCCCCTATTTTGTTTGAACCGAATATTTTGTCCCTAGTATTTCGAATATGAACAATTACCGATCCTGTTTTGTCGAACCAGGTTGATATCAATCCATCACCACGAAAAATTCTGAGAAAATCTCACCCATAATCTTCACTGAACTTCCTTAATTACTCCCGAGAAACTATCCAACTCTGTTCACGTTCAAAGTCCATTTTCTTCAAACCAAAGCCCATCAACAAGCCTGTATTGACTCTGCAGATCGATACCAGTCCAAGTCCATCCAAAACTCCGACTATACCTCCACAAATATTAATCCAGCAAACTCCAGGTTTGAAAAACAAATTCCCGCCAAAACCAGCTTCATCCGAGGAAGAAAGGGTGAAGTGCCCCTATCCAACTACATGGTGCCTTTAACACTTGGGGGTCTTGGGGTGTAAATAACATATGGGTGCCCCTTAGTAATTGAGTGCCCCTTATCCAAATGATGGATGCCTTTAGTGATGTTCTCCCACGAGCGCAAATACTACTTTTTGAGCCAATTTTTCCACGCATATTTATTTCTCCAAAAACACCTACAAAGACACAAAAAGCCATAATAAATACAAAATCGAGCACTAACAATATATACAATTGAGATTATATCAGACACAAAAATGTGTCCATCAAATACCCCCCAACTTATTATTTGTTAGTCCTCGAGCAAATCAAATCTAAAAAATAAAATCCTAACTCATTGTCGCAGGCATCGTCGATTGCATTTAGGGTATGCAATAAGCCTTTAAACCCCTAGGTGGCCCTAGTGGCCGAGTTATAGTCTCGGGAGGGCTTACTAGAGATATACTCACAAAACCTTTATACTCCAGACCCTAGCTATCTACACAGACCCTTAGAAGGCACTAAAGAATCTCCTTGGTTGGCATACTTATTGATTACAAGAGGAAGTACCCTGATGCGAAATTCCAATTGATGTACACGAGTTTGCACTCAAGTATACTAAAATTCATATATAAGTGACAGAGCTCTACTCAGATAGTCTCACTATGGACATTAATATAACGGAGTCAAAACTAATCACATGGATAGATCAAGAAGATGGATATAGAGAAAAACATAGATGGTTTTTATGTTTACTAAATGAACGGTGTTTCCCATATCTATCTGAAGGCCTCTGCCAAAATGAACCTATCCTAATAGACTGAGACACTGGTCTAACTAATATCAACACAACTGGCATATACAAGAGAACCAATGGTCGATAATCCTAACTCTAGATCAACTCATCTGGCATATACAAGGGAACCAGTGGTTGATTTATTCACTGAACATTAACAAAAAAAAATTGTTTTTTTTTAACAACATGATTAGATCTTGCGGATCCAAGCGCATGCTTCTAATCAGCATCAGCAGATTACATGGTAATTCCCGTGGATCCTGCGTTCCACGCTTGTTTAGGTGACGGAGACAGGGAAAACACACACATATTGCTATCCAAGTGTTAATATTTATTCCGATTGGTCTAATGATCTGGTCTCTTTTTTTTTTTTTAGTAACTTGAATCGTGAACCCCAACAAAATTTTGGTTAGGGAGAAACACATATTAGATTTATGTCCACAAACAACACTCTAACTACTAAATTACGCATGACTAGTACCTAATACGCGACTCCTTAAGAAAAAACTAAAACCTACAGGATAAGGAAGCTTACCTTCTGCACTGATTCTTCTGTTGCAAACTCAACAATAGCATGCCCTTTGAAACGTCCATCTCCATGTGTAGCAAACTGAACATTAACAATTTGACCAGCGTCTTTGAAGAACTCCTCACTACAGACAGAAACGGGCAATGAAAAAAATACGATAAAACCCCAAAGACAAACAACCCTGATGCTCAAAGTTAAGTTTACATTAATGAAACCTACAGGTCTTCCTGCTCGAGTGAAAAAGATAGGTCGCCCACAAATAGTTTTTTTGATTCGGTCTTTTGAATTTGTGTTGTAGTCGAGGTTTCGGGCTGCAGAAAAAAATGGAGAACAAACTTCAATTCCGTAGCATTTGGATATATACCATAAAAATGTAGAAAGGTAAACAGACACTCACAGCTATTAGTCTTTGGTAATTCGGCATCTACCATCTCCGCGTCATTGTCCACTGTGACCTACATTAATTTTTTAAAAATCCTAGATTAGGAATACATGAAATAAAGAAAGACAAGAAGGCAAGAGCCGGGTCAGTAGAACTTCAACATAGACCAATATAAGACCCATACTTCCATATACCCTGATACTGATGGCAGGCGCAATCCATTCATAATGAACTATACCATTAGTTCAGAACTTGAAACCATCCACATCTATTTCTCCCCAAACAAAAAATACTTCGTAAGTAATACAGTAATAAAACATCATTGGTCTATAGAAGCATTGGACTGTAAGATAGGTTTGCCGACACTCGGAGAAACATAGGTTTATAGGATGATAACATATATGGGTTTTGTGGACTTCTAAAAGAAAATAGAAAATCATAACCACAACTGATTTCATATAAGAGGAAATGTACTGAAACCTTCAGCTTTTTTCTCTGCTGTTCTTCTTCATCACTTTCATCAGATATGTCGTCATCTTGGTCTTTCTTGAGGTCTACAATTTCCTTCAAAGTAAACAACAATCACCAATAATGAAACGAAAAGACTAAGGAAAACAGAAAACACAAACTTGGGGTCTGTGAATTATAAATTATAAATAGATTCAAATTTTAAGAATTAGCACAGTCTGCAGAAACTGGTCAATATACTCAAAGAGTCAATTACTGAGAATGTCGAGTACATGATACGTTGAGTATATATTGAGCAATAAGTAGACACAAAAATCTGATGAATTCAAGTAGCAAAAATTATCACATACATTGTCCTCATCAGAAGATCTGTGTGCAGAACCAGAACTCTCGCTAGATACAATTTCCTTCTCTAGAACATCTATGGACCCATTCCTAGATGCAGTTTCTGGCAATCTGGCTGTAATGACTACTTCCATTTCACTTCCATTTCATTTTCCTGCGCACACAATGAACCTCCAATTGAAACAACACAATCTACAGCTTAATACACCCATGGCAATCATACGAAACACAAACTCACTACCTCCTCCTCAGAATCACTATAGAAAAACCCGAACTTCTGTCTGTTGCTCCAACAGAAACGCTCTTCGAAACTACTTCTGGTCGTTCCTTCAACTCCTGAATAAATTTAACAAAACCATTTGCCCCCATTTTAAAAACAAAAGTTTAACTAGGACCTATTTGTATACAAGCATATCAACTTCATAGAATATAAGTAAGTTTTTCAGTGACAGAACCCTTCTTGGTCTGTACTGAGTACTGACTACAATTTGTATAACTATACTATACTAATCTTAGAATTGAACTTATGGCTACATGATTATTTGGAAAAAAAACAAAGGGGCAGGGTATAAGTTACTAAGTTAGTAGCTTACTTCTTCATCAGAAGAGAAATCTTCTGAGGTAGTAACTTCATCCTCTTTCTTCTCAGCAGTGGAATCAAAAGTTGCAAACTTTTTAACCGGACTTGATTCTTCCTCTATGAATCCAACTGTCGCTACCCTTTATTAAAAAAAAAAAAAAACATTATTAAGAAATTCTCATTTGGATTGGCAAGAAGAGAAATTGTTTATAGAATGAACTTACCCATTCAAAAAAAAAATAGATGAAGAAATTGGGAGGAAATTTGTGAAGAAGAGAAGAAGATGGATTCAAAATTTTAGGGTTTTTTGAAAGGGGGAAAAGCCTTGTTGACTGCACAAGAAAAAAAAAAAAAAAAGGGGGGGAAATAAAAAGAAATGTATTTGTGGTGAGCGTGGATCGAACACGCGACCTTCAGATCTTCAGTCTGACGCTCTCCCAACTGAGCTATCCCCGCACCTACTGATGATACAGTTATTGTAGCTTATAACCTTCTATGAAAATAAAATCCAAGTTCAAAGTTCTGTAGTGGCATACATATGGTGTTACTCGAGTTTATTGATGCAGGAAAGAGCCGCATATTTAATCCTAGAAAACCTGAATCTTATTTCATCCATCAATTTGCAAATTCATCGTCAAATGATCAAAACTCATGATAAAGTAGTACTATTAGCGGGACGTGTTATTCACATTAGTCATCTTCATTTAAAATTTAACATCAAATATTTTTGTTTTTTTATGAGAAAGGCAAGCTTCCCCTAGTAACAAACGTCGTCTTAATCTTAACTCAAAAAGTGAGTTTCTTGCGTAGTAACATGGCAACATCATTAACTATGCACTAACTAGCAGAGTGTTAGTACACTAGTGCCATGTTAATCACGAACACATAGCGCGTGCGTTATTTTTGGGAAAGAAACATGCTAATTTTATTCGTATTATTGCATAATTTATTCAATTTCACCCAAAGATCGATTAAATTTATATTGGCGCTCGGCGTAATACAGCTACTACCGGATGGATATCAAACAATACGAACATGCAACATATTCCAAGAAAGCAACATCAATAAAATCTCAAAGAACTGATAAGTAAGCACACAAATAAAACCCGATTAAGTATAAAAACGGTATTATTTCGGATCTACATCCTCAAGCATTCTGCAATCTGGTAAACATGCTACATAATACAAATATGAAAATACAATACATTTGGCCGATTGGTGTGATACGACTGTCACTTGATTTAAATTTACATGATTTAAGAAAGAAAACAAAATGACATGTGAAGTATGTCCTCAACAGAACTCATCCCAACAATGTTTGCCTATTTGTATAAAAGATGCAATTTCACGAAATAATAAGGACATTCATACTTTGGGTCCACAAAATGCAAGTCTAAATACCCCAATAATATAAAGCACAATCAGTGTGGCAACAAGGTAGTACTTCTACTGCAAAATTAATTAAGCAAATTAGTATATATGAAATGTAAATCGGGTGAACAACTAAACTCATATTTTAGTTAAGTTCGAGCTCAATATATGAGGACAGTCTATTTATGGGTAAGCTATATTTTAAGGGTCTTTTTTAGTGTCTTAGTCTTCCAAAGAACAACCAACTTCTATCTTGCCTAAATTATCCAAGCTTTGTTTTACAATATACATATATATATATATATATATATATATATATATGTAAATAGACTTTGACAATCTTCTCAAAACAAATAATATCTCTTAAAATATTATACACTATAATCATACTTGCCGGAAATAAAGAGATTTCATGAATTCATTGTGGAGATGGCATAATTAGGGATATAAATAAATATAACTGAGAGTAAACTAGCCTATATCTTTCATCTAATAATAATGTTCAAGTTTTATGTTAAGGTTATCTATCATAGAAACACTTTGGACCTCTGTGTTTTAAACTCTATAATCCAATTAGCATCCAAGAAAGGTAAATCCACTTGATTCATTATATTCTTGAGTATTATATGCGAATAATCCCGATCGGTCTTCATCATCGTCGTATAAATCTCTCAAATTCTCAGGAGATTTACGCTACAAAGGAATATATATTTCATGTGACAATATTTTTCTAATTTTGATTTCTCCATAGATAATTGCTCAGTTTTTCAACAATCCATTGCAATACTCCATAACGTGAACATGCAATATCCTTTGTTCCAAGATACTGGCTTACAACTATGTTAGAGTAAAAATTTAATTCCATAAATTATAAAAAAGTTATGTGAATCATCGGGTGTAAAAATTTAGTTGACAGTTGTTAATATATGTACAAACAAAAATACATGTAATTTATATATTTCGTACATAGATACGTGAGTCCGTTTTTTTTTTTAATACAAAAGAATAAAGTTATTGCTTAAGAATTGGTTGACATGTTCAGTTCGTCAGAATAGATAACATTAGATAACCATGTTGGTTTATACCGCTACTATTCATGGATACTAGTAAAGAAAGAGCTTTCTTTGCAACAGTGTCTGCAACATTATTTCCTTCACGATGGATAAAACTACATTTCCATGTGGAAAAACTACTAAGTAAATGAATTGCATCTTGAATTATGCTTGCATTGGTCCACCTGACTGCTCCTTTTTCCCCATTGATTGCATCCACCGCCCTTTGGCTGTCACCCTCTAGATGAAGATCCTCAACTCCTTTCTCCTTTTCCCAAGATATTGCTTCCAAAGCTTCCAATGCTTATGCTTGCTCTGAGTTTACTGCTCTTGTGCAGTGTCCCCTAGATCCATTTCTTGCATCTATAAAGTTACAACATATCAGTCCTATTCCTATCAGATTATTAAATTTACACCAGGCTGCATCAAAGTTAAATTTGATAAATTGCTTATCAGGTTTCTTCCAAAAAATTTATCTATGATCAGCTCTTCTTTCTCTTCTGATGGTTGTTGGTGTACCCTGAATTCTTGTCCAGTCATCCATATGGTTTTTCACACTAGTGACTATTTCCTCTATCTTCACTTGTGAATTTTCAAACACCACATTGCATCTTGTTTTCCGAATACGCCACATAGTGAAACATATACTATTAAACTGTGTTATATTTTTAGGTTTGTTTCCAACAGCATTATCAAACCATAAAGAAATCCATTCTTGAATGTTTTCCCCTTGTAAAACTGCACACAATTAAGACCAATACTGCCGAAGACAGAGATAAAGATACTACAGTCAACAAAAATATGTCGTTGTGATTCATCCTGGACTTTACATAGATGACATTTCTATAAAGCTTTCTGATCAATCATATTACTATTAACAGGTTTATCCTGAGTTTTATCTAAGATAGCCCTATAAGCACTTCTTACAGAGAAAATACCATCACTAGCTTGTTTCCATCTAACTATTTTCATTCCTGACATTGGGATTCTAATCTCTTGAATGGCTCTAACAGTAGTATTATCAAACAAGGTTTTTAATATTTTTACTTTCCAAGTTTTAATACTACTATCAATTACATCAAACACCTTACTAATAGCAGTAGACACAAAATTGGACTTAGGATGACCTTCCATGCTAGGAATCCAGTTGTCTTTCCAAATGGAGATGTTCCTACCATCACCTACCTGCCAATAATAAAACTTATTTATTATATATATCCATCACAAATTCCCTTCTACACCCAGGAACCAATTCTAGAGAGAGCATGGTTAAGAGGATTTTGGTCATTGAAATATTTATGACTAAGAAGTACATCCCAAAGGCCATCTGGGTCCTCAATCATTCTCCATGCTAATTTAGTTAGGAGAGCTTGATTTAAGATAGCAGATTGTCTGATATTCAGACCTCCTAAGTCTTTAAGGAGAGTTTCATGGTTTCATTTTTTCATGAAAATTCCTCTTTCACCTTGTTTTTTATTCCACCAAAAGTTTTTTTGAGCAGCATCCATCTTGTCTGTAATGGTCTTTGGCATACGATAAACAACCATATGATGAATGACAATAGTTCCTAAGACAGATTGAGTGAGGGTTGTCTTACCAGGTTGGGCTACAAACTTAGATTCCAAGGAGCTAGCATGTCACTAAATTTATCTAACAAATGAGTAAATGACTCAACTTTGTTTTTGTGAAGCAATAACTCCAAGATATTTATCCTATAAAACAATTTCTTAATATTCAAAATGTTTGAGATTTTAGTTTTGATATTACCTGGAATTTTGGGACTAAAAGCAATCCCAGATTTCTCAAAATTGACTAACTAACTGAGAATTTGCTAAATTCTTCAATAATCTTAGCTATATGAGCAACCTCGTTACTATTATCTCTAGCAAATAGGAGACAATCATCTGCAAAAAAATAAGTGACTCACAGGAGGAGAAGTTTTAGTAACAGTGCATCCATGTATATAGTTGTTGGACTGAGCAGTAAAAAGAGCTCTTGAAAGAGACTCCATACAAAGGATAAACATGTAAGGTGATAAAGGGTGACCCTTCCTCAGGCCTCACTGAGGTTTGTACAATTCTCCAGGGGATCCATTTAGAAGAATAAAGGTAGAGACTGTAGAAATGCATTTCTCAATAAGCTTGCACCTGTCAGCAGAGAAGCCTAAACTTCTAAGACTAGCTATGACAAAACTCCACTCAATCCTATCAAATGCTTTACTCATATCTAATTTTATGGCCATATAACCTTTTTTACTTTTTGTTTTTTTATGGTGTCTATCAATTCATGAGTCATTACAATATTATCTTGAATCACTCTACCAGGAACAAAAGCTAACTGGAAGGGAGATATAAACTTGTTTAAAAGGGGCTTAAGTCTGGTAACAAGCAATTTAGATATTATTTTATAACTTATATTACACATACTGATGAGTCTAAAATCAATTGCAGAAACATGACAAAAAAAATTTAGGAATGAGGGCTGTAAAATTATGATTGAGTTATTTAAGCATATGTTTAGAATGGAAAAAATCCTGAACCATGTTAACTATATCATCACCAACGTTATTCCGCACATTTTGATAGAATTATGGTGGGAATCTATATGGGCCAGGTGTAGTCCAAGAATGCATATTAAAAACAACTTTTCTTATTTCATCATGAGTAGAAATAGCAAGCAGCTGAGCATTTTCATCTTTAGTAATACAGGGGGAAATATTAGCAAAATAATCAACATCTTTTGGAGGAATGATATACCTAATCATATTAAAGAAGTGTGTTAGAGCATTGCTTGGTCGAACTCGCATGCGTTGCTATCTCAAGCATGTTTGTCAATGTTAGTGATCAAAACTATAGAGTCTTGATTTCTAGTCTACTATAGATAAGGTCTCGGACTAGGACAGAAAGTGTAGTTGAGCTCAAGAACTCCATGGCAATCATCATATAAGACAAAGGACTACTCAAGGAACCAGTGGATCTTCATCGACTAAAAGGTATATGGATACTTGAACTTATCTATCACTCAAAAGTCTATCTACTCTATCTCCTATCTGGATACAAAAGTCGTTTTACTATATAGACTAAGAATATACACATGTGACATTTCGAGCTGAGTATATCTTGCTTATCTATTTATCGAAATATGTGTTGGTAAAGCTTTACCTTTAGCCAAGTTCATCTTTGCCTAGTGATGAAAGTCATGTTATGTTTCAATTACTTTGGAAATTTCTCTGACGAAAACTAGTTTGTGAATAACAACTATATGACGTCATCTGAGAATGTTTCAATGATTGAAATGAGAGTTTAGACAATATAACCACTGGGGGATATAAACATTGTTGTGGTAACACATATATGTATAAGTCCTTAGCACTTGAACCGAAGTTTGCGAACTTTGTTGATCAAATGAAAACCAAAGCTTGAGCAGTCAATCCAGTCCGCGAACTTAGTCTGCAAACGTGCGTAGTTCTCGAACCCGAGAATTTATGCTGGAGTTTTAGATCTGTTTCAGTCCACAAACTGACGGAAGTTCTTGAACCCGAGAATTTCTGCTAGATTTTGTGAACTCCAACTGGTTAATTTGAGTCTGCGAACCCAGTCCGGGAACTTGAGTGGTTATGTCTAAAAACGATGTTCGTGAACTTATCTAAATTATCTAAGGAATGCTATTGCAAACTGTGGTTTATAGTTGATGAATCGATTCGAGTGAATCACATACTTTTTGCTTTAATTATGTCTTGTGTAGTACATAAGATCTCATAGCAATTGAACAACTCTCTAACTAGTTCATTTGAGTCATTTGGACTAGTTATGGTGAAGAAGAATATGGTTGATATGAAAGTTATCATTTGTCTAACCATTTGGTTGACTAATATTGAACCAACTATTGTACACGTTTGGGTACGGTTACATAAACCCAAAATCGTCAAGTACATGTTTGTATGGCAAGCTAAGTTTTCGATCTAATGGTTGAGAGATATTAGCTTGTATCTAATTAGGTTTTCATCTAATGGTGAATATTGAATGCTTTGTTACTAAGCTAACATTGATTGCAACCCCTGATTTGAAAGACTATATAAGGGAGAACTCTAGCAACTGGGAAACCTAATACCCACACATTCTGTGTGATATTAGTTTGCTAAGATAGAGTCGATTCTCCTTTAACCTTTGGTTTTTTTCTTCTAAAACCAGGTTAATGACTTAAAGGCTTCATTGGGATTGTGAAGCCAGGCCGATACTACTTTTATTGTAGTTGTGTGATCTGATCTTGCTATTTCTATCATACGAGTACAATTTTAATAATTGGCTTGAGATTTCTATCTCTGATAGGAAAGGTATAAAAGTAATCACAAACATCTTCGTCTCATCGTTTGTGATTCCACAATATCATTTTTCGTTGCGTTGATTAAGACTATTGTGAGGTGATTGATAAAACTGAGTTGTTCTTTGGGAATATAAGTCTGGTTTTATTGATTGGTTCCTTTTCACCTTGATTTATCAAAAGACGAAACAAAACTCATAGGTTTATTTGTGGGAGACGGATTTATCTGTCTTGTATAATTTTTTGTGTGAGACGGATTTGTTTGCTAAAGTCTTCGACTTTGGGTCGTAGCAACTCTTGGTTGTGGGTGAGATCATCTAAGGGAATCAAATGCGTAGTATCCTGCTGGGATCAGAGGCATAGGAGAATAACTATACCTTGGATTAGTGTGTGATTGATTGGGGTTCAACTACAGTCCAGACTGAAGTTATTTGGAGTAGGCTAGTGTCTGTAGCGGCTTAATACAGTGTATGTTTAATCTGGACTAGGTCCCGGGTTTTTTTTTTGCATTTGCAGTTTCCTCGTTAACAAAATTCTGGTGTCTGTGTTATTTCTTTTCCGTATTATATTTTGTTATATAATTGAAATAATACAGGTTGTGCGTTATTCAATCAATTAGAATATCCGACCTTATTGGTTGTTGATTTAAATTGATTGACACTTGGATATTGGTCTTTGGTACTACCCAAGTTATCTCTCTTTGATTAGACTCGTGAATCACATTTGCTTGAGTAAATCAAATTGAGAGATTGATATAATAACTCCTTGAGTATTTTCTATTGATTGAGTCTAGTTGATTCTCTAGAAAACAACTCGGAGTTGTCCATACAGATTGCTAATCGAAATATTGGGTGAGGTTGTTAGATCCCCGCCTTTTCAATTGGTATCATAGAAGGCAAACACGTTCAAGACCTCATAAGTCTGTGTTTGTAAGCGATCTGACTCTATGGACAAAGGTGCTATCTCTATAAACGTACCACCAGTCTTTGATGGCTCTAATTACTTATGGTGGAAAATTCCTATTCGCGCTTTCCTTCAAGCACGTGATTTCCAATCATGGGTATATATTGTTAATGGCTATAATGCTCCCATTGAGGAAGTTAGAGGTGTAAATGTTCCTAAGAATATTGCTGAATACACTCCTGCAGAGATTCTTGCTGCAAAGAAAAACTCTGACGGTTTGAATGCAATCATACATGCCATTACCCCAAATCTTCAGCACCATGTGTCTAATTGCACTAAGTCGCAAGAATCTTGGGATATCTTAGCAACCGTATTTGAAGGAAACACCAGTGAAAAGAAAGCTAGGCTTCAAAACCTTAGTTCCGATTGGGAAAACATTCGAATGGCAGATGAAGAAACATTTGATGAGTTTAATCACAAAGTATCTAAAATTATTAATGCATCTTTTTCATTGGGTAAGATTATTCCTGAAAAGGACACTGTGATGAAAATTCTCATATCACTGCCATCTAGATACGATGCTAAGAAGCATGCCATCGTTGAGGGAAATAACCTAGATAATCTCTCCAGAAATACGCTGGTTGGAAAGCTTAAGATCTTTGATCATGAACATTCATCCAAATCTAAGGATGTTGCGTTCAAAGCACTAAAGGACACTAAATTACTTGATAAAAGTAAAAAAGTGTATATCTGTGAAGATGATCACTCTGAGATAGACTCATCAGATGAAAATCTTGACAAATCAGTCTCGATGATTACAAGACAATTTAGGGATCTTCTAGTGAAGAGAAGTAAACGGTCCTCCAGAGATTAGCCTAAGGCATCAGTCAAACCTCATAATCGTGTTCCTCCTAAAAACATGGATATTGATGAAAATGATGATGAGGATATGCCTCAGTGCTTTAAGTGTAAGGGATTTGGTCATTTTTGAAATGAGTGTCCAAATCGTAGAAAATACACTGGGAACAAAGGTATTGCAACAACTCTTGATGAAATGTCTGACAGTTACGACTCTAATGAAGATGGGAAATCAAGTGTTGCACTTCTTGGTGACAATATTGATTTTGATAATTGTAGCAATACACATATCAATTTTGATATTCTTTCAGAAGATAATCCAACCAATCTGGAAGAAAAAGTTGACCCTTTTCTTGGAAACTCTGTTTATAATGTTTCATGATCTACTATGTGCCTAGTTGCTTGCACATTTCAGAAGACTGATTACTATCCAAGTGTGACATGCTCGTATTGTCCATTAAAAGGTCATGAACTCTCAAAGTGTTACAAGTTCAAACACAAGCAAAGACATGTCAACAAACTTCAATGAAGAGCAAATCATCTAGCAAAAAAGCTTAAACTTGCTCAGAAGACCGCAGAGGTATGTAAGATTTTATCTTCGTCTAAGAAGTTAGTTTCCAAGGAAAAACCAAGACCATTTGAGGAGAAATTATGGTCAAACTGCTTTGATAGACAGAAGTCTGTGGATTTTCCACAAGAGAAAATTGGTGGACAAATTGCAGTTCACCACAACGCAACTTGATTGATTGTGTTGTTCTTAAAATCTTGTCTCATGTGCCTGATCAAAAGAGACAATGATTGTGTACCTCTCAGGCTTTAGGAAAAGTTTTATCTTTTTTTTCTTAGAAGTATTTTCCTTTTGTCTATCAATGGTCGGTTGTCAGCCGAGCAAAAATAAATTACACTTTCTCACTACTCAAAATATAAAATATAGCAAGGGTAAGAAAGGATCGTTCCCACAGAGAGGACTTAGGTTGTCAATATGATTTGGTTTCCTATAATAACAATGGGGGGAGTTTTCTAATTTTTATAAAAGCAAACAAAAATAAAAGCAAGTAAAGAAAAATAAACAAATCAAGCAAGGAAAGATATTGGTTAAGGATTTCGTTTTCATTCACTAATATTCTCTTGTCATAATAACAAGAATTGATATTTAATCTCTCTTTTATCAATGGCCCTAGAATACCTTAATCGCAAGAATATCCCGCTAATTTCCTCTTATCATCAACAAACACACTAAAAGATGCGAATATGAATTCTTTCTAAGAGAACAACCTAACGTGTAAAAGCACTAATCAAGTTTAATTCCCTAGATGCATTAAGTTCTATGAAATCAGGCCAATCAAAGCAATCGAACATGGAAAGCGCACTAATTCAATTTAACAAAGGTCACGATTCACTTGTGATTACTAGGACGTATCACTACAAGCAATATCCACAATTATGCTACTTGTATTCAAGGATTATCACTTTTACGTATAATAAACCCTAAACTAGCAATAGATGTGATTACAAGTTCTACCAATTTGCAACTTGACAAAACAAACAATCAATCATGTTGTAATACGTCAATCATACAACTATATTTTCAGAGAATCGTGAACGATAAATATAAGACAAAACTATATTGAATCAAAGAATCATGTTATGTGAAATCCAACTAATCCATAACCAAAAGAAAATTAAGTACTCATGCTCATGGAGTTCATAACAAGAATAAAAATAAAGGTTTTCATGTTTCTAAACCCTAGAACAA
This sequence comes from Papaver bracteatum, assembly GCA_023529315.1. Taxonomy (NCBI): domain Eukaryota; kingdom Viridiplantae; phylum Streptophyta; class Magnoliopsida; order Ranunculales; family Papaveraceae; genus Papaver; species Papaver bracteatum. Next base: position 3,815,787 of record JAJJWX010000811.1, on the reverse strand, counting down.
AAGTAGAAGCCGAGATTGAGATAATCCTCTTCTCATAGAAAGATGTCTTCTTTGTATAGCTTATGTTCACCTTTAGTTCGCACCCTTCTTCCAAAAACCAGTCCTTAAAACAGCCCACAAGTGAAGCCCAGTAAAAACAGTCCAAGTCCATCCGAGTCGAAACGGATCAGTGAGTCAACTCGGCGTATACCGATTCCAACCGAGTTCTGGCTATTTCTGGGTGATTCCGGCCGATTCCAGGCTATACTATTGATTCTTCCCTACACAATCATTCATTCATATTCAACTACTAACATTTATCTATTCAACACTTCCATTCCCTGCTTGTGCACCACTATTTCCAGCTTATCTTGACTGCAATCAACTCGGCACAAGCCTTGTAATCTCCATGGCATCAATAGTTCCAGCCAACATCAAATCTATATTCCTTGACTCATTTATACCTGCAACTCAGCTCAAAACATCTCTTCCTATCCACTGCACTAACACCTAACTGCAGCACCATCAATATCAGCTCATTCATATTGCAGCAAAGTGCAACAACCATTCTCCCTGCCAGAAATCTGCACACATTCTCGAACCAGCTTATGTATACCAACATCAACACCTTTCTGCTCCTGCAGTTTGAACTGCAACCAAACTTCATCTCAGTCATGAACCAACACTCCTGCAATCATTCATTGGAAATCATCTCAAGCTTAAGATTCCATATCATTTATCCCAATTACATGCAGCACCAGTTCCATCCAGAACCCTAACCACTGCCTCAACTTCAAGACCATGGCTATACTAGCTCAAGGCATCAATGCATGTATCATCATGCCTACATAACCAATTTTTGCAGCTTCAAACACCTGAACTTGCTCTATTCAGCTGAGTCCCATTGCGGCAACAAATCACCATAACCCATGAATCCATTCTGTAAATTTTGACACAATTTCAGTTCATATTTCCTTGTAATTCCATCTGCGAACTAGCTCAACTGCACTTGCTCTAAGTTTGAATTACTTCCTCCATCAACTGTCATTCTTGGTTTTCCTCACAGCTTCTCCAAATCTCAGTTGCCTACAAACCCTGTAAATATCACTTCTACCACCTGCGATCTCTTTGTCATGCCATACATTCACATTTTCAACCTCAAAGCCACTCATGCCATTCCTGACTCCATTCTTAACTTGATATTCATCAATATGAGAACACCAGCACCAGTTGCACTTCTCTTTCTCAGGCAAGCCAATTCGATTATCTGCATACTTTCAGCGGCAACTTCACATGATTACCATCACCAATCCTGCAAGCCTATGTACATCATCACTAGCTGTCTTCATTGTAGACTCAAACACCACCAGTACCTACTGCTCAGTTCCATATGCTCATCACTGCATTATCCTTGGCTACAACCACCAACTACTCATGTGATTTCTCCAATACCAGAATACAACAACACCACCAGAAGCTAACACCTTACAGTGTTCATCACCATCTTCCTTCCCATGAACTGAATCATAAGAAATCACCATCTCCATCTACGAAAACCCATTTCAAATTATTCCTTTATCTTCTGCGAATTTAGATTGAACTCAGATTCAAGACAACCCAGATCTCTTCACACAAACCCTCACTCACGTATTTCATCAGAAACCCATTCATTCATTTCACGGCAGCATCAATTCCTTTTTCTCTGATTCATGTTCTCAGATTCGAAATTATACCCAATTCTAAACTTCATCATTCTTTTAATTCCTCAACTGCACCTGAGCATCACCATAATTCCAATTGCTTCCTGGAACCCTAATTTCTTCTCTGATTAGACTATGGGTAAAAACCCATCTCGTTAATCTTCCATTACAACAAACCCCATCTTCTTTCGATTCATTACAAACCCATTAATCACCTCATTTTCCTGATTTCTCGATCCCCATCAACACATCTTCTGAGATTTAAGTATTGGCAGCAACAACAATCAAACTCAAATTCCCATCTCTTTGTGTTGTTCAATTAAACACTAGCATAACCAACTTCTCTAAATCTCCATGAAAATCCCCAGCCACTTCTCTCTATGAATTTCAGACGAATGATTAAGAAAACTCATGTCTCTAAATTTTATGGTTGATGTAGGAAATGAGAGTGGACACAGCCACACAGTTAAAGCAGATAAGGGGAAACCATATTACATTAGCCTATCGGTTCTAGAGAACTGACAACATAATTTCTTTGTTCATCTAAACTGTCACTTATGGAGGACTGACAGTTCATTCTCCACCTCCTTCTTGCGCAACCCGTGAATTAAATTTTTGCCATTTATACTCTAAATGGATAGTTTCTCCTTCTTTTGCTCCAAATGGCTCCAAAGTACCTACAACACTCAAAAGCAAACATAAGACACATAATTCACACAAAAACATAGCAAAGAAGGCATAAATACTGGAAATAAAATTAGGTGTTTTAGACAAATATATTCTTTATAGGGATAAGAGTTGATCGTCCACGAACCTGTTTTAGGTTTCGACTACATTCATTTTCCTTCTCTAAAACCTCTCTTTATCTTAATACTACTTGTTGAGCTAATTGTGAATTCCCTTCACAAACCCATACGCTTATGGACGCTCCAAGAATGATGTATTCTGATGAAAAAGAAGGTAATGTGATTGTTAAGCCATCAATCATGAAGGAAAAAGAAAAATCTCCATTGCCTCCAACCTTGAAAAAAATAAGGAATATGAGGAAGCCAAGAGTTGTTCCTTCAAATTATCAGAAGTTTTCTGATGTTCTTGAAGTGTTGAAGGAGCTACTAAAGGAGATTCAATAAATAAAGGCTTTTGTATATAAGACTCATGAGATTCAGAAGGCCCTGGTTCGACAACAGCAACCAAGAAGGTTCATCGATATAAATTCCTTTCTTAATGAACCTTATGTTCCCATGGATGTTGACGACAAGGAGTTCAGGGGCGATAATGAATTCTTCAAAGGTCTTAATGTCTAATAAATCTTTTATGTTTCTCTTGTTTAGAAGAATAACTAGTGTTTTGGAATAGCCATTTTTGTGATTACACATAGCTATATCCAATGTTTTTCATCTTCTTGTTTTTAGATTTTTTGGTTTAAAAATTCTAAGTTTGTTTGGAAGATGATGGTTGCAGTATTAATCTCTTGATTTATATATTGCAATATTTTGATGGGATATGTGTGTTTACGTCCGTGAACTTGATTGTCCCATATTTTGTCAAAATTTAATTCGTTCGTGAATTGATATGCAAATATTGATAAAAGGATGAATAGACTTTTGACAAACACAAAAGTTAAGCCTATATTGTCAATTATTGATGTAAGATAGGTTAAAATCTTTTGTGATTCAAGGATTATGTCTATTGTGTGTCATTGTGCAAATGGTGATGGAAACATAGAATGAATCCTTGTGAATTCCGCAGTAATTGAGCTTCCCTATTCTATATTTGTGTATTACTGTGAGACTCCGTATTGTGACTTATGTTGAGCATTAGACAACCAAAGTTGATTATTTTTGTGATTATCTTAGTTGTGTTCCGTAAGGTACTTTACGTTGAGTATTTTGAACTAAAACAATTATCTAGAATGGTTATTTAGTTATCACTCTGTAAGTTTTCTTATGTTGAGCATCTCTTCGACTTGGATGGTTATTCGTGATTAACTTAGTCATTGCTCCATAGAAGTTCTTATGTCGAGTGTGGCCAATTAAATTGATTACTCTTGTAATTAGTTTGGTTGAGTATGGCAATTAGATTATTTGTGAGTTTTCTTGTGATCAATCTAATTGATTTATTAAGTCTCCATAAGTTTACTTGTGTTTAGCATATCTAGTCAAATTAATCTTGGTTCGCTTTGGTTAATTTGATTGAATATTTCTTGTTGGATTCCAAATTCATACTTGTATGTAATATGTTAAGTCTAAAGAAATCCTTCTTTTCTTTTTTGAAATTAAGGTCGCTCTTGTTGTTCCTTAGGGAATGCCATATTATGGGGGGGGAGTTCTTTTGAACTTGTGCTTAATTTCCAAATCGATGTGGGAAGTGTGGCTGTGGAATATTAGAGGGGTTATCTTGCGTCTTTATAAACTCCTTGATGAATGCATTTAGCTTAGGCTTTATGATCGCATCTAAACAAGATGAGACATATTTACCTTTGGTCATGAAATGTCTCTTACGAAAATTTCATTAGGATCCCGTTCTTGTACCTTTGCCAATTTTATTGACAAAAAGTGGGAGAATTAATATGTATTTCACACTACAAATACATATGGTTTTCGGATCATTATGTAAGGGGGAGTGGTTTCCTTGAGAGACGGAGTATTGACTAAGGGGGAGTGAAGTATCACCATAGTATTATTGTTGAAGTTGTGATGCAATTGGACTTTGACGCTGTGTAATAATACCATGACACTATATAACAATGATTGAGAACGATGCTTTTCTCATTGTTATAGCTACAAATTTTCAACAACGATGATGCTAAACTTACAACCTTTGGGATCATTGGACTACTTGGAAGTGATGAAGATTTCGAGTATTGTTGAAGATTAGACATGTGGAATAGGATCTACAAAGTTTATTTATGCCACTAAAATTGAAAAACGGTGAGATTGTTAGAGCAATGCTCGGTCGAACTCGCATGCATTGCTATATCAAGCATGTTTGTCAATGTTAGTGATCAAAACTATAGAGTCTTGATTTCTAGTCTACTATATCTAAGGTCTCAGACTAGGATAAAAAGTGTAGTTGAGCTCAAGAACTCCATGGCAATCATCATACAATACGAAGGACTACTCAAGGAACCAGTGGATCTTCATCGACTAAAATGTATGTGGATACTTGAACTTATCTATCACTCAAAAGTCTATTTACTCTATCTCCTATCTTGAGACAAAAGTTGTTTTACTATATAGACTAAGAATATACATATGTGACATTTTGATCTAAGTATATCTCGCTTATCTATTTCTCTAAATATCTATTGGTAAACCTTTCTCTTTATCCAAGTTCATCTTTGCCTAGTGACGAAAGTCATGTTATGTTTCAATTACTTTGGAAATTGCTCTAACGAAAACTAGTTTGTGAATAACAACTATATGACGTCCTCTGATAATGTTTCAATGATTGAAATGAGAGTTTAGACAATATAACCACTGGGGGATATAAACATTGTTGTGGTGACACATATATGTATAAGTCCTTAGCACTTGAACCGAAGTTTGCGAACTTTGTTGATCAAATGAAAACCAAAGCTTGAGCAGTCAATCCAGTCCGCGAACTTAGTCTGCAAACGTGCGTAGTTCTCGAACCCGAGAATTTATGCTGGAGTTGTAGATCGGTTTCAGTCCACAAACTGACGGAAGTTCTTGAACCCAAGAATTTATGCTAGAGTTTGTGAACTCCAACTGGTTAACTTGAGTCCGCGAACCCAGTCCGGGAACTTGAGTGGTTATGTCTAAAAACGATGTTCGTGAACTTATCTAAATTATCTAAGGAATGCTATTGCAAACCGTGGCTTTATAGTTAATGAATCGATTCGAGTGAATCACATACTTTTTGCTTTAATTATGTCTTGTGTAGTACATAAGATCTCATAGCAATTGAACAACTCTCTAACTAGTTCATTTGAGTCATTTGGACTAGTTATGGTGAAGAAGAATATGGTTGATATGAAAGTTATCATTTGTATAACCATTTGGTTGACTAATATTGAACCAACTATTGTACACGTTTGGGTACGGTTACACAAACCCAAAATCGTCAAGTACATGTGTGTATGGAAAGCTAAGTTTTCGATCTAATGGTTGAGAGATATTAGCTTGTATCTAATCAGGTTTTTATCTAATGGTGAATATTGAATGCTTTGTTACTAAGCTAACATTGATTGCAAACCCTGATTTAAAAGACTATATAAGGGAGAACTCTAGCAACTGGGAAACCTAATCCCCATACATTCTGTGTGATACTAGTTTGCTAAGCTAGAGTCGATTCTCCTTTAACCTTTGGTTTTCTTCTTCTAAAACCAGGTTAACGACTTAAAGACTTCATTGGGATTGTGAAGCCAGACTGATACCATTTTTCTTGTAGTTGTGTGATCTGATCTTACTATTTCTATCGTACGAGTACAATTGTAATAATTGGCTTGAGATTTCTATCTCCGATAGGCAAGATATAAAAGTAATCACAAACATCTTTGTCTCATCGTTTGTGATTCCACAATATCTTTTTTCGCTGCGTCGATTAAGACTATTGTGAGGTGATTGATAAAACTGAGTTGTTCTTCGGGAATATAAGTCTGGTTTTATTGATTGGTTCCTATTCACCTTGATTTATCAAAAGACGAAACAAAACTCATAGGTTTATTCGTGGGAGACGGATTTATCTATCTTGTAGACTTTTCTGTGTGAGACGAATTTGTTTGCTAAAGTCTTCGACTTTGGGTCGTAGCAACTCTTGGTGGTGGGTGAGATCAGCTAAGGGAATCAAATGTGCAGTATCTTGATGGGATCAGAGGCGTAGGAGCATAACTGTACCTTGGATCAGTGTGATATTGATTTGGGTTCAACTACAGTCCAGACCGAAGTTAATTTGGAGTAGGCTAGTGTCTGTAGCGGCTTAATACAGTGTATGTTTAATCTGGACTAGGTCCCAGGTTTTTTCTGTATTTTTGATTTCCTAGTTAACAAAATTCTGGTATCTGTGTTATTTCTTTTCCGTATTATATTTTGTTATATAATTGAAATAATACAGGTTGTGCGTTGTTCAATCAATTAGAATATCCGACCTTATTGGTTGTTGATTTAAATTGATTGACACTTGGATATTGGTCTTTGGTACCATCCAAGTTATATCTCTTTGATTAGATTCGCGAATCACATTTGCTTGAGTAAATCAAATTGAGAGATTGAGATAATAACTCCTTGAGTATTTTCTATTGATTGAGTCTAGTTGATTCTCTAGAAAATAACTCGGAATTGTCCATACAGATTGCTAATCTAAATATTGGGTGAGATTGTTAGACCCCTGCTTTTTCAAAGTGATCCTTAAGATTATTTTCTATGTCATTCCTATCAGTGAGCCAAGTACTCATAGAGATTTTCAAGGTATCTATGTTTGTTTTTTTCCTCCTAAAATTAAATTTTTGATGGTAGTAAGCTGTGTTTCTATAACCATTCCTAATATCCTCATCTTTGTTTCTTTGCTTCCAAAAATCCTCCACAATATCATACCACTGATTTAACTTACATTTAAGTTCTTCTATCAAATGGATGTTATCATTATTATTTGAATTATATAAGACCTCTAATTGGGACTTGATCTTATTAATATGAGTTATTATATATCTAAAGCTAATGTAATTCCATTGTCTGAGTTCCTGTTTAGTATTAAACAATGATTTAGTAAATCTAAAAGCATGAGATCCATTATTGTTCACCTTCCAACTATTTTCAATAACAGTTTTGCAAGAGTTATCTCTAAACTAGGCATTGTTTAATCTAAAAGGTTTGTAAGTATCATTCTGGACTTTGGTAGTAGTGAGCATGATGTGGTAGTGATCATAAGCAAAGGGAATAAGATGATACACAACACAAGAAGGATAAATTTAGCCAAATGTCATTATCTAGAAATCTATCTAGCCTCTATAAGATCAGAGCATGACCTTTTATTTTGTTGGTCCAAGTATAGGGATTACCTATAAAGTTTATACTGTGAAAACCATTAAAATCAAGGAGATTATTTTTCTCATCTAAAACTGTTTGGCTAATCCTATTTCCACCATATTTTCCTATTGACTCTTGACAAAATTCAAATCCCCAGCCACTATCCATGGTAGATTCATATGGGTAGAGAAAATATTCATATATATAATTCCACAGTTCAGTTCTAAGAATAGGATCTATGGATCCATATATAAAATTTACCAGTGATTTTTTTTTCTAGCATCCATTTCAATAGTGCATTTGATTATATTTAGCTTAGTTTCTAAAATTTGTAAATCAGTGTCATCTTTCCAAAGGAGACTTAATCCTCCAGATGTATCTATTGGTTCATGAAAGAACTTATTATTATAATGCAGGCAAGATGTGTATTGTTTCATCTTTTTTTTGTTATTCTTAGTTTCAATTAGGAAAATAATATCTGGATTATTGGACCCAATCAAATCCTTCAAATGCTTCCTAGTGTCCCAATTACCAAATCCACAAACATTTTATGATAGGATTTTCATGTTTTCAACTTTTTGAAATAAATGATTACTAGGAAAGAAATTATAATGAGTAATGCAGTTTAAATAGTAAATGCAAGGAAAATTTTGAAATAGTTTATAAAGTACCTAATTCTCCCCTGCCATGTTTTCAAATTGCTTATCCCTTTATGTGTTTCTAGCTGTTGTTTGCTTCTCTGAAATTCCCACATTGTTATCTGTAGCTTCTTCCTATGTGGTTAACCTTCCTTTGCCAGCTTGGGGGTCAATAAATCTCTGCCTTTTTCCTAGTCTATCTTGGAACTCTTCACTATCAGTTTCAACTTGAATCTTGACAGGCATTCCATTTTGTGGTGGAATAAAAGGAGTTGTTCTTGCAGGCTTTCTGGTGATTGGCTTAGGGTTTATAACAACAGTATTGTGAGTTACAACATTCTTCTTCAATCTTCCCACACCTCCAAAAGGATAAGGATTAGCATGTAGTGCTTTAACATATTTAGTTGCATCTTTACATGCACCCTTGCAATGATTTATGGGGTTGTTTTTCATAGAAAAATCTAACCCATTTTGTTATTCCAGCTGCAATGATAGCTAGTGCACCTCTTCTTAGGGGAGTAGTTATCTCAATCCTTACACATACTTTGATAGGGACTCCTTCAACTAGAATTTCATTCTTTGGTTCAATAGATAGAACCTCACCTAAAATATTACCCATGTCTTCAACTGACTTTACATTCATATGTTCTGGTTGTAGGTTTTTTAATTGAATCCAGTACACTTGTTTCGTCCAATCAAGCTTTGGTGACCATGAAAGTAGTTAAATAAGATGCATAAATAACCATCAATATTCCAGGGACCTTCATCAATCACTTTATCCACCACCTCCTTGCTCTTAAGCTTAAAAATCATAATATTTGTGTCAACTTCAATAATCTTCACTTCCTCCGGAGGAATGAAATTCCAAGTGAACTGGATATTTTTCTCAACACCACCATAACCCATTTTCCCTTCAATGTTAACTTTTCCTATGAGATAGAAGTCCCGTTCTCCTTCTTCATAGTCTTCATTTTGAGAAACAGATTGATTGAAGAGGATATTATCTTTAGCAGCCTTTAATTCTACTTTATTCTTCCGTTGATCTTCAGTCTAAGTTCAGTCTCGGACTAGGAATAAAGCATAGTAGTTGAGTATTAAAATTCACTAATTGACCTTGAAGACTGAAGAACAACGGAGACGTCTATGAGAAATTCAATCTAATATTGTGAGGTTGCACACATAACCAAATTGAGGAAGTGATAACTCACCACCCGTGTCACTAGTAGACATAACAAGTTCCTTTGTATTTTTCATACCGTTTCTAGGTTTCCTTCTTATTTTCTCTCGTCGAGGCTCTGAAGAATTTTCAAAACTCTTCAAGGCAAGATTTATCCTCTTCATATCATTCTGAAGCTTAACAAGAATCTTGTTATTTTTTTTCGATCTTTGAAACTTTTTGGAGTGACCATAACTTCCACATAAAATTCAGTGAAAATAGAGAAAATTACCAAGAGGCACGGTTTACTTTTTATCACCATGAATATTTTTATTCTCCTTAGATCATGTAAGAATGAAAGTGAAAATACGAGTACCCAAATACACCATAATATTATTTTTTTTCAACCTATAAGTCATCTTACCAAGTGTGATCGTCTATGGAAAAAGTCGAGACATTACAACAACTTCAGTATTCACACTTTGTGTGATCTTCTATGGAAACGAGATCGCGACAATACGACAACAAGATAACTTGTGTGATTGACTATACAAGATTGAGACGATACAACAATCAAAGTGTGATACTTGATAATAGTTTCGGTAATAACCAAAATCTATAGGATCCCTATCAAGTATATCAGAGTTGACGTAAAGTGCAATTTAGTTTTATTATAATAAAACAATTGTAATGCGGAAAAGTAAAATAAATGGCACAACAAGATTTTGTTAACGAGGAAATCGCAAATGTAGAAAACCCCCGGGACCTAGTCCAGTTTTGAATACTCTTATAATTAATCCGCTATACAAAATATAAACCAACTTTGTATAGTTGAGACTAAGCATACTAACCCTAGCTACTTAGTTCCCTTAGTATCCCTACGCCTTCGACTTCTAGAGTCACGCAAGTGAATAACAAGTCTTTTGGATCGTATTCCAAACAACAAAGGAAGAATCTGTTTGGTAACCACTCTAATCAATCTTTGCTACAAGATATGGATGAGTCATTGACAAAGGCTCTTATGTTTAATCTAATAAACTCTTTTGTCTGGTTAGATCAATCTAACTTTAACTACCGAAAGAGTCAAGTATATATTCGCACCCAATCAAAATAAATCTCAAAGAGATATATTGAGAGTGTCGATCTCACGCAACTAATCAATCGAATAAATATGATATTAGTTTGATCCCAGCCGATCAAGGTTTGTGCACACAATTCAAAAGATACGAAAACCAATAAGAAATCTTCTTCGTCTTCAAATCTTCTTTAATCTTCAATAACCTGCATAATACCACTTGAATTTCTTGTGATCAGTCACACACAGAATGAAGTCTGTTAACAATGGATTATCATAAGATTTATTTAGATTTAACAACAGTTCTAAAGATCTCGTCGATACTTCGATCTAGTTTGAGTGAATATTATATTAGAAGATAAGATTCTCAAGAATAAACAATATAGGTGCAATCAAAGTCTCAACAACCATTAGTCAATCAAATCAATCGAAAACTAATAACACTGCAATTATCTAGTTTCTCACCAACGATACTTGTAGAGCTTATTAGATCCCACAGAAGCAGTGGCGGAGCTAGGTTTTTCAAACTAGGGGGATAAAAAAAGAAACACCAAGGCAGCTGAAGGTCGCGGCAAATTTTTTGGACGTGATGGGACCAAACTAGTAAAAGTGGTGAGATGAATGTTTTAGCCCCTAAAACTTTCACTCTCCACCTCTTGTGTTCTCTCTTCTTCCTACTATGCAAATGAAATCACCAAGGCATCGATAGATTTTTGATTTGGAAGGTAGATATTAGTGCTTTGGTGGACTGAATTACTGGGAACAGGTGGACTAATTTAATGGATCTGGTGGACTAACTTAACAAATCTTATTTCGTAAGGGGTAAAATACTAACATGTTAGGGTTTTGTAAGAAAAAAAGGGGGGGGGGGGGGCTTCAGCCAGGGTTAGCCCCCCTTTAGTTCCGCCACTGCACAGAAGTCTTTAAACGAGTGGTCGTAAGAGGTTTCACCTAATTAGGATACGTTCCTCTCTGAATAGACGGCTCCACCAGAAACAACAAGAATTGAAGTTTGCATTTCTCTTAAGATAGTTTGCTAGAAATGCAAACTTAAGTATTTATAGACCAAGGATGTTTGAACATCAAGGAATTTCCAAAACCAAAAATATGCAATGAATGGTAAAATTCGGTTTTCATAATTCCAACAAATGCTTGTCCAATATTTCTGAAATCTCTCAATATAAAATCTCCAATTAGTAAATGCACATTACTAATTTTTATTCTCTAGATATATGCATTTAATTGCTGGTAATTAAAGCATATAAAACCAAAAACCTTAATTAAAAGATTCTTAATTTTTCTCGGCACATGATTTCCTTGAGTACTAAGGAATATCTTTGAAAAATAAATGATAAAAGTTATTGTACGTGTTCAAAGTATGTTGACATCTTTTCACTACAAATCCTTATTTCATATTTACATGGATTTGCATTCTTGGAATTTGTAATACCACACTTCCAAACAAGTTTAGAATTGGTTCACCTATTTTCCAAGACTTCTATGTGATTGGGTTCAAGCGGTTCCACCAATCACTAGGATCGGTAATACCTAATTATGGAAATACTTGTGATCGGTCACACCAGTTACTAGGATCGGTTCCATATACACATGGTATTACTTGTGATCGATCACACCAGTTACCAGGACCGGTTACACCAATTACAAGGATCGGTTACACAGACTCATGATCGGTCACACCAATTACAAGAATCGGTTACACAGACTCATGATCGGTCACACCAATTACTAGGATCGGTCACACCAATTACAAGGATCGATCATACCATCACATGGTGATTACTTAGGATTGGTTACACCAATTAATAAAAACCCGTCATACCAAATCATAAGTTAGGCATTGTAATTAGTTATACCAAGATACATAACCTAAGTTAAGATCGGTTCTACCATCTCACACTTATTGGTCATCCAAAGATTTGCAATGAATAGCCGGATCAATAAGCCTAATGATTTCCCTTTCGATTCACGAAACAAGTTCATGAATGTACTTCCTTTAAACAAATGAAAGACATTGTTTGCTAGGATGAAATCTTCACCATAACCTATTCACATAATCATGACAATATATACAAGATTATGTTGATGTCATATCTACGAAGTTCAAAAGATAAGCGTTATACTTCGTGGTCTAATTCCCTAATATTATGATCATACAAATATGATCATGTCATATCACTAGAGTATTATACAATATGTACAGTATATACAGCTTCGCATTTTTGTTTTCAATATAGCACGACTTGAAAGATACATTAGGAATGAAACAGTTCAAGTCAATATTACTAAGATATCGTCGTTGTAGTTCGCTACTTCTTCACATTCTTCAGGTTTCGGAGTAATACTTGTATGTCTCAACATTCATAGACTTTCTAGTCTAACCTAAACGAATTTGACTCTAGTATTTAATCAAGCGACTCTAGATGAGTTCTAATACTAAAATATGACTACCATACTTGACATACCAACGTTTGGTGAGTTCAACCGAGCTATGCTCTAACAATCTCGCCCTTTGTCAATTTTAGTGATAATTTTTTTATTACATATGGATAAACAAATTACAATACAATTCATTTTACATACGCTTGATTCCAAGTTTCAATAACACAATAACCTGCATATGTTCAATCAATAAATGTCATTGTTGACATTTGAATAACAAAATATTTTACTCCCCCTAAAGGTAAGCTAGGTAAATATTCAATCCTAACATCTTTGTTATTTCTCTTTTTGTATTCTGAAATACTACAACAACAATATGATATGTTTCTCCCCCTGAGTCAGCTTTACTCTTTCGTTATATAACGTTTAAGCACAATTGTCTTTTCCTTAGTGATTGAAAATCACTTGTTTACTCGATATATTTCTCCCTATTTTTGTCACAAAATGACAAAGGTTCGATCAAATAAAGGACAAACCGAAAGGATCTTACAAACCTAAAAGACTTGTAAACAACCTATAAGAATTAAGCACGAAGGTTTCACATACCACTTTAGATAGCCAATATTAAAACCAAAACTACAAGTAATTTAGTTTTAATATGTTATCAAGGAAACAATTTCCCGAAGCAATTTTCCCTAATAGTTTAACAAATCGACTAAGAAACTTAATTCACTTGTTAAGCTGATTATGTATGTACAACCGTTTATTTCGATAAAACCAAAATAAAGATCAGAATTAACTTTATTTCTCTCATCATGCTCTAATTATTCAGAAAATAACTTAGACCTTTCTTTTTAGACAAGATTAACACTAGGTTAGTTAACTAGTTTTTCATGTTAGGGCATTCGATTAGATTTGAATAACCGAATCCTTCAATTTGATAAGTCTAACTAAGATCATAATTAACTTAGTTTCTCTTATCCGGAATCAATTTGGACTAAACAAATGATCCCGTATTTTCTTAAGCCATAAAAAAAAACATACAAACCAAAATAAATTGACTTGCACAGTTATTTTCTTAACCGGAAGCAATTGGAACAAACATACACATTATAGCACCGCAATTGCACCGAATTTTGTTAAGCAAAAACACTTAATACCCAACAATAAAGAAGATACCAAATAATAAGCCAAATAAATTGACACATTTTTCTTAACCAGAAATAATTGAATCATACACACATCCATGCACAATATAATGGAACATATTAATTGTACCGAAATTTTGTTAATAAAAAGCAAAATATGTGCAATATAAACATGCTTTTCTTAAACAGGAAAATGATTAACTAACAAATTCGTTACCTCAAATTCCGCAGCCTCTTCTCCCCAGTAAGATATATTATTAAGCGCAAGTTCAAATTAGAACTCTTCCCCAGTATGTTGTCATCCTTTCGCAAGAACAAAAGAACAACAACAAAAGCAACCTTTACCAGAGAACAATTGAAATGGTTTTAACTAATGCGTGCCAATAACAAAAGTTGAAAACCCGAAACACATATGTTATGTTAAACACAATTCATGTAAACATAAATTGATTCAACATATTGTGATATTTTACATATGAGTTTCAACCAGAATACCTTATGATACTTTGATAAAGCCTACCAACATGGGATAGAACTTAATCCCGCTGAATCAAAAACCAAGCAAACCATAAGGGTTACATCATATGAGATCGAATATTAAGGTTAATAAAAACCGAAATCAGATATCTCATAAATCCAATTTGCAATACACCATAAATATTCAACAGAAAATCACGTATTGAGGTCATTCCGAGTTCGAACGAAGAAGTTATGGGAAAAACAGCTTTACACTCCTTCGTATGGACCAATCACCAGGACCAGTTATGGTGATTGATTGTGATGGGTCATACCAATCACCAGGTTCGGTTAAAGTACTTGTGATGGGTCATACCAATCACCAGGACCGGTTCCAGCAATTACTTGTGATGGATCACAATGAATCCACACATTAAACTGTTTTAGACATAATTTTTGCATATAATGCCTGAATTTAGTGATTTTTGGCTCGTTTTAACCGAAAACAAGAGCTAAACATATATGATCAGTATATATCAACATCGTAAACTCAAAATTACCATTTATATCAAAATATTAAATATAGATAGAGAAGGTATGAGTATAGAAGAAAATAAATCTCCTTAAAGATGTTAATTAGGCATATAATAGCCGAGAGGTCATGTGCTCAGTTTCATGTGCTTCCTCACCATTCATAAGATATAGAACAAAGGTGAGAATGCATATTCCAACACAACTAGGTTGTGTTGAGTTGAGCCTTGTCTTCTTTGTCACAAGTGACTAAGACAGGATCATCACTCTTGACCTCTTGCTTGGTTTTTTTATTACTCTTGTTCCATCTATTGTTTTTCTTCTTTGATTTGTGATAAAGAGTGTCATATCACAACATTCATTCGTACAAGAGACTTTAGACATCAAGATGTCTTTCCTTAGTCTTTCAATAAAACTCTCAAAAATATTGTTACCAACATTTATCAATTGAGTGTAATTCTTATGACTAACTTTTGGTCCCTTCTTGGCTATTGAGGACTTAGAGCAACTGCAGTGGTGCGAGTATACCCAAAGATCAAAGAGTAAAAAAAAAAGACTAAATTTTAGTTTAATCCGTAGTGTGACGCTACGGGAGGCGAGTATATTTAGTCGAGCGGAGTTATAATCTTCGTTTGGCTGTGGAGCGTAGGTATAAAGTGCGCCCCGTTCATGCGTTGATATAGTTTACGCTTGTTGTGGGGCGTTGATAAAGATTACGCCCGTTGTGGGGCGTGCATATAGTTTACGCCGGGAGAAGGGGCATTGGTATAATCCACGCATGTTGGGGCGAATGGGTAAACGACCGCCTGAATGAGGCGTAGGTATAATCTCCGCTCAGCTGCACACACGTAAACGGCACGTATGGCATGAACTATATTTTTTTTGAACTATTGCAGCAACAATCCTTGAAGACGGACTTTTAGCTGACGAGAAAGTGATGATTCAGGCCTTTACTCAAGCGGTTTGTATGCCACTCTCTTTCCTGTAGCATTCCCACATTCCAACGATAACCCATTTTTTTCATAATGATAAAATGCAGCACCATTATCATCTTCCCTGTTGAACTATAAATTTGAACCAATGATTCACCCAAAAACCTATCAGGATCCGTGATTTTAACAGCCCAATCTCTTCCCTTTGTAGACGTACAAAAACATATCACAATAAAAAGAAAAAGACATGCGTTGTATTAATCCAACCCAGTCACAATCACGCCGCGCCATATAATCATTCACAGTAATTACATGAACTCCCTTTCCACTTAGTATAATTAAGTAAGCTAGTAAAATAGCAGCAAGTGTTTTTCCTTCTCCTGTCCTCATTTAAGCTATTTCTCCTTTGTGAATCTAATGTTAGAATTTACAAATGGGGCGGAGGTATTAGGTTCGCTCATCATGGGGCGTTAACTATATGAACGCGGATTGTGGGGCGTTAAGTTTATGAACGCCTGATGCCAGGCGTTAACTTTATGTTCGCCTCAATGAGGCATTGTCTATATGAACGCCCGATACCAGGCGTAAACTTCAGCAACGCTCCATCGAGCGTAGATTTCAGCAACGCTCCATTGGGGCGTAATTTATATGCATGCATGTTCGTGGGGAGAATACTTTACATGCGCTTCATGTCAGGCGTAGATTATATAACTGCCCGTTGAGAAACGAAGATTATATCAACGCTCGACTATATTTGGGTTTAGTTTTAGTCCCAGACCAAATATAATATGGGATTTAGTCGATAGTCGGGGTTTATTCGATAGTACATCCCACTACGTCTCATGCATTTACCAAATATTTGAGTTTAGTCGCCCACTTTGGTTGCTCTTAGGGACCCATTTATGGATGGGTTTCGCAGGAGCGGCTTTCTCCTTCATACCATTAGGACCATTGCTCTTTTGGATACTTTGCGAAACATCCTTTCTCCAATTTGGAACATCAGATCTTGTCTTTTCATTTACAAAGTCATCTCTCCTTATATAATTGGGTCTTTCATGAGATGACCTTTTCGAGCAATAAGTTGAGAAGTCAATAAGTAAGTTTGGCAATTTTAAGAAGTTAGAAATTAAAATATCATTGTCATTGATAAAAATTAACAAAACGAGAGAATTACAGAGTAGTGTTATGACTCGCATTTACACGAATTACAAATTAGTTGCTGAAATTAAAGAAAGCCAGGGGAGATGGTTGTTTGAGAGTAAGATGTTGTTCCCCTCTTTCTTCCTTCTTTAGAAAGTGCGTGTGACACTTCATTCCCGAATCCTGGTTCTCCAAGTATGAAAAACTTTAAAATATTGTATATTCCTGGCCATTTCATTTACCTCTTCTAATACCTTTGCCAATCCATATTTTTATTTGAGATGCTAGACTCTCAGCCATAATTGGCAACATAGCCACTACCGTGATACTAAAAGTACATGACTGTGCGAATCCGATCTCCATAAGAATCCATTTCGTGACTCTTTTTTTTAGATTCAACGGTAGACAAACAATAAGAACAAAATCATACACACTTCATAACATTGGACATGTAAGCTAACTGAAAAAGCGGGGGTTTAAGAATTTGAACGGTACCAAAGATTAATATTCAAGTTTCAATCAATTTCAATCAACAACCAAAGGTTGGATTTACCAATTGATTGAACTACACACAACCAGTAATACTTAAATTATATAAACAAATATAATGCGAAAAAGAAATAACATAGACACACCAGAAATTTTGTTAACGAGGAAACCGCAAATGCAAAAAAATCTCGGGACCTAGACCAGATTTGAACACCATACTGTATTAAGCCGCTGCAGACTCTATCCTACTACAAGTGAACTTCGGACTAGAATGTAGTTAATCCCTAAGCAATCACATATTTATTAAGGTACTGTTGCGTTCCTTACATCTCTGAATCTCAGCAGGACTCTATGTGCTTGATTCCCATAGCTAATCTCACCCACAACTAAGAGTTTCTACGAACCAAAATCGAAGAATTGATAAACAAACCTATCTCCCACAGAAAAGTCTATTCTAATAGATAAATCTGTCTTCCACAGAAATACCTATGAATTTTTTGTTCTGTCTTTTAATAAATCAAGGTGAACAGGAACCAATTGATAATTCGGTCTTATATTCCCAAAGAACAACCTAAAAATATCAATCACCTCAAAATAACTTAACTATAAAGAATGAGACGAAGAGTTTTGTGATTACTTTTTTATATCTTACATATCGGAGATAAATCTCGAGCAAATCTTAGAGAAGATAGTACTCAATACCATAGAACAAGTAAGAGCAGAACACACAACTACAGAGAAAAAAGTTGGGTATGGCTTCAGATTCCCAATAAAATCTTTAAGTCGTTAACCTATAATGGTTTTAGGAAAAACCTAGGTTAAAGGATAATCGACTCTAGTCGCAACTAGTACAGCACAGGAGGTGTGGGGATTAGGTATCCCAGTTGCTAGAGTTCTCCCTTATATAATATTCAAATCAGGGTTTGGTAACTTTGTAACAAAGCAATCAATATTCACCGTTAGATGAAACTTGATTTAAGATTCAAGCTAATATCTTTCCACCGTTAGATGGTCTTACCATGTTACACAAAAATGAAATATACTTTCATTTAGATATGGGTAACCGTACCTAAACGTGTATATTGAGTTGGCTCAATAACATTTAACCGAAGTTAACCATATGAACACTTTTGTGTTAACCTTGTTCATCTTAACACTTCTAGATCAAATGATAATCAAATGAATCTAATTGTGTTAAACATAGAGTTGTTCAATTGTTTATATTCTCATAGAAGTATACAACAAACAATTGAAGCAAAATCGGATTGATTCAAAAGAATCAGTTCATGAAAATTTTAGCCATGGTTTGCAAAGTTTGCATTCCTTAGTATATAAATGTATTTTTTCATGAGTATGAAAACATTTTTAGCCGGTTTTAGAACTTAACCACATAAGTTTGCAAATGGGTATGCAAGCTTAATCCTTTCCGACAGTTCACAAACGGGTATGCATATTGTCATTACAGACTGAACTCAGGTGAATAAGTTTGCAAACGGGTACGCAAACTTAGTTCCCGGACTTTGATAGTTAAAACCGTTCGCATATGGGTATGCATACTTGGTTCCCGAACCTGAATTACTTTTACAACAGTTTGCATGCGGGTATGCATACTGTGCAATATCTAGACAATGATTAATTGTACTAAACTCCTATTTCAATCATTGGAACATTCTTAGAAGACGACAATAACTGTCTCACACAAACTATTATCTTATAAGAAATTTTCAAGTGATCGAATGATCAATACGAAATATTCCGAGTCTACATCAAATGACTGTCTCACACAAATCATGTAAGATGTTACCAGGATATTTTCACATGATCATCTTTTTACTTTCGTCAAGAATAATGATGCACATAGTTAAAGCAAAAATCTTTCCAACACATATTTCGAGAAAGATATAAGCGAGTTAAACTCAGATCAAAATATCAAATTTGTATAATGTAAAGTCTATATAGTTATACGACTTTGTCTCAATAGGAGATAGAATAGAATATACTTTTGAGTGATAGATGAGTTCAAGTCTCCATATACCTTTTGTTGATGAAGTTCCACAAGCTCCCCTTAGTAGTTCTTCGTCTTCAATCGATGAACACCGTGAACTCTAATACTCAACTACACATTCTATCCTAATACGAGACATAGCTATAAGTAGACTAGAAATCAAGACTTATAGTTTTGATAACTAAACTTGACAAACAAGCTTGAGATAGAAATGCTTGCGAGTTCGATCGAGCAGTGCTTTAACAATCCCCCCCTTGTCAGTTTTAGTGACAAAACTATCAATACATATGGATTACAAAATAAATAAACTTTGTAGCTTCTCATCCAAATGCTTGATTTCCTTGGTTCTTCAACATTCCTCGAATTTTTTGTCACTCCAAGTACTCCAGTGATTCTGAACGTGTTAAACTCAGCATCATAGTTGTTGAAGATCCGTAGCCATAACAATAAGAAAATAGATGTTCTTGATTATTATTATATAGTGTCATAGTATTATTACACATCATCAAAGTTCAATTGTATCACAACTTTGACAATAATACTATGGTGATATGTATCACTCCCTCTTAGTCAATAATTCATCTTACAATGAAAACCACTCCCCCTTACATAATAATCCGTAAACCATATGTATGTAGTATGAACTACCAAATAATTCTCCCCCTTTTTGTCAATATAAATTGGAAAAGGTACAAAAACTAGCAGGATCATAATGATATTCTCATAGAGATTATTCATGACTAAAAGAGAACATATCAACTTTGTTTCGATGATTTCACATAGTCGAACTTAGTGTATTTATCAAGGAGTTTATAAATATACAAGATAACTCTTATAATATTCCACATCCGCGCTCCCCACAAAGATTTTGTAATTAAGCATAAGTTCAATTAAGAACTCTCCCCCATAAAATGTGATTCCTGAAAGAACAACAAGAGCGACTTACTTTTACAAGAAAATAAGGATTTCTTTGGACATTAACTGTTAGATCATTACTCGGTCGAACTCGCGTGCATTGATATCTCAAGCATGTTTGTAAATATTAGTGATCAAAACTATACTTCTTGATTGTTAGTTTACTTATGACTAATTCTCGGTCTAGGATAGTTAAATATAGTTGAGCTCCAGACTTCATGGTGATTATCTTACGAAGACAAAGAACTACTCAAGGAACCAGTGGAACTTCATCCGACCAAAAAGGTATATGGAGACTTAAAATTATCTAGCACTCAAAAGTCTATCTATTTCCTACTATCTCAAGCATGTTTGTCAATGTTAGTGATCAAAACTATCTCATGCATGTTTGTCAATGTCAATTTTTATTAGAGCATTGCTCGGTCGAACTCGCATGCGTTTCTATCTCAAGCATGTTTGTCAATGTTAGTGATCAAAACTAAAAAGTCTTGATTTCTAGTCTACTATAGATAAGGTCTCAGGCTAGGATAGAAAGTGTAGTTGAGCTCAAGAACTCCATGGCAATCATCATACAATATGAAGGACTACTCAAGAAACCAGTGGATCTTCATCCTCTAAAAGGTTTGTGGAGACTTGAACTTATATATCACTCAAAAGTCTATCTACTCTATCTCCTATCTTGAGACAAAAGTCGTATTACTATATAGACTAAGAATACACACATGTGATATTTCGATCTGAGTATATCTCGTTTATCTATTTCTCAAAATATGTGTTGGTAAAGATTTTGCTTTATCCAAGTTCATCTTTACCTAGTGATGAAAGTCATGTTATGTTTCAATCACTTTGGAAATTGCTCTGACGAAAAATAGTTTGTGAATAAAAACTATATGACATCCTCTGAGAATGTTTCAATGGTTGAAATTAGAGTTTAGACAATATAACCATTGGGGGATATAAACATTGTTGTGGTAACACATATATATATAAGTCCTTAGCACTTGAACCGAAGTTTGCGAACTTTGTTGATCAAGTGAAACCGAAACTTGAGCAATCAACCCAGTTCACGAACTCAGTCCGCGAACGTACGTAGTTCTCGAACCCGAGAATTTCTGCTGGAGTTGTAGCTCGGTTTCAGTCCGCGAACTCAGTTCGTGAACTGATGGAAGTTCCCAAACCCGACAATTTCTGCTGGAGTTTGTGAACTCCAACCGGTTATGTCTAAAACGATGTTCGTGAACTTATCTAAATTATCTAAGGAATGTTATTGCAAACCGTGGCTTTATAGTTCATTAATCGATTCGAGTGAATCATATCGTTTTTGCTTCAATTGTGTCTTGTGTAGTACATGAGATCTCATAGAAATTGAACAACTCTCTAACTAGTTCATTTGAGTTATTTGGACTAGTTATGGTGAAGAAGAATATAGTTGATATGAAAGTTATCATTTGGCATTTGGTTGACTAATATTGAACCAACTATTGTACACGTTTGGGTACGGTTACACAAACCCAAATCGTAAAGTACATGTGTGTATGGCAAGATAAGTTTTTGATCTAACAGTTGAGAGAAATTAGCTTGTATCTAATCAGGTTTTCATCTAACGGTGAATATTGAATGCTTTGTTACTAAGCTAACATCGATTGCAAACCCTGATTTGAAAGACTATATAAGGGAGAACTCTAACAACTGGGAAACCTAATACCCACACATTCTGTGTGATACTAGTTTGCTAAGCTAGAGTCGATTCTCCTTTAACCTTTGGTTTTCTTCTTCTAAAACTAGGTTAACGACTTAAAGACTTCATTGGGATTGTGAAGCCAGACTGATACTAATTTTCTTGTAGTTTTGTGATATAATCTTGATATTTCTATCGTACGAGTACAATTGTAATAACTGGCTTGAGATTTCTATCTACGATAGGCAAGATATAAAAGTAATCACAAACATCTTCGTTTCATCGTTTGTGATTCCTCAATAATCTTATTCGCTACATCAATTAAGTTTATTGTGAGGTGATTGATAAAACTGAGCTTTTCTTCGGGAATATAAATCTGGTTTTATTGATTGGTTCCTGTTCACCTTGATTTATCAAAAGACGGAACAAAACTCATAGGTTTATTCGTGGGAGACGAATTTATCTATCTTGTAGAATTTTCTGTGTGAGACAGATTTGTTTGCTAAAGTCTTCGACTTTTGGTCGTAGCAACTCTTGGTTGTGGGTGAGATCTTCTAAGGGAATCAAGTGTGCAGTATCATGATGGGATCATAGGCGTAGGAGCATAACTGTACCTTAGATCAATATGAGATTGATTGGGGTTCACTTACAGTCCAGACCGAAGTTAATTTGGAGTAGGCTAGTGTCTGTAGCGGCTTAATACATTGTATGTTTAATCTGGACTAGGTCCCGGGGTTTTTCTGCATTTGCGGTTTCCTCGTCAACAAAATTTTAGTGTCTGTGTTTTTTCTTTTCTGCATTATATTTTTATATAATTGAAATAATACAGGTTGTGCGTTTTTCAATCAATTAGAATATCCAACCTTATTGGTTGTTGATTTAAATTGATTGACACTTGGATATTGGTCTTTGGTACCATCCAAGTTATTTCTATTTGATTAAGACTGGCGAATTATATTTGCTTGAGTAAATAAAATTGAGAGATTGAGATAATAACTCCTTGAGATATTTTCTATTGATTGAGTCTAGTTGATTCTCTAGAAGACAACTCGGAGTTGTCCATACAAATTTCTAATCGAAATATTGGGCAAGGTTGTTAGACCCCCGCTTTTTCAATTGGTACCAGAGCAGGAAAACACGTTCAAGACCTCACAAGTCTATGTTTGTAGCGATCTGACTCTATGGACGATAAAGTCTCTTATAACGCTTCACCAGGAATAAGAACTAATCGTAGAAAAAGTTCTGATAAGTTGTATATTCTCCAGAAAAGTTTGGATGAACAAATCCGGATCAATTCTGATCTTGTTGCATAAATTGCATATCTTAAGGATTTGAAACCAGTCATAAGCTGATAAACAACGGTTGAATGTTGTGAAAACTGATATGACTCGGAACTGTTCTACGAAACTAAAATATATTGGCCCATGTTTGTTTTGTGATTTATCAAATCACTCTCTACATAAATGTGGGTCTTTTCAAAAGAGATTAAGAGGTGCAAGTAATCTTCATGAGAGAACTAAACAACTATTTACGTCTCTGAAAAGGCATACAAAACTATTTGGAAATTCCAAACAGAATAGTACGAATATTATGGGAGCTTTTGCTTTAAAATCAACATCACCCTTTCAATGGTTTCTCGACAGTGGATATAGTAGACATATGACAGGTGATCTCACGTGGTTTGTTTCTTCAGACGACTATGAAGGTGGACCTATAACATTTGGTGATGGGAGATGTTGCTACATCAGCAAAAAGGGAACGATCAAATTACCTGGCGTACCTGAAATTTATGATGTGGTCTTCGTAAAAGGTATGACTGCAAATCTTCTTTCTGTTAGTCAAATTTGTGACAAAGGCAATCGAGTTATCTTCAATGCAAATGGATGTGACATTGTATACAAAGATGGGAAAGTAATTTTTCAAGGAACTCGTGGTAAAAATAACTGTTATCTTCTTGATACTCAGTTCAGAAACTGTTGCAATTTGAATAAGGTGGAATCTACACATCTTTGGCATGAACAATTTGGTCATATCAATTATCGCCTTCTAACTAAGATCATTAACAAAGAACTTATGAGAGGCATTCCCAAAATCAATACAAAGATTGAAGGTGTATGTGATGCCTGTCAAAAGGGTAAACAAACAAAAGTTCACCATAAATCATCTCAAGATATTCTCACTAAATCTCCACTTGATTTAAATCATATGGACCTCTTCGGACCAATTCAACAACCCACTGTTGCTGGTAAGAAGTATGCTTTGGTTATGGTAGATGATTACACCAGATTCACTTGGGTTGCATTCATATATCATAAGAATGAAACTCTTGGAGAATTCAAGATTATTGTTAATAGAATCCAGAACGAACAAGGTCGCAAACTAAAGAAAATTAGAAGCGACCGTGGAACTGAATTCAAAGATACTAAAGTATTTGAATTTTGTGACGAACTGGGAATTATTCAACAGTATTCTCTACCTAGTACTCCTCAAGATAATGGAGTTGCAGAAAGAAAGAACAAAAGTATTCAGGAAAATGGCCAGGGTAATGATGAACAACAAAAACTTACCGCTAAAGTTTTGGGGAGAAGCTGTCTTCACATCATGCTATTTGATCAACCGTGTCTACTTACGGTCTAAAACCCTCAGCACTCCTTATGAGTTGTGGTATGGTAGAAAACTATCTTAGAGTGTTTGGTAGTAAGTGCCACATTCTGAAAGATCGAGAACAAAGAGGGAAATTTGACACCAAAAGTGATGAAGGTATCTTTCTTGGCTATGCTTCTGATAGTCGTGGTTTCCGGGTATTCAATCTCAGAACCCAAGTATTGATGGAATCTACTAATGTTATCATCGATGATATTAGTAATTTTCATCATGAAAATTCTCCTGCTGAATTGCCTCCTTCAGAGACAATTGAGAAAGTCAAAGAAATACCTGAATCAGTTGAAGTTATCCTAATTATTAATGATCCTGATATTTCTAGTGATGAGGAAAAGAACTCTGATCAAGCTACTCCTGAAGAACAAGAACGTGTCCCTTCACGACACCTCTGGGTTTAAAGGAATTATGATCCAAATAGTATTATTGGAGGAAGAGATTCTACAACTAAAACAAGTGGATAACTTCAAAATATTTGTAATTTTGGTTGTTATCTGTCTCTTGTAGAACCGAGAAATATTGATGAAGCTCTTAGCGATCCCGCATGGGTGAATGAAATGCATGAAGATTTAAACGGATTTCAAAGACAAGATGTATGGGAACTCGTAACTTGTCCCTCCAATGTTAATATTGTTGGTACTAAATTGATATTTAAGAACAAGTCTGATGAATATGGCACAGTTATTAGAAATAAAGTTAGACTTGTCGCTCAAGGATATTCACAAATTTAAGGTATTGATTTTGATGAAACCTTTGCACATGTGGCACACCTTGAGTCCATTAGACTTTTATTATCTCATGCTTGTTTTCTCAAGGTTAATCCTTTACAGATGGATATAAAATCTGCGTTTCTAAACGGGATTTTAAAAGAAGAAGTCTATATTGCTCAACCAAAAGGGTTTGAAAACCGTGATTTTCCAGATCATGTTCTCAAACTCAAAAAGGCTTTATATGGGTTAAAACAAGCACCTAGAGCCTGGTTTGAAAAACTTACCACTTCTCTTATTAGGAAAGGTTTTTCAAGAGGTGGAGCTGATAAGACCTTGTTTACCAGATGGAGTGGGAAAAACGTTGTCATTTCTCAAGTCTACGTAGATGATATAATCTATGGGTCAACTTCTGAGAAGCTAGCAAAGGATTTTCAAGTTTCACTTGCTAGGGAATTTGAAATGAGCAATGTTGGTGAATTAAAATTATTTCTAGGATTACAAATTCAGCAAAATAAGGATGGAATTTACTTATCCCAAGAAAAGTATGCAAGGGATCTTGTGACAAGGTTCGGCTTGGATAAGTCTTCTCCAAAATTGAAACCTATGTGTACTACTGGTAAACTGCATAGAGATGAGAAAGGAGTAAAAGTAGATCAAAAGTTGTATCGATCTATTATTGGAAGCCTTTTATATCTAACAGCTAGTAGACCTGATATTTCTTTTAGTGTTGGTTGTTGTGTCAGGTTTCAGGATGATCCAAAGGAATCTCATCTTGCAGATGCAAAAAGGATCATACGATACGTCATGGTCTATCCTACACTTTTGATACTAACACTGACCTCTCTTCTTATTCTGTTGCTAATTAGGAAGGATGTGTAGAAGATAAAAAAAGTACATCAGGGGGTTTCTACTATGTAGGATTGAATCTTGTTGCTTGGCACAGTAAGAAACAAAATTCACAATCCCTATCTACATGTGAAGCAGATTATATTGCTTCCGGGTCATGTTGTACTCAACTTCTATGGATGAAACAAATTTTGGCTGACTACGGAGTTGATACTGGAATAATAAAGATCTTTTGTGATAACTCTAGTGCGATTTGAATTATTGAGAATCCCTTTGAGCACTCAAGAACAAAGCACATTGACATAAGGTACCATTTTATTCGAGATCTTTATGAGAATGGTATCATAAATATGGAATTTGTGCCTTCTAAAAAACAATTGGCTGACATTCTTACTAAACCATTAGACACTGCCACTTTTCAGCACCTACGACAGTCCATTGGTGTTGTTTCAGTTCATTAGCTATTTCTGTAACTCTTTCCCCTGTGCTTACCTCGATATTTTGGGCAATTGAGTTGGAACTCCGGTAGGTGTATGCCGTGTTTATAGTTGATTCATCTATTCTTTTCTGTAAGTGTGTTAAATCCTTCTTTTCTTTTTGAAATTAAGGTCGCTCTTGTTATTCCTTAGGGAATGACATATTATGGGGGAGAGTTCTTTTAAACTTATCCTTAATTTCCAAATCTTTGTGGGAAGTGCGGCTGTGGAATATTAGATGGGTTATCTTGCGTCTTTACAAACTCCTTGATGAATGCACTTAGCTTCGGCTTTATGATTGCATCTAAATAAGATGATATACATTTACCTTTGGTCATGAAGTGTCTCTTACGGAAATTTCATTAGGATCCCGTTCTTGTACCTTTGTCAAATTTATTGACAAAAAGGGGGGTAATTAATATGTAGTTCACACTAAAAATACATATGGTTTTCGGATCATTATGTAAGGGGGAGTGGTTTCCATGTGAGATGGAGTATTGACTAAGGGGGAGTGAAGTATCACCATAGTATTGTTGTTGAAGTTGTGATGCAATTGGACTTTGACGCTATGTAATAATACTATGACACTGTATAACAATGATTGAGAACCGATGCTTTTATCATTGTTATATCTACGGATTTTCAACAACGATGATGCTAAATTTACAACCTATGGGATCATTGGACTACTTTTAAGTGACGAAGATTTCGAGTATTGTTGAAGATTACACATGTGGAATAGGATCTACAAAGTTTATTTATATATTTTTTCTATTCCATATGTATTAATAGTTTTTCCACTAAAATTGACAAAGGGGAGGTTGTTAGAGCATTGCTCGGTCGAAATCACATGCGTTGCTATCTCAAGCATGTTTGTCAATGTTATTGATCAAAACTATAAAGTCTTGATTTTTAGTCTACTATAGCTAAGGTCTCAGACTAAGATAAAAAAGTATAGTTGAGCTCAAGAACTCCATGGCAATCATCATACACGATGAAGGACTACTCAAGGAACCAGTGGATCTTCATCGACTAAAAGGTATGTGGAGACTTGAACTTATCTATCACTCAAAAGTCTATCTACTCTATCTCCTATATTGAGACAAAAGTCGTATTACTATATAAACTAAGAATATACACATGTGATATTTCGAGCTGAGTATATCTCGCTTATCTATTTCTCAAAATATTTGTTGGTAAAGCTTTCGCTTTAGCTAAGTTCATCCTTACCAAGTGACAAGTCCTGTTATGTTTCAATCACTATGGAAATTGCTCTGACGAAAAATAGTTTGTGAATAACAACTATATGACGTCCTCTGAGAATGTTTCAATGGTTGAATTGAGAGTTTAGACAATATACCCATTAGGGGATATAAACATTATTGTGGTAACACATATATGTATAAGTCCTCAGCACTTGTACCGAAGTTTGCAAACTTTGTTGATCAAGTGAAACCGGAAATTGAGCAGTCAACCCAGTCCACGAACGTGCGTAGTTCTCGAACCCGAGAATTTCTGCTGGATTTTGTGAACTCTAACCGGTTAACTTGAGTCGGCGAACCCAGTCAACGAACTTGAGTGGTTATGTCTAAAAACGATGTTCGTGCACTTATCTAAATTATCTAAGGAATGTTATTGCAAACCGTTGATTTATAGTTGATGAATCGATTCGAGTGAATCACATCATTTTTGCTTCAATTGTGTCTTGTGTAGTACATGATATCTCATATCAATTGAACAACTCTGTAACTAGTTCATTTGAGTCATTTGGACTAGTTATGGTGAAGAAGAATATAGTTGATATGAAAGTTATCATTTGGCTAACCATTTGGTTGACTAATATTGAACCAACTATTGTACACATTTGGGTATGGCTACATAAAACAAAATCGTCAAGTACATATGTGTATGGCAAGATAAGTTTTCGATCTAACGGTTGAGAGATATTAGCTTGTATCTAATCAGGTTTTCATCTAACGTTGAATATTGAATGCTTTGCTACTAAGCTAACATTGATTGCAAACCATGATTTGAAAGACTATATAATGGAGAACTCTAGCAACTGGGAAACCTAATCCCTACACATTCTGTGTGATACTAGTTTGCTAAGCTAGAGTCGATTCTCCTTTAACCTTTGTTTTTCTTCTTCTAAAACTAGGTTAACGACTTAAAGACTTCATTGGGATTGTGAAGCCAGATCGATACTACTTTTCTTGTAGTTTTGTGATCTGATCTTGCTGTTTCTATCGTACGAGTACAATTTTAATAATTGGCTTGAGATTTTTATCTCCGATAGGCAATATAAAAAAGTAATCACAAACATCTTCGTTTCATCGTTTGTGATTCCTCAATAATCTTCTTCGCTGCGTCAATTAAGTTTATTGTGAGGTGATCGATAAAACTGAGCTATTCTTCGGGAATATAACTATGGTTTTATTGATTGGTTCCTATTCACCTTGATTTATCAAAAGACGGAACAAAACCCATAGGTTTATTCGTGAGAGACGAATTTATCTATCTTGTAGACTTTTCTGTGTGAGACAGATTTGTTTGCTAAAGTCTTCGACTTTGGGTCGTAGCAACTTTTGGTTGCGGGTGAGATCAACTAAGAGAATCAAGTGCGCAGTATCCTGCTAGGATCGGAGGCGTAGGAGAATAATTGTACCTTGGATCAATGTGAGATTGATTGGGGCTCAACTACAGTCCAGACCGAAGTTAATTTGGAGTAGGCTAGTGTCTGTAGCGGCTTAATACAGTGTATGTTTAATTTGGACTAGTCCCGGGGTTTTTCTGCATTGGCGGTTTCCTCGTTAACAAAATTCTGGTGTCTGTGTTGTTTCTTTTCCGCATTATATTTTTATATAATTGAAATAATACAGGTTGTGCGTTGTTCAATCAATTAGAATATCTGACCTTATTGGTTGTTGATTTAAATTGATTGACACTTGGATATTGGTCTTTGGTACCATCCAAGTTATTTCTCTTTGATTAAGACTCGCGAATTGTATATACATATTTTGCGTTTTGTGACACATTATTTCAGTCACGAAATGGGGTTGTAACGCTCACGGACCGTTACAACCAGGTGTGTAACAAATTTTCATAACCAACATGTTGCCGTCACTAATTTGAGGTTGTGACACATTTAGTGACACTCAAAAGTCTGTCACGAAATTTACATTTTGTGACAAGAGCTAGACTGTTTCGATTTTTTTTTTACAGTTACAAATACATTGACTTAGTCTACGTTGACCGACTACAATGTGCTGGTAAAAATTTTGTAACCAAGATTTTTCCGTCACTAAATTTTTACCAAGGTCACTAATCTTTGACCAGGTCAACGTTGATTGACTCCTACTATCCTGGTAAAAAATTAGTTACACTTTTGTGCCGTTACGAATCCTTTTGTTACAAAAAAAAAGTCAGTCTTTATTGACCTGGTCAATATTAATGTTTCTATCCCTTTCATTTTACCCTGCAGGTACCCTATCCCCTGGAATTGTTACAATACAATCCAATTCAAACATTCCAACATTCCAACATTTCACATTTCACATTTCAACATTTCACATAAGAAGTCATTCAATATAATTTAACATTCATTCCAACATTCAAAAGAAGTCATTCAACCAATTTCTGTTGTGTTCATGAGCCATAACTGCTAAGTATACATAAATGCTACATGATACTTGGGTTCATGTTGAGTTTAACACAGATAACTCTTTTATCACTCCATAAATGCTAAGTATAGGCAGAGTTTCAACATACTTCTACAATTTCAATTTTGTTCAAAAGTCAGTTAACTTGGAGCTACAATACTGGTGGTAATTTCTCTAACAACCAGCTGTGTTCACAGTCAAGCACCAAAATGAAGAGCTAGTACAAAAGCTAAATGTACCTTGAAAATACATTTGCAGATGAGAATTATGCATAGCGTGTGCACTACCCTTGAGAATGTGAGAATTCAATGGCTACTGCTTGTAAGCTTTGAACTGTTAGTTCGAAGAGTCCTCAGCAGCGTCACTCAAACTTAAACTTTTACTAGTAGATAAGAGAGAGTGTTGTAATATATAGATAGAGAGTAAGAATCTAGTCAACAACACAATAATGGTATAAAAGTTCAAACTGCAGTAACTATATGTACAAAGCTAAACTCGTAGCATGATTTAAGTGACAGGTCTACATTTGAAAGCTTATAACAATTACAAGTTCACCATAACTAAAGAATAGAACCAAGTTCACCTTTATACCTATTAAGCTCTACTGTCGAAAGCTAGCTTATAACAATTACAGGTTCACCCATTACTAAGGAAGAGAAATCTCAGATGATATGAATAATCATATTGTGAGCATTACCTTAGCCATTTATTATTAAGCCAACAAGACTTTGTTCTTCTTGATATGAAGGTTAAAACTTATCCATAAACTGCAACTTCAATGTACAAGCAGAAACATGTCAAGTAATTACTAGGGATTGATATTCCTCATCTGGCTCTTATTGCTTCAGCAAACCTCAACTGCAGTCATCTGCACAACCAAATACACATTATATAGAAAGAAAAACTACACTCATACACAAAGTAAAATTTACAAAAAAGATATATCAACATTCAAAGTCAGTTAAAATTAGTACTTTCTTATGCACATTTGCATAAGAATCTCCCTTAAGCACAACTGCATCAGAGTTTACTCAGAGTTTACCTATGAGAACATATCATGTTGTTTAGCTTACATATAAAAGTGCGAATAATAACAAAAAAAAGTGGCTGACAAAATAACAAAAAAGCATAGGCTGTTGGCTGAGTTATCCACATCATTTCTAAAAAGACAGATAGACCCTTCTAATCATATCGGATGTAGGATTTTGGATGAACCACATAGCCTCCAATTCCAACTTATTGAAAGGTCCTAGCAAACCCGTTAACTTTTATGGTCGGTGCAGTTGGCATTACTATGAGGTCCACCAACACTTTTGCATGATTTTCAGCTACAGGTGTGCCATGATCCATAAGTGCAGATTCACCAGTACAAAGTCGACCAACAACAACAATCTCTTTATCCATGTTCAATAATGAACATTTGGATCCCTCACGAGCACCTGCTGATCGAGCTAGTGATGTATCAGCTTCATGTGGAAGCGCCTGAGCAGGTGAACTATTCTGACCAGCTGAAGTAGTAGGTGAAAACGCAGAACAATGTGCAATATCGAAGTGGTTCGAGCCAATATATGATGCTTGTCCAGATTGGATATCTTGCACAACCTTACATAAGGATCCAAAGCTGGTAAGTAGCATTTCCATCTTGCCATTTATCTCCTTCACCTCATGTTTGACTTCTCCATCTTTGCACTTCAATTCATCAACTTTGGCATGCGCGGGAGCAGAATAATCATATTGTGTACGAGAAATAGGACCGACAGCACGAACTATTCCCCTAGAATCCTTTCCAAATGCTTTAATCAATGCATCCATTTCATCTACAGGTTCACCAGCACCTAGTTTTTCATTGATATCTTCTTGCGCCTTCTTAAGGTCATCCTGAAATGTAAATCACATTTTGTAAAATAAAGCATTAGTATGAGGTCAACCATACTAGAATAATATGTAAACAGAAATAAAGCATAGCCTGACTCACATAGTAGTATTGCACACTAGGTAGAATTTCCCACCCTCTTGTGTATGAGCTTTAATCCACACATCAGATGGAGTGATCTCAACTCCAGGATTTTCGCTCTCCTAATTTTACAAATACGATAAGTAGGATCAATCAATCGAGTACATTTAAGTTCAAAGACATTTAAGATATGAGGGAATGAGAATGTATGTTCAGGTGATATACGTACCAGTTCAGCTCTTACCAAACTAAGAGGTTTGCGACCAGTAGTACAGGCGTAATCATATCTTTTCCTTTTCTTCTTATGCTCTGCTCTACTTTTCTGTTGGGCTTCTTCTTTTTCATTCTCACAGAGTTTTATCGAGTCCTCTTCTTTTACAGTTGGAGGAACATGAGTGATTCTTTCTTCATGAGTGTTATAAGGATCATAGTAGTCAATTCTCATCTCCCACTTGAATCTCCTCCATATAGCAGCCATTCCCCTTATACAATTCTGCTTAGAAGTCTCCGGTATTATATATGATTTCTAAAAAAATAGAGCTTCAGTTGTAACAGAAAGTATGAAACAAAGCACTACTTTCACACAAGTAAAAAATCGAAGATTTTACCCGAAATTCATTCCAGACATCCTCTTTGAAGTTATCTGTCACATCCCTCCAGGATTTGAAGGAGACAGGGATAAGATTACGTATCAAATTCCCCTTCCGATGGCCGGCCTTAATTGCGTTTCTAGAAATGGGAAGTCCATTTTCATCTACCAGCACCACTTCTGCTGCCATAGTAACCTGTAAAGTAGCATTAACAAATATGGCAGACATGATTCTAAACTACCAGAAATATTGTAAAGTAGCATTAGCATTAGCAAATATTATAAAGTAGCATTAGCATTATAAAGTAGCATTAGCATTAGCATTGTAAATCAGTGAACATAACAGTTTCTCTAAGCTCTCATTGTCAGTAAGAGATGACTGATAACTAGTAGGGATTTCTAGATGATCTACTGCGCATGTTAACCTTTGTTGCGAATACAATACCAAAAACCATCCCACTTCATAAAGATCCTTTGAATAAAATACTTAAGTCGCTTCAGATGCACGAATAAACGGCTCATCCATCACTCTCTTAGTGCTTTGTATCTTAGAAAAGTTGACCTTTATTGAGTATGAGATTGGATCTACTTTGCACCCATTAATGTTATCTTCAACTCTGACCCAATCATAGTAAAAAACAACTTCCTCGAATTCAATATAGTTCAAATTTATAATCTATTTAATGACACCATAATAAGTAACTTCAGCTTCCACCAAATTTTTGTCCGTGGACTTTTCTCTATGTCTTGTAATGGCTTTCATAGACACACCACTTTTATGTGTTACAAAACCCTCCTCTTAATCATGACAGCTAAAAGAAAAGCCATTGGCTTGGTATTTGTTATACGACTGCGCCTTGAAGAGGGGTCCTTGCACTAGTCGCCAAAGTATTGAGTTTGTCTCTTTGGCTTCTATCATCTGTAAGAGAACATGTGTGTCAGTTGCACAACAAAAACCACAATATTTACAGAGGAAATAAAGATGCAGTTTTAACTACAACCATGGACCATGTTCAGAAAATCTAAATGTAGTTTTAGCATAAAGCCATGATCATCTTTCATCCTTAAAACAGAAAATCTAAATGTAGTTTTCGTGTTACAGGTAAGGGTTTTTGCATTAGATGGCGTTAGACTACAATTTACTTACTAGTAAGCAACTCTTAAGCTAACATATATATGGTACCTCATCGCGTAACCATAAGAGAAAGCTTTTTGGCCCTTTCGTGGAAGAAATATTTTCCTGACTATTAAAGTTGTCGCTGTTCACGTATAAATCATACTTCCTACAATGAAAGAACATTTCAGAGGCAATTATATTGACAATACAATAATCAAAAAGCATCTAAAAACTTTGAAATTAAGAAGTTGTACCTCTGCCATTCATCTATTCCCACATACTTAGACAGAAGCCACCTACGAGCTTGCTGATATTGTACTTGAGTTAAAGTAATAGCTTTGGAAGAACTCAAAGGCATCTCATCGGAAAACTCATCATCTTCATCTAGAAAGGCCTGTAGAGTATGTTTATGAGTTCCACCACCATCATTTGATATTTCCTCCATACTGTACAAACTGGCTTCTCGCAGAACATATCCTCTTGCAATGCAGCCATTGATGTACCTTTTATTGCGCACCAAACCTTTGTAACCTTTCATCAACCTACAAATATCGATCATAAAAGTTAACAGTTCAGTAATGACAACAAAACACTCAAGTTATACATTATCTAACAAGGTAAGTTCTGGTAATTACCTCTCGAAGGGATACATCCATCTAAATCTGACAGGATCGCAGATCAAAGCTTCGTCAGCTAAATGCACCATCAAGTGTATACTTATAACAAAGAATAAAGGAGGAAAGTATTTTTCCAATACACAGATTGCTCCGACTAGAGTACCCTTTGCTTTTAATAGTTGTTCTCTATTGATTACCTTCGCGCACAATTTTTTTAAAAACAAACTTATCTGAAGAAAAGAAAGCCGCAGATCTTTAGGTAGTGAAGGCGATGCATGAACCAGTAATGGAAACAAATGTTGCATAAGTACATGATAATCATGAGACTTTAAGTTCTTCAACTCAGGTGGATCAACACTGACGCAAGTGCGAAGATTGGAACAAAAACCAGTTGGCACCTTTAAGTTCTTCAATGCAGTACAAAATAAAAGTTTCTCTTTTTTCGTCATTGCAAAAGGAGCATCTTCCATTGTTGTTTAACCAGAGTTATCATCCTCTTTCAACCATTGCTTCTTTTTATACCCCATTGCTTCTTTTTATACCCCATTGCTTCCATATCTCTGCGCGCATTAGGACCATCCTTTGACTTATTTCCACCCATGATCGTGTTAACAAGATGCTCAGTTATGTTTTTCTCTGTATGCATAACATCTGTATTATGCCGCACCAGATTTGAACTCCAATTAGGCATATCATAGAGGATATATCTTCGAGTAAATAAGGGGTGGTCATGACCTCAGCTTCTAAATCAGCATCAGTTTCTCCTTCAGGTATTCTTTTACGTTTCTGTCGACTTGCTACTGATGGTTGTTTTCCCTTACCAACCTTGGTTCTAATATTAGCTACAATCTCTTGAACTTGAAATCCTGTTAGTGGCCATGGTGCTGAACCGTGCTCTACCCCTCCATGGAAATTGGTTTTATCATCTCGATACTTATGCTTGGATGGCAGCCATCTTCGGTGTCCCCATGTAACAAATTTTCTTAGTGAACGAAAGATGTTGAGAAACTGTTCCTTCTCCACAAGTTGGGCAAGCATATTAACCATGAGTGACACATCCAGCTAAAGTCCCTAGTGCAGGAAAATCATGAATAGCCCACAATAATCTTGATATCATCAAAAACTCAGTTTTAGTGAAAGAGTCGAACGTCAGTACACCTTCATTCCATAACTCTATCAATTCCTCTATTAGAGGTTGCAAGTATACATCTATATATTTCCCTGGTGCTCTTGGGCATGATATGAGAAAACATAACATTGTAAACTCTTGTTTCATGCACAACGAAGGAGGCAGGTTGTACAGACAAATAATTACATGCCAACAGCTGTGACTAGGACCGAAACACCCATTTGGGTTGAAACCATCAGTTGATATACCTAATGTTACATTCCTTGGTTCCTTAGTGAACTCCGGTGAAAAATTATCCGCAGATCGCCAAGCTGAATAATTGACTGGATGACGCATAAGGTTTCCATCTGACTGTGATCTGGAATTCCAATACATTGCCTCTGCTATCCATGGTACACTATATAACCTTTGCAGCCTTTTTATAAATGGAAAATATCTTAATGTCTTGCGAGCAACTTGCATAAGCTTCCTCTCGTCATTAAAGACCTTCTCATACCTAGGTTCTTGACACACATGACACTTAACCAATGATGCATGATCCTTCCAGTATAAAATACAATCACTGATGCATGCATCATAGGTTATGTAGTTCATCCCCATTTATTGTATCAACTTTTTTATATCATGGAACTTACACGGCAGTGTATTTCCATTAGGAAGCAAATCCTTAAACAATTCTAAGAGTGCAGTGACACCATTTTCAGAATACCCATATTGGGTTTTTATGTTATTTAATTTAATAGCAGCATACAGTGGTGTCTTTTCATTAGAACATGAAGGATATAAAGGTTCTCTAGCATACTCATAAAAATCTCTTTTTTTTTTTGCTACTAGTCTCCTCGTGAACCCTACTGTTGATGCAGTTTTACAAGTGGTAAGTATAGGGTTTGATTCTCGGACTTTTTAAAAGATTTGGTTTTAGACAAAAAGATGGTGATTTTTATAAAACTTATAAAATAATGGAAATGCTAAAAATGATTTTTGTGTTCAATTAAAAGAATCTAGGATGTCAAGATTCCATCACTACTACACATACTAAATGATTATAACTATTCCCTATAACATTCTCCCAAAATTACTCAAGACGATTTAGGACAAATAATACGTCTCGGAAAATAAATCTTTTCAAGCAATTATTTTTCTCAAAGAATTAACAATCTTCTTCACTATAAAATGCTATTTTCTAACATAGAATATATAAATCAATTATCAAGCATCATAGGACACATGAAGAAAATTATTACCGTTACGAATCAAGAATAAGGACCAAGAGAATTATTATAGAAAATAATCAAAACATTATAGCACACATAGTAGGATTTCCTCCCTAATCCTAGATAAAAATTTAGCTACTCATAATTAAAAATACTCACAAATAAAAACAGAAGAAATAAAACTAAACTAAAAATGGAAGAAGAGTAGAAGAGGTGTGGGATGTCTAGGATGTAGAGGTGTGTTAACATGTCCGCAGAAGCTCCCTATTTATAGGGTAAAATACCCGACACAGCGTGCCTCTGCTTACCTGTGCGCACTCTCTTTTCCCTTTTACTTTTGGCGCATGTGAATGTGATGGGCACATTTTCTCTTTTGTCTGCCACTTCTTTTTCTTTTCTTTTTTTCTTTTCTCTACCATATCTTGTCTGCCACTTCTTCATCTTCTCTGAACCATCGAAATGGAAGCAAGACGTAACCATCATTACAACAACAAAAATCGATCAACTCCTGGCATCATCATCACGAGTTCTTTGTTCTTCATTCGAGCTTCAATGGCAGCAACCACTCTATCAATGATCCAATGATCTTCCCGAGCTCCATCACCAGCCACTATCGTCGTCGTTCCAACCAAACACCGGCAAAGCAAACTCTTCTCTGCCATTGCTCAAACCCATTATTTCCATCGCTGCAAATCACCTGTAGCTTCATTCATCACAACTATCGATC
Organism: Papaver bracteatum; assembly: GCA_023529315.1. Classification (NCBI taxonomy): domain Eukaryota; kingdom Viridiplantae; phylum Streptophyta; class Magnoliopsida; order Ranunculales; family Papaveraceae; genus Papaver; species Papaver bracteatum. Next base: position 3,777,862 of record JAJJWX010000811.1, on the reverse strand, counting down.
ACCATAGCATCCAACAGTTCCATTTTTTCCTTCTTCCGTGCAAGCCATCTTGACAACATTGAGACGAGAACTATCACCAAGAACCACCACGATCTTCTCCGTGCAACTCGAGCTTCAACTTCCATCAGTTACCGATCACCCATGCATGCTATGCTCTCTGTCCGAGCATCACCATTAATGGCAACAACCTTTCTTCTCATCGTCGAGCTCATACCTTTGTTATTCTTAAAAACCAATCGACTTACCATCTTTGTTTAATCGAAACAGGCTTAATCCAACTCATATCTGCTCTTGAATCTCTCTAATCCACGACCAAAATCATCCCAGAAGAAATGCAGGTGTAGATATTTGAATTGAAAGGTTTCCCGCCACTTTTCTTTACTCGTGAAGAAGAAGAAGGGTGCCCGATGAATTAGCCGGGCGCCTTTAACAACATTCAAATTGGTGGCAGCCCCTTATGCACAGAGACTGACTGCCTTTAGTAGTTCCCTTGAATTAGTCTGCCCCTTAACATGAAGGTGTCCCTTAACGTACAGTGAGGGTGCCCCTTAACAAGAGATGCCCATTCAACTGTCAGTCCTGGAAGACTGACAGTTTAATTCCAAGTTCATTCTTATTTTGCCCATAACTTCTTCATACGGACTCCGATTGACTCCGTTCTTTCGCCGTTGGCTTTGCCGTCTCGTCCTCTACCCCATGAAAAGTAGAAATCTTGTATTTGAACGAGTTACAATTGGTCTTTGGATCTTCCTCACTCTTAGCTAGCTTCTTTCACTGCACAACTAAGCTCGAATTCACTTCTTTTTGGATTATTCACCTTCTAACACACAAATAAGAGAAAACACGCGTAACACACAATAATCTGCAAGAAAACCATCAAATACTAGCATGGAATTAAGACCAAATATATGTGAAATATGCACTTATCAACTGTGTACGCCAACATTCTCATCTACACTACAAGCAGGATTAACGTTCTCAGCAAAATCTTCTACATTGTCCTCAGCAAATACTTCTATATTGTTAGCTGAATTTCCTAGATCGTCTCCAATTCCTACGTTGTCAACTGCAACTCCTACATTATCACTTCTGGGTTTAACTTCATGCGACTTCTCCCCATGTAAACGCCACAATGTATAGGTGAACAGAATACCATTCTTGACCAAATGATAATCAATTTCACCTAGAGACAGAGGTACTTTACCATTCTTACAACTATTACAAGGACAGGAGAACTTAGTTCTGCCACCAGCATTTTCACGCACAAACTCTATAAATGATCTTACACCTTCTAAGTATTGAACAGAAGTACGCGCACATTTCATCCAGCCTTTATCAACCATTGATACCTAAATGATATCTATGTTATTAACATTTAAGGCAAAGTAATAATTACAACTGTAATAACTAAATGATATCTATGCTCCCATGATCAAGACGTGGTTACGCAGGGGACTTTCACATATGTATTTGCAAGTTTCCCTAATAATTGCACTCAACAAAAATCTATATTCGTGTAAAAATTTGAAAATCCAAATCTCAGTTACAATCAACCAAATAAAACAACTTAGTCCTAGTGGGTACATGGTTTCCGAAGCCGTGTAAGTTAGCGACAGAAACATCCCCTCAAAGAAGAGAGAATGAGCTACAAGTAGCTTTTGTAAATCACCACTAAGACTGTTATCATCATGCTCACAGAGAAGTAAAAGTCCATTTAAACTTAAAAAACTACCTTAACATGAAGTAAAAGTTCAATTCATGATGAGCATATTTATGGAACATACAAACTGGAATTTAGGTTACTACCTTAACAGATTCCTTAACCGCTGCGTCTTTTCAGTTTGGCTCTTGCCAAAAGGATCCTCTCCTGGCTCTGCAAATACCAAAGATACAGAACAACATTAGCTAACCAATTGAAGCTCATTATGACACTTAATGAAAAAAATCATCAGATAATAGTAAAACATAGCAACTTAACGAATATAATCAACATGTTTCCTAGCTGTGCCAACTGGAATCTAGAGAGTGCTGGTGCACTCTCTATCATATGAGAGAATCAATTGCTTTTCTTAAGAAATTGACTTACTCATAGGATAAAGATTGCTCTAGCTCTCATCAAACATTCCAAGAATACATAAGACTTTAGCAAGGAGTATTACAATGTAATGCATACTGTTGTTAGACATGGTGTAGCATAAGCCTATACAATCTGGAATCTAGAGAATGCTCTAGCTCTCATCAAACATTCCAAGAATATATAAGAATATATAAAACATTTCATGCGCTCAAGAGGAAAAGACTAACAATATCCAAATGACTGAATTCAATACTAATTATTCAACATTATGAAGTTATAATCGTCCATTTATTCTGCAATTATAAATGGATAAGCCCATACAATCTGGAATCTAGAGACTGCTGGTACACTCTCTATCCTATGAGAGAATCAATTACTTTTCTTAAGCAATTGATTTACTCATAGGAAAGAGAGTGCTCTAGCTATCATCAAACATTCCAAGAATATATAAAACTTTAGCAAGGAATATTACAATTCAATGGGCACATTCATCACTATACCTTTATCAGGTAGCACTCTGCCTAGTCAACTTACTATGCTTCTAAGGAAAAAAAAAAACTACACCATGTCTAACAACAATATGCATCTTTACACAGGATGATTAGTGGATCAAAAACTTGAACATACAAGTATGATATTTACAAACATAAGATATTATAAGCAAGTATGATATTTACAAACATGGTGTTGCTATTATAAACACACTTCAATCATCAAAAAGATACAGAACTGAGACATAAAACCCTAAAATCACAACAACAAAAAAAATAGAAATTTTCGAAATTAACATAAAACCCTAAAATCAGTTGATAAGAAGAATATTTATACCTTCAAAATTCTTCAATCTTCAAGTCCTCAAAATTCTCCAAACCCTAACAAGAAATTAGAAGACAAAAATTTCAATTAAATTTATATGAAGAAGATTAACAAAACATAACTCGTATCAAACAAATCGTTTTACAGATTAAAGAATGGAAACAATAAAACAGATCGATTGAAAATAAAATGAAACAAATCGATTAAAACTTACACAGATCGATGATTGAAAGGTATTGAAAAGATTTATGTGATGTTTCTCGGCCAAATCGATCGATGAAGAGAAGATTTCTGTGATGATTTCTGTGAAAAAACTAAACCCTAGTTTTATCGCCAGAGCAGTAGAAGAGTGAAGAGAGAAGAAGACCAAAGAGATAAGATTTCTTTTTACCCGCTGAGAGAGTAAATGGATATGGAGTAAACATGTGATTCACACGCGGCTAACATGTTACCGAGTGTTACTCTGCACACGCTCATTTCACACGAATTTTTAGATAGCAGTCACTAATCGTGACACGCTGATGTGTGTCACTAAATTATCAATTTTTTGTAACCGAAATATGGATGTCACTAAATTTTAGTGACAGAAATTTCCGGTCACAAATTCGTGATGGCATAATGTTGGTTACGAATTTTTGTCACTAATCACTGAATATGGTGTAGTGATATTTGCTTGAGTAAATCAAATTGAGATATTGAGATAATAACTCCTTGAGATATTTTCTATTGATTGAGTCTAGTTGATTCTCTAGAAAACAACTTGAAGTTGTCCATACATATTTCTAATCGAAATATTGGGTGAGGTTGTTAGACCCCAGCTTTTTCAGTTTTCCTACATACACATTTGCTATTTCAAGCCGAGTTTACTAGCCTATCTTTTTCTCAAAATATGTGTCGGTAAGCTTTTGCTTTAACCACCTTTCATCTTTACCCGCGACAAAAGTCACGATGACGTTTCAATCTTGAAAATAGATTTGATGATGATAGTTGATTCTTATGTCTAACGACTATTATAACATTATAGAAGAATGTTCCAATGATTGAAATGTAGAGTTGAGATTACGTAACCATCTATGGATATAAGCATATATAGTGTGTTTGCAAATTAGTGTATAAGTCCATGTATTGGAAACCAAGTGCATGCATATGTGTACATGCGGTATTGGTGAAGGAGACAGGTTGGGTACGCGTACCCCGTATGCGTACTGGCGGAAGTTCTTGAACCGGGAATTTATACTGAGTTTGTAGTTTTCAAACTAGTAAATCAGTCACCTTAGGTACGGGTACCCACAGAAGTTTTCGAACCGAAATTTTTTGTTGAGTTTGTAAACTCAAATCCGATAGCTAAGGTACTCATACCCGTATGCGTGCCTAAGCTGGTTATATTTCTCAAATCAGTTAGCTCATGAACTTAAACAATAAATCAATAAGGAATGCAATCTTTGCAAACAGTGGCTATATTGTTCATGAATTGATTTGAGTAAATCAAACCGATTTTGTTTCAATTGTGTCTATGGATAAAGATCTAAGCAATTGAACAACTCTTCAACTAGTTCTTTTGAGTCAATTGAACTAGTTGTGAAGAAGATAAATATGGTTGATATGAAAGTGCTCATATGGCTAACCATTGGTTAACTATTTGTGAACCAAATCAGTGTACACGTTTAGGTATTGTTACTCAAACTTAAATAAATACATTTTATTTGTGTGTGTGACAAGATAAGTTTCGATCTAACGGTTGAAATATATTAGCTTGGATAAATCAGGTTTTTCATCTAACAGTGAATATTGAATGCTTTGTTACCAAGGTAACTTAGATTGCAAACCCTGATTTGAAAACTATATAAAGGAGACGTCTAGCAAGTGGAAAAAATAATCCCCATACCTCATGTGTGATATTAGTCTGTTTGCTAGAGTCGATTCTCCTTTAACCATATGTTTCTTCTTGAGACCCTGCCGGTTAATGACTTAAAGACTTCATTGGCATTGTGAAGCCAAACGAAACTACTTCTCTTGTAGTTGAGCGATCTGATCTTGCCATTTTCTATCGTACGAGTTCAATTGAATAATTATCTTGAGATTATATCTCTGATAGGGTAAGATAAAAAGAAATCACAAACATCTTCGTCTCATCGTTTGTGATTCCGCAATATCTAGTTTTGCTACCATACGATTTAGATTATTGTGAGGTGATCAATAATTATAGGTTGTTCTTCAGGAATATAAGTCCGGGTTATTGATTAGTTTCTGTTCACCTTGATTTTATCAAAAGGCAGAACAAAACTCATAGGTTTATCTGTGGGAGACAGATTTATCTATTATCATAGACTTTTCTGTGTGGTACGGATTTTTTTATTAAAGTCTTTGACTTTGGGCCGTAGCAACGTTTAACTCTTGGTTGTGGGTGAGATCAGCTAAGAGAATCAAGTGCATAGTATCCTCCTGGGATCAGAGATGTAAGGAGCGCAACTGTACCTTGAATCAGTGTGATATTGATTAGGGTTCAACTACAGTCCAGACCTAAGTTAGTTTGTAGTAGGCTAGTATCTTTAGCGGCTTAATATAGTGTGGTGTTCAATCTAGACTAGGTCCCAGGTTTTTCTGCATTTGCGATTTCCTCGTTAACAAAATTTCTGGTGTCTGTGTTATTTATATTCCGCGTTATATTTTGTTATATAATTGAAATATCACAGTCGTTGTATCGATCAATTGTGAAATCCAATCTTTGGTTGTTGATTGGAAATTGATTGATCCTTGGATATTGGTCTTTGGTACCATCCGAGTTTATATCTCTTGTATTTGATAAAGACTCGCAAATTTCTATTTGCTTGAGTATAGATCAAATCGAGAGATAGAGATATTAACTCCTTGATATACTTTTTATTAAGATTGAGTCTAACTGTCTAGTTGATTCTCTTAAAAGTATATTGGAGTTAGTCCATACAGATTGCTAATCAAAATATTGGGTGAGGTTGTTAGACCCCCATTTTTTCAATTTGTATCAGAGCAGGCAAACACGTTTAAAGACTTTATCAGTATGTGTTTGTAGCGATCTGACTCTATGGACAGAAGTGTTATCTTAATAAATGCACCACAGGGATTCCAGAAAATGCTTATATGACTGATTTAATTAAATCCATAGAATAAATTATGGTTAAACGTTTACCAGGTCTAAATTCCCTTGAAGTCTTCTCAAGACTTGAAAAGAAACTTGAAAGCTTATCTTCCGATGTTGATTTATATCTCTAGAAAGAACAAGAATCTCTTGACATGCTATATCAAGTTATGATGAATAATGTTTATTTTGAGGTGGATATGGATTTACTAATCAGTGAGAGCAATGCTCCTCCTCTGTGTAACCCAATTAGTTGTGACAAACTAAATGATTTACAAGAAGAGTTTAAGTCTCAGTCATCTGAGTATATCACCTCAATTCATGAATCAACTCATGGCTCAAATACTGATACTTCTTATCAGGATAGTAGTATTGACTTCATTTATGAAGGTGTCAGGACATTATCTTTTTGTACAAGGATTTTCCTTTGCAATTCTGAAAACTATCAGCAGGAAATGCAATTTCTTATGTTTTGGAAAAAGAGAAATCAGAAACTCAGTAATCTTTTAAAGCTCTTTGAAAAATATATAAAAACAACACTCTGGGTACTTCTCAACACTATGAGATGTAAGAGTTGTTGTAAAGAGACACTCTCATGGTGTCGCGGATTGAAAGGTTTTTGGTTATACAAAAATTGCTCAAAGCAAATAAAGGTTGGGCATTTTCTCCCTTTGGTTGTACCAAATGATCCCTTCTCCTGCACACGTGTGGTTCACGCATGATGAACCTTAAACCGTCTCATGGACAAATCCATATTGATTACGTGTCAAATTTATTTCCATGACATACTAAAAGGAAGAGAAGTACTTCGTTCCTTTTACCCCCACCTCTTTACAGTTCGAGTACCCAGAAGAAACCAAACATTTCCCTCTTCTTTAAGCTCCGCTGATTCTTCATTTATTAAACAAATTGAGTTTGGATTGTGTTTTTGAACTCAGAAGAAGCTCATGTAATTTGGGTCAAGAACAGTTTTCGTGTGTGTCAACTGTTTATGTTTCTGCCATTAGAAATAGTTCACGAACCAAGTAAGTTTCCCGATCTTTTCGTTAGCTTACTTTACTAAGAATGTTTTCTAGGAAGAGAACTAATCGTGGAGAGAGTTCGGGTACCCAAAATCATGATGACTCCTTTTATGATTCAAGTTTACGAATTAGGATCATGAACACTAAGGATCGTGATTACTATGTGGAGTATAGTACTAAGAAGACTATTATTGAAAAAAAATTATAATCCTGTTGAACTTAGAGTAGAAGGTCTTTCTAGGTTCTTTGAGAATCATGATTGGGGAATTATTCATCATCCCATGGGAACTGCATATATGGAACTGATTTCCCAATTCTATACTAACTTGCACGAGCCCGACCATGTAAATTGTACTTTCAAGACTCTTGTTGAAGGAAAAGTAATTGTTGTGGATCGACAAGTAATTGCTCATCTCCTGGACTTGACTCATGTTGGTGACTTTCTTTTACCTCCTCCAGAGCACCTGAGACCTTCTCCAAATGTGCTCTCAAATTTCCTTCTTGCAAGGGATGTTTCCTTGAGTGATGGTAAGATTGATGCACATGATGCTGCACTATTCCTCAGAGCTAGTGGAATATTACTAGCAGCTAACCTGATGCCCAGCACACTTGACAGACATCTATGGAGCAAGCCACTTATAGAATTGATTTATATTATATTATTGAAGGGAGAAATATTGACTTATGTGGCCTCACTATTCATCAGATGATAAGTGTCATACAGATTTCAAGGAAGACTCCTGGATTTCCTTGTCTTATTTTAAGGATATGCAGTCAATTTGGCATTGTTAACTGTTGGAACTAATATTGGTGGACCAAAAGTCTTAACCATGAACAGTATTGCAAAAATGTCCAGAGCTCTTGCACCATCCAATTCTTAACTCCTTCGTCTCCAACATGAAAATGAAATCTTGAAAGAACATGTGGACTATGCTCAGACAGCTTACCCTGAACTGGCAGGGAAGTTTTATGAAATTGCTAGGGATATGAGATGATTAACTAATATATGTTCTTGCTTATTATCGATCGATGGACATCATGATATCTCTATTTTCTAGTATTTGTTTAATCTCTTTATGTTGAACTTAAGTTAATACTTGTGCTTGTAATAACTTTAAAGACACTTTGGCCTTGAATGATCTTTTTGTGCTAAGTATGTTAACTCATAAAGAGTACGGTTAAGAAGGTTCAAAAGTTAAGTCTTTCATATGTCAATATCCATGTATTGATAAAAGAATGAATGAAATTTTGATATTACAAAAGTTAAACCTATTATATCATTATGCAAATAATTGATGGAAGATAGGATGAATTTTTGTTTACAAGGATTATGTCTATTGTATGTCATTGTGCAAACAGTGATGAAAAATAGGATGAATCCTTGTCTATGCCGCAGTATTAATCTTCCATGATCCATATTTTATGTATATACTGTGTAGGTCCATAAGTTTTCTTGTGTGAGAATTACCAACTAGAGTAATCATAGATTCGTTTGTGATTATTTTGGTTTTTTATTCCGATTAAATTAATCATGGGGTTTCTTGTGGTTAGTTTAATTGATAATTTTTTGATACAAAATCATTTTTATGGTTTTTGATGTCCAAAGAAAACCTTCTTTTCTTGTAAAAAGTAAGGTCGCTCTTGTTGTTCTCTCGGGAATGACATCAAATGGGGGAGAGTTCTTTTGAACTTGCGCTTAATTTCCATATCTTTGTGGGGAGTGCGGCTGTGAAATTTTTAAGGATTATCTTGTATCTTTATAAAATCCTTGATGAATGCATTTAGCTTCGGCTTTATGATTGCGTCTAAACAAAGTTGATATGTCCTTTTCTTTGATCTTGAAGCGTCTCCGTGAAAATTTCATTAGGATCCCGTTTTCGTGCCTTTGCCAATTTTATTGAAAAAAAGGGGGAGAATTAATATGTAGTTCACACTACAAATACATATGGTTTTCGGATCATTATGTAAAGGGGAGTGGTTTTCGTGTTGAGACGAAGTATTGACTAAGGGGGAGTGATACATATCACCATAGTATTGTTGTCAAAGTTGTGATATAAGAACTTTTATGTTGTGTAATAATATTATGACACTATATAACAATGATCGAGATCTTTTGTTTTCTCATTGTTATGGCAACGGGACTTCAACAACTATGATGATGAACTAAACATCTATGGAATCATGGGAGTACTTGGAAAAGACGAAGTTTTCGAGTAATGTTAAAGTACCAAGGAGATCAAGCATGTGGACGAGAATCTATAAAGTTTTATCTATTTTTTAATCAATATGTATTGATAGTTTTGTCACTAAAATTGACAAAGGGGGAGATTGTTAGAGCATTGCTCGGTCGAACACGCATGCGTTGCTATCTCAAGCATGTTTGTCAATATTAGTGATCAAAACTATACGTCTTGATTTCTAGTTTACTTATGACTAAGTCTCGGTCTAGGATAGTTAAGTATAGTTGAGCTCTAGACTCTATGGTGATTATCTTACGAAGACGAAGAACTACTCAAGGAACCAGTGGAAATTCATCCGACCAAAAAGGTATGTGGAGACTTGAAATTATCTAGCACTCAAAAGTCTATATATTTCCTACTCTTGAGACAATAGTCGTATAAGTATAATAGTTTTCATACATACACATTTGTTATTTCGAGCCGAGTTTACTCACCTATCTTTTTCTCAAAATATGTGTTGGTAAGCTTTTGCTTTAACTGCCTTTCATCTTTACCCGTGATGAAAGTCATGATGACGTTTCAATATTGAAAATAGCTTTGATGACGATAGTCGATTCTTATGTCTAACGACTATTATAACATTATAGAAGAATATTTCAATGATTGAAATGTAGAGTTGAGATTACGTAACCATCTATGGATATAATCATATATAGTGTGTTCGCACATTAGTGTAAAAGTCTGTGTACCGATGTTTGCGGGTGAAAACTGTTTCTGCTAGTTTTTGGTAATTTTGGATATGTGGATGAAAAACGAGTCTAGACCCTAAATAATGCACTGCACGGGAGTACTTTTGATTCGAGTGATCAATATGTACAATCCTGGCCTAAACCAAGAAATAGCCGTTCCAAGCTTGCTTCGGTCACAAAGTGAAGGAGAAGGTTGGTCTTAGGGAGGGAAGCGAAGAAAGCGTTGAGACCAGAATCGTTGATTCTGAAGGTGTGGTTGTTTACGACTCGTATCAGAAAATAGAACTGGCTAGCATAATGGAAAGCTATCAGGTGATTTCTGGATATTGTAAAACATTGTTTCCTAGGATTTCCTTTTCGATTCACAAAACAAGTTTATGAACTTACTTCGTTTAAACGAATGTAAAACATTGTTTCTTAGACTCATACCCATAAATAATCACAATAACATTCATATGATCATGTTGATGTCTTATATACAAAGTTTAATGGTTAAGCAATAAACCTCGTATTATTTTCCTTAATACTATGTCTAACTAGAGTATCATACACATCTTCACAGTTATGTTTTCAATATGCACGACTTGAAATATACGTTAGGAATTGAAACAGTTCAAGTCAAATATTACTAACCTCAAGAGGAAGGATGATGTTGTCGTTGTAGCTCCATACTTCTTCACATTCTTCAAGTCTTCATGTAATACTTGTAAGTCTCATATCCTAATACTTTCAATCTAACCTATACGAAGTTGACTCTAGTATATAATCAAGCGACTCTTTAAATGAGTTTTGATTCACTAAAATATGACAACCAAACTTGACATACCAACGCTTGGTGGGTTCAACCGAGCAATGCTCTAACAGTAACATTGATTGCAAACCCTGATTTGAAGACTATATCATGGAGAACTCTAGAAACTGGGAAACCTAATCCCCACACCTCATGTATGATACTAATTACGACTAGAGTCGATTCTCCTTTAACCTAGGTTTTTTTAAAACCATCATAGGTTAACGACTTATAGACTTCATTGGGATTTTGAAGCCATACCAAAGTATTTTATCTATAGTTACATGTTCTAATCTTACTTTGTTATATCATATTGAGTACTATATTCTCTAAGATTTGCTCGAGATTCAGTCTCCGATAGGTAAGATAAAAAGTAGTCACAAATATCTTCGTCTCATCATTTGTGATTTCATAATACCTTATCCACTTCCATACAGTTAAGATCATTATGAGGTGATTGATATTAATAGGCTATTCTTCGAGAATATAAGTCCGGAGTATCAATTGGTTCCTATTCACCTTGATTTATCAAAAGATGGAACAAAAACTCGTAGGTATTTCTGTGGGAGACAGATTTATCTATTCAATAGACTTTTCTATGTGAGACTGATTTGTTTATCAAGTCTTTGAATTTGGATCGTAGAAACTCTTAGTTGTGGGTGAGATCAGCTAAGGAAATCAAGTGCATAGAGTCCTGCTAGGATGCAAAGGCGTAAGGAACACGACTGTACCTTAATGAGTGTGAGATTGGTTAGGGTTCAACTACATTCCCATACGTAGTTAACTTGTAGTAGGCTAGAATCTGTAGCGGCTTAATACAGTGTGGTGTTCAAATCTGGACTAGGTCCCGGGGATTTTATGCATTTGCAGTTTCCTCGTTAACAAAAATTCTGGTGTTTGTGTTATTTCTTTTCCGTATTATATTTGTTTATATAATTAAAATATCACAGGTTGTGCGTAGTTCAATCAATTAGATAATCCAACCTTTGGTTGTTGATATACATTGATTGACACTTGAACATTGGTCTTTGGTACCGTTCAAGTTATTTCTCATGATAATCAAGCTCGCAGATTTCTATCTACTTAACTCCGAGTGTATTCTATAAACCATCGATGAGGTTGAGTGCTTTGATCTAGAAAAAATCATTAAAAATCCTTGTCTAGAAAAACAAAGATTTATAAGGAAAATTGATGGTCTTCATTGCGAAATCTGTATAAAAAACTATGATCTTCGAAAACGTTCTGAAGAGCTAGTTAATCTCCAGAAAAAGTTGGATGAACAAATCCGGATCAATCCGGATCTTCTTGCAGATATTGTAAATTATAAAGATTTGAAGTCTGTCAAAGTTCCTTCGATGGATATGAAAAACTCCTATAATTCTTCTTTGAAGAATTGTCGAAAGTCAGGAGATAAGCGAGGTTTAGGCTTTGTGAAACCTAATACGACTTAGAACTTCTCAGATGAGTTTAAAGATGTTGGTTTATGTATGTTTTTTGGTTCTCATAATCATTTTCAACATACATGTACGTCTTTCAAGAAAAGTTTAAAGGTTGCTAGTAATCTTCACAAGAAAGCTGAATAACTGTTTCTTTTCTCAAAAAGTGTAAAAATCTAACAAGAAAACCCAATCGGGTTAGTAGTGTTAGTATGGGAGTTGTTGCTTTAAAATCAACATTACCCTTTCAGTGGTTCCTTGATAGTGGATTCATCCGACACATGACTGGAGATATTTCATGGTTTTTGAATTCAAACGATTTTGAAGGAGGTGCAGTAACATTCGGAGATGGGAATTATAGCTACATAAGCAAGAAGGGGACGATCAAACTATCCGGCGTTCCTGAAATCCATGATATAGTATACGTTAAAAGATATGACTGCTAATATTCTTTTTATTAGTCGAATTTGTGACAAAGGCCATAAAGTTGTCTTCAATGCGAATGGATGTGACATTGTACACAAAACTGGAAAAGTGGTTTTTCAGGAAACTCGTGGTAAAAATAACTGTAATCTCTTAGATACTCAGTTTAGCAATTGTTGTAATTTGACTAAGGTGGAATCTACTCATCTTTGGCATGAACATTTTGGTCACATCAATTATCACCTTCTAACTAAGATCATCAATAAAGAACTTGTTAGAGGTGTTCCCAAAATCAATGCTAAGATTGAGGGTGTCTGTGGTGCCTGTCAAAAGGGTAAACAAATGAAACTTCCACATAAATCATCTTGAGATATTCTCACTAAATCTCCACTTGATTTAACTCATATGGATCTCTTCGGGCATATTCAACAACCTATTGTTGCTGGGAAGAAGTATGCTTTAGTTATGGTAGATGATTACACCAAATTCACTTGGGTGGCATTTTTAGCTCATAAGAATGAAACCCTTGGTGAATTCAAGATTATTTTTAATAGAATCCAGAATGAAGAAGGTCGCAATCTAAATAAAATTAGAAATGACCTTGGAACTGAATGCAAGGACACTAAGGTGTTTGAATTTTGTGATAAACTGGAGATTATTCAACAATACTCACCGCCCATTACTCCACAAGAAAATGGAGTTGTAGAAAGAAAGAATAGGAACATTAAGAAAATGGCGAGGGTAATGCTCCATAACAAAAACTTACCGTTAAAGTTTTGGAGATAAGATGTTTTTACGGCATGCTATTTGGTCAACCGTGTCTACATACGGTCAAAAACCCTAAATACTCCTTATGAGTTGTGGTACGATAAGAATCCCAACCTGCACTATCTCGGAGTGTTTGGAAGTAAGTGCTACATTCTGAAAGATCGAAAACAGAAAGAGAAATTTGATTCTAAAACCGATTAAGGTATATTTCTTGGCTATGCATATGATAGTCGTAGTTTTCGAGTATTTAATCTCAGGACCCAAGTTATGATGGAATCTGAAAATGTCATCATCGATGAACTAATCAATTTTTGTCATGATATCTCTCCTGCTGAATTTCCTCCAACCGAGACAATTGAGAAAGTCAAGGAAATTCCAGAATCAGTAGAAGTTGTTCTAATAGTTGTCGATCTGGACATTTCTAGTGACGAAGAGAAATGCCCTAATCAGGTTATTCCTATTAAACAAGAACGTGCTCCTACACGGCATCTCTGGGTTCAAAGGAATCATGATACTAATAGTATTATTGGAGGAAAGGATTCTACAACTAATATGAGAGGATAACTTCAAAATATTTGCAATTTTGGTTGTTATCTATAGCAAGTAGAACTGAGAAATATAGATGAAGCTCTTACCGATCCCTTTTGGGTAAATGCAATGCATGAAGAGTTAAATCAATTTCAGAGACAAGATATATGGGAACTAGTACCTTGTCCCTCTAATATCAATATTATTGGTACCAAATGGATATTCGAATAAGTCTGATGAATTTGCAACATTGTCAGAAACAAAGCCAGATTTGTCGCTTAGGTATATTCATATATTGAAGGTATCGACTTTAACGAAACCTTTGCTCATTTGGAACGCCTTGAGTCCATTCGTTTTCTATTAGCCCATGCTTGTTTTCTTAAGGTTAAGCTGTATCAAATGGACATAAAATCCGCATTCCTAAACGAAAATTTAAAGGAAGAGGTCTATGTCGCTCAACCTAAGGAATTTAAAAATCCTGAATTCCCAGATCATGTCCTTAAGCTTAACAATGCATTATATGGGTTAAAACAAGCACCTCGTGCCTGGTTCGAAAAACTAACTACTTCTCTTCTTAGGAAAGGTTTTTCGAGAGGTGGATCTAATAAAATGTTGTTTACAAAATGGAGTGGGAAATATGTTATCATTGCTCAAGTTTATATAGATGATATCACATATGGATCAATATTTGAGAAACTTGCAAAAGATTTTTAAGTATCTCTTAGTAAGGAGTTTGAAACGAGCAATGTTGGTGAATTAAAATTCTTTTTAGGATTACAGATTCAACAACATAAGAATGGAATTTACTTATCTTAAGAAAAATATGCTAAGGATGTTGTGACAAGGTTCGGTCTTGATAAGTCAACTCCAAAACTGACTCCTATGCCCACCACTGGTAAACTACATTGAGACGATAAATGAGTAAATGTGGATCAAAAACTTTATCGATCTATCATTGGAAGCCTTTTATATCTTACTGCTACTAGACCTGATATTTCTTTTAGTGTTGGTTGTTGTGCTATATTTCAGGCTAATCCAATGGAATTTTATATTGCAACTGCAAAAAGGATCATGCGATATATCCAACATACACACACACACAATATTGGGTATGGTCTATCTTATACTTTTGATACTAACACTGATCTTACTACCTACTCAGATGCAGACTGGGCAGGATGTGTGGAAGACAGAAAGAGTACCTCAGGTGGGTTTTACTATATTGGGTTAAATCTTGTGGCATGGCATACCAAGAAACATAACTCACAATCCCTGTCTACATGCGAATCTGAATACATTGTTGCGGGTTCGTGTTGTACTCAACTTCTATGGATGAAACAAATTCTTGCTAATTATGGAATTGGCACTGGTGTAATAAAGATATGTTTGTGATAACTCAAGTACGATTCGCATTACTGATAATCATGTTGAGCACTCAAGAACTAAGCACATTAACATAACATATCATTTTATTAGAGATCTCTATGAAAATGGTATTATTAAAATGGAATTTGTGCCTTCCGAACGACAACTGGATGATATTCTCACCAAACATTTAGATACTGCAACGTTTCAACACTTACGGCAGTCTATTGTTGTTGCTCTGGTTAATTAAGCATTCTAGTATTTTTCCCTTGGACTTATATATATATATATATATATTAGGCAATCAAGACTTTGAACTCCAGTGTAGTGTTGTTTCAATTCCGCATTTGTTTCTACGTAGATAACATTGTGTTAAGTATCAAAGTATACAAATAAATCCTTCTTTTCCTGTAAAAGTAAGGTCGCTCTTATTGTTCTTTCGGGAATGACATTTTATATGAGATAGTTCTTAATTTAACTTGTGATTGATTTCCAAATCTTTATGGGGAGTGCGGCTGTGGAATATTGTAGGAGTTTTCTTGTATCTTTTATAAACTCCTTGATGAATACACTAAGCTTCGACTATGTAAAATCATCGAAACAAAGTTGATATGTTCTCTTTTATTCATGAGGTATCTCTATGAGAATTTCATTATGATCCCGCTAGTTTTCGTACCTTTTCCTATTTATATTGACAAAAGGGGGGAGAATTATTGTTTAGTTCACACTACAAATACATATGGTTTAAGGATCATTATGTAAGGGGGAATGGTTTTCATTGTGAGATGAAGTATTGACTAAGGGGGAGTGATATATATCACCGTATTATTATTGTCAAAGTTGTGATACAATTGAACTTTGATATTGTGTAATAATACTATGACAATGTATAACAATGATTGAGAACAATTGTTTTCTTATTGTTATGGCTACGGATCTTCGACAACTATGATGCTGAGTTGAACACATTCAGAATCACTGGAGTACTTGGAAGTGACGAAGATTTCGAGTAATGTTGAAGAACCAAGGAAATCAAGCATTTGGATGAGAAGCTACAAAGTTTATTTATATTGTAATCCCTATGTATTGATAGTTTTGTCACTAAAATTGACAAAGAGGGAGATTTTTAGAGCACTGCTCGGTCGAACTCGTAACCGTTGCTATCTCAAGCTTGTTTGTAAAGGTTAGTTGTCAAAACTATAAGTCTTCATTTCTAGTCTACTTATAGCTATGTCTCGGATTATGATAGAATGTGTAGTTGAGCTTTAGACTTCGACGGCGTTCATCGATTGAAGACGAAGAAATACTAAGGGGAGCTTGTGGAACTTCATTAATAAAAGGTGGAGACTTGAACTCATCTATCACTCAGAAGTATATTTTTATTCTATCTCCAATTGAGACAAAAGTTGTATAGCTACATATACTTTACATTATATACATTTGATATTTCGAGCTGAATTTAACTCGCTTACATATTTCTCGAAATATGTATTGGTAAGATTTCACTTTAACCAGGTTCATCTTTTATTCTTGACGAAATTCAAAAGATGATCATGTGAACATCGCATGGTAGCATCTTACATGATTTGTGTGAGACAGTCATTTGATGCAGACTCGAAATGTTTCGTATTGATATATTGATCACTTAAAAATTGCTTTGAAGCTAATAGTTTGTGTGAGATAGTTATTCCCGTCTTATAAGAATGTTTTAATGATTAAAATGGAGTTTAGAACAAATAACTATTGATTAGATATAACACAGTATGCGTGCTTGTATGCTAACTGTTGCAAATTACTTCAAGTCCGGGAACCATAGTATGCATACCCGTAAGCATACTTGTTTAACAGTTGAAGTCTGGGGACTTAGTATTCATATCCGTATGCGTATTGGCATAACAGTTCAGGTCTGGGGACTTAGTATACGTACCCGTTTGCATACTAATTCAACTGATGTTGGTCGTGAATGACAGTATGCGTACCAGTTTGCATATTGGCGATCTGACCAGGTCCGAGAATTCTATGTATGTGTACTCGTTTGCATACCTGAGTGGTTTAAGTTCTAAAATCGGTTTATTCGTGAACAAATACATTTATATAATAAGGAATGCAATCTTTACAAATCGTGTCTATAATGTTCATGAATTGATTCGAGTGAATCAAAATGGATTTTGCTTCAATTGTGTCTTGTATACTTCTATGAGAATATAAACAATTGAACAACTCTATAACTAGTTTCATTTGAGTCATTTGAACTAGTTGTGATTAATATGAACAAGGTTGATATGAAAGTGTTCATATGGCTAACTTCGATTAACAATTTTTTAGCCAACCATGTGTACACATTTAAGTACGGTTACCCATATCTAAATGAAGGCACACTTCATTTGTGTGTAACAAGCTAAGTTAAATATAACAGTTGAAAGATATTAGCTTGAATCTAATTAGGTTTTCATATAACGGTGTATATTGAATGCTTTGTTACCAAGGTAACATTAATTGCAAACCCTGATTTGAAGACTATATAAGGGAGAAATCTAACAACTGGGAACCCTAATCCCCACACCTCCTATGTGATACTAGTTGCTACTAGAGTCGATTCTTCTTTAACCATTAATTATAAGTTAACGACTTAAAGACTTCATTGGGATTCTGAATCCAGAGACCCAATTATTTTCTCTGAAGTTGAGTGTTCTGATCTTACTTTGTTCTATCGTATTGAGTACTATCTTCTCTAAGATTTGCTCGAGATTCAATCCGATAGGTAAGATAAAAAGTAGTCATAAACATCTTCGTCTCATCGTTTGTGATTCCACAATATCTTGTTCTGCTTCCATACGGTTAATATCATTATGAGGTGATTGATATTACTAGGTTGTTCTTTGGGAATATAAATCTGGTGTATCAATTGGTTCATTTCCACCTTGATTTATCAAAAGATAGAACAAAAACTCGTTGGTATTTCTTTGGGAGACAAATTTATCTATTCAATAGATTTTTCTGTGTGAGAAAGATTTGTTTATCAAGTCTTCGACTTTGGGTCGTAGTAACTCTTAGTTGTGGGTGAGATCAACTAAGGGAATCAAGGCGTAGAGTCCTGCTGGTATTCATAGGTGTAAGGAATGCGACTATACCTTACTCAGTGTGAGGTTGGTTCGGGCTCAACTGCATTCCAGTCTGAAGTTAACTTGTAGTAGGATAGATTCTTTAGAAGCTTAATACATTATGGTGTTCAAATCTGGACAAGGTCCCGGGGTTTTTATGCATTTGCGGTTTCCTCGTTAACAAAATTTCTGGTGTCTGTGTTATTTCTTTTCGGCATTATATTTAGTTATATAATAGAAATATGACAGGTTGTTTGTAGTTCAATCAATTAGAGAATCCAACCTTTGGTTGTTGATTATATTGATTGACACTTGAACATTGGTCTTTGGTACCGTTCAAGTTGTTTCTCATAATAACCAGGCTCGCAGATTTCTATCTGTTTGATTTGATGATTACATTGAGAAACAGAGATATAACTCTTGGATGTATTTTCCTTAATTAAGTCTGACAGTCTAGTTGATTCTCTTGAAAGTATATTGGAGTTAGTCCATACATATTGCCTTAACGAAATATTTGGTGTGGTTGTTGGACCCCCCGCTTTTTCAAATACTTCAATGAATCTAGCAACCAGTTGTCTTCTATTTTATGCAACTGATTTCGAGCAACTAGACTGCAAAATTCAACTACATAATCCTCTACAAGTCTTACTCCTTGTTGACAACACTGGAGTTTCCCAAAAAGCTATTTTCTGTAATCATGAGGTAAAAATTTATCTCGTAGTAACTTTCTCATCCTCTCCCATGTACGAACTGGAGGTTTGTGGTACTTGAAATGATCTTCACATAACTTTTCTTATCATGCAGCTTCTCCTCCCTTGAGTTTATAAGCCACAAGTTTAACTTTAGAGTGTTCGGGTACCTCCATGAATTAAAAAAAGACTTCTACTTCATAAAACCATTCTAACAGTTCCTCAATTTTAAAACTCCCATTGAAGGTTGGTATATCTGCCTTTAATTTGTATTGAGGTAAGGAACCATAAGGTCTGTAACCAAGTTTTAATCTCCTATCTTCAGTCCAATTTTTTGTTGCTCATCTTCAATATTGCCATATTCATCACTGTCAATTTGTAACACTGAAACTTTTTTTCCAGGGTTTTCGAGAAAGGTTTCATGTTGTTGTTTTTTCTTCAATGCTACTAAAACTTTCTCGGGAATATCAGCAGTGTAAACAAAACCATGTGGCTTAGAAGTAGATTCTTCATGTTGTTTATAAGATGAATCAAGCTCATTTATTCTTCAGTACGGATGCCAAGAAATTCCATGAGGTTGGCTAATTTATTTTTTATATCTTTAATCTATGTAACCTCACTCTTTACAAGATCCAAATCAGTATATAACTTATTCACTCGAGTTTCCAAATCATCAGTCATTGTAAAATCATAAATAAAAAGAAAGAATCAAAGTTTTTTTTTTTTTTTTTAGGGTTGCGGAAGCGAAAACGGGATCTAAGAAAAGATAAGAAAATATAAACTACTATCAAATGATACCAACTAATGTATAACTTGTAGGATGAATGCAATACATAGATTGCAGGGGATGCGAAGAGAATGAAAAAAGGATGCGAAAACAGAAGTTGAAGTAAAAAAAGATGTTTACACAGAGAAGAAAAGAAGATTGCATGTAAGATAATCTTTAAGTTTAAATGAAAGTAATAATTGTGCCTTAAGTTGAAACATGACTCGACTTAAATAGGCTTAGCATAGCCGACTTAACAACTAAATTAAGAAAGAAGGAATTTAACTAACTTACGCAATAAGTGTTTAACTAAAAAATGAACTGTTAAAAACTATATTAGGAAATGAAAAGAAACTAAGAGCTTCTCCAATGGCATGTATGTGGAGATAAATGTCAAAATCCACCTAGGATGCACATCCATTTTCTCTAAGAGCTTCTCCAATGGTTGTTGTATGTATTTCCTATGTGGCAACACAAATAAGATATCTTTATTCCAAATTTTCCTTAAGTTTAGGTGAAAAAAATTATTAATCTCCAATGGTGTTGTTTGTGATCATTTTCTTATTAAATATAAATTTTATGTTTAGTAATTTTAAGATTTTATTAGATCTAAAAATGATTATTTATTCTATTAGAATTAATTTTAGTAAATAAAAAATATTTTTAATTAAAAAAAGATGACTAGGATGGTAGACAATGTCATGGGGAATGTGAGAAACTAGACATTTCCCTTGACATTTTATACCTAAAGTCATGCATATATTGATTTATGACATCCGGGTTGGAGGACAATTTTAGAGAAAATGGATGTGCATCCTAGGTGGATTTTGACATTTATCTCCACATACATGCCATTTCACCTAAACTTAAGGAAAATTTGGAATAAAGATGTCTTATTTGTGTTGCCACATACAACCACCATTGGAGAAGCTCTAAGCTTGCTTAGCAAGACATTGTGCATGATGTACGACATCATTTAAGGAAATAAAAAATATTTTTTGATATTTTTTTTTACAAAAATTTGATTTGATATTGTGTTTATAATGAAATAAGATAATATTATTTGATATTGAGTGTATAAAATTATGATTTGATATTGACATTGTGATTATATAGGAGTTAAAAAAAATGATTTGATATTATGTTTATATAGAAACTAATTGTTTGATAATAAATTTATCTATAAGTTAGTAAGATATTAATTAATATCAACTTGGTGAATGTTTTCGTTTTGATTCATGTGGAAACTAATCTTTGATTAATGGTCCCTTGTTTGGCCTTTGGTCTAAGCCAATCGCAGAAGGTCTGAAACAAAACCAATACTAGATTTAAGAAACCTTCTAGGTTTTAGTATCTAGTATTAGGAATTATTACTGAAGTTCCAAAAGGTTCTAATGGAAGTAATTAATTATTTTTCTAGTTTTACTCGCTTTCCCGTTTTCCTCTGAAGTCTCAACTTGGGAATCAAGTAATAAACGCATATAAATACATTGGTCTTCTTACGTTTGTCTCCATACCAAAGTTATACAATACTTTCTCATTTCTTCAGAAAATTCTAACCATGGGTGGATCTTCTGTTCGGAAGGAGGTTTAGAATGGTTTGGCTGGTATTTCTCTCGATCACAAGAAGAGAGTGATCATATGAGTAGTAAAAGTAGCACCAACGGAAGTAGCAGATAATATGAAAACAACAGATTAACAACTCACAAAAAAAATGTGTTCAGAGATAAACAAAAGTTGGATCAACAACCAAAGTTCACAACATAATATGAAAAGTATACCAGTTTTTTGTGTCAACAATGAAAGTTAATCCAATAAAACATGTGTCAACAACTAATGTTGACACTATATTTGAAAATTATACAATTTTTTTGTGTCAACAATGAAAGTTGATCCATAAAAGTTGTGTCAACAACCAAAATTGACACAATAATCTGAAAATTATCCCAGTTTTTTGTGTCAACAACAAAATTTGACACATCAATCTAAAATTATCCAAATTTTTGTGTCAACAGTGAAAGTTGATCCAATAAAACATGTGTCAACAACCAATATTTTGCCATCAAAAACCAAATTTAACAGCATAAATTTTCACTACATACATAAAACAATCAAAAAAGAAAAACACCAAACTAATTAACAGTATCAATATGTTACTTCCCGTCGGATTAGTATGCAATCAGTGCAAATGTTAACCTGCTACATGACTATACGTGCTCTATGCTAAAAAATTCACTGCAAACCATAAGAAAATATATAGTCCAAACTAACCTAAGCTGCAAATTCGGTTACGTGGCACATCATCCCCCGAGTGAAAGTTATATTCAATGTAGAACGTTAGATAACTAAAAATAAAAGCAAAATCATGATTACCTACATGCTACCAGATATGTCTACATTTCATAATGATTACCCACATTCATAATGATTATTTGCAAAATGTGATTATGGTTACACTAACTTCTACCGGATATGTAAACATTAATCAATAAAAACATAATTGATGCCAAAATTATTCATCAAAACACAGAATTCTCCCATAATTCATCAAAGAATAAATACAAATCATGACGAAAAATGATTTAAGCAAAACAAATTGAACCTAAAATCCTTAATTATAAAACAAGCTTTGGTTCATGAGCTGATCTAAGAAAAACAAATTAAAAAATAGAAATTTCATATAACCTAAATGGAAGCTAAAATCTTTAATTATAAAACAAACTTTGGTTCATGAGCTGATCTAAGCAAAACAAATTAAAAAACAGAATTTCAAAATCAAAAACTGGAAAATGAAAAATTGAATAGTACATGTTTAAGAGATGAATCAAGATCTATAATTCAATATAATATGTAAATGAACCAATCAATCTAGTAGAATAAACAAAAATTTAAGCTTCCCAAAAATTATGATCTCTGCAACAAAAAATATGAAGAAAAACAAATTGAAATCAATTATGAAGATAAAAAAACTGCGAATCGAACATGCAAATATCATATACATATCTATTCATCTTCAATTACGAATCAACATTACCAATTTGTTTCAGAAAAACAAATCGAGCAGATTCTATTATTGATGAAGAAACGGCTCTTAGCTCAGATTTTGAGAATGCAGAAGAAGGAGAAGAATAAGAAATTCACTGAAACAAACCTTAGATTTTCAGAGAAAAAAATTCGATTTTTTTTTCACGATCTCAGAGCTCTGCAGATCGAACTTCTCGTTCTCTCTCTACTTTTGTTTCCGTTAATAGCTGTTTTTTTATTTAGATAGTTAAATATATATGAGGATAAATTTGTAATGTAACAAAATCCTTAATGGACCCTTGATGGGCTTTAGATTGAGAGAGGTATATTTATTGGAACCGTTTTTTGGGCACCACCCTTTTTTGGTGGGGGACCATTATGTGATAAGAATATCTACCCTATAGTTATAAGGGATATCTTAAAGTGTGGAAATGACTAGCCTACACTTAACCTCTATATATATAACCATCTCCTCCCACCACCACCACCTCCTGCCACCACCTACCACCACATACCAGCTCCGGCTAGGAATTTTGGGAAAAACTTTGTCTAACTAGCCGAACCTGATGGAAACAAAGAACATGAAGAACGGTTCGGCTATTTCGCAAAAAATAAATAAATCTAGGTGCAGGTTGCCGAACTTAGTTTTAATAGAGTTTCTGATTTCAGAAAAAAGTTCGGTTAAGGCGCAGTTTTTTTTCCTAGCCGAACTTTTAGTTCGGTTACGTCGCAATATTTTTTTCTTAACCTAACTTTTCTATGAAAGCAAAAACTCCATTAAAGCTGAGTTCGGCTACCTATGTCTTCAGAACCATTATCCGAACTACACTAGCCGAAGAGTTCGGCTACGTGTTCTTCAGATTTCGTAGCCGAACTCTATTGTCATAGACGAAATCAGTTTATAAAAATTTCATATTTTCGAAAGTTTTGGCGAATTCAAGCAAGATTAACTAAACTCGAAGTATACCTAAGTATCCAAAACGCTCATTTCAAAATCAACCATCTTAAAAATAAAAAATAAATAAAAATATCATAACCAAAACCAAAACCAAAACCAAAACCCTCTTCTTCTCAAATATTATTCTTCTTAAAACACCCAACTAATTAATCTAACACTAATTACTAATTAATTTAACTTAATTATTTAACTAATCATTACACTAACTAATTTTACTAATAAGGGTAAGTTTGGTATTAGCATAAATACTTTGATAAGGGGTGACCTAGAATAACTTCTACTATCTACCCAAAAACGAAGTCATGGTAGTGCCCAAAAATCAGTTCCAAAACAAGGTGGTGCCCAAAAATCCGTTCATTTATTGTATGATAAGGGTATTTGTAAAGCCCATCAAAACACGGGACATTTATTTAATCACCACTTTTTCGTTGCCTACCCTCAACTATTTTTGCCTCCCCTTATGCAAATTTCCGGCTACGCCGCTCCCGTATATCTTTCCCTACTTCCTTGTTGACTTGTCATTATGCATTGATATACCCATTTCTCATCCATTGAGACATGGATGGCACTTATGCGTTGAAAATAATAAGTAAACCCACCACTTCTTAAACCAAATCAGTTTAAACGAAACCAAATCTTAAGAACCCTAATTTGGGGCATACAAAAAAATTTGGAGGCATATGTAATAAGACAAAAACAGGGTGGCTAATAGTAATTTTTGGATATCCCTTATCCCCCTCTTTTCAAAAATACGAAAATACCCTTGAATGATTAGTTTTAAATTAGTGTTAATTTGATTGATTAGTTGTTAATGATTGTAGTTAGTTTAGTGTTTATTTAGGATAATAATTAACTTTTTAATGAGAGTTAGTGAGTTTTCTTAGAAAAAGAAAAAGAAGAAGAGGAAATTTTTTTATTTTTTTCTTTGAGATCTTTGTGATTATTGAGAGATGTCTGATCCAAATTCGAGCGAGGAAGGTGAATCTTCATCACGTAAACCTAACATATCAATTACGATGGAGATCTGGAGATGGCTTATTTGTTGGATTATGAAAATGATTTTACCCAAACTCAATCTCAAACTCAACTTTTTTCTCAAGCTTAAGATGATGACTTTTTGGAGCCAAATCCCGAAGATTAGTACATGGATGAGGAACCCAATGCTAATAATACATAGGTATGGTTGTAGACGTTGTTTAATGTCCGTTTTGTAACTTGAATTCACCAAAAGTTTTGATTTTTGTATGTAATTCGGCGCAACAGAGTTAGGTTCGACAGATAATTTGTATGCCGAACCTTGATAAATAAGAACAGTTCGGTTTGTACGATTGAATTATTTATAAGCCGAACTATCATAGAATTATTTTCGTACTAAATAAATTCCATGGTTCGGCTTAAAGAGGATGTGCTAATGATCCGAACTTCAAAGACCGGCTTTCAAATAGTATTGCGAATGAGCCGAACCTAACCCCAAACGGTAATGAAGTCTACTAATGGAGAACATCAATGTACAAATTAAACTCACTCAAATCAATGATATATTATCGTCATCTTCAATGGAATGAAAAGACGAAAACAACTCAAAAAGAATGAGGCCATTCCGACATAGGACGAAGAAGTTATGGCCAAAATAAAATCTAAAACTTGAGTGTACAGAGATAAGTTCGGCTAATAACTCATCATCACGAGTTAGCCGAACCTGGAGCATACAATGCAATATTTTCGAAGTGTTTACAGAGATAAGTTCGGCTTAAAAGTAATCTAATCGAGTCATCCGAACATGACAACCACCTAGGGTAAATTTCATTTGTCAGGTTCGGCCGGGAAAGGTTGGCAAGGTATTAGCCGAACCTGACACTGTGATGGGGCAAAAATTGACTTTTATATCAAGGAGAAACGGTTTCAGAAGGATTCTAAAGCCTAACTTTGAGAGATCTATATAAGAAAATCCTTAAGAAGAGATCTTTCAATCTTTATCATCTCTTTACAACACATTTTATCATTCATAATATCTTCCACATCATAAAAAATACATCCAAAGGTCTAAAACGACATGCATTAATTTTTGAGAAGAAAAATCAAGTTAGAGGTTCGCGATTGTAGTTGCAGGAATTCCCACAACACATCCCTCACAAGAATTCATGATAATCAACACATATTGAAGATCAACAACGACACTTTATTAATTGATTTATGAAGTTTTACAAGAAATGAAATCAATAATACAACCACTGTTCTAAACTTTCTCTCTCCTCAAGACTTTCTCACTACTCTAAAAAGATCTCTCTCTTCCTTAAGCCTATTCGACTCTTTATATAGGATATTACATGGTGGATGACAGCTAAGTTGTCCTTGATTTTCGGATCTGGATTGCGAGATTATCGCAAGCGTACAAATGTTTTATTCGCAACATTCTTAGATTTCTCAAAATCTTCACATATTTCTAGTGTTTATGCCAACGTCATATTTTGCGTCATTTCTGTAGTCAACCTGCGACGGCTTCGCAATGTACTTTAGATGAATATTTCACGGGGGTACTCCTGTTGCGATATTCTGATCCTACAACGATCACCACCATATTCATCATCCCGTCCTCCCCCTCCACCACCATCTTCATCATCACCTCATACTACACCCTTATTTTCATCATTATCATCCTCTTGTTCTACAGGCAAACATCCACCCATGTCATTTCTCCTTTTCCCTGCATGCAAGTTTTTGGTGCCACCACCTCGAGGTTTGGGAGTTCTTGAATTAGAAGGAGTCACTTCCATTGTTCTCCTTTTAAGCTTCTCTTTGAATTTTCCCGGATGGGTGCTAAAACAAATGATACACCTTAATTAATTTTCCAAACTAAATAAATATGAATGTACTAAATAATGTGATAAGTCACCTATAAGTGGACAAGTTTACAGTAAGCTATTGGCCAGACACAACGTAAAGTTCGGCACAATCGATATTTAGCATTGTGAGCCGAACAATATGATCAACAATGCTAAATGGATTACTAAATAATGGTATACTAGTTCGGCTTATTCTCATACAAAATATTACAAGCCGAACACAAAGGTTCGGCGCATTCGATTTTCAAAAGAAGAAGCTGAACTGTTCTTCGCCTGAAAAAAGAAGAAGTTCGACTGCTAAATTTAAGTCGAACACTACTCTGGAACTTCCAAATCCCATAGGAATCATCGATTACATGTGAGAAATCAACGAAATACGAAAAAACAAGCAATGGGTTTGTGGGAAATACCTTTCTATGTGCAATTTTAAAGAATCAGGGTCTATTTCTCGCTCTCCAACACCAATCAATCCCCTATCCTCTTCATCACCATCTTTTCCAAAATCCCTAGATTGAGATGCTACAGAAGCAACACGAGGATTCAGTACCGTATTTCTAGGGAATCGCTTAACACGAGGTGCCATTAATGTGTTTAATCGAATAAATAAATTTTCAAAATTTTGTTTCTGTTTTTGGAGAAGAAGATGAGAAGAAAAGAGAGAGAAGGATTTTTGGTTTTTTTTTTTTTTAAGAAACGGTTAGTGAGTTAATTAGTGGGTAATGGTTAATTAGTGGGTGGTTGGTTAATTAGTGGGATGGGTTGATTAGTGGGAGAGTTTTAGGATTATAATTTAATTAAGTAGAAGGGTAGTAATGTAATTTAAACTATGCCGGGGTATTATAGTAACTTAAGCATTATTAGGACATCCCTTATAATTTTGCATGGGGTGCCATCATAAACTGTATGCCCCCAAATTATGTTGTATGCCCCAAATTAAGGTTCAATTTTAAACTTGGTGAATGCTCTAGATTAATGGGCCTACGCCGGTCGCATAGGGTTAGGGTCTGAAACCTAGTGAAACCGAAATAAACCTGCTTTGCGTTAGTTTTTAGCATCCCGCTTGAATTAGGGAATTACTGGAATTCCAGAAAGTTCTAAAAAAAATAAGTGGGAATTAAGTGTTTGACCCTCCCCTCACTCTCTCTTACTCAAATGGCCTTTGGATTAAAACTCAATTTTAAAAAAATTAACCCATTTTATTGAAATGACCCTTAAAAAATAAGGAGGGTCATTTGGATAAAGATATTTGATGATGTTATCAAATGATAAATTATATCTTTTAAGGGTATAATTGTCATGCCAACTTAAACATAACATGTCTCACAAATTATACGTAAGAATTCGACAAATTTTATATTTTTGGAAAGCTTTTTGAAAGAGCTACACAACGAGCGCAAATACAGAAACTAATTGTTTGATGATAAATTTATTTATAAGTTAGTAAGATATTAATTAATATCAACTTGGTGAATGTTTTCGTTTTGTTTCATGTGGAAACTACTCTTTGATTAATGGGCCCTTGTTGGGACTTTGGCCTAAGCCAATCGCAGAAGGTCCGAAACAAAACCAATACTAGATTTAAGAAACCTGCAAGGTTTTAGTATCCAATATTAGGAATTATTACTGCATTTCCAGAAGGTTC
Organism: Papaver bracteatum; assembly: GCA_023529315.1. Taxonomy (NCBI): domain Eukaryota; kingdom Viridiplantae; phylum Streptophyta; class Magnoliopsida; order Ranunculales; family Papaveraceae; genus Papaver; species Papaver bracteatum. The sequence continues at coordinate 3,749,570 of JAJJWX010000811.1, read as the reverse complement.
TAATGGCAGTAATTAATTAGTTTTCTAGTTTTACTCGCTTTCCTGTTTTCCTCTGAAGTCTCAACTTGGGAATCAAGTAATAAACGCATATAAATACATTGGTATTCTTACGTTTGTCACCATACCAAAGTTATACAATACTTTCTCAGTTCTTTTCAGAAAATTCTAACCATGGGTGGATCTTCTGTTCGGAAGGAGGTTTAGAATGGTTTGGCTGGTATTTCTCTCGATCACAAGAAGAAGAGTGATCAGATGAGTAGAAAAAGTAGCACCAACGGAAGCAACAAATAATATGAAAATAACAGATTAACAACTCACAAAAAAAAAAGTGTTCAGAGATAAACAAAATTTGGATCAACAACCAAAGTTCACAACATAATATGAAAAGTATACCAGTTTTTTGTGTCAACAATGAAAGTTGATCCAATAAAACATGTGTCAACAACTAATGTTGACACTATATTTGAAAATTATACAATTTTTTTGTGTCAACAATGAAAGTTGATCCATAAAAGTTGTGTCAACAACCAAAACTGACACAATAATCTGAAAATTATCCCAATTTTTTGTGTCAACAACAAAATTTGATACATCAATCTAAAAGTTATCCAAAAAAAAATGTGTCAACAGTGAAAGTTGATCCAATAAAACATGCGTCAACAACCAATATTTTGCCATCAAAAACCAACTTTAACAGCATAAATTTTCACTACATACATAAAACAATCAAAAAAGAAAAACACCAAACTAATTAACAATATCAATATGTTACTTCCCGTCGGATTAGTATGCAATCAGTGCAAATGTTAACCTGCTACATGAAATACTACATGACTATACGTGCTCCATGCAAAAAAATTCACTGCAAACCATAAGAAAATATATAGCCTAAACTAACCTAAGCTACAAATTCAGTTACATGGCACATCAGCCCCCGAGTGAAAGTTATATTCAATGTAGAACGTTAGAAAACTAAAATAAAAGCAAAATCGTGATTATCTACATGCTACCAGATATGTCTACATTTCATAATGATTACCCACATTCATAATGATTATTTGCAAAATGTGATTATGGTTACACTAACTTTTACCAGATATGCAAACATTAATCAACAAAAACATAATTGATGCCAAAATTATTCATCAAAACTCAGAATTCTCCCATAATTCATCAAAGAATAAATACAAATCATGACGAAAATTGATTTAAGCAAAACAAATTGAAGCTAAAATCCTTAACTATAAAACAAACTTTGGTTCATGAGATGATCTAAGCAAAAAAAATAAAAAAATAGAAATTTCATATAACCTAAATTAAAGCTAAAATCCTTAATTATAAACCAAACTTTGGTTCATGAGCTGATCTAAGCAAAACAAATAAAAAAATAGAATTTCAAAATCAAAAACTGGAAAATGAAAAATTGAATAGTACATGTTTAAGAGATGAATCAAGATATAGAATTCAATATAATATGTAAATGAACCAATCAATCTAGTAGAATAAACAAAAATTTAAGCTTCCCAAAAATTCTGATCTCTGCAACAAAAAATATGAAGAAAAACAAACTGAAATCAATTATGAAGATATCATATACATCTCTATTCATCTTCAATTACGAATCAACATTACCAATTTGTTTCAGAAAAAACAAATCGAACAGATTCTGTTATTGATGAAGAAACGGCTCTTAGCTCAAATTTCGAGAATACAGAAGAAGGAGAAGAATAAGAAATTCACTGAAACAAACTCTAGATTTTCAGAAAAAAAAATCGATTTTTTTTTCACGATCTCAGAGCTCTGCAGATCGAACTTCTCGTTCTCTCTACTCTTGTTTCCGTTAATAACTGTTTTTTGATTTAGATAGATAAATATATATGAGGATAAATTTGTAATGTAATAAAATCCTTAATGGACCCTTGATGGGCTTTAGATTGAGAGAGGTATATTTATTGGAACCGTTTTTTGGGCACCACCCTTTTTTGGTGGGGGACCATTATGTGATAAGAATATCTACCCTATAGTTATAAGGGATGTATTAAAGTGTGGAAAAGACTAACCTACACTTAACCTATATATATATAACCACCACCACCTCCTCCCACCACCACCACCGCTTTCCACCACCTACCAGCTCCGATTACCACCACCACCACCACCACCACCACCACCTTATATATATATATATATTACTTAAATTAAATCAACCACCACCACCTCTATAAGTTAGGCTAGGAAGTTTGGGAAAAACTTTGTCTAACTAGCCGAACCTAATGGAAACAGAGAACATGAAGAACAGTTAGGCTATTTTGAAAAATAAAAAATAAAATAAAAATCTAGGTGCAGGTTGCCGAACTTAGTTTTAATGGATTTTTTGCTTTCAGAAAAAAGTTCGGTTAAGTCGCAGTTTTTTTTTCCTTGCCGAACTTTTAGTTCGGTTACGTCGCAAAAATAAATAAAATCCTAACAGAACTTTTGGTTCGGTTACGTCGCAATTTTTTTCTTCTTAACTTAACTTTTCTCTGAAAGCAAAATCTCCATTAAATATGAGTTCATCTACCTGTGTCTTCAGAACCATTAGCCGAACTACACTAGCAGAAGATTTTGGCTACGTGTTCTTTATATTTTGTAGCCGAACTCTATTGTCATAGCCGAAATCAGTTTATAAAAATTTCATTTTTTCGAAAGTTTTGGCGGATTCAAGCAAGATTAAGTAAACTTGAAGTATACCTAAGTATCTAAAACGCTCATTTCAAAATCAACCATCTTAAAAAAAAAAAAACAAACCAAAACCCTCTTCTTCTCAAATAATATTCTTCTTAAAACACCCAACTAATTACTAATTAATTTAACTTAATTATTTAACTAATCATTACACTAACTAATTTTACTAAGAAGGGTAAGTTTGTTATTAGCATGAATACTTTGATAAGGGGTGATCTAGAATTATTTTTAATATCTACCCAAAAACGAAGTCATGGTCCCCCACCAAAACAAGGTGGTGCCCAAAAATCCGATCATTTATTGTATGATAAGGGTATTTGTAAAGCTCATCAAAACACGGGACATTTATTCAATCACCACTTTTTTCGTTTATCTTTTGCCTACCCTCAACTATTTTTGCCTCCCCTTATGCAAATTTCCAGCTACGCCGCTCCCGTATATCTTTCCCTACTTCCTTGTTGACTTGTCATTATGCATTGATATACCTAGGGGTGTGCAACGGACGGACGGATGCGGATTAGGGGTCTCCCGCGTCCAAACCGTTAAAGTTGCGGATTTGGAAAATCCAACCGTGTCCGGCCCATTCACCCGCGGATTTGATATCCGCGGACCAGCGGGTAATACGGACCGGATGCGGATTATCTGCGGATTTAGTGAAGAGAAAAAAATTGTTCATCCATAGGGTGAAAAAATACTCTCTGTTTGTGCAAGAAATTTAAATTTAAACTAACATTTTTGTTTATACAGTGTCAAACTATCAAGTTAAGCAATTTATATATCTATATTCAGTAAAATAAAACAATCAGTAAAATGACACAAAGAATAGTTGTATACTTCAAGAATCATGCCTCTGAAATAAGTCTATTCTTCAAATTTTCAATGTGAGAAAAACAGAGACATACGTAATATGTAGACAGAATTTGGATCAATCCTGAGTTGACCGCAGTTGAAGGAGACAGAATAAATGATCACTTCAAAACCGTAACTAACCCATGCGACTAAATAAAAAAGGAATTGGGTTCGGATGAGTGTTAGTTAAAATTTGGAGATTTATTTGGGGAATTTGACATTGTTACACAGAGAAAAGTGAAGTAATGGTGGTGAAAAAGCTTTAGAGTTATCGGTTTGACATACGACTTTACCTCTTCAAGGAAACACAATAATAGATCGTGTGTGTGAGAGAGGGGTGCGGATACGGGTAAATCCGCGGATTGCAAAGTCCAACCGCAACCAAACCGTGTAAACATGCGGATTTGAAAATCCCACCCGTGTCCGGTCCATAGCTCTTGCGGATTAGGTTTTACCCGCAATTTTGCGGACGGATACGGGTGAAATCCGCGGTTCCGGTTTTTTTGCACAGCCCTAGATATACCTATTTCTCATCCATTGAGACACGGATGGCACTTATGCGTTGAAAATAATTGGGCCGACCGACCGGAGGGCCCGAAGGGCCCGTAGGAAGGGAGTCCATTTTATGACCACTTTTTTGTTAAATAAAGAGTAAACTAAATGTTCAATTTCATAAAAAGATTAAGAAAGAATATTCCTTGCAGATTCCCGTCACATTTGGTTACTTTTTCACTAGATAAGATTATCCCTCTCTTTTAGTCCAATTACTATAACTTTGTGTGTATCCTACTTTTTCAGGGGTATAATTGGAAAGTCAACTTTAATATAACATATATAAAAATCCGTGCCTTAGAATTTTACAAATTTTATCTCGTTGGAAAGGTTGTAAAAAAATCTACGCAACGAGCACAAACAATAATATCAAATTTAAACTCCATCTTCAGATTCTTTTTCGCTCGGCCCTTCCACCGTGGCAACGGTTGTACTAGTAAGTAAACCCACCACTTCTTGGCGGAGGAAACCAAATCTTAAACTTGGTGAATGCTCTAGATTAATGGGCCTACGCCGGTCGCATAGGGTTAGGGTCCGAAACCTAGTGAAACCGAACTAAACCTGCTTTGCGTTAGTTTTTAGCATCCCGCTTGAATTAGGGCTAATCACACTCGGTTTCCGTTTTCTAGCAACTCTTTAACTTGGTAGTCAAGTCATATACCATATAAATAGATAGCTCTTCCTATGGTTTTCACCACACCTAAGTAAGTCTAATACATACAGACTTAATTCTTCTTTCTGTGTCTTATTATTCTTTAGAAATTTCTTTCTTTTAGCCATGGCTGGATCTCAGAAGGAGGTCCAGAATGGTTTGGCAAAACTTTCTCTCGTTCCCAATAAGAGCAGTAGTACCCAAATATCCACCGAACTGGTTGATAAGTGGTCTACACATCAAACCTACAATGTGGTCTTGATTCAGGAGAAGGAAGGAAAAATTAAGAAAGACAAAATCCGTACGACTGTAACCCATACAGCTTCTGTGGTCGATGAATGGATTGCAAGTGTCTACACCGATTTCCGCAATAAGCTGAGTAATCTTGTTGTGGGTCTTGATATCGAATGGAGCAGAAAGAGCAGAGATGGGCCAGATGGCTATAGTCGAAACAAAGTTGCTGTTCTGCAGTTGTGCTTTTCTACACGTTGTCTCATATTCCAAATCTCGCGTTGTGACGAGATTCCTAAATCACTTGATGATTTTCTCAGTAACGAGAGTTTTATCTTTGTTGGAGCTGGAATAGATGGCGATGCGCACAAGCTTTGGGTTGATTACGGTTTGTACGTTGGTAGAACTGAAGAAGTTGGCACTCTGGCTGCTTATAAACTCACCAAGACTTTTAATGATTATAGAAATAGCGGACTTTATAACGCTGGGTTGAAGAATTTGGCAAAGGATGTTCTCGGGCTAGAAATACCAAAGCCAAGACAAATCCAGACGAGCAACTGGAATGTCAGCTTCTTAACTGAGCAGCAGATTGAATATGCTTGTTTAGATGCTCTTGTTTCGTTTAAATTAGGTATTCATTTGAGGAATCTTCCCACTACAACACATACTAACAGAGAACCAAAGAAGTTTTTTAGGGATTTTAACGAAAAAAGACTGAAGAAGAAGGAACTGAACAGGTTTCTGACAAGGCTAATGGAACCAAAGGTAGTAAACAAGAAGCTAAACAGGTTCCGGAGAAGAAGGCCAATGGAACCAAGAGTAGACGCCCTTAATTGGAATACGATTTTTAGTTCCTGTTTTTCATTCCTATTTTATAATATAAAGATTTGATTTTGCTCAATTTTTTTTTTCATCTTTTGATACAAAATTTTAGAACTCAATAAAGCCAAAATTCCAAAAACCGAACACTTGGCAGTGAATTAAGAACGCCTCCTGCCAACACCGCGATGGCCACCATGGCTACCCGACCTACCGCCTCTAGCATGACCAGTTTGTGGGGTAGAGGGACTTCCAATATGTACTGGTCTACCCATCAGATTCTGACCATTTTTCTCAAAAGCCTGCCAGAATATTTAAATTAGAGCAAATTGCATATTATAACAACACTCTTAACTATGTGAGGGCTCCTTTAAAAAACAAACAAAAAAAACCCACCAGCTTACCTTTTGCACTGCTTCTTCTGCTGCAAATGTAACAATAGCATGCCCCTTGGAACGTCCATTTTTAAGTGTTGCGAAGTCAACTTTAACTATTTCACCAGCATCTTTGAAGAACTCCTCCCTACAGACAGAAACATGCAATGAATTGTAGGGGGAAAAACCCGAAGACAAATAAAACTAATGCCAAAAGTTGGGTTATAGTTAATGAAACAAACCTACAGGTCTTTCTGCTCAAGAGAGAAAGATAGGTTGCCAACAAATAGTTTTTTAGATCCGGTATTTTGATTTTGAGGTGTAGTAGGGGTTTTTGGCTGAAAAAAAAGAATGGAGAGCCAAATTCAGTTCGGTAGCATTTGAACAACATAATGAAACTAAAAAGGAATATTGGCACTTGCGGCTAATTTTAAAAATCTTTGAATCATTACCTTGCTAGTCTTTGGTGATTTGGCATCTACATCACTTTTCCAACTACTGCCAGCACCACCAGTCTTACCGGGTAGAGAAAGTTTTACCGACTTACCCATCAGATTTTGACCATTCCTTTCAAGAGCCTGCAACAAAATTTTGGTTAGGGAGAAACACATATTAGATCTATGTCCACAAACAACACTCTAACTACTAAATTACGCATGACTAGTACCTAATACGCGACTCCTTAAGAAAAAACTAAAACCTACAGGATAAGGAAGCTTACCTTCTGCACTGATTCTTCTGTTGCAAACTCAACAATAGCATGCCCTTTGAAACGTCCATCTCCATGTGTAGCAAACTGAACATTAACAATTTGACCAGCGTCTTTGAAGAACTCCTCACTACAGACAGAAACGGGCAATGAAAAAAATACGATAAAACCCCAAAGACAAACAACCCTGATGCTCAAAGTTAAGTTTACATTAATGAAACCTACAGGTCTTCCTGCTCGAGTGAAAAAGATAGGTCGCCCACAAATAGTTTTTTTGATTCGGTCTTTTGAATTTGTGTTGTAGTCGAGGTTTCGGGCTGCAGAAAAAAATGGAGAACAAACTTCAATTCCGTAGCATTTGGATATATACCATAAAAATGTAGAAAGGTAAACAGACACTCACAGCTATTAGTCTTTGGTAATTCGGCATCTACCATCTCCGCGTCATTGTCCACTGTGACCTACATTAATTTTTTTTTCAATCCTAGATTAGGAATACATGAAATAAAGAAAGACAAGAAGGCAAGAGCCGGGTCAGTAGAACTTCAACATAGACCAATATAAGACCCATACTTCCATATACCCTGATACTGATGGCAGGCGCAATCCATTCATAATGAACTATACCATTAGTTCAGAACTTGAAACCATCCACATCTATTTCTCCCCAAACAAAAAATACTTCGTAAGTAATACAGTAATAAAACATCATTGGTCTATAGAAGCATTGGACTGTAAGATAGGTTTGCCGACACTCGGAGAAACATAGGTTTATAGGATGATAACATATATGGGTTTTGTGGACTTCTAAAAGAAAATAGAAAATCATAACCACAACTGATTTCAAATAAGAGGAAATGTACTGAAACCTTCAGCTTTTTTCTCTGCTGTTCTTCTTCATCACTTTCATCAGATATGTCGTCATCTTGGTCTTTCTTGAGGTCTACAATTTCCTTCAAAGTAAACAACAATCACCAATAATGAAACGAAAAGACTAAGGAAAACAGAAAACACAAACTTGGGGTCTGTGAATTATAAATTATAAATAGATTCAAATTTTAAGAATTAGCACAGTCTGCAGAAACTGGTCAATATACTCAAAGAGTCAATTACTGAGAATGTCGAGTACATGATACGTTGAGTATATATTGAGCAATAAGTAGACACAAAAATCTGATGAATTCAAGTAGCAAAAATTATCACATACATTGTCCTCATCAGAAGAGCTGTGTGCAGAACCAGAATTCTCGCTAGATACAATTTCCTTCTCTAGAACATCTATGGACCCATTCCTAGATGCAGTTTCTGGCAATCTGGCTGTAATGACTACTTCCATTTCATTTTCCTGCGCACACAATGAACCTCCAATTGAAACAACACAATCTACAGTTTAATACACCCATGGCAATCATACGAAACACAAACTCACTACCTCCTCCTCAGAATCACTATAGAAGAACCCGAACTTCTGTCTGTTGCTCCAACAGAAACGCTCTTCGAAACTACTTCTGGTCGTTCCTTCAACTCCTGAATAAATTTAACAAAACCATTTGCCCCCATTTTAAAAACAAAAGTTTAACTAGGACCTATTTGTATACAAGCATATCAACTTCATAAAATCACACGAAATCATAGAATGTAAGTAAGTTTTTCAGTGACTGATTCAAACCAACAGAACCCTTCTTGGTCTGTACTGAGTACTGACTACCATTTGTATAACTATACTAATCATAGGACTAAAAATTTGTAATCCGTTTAGTAGAATTAAACTTATGGCTATATGATTATTTGGAAAAAGTTACTAAGTTAGTAGCTTACTTCTTCATCAGAAGAGAAATCTTCTGAGGTAGTAACTTCATCCTCTTTCTTCTCAACAGTGAAATCAAAAGTTGCATACTTTTTAACCTGACTTGATTCTTCCTCTATGAATCCAACTGTCGCTACCGTCTATTTAAAAAAAAAAAAAACATTATTAAGAAATTCTCATTTGGATTGGTAAAAAGAGAAATTGTTTATAGAATGAACTCACCCATTCAAAAAAAAAAAAAGATGAAGAAATTGAGAGGAAATTTGTGAAGAAGAGAAGAAGATGGACTCAAAATTGTAGGGTTTTTTGAAAGGGGAAAAGCCTTGTTAAGGGTTTAAGAGGAAAGACAAAAAATGGCACTTTATTAGAATCAGCCGGAAGGTTGTCTTGTCGGATTAGTGGAACTGACAATAAATGTTTACCAAGTTGAAGGAAAAAGGTAAATAAAACCTGTCGGATTATTGGATCTGACTGCACAAGGAAAAAAAGAAAAGGGGAAAATAAAAAAGAAATATAATATGCGGTGAGCGTGGATCGAACACGCGACCTTCAGATCTTCAGTCTGACGCTCTCCCAACTGAGCTATCCCCGCACTATTGATAATACAGTTATTGTAGCTTATAGGTTTCTATGAAAATAACCTCCAAGTTCAAAGTTCTGTAGTGGCATATATATGGTGTTACTCTTGAGTTTATGAATGCAGGAAAGAGCCGCATATTTAATCCCAGAAAACCTGAATCTTATTTCATCTATCAATTTGCAAATTCATCGCCGAATGATCAAAGCTCATAATAAGTAGTACTATTAGCGGGACGTGATGTTTTTGTTTTTTTATGAGAAAGATAAGCTTCCCCCCGGTAACAAACGCCGTCTTAATCTTAACTCAAAAGGTGAGTTACTTGCGTAGTAACATGGCAACATCATTAACTATGCACTAACTAGCAGTGTTAGTACACTAGTGCCATGTTAATCACGAACACATAGCGCGTGCGTTATTTTTGGGAAAGAGACATGCTAATTTTATTCGTATTGTTGCATAATTTATTCAATTTCACCCAAAGATCGATTAAATTTATATTGGCACTCGGCGTAATACAGCTATTACCCGATGGATATCAAACAATACGAACATGCAACATATTCCGAGAAAGCAACATCAATAAAATCTCAAAGAACTGATAAGTAAGCACACAAATAAAACCCGATTAAGTATAAAAACGGTATTATTTCGGATCTACATCCTCAAGCATTCTGCAATCTGGTAAACATGCTACATAATACAAATATGAAAATACAATACATTTGGCCGATTGGAGTGATACGACTGTCGCTTGATTTAATTTACATGATTTAAGAAAGAAAACAAAATGACATGTGAAGTATGTCCTCAACCGAACTCATCCCAACAATGTTTTCCTATTTGTATAAAAGATGCAATTTCACGAAATAATAAGGATATTCATACTTTTGGTCCACAAAATGCAAGTCTAAATATCCCAATAATATAAAGCACAGTCAGTGTGGCAACAAGGTAGTACTTCTACTGCAAAATTAATTAAGCAAATTAGTATATATGAAATGTAAATCGGGTGAACAACTAAACTCATATTTTAGTTAAGATCGAGCTCAAGATATGAGGACAATCTATTTATGGGTAAGCTATATTTTAAGGGTCTTTTTTAGTGTCTTAGTCTTCCAAAGAACAACCAACTTCTATCTTGCCTAAATTATCCAAGCTTTGTTTTACAATATACATATATATGTAAATAGACTTTGACAATCTTCTCAAAACAAATAATATCTCTCAAAATATTATACACTATAATCATACTTGCCGGAAATAAGGGGATTTCATGAATTCATAGTGGAGATAACATAATTAGGGATATAAATAAATATAACTGAGAGTAATTAGCCTATATCTTTCATCTAATAATAATGTTCAAGTATAATGTTAAGGTTCTCCATCATAGAAACACTTTGGACCTCTGTGTTTTAAACTCTATAATCCAATTAGCACGCAAGACAGTTAAATCCACTTGATTCATTATATTCTTGAGTATTATATGCGAATAATCTCGATCGGTTTTCATCATCGTCGTATAAATCTCTCAAAGTCTCGGGAGCTTTACGCGACAAAGGAATATATATTTCATGTGACAGTATTTTTCTAATTTTGATTTCTCCATAGATATTTGCTCAGTTTTTCAACAATCCATTGCAATACTCCATAACGTGAACATGCAATATCCTTTGCTCCAAGATACTGGCTTACAACTATGTTAGAGTAAAAATTTAATTCCATAAATTATAAAAAAGTTATGTAAATCATCGGGTGTAAAAATTTAGTTGACAATTGTTAATATATGTACAAATAAAAATACATGTAATTGATATATTTCGTACATAGATACGTGAGTCCGTTTTTTTTAATACGAAAGAATAAAGTTATTGCTTAAGAATTGGTTGACATGTTCAGTTCGTCAGAATATATAACATTAGCTAACCATGTTGGTTTATACTGCTACCATTCGTGGATACTAGTAAAGAAAGAGCTTTATTTTCAACAGTGTCTGCAACATTATTTCCTTCACGATGGATAAAACTATATTTCCATGTGGAAAAACTACTAAGTAAATGAATTGCATCTTGAATTATGCTTGCATTGGTCCACCTAACTGTTCCTTTTTTTTCCCATTGATTGCATTCACCGCCCTTTGGATGTCACCCTCTAGATGAAGATCCTCAATTCCTTTCTCATTTTCCAAAGCTATTGCTTCCAAAGCTGCCAATGCTTCTGCTTGCTTTGAGTCTACTGCTCTTGTGCAGTGTCCCTTAGCTCAATTTCTTGCATCTATAAAGTTACGACATATCAGTCTTATTCCTATCAGATTATTAAATTTATACCACGTTGTATCAAAGTTAACTTTGATAAATTGCTTATCAGGTTTCTTCCAAAAAAATTGTCTATGATCAGCTCTTCTTTCTCTTATGATGTTTGTTGGTGTACCCTGAATTCTTGTCCAGTCATCCATATGGTTTTTCACACTAGTGAGTATTTCCTCTATCTTCACTTGTGAATTTTCAAACACCACATTGCATCTTGTTTTCCAAATGCTCCACATAGTAAAACATATACTATTAAACTGTGTTATATTTTTAGGTATGTTTCCAACAACATTATCAAACCAAGAACAAATCCATTCATGAATGTTTTTCCCTTGTAAAACTGCACACAGTTAAGACCAATACTTCCAAGGACAGAGATAAAAATACTACAGTCAGCAAAAAGATGTTGTTGTGATTCATCATGGACTTTACATAGAGGACATTTCTATGGTCATAGATTACACTCTATCTGATGTATCTACTTATCGTATTCTTGCCCCTGCTCGGTAGTTCCGTAGCAGGTTTCCGATCAATCATATTACTATTAACAGGTTTATCCTGAGTTTTATCCAAGATAGCCCTATAAGCACTTCTTACAGAGAAAATACCATTACTAACTTGTTTCCATCTAACTATGTCCATTCCTGGCATTGGTATTCTAATCTCTTGAATGGCTCTAACAGTAGTATTATCAAACAAGGTTTTTAATGTTTTTACTTTCCAAGTTTTAGTACTACTATCAATTAGATCAGACACCTTACTAATAGTAGTAGACACAAAATTGGACTTAGGAGGACCTTCCATGCTAGGAATCCAGTTGTCTTTCCAAATGGAGATGTTCCTGCCATCACCTACCTGCCAATAATAAAACTGCTTTATTATATATATCCATCACAAATTCCCTTATACACCCAGGAACCAATTCTAGAGAGAGCATAGTTAAGAGGATTTTGGTCATTGAAATATTTATGACTAAGAAGTACATCCCAAAGGGAATCTGGGTCCTCAATCATTCTCCATGCTAATTTAGTTAGGAGATCTTAATTTAAGATAGTAGATTGTCTGATATTCAGACCTCCTAAGTCTTTAGTAAGAGATTCATGGTTCCATTTTTTCATGAAAATTCCTCTTTCACCTTGTTTTTTATTCCACCAAAAGTTTTTTTGAGAAGCATTCATCTTGTATGTAATGGTCTTTGGCATAGAAAAAACAACCATATGATGATTTGCAATAGTTCCTAAGACATATTGAGTGAGGGTTGTCTTACCAGGTTGGGCTACAAACTTAGATTCCAAGGATCTAGCCTGTAACTGAATTTATCTAACAAAGGAGTAAATGACTCAACTTTTTTTGTGAAGCAATAAAGGGACTCCAAGATATTTATCCTATAAAAAAATTTCTTAATATTCAAAATGTTTGAGATTTTATTTTTGATATTACCTGGAATTTTGGGACTAAATGCAATCCAAGATTTCTCAAAATTGACTAACTAACTGAGAATTTGCTAAATTCTTCAATAATCTTAGCTATATGAGCAGCCTCATTACTGTTAGCTCTAGCAAATAGGAGACAATCATCTGCAAGAAAATAAGTGACTCACAGGAGGAGCAGTTTTAGTAACAGGGCATCCATGTATATAGTTGTTGGACTCATCAGTAAAAAGAGCTCTTGACAGAGACTCCATACAAAGGATAAACAGGTAAGGTGATAAAGGATCACCCTTCCTCAGGCCTCACTGAGGTTTGTACAATTCTCCAAGGGATCCATTTAGAAGAATAGAGGTAGAGACTGTAGAAATACATTGCTCAATAAGCTTGCACCTGTCAGCAGATAAGCCTAAACTTCTAAGACTAGCTATGACAAAACTCCACTCAATCCTATCAAATGCTTTACTCGTATCTAATTTTATGGCCATCTAACCTTTTTTACTTTTTGTTTTTTTATGGTGTCTATCAATTCATGAGTCATTACAATATTATCTTGAATCACTCTACCAGGAATAAAAGATAACTAGAAGGGAGAGATAAACTTGTTTAAAAGGGGCTTAAGTCTGGTAACAAGCAATTTACATATTATTTTATAACTTATATTACACAGACTGATGAGTCTAAAATCAATTGCAGAAACAAGACAATTTTTCTTAGGAATGAGGGCTGTAAAACTATGATTGAGTTATTTAAGCATATGTTTAGAATAGAAAAAAGCCTGAACCATGTTAACTATATCATCACCAACGTTATTCCATACATTTTGATAGAATTCTAGTGGGAATCCATCTGGGCCAAGTGTAGTCCAAGAATGCATACTAAAAACAACTTTTCTTATTTCATCATGAGTAGGAATAGCAAGCAGCTGAGTATTTTCATCTTTAGTGATATAGGGGGAAATATTAGCAAAATAATCAACATCATTTAGAGGAATAGTAGACCTACTCATATTAAATAAGTGATTGTTAAGATTATTTGCTACGTCATTCCTATCAGTGATCCAAGTACTCATAGAGTTTTTCAAGGTATCTATGTTTATTTTTTCCTCCTAAAATTAAATTTTTGATGGTAGTAAGTTGTGTTTCTATAACCATTCCAAAGATCCTCATCTTTGTTTCTTTGCTTCCAAAAATCCTCCTCAATATCATTACCACTGATTTAACTTACATTTAAGTTCTTCTATCAAATGGATGTTATTATTATTATTAGAATTATACAAGACCTCTAATTGGGACTTGATCTTATTAATATGAGTTATTATATATCTAAAGCTAATGTAATTCCATTGTCTGAGTTCCTGTTTAGTATTAAACAAAGATTTAGTAAATCTAAAAGCATGAGATTCATTATTTTTCACCTTCCAACTATTTTCAATAACAGTTTTGCAAGAGCTATCTCTAAACTAGGCATTGTTTAATCTAAAAGGTTTGTAAGTATCATTCTGGACTTCGGTAGTAGTGAGCATGATGGGGCAGTGATCATAAGAAAAGGGAATAAGATGATGCATAACATAAGAAGGATACAAATTTATCCAAATGTCATTAGATAAAAATCCATCTAGCCTCTATAATATCAGAGCATGACCTTTTATTTTGTTGGTCCAAGTATAGGGATTACGTATAAATTTTATACTGTGAAAACCATTAAAATCAAGGAGATTGTTTTTATCATCTAAAATTGTTTGGCTAATCCTGTTTCCACCATCTTTTTCCTCTTGACTCTTGACAAAATTCAAATCCCATGCCACTATCCATGGTAGATTCATATGGGTAGAGAAAATATTCATATATATATAATTCCACAGTTCAGTTCTAAGAATAGGATCTATGGCTCCATATATAAAAGTTACCAGTGATTTTTTTTTTCTAGCATCCATTTCAATAGTGCATTTGATTATATTTAGCTTAGTTTCTAAAATTTGTAAATCAATGTCATCTTTCCAAAGGAGACTTAATCCTCCAGATGTACGTACCTATTGGGTTATGAAAGAACCTATTATTATAATGCAGGCTAGATGTGTATTGTTTCATCTTTTTTGTGTTATTCTTAGTTTCAATTAGGAAAACAATATCTGGATTATTGGACCCAATCGAATCCTTCAAATGCTTCCTAGTGTCCCTATTACCAAATCCACAAACATTTTATGATAGGATTTTCATGTTTTCAACTTTTTGAAATAAATAATTACTAGGAAAGAAATTATAATGAGTAATGCAGTTTAAATAGTAAATGCAAGGAAAATTTTGAAATAGTTTATAAAGTACCTAATTCTCCCCTGCCATGTTTTCAAATTGCTTATCCCTTTGTGTATTTCTAGTTGTTGTTTGTTTTCCTGAAATTCACACATTGTTATCTGTAGCTTCTTCCTATGTGGTTAACCTTCCTTTGCAAGCTTGGGGTCAATAAATCTCTGTTTTGTTTTTCCTAGTCTAGCTTGGAACTCTTCACTATCAGTTTCATCTTGAATCTTGACAGGCATTCCATCTTGTGGTGGAATAAAATGAGTTGTTCTTGCAGGATTTCTAGTGATTGGCTTAAGGTTTATAACAACAGTATTGTGAGCTATAACATTCTTCTTCAATCTTCTCACACCTCCAAAAGGATAAGGCTTAGCATGTAGTGCTTTAACATATTCAGTTGCATCTTTACAGGCACCCTTGCAATGATTTATGAGGTTGTTTTTCATAGAAAAATCTAACCCATTTTGTTACTCCAGCTGCAGTGATAGTTAGTACACCTCTTCTTAGGGGAGTAGTTGGATCAATCCTTACACATACTTTGATAGGGACTCCTTTAACTAGAATTGCATTCTTTGGTTCAATAGCTAGAACCTCACCTAAAAGATTACCCATGTCTTCAACTGACTTTACATTCATATATTCTGGTTGTAGGTTTTTTAATTGAATCCAGTACACTTTTTTAGTCCAATCAAGCTTTGGTGCACCAGACCATGAAAGTAGTCAAATAAGATGCATAAATAGCCATAAATATTCCAGGGACCTTCATCAATCACTTTATCCACCACCTCCTTGCTCTTAAGCTTAAAAATCATAATGTTTGTGTCAACTTCAATAATCTTCACTTCCTCCGGAGGAATGAAATTCCAAGTGAACTGGATGTTTTTTCAACACCACCATAACCCATTTTTCCTTCAATAATAACTTTTCCTATGAGATAGAAGTCCCATTCTCCTTCTTCATAGTCTTTATTTTCAGAACCAGATTGATTCAAGAGCATATTATCTTTAACAGCCTTTAATTCCACTTTATTCTTCCGTTGATCTTCAGTCTAAGTTCGGTCTCGGACTAGGAATAAAGCATAGTAGTTGAGTATTAAAATTCACTAATTGAGCTTGAAGACTGAAGAACAACGGAGACGTCTATGAGAAATTGAAGCTAATATTGTGAGGTTGCACGCATAACAAATTGAGGCAGTGATAACTCACCACCATGTCACTAGTAGACATAGCAAGGTCACTTGTATTTTTCTTACCGTTTCTGGGTTTCCTTTTTATTTTCTCTCGTCGAGGCTCTGAAAAATTTGCAAAACTCTTCAAGGAAAGATTTATCCTTTACACATCATTCTGAAGCTTAATAAGAATCTTGACATTTTTCTTTCGATCTTTGGAGTGACCATAACTTCCACATAAAGTGCAGTGAGAAGAGAGAAAATTACCAAGATGCACGGTTTTCTTTTTATCACCATGAATATTTTCATCCTCCTTAGATCATGTAAGAATGAAAGTAAAAATACGAGGGTACCCAAATACACCATAATCTTTTTATTTTCAACCTATAAGTCATCTTACCAAGTGTGATCGTCTATGGAAAAATTTGAGACAATACAACAACTTCAGTATTCACACTTTGTGTGATCGTCTATGGAAACGAGATTGCGACAATACGAAAACAAGATGACTTGTGTGATTGACTATGGATACAAGATCGAGGCGATACAACAATCAAAGTGTGATACTTCATAATAGTTTCGGTAATAACCAAACTCTATAGGATCCCTATCAAGTATATCGGAGTTGACGTAAAGTGCAATTTAGTTTTATTATAATAAAACAATTATAATGCGGAAAAGTAAAATAAATGGCACAACAAGATTTTGTTAACGAGGAAATCGCAAATGTAGAAAACGGACCTAGTCCAGTTTTGAATACTCTCATAATTAAGGCGCTATACAAAATCTAAACCAACTTTGTATAGTTGAGACTAAGCAGACTACCCCTAGCTACTTAGACTTCTAGAGTCACGCAAGTGAATAACAAGTCTTTTGGATCGTATTCCAAACAACAAAGGAAGAATCTGTTTGGTAACCACTCTAATCAATCTTTGCTACAAGATATGGATGAGTCGTTGACAAAGGCTCTTATGTTTAATCTAATAAAATCTTTTGTCTGGTTAGATCAATCTAACTTTAACTACTGAAAGAGTAAAGTATAGATTCACACCCAATCAAAATAAATCTCAAAGAGATATATTGATAATGTCGATCTCACGCAACTAATCAATCGAATAAATTTGATTTTAGTTGGATCCCAGTCGATCAAGGTTTGTGCACACAATTCACAAGATATGAAAACCAATAAGAAATCTTCTTCCTCTTCAATTTTTTTTTAATCTTCAATAACCTGCACAATACCACTTGAATTTCTTGTGATCAATCACACACAGAATGGAGTCTGTTAATAATGGATTATCACAAGATTTCTTTAGATTTAACAACAGTTCTAAAGATCCCGTCGATACTTCGATCTAGTTTGAGTGAATCTTATATCAGAAGATAAGATTCTCAAGAATAAACAAAATAGGTGCAATCAAAGTTTCAACAACCGTTAGTCAATCAAATCAATCGAAAACTAATAACACTGCAATTATCTAGTTTATCACCAACGATACTCGTAGATCCCACAGAAGTCTTTAAACGAGCGGTCGTAAGAGGTTTCACCTAATTAGGATACTTTCCTCTGTGAATATATGGCTCGACCAGAAATAACAAGAATTGAAGTTTACATGGCTCTTAAGATAGTTTGCTAGAAATACAAACTTAGGTATTTATAGACCAAGGATGCTTGGACATCAAGGAATTTCCAAAACCAAAAATATACTCAAGATATGCAATGAATGGAAAAATTCGGTTTTCATAATTCCAATAAATGCTTGTCCAATATTTCTAAATTCTATCAATATAAAATCTCCAATTAGTAAATGCACATTACTAATTTTTATTCTCTAGAGATATGCATTTAATTGCTGGTAATTAAAACATATAATACCAAAAACCTTAATTAAAAGATTCTTACGGGGGTTTACTCAATAAATACATTTGTAGATTTGTAGAGATTTATAAAGAGTCATGAAAATTAATAACTTTGCGAGAATTATACAGAATTGAGCAAACTTTTGCGGAGTTATGCAGAGTTGTCTAATGTCTTGCAGACATTTGTAGAGTCTTGAAGAGTTGTATAAACAAATTTTATATGGAAATATGCATGATAGACATAAATATAAAATTTATTGTTATTATAGTAACTTCAACTATATTAAACTAAATTATTATTATTTTATATATATAACTTATTTTTTTGGTTCAATGAAATACAATAAAGTGTAACAATAAATTAAAAAAAAATTATTATTGTACATTTGTACATAATAATTAAAATTAAAAAAAATATTTAATCATATCATATAATTTATACTCATCTATAATAGGAGTTTTATAGATTGTGTATTCATGAAAAAAATAAGATAGAGTAAAAAACATCTTTATAAAAAAATTGGAAGTCTTCCAAAATCTTACATATTTTGCAAGACTTTTATCAAGGCAAATATATACCCAAAAGTCACTCAAAGTCTTGAAAATAGATAAGTATGCAAAGTCTTTGAATTTTCAAGTTTACAACGAGTAACACAAACTTTAGAAAACCTTTTGACAATATACAACGAGTAACATAAACTTTGAAAGAGATTTTAAAAGTATACAACCAATAACACAATACTTTGTAAATCCATTAAACTCTTTGGAAATCGATAAAAGTATTTATTGAGTAAACCCCCGTTAATTTTTCTCGGCACAGTATCTCCTTGAGTACTAAGGAATATCTTTGAAAAATAAATGATAAGAGTTATTGTACGTGTTCAAAGTATGTTAACATCTTTTCACTGCAAATCCGTATTTCATATTTACATGGATTTGCATTCTTGGAATCTGTTATACCACACTTCCAAACAAGTTTAGAATTGGTTCACCTATTTTCCAAGACTACTATGTGATTGGGTTCAACTGGTTCTACCAATCACTAGGATCGGTAATACCTAATTATGGAAATACTTGTGATCGGTCACACCAGTCACTAGGATCGGTTCCATATACACATGGTATTACTTGTGATCAGTCACACCATTTACCAGGACCGGTTACACCAATTACAAGGATCGGTTACACAGACTCATGATCGGTCACACCAATTACAGGAATCGGTTACACATACTCATGATTGGTCACACCAATTACTAGGATCGATCATACCATCACATGGTGATTACTTAGGATTGGTTACACCAATTAATAAAACCCGTCATACCAAATCATAAGTCAGGCATTGTGATTAGTTATACCAAGATACATAACCTAAGTTAAGATCGGTTCTACCATCTCACACATATTGGTCATCCAAAGATTTGCAATGAATAGCCGGACCAATAAGCCTAATGATTTCCCTTTCGATTCATGAAACAAGTTCATGAATGTACTTCCTCCATTCACATAATCATGACAATATATACAAGATTATGTTGATGTCATATGTACGAAGTTCAAAAGATAAGCGTTATACTTCGTGGTCTAATTCCCTAATACTATGATCATACAAATATGATCATGTCATATCACTAAAGTGTTATACAATATGTACAGCTTCGCAGTTATGTTTTCAATATAGCACGACTTGAAAGATACATTAGGAATGAAACAGTTCAAGTCAATATTACTAAGATATCGTCGCTGTAGTTCGCTACTTCTTCACATTCTTCAGGTTTCGGAGTAATACTCATATGTATCAACATTCCTAGACTTTCTAGTCTAACCTAAATGAATTTGACTCTAGTATTTAATCAAGCGACTCTAGATGAGTTCTGATACTAAAATATGACTACCATACTTGACATACTAGCGTTTGGTGAGTTCAACAGAGCTATGCTCTAACAATCTCGCCCTTTGTCTATTTTAGTGACAATTTTTTTATTACATATGGATAAACAAATTACAAAACAATTCATTTTACATACGCTTGATTCCAAGTTTCAACAACACAATAACCTACATATATTCAATCAATAAATGTCGTTATTGACATTTGAATAACAAAAGCTTTTACTCCCCCTAAAGGTAAGCTAAGTAAATATTCAATCTGGACATCTTTGTTATTTCCCTTTTTGTAGTCTGAAATACTACAACAACAATATGATATGTTTCTCCCCCTTAGTTAGCTTTACTCTTTCGTTATATAATGTTTAAGCACAATTGTCTTTTCCTTAGTGATTTAAAATCACTTGTTTACTCGATATATTTCTCCCTATTTTTGTCACAAAATGACAAAGGTTCGATCAAATAAAGGACAAACCGAAAGGATCTTACAAACCTAAAAGACTTGTAAACAACCTATAAGAGTTAAGCACAAAGGTTTCACATACCAGTTTAGATAGACAATATTAAAACCGAAACTACAAGTAATTTAGTTTTAATATGTTATCAAGGAAACAATTTCCCAACGCAATTTTCCCTAATAGTTTAACAAATTGACTAAGAAATTTAATTCCCTTGTTAAACTGATTGTGTATGTACAACCGTTTATTTCGATAAAACCAAAATAAAGATCAGAATTAACTTTATTTCTCTCATCGTGCTCTAATTATTCAGACAATAACTTAGATATTTCTCTTTGGACAAGATAAACACTAGGTTAGTTAACTAGTTTTTCTTGTTAGGGAATTCGATTAAATTTGAATAACCGAATCCTTCAATTTGGTAAGTCTAACTAAGATCATAATTAACTTTGTTTCTCTTATCCGGGATCAATTTAGACTAAACAAATGATCCCGTATATTGTTAAGCCATAAACAAAACATACAAACCAAAATAAATTGACTTGCACAGTTATTTTATTAACCGGAAGCAATTGGAACAAACATACACATTATAGCACTGCAATTGCACTGAATTTCGTTAAGCAAAAACACTTAATAGCCAAAAATAAAGAAGATACCAAATAATAAGCCATATAAATTGACACATTTTTCTTAACCGGAAACAATTGAATCATACACACATCCATAGACAATATAATGGAACATTTTGTTAAGAAAAAGCAAAATATATGCAGTATAAACTGATGTAGTTTTAAAAGTGGTAAGAAAAGGGTTTGATTCTCGGACTTGGGAAGTTGTTGATTTTAGACTTAATTAAAGAAAATACTAAAACTTGCGAATAAAACAAAGGATGATAACAATATTGAGAGATTACTGGGAATCAGGATTTCACCAAACTCTTTTTCAATGGTTCAATATTAATTCTTAGGCAATAAAAGCTCCAAAATCAATAATTATTGAATCTTAATCTTTGCCAAGGTAGATTTTATAAAACATTAATTGTAAATGGTAAGCATGAGTTATCAAAACACCTAAGCTAAGCATAACCCATCAAACTAAATCACAACTAATTAATTTAAAATCATAATTCAATTATATTAATGCAAAAGTCATAAAAAGAATTAAATAGAGTTACCATAGTGATGATAATTGGCTTCCTCCGTCATTCCAGTGATGGGGTTTAGCTCCGCATGCTCAAAAGGCACCCAAAAGATAGAAACATGGCTCAAAAGGTGTTTTTATTGAGAAATAATATTATGCAGCGAGTTTGTAACAGAAACAATTGTTACAAAACTAACTGTTACAGAGAAACCCTAGCAGAAGTGTTACGAACACAAGCTTAACTGTTACAAAGGTTTTGTCGTAAACAATGTTCAACAGCGACAGTTTGTTTCTGTTTGTTCTTCGTGTTCTTCAGAACGACGGTTCTGAAGCGTCAGTTCTTCGTCTTCTTCACCTGCTGCTGCGTATTCTTCCTGCAGCATCTCTGCTTTGATTTTACAGCCTCTAATCAACCCCAAACTCTCCGTTCCCCCCTTTGGCTTCACCCAGCACCTATATATATCCAACAGGGTCATCCAACATCCAAGAAATCTCTATTTTTATCCCCCAAAGAGTATCGGGTTTTACTTTCTTATTTAGCTTCTTTACACGTCCTCTTGTAGAATCTAAGTTGTTCACAACTCTTTACAAACTCTATATATTTGGTAGGAAAGAATCTTAGCCGTAGTTTTGATAGCAAAAATCCCCGAGAATAGTTCTCTTCCTTGCTTACCGAGAATTGGTAAAAACCTCCATATTTAACATGATTAAACTCATTATCATTTCTGTAAAGTCGACACGGATTGGTCTGACTTTATTCACATGTAAAACTCCGACCAAATCTCTTCAAAACTATTTCCAGAATTAAATCCAAAAGTCCCGTAAATATCTTATCTTCCCTGTTTTGAATAACCGGTGATAATTTCTTTCTTTCTTCGTCAGCAAGGGAATTACCAGCCATGTTATGATGAAACAGGCCCAAATACTCTAATCCCATGAGAAAATCCAACAAGAACTCGTCCAAATTTGCTCCAGAAAAATACGCAGGTGTTAAAGATGTTTTCCCGCCAAATCTCTTGTTTAAACCATGAAGAAAGGGTTGCCCCCTAACCTCTGACGGGGTGCCATTAGCCGTGGGTGCAAATAGTAGATGTGGGGTGCAAATAACTCTGGGTTACCCCTTATCCAGTGTGTACCCCTTATCCATTTGAGGGGTTCCTTTAGTAGTTTTCTCCCACGAGCGCAAAAAACATTTTTCGAGCCAGTTTTTCCACACATGTTTATTTCTCCAAGAAACACCTACAAAGACACAAAAAGCCATAATAAATACAAAAATGGGTACTAACAATATAGGAAATTGAGATCAAAATAGACACATAAATGCGTCTATCATAAACAGGCTTTTCTTAAACATGAAAATGATTAACTAACAAATTCGTTACCTCAAATTCCGCAGCCTCTTCTCCCCAGAAAAATATATCATTAAGCGCAAGTTCAAATAAGAACTCTCCGCCAGTAAGTTGTCATCCTCTCGCAAGAACAAAAGCAACCTTTACCAGAGAACAGTTGAAATGGTTTTAATTAATGCGTGCCAATAACAAAAGTTGAAAACCCGAAACACATATGTTATGTTAAACACAATTCATGTAAACATAAATTGATTCAACATATTGTGACATTTTACATATGAGTTTCGATCAGAACACCTTATGATACTTTGATAAAGCCTACCAACATGGGGTAGAACTTAATCCCGCTGAATCAAAAAGCCACACAAACCATAAGGGTTACATCATATGAGATCGAATATTAAGGTTAGTAAAAACCAAAATCAGATATCTCATAAATCCAATTTGCGATACACCATAAATATTCAACAGAAAATTCACGTATTGAGGTCATTCCGAGTTCGGACGAATAAGTTATAGGAAAAACAGTTTTACACTCCTTCATATGGACCAATCACACCAATCACCAGGACCAGTTATGGTGATTGATTGTGATGGGTCATACCAATCACCAGGACCGGTTCCAGCAATTACTTGTGATGGACCACAATGAATCCACACATTAAACTGTTTTAGACATAATTTTTGCATAATGTCTGAATTCAGTGATTTTTGGCTCGTTTTAACCAAAAAAAACAAGAGCTACACATATATGATCAGTATATATCAACATCGTAAACTCAAAATTACCATTTCTATCAAAATCTCAAATATAGATAGAGAAGGTATGAGTATATAAGAAAAGAAATCTCCTTAAAGATGTTAATTAGGCATATAATAGTTGAGAGGTCATGTGTTCAGTTTCATGTGCTTCCTCACCCTTCATAAGATATAGAACAAAGGTGAGCATGCACATTCCAACAAAACTAGGTTGTGTTGAGTTGAGCCTTGTCTTCTTTGTCACAAGTGACTAAGACAGGATCATCACTCTTGACCTCTTGCTTGGTTTTTTTATTAATCTTATTCCATCTCTTGTTTTTCTTCTTTGATTTGTGATGAAGAGTGTCATTATCACAACATTCATTCGTACAAGAGATTTTAGACATCAAGATGTCTTTTCTTAGTCTTTCAAGAAAACTCTCAAAAATATTGTTATCAACATTTATCAATTGAGTGTAATTATTATGACTAACTTTTGGTCCCTTCATGGCTATTGAGGACTTAGGGACCCATTTATGGATGGGTTTCGCAGGAATGGCTTTCTCCTTCATATCATTAGGACCATTTCCCTTTTGTATACTTTGCGAAATATCCTTTCTCCAATTTGGAACATCACATCTTGTCTTTTCATTTACAAAGTCATCTCTCCTTTTATAATTGGGTCTTTTATGAGATGACCTTGTCGAGCGATAAGTTGAGAAGTCAATAAGTAAGTTTGGAAATTTTAAAAAGTTAGAAGTTAAAATATCATTGTCATTGATACAAATTAGCAAAACTAGAGAATTACATAGTAGTGTTATGACTCGCATTTACACGAGTTACAAATTGGTTGCTGAAATTAAAGAAAGCCAGGGGAGATGGTCGTTTGAGAGTAAGATGTTGGTCCCCTCTGTCTTCCTTCTTTAGAAAGTGTGTATGCCACTTTATTACCGAATCCTGGTTCTCCAAGTATGAAAAACTTTAAAATATTGTATATTCCTGGCCATTTCATTTACCTCTTCTAATACCTTTGCCAATCCATATTTTCATTGGATCTGCTACACTCTCAGCCATAATTGGCAACATAGCCACTACCGTAATACTGCAAGGACATGACTGTGTGAATTCGATCTCCATAAGAATCCATTTCGTGACTCCTTTTTTTAGATTCAACGGTAGACAAACAATAAGAAAAAAATCATATACACTTCATAACAATGGACATGTAAGATAACTGAAAAAGCGGGGGTCTAAGAACTTGAACGGTACCAAAGACCAATATTCAAGTGTCAATCAATTTCAATCAACAACCAAAGGTTAAATTTACCAATTGATTGAACTACGCACAACTAGTGATACTTCAAAGAAATAACACAGACACACCAGAAATTTTGTTAACAAGGAAACCGCAAATGCAGAAAAACCCCGGGACCTAGTCCATATTTGAACACCACACTGTATCAAGCCGTTACATACTCTAGCCTACTACAAGTTCACTTCGGACTGGAATGTAGTTAATCCCTAAGAAATCACACATTGATTAAGGTACAGTCGTGTTCGTTACATCTCTGAATCTCAGCAGGACTTTATGCGCTTGATTGATCTCACCCACAACTAAGAGTTTCTACGAACTAAAGTCTAAGAATTGATAAACAAATCTATCTCCCACATAAAAGTCTATTCTGATAGATAAATCTGTCTCCCACATAAATACCTATGAATTTTTTGTTTCGTATTTTGATAAATCAAGGTGAACAGGAACCAATTGATAATCGGTCTTATATTCCCAAAGAACAACCTAGAAATATCAATCACCTCACAATAACTTAACTATATGGTAGTTGAACAAGTTATTGTGGAATCACAAAGAATGAGACGAAGAGTTTTGTGATTACTTTTTATATCTTACCTATCGGAGATAAATCTTGAGAAAATCTTAGAGAAGATAGTACTCAATACCATAGAACAAGTAAGAGCAGAACACACAACTACAAAAAAAAAAGTTGGGTCTGGCTTCAGATTCCCAATAAAATTTTTAAGTCGTTAACCTATAATGGTTTTAGGTAAAACCTAGGTTAAAGAAGAATCGACTCTAGTCGTAACTAGTATCGCACATGAGGTGTGGGGATTAGGTCTCCCAGTTGCTATAGTTCTCCCTTATATAGTCTTCAAATCAGGGTTTGATAACTTTGTAACAAAGCAATCAATATTCACTGTTGGATGAAACCTTATTTAAGATTCAAGATAATATCTTTCCACCATTAGATGGTCTTACCATGTTACACACAAATGAAATATACTTTCATTTAGATATGGGTAACCGTACCTAAACGTGTATATTGAGTTGGCTCAATAACATTTAACCGAAGTTAACCATATGAACACTTTTGTATTAACCTTGTTCATCTTAACACTTCTAGATCAAATGATAATCAAATAAATCTAATTGTGCCAATCATAGAGTTGTTCAATTGTTTATATTCTTATAGAAGTATACAACAAATAATTGAAGCAAAATCAGTTTGATTCAAAAGAATCAGTTCATGAACATTTTAGCCACGGTTTGCAAAGTTTGCATTCCTTAGTATATAAATGTATTTGTTCATGAGTATGAAAACATTTTTAGCCGGTTTTAGAACGTAACCACATAAGTTTGCAAACGGGTACGCAAGCTTAAGTTCCGGACTTAATCCTTTCCGAAAGTTCACAAACAGGTATGCATACTGTCGTTACGGACCGAACTCAGGTGAATAAGTTTGCAAACGGGTATGCAAACTTAGTTCCCGGACTTTGACATTTAAAACCGTTTGCATATGGGTATGCGTACTTGGTTCCCGAACCTGAATTACTTTTATAACAGTTTGCATACAGGTATGCATACTGTGCAATATCCAGACTAAGAGTGGCAAAGCGGGAGGCGGGCGGTCAAGCTTGTGACCAACCCGCTGATTCGGGTTAATCGCGACCAAAGCTTGGCGGGTTGAAATTCTACTACGGGTGGTCATTTCTCCAACCTTTTCCGTCCCGTAAAGCTTATGGTTCACGGTTAGCCCGGCTTGTTTAATTAAAAATCAAATTAAAATTTAATTAAGTTAATTTATGAAAAGATTAAAAGGATCGAGACACAAGTATTAGGATCAAACACAAATCCTTCACGTCCAAATTACGATGGCAACATTAAATCTGGACTTAAACTCGAATCGATTAACCCATCTCATACTCAATTCAACAAATCACTCATATCTAAATGATTTCAATTCACACCTCATCGATATTATACCACCGAAATCTCCATACTGTTTTTATAATTTCATGAATCAATTTAATCGATTGCACCTCTCGTTTTTTGCGAACATCGTCATTCTTCTCGATCCCTAACCAATTTATAATCAACAAAACTTAAATTGAAATTAGGATTCAATTACTTACCTATTCTAACTCTCCTCTCGGTTTATAATTAGGGTTTCGTCTAATCTCATTATTTATCTCCATACGTGAATCTCTTCAAATCTCTTTCCTCTCGAATTTTTGTTTTAAAGTGAAAGAAACAGAGACATGATAAGCAAGATAAGAAGAGACGATCAGAAAGTGTGGGTATGTAGGGGACACGTGTGTTGTGGGGTGGGGCAGCGGGTCAACGGGTTTTAACTCATGCGGGTTTACGGGCCGGGACGGACTAACCCGTTTTCTCACAAGCACTATTTTTTCCAACCCGCACCCGTCCCGTTTAGGAACCAAAATGACGGGCACGGGTTTTCACGTCGTCCAGTCAACTTGCGGGTTTTTGGCTGGTTTTCCAGCTCTAATCCAGACAATGATTAATTGTTCTAAACTCCTATTTCAATCATTGGAAGACGACAATAATTGTCTCACACAAACTATTATCTTATAAGCAATTTTCAAGTGTTCGAATGATCAATACGAAACATTCCGAGTCTATATCAAATGACTGTCTCACACAAATAATGTAAGATGTTACCAGGCAATTTTTACATGATCATATTTTGACTTTCGTGAAGAATAATGATGCACATAGTTAAAGCAAAAATCTTTCCAACACATATTTTGAGAAAGATATAAGCGAGTTAATTAGATCAAAATATCAAATGTGTATAATGTAAAGTCTATATAGCTATACGACATTGTCTTAATAGGAGATAGAATAGAATATACTTTTGAGAGATAGGTGAGTTCAAGTCTCCACATACCTTTTGTTGATGAAGTTCCACAAGATCCCCTTAGTAGTTCTTTGTCTACAATCGATGAACGTCGTGAAGTATAATACTCAACTACACATTCTATCTGAATCCGAGACATAGCTATAAGTAGACTAGAAATCAAGACTTATAGTTTTGACAACTAAACTTGACAAGCAAGATTGAGATAGCAATGCTTGCGAGTACGACCGAGCAGTGCTTTAACAACCCCCCCCCCCCCCTGTCAGTTTTAGTGACAAGACTATCAATATATATGGATTACAAAATAAATAAACTTTGTGGCTTCTCATCCAAATGCTTGATTCCTTGGTTCTTCAACATTCCTTGAATTTTTCGTCACTCCAAGTACTCCAGTGATTCTGAATATGTTCAACTCAGCATCATAGTTGTTGAAGATCCATAGCCATAACAATAAGAAAACATATGTTCTTGATTATTGTTATATATTATCATAGTATTATTACACATCATCAAAGTTCAATTGTATCTAAAATTTGACAATAATACTATGGTGATATGTATCACTCCCCCTTAGTATATACTTCATCTTACAATGAAAACCACTCCCCCTTACATAATGATCCGTAAACCATATGTATGTAGTGTGAACTACCAAATAATTCTGTCCCTTTTTGTCAATATAAATTAGAAAAGGTACAAAAACTAGAGGGATCATAATGAGATTCTCATAGAGATTATTCATGACTAAAAGAGAATATATCAACTTTGTTTCGATGATTTTACATAGTCGAACTTAGTGTATTATTTATCAAGGAGTTTATAAAGATACAGGACAAGTCCTAAAATATTCCAAATCCGCAATCCCCACAAAGATTTGGCAATTAAGCACAAGTTCAATTAAGAACTCTCCTCCATAAAATTTGATTCCTGAAAGAACAACAAGAGCGACCTTACTTTTACAAGAAAAGAAGGATTTCTTTAGACATCAACTGTTAGAGCATTGCTCGGTCGAACTCGCGAGCATTGATATCTCAAGCATGTTTGTCAATATTAGTGATCAAAACTATACTTCTTGATTTTTAGTTTACTTATGACTAAGTCTCGGTCTAATGTAGTTAAATATAGTTGAGCTCCAGACTTCATGGCGATTATCTTACGAAGATGAAGAACTACTCAAGGAACTAGTGGAACTTCATCCGACCAAAAGGTATGTGGAGACTTGAAATTGTCTAGCACTCAAAAGTCTATCTATATCCTACTCTTGAGACAATAGTCGTATAAGTATGATAGTTTTCATACATACACATTTACTATTTCGAGCCGAGTTTACTCGACTATCTTTTTCTCGAAATATGTGTTGGTAAGCTTTTGCTTTAACCACCTTTCATATTTACCTGTGAAGAAAGTCATGATGTTGTTTCAATCTTGAAAATAGCTTTGATGATTATTGTCAATTCTTATGTCTAACGACTATTATAACATTATAGAAGAATGTTCCAATGATTGAAATGTAGAGTTGAGATTATGTAACCATCTATGGATATAAGCATATATAGTGTGCTCGCACATTAGTGTATAAGTCCATGTACCAAAAACCAAGTGTGTGCATATGTGTGCATGCGGTATTGGTGAAGGATATAGGTTGGGTATGCGTACCCCGTATGCGTACTGGAGGAAGTTCTTGAACCGAGAATTTCTGCTGAGTTTGTAGTTTGCAAACTAGTAAACCGGTCACCTTAGGTATGCGTACCCGCACGTGTACCCCCAGAAGTTTTAGAACCGAAAATTTATGTTGAGTTTGTAAACTCAAATCCGGTAGCTAAGGCACTCATACCCGTACGCGTGCCCAAGCTGGTTATATTTCTCAAATCGGTTAGCTCATGAACTTAAACAATAAATCAATAAGGAATGCAATATTTGCAAACCGTGGCTATATTGTTCATGAATTGATTCGAGTGAATCAAACCGATTTTGTTTCAATTGTGTCTATGTATAAAGATCTAAGAAATTGAACAACTCTTCAACTAGTTCTTTTGAGTCATTTGAACTAGGTGTGAAGAAGATAAATATGGTTGATATGAAAGTGCTCATATGGCTAACCATTGGTTAACTATTTGTGAACCAACTAAGTGTACATGTTTAGGTATTGTTACTCAAACCTAAATGAATACATTTCATTTGTGTGTGTGACAAGATAAGTTTCGATCTAACGTTTGAAAGATATTATCTTGGATAAATCAGGTTTTTCATCTAACGGTGAATATTGAATGCTTTGTTACCGAGGTAACTTAGATTCCAAACCCTGATTTGAAAACTATATAAAGGAGACGTCTAGAAACTAGAAAAAATAATCCCCACACCTCTTGTGTGATACTATTCGGTTTGCTAGAGTCGATTATCCTTTAACCATGGGTTTATTCTCGAGACCCTGTTGGTTAACGACTTAAAGACTTCATTGGGATTGTGAAGCCATATGAAACTACTTCTCTTGTAGTTGAGCAATCTGATCTTTCCATTTTCTATAGTACGAGTTTAATTAATTGCTAATCGAAATATTGGGTGAGGTTGTTAGACCCCTGCTTTTTTAATTGGTATCAGAGCAGTCAAACACGTTTATAGACCTTATCAGTCTGTGTTTGTAGCGATCTGACTCTATGGATAGAAGTGATATCTCAATAAATGCATCACCGGATCCAGAGATTCCAGAAAATGCTTCCATGACTGATTTAATTAAATCCATAGAAGAAATTATGGTTAAACCTCTACCAGGTCTAAATTCCCTTGAAGTCATCTCAGGACTTAAAAAGAAACTTGAAAGCTTATCTTCTGATGTTGATTTATATCTCCAGAAAGAACAAGAATCTCTTGACAGGATAAATCAAGTTATTCTGAATAATGTTTATGTTGAGGTGGATATGGATATGGATTTACTAATCAATGAGAGCAATGCTCCTCCTATGTGTAACCCAATTAGTTGTGACAAACTAAATGATTTACAAGAAGAGTTTAAGTCTCACTCATCTGAGTATATCACCTCAATTCATGAATCAACTTATGGCTCAAACACTTATATTTCTTATCAGGATAGTAGTATTGACTTCATTTATGAAGATTCCAGGACATTCTCTTGTTGTACAAGGATTTTCCTTTGCAATTCTGAAAACTATCCGCAGGAAATGCAATTTCGTATGTTTTGGAAAAATAGAAATCAGAAACTCAGTAAACTTTTAAAGCTCTTTGAAAAACACATAAAAACAACACTCTGGGTACTTGTCAACACTATGAGATATAAGAGTTGTTGGAAAGAGACACTCTCATGGTGTCACGGATTGAAAGGTTTTTGGTTCTAAAAAAAATTTCTCAAAGCAAATAATGGTTGAGCATTTGCTCCCTTTGGTTGTACCAAACGAACCCTTCTCCTACACACATGTGGTTCACACATGATGAACCTTGAACCATTTCATGGACAAATCCACATTGAGTACCTGTCAAATTGATTTCCACGACATACAAAAAGGAAGAGAAGTACTTCATTCCTTTCACCCCCACCTCTTTCCAGTTCGAGTACCCAGAAGAAACCAAATAGTTCCCTCTTCTTTAAGCTTCGTTGATTCTTCGTTTCTTAACCAATTTGAGTTTGGATTGTGTCTTTGAACTCAGGAGAAGCTCGTGTACTTTTGGTCAAGAATAGTTTTTGTGTGTGTCAACTGTTTATGTTTCTGCCATTAGAAATAGTTCACAAACCAAGTAAGTTTCCAAATCTTTTCATTCACTTACTTTACTAAGAATTTTCTCTAGGAAGAGAACCAGTTGTGGAGAGAGTTAGGGTACCCAAAATCATGATGACTCCTTTTATGATTCAAGTTTAGGAATTAGGATCATGAACACTAAGGCTCGTGATTACTACGTGGAGTATAGTACTAAGAAGCCTATTATTGAAAAAAATTATAATCCAATTGAATTTAGAGTAGAAGGTATTCTTAGGTTCTTTGAGAATCATAATTGGGGAATTATTCATCGTCCCATGGGCAATGCCTATATGGAACTGACTGCCCAATTTTGTACCAACTTGCACGAGCTCAACCATGTAAACTGTAATTTTAAGACTCTTGTTGAAGGAAAAGTAATTATTGTGGATCGACAAGTAATTGCTCATTTCCTAGACTTGAATCATGTTGGTGACTTTCTTTAACCTCCTCCTGAGCACCTGAGACCTTCTCCAAACGTGCTCTCAAATTTCCTTCTTGCAAGGGATGTTTTCTGGAGTAATGGTAAGATTGATTCACATGATGTTGCACTGTTCCTCAGAGCTGCTGGAAAATTACTAGTAGCTAACCTGATGCCCAACACACTTGACAGACAGCTATGGAGCAAGACGCTTATAGAATTGATTTATTATGTTGTTGAAGGGAGAAATATTGACTTATGTGGCCTCATTATTTGTCAGATGATAAGTGTCAGACATATTTCAAGGAAGACTCTTGAATTTCCTTGTCTTATTTTAAGGATATGCAGTCAATTTGGCATTGTTAACTATTGGAACTAATCTTGGTGGACTAAAAGTCTTAACCATGAACAATATTTCAAAAATGTCCAGAGCTCCTGCACCTTCCAATTATGAACTCCTTCGTCTGCAACATGAAAATAAAGTCTTGAAAGAACAGGTGGACTATGCTCAAACAACTTACCCTGAACTGGCGGAGAAGTTTTATGAAATTGCTAGGGATATGAGATGATTAACTAATATATGTTCTTGCTTATTATGGATAGATGAACATCATGATATTTCTATTTTCTAGTATTTGTTTAATCTCTTTATATTGAACTTAAGTTAATACTTGTGCTTGTAATAACTTTAAAGACACTTTGGCATTGAATGATCTTTTTTTGCTAAGTGTGTTAACTCAAAGAGTACGGTTGAGCAGGTTCAAAAGTTAAGTCTTTCATATGTCAATATCCATGTATTGATAAAAGAATGAATGAACTTTTGATATTACAAAAGTTAAACCTATTATGTCTATTGTATGGAAGATAGGATTAATTTTATGTCTATTGTATGTCATTTTGCAAACAATGATGAAAAATAGGATGAATCCTTGTCTATACCACAGTTTTGATCTTCACTGATCCATATTTTATGTATATACTGTGTATCTCCATAAGTTTTCTTGTGTGAGAATTACCAACTAGAGTAATCATAGATTCCTTTGTGATTATTTTGGTTGTGTATTCCGATTAAATTAATCATGGGTTTTCTTATGGTTAGTTTAATTGAGAATTTTTGGACACAAAATCATTTTTGTGGTTTTTGATGTCCAAAGAAAACCTTCTTTTCTTGTAAAAATTAAGGTCGCTCTTGGTGTTCTCTCGGGAATGACATCAAATGGGGGAGAGTTCTTTTGAACTTGCGCTTAATTTCCATATCTTTGTGGGGAGTTCAGCTGTGGAAATTTTTGGGGTTATCTTGTATCTTTATAAACTCCTTGATGAATGCATTTAGCTTCGGCTTTATGATTGCGTCTAAATAAAGTTGATATGTCCTTTTCTTTGGTCTTGAAGCGTCCCCGTAAAAATTTCATTAGGATCCCATTTTCGTACCTTTGCCAATTTTATTGACAAAAAGGGGGAGAATTAATATGTAGTTGACACTACAAATACATATGGTTTTCGGATCATTATGTAAAGAGGAGTGGTTTTCGTGCTGAGACGAAGTATTGACTAAGGAGGAGTGATACATATCACCATAGTATTGTTGTCAAAGTTGTGATATAAGAACTTTGATGCTGTGTAATA
Organism: Papaver bracteatum; assembly: GCA_023529315.1. Taxonomy (NCBI): domain Eukaryota; kingdom Viridiplantae; phylum Streptophyta; class Magnoliopsida; order Ranunculales; family Papaveraceae; genus Papaver; species Papaver bracteatum. The sequence goes on along the minus strand of JAJJWX010000811.1, from coordinate 3,715,660 downwards.
ATATTATGACACTATATAACAATGATCGAGATCTTTTGTTTTCTCATTGTTATGGCAACGGGACTTCAACAACTATGATGATGAACTAAACATCTATGGAATCATGGGAGTACTTGGAAAAGACGAAGTTTTCGAGTAATGTTAAATTACCAAGGAGATCAAGCATGTGGACGAGAAGCTATAAAGTTTTATCTATTTTTTAATCAATATGTATTGATAGTTTTGTCACTAAAATTGACAAAGGGGGAGATTGTTAGAGCATTGATCGGTCGAACACGCATGCGTTGCTATCTCAAGCATGTTTTTCAATATTAGTGATCAAAACTATACGTCTTGATTTCTAGTTTACTTATGACTAAGTCTCGGTCTAGGATAGTTAAGTATAGTTGAGCTCTAGACTCCATGGAGATTATCTTACGAAGACGAAGAACTACTCAAGGAACCAGTGGAACTTCATCCGACCAAAAACCTATGTAGAGACTTGAAATTATCTAGCACTCAAAAGTCTATCTATCTCCTACTCTTGAGACAACAGTCGTATATGTATGATAGTTTTCATACATACACATTTGCTATTTCGAGCCGAGTTTACTTACATATCTTTTTATCAAAATATGTGTTGGTAATCTTTCGCTTTAACCGCATTTCATCTTTACCCGTGAAGAAAGTCATGATGACGTTTCAATCTAGAAAATAGCTTTGATGACGATAGTCGATTCTTATGTCTAACGACTATTATAACATTATAGAAGAATGTTTCAATGATTAAAATGTAAAGTTGAGATTATGTAACCATCTATGGATATAAGCATATATAGTGTTTTCGCACATTAGTGTATAAGTCAGTGTACCAATGTTTGCGGGTGAAAACTGTTTCTGCTAGTTTTTGGTAATTTTGGATGTGTGGATGAGAAACGAGTCTAGACCCTAAATAATGCACTGCACATGAGTACTTTTGATTCGAGTGATCAATATGTACAATCCTAGCCTAAACCAAGAAATGGCCGTTCCAGGCTTGCTTCGGTCACAAAGTGAAGGAGAAAGGTTGGTCTTAGGAAGGGAAGCGAAGAAAGTGTTGAGACCAGAATCGTTGATTCTGAAGGTGTGGTTGTTTACGACTCGTATCATAAAATAGAACTGGCTAGCATAATGGAAAGGTATCAGGTGATTTCTGGATACTGTAAAATATTATTTCCTAGGATTTCATTTTCGATTCGCAAAACAAGTTTATGAACTTACTTCATTTAAAAGAATGTAAAACATTGTTTCTTAGGATGAAATCTTCACTCATACCCATACATAATCACAATAGCATTTATATGATCATGTCGATGTCTTATATACAAAGTTTAATGGTTAAGAAATAAACCTCGTTTTGTATTCCTTAATACTATGTCTAACTAGAGTATCATACACAGCTTCACAGTTATGTTTTCAATATGCAAGACTTGAAAGATACATTAGGGAATGAAACAGTTCAAGTCAAATATTACTAACCTCAAGAGGAAGGATGATGCTGTCGTTGTAGATCCATACTTCTTCACATTCTTCAAGTCTTCATGTAATACTTGTAAGTCTCATATCCTAATACTTTCAAGCTAACCTATACGAAGTTGACTCTAGTATATAATCAAGTGACTCTTTAAATGAGTTTTGATTCACTAAACTTGACATACCAACGCTTGGTGGGTTCAACCGAGCAATGCTCTAACAGTAACATTGATTGCAAACCCTGATTTAAAGACTATATAAGGGAGAGCTCTAGTAACTGGGAAACCTAATCCCCATACCTCATGTGTGATACTAGTTGCGACTAGAGGCGATTCTCCTTTAACCTAGGTTTTTTCAAAACCATCATATGTTAACGACTTATAGACTTCATTGGGATTCTGAAGCTAGACAAAACTATTTTCTCTATAGTTACGTGTTCTAATATTACTTTGTTCTATCATATCGAGTACTATATTCTCTAATATTTGCTCGAGATTCAGTCTCCGATAGGTTAGATAAAAAGTAGTCACAAACATCTTCGTCTCATCATTTGTGATTCCATAATACCTTGTTCTGCTTCCATACGGTTAAGATCATTGCGAGGTGATTGATATTAATAGGCTATTCTTCGAGAATATAAGTCCGGTGTATCAATTGGTTCATGTTCACCTTGATTTATCAAAATATGGAATAGAAACTCGTAGGTATTTATGTGGGAGACAGGTTTATATATTCAATAGACTTTTCTGTGTGAGGCAGATTTGTTTATCAAGTCTTCGACTTTGGATCGTAGAAACTCTTAGTTATGGGTGAGATCAGCTAAGGGAATCAAGTGCATAGAGTTCTACTGGGATGCAAAGGTGTAAGGAACGCGACTGTACCTTAATCAGTGTGAGATTGGTTAGGGCTCAACTACATTCCATTCCGTAGTTAACTTGTAGTAGGCTAGAGTCTGTAGCGGCTTAATACAGTGTGGTGTTCAAATCTAGACTAGGTCCCGGGGTTTTCTGCATTTGCAGTTTCCTCGTTAACAAAAATTATGGTGTTTGTGTTGTTTCTTTTCCGTATTATATTTGTTTATATAATTGAAATATCACAGGTTGTGCGTAGTTCAATCAATTAGATAATCCAATCTTTGGTTGTTGATATACATTGATTGACACTTGAATATTAGTCTTTGGTACCGTTCAAGTTGTTTCTCATGATAATCAAGCTCGCAGATTTCTATCTACTCAACTCCGAGTGTGTTTTATAAACCATCGATGAGGTTGAGTGCTTTGATCTATAAAAAATCATCAAAAAACTTTGTCGAGAAAAAAAACGATTGATAAGGAAAATTGATGGTCTTTATTGCAAAATCTATGTCAAAAAATCTGATCTTCGATAACATTCTGAAGAGCTAGTTAATCTCCAGAAGAAGTTGGATGAACAAATCCGGATCAATTCTGATCTTCTTGCAGATATTGCAAATTATAAGGATTTGAAGTCTGTCAAAGTTCCTTCGATGGATATGAAAAACTCCTTTAATTCTTCTTTGAAGAATTGTCGAAAGTCAGGAGATAAGCGAGGTTTAGGCTTTGCGAAACCTGATAAAACTCAGAACTTCTCAGATGAGTTTAAAGATGTTAGTTTATGTATGTTTTTTGGTTCTCATAATCATTTTCAACATACATGTACGTCTTTCAAGAAACGTTTAAAGGTTGCTAGTAATCTTCACAAGAAAGCTGAACAACTGTTTCTTTTCTCAAAAAGTGTACAAATCTAACAAGAAAACCCAATCGGGTTAGTAGTGTTAGTATGGGAGTTGTTGCTTTAAAATCAACATCACCCTTTCAGTGGTTCCTTGATAGTGGATGCATCCGACATATGACTGGAGATATTTCGTGGTTTGTAAATTCAAGCGATTTTGAAGGAGGTCCAGTAACATTTGGAGATGGGAGTTATTGCTACATAAGCAAGAAGGGGATGATCAAACTACCCGGTGTTCCTGAAATCCATGATATAGTATATGTTAAAGATATGACTGCTAATATTCTTTTTATTAGTCAATTTTGTGACAAAGGCCATAAAGTTATCTTCAATGCGAATAGACGTGACATTATACACAAAACCGAAAAAGTGATTTTTCAGGGAACTCGTGGTAAAAAAAACTGTAATCTCTTAGATACTCAGTATAACAATTATTGCAATTTGACTAAGGTGGAATCTACTCATCTTTGGCATGAAAATTTTGGTCACATCAATTATCGTCTTCTAACTAAGATCATCAATAAAGAACTTGTTAGAAGTGTTCCAAAAATCAATGCTAAGATTGAGGGTGTATGTGGTGCCTGTCAAAAGGGTAAACAAATGAAACTATCACATAAATCATCTTGACATATTCTCACTAAAGCTCCACTTGATTTTATTCATATGGATCTCTTCGGGCGTATTCAATAACCTACTATTTCTGGGAAGAAGTATGCTTTAGTTATGGTAGATGATTACACCAGATTCACTTGGGTGGCATTTTTAGCTCATAAGAATGAAACCCTTGGTGAATTCAAGATTATTGTTAATAGAATCCAGAATGAACAAGGTCGCAAGCTAAAGAAAATTAGAAGCGATTGTGGAAATGAATTCAAGGACACTAAGGTGTTTGAATTTTGTGACAAACTGGAGATTATTCAACAATACTCACCACCCATTACACCACAAGCAAATGGAGTTGTAGAAAGAAAGAATAGGAACATTCAGAAAATGGCGAGGGTAATGCTCCATAACAAAAACTTACCGTTAAATTTTTGGAGATAAGATATTTTTACGGCATGCTATTTGGTCAACTGTGTCTACCTACGGTAAAAAACCCTAAATACTCCTTATGAGTTGTGGTACAATAAGAATCCCAACATGCACTATCTCAGAGTGTTTGGAAGTAAGTGCTAGATTCTGAAAGGTCGAAAACAGAAATAGAAATTTGACTTTAAAACCGATGAAGGTATCTTTCTTGGCTATGCATCTGATAGTCGTAGTTTTCGAGTATTTAATCTCAGAACCCAAGTTATGATGGAATCTCAAAATGTCATCATCAATAAACTAATCAATTTTTGTCATGATAGCTCTCCTGCTGAATTGCCTCCAACCCGAGACAATTGAGAAAATCAAGGAAATTCCAGAATCAGTAGAATTTGTTCTAAGAATTGTAGATCTGGACATTTCTATTGACGAGGAGAAAGGCCCTAATCAGGCTATTCATATTGAACAAGAACGTGCTCCTCCACGACATCTCTGGGTTCAAAGGAATCATGATACTAATAGTATTATTTGAGGAAAGGATTCTACAGCTAAGATGAGAGGACAACTTCAAAATATTTTCAATTTTGGTTGTTATCTATCGCAAGTAGAACCGAGAAATATAGATGAAGCTCTTACCGATCCCTTTTGGGTAAATGCAATGCATGAAGAGTTAAATCAATTTCAGAGACATGATATATGGTAACTAGTACCTTGTCCCTCCAATATCAATATTGTTGGTACCAAATGGATACTCAAGAACAAGTCTGACGAATTTGGCACCATTGTCAGAAACAAAGCCAGATTTATCGCTCAGGTATATTCACAGATTGAAGGTATCGACTTTTATGAAACCTTTGCTCCTGTGGAAAGCCTTGAGTCCATTCGTTTGTTATTATCTCATGCTTGTTTTCTTAAGGTTAAGTTGTATCAAATGTACATAAAATCCGCATTCCTAAACGAAAATTTAAAGGAAAAGGTATATGTCGCTAAACCTAAGGAATTTAAAAATCCTGAACTCTCAGATCATGTCCTTAAGCTTAACAAGGCATTATATGGGTTAAAACAAGCACCTTGTGCCTGGTTCGAAAAACTAACTACTTCTCTTCTTAGGAAAGGTTTTTTGAGAGATGGAGATGATAAAACGTTGTTTAACAAATGGAGTGGGAAAGATGTTATCATTGCTCAAGTTTATGTAGATGATATCATATACGGATCAATATCTGAGAAACTTGCAAAAGATTTTCTAGTCTCTCTTAGTAAGGAGTTTGAAACGAGTAATGTTGGTGAATTAAAATTCTTTTTAGGATTACAGATTCAACAACATAAGGATGGAATTTACTTATCTTAAGAAAAATATGCTAAGGATGTTGTGACAAGGTTCAATATTGATAAGTCAACTCCAAAACTGACTCCTATGCCCACCACTGGTAAACTACATCGAGACGAGAAAGGAGTAAATATGGATCAAAAACTTTATCGATCTATCATTGGAAGCCTTTTATATCTTACTGCTACTAGACCTGATATTTCTTTTAGTATTGGTTGTTGTGCTAGATTTCAGGCTAATCCAAAGGAATTTTATCTTGCAGCTGCAAAAAGGATCATGCGATATATCCAAACACACACACACACACACAATATTGGGCGTGGTCTATCTTATACTTTTGAAACTAACACTGATCTTACTGCCTACTCAGATGCAGACTAGGCAGGATGTGTGGAAGACAGAAAGAGTACCTCATGTGGCTTTTATTATGTTGGTTTAAATCTTGTGGCATGGCATAGCAAGAAACAGAACTCACAATCCCTGTCTACATGCGAAGCTGAATACATTGTTGCGGGTTCGTGTTGTACTCAACTTCTATGGATGAAACAAATTCTTACTGATTATGGAATTGACACTGGTGTAATGAAGATCTTTTGTGATAACTCAAGTACTAAGCACATTGATATGACGTATCATTTTATTAGAGATTTCTATGAAAATAGTATTATTAACATGGAATTTGTGCTTTTCGAACGACAACTGGCTGATATTCTCACCAAACATTTAGATACTGCAACGTTTCAACACTTACGGCAGTCTATTGGTGTTGTTCTAGTAAATTAAGTATTCTAGTATTTTTCCCTTGGACTTATCTATATATATTGGGAAATCAAGACTTTGAACTCCAGTGTAGTGTTGTTTCAATTCCGCATTTGTTTCTACGTAGATAACATTCTATTAAGTATCAAAGTATACAAATAAATCCTTATTTTCATGTAAAAGTAAGGTCGCTTTTGTTGTTCTTTCGGGAATGACATTTTATGCGGGAGAGTTCTTAATTGAACTTGTGCTTGATTTCCAAATATTTGTGGGGAGTGCGGCTATTGAATATTGTAGGAGTTTTCTTGTATCTTTTATAAACTCCTTGATGAATATACTAAGCTTCGACTATGTGAAATCATAGAAACAAAGTTGATATGTTCTCTTTTAGTCATGAAGTATCTCTATGAGAATTTCATTATGATCCCGTTATTTTCGTACCTTTGCCTATTTATATTAACAAAAAGGGGGAGAATTATTGTGTAGTTCACACTACAAATACATATGGTTTACGGATCATTATGTAAGGGGGAATGGTTTTCATTGTGAGATGAAGTATTTACTAAGGGGGAGTGATACATATCACCGTATTATTATTGTCAAAGTTGTGATACAATTGAACTTTGATGTTGGGTAATAATACTATGACATTATATAACAATGATTGAGAACAATTATTTTCTTATTGTTATGGCTACGGATCTTCAACAACTATAATGCTGAGTTGAACACATTCTGAATCACTGGAGTACTTGGAAGTGACGAATATTTCGAGTAATGTTAAAGAACCAAGGAAATCAAGCATTTGGATGAGAAGTTACAAAGTTTATTTATATTGTAATCCATATGTATTGATAGTTTTGTCACTAAAATTGACAAAGGGGGAGATTGTTAGCGCACTGCTCGGTTCGTAACCGTTGCTATCTCAAGCTTGTTTTTCAAGTTTAGTTATCAAAATTATAAGTCTTGATTTCTAGTCTACTTATATCTATTTATCGGATTAGGATAGAATGTGTAGTTGAGCTTTAGACTTCGACGACGTTCATCGATTGAAGACGAAGAACTAGTAAGGGGAGCTTGTGGAACTTCATCAACAAAAGGTATGTGGATACTTGAACTCATCTGTCACTCAGAAGTCTATTTTTATTCTATCTCCTATCGAGACAAAAGTCGTATAGCTATATAGACTTTACACATATTTGATATTTCAAGCTGAATTTAACTCGCTTACATATTTCTCGAAATATGTGTTGGTAAGCTTTCGCTTTAACCAAGTTCATATTTTATTCTTGACGAAAGTCAAAAGATGATCATGTGAACATCGCCGGGTAGCATCTTACATGATTTGTGTGAGACAGTCATTTGATGTAGACTCGAAATTTTTCGTATTGATATATTGATCACTTAAAAATTGCTTTGAAGCTAATAGATTGTGTGAGACATCTATTCCCGTCTTCTAAGAATGTTTCAATGATTAAAATGGAGTTTAGAACAAATAACTATTGATTAGATATAGCACAGTATGCGTACTTTTATGCTAACTGTTGCAAGTTACTTCAATTCTGGGAACCATAGTATGCATACTGGTTTAACATTTGAAGTCCGAGAACTTAATATGCATATCCGTATGCGTATTGGCGTAACAGTTCAGGTCCGGGGATTTAGTATGCGTACCCGTTTGCATACTAATTCAATTGATGTTGGTCGTGAATGACAGTATGCGTACCAGTTTGCATATTGGCGATCTGACCAGGTCAGGGAACTCTATGTATGTGTACTCGTTTGCATACCTGAGTGGTTCAAGTTCTAAAATCGGTTTATTCGTGAACAAATACATTTATATAATAAGGAATGCAATCTTTACAAACCGTGGCTATAATGTTCATGAAGTGATTCGAGTGAATCAAAATGGATTTTGCTTCAATTGTGTCTTGTATACTTCTATGAGAATATAAACAATTGAACAACTCTATAACTAGTTTCATTTGAGTCATTTGAACTAGTTATGATTAAGATGAACAAGGTTGATATGAAAGTGTTCATATGGCTAACTTCGATTAACCATTTTTGAGCCAACCATGTGTACACGTTTAAGTACGATTACCCGTATCTAAATGAAGGCACACTTCATTTGTGTGTAACAAGCTAAGTTAAATATAACAGTTGAAAGATATTATCTTGAATCTAATTAGGTTTTCATCTAACGGTGTATATTGAATGCTTTGTTACCAAGGTAACATTGATTTCAAACCCTGATTTGAAGACTATATAAGGGATAACTCTAGCAACTGGAAAACCTAATCCCTACACCTCCTGTGTGATACTAGTTACTACTAGAGTCTATTCTTCTTTAACCTATGTTTTTCTAAAACCATTAATTATAAGTTAACGACTTAAAGACTTCATTGGGATTCTGAATCCAGAGACCCAACTATTTTCTCTGAAGTTGAGTATTCTAATCTTACTTTATTCTATCGTATTGAGTATTATCTTCTCTAAGATTTGCTCGAGATTCAATCTCCGATAGGTAAGATAAAAAGTAGTACAAACATCTTCGTCTCATCATTTGTGATTCCATAATATCTTGTTCCGCTTCCATACGGTTAAGATTATTATGAGGTGATTGATTTTACTAGGTTGTTCTTAGGGAATATAAGTCTGGTATATCAATTGGTTTTGGTCCACCTTGATTTATCAAAATATGGAACAAAAACTCGTAGGTATTTCTGTGGGAGATAGATTTATCTATTTAACAGACTTTTCTGTGTGAGTCAGATTTGTTTATCAAGTCTTCGACTTTTGGTCATAGAAACTCTTAGTTGTGGGTGAGATCAGCTAACGGAATCAAGTGCGTACAGTCATGTTGGGATTCAGAGGCGTAAGGAACACAATTGTACCTTACTCAGTGTGAGATTGGTTCGGGCTCAACTACATTCCATTCCGAAGTTAACTTGTAGTAGGCTAGAGTCTTTAGCGGCTTAATACATTGTGGTGTTCAAATCTGGACTAGGTCCCGAGGTTTTCTGCATTTTCGGTTTCCTCGTTAACAAAATTTCTGGTGTCTGTGTTATTTATTTTCCGCATTATATTTAGTTATATAATAGAAATATCACAAGTTGTTTGTAGTTCAATCAATTAGAGAATCCAACCTTTGGTTGTGGATTATATTGATTGACACTTCAACATTGGTCTTTGGTACCGTTCAAGTTGTTTCTCATAATAATCAGGCTCGTGGATTTCTATCTGTTTGATTTGCTGACTATATTGTGAAACAGAGATATAACTCTTGGATGTATTTTTCTTAATTGAGTCTGACTGTCTAGTTGACTCTCTTGGAAGTATATTGGAGTTATAGTCCATACAAGTTGCCTTAAAGAAATATTTGTTGTGGTTGTTAGACCCCCGCTTTTTCAAATCCTTCAATGAATCTAGCAACCAGTTGTCTTTTGTTTCATGCAACTGATTTTGAGCAACTAGACTATAAATTCAACTACATAATCCTTTACAAGTCTTACTCCTTGTTGACAACACTGGAGTTTCACAAAAAGCTATTTTCTATAATCTTGAGGTAGAAATTTATCTCGTAGTAACTTTCACATCCTCTCCCATGTACGAACTGGAGGTTTGTGGTACTTGAAAAGATCTTCACATAACTTTTCCTATCAAGCAGCTGCTCCTCCCTTGAGTTTATAAGGCAGAACTTTAACTTTAGAGTGATCTGGTACCTCCATGAATTGAAAAAATACTTCTACTTCATAAAACCATTATAACAGTTCCTCAATTTTAAAACTCCCATTGAAGGTTGGTATATCTTCCTTTAATTTGTATTGAGGTAAGGAACCATAAGGGCCGTAACCAAGTTTTGATCTCCTATCTTCAGTCCATTTTTTTTTGTTGCTCATCTTCAATATTGTCATATTCATCACTGTCAAGTTGTAACACTAAAACTTTTTTTCCAGGGTTTTGGAGAAAGGTTTCATATTGTTGTTTTTTCTTCAATGCTTCTAAAACTTTCTCAGGAATATCAGCAGTGTAAACAAAACCATGTGGCTTAGAAGTAGATTCTTCCTGTTGTTTATAAGATGAATCAAGCTTCTTTTTTAGTGTTTCGGATTATTCTTCAGTACGGATGCCAAGAAATTCCATGAGGTTGGATAATTGATTTTTCATATCTTTAATTTGTGTAACCTCACTCTTTACAAGATCCAAATCAGTATATAACTTATTCACTCGAGTTTCCAAATCTTCAACCATTGTAACATCAGAAATAAAAAGAAAGAATCAAAGTTTTTTTTTTTTTCTTTAGGGTTGCGGAAGCGAAAACATGATCTAAGAAAAGATAAAAAAAAAAATCTAAACTACTGTCGAATGATACCAACTAATGTAGAACTTGTAGGATGAATGCAATACATAGATTGCAGGGGATGCGAAGAGAATGAAAAAAAGGATGCGAAAACAGAAGTTGAAGTAAAAAAAGATGTTTACACAAAGAAGAAAAGAAGATTGCAGGTAAGATAATCTTTTAAGTTTCAATGAAAGTAATAATTGTGCCTTAAGTTGAAACATGACTCGACTTAAATAGGCTTAGCATAGCCGACTTAACAACTAAATTAAGAAAGAAGGAATTTAACTAACTTAGGCAATAAGTGTTTAACTAAAAAATGAACTGTTAAAAAGTATATTAGGAAATAAAAAGAAACTAAGCTTGTTTTGCAAGACATTGTGCATGATGTACGACATCATATAAGAAAATAAAAAATACTTTTTGATATTTTTTTACAAAAATATGTTTTGATATTGTGTTTATATATGAAATAAGATAATATTATTTGATATTGTGTGTATAAAATTATGATTTGATATTGACATTGTGATTATACAGGAGATAAAAAAAATGATTTGATATTATGTTTATATAGAAACTAATTGTTTGATGATAAATTTATCTATAAGTTAGTAAGATATTAATTAATATCAACTTGGTGAATGTTTTCGTTTTGTTTCATGTGGAAACTACTCTTTGATTAATGGGCCCTTGTTGGGCCTTTGGCCTAAGCCAATCGCAGAAGGTCCGAAACAAAACCAATACTAGATTTAAGAAACCTGCAAGGTTTTAGTATCCAATATTAGGAATTATTACTGCATTTCCAGAAGGTTCTAATGGCAGTAATTAATTAGTTTTCTAGTTTTATTCGCTTTCCCGTTTTCCTCTGAAGTCTCAACTTGGGAATCAAGTAATAAACGCATATAAATACATTGGTCTTCTTACGTTTGTCACCATACCAAAGTTATACAATACTTTCTCAGTTCTTCAGAAAATTCTAACCATGGGTGGATCTTCTGTTCGGGAGGAGGTTTAGAATGGTTTGGCTGGTATTTCTCTCGATCACAAGAAGAAGAGTGATCAGATGAGTAGAAAAAGTAGCACCAACGGAAGCAACAAATAATATGAAAATAACAGATTAACAACTCACAAAAAAAATGTGTTCAGAGATAAACAAAAGTTGGATCAACAACCAAAGTTCACAACATAATATGAAAAGTATACCAGTTTTTTGTGTCAACAATGAAAGTTGATCCAATAAAACATGTGTCAACAACTAATGTTGACACTATATTTGTAAATTATACAATTTTTTTGTGTCAACAATGAAAGTTGATCCATAAAAGTTGTGTCAACAACCAAAACTGACACAATAATCTGAAAATTATCCCAATTTTTTGTGTCAACAACAAAATTTGACACATCAATCTAAAAGTTATCCAAAAAAAAAATGTGTCAACAGTGAAAGTTGATCCAATAAAACATGCGTCAACAACCAATATTTTGCCATCAAAAACCAACTTTAACGGCATAAATTTTCACTACATACATAAAACAATCAAAAAAGAAAAACACCAAACTAATTAACAATATCAATATGTTACTTCCCGTCGGATTAGTATGCAATCAGTGCAAATGTTAACCTGCTACATGAAATACTACATGACTATACGTGCTCCATGCTAAAAAATTCACTGCAAACCATAAGAAAATATATAGCCTAAACTAACCTAAGCTACAAATTCAGTTACATGGCACATCAACCCCCGAGTGAAAGTTATATTCAATGTAGAACGTTAGAAAACTAAAATAAAAGCAAAATCGTGATTATCTACATGCTACCAGATATGTCTACATTTCATAATGATTACCCACATTCATAATGATTATTTTCAAAATGTGATTATGGTTACACTAACTTTTACCAGATATGCAAACATTAATCAACAAAAACATAATTGATGCCAAAATTATTCATCAAAACTCAGAATTCTCCCATAATTCATCAAAGAATAAATACAAATCATGACGAAAATTGATTTAAGCAAAACAAATTGAAGCTAAAATCCTTAACTATAAAACAAACTTTGGTTCATGAGATGATCTAAGCAAAAAAAAATAAAAAAATAGAAATTTCATATAACCTAAATTAAAGCTAAAATCCTTAATTATAAACCAAACTTTGGTTCATGAGCTGATCTAAGCAAAACAAATTAAAAAATAGAATTTCAAAATCAAAAACTGGAAAATGAAAAATTGAATAGTACATGTTTAAGAGATGAATCAAGATCTAGAATTCAATATAATATGTAAATGAACCAATCAATCTAGTAGAATAAACAAAAATTTAAGCTTCCCAAAAATTCTGATCTCTGCAACAAAAAATATGAAGAAAAACAAACTGAAATCAATTATGAAGATATCATATACATCTCTATTCATCTTCAATTACGAATCAACATTACCAATTTGTTTCAGAAAAACAAATCGAGCAGATTCTGTTATTGATGAAGAAACGGCTCTTAGCTCAAATTTCGAGAATACAGAAGAAGGAGAAGAATAAGCAATTCACTGAAATAAACTCTAGATTTTCAGGAAAAAAAATCGAATTTTTTTTCACGATCTCAGAGCTCTGCAGATCGAACTTCTCGTTCTCTCTCTACTCTTGTTTCCGTTAATAACTGTTTTTTGATTTAGATAGATAAATATATATGAGGATAAATTTGTAATGTAACAAAATCCTTAATGGACCCTTGATGGGCTTTAGATTGAGAGAGGTATATTTATTGGAATCGTTTTTTGGGAACCACCCTTTTTTGGTGGGGGACCATTATGTGATAAGAATATCTACCCTATAGTTATAAGGGATGTATTAAAGTGTGGAAAGGACTAACCTACACTTAACCTCTATATATATAACCACCTCCTCCCACCACCACCACCGCTTGCCACCACCTACCAGCTCCGACTACCACCACCACCACCACCTTATATATATATATTACTTAAATTAAATCAACCACCACCACCTCTATAAGTTAGTCTAGGAAGTTTGGGAAAAACTTTGTCTAACTAGCCGAACCTAATGGAAACAGAGAACATGAAGAATAGTTCGGCTATTTTGCAAAATAAAAATAAAATAAAAAATCTAGGTGCAGGTTGCCGAACTTAGTTTTAATGGATTTTTTGCTTTCAGAAAAAAGTTCGGTTAAGTCGCAGTTTTTTTTTCCTTGCCGAACTTTTAGTTCGGTTACGTCGCAAAAAAAAAAAAAAAATCCTACCGGAACTTTTGGTTCGGTTACGTCGCAATTTTTTTTTTCTTAACTTAACTTTTCTTTGAAAGCAAAAACTCCATTAAATATGAGTTCATTTACCCGTGTCTTCAGAACCATTAGCCGAACTACACTAGCAGAAGAGTTCGGCTACGTGTTCTTCAGATTTTGTAGCCGAACTCTATTGTCATAGCCGAAATCAGTTTATAAAAATTTCATTTTTTCGAAAGTTTTGGCGGATTCAAGCAAGATTAAGTAAACTTGAAGTATACCTAAGTATCCAAAACGCTCATTTCAAAATCAACCATCTTAAAAAAAAAAAAAAAAACAACAACAAACAAACCAAAACCCTCTTCTTCTCAAATAATATTCTTCTTAAAACACCCAACTAATTACTAATTAATTTAACTTAATTATTTAACTAATCATTACACTAACTAATTTTACTAAGAAGGGTAAGTTTGGTATTAGCATGAATACTTTGATAAGGGGTGATCTAGAATTATTTTTAATATCTACCCAAAAACGAAGTCATGGTCCCCCACCAAAACAAGGTGGTGCCCAAAAATCCGATCATTTATTGTATGATAAGGGTATTTGTAAAGCTCATCAAAACACGGGACATTTATTCAATCGCCACTTTTTTCGTTTGTCTTTTGCCTACCCTCAACTATTTTTGCCTCCCCTTATGCAAATTTCCGGCTACGCCGCTCCCGTATATCTTTCCCTACTTCCTTGTTGACTTGTCATTATGCATTGATATACCTAGGGGTGTGCAACGGACGGACGGATGCGTATTAGGGGTCTCCCGCGTCCAAACCGTTAAAGTTGCGGATTTGGAAAATCCAACCGTGTCCGGCCCATTCACCCGCGGATTTGATATCCGCGGACCAGTGGGTAATACGGACCGGATGCGGATTATCTGCGGATTTAGTGAAGAGAAAAAAAATGCTCATCCATAGGGTGAAAAAATACTCTCTGTTTGTGCAAGAAATTTAAATTTAAACTAACATTTTTGTTTATACAGTGTCATACTATCAAGTTAAGCAATTTATATATCTATTCAGTAAAATAAAACAATCAGTAAAATGACACAAAGAATAGCTGTATACTTCAAGAATCATGCCTCTGAAATAAGTCTATTCTTCAAATTTTCAATCTGAGAAAAACAGAGACATACGTAATATGTAGACAGAATTTGGATCAATCCTGAGTTGACCGCAGTTGAAGGAGACAGAATAAATGATCACTTCAAAACCGTAACTAACCCATGCGACTAAATAATAAAGGAATTGGGTTCGGATGAGTGTTAGTTAAAATTTGGAGATTTATTTGGGGCATTTGACATTGTTACACAGAGAAAAGTGAAGTAATGGTGGTGAAAAAGCTTTAGAGTTATCGGTTTGACATACGACTTTACCTCTTCAAGGAAACACAATAATAGATAGTGTGTGTGAGAGAGAGGGGTGCGGATACGGGTAAATCCGCGGATTGCAAAGTCCAACCGCAACCAAACCGTGTAAACATGCGAAAATCCCACCCGTGTCCGGTCCATAGCTCTTGCGGATTAGGTTTTACCTGCAATTTTGCGGACGGATACGGGTGAAATCCGCGGTTCCGGTTTTTTTGCACAGCCCTAGATATACCCATTTCTCATCCATTGAGACACGAATGACACTTATGCATTGAAAATAATTGGGCCGACCGACCGGAGGGCCCGTAGGAAGGGAGTCCCTTTTATGACCACTTTTTTGTTAAATAAAGAGTAACCTAAATGTTCAATTTCATAAAAAGATTGAGAAAGAATATTCCTTGCAGATTCCCGTCACATTTGGTTACTTTTTCATTAGATAAGATTATCCCTCTCTTTTAGTCAAATTACTATAACTTTGTGTGTATCCTACTTTTTCAGGGGTATAATTGGAAAGCTAACTTTAATATAACATATATAAAAATCCGTGCCTTAGAATTTTACAAATTTTATCTCGTTGGAAAGGTTGTAAAAAAATCTACGCAACGAGCACAAACAATAATATCAAATTTAAACTCCATCTTCAGATTCTTTTTCGGTCGGCCCTTCCACCGTGGCGACGGTTGTACTAGTAAATAAACCCACCACTTCTTGGCGGAGGAAACCAAATCTTAAACTTGGTGAATGCTCTAGATTAATGGGCCTACGCCGGTCGCATAGGGTTAGGGTCCGAAACCTAGTGAAACCGAACTAAACCTGCTTTGCGTTAGTTTTTAGCATCCCGAATTGAATTAGGGCTAATCACACTCGGTTTCCGTTTTCTAGCAACTCTTTAACTTGGTAGTCAAGTCATATACCATATAAATAGATAGCTCTTCCTATGGTTTTCACCACACCTAAGTAAGTCTAATACATACAGACTTAATTCTTCTTTCTGTGTCTTATTATTCTTTAGAAATTTCTTTCTTTTAGCCATGGCTGGATCTCAGAAGGAGGTCCAGAATGGTTTGGCAAAACTTTCTCTCGTTCCCAATAAGAGCAGTAGTACCCAAATATCCACCGAACTGGTTGATAAGTGGTCTACACATCAAACCTACAATGTGGTCTTGATTCAGGAGAAGGAAGGAAAAATTAAGAAAGACAAAATCCGTACGACTGTAACCCATACAGCTTCTGTGGTCGATGAATGGATTGCAAGTGTCTACACCGATTTCCGCAATAAGCTGAGTAATCTTGTTGTGGGTCTTGATATCGAATGGAGCAGAAAGAGCAGAGATGGGCCAGATGGCTATAGTCGAAACAAAGTTGCTGTTCTGCAGTTGTGCTTTTCTACACGTTGTCTCATATTCCAAATCTCGCGTTGTGACGAGATTCCTAAATCACTTGATGATTTTCTCAGTAACGAGAGTTTTATCTTTGTTGGAGCTGGAATAGATGGCGATGCGCACAAGCTTTGGGTTGATTACGGTTTGTACGTTGGTAGAACTGAAGAAGTTGGCACTCTGGCTGCTTATAAACTCACCAAGACTTTTAATGATTATAGAAATAGCGGACTTTATAACGCTGGGTTGAAGAATTTGGCAAAGGATGTTCTCGGGCTAGAAATACCAAAGCCAAGACAAATCCAGACGAGCAACTGGAATGTCAGCTTCTTAACTGAGCAGCAGATTGAATATGCTTGTTTAGATGCTCTTGTTTCGTTTAAATTAGGTATTCATTTGAGGAATCTTCCCACTACAACACATACTAACAGAGAACCAAAGAAGTTTTTTAGGGATTTTAACGAAAAAAAGACTGAAGAAGAAGGAACTGAACAGGTTTCTGACAAGGCTAATGGAACCAAAGGTAGTAAACAAGAAGCTAAACAGGTTCCGGAGAAGAAGGCCAATGGAACCAAGAGTAGACGCCCTTAATTGGAATACGATTTTTAGTTCCTGTTTTTCATTCCTATTTTATAATATAAAGATTTGATTTTGCTCAATTTTTTTTTTCATCTTTTGATACAAAATTTTAGAACTCAATAAAGCCAAAATTCCAAAAACCGAACACTTGGCAGTGAATTAAGAACGCCTCCTGCCAACACCGCGATGGC
The DNA here is from genome assembly GCA_023529315.1 of Papaver bracteatum. Classification (NCBI taxonomy): domain Eukaryota; kingdom Viridiplantae; phylum Streptophyta; class Magnoliopsida; order Ranunculales; family Papaveraceae; genus Papaver; species Papaver bracteatum. Next base: position 3,698,149 of record JAJJWX010000811.1, on the reverse strand, counting down.
CACCATGGCTACCCGACCTACCGCCTCTAGCATGACCAGTTTGTGGGGTAGAGGGACTTCCAATATGTACTGGTCTACCCATCAGATTCTGACCATTTTTCTCAAAAGCCTGCCAGAATATTTAAATTAGAGCAAATTGCATATTATAACAACACTCTTAACTATGTGAGGGCTCCTTTAAAAAACAAACAAAAAAAAACCCACCAGCTTACCTTTTGCACTGCTTCTTCTGCTGCAAATGTAACAATAGCATGCCCCTTGGAACGTCCATTTTTAAGTGTTGCGAAGTCAACTTTAACTATTTCACCAGCATCTTTGAAGAACTCCTCCCTACAGACAGAAACATGCAATGAATTGTAGGGGGAAAAACCCGAAGACAAATAAAACTAATGCCAAAAGTTGGGTTATAGTTAATGAAACCTACAGGTCTTTCTGCTCAAGAGAGAAAGATAGGTTGCCAACAAATAGTTTTTTAGATCCGGTATTTTGATTTTGAGGTGTAGTAGGGGTTTTTGGCTGCAGAAAAAAAATGGAGAGCCAAAATTCAGTTCTGTAGCATTTGAACTACATTAGGAAACTAAAACACTTGCAGCTAATTTTAAAGAACTTTGAATCGCTACCTTGCTATTAGTCTTTGGTGATTCAGCATCTACACCATCAGTCTTACCAGGCAGAGAAAGTTTTACCGGTTTACCCATCAGATTTTGACCATTCCTTTCAAGGGCCTGCAAGAAAAGTTTGATTAGGGAGAAACACATATTAGACCTACGTCCACGAGACAACACACTAACTACTAAATTACGCATGATTAGTATTAATACACGACTCCTTAAGAAAAAACTAAAAGCTACCGGATCAGGAAGCTTACTACCTTCTGCACTGATTCTTCTGTTGCAAACTCAACAATAGCATGCCCTTTGAAACGTCCATCTCCATGTGTAGCAAACTGAACATTAACAATTTGACCAGCATCCTTGAAGAACTCCTCACTACAGACAGAAACAGGCAATGAAAAAAGTAGGATAAAACACCAAAGATGAATAACCCTGATGCTGAAAGTTAAGTTCACATTAATGAAACCTACAGGTCTTCCTGCTCGAGTGAAAAAGATAGGTTGCCCACAAATAGTTTTTTTGATGCGGTCTTTCGAATTTGTGTTGTAGCCAGGGTTTCGGGCTGCAGAAAAAATGGAGACCAAACTTCAATTCCGTAGCATTTGGATATATACCATCAAAATGTAGAAAGGTAAACAGGCACTCACAGCTTTACTTTCAATGGCTGCCTTGCTATTAGTCTTTGGTGATTCGGCATCTACCATCTCCTCGTCATTGTCCTCTGTGACCTACATTTATTTTTTTCAATCCTAGGTTAGGAATATTTGAAATAAAGAAAGACAAGAAGGCAAGAGCCGGGTCATTAGAACTTCAACACAGACCAATATAAGACCCATACTTCCACATACCCTCATACTGATGGCAGGCACAATACATTCATAATGAACTATACCATTAGTTCAGAACTTGGAACCATTTATTAATTCAAAATACACCACATATATTTTTCTCCCCAAACAAAAAACACTTCATAAGTCACACAGTACAAGAAATCGTCGGTCTATTGAAGCATTGGGACTATAAGACAGGTTTGCCGACACTTGGGGAAGCATATAACCACTTGGAGAAACATCGGTTTATAGGATAATAACATATGTGGGTTTTGTGCACTTCTAAAAGAAAATAGAAAATCAGAACCACAACTGATTTCAAATAAGAGGAAATGTACTGAAACCTTCAGCTTTTTTCGCTGATGTTCTTCTTCATCACTCTCATCGGATATGTCATCACCTTGGTCTTTCTTGAGGTCTACAATTTCCTGCAAAGTAGACAACAATCACCAATAATGGAACGAAAAGACTAGGGATCAGTTAAGAAAAAACTAGGGAAAACAGAAAACACAAACTTGGAATAAAAAATTATCAATAGGTACATTCAAATTTTAGCAGTCTGCAGAAACTGGTCAACATTCTGGGAGTCAATTACTGAGAATGTTGTGTACATGAAACGTTGAGTATATATGAGCAATAAGTAGACACAAAAATCTGATGAATTCAAATAGCAAAAAAAATCACATACATTGCCCCCATCAGAACAGCTGTGTTCAGAACCAGAACTCTCACTAGATACAAGTTCCTTCTCCAGAACATCTCCAGACCCATTCCTAGATGCAGTTTCTGGCACTTTGGGTGTAATGACTACTTCCATCTCTTTTTCCTGCGCACACAATAAACCTCTACTTAAAACAATACAATCTACAGTTTTATGCACACATGGAAATCATACGAAACATAAACTCACTACCTCCTCCTCAGAATTGCTATCAGAAGAACCCGAACTTCTTCCTGGCACTCCAACAGAAGCGTTCTTTGAAACTACTTCTGGTTGTTCCTTCAACTCCTGAACCAATGTAACCAACCATTTGCTCCCATTTCAATATAAATAGTTTAACTAAGATCGTTTTTGTATACACGCATATCAACTTCGTAAAATCACACAAATTTATAGAATGTAGGTTCTTCAGTGACTGATTGAAACCAACAGAACCCTTGTTGGTCTTTACTGAGTACTGACTACAAACCAACTGTATCAACTACAAATTTATAGAATGTAGGTTCTTCAGTGACTGATTGAAACCAACAGAACCCTTGTTGGTCTTTACTGAGTACTGACTACAAACCAACTGTATCAACTACTATACTAATCTTAAAACTAAAATTTTGTAAGTGGTCAATCTACTAAAAGAGTCAATTACTGAGAATGTCGAGTACATGATCTGTTGAGTATGTTTTAAACAATAAGTAGACACAATAATCTGATGAATTCAAATAACAAACTTATCACATACATTGTCCTCATCAGAACAGCTGTGTTCAGAACCAGAACTCTCATGAAATCCAAGTTTCTTCGTATAAGTTATGCCCTAAAAACAAAGGTACCCTAAAATATTTCAGTGCCACAATAATATGAGTAATGTTTTAACTGAAAGCATGGTATAGGGTACCTTTGTTTTTAGGGTATAACTTATATGACGAGTATGGTATTTCACAGCATTTCCTACATTTTCTAGCATTAGAAGTCACTGGAACCAACTTCGTCACATTGAGTGACAACTCTAATTAAAAACCTAAAACAATGACGATATATTGACAGCTATTCTGCTTTTTGCTATTAACTAAATCCAAACTGTGTGATGTCAAAATCTAAATCCTAAGATACCCCCCAAACCCTTGATCATTTAAAACAAACATAGCATCTAAAAGAAAGATATAAGTTTGACCAACTACTCTGAGTTTGTGATTTAGTTATAAATGGAATCATTGTATATGTTCGGTACGATAAACCTCATTAAAAAAAACATAGTCTACAGCTTAATACCACACATGGAAATCATAAGAAACACAAACTCACTACCTCCTCCTCAGAATCGCTATCAGAAGAACCCGAACTTCTGTCCGTCGCTCCAATAGAAACACTCTTCGAAACTACTTCTGGTTGTTCCTTCAACTCCTGGATCAATTTAACAAAACCATTTCAAAAACAAAAGTTTAACTAGGACCAATTTGTATACAAGCATATTGAGTCAATTTAACAAAACCATTTGCCCCCATTTCAAAAACAAAAGTTTAACTAGGCCCTATTTGTATAAAAGCATATTAACTTCGTAAAATCACACAAAATCATAGAATGTAAGTTCATCAGTGACAGATTCAAAGCAACAGAACCCTTCTTCCTCTGTACTGAGCACAGACTACAATTTGTATCAACAATTATACTAAGCTTAGTTAGAACTAAAAATTTGTACAGTTGAACTTATTCTAAATCTGGGTATCATTATATGTAAAGGGGGCAGGGGATAAGTTAATATCTTACTGCTTCATCAGAAGAGAAATCTTCTGAGGTTGTAACTTCGTCTTCTTTCTTCTCAACAGTGAAATCAAAAGTTGCATACTTTTTTACTGGACTTGATTCTTCCTTTATGAATTCAACTGTAGCTACCCTTTTACCTGTTATTAAAACAACAAAAAAACATTATTAAGAAATTCTCATTTGGATAGGCAAAAAGAGAAATTGTTTATAGAATGAACTCACCCATTTAAAAAAATAGATGAAGAAATTGAGAGGAAATTTGGGAAGAAGAGAAGAAGGTGGATTCAAAATTGTAGGGTTTTCTGAAAGGGGGAAAAGCCTTGTTAAGGGTTTAAGAGGAAACACAAACCCCCAAATACGAATTCTCGTGTTAAGGGAAAAAGGAAAATAAATTCTGTCGGATTATTGGAACCGACTGCATAAGGAAAAAGGGGGAAAGTAAAAAAGAAATATATATGCGGTGAGCGTGGATCGAACACGCGACCTTCAGATCTTCAGTCTGACGCTCTCCCAACTGAGCTATCCCCGCAACTGTTGATAATGCAATTACTGAAGCATATAAATCTGAGTTCTAAAAAAATAAGCTTTAAGTTAAGTTCAATGCTTTTTAGTGCCATGCATATGGTGTTGTTCTTGAATTTACGAATGCGAGGGAGAAATGGAAAGAGCCACATATTTAATCCCAGATAACTTGAATCTTATTTCATCTATCAATTTGTAAATTCATCGTAAAAATAATCAAAACTCAAAGCAGTACTATTTGTGGGACGTGTTATTCACATTAATTATCTTCATTTAAAATTTAATATCAAACTAAATGTTTTTGTTTCTATATGAGAAAGTATAGCTTCCTCCGGTAACAAACGACATCTTAATCTTAGCCTCAAAAGATGAATTACTTGCATAGTAGTATGGCAACATCATTAACCATGCTCTAGTAGTGTTAGTACATTAGTATCATGTTAATCACGAACATATAGCGCGTGTGTCATTATTGGGAAAGAACCATGCTAATCTTGCTCGTATTGTTGCATAGTTTATTGGATTTCACCCAAAGGTCGGTTAAATTTATTTTGGCACTCGGCACGTGGTGGATATCACCAACAGACAAGAGTTATTCCAAGAAAGAAACATCGATAAAATTTTAAAGAACTAATAAGAAAGCACACAATTAAAACCCGATAAACTATAAACATTGCACCATCCCAGATCTACATTCTGCTATCAAGTAAATATACTGCATAGTGTAGATATGAAAATACAATACATTTGGTCGCTTGGTGTGATACAACTATCGCTTGATTTAAATTTGCATGATGCAAGAAAGAAAATAATATGAAATGGGAAGTATGACCTCAACTGAACTCATCCCAACAATGTTTGCCCAGTTGTATACAAGATGCAATTCCACGAAATAATTGGGATATTCATACTTTGGGTCCACAAAATGCAAATCTAAATATATCCCAGAATAATATAAAGCTCTATCAATGTGGCAACGAAGCAATACTTCTGCTGCAAAATTAATTAAGAGAATTAATATACATGAAATGTAAATCGGGTGAACAAATAAACTCATATTTTAGTTAAGATCGAGTTCAAGATATAAGGACAATTTATTTCTGGGTATGTTATATTCTTAGGGTCTTCTTTGATGTCTTAGTATTCTAAAAAAACAACCAACCTTTATCTTGCTTGAGTTATCCAAACTTTGTTTTACAATATACAAATATATGTAAAGAAACTTTGACAATTTTCTCTAACAAATAATATGTCTTAAAATGTTATACATTATAATCATATTTGCCGCAAATACGGGGATTTCGTAAACTCTGAGTAGAGATAACATAATTAGGGTTATAAATATAACTCGGAGTAAACTGGACTATATCTTTCATCTGGTAACAACGTTCAAGTTTTATGTCAAAGTTCTCCATCATAGAAACACTTTGGACCTCTGTGTTTTAAAACTCTATAATCCAACTGACATCCAAGATAGGTAAATGCACTTGATTCATTATATTCTTGAGTATTATTTGCGAACAATCCCGACCGGTCTTCATCATCATCGTAAAAATCTCTCAAATTCTTAGGAGCTTCATGCGACAAAGGAATATATTGTCATGTGCTTTTCTAAGTATGACTGCCCTTAGGTCTAGTTATTAAATATTTACTCACGGGTGCCTTCATTACATTTTCGTCTGCCTAAAACACCTAAAACAACCCCTAAATATTTTTCTAACTCCTTCTACATTACAAGACCCTTCCCACCAAATACTTTTCCTCCTAAACTTGTATCTATACCAACTACATCAACTAATTCCCAACACCAACCTAAAGCTAGCCCCAACCTTGCCACTCAAAAAACTTACCCCTAAGAAAGTACAAGCAAGAACGGCTAAGGGATTATTCTTTAATTGTGATGACTTCTACAGAAGAGGTCAAATATGCAAGAAACAATATCTATGTGTGTTAGTTGGTGAGGAGGCTGAAGAAATTTCTGACACAAGGGGTGAATCTGAGCATAATACAGAAGCAGAACCTGTTATTGAGAGTGACATGGAAATCTTACTTCATACATTGACACGAAATGTATCAGCTGACACTATTAGAATACCTGGTTTTGTTAAAAAAAGGCCATATCCATTATAATAGATACTGGTAGTACTCACAGTTTTATTGATTGTGCTCTGGCTAAAGAGCTACAATGCTCCATTGAGCAAAATGTTAGTCTCTTGGTTATTGTGGAAAATGGTAATAAAACATCAGCTAATGAATTTGTTCTCAGTTGAATTGGACCATGCAGGGTCACAGGTTTTGTGGGTATTTGATGTTGCTTCCATTGGGTGGGTGTGATATTGTAATAGGGGCTGATTGGTTGAGAAATCTGGGAGATGTCCTTTTTAATCTGGCAAAGTTGAGTATCTCCTTCAAACACAAAGGTAAGAAGATCACCTTAACTGGAGCTCCACAAAAATCTTCACTTAGCATGATGAGTGGTACAACAATAAATAAATTTTTCCAGAAACACTCTCATGGACTGGTGGGCTAGTTATTTTCCATTTCACCTACCACTTTATAACCCACCACACCACCTCAAATTTCAAAACTACTCAACCAATATCCCGATGTCTTATCAAAGCCAACAACTCTACCACCTTAAAGGAATTTGGACCACAAAATGCCCGTCAAACTAAATTCTAAACCAGTCAATATTTGACCATACAAATGCCCATACATCCAAAAAACAATTGTTAAAGATTTGGTAAAGGAAATGCTACATTCTGGCATCATCCATCTAAGCCACAATCCCTTTGCTTCTCCAGTTTTATTTTTCAAGAAAAAAGACAACTCTTGGAGGTTTTTTGTGGATTACAGAAAGCTCAATAGACTTACCATCAAAGATAAATTTCCCATTCCCATCATTGATGAGCTATTGGATGAATTACATGGTTCTAATTTTTTACTAAGATTGATTTGAAGTTAGGCTACCACCATATCAAGATTTATCCTTCTGACATCCATAAAACTGCTTTCATGACTCATCATGGTCATTTTGAATTCAAGGTAATGCCATTTGGTCTAACTAATGCTCCAGCTACCTTTCAAGCTCTCATGAATGATATCTTTCAAGACCATCTGAGGAAATTCATTTTTGTCTTCTTTGATGACATCTTGATCTATATCCATATATTGGAGGATCACATCATTCACTTACAAACCACTTTAGAGATCCTCATAAACCATCAACTTTATATAAACTTTTTTAAATGTTCTTTTGGCCAACCTACAATAGAATATTTAGGACACATTATTACATGAGATGGAGTTATGGCTGACCCTACAAAAATCTCAGACATGGTGGACTGGCTTATTCTTATAACCATTAAAGGGCTCATAAGGTTCTTGGGTCTCACTGGTTACTATAGAAATTTGTGAAATATTATGGGGTTTATTAGTAGACTACTGAATGACTTATTATTGAAGAAAGATTCTTTCCTCTGGTCCCCTGCTGCAACTACAACTTTTAATCTCCTCAAGAATGCAATGACCACCATTCATGTGCTGGATTTACCTGACTTTAGTAAGCAATTTACTCTGAAAACTGATGCTTGTGACTCAAGCACTAGAGTTGTTCTACTGCAAGAGGATAAACCTATTTCCTTCTACATCAAACCACTTGGTCCAAGAGCTGCTACCTTATCCACTTATGAGAAGGAACTATTGGAAATTATGCAAGTTGTCACTAGATGAAAACACTATCTACAAGGTCAGAAATTCATTATAAAGACTGATCATCAAAGTATAAACTACTTTTTAGAGAAGAAGATTTCTACATTATTACAGCAGAAATGGCTCATGAAGCTTCTTGGGTTTGACTATGAAATTAAGTACAAGAAAGTTTCAGAGAACAAAGTGACAGATACTCTTTCTAGAAGGCCTCATGTACCTGCTACCTACAACTCCATTTCATGGTCACAACCTTCTTGGGCACATGATATTATTGATAGCTATGCTTCAGACACTAAAGCTTAATATCTAATAGCTCAGATTACAATCACTCCAGATATTCCTTCCAAGTACTCTTATATTAATGGCATTATGAGATACAAGGGAAGGATATATGTTGGTAGTTCAGCTAATACCAAGTCTAAAATTTTGACTTCCATCCACTCTTCAGCTGTAGGAGGCCATTCTGGTATGCAAGCAACTTACAATAGAGCCAAAGCTTATTTTTTCTGGCCTGCAATGAAGAAGGATATCCTCTTATATGTCTCAGCCTGTAATGTTTATCAGAGAAATAAAGTGGAACACACCTTCCCAGCTGACTTACTTCAACCACTGCCTATTCCATATCATGCATGGCAATATATTTCCATGGAATTCATTGAAGACCTTCCAATGAGTGAAAGGAAGTTTGTAATTCTGGTTGTAGTGGATAGATTGACCAAGTACAACCACTTTATTGGATTACATCATCCTTACACTTCTTCTTTTGTGGCTAGAGAGTTCATCTCAATGTGTTTAATCTTCATGGCCTACCTGCTTCCATTGTTTCTGACAGGGGGGATAAGATTTTCACAAACAACTTTTTGCAAGACCTTTTCAAGACACTTGGAACTCAACTGAACTTAAGCATTGCCTACCACCCACAAACTGATAGGCAAACAGAAAGGGTAAAATCTTGTATAGCAAACTACTTGAGATGCATATGCAGTCACCAACCAAAGAAATGGCACTTGTGGCTTTCACTGGCAGAATGGTGGTATAACACCAACTATCACACCAACTTGAAGATGAGCCCTTTCCAGGACCTCTATGGGTATATTCCACCCCATTTGGCTTTTACCTCCACTGCCACTACTTCAGTTGCTGTTATTGAGGACTACATGGAACAAAGGGATGTTGTACTCACTGTTCTAAAAGATGGCTTTCACCATTCTCAAGAAAGGATGAAGTTTTTTGCTAACCAAAAAAGAACTGAGAGACTGTTTGCAGTAGGAGATAAAGTTTATATAAAGCTTCAACCTAATAGACAGGCTTCTGTAGTTATACGAAGAAATTTCAATCTTGCAGCAAAGTACTATGGGCCATTCACTGTACTATAGAAGATGGGAGTTGTTGCTTACAAGTTGGAGCTACCACCAGAGGCTAGAATCCATCCTGTCTTCCATGTCTCACAACTCAAGAAGCATATTGGTGTCTCCCATACACCTTCTCCTACACTTCCCACATTGGATACAGATGGTCAGATTTTGGTCATTCCTGCAGCTACCTAGGAATCCAAAACTATCATTAAGGGTGGAGTTTATGTGCCTCAATTATTTATCAGATGGACTAACACATCAGCTGAGGATGCTACATGGGAAGACACCAAACACATTGCCCACCATTTTCTTATATTCAATCCTTGAGGACAGGGATTTGATGATGGGGAGGGTATTGTCAAGTGCTTTTCTAACTATTGTTTCCCTTAAGTCTAGTGATTGAATATTTACTCACGAGTGCCTTTATTACATTGTGGTCTGCCTAAGGAAGGACTATCATCCACTTAATCATTGGGAATTCTCACGCCTAATCAATGTTGTACATATGGTCGGTCTAGATTAGTTACTAGTTTAGGGTTTTTTCGTTCGTTATTTGTTATACTTAAGATGTAAGAACTACCCACTTTGGGTAAGAAGAGTTTAATGAAGTATAGTTTGGCTGCTGGGCAGAGGTTACTCAAATTCTGTCTAAATTCCGATCAATTCTTTCTTAATCTTATACTAGAACAGTGCATATATATTATCATGTGACAATATTTTATTTCCTCATAGATGATTGCTCGGTTTTTCAACAATCCGTTGTAATGCTCCATATTGTGAACGTGCAATATATTTTTCTCCAAGATACTGACTTACGTCTATGTTAGAGTAAAAAAATTATTTCCATAAATTATGAAAGTTTATGTGAATCGTAGGATGTAAAAATTTAGTTGATAGTTGTTAATACATTTATAAACAAAAATGCATGTAATTGCTCTATTTTGTACATAAATACGTAAGTCTAGGTTAAAAATGATGAAAAATGTAATTAAAATTGTTAGACCATCAATTTGTCAAACTCGCAAGTTTTGGTATGTCAAGTTGTTTGTAAAATTTAGTTAATCAAAAGTATATGTTGATTTATAGTCTACTAAGGTCAGTCTCGGACTAGGAATAAAGCATCGTAGTTGAGTTTTAAAATTCACCAATTGACCTTAAAGACTGAAGAACAACAGAGACATCTACGAGAAATTCAAGCTAATTTTGTGAGGTTATACAGATTACTAAATTTAGGTAGCGATGGGGTGAGAAGGGAACTCATCACTCATGTCAAGGTCATTTGTATTTTTCTTATCGTTTTTTGGTTTCCTTCTTCTTTTCCCTCGTCGAGGATCTGAAGAATTCGTAAAATTCTTCAAGGAAAGATTCATCCTCTCCATATTATTATGAATCTTAACAAGAATTTTGTCATTTTTCTTCGATCTTTGACACTTCCCTTTAGAGTGACCATAACTTCCACATAAAGTGCAGTGAAAAGAAATATCACTACCAAGAGGTATGGTTTCCTTTTTATCACCATGAATATTTTCATCCTCCTTAGATCCGGTAAGAATGAAAGTATTGTTCTTGGTGAATGAGGTATTACTCTTAAACTCAATACAACTCGGGTTACCAAAGGACTTTTGATCAAACATCATGGCTTAGATCTTATCAAAACTTTATAAGAGAAAGTCTTTGTAATTCACACTTAAGGGTATCAATCTCTTATTCCTTAAGAGATAGGGTTTTGTTAAATTCTCATTGAGTTTATCAAACTCTAGATTTTTCACACGAAGAGGTTTTCACGGTGAGTTTCTTCACTTTTATTCAAAAACTAAAGAATCTTCAAATTTGATTCATCATCTGGGTCAGAATTAGGATCTAAAGCTGTTTAGATGGTTTAAGGAAGTAGACTTGCAAAACTTGTTTCGTAGTTGATCAAAAGGATTTATTCTAGGACCGATACCTTAAACAAGGATCTTTACTGGGACCGATGCCGAGGATCTATAGCCTTACCATTGATCTCTACTAGGACCGGTCCTAAGGATCTATATTAGGACATATCCTATGAATCTCTAATAGGACTGATCCTTAGTTAACCACTATATTAATTTTTGATGTGTCTTGAACATGTTCTTAACTACTTAATATGATACTCAAGAAGAGATCCCAAAACCACAATAATCTTTTAGATATTCAGAATTATATGTTTTTCATATCCCAAAGGGTAGCATATCACTTGTTGTTATATTAGTAAAGTATATACAGTACACTAGCTAATATTAGTTGTCATCTAAGGATTTGGGCGTGAATATTGGATTTACAGTTGGAAAATAACAAAACCAAAAATATATTATTATTGCGTATCTTTAGGATTTTCGGATTTGGTAATTTTTTGTTATCTAAACAAGCCTTGGTTTTTACACTATAAATAATAGAGCTTGTATTCTTACAAACTCATCCCAGAAAAGACTGCCTAACCGTTTGTGTGGGAAGACCACTAATAATATTGTTTCAATACTCATTGAGAGAGGAGAGTATTCTTATTAGGTGAAATCTATTACGTGGCATTCGTTTAAAGTCTCTTATGGGATCAAGAAGCTTTTAGTAGTACCATTGGTGGGAAACCAAATTATATTATTATTTTAGCTTTTACTTATTGATTTGATTGACTAGCGGTGAAGTTGAACCTTGATAGATTTAGTTTGTTTATTTCGCGATCATTCTCTTATGATATAATGTCACTCGAACTAGTTTAAGGATCGACAATCTCAGATATGATTTATTGATTCAAGATCTGAAGATAGGACCATTGATCATCCTTTGTTAACAGACTCCGTTTTGTGTAGGATAGATCGTTAGTTGGAATGAAGTTGTTTGTGCAAGTACTTTGAATATTAAAGACTATAAGATTTTAGTTTTGGTATTCTGATCTTTGTGATACTTCTTGCGCACTTAATTGACTGGGATCTGACAAGCTACTTAACTTGATAAACATCAATTTTGTTGTATAGATCGACAATCTATCCAGTTATTTCTTTTTGAGATATACTTTGATAGTTTGTCGACTATGATTGAATATTTCGATAGTCTATGTCCTAATTAATCTGTGAACAACAAAGGAGTTTATATTGATTGAATGGAAAAACCTTTGTACTCAACTTATCTCTGATTTATTTCTTGAGATTGATGCAGAGATTATTATTGTTTCCGATTACGATCCAAAGGAGTTGAGTTGTTGAATTCTTCACAACTGGTGAAGAGACTTGAGATAATTGACTCTATATTAGAATGCACGTGTGTTGACCATATTGGTTGTAGGTGCAGGGATATTAAAGGAACTGAGTAGCTAGGAGTAGTTTACTTGGTATTAACTGTAAGAAGTTAGCGATAGTCAATTTGTATAGTGGATAAATTCTAAGAGTATTCGAAGCAGCACTAGGTCCCGAGGTATTTTTGGATTTATAATTAAAGTAAATACACTTGTACGTTAATTAAAAACTTGGTACGATCCCATAGATTGGCTCTATTTCAAACTTATGCTACATATAACCAAGTGTACATCTTGTTGAAATAATATTTTGACATCTTTTGTATAAAGGTGTGACTGTAGATGTGAGTGCATACCATTTCATCTAGTCTTTAGTAAATGAGTTAGTTCTAACTTACATTTTCTGGGCAGATATTGGTGGCAAAGAGGCTTCTGCTATATACGGGAGGTGGTCTAGACTTCTGGAGCTAAAGAAAAAACTATAAGTCGAACCTGATAACTTTTTAAGCAGCAATATTTATCCATTTGGATTGTAATTCAATCAATAAACTGTACATAAGTATATATTCAATCATATCAAACTACTCCTTTGATTCCAATATTATATACATCATCCAATTTTAAAGCCATAGCATCACAATTCGTCTGCTTCTTTGGACAACCATATTGGTTTTGCAAATAAATAAATACATAAAAAAACCTAACTGGTTTCCTAGGTGAAGCCATACTGATACTGGGATCATAGAATACATTTATGGCATCCTTGTAGAGATCAACCTCGTATTCAAATGCGTAGTACCGATACTTACTTTAACTGCCACCCCCGTGCTAAGGATAAACTTATTTGGGGTTTTGAGCAAAATAATATCCCCGCATAACATTCAATCTTTCAAGCGGCTCCCCAAATGTTGGCCGACAGTTCGGGTCATTACGGTGCCAAATGCAAAATATTATAAGAAATTAAGGAGAAGATTGGACGACATGAAATTGCCTTACATGTTTGTGCTATTAACTAAACTAGAGTGGATACAGACATAAATATAAAGCATGACACAAAATATGAACCTATGCAAGCAAGTCTTGATGAGAGATGCCCACTTTGGATCGGTATTGTCCGAGATCTCAATATCTTGGTCATAATTCCAAGGAGTGATAGGGCTCTTATCTCACATGACTGGTATATGAATTACCCCAATGCAGCCCTTTATCACTTAACTGTTCTAGGTAGTGACCACTGCCCAATAATGCTAATCACTAGCAAAATGGAAGCCAGTACAAAAAAGCCTTTTAGAGTTAATAAATCTTGGTTCAGAGACCCTACTTGCTCTGAATTAATCAAATCTGAAAGGAAATGGAGTGTTACTCAATTTCTGGATATTACTCTGATTGTGTTCACTTGCTCTTGTCTAGTTTGTGATCAGAATATAGAGTGTCCTCAACACCCGTTTCTTAACTGCAGTGTTGCTAGGGGTGTATGGAATAGAATTGATGCTAGTCTGTTTAATCAGCTCATTCATACTGACTTACACCAATGGGTGAGTCAATTTTTCCCAACTGGGAATACTTCATCAGCTCTGGATTTCAACTTATATGAAACTACTGCTTTCTGTATGTGGTCTTTGTGGAAAGCAAGATGTGTTAAACCTTTTGATAATGTGAAGATTAATATAGATAGTATTGTTAACTCTATCATAATGCAGATAAATGACTGGAAAGGTATCTTGAGTACATAGCATAATAATAATAATGGGATACCAAGACAGATACAACATTATTGGTCTTCCCCTCATAATGATATTATAAAGATTAATTTTGATGCCTCTCATATTGACAGCAATTCTCCTTCTGGATGGGCTCTAATAACAAGAAATTTTGCAGGTGATTGCAATGGACTGCGAGGAGGTTCATCTACTGCAATAGACCATGAACAAGTAGAAGCTCAAGCACTACTACAAGCAGTTATATGGGCTCAACAAAATGGACTAACCAAGATTTATCTAGAGGGTGATTGCCAGAACGTGATTAATGTTGTGAATGGCCATTAAACTGCAGTGAAATGGACAACAATCAACATAATAAAAGATGCATTAAGCATCCTTAGTGTTTTTCCCTTTTGGTCTTGCACCTACTCACACAGAAATGCAAACCATTTAGCAGATAGTCTTGCTAGATTTGCAAGAACTCATACTTTTTGTTTTCAGTACTCAACCATAATTCCTGACTGGATTACTTTGTTAATACAGCAGGATAAAACTCTGATGTCATCTTAAATACATTATAATCAATCTTTCCTATTTAAAAAAAAAAAAGACTAACCCCCTTGTTAAGTGACAACATAAGAAATAAATGGGAAATTAAAACTAATGTATGCGGTGAGCGTGGATCGAACACGTGACCTTCAAATCTTCAGTCTGACGCTCTCCCAACTGAGCTATCCCTGCAATTGCTTATAACTCAGTATGGTTAATATACTTAAAACATTATCATTAAGAAGATAAGGTTTAAATTTCAATGGTTTGTAATGGCGTACATATGGTGTCGTTCTTGAGTTCATATGAATGCGAGGGAGAAATGGAAAGAGGCACATATTTAATCCCAGAAAAACTGAATCTAATTCCATCTATCAGTTATAGCAAATTCATCATTAAAAGAATCAAAACTCATAACAAAGCAGCATTATTATTAGGACGTGTTGTTCACATTAATCATCCCCATTTTCAATTTAGCATCAAATGTTCTTCTGATGATGATGAGAAAGACGAGCTTCCTCCGGTAAGCATCGACACTCATAATCTTCCCTCAAAAATGAATTACTTGCATGGCCATGGCAGCATTTACTCCATGGCAAATAGATAGCTTTGCTCCATTTTTGTGTGTCATTCTTGCACAAGGGCCATCTTAATCTTATTTGTATGTTGCCGGATATCCCTAAAGGGACAGTTAATATTATATTTTTGTGTATTAACTTACTAAGCAGATTGCACGAAAATCTAGCATGGGAGGCAGGAGGAACCCAAGACGGCTAATAAAACTTGCAACATCGGACGGAAAATGGCATGATAAATGGACTAGTGATTACATTTTCACTCTGCAAGATTTGCAGTTAGCTGATCTTTCCATAGATGGTCAGAAGAATGCTAAAGTCTTAATTACCCTCACTGCAACAAAGGTGAGTCCTTCAACTTGTCAGATTCATGTGTAAATAGAGTGCACTGAAAAATGAGCTGGTAAAATGTATGTGTAGCATTCAGGGTTTGGGTTTTCAGTCGAAGGGAGAATCGTCACCTCTTTCACAAGAATATGCACTAATTGCTCTTCTTCATACCATAGAGAGGTACTACTAATTGTATGTGTACGTACTGAACTATTATCACGTTTCTGGAGATTACTCTGATTGCGTTCACTCAACATATGTATCAGATCAATACAACGTTTGATGTTTGGGTGTTACCTTCAACACGAGACAACCGGTCTAGTTCCACACAATTACCTGAAATTGGCGGCGACGATCCATCTGTAATGATATTAACGTTAATCATGACACATACCTGGATATTTTCTCTCTTGACATCTATTGGGTTAATGCATGTGTTCATGACTTCAATTTGTAGGTGATTTATGTGAAACCTGGATGTGAAGCTGATCTTGATTCACTCATACGGGACACAGTTCGACTTACAACTTCCGCTAAGGTACATAATTTTTCTGTCACATCAAGTTATCAAATAAAATCAAAACCTCACCATTGAAGTTTTAATTTCCAGGACACCTGTTCGGAATCTTGTGAGAAAGCTGAACCAAGACTGCACTGTGAGTGCATACCATTTCATCTAGTCTTTAGTAAATGAGTTAGTTCTAACTTACATTTTCTCGGCAGATATTGGTGGGAAAGAGGCTTCTTCTATAGATGGGAGGTGGTCTAGACTTTTGGAGCTAAAGGAAAAACTATAAGTGGAACCTGATAGCTTTTTAAGCAGTAATATTTATCCATTTGGATTGTAATAATTTATTCAACAAATTGTACATAAAAAAAAAATTCAATCATATCAAACTACTCCTTTTGATTCCAGCATCCAATTTCAAAGCCATATCATCACAATTTGTGTGCTTCGGACAGCCAAACTGGTTTTACAGGTATGGCATGCTTGTAGAGATCAACCTCGTATCCAAATGTGTGGTACCGATATATTATTGACTTTAACAGCCACTCCCATGCTAAGAAGAAACTTACCTGGGGTTTTGAGCAAAATAATATCTCCGCATAACATTCAATCTTTCAAGCAGCTCCCCGAATGTTGGCCAGCATTTTGGGTCGCTAAGGTGCCAAATGCAAAAATTATGAGGAAAAAAAGTAGGAGATTGAACAATATGAAATTGCACATATAGAAAGCATGTCACAAGAAATGAACCTGTGCAAGCAATTCTTGATGAGAAATGCCCATTTTGGGTCGGTATCTTCCGGGATCTCAATATGTTGGTCCATGAACCCTACAGCGGCAATTACCTGCATAATGCACCTCCAAAACTGTAGATAGTTCTGTACTCTTATGTAATATTTACATGTAAAAATTGAATGATAGTTATTGCATGAGCATGGAATCATCTGTTGCAAAAAAAAAACGTACCTGCATTGGGATCAGACCATCCCAAGGAATTTTTTTGGTGGCAAGCTCCCACAATACAACTCCAAAGCTATAAACATCAGATCTATGAAGTTTCCTATGTGTATTAGTTATAGATAATATGTGAATGCAAAATTGAATAGAAAATTATTCATATAATTAACAGAGCAACTAAAAGAATTTGAACCTACTTCTCATCCGCCGGCTCATTACGTATAACCTCTGGAGCCATCCATTGTGGCTGTAGAAAACAGCAAAATGAAACACTACCCAGAAGTACTCATTCCAAAGAATCAAATTAAGAAGGAAAGAAAAGAACTAGGGCAATATATTGAAATGTGCTACCGTTCCATTCCCGTTCTCTGTTGTCAAGAAGGTTGCATGCTTGAGTCGTGAGAGACCAAAATCCCCAACCTATTCGAATTCAGACGATGGACAGATAAAAAAAAATCTCTGCATTACAATGCATTTAGCATTCTTCAAGAAGAGAAGAACAATAAAAAGCCGCCCGTGTACCTTGAGATGCCAGTTATTATCAACCAACAGATTTGAGGACTTCACATCGCGATGAACGATTGGTGGGTTGTAACAATGCAGATAATTTAAACCTCGTGCCTATGGAATATTGAAAGCCAAAAATAAAATGAAAATCAGACAATAAATTACTATTTTCCTTAACATAAGTTGTTGGTGGGCAGATGATTACTAACAATGTCCAAAGCCATGAGAACACGGCGTTTCCAATCTAATGCAGGAGGGTTACGTCGAAGCAACTGAAACAAACTCCCACTGCAACAGGAAAGTTTTATGCACATTAATATATGTGAGGCTTCAAAATATACAGACATTTACCTAGAGAAAGTAAAATGGGTAAAAGTGGGAAGGAACTCAGTGACAATACACAAATGTTGAGACGGAGTTACTGCCCCCATAAACAGTAGAACATTTGGGTGCCGGAGCCCTTTCATAAGCAAAACCTTCATGAAGATATAATTTATTAATTTTTAAATTACTGGTTAGATGTCAAATTTGTTGCAAGGTAGGAGCTAAAGAGTAGAGTTAAAATAATACTACCTCCTGTCTGAAGGTACGTAGCAAGTCTTCTGAGTACTCAAATTCAGAAAATACCTTTACAGCAACATCCTGTGTTACAGAGTAGCAATTATTTCTCACCAAATCACCTTGGAATATATGCTACTAGACCATTCCAGGGCTAAGCAGGCAAAAAATGCAAAATGCCAACTTGAAAAAAGTACAAACCGAGGCACACCAGAGACCATGATACACAGTCGCACATGAGCCTGGGAGTCATTAATCAGAAATCAAAGATCATAAAAGCAATTCAGAAATGAAAAATCATCGTTTTAGGGGAAAAAAAGAAAGGAAAAAAAAAAGGCACCTCCCCCAATTTGTTCATCAAGTATCAGGTCACCCCACAAGATGTCATAGCTCAAGGAATCTGGCTCCATGATGCTACTACTACTACCAGTGGTCACGTCCAAACTACTTGTAGTGTTTCCGCTACAAGAAGATGATGAGTAATTACAGGCTTTACTTCCAGTAAATAGGTAACCTTTGACAACCTTATTTGCTAAGGCCAAACTCTTCTGTTGTACGAATTCATCCTTTTGTTCACGATTTAGGCTGGGATAGATATCATGGGTGGTAGTCCTTTTCATCGGTGCATCTCCTGTCCATGGGAAGTATACGCCTGCCACGTTAGAAGTTATCATTTTGCAGACTCCTACCCCACTTTCATCCTTGCCACCAAAATCACCAAAGAGTCTTTCCTGGTACATTTTCTCTTGGGCATACTCTCTCGGGTCAGAGACAACAGTTTCTAAGAAACCTTGCCGACGAACATACGGTCTCCTTCCACCTTGGATTTCGTATTTCATGGTTTTCCCCCGTGTTCTTGTTATCCACCGTAAAACATTTTTAGTCATTCTTGATGTCTGTTTCATAATTCCATTGATCAATAGACTGGGAGTACGATGTAACTAATCTTAAATATATCCATGAAAAATCAACAGATCAAACATACCAGAGTAAACAGCTTGGAAGCAATTGTAACTTGGAAAGATTTCTGCTGGGAATTAAGACAGGCAGCAGTTGCTGGTGGACCACTTTTAGACAGCTGACTTGAGCTAGGATGTGCAGCTTCCCTAGAAGGGTTTCTTTTTGAAGTAAACGTAGTTGGAGTTTCATAGAAGGGCTGAGAGTCACAAGTTACACCAATAAACCCAATCAAAGTACCACAATCATCATATAATGGGGAATTAGTTGCAATGACTAGAAACCGTCTTCCTTGTTTATTAATGACCGGGAACAGCCCTGTCCAGCTTTCCCCCATGGCACTTCTGTCAACTATTTTTTTTCCATCTTTATACACTTGCTCTTCAGCAATGAGGTGAAGAACATCACGACCAATGGCTTCTGACGCAGAATAACCATACAGGTCTTCAGCAGCGTGATTCCTGCAATAAAAGACCCCAGGATCCTTTAGCTTATCTATGTAAGGGTAATAAGCATATTTTCGTCCAATCCGATCCCTCAAATCACTCAAAAAAAAAAAAAAAACTCACCAGTAAAGTATCCGACCTTTGTCATCACTAACATGAATTGCCTGACCCATTGACTGCAAGATATCAAACGATTGTTTCACGGTGAAACTCATATTACTGCTTATGGGGTTCAGATAGTCGAGGATACTTCCCTCTTTATCTCTTGATGAAGCTGAACCAGTTTCCCATTTTGGCACGGTTTTGTCATCATGACCCTCACCAATCTCTCTAAATGAACTGGTTGGTCCTGGTCGTTTAACTGAAGAATTTAAGGGAGACTGGTTAATGCAATCTGTTTTATCAAAATCGACATTTATGCCGGAACTGTCTCCCGAACGAACTAATTTTGCCATTTTTTCTCGCAGTCTGGCATCTCTAACCTCTAGCTCTTGAATCTTCTTCAGCAATTGTTCTGGAAGTGAAGTGTCATCGTCCATATGGTCAGTGATCGGGTTTTGTATAACGCTTCGAGAAAGAGTGACCAGAAGGCAGATTTCGACTAGAACTATTTATTTTCAGAAACACAGACTGATGCACATTTAATATATGGTGAGCTTCTGAACTGAGAGGGCATGCATCTGGGTCTCTAACCAACAAGGGGTGTGAACAAGATTCTTCTTTCTCATTCCATCTGTTGTATTCTACTTTAAACAAGCATGCACAGACACAAAGATGCATGTTTGATGTCCATAACCAGAAACCTGATAACAGCTAAGTGACGAGGTAGCAAGGGTTAAATGATTTTTTTGATCTTTAGTTCAAGGTTCAAACAAACATCACCTTGCTACACAGCCAATCAGAGTGAAACCTTAAGGTGTATACCATTAACAGTTGGAGCATGTAGCAGATGACCAAAAACAATTCTATCACTGTTTGGATTCAGATATTATATGTAAACCCAAAACTCTACCGTCAGCTAACTGTACCCGGTGGAGGCATTTATACATCGAATGACTAGAGTAATATATAACTTACAGTATTTCGTGTCTACCTCGATCTGGTCTATCACAGATTCACAGATTCACGTACACGGACCGGAAAATCTTCACTTCTGACATGGCAAACTCTGACTTCCCGTTACGCCACTCGAGAAACCGGGTTTTCGAATTTTTCCGACCAATTCGATTTACCGACATGATTAAGTATCATATGCTCATCCTGGATTGGTCCTGACGGTAGCGATAGCTCATCCCTATAGGGACCTGTCAGTTAGTCGCTCATCCACAAATGGACCCCACAGTTATTAGCCATAGCTCATCCCCGTAGGGACCAGCCTTAGCTCATCCTCGTAGGGACCTGTCAGCTAAGTACATATCAATTACTCTAGAAAGTTAGCAACCATTGCTAGCTCGATGGTATGAATTGCCACCATATGTAGCAACCACCCTTTTCAGATGATATGAATTACCTCGAGCAGTAATAATCATCTCTTGTCTCACGTAATGAGCCAGATAATATGAATTACCTCCAATGGTAACAATCATCTCATATCTCACGCACTGATCCAGATGATATGAATTTCCCCGAGTAATAATAATCATCTTTTTTTCAAGTGTTGCACAGTTTATCAGATGACATGAACTGGCAAGAACAAATCATCTTTTCATTTCTCATTTGATGATATGAACAACCTTGAAGAGGTTGCAACCATCCCTCAAGGTAGTATGAACAGCTAGCGGGCTAACTGCAACTGCCACTGACCAAGGATATAAACTGCCAAGATTGCAATCATCTCTGAACAGATGGTTTGAACAACCTCGTGCAGTTGTGTTGCACTGCAAAGCCCCTGCCTGCGTACCCTCCTCCGTAGCTCGAAAGGATCAAGAAAGACCGTAGTCCATCAAATATTAATTTTAGATAATATGAACTACCCAAAATAGTAGCAATTATCTCTCATTAAATTGTGTCAACCGCAACCGTTGCATAGTGTAAATGTCTAATGCCAACTACAGCAAGCACAGTTGAAAAATCGAAGAGTATCCATTGTCACAGGAAAATTATAACAAACATGAATATACAGATCATAGCATTCGATATGAATAGGGGATATTTCACGAATTCACATGACATTAAGTAAAACTCAAATATGCCATAATTACATATTAAGTCTAAAATGAAGTCTGTCGACATTGACCCAACATTTTCACAAAATAAGAAATCGTACCATGAACTTGTTTGTCCAAACTCCTCAAATCCAATGGTGATATATCTCGTCAGTACTAGTAGTAAGATATACATCAGCTTGAAATTCTCAATTCCAAATAAACATCCAAATACT
Organism: Papaver bracteatum; assembly: GCA_023529315.1. Taxonomy (NCBI): domain Eukaryota; kingdom Viridiplantae; phylum Streptophyta; class Magnoliopsida; order Ranunculales; family Papaveraceae; genus Papaver; species Papaver bracteatum. The sequence continues at coordinate 3,675,924 of JAJJWX010000811.1, read as the reverse complement.
CGTGGATAATAGTTGATAAAGTAACCTAAATGCCTGCACATTGCTCTAGTTCACTAATCTCTACCAAACACCAAGTAAAAATTAAATTAAAAATCTACCTATTGGAACAATATAATCTGTACCCTTGTATTCAACCTAGCCATGCCTTCATTCAAGTTAATTTCAATCCAGGAGCAAAAGCAACAACATGCCAAAGATACCCTTCAGATTAGCTGTTCAAATCACAAACTTAACACAGCTAACAAAATCCCATCAGAAATGCTCTTTTAGTACACAAAACATATACTCTAAAGCAGGTAAATCCTCTTGTAACAAAATCAACAGTTGTTAGCTTAAGCCAAAACGATTGTAGCAATGGATTAGTGATTCTCAAAGTACGTCGATCCGAAGAAATTATCAACTTCGCTATCCTTACTTTCAGTTTACTACCAAACTAGAAATTGAAGATCCTATTTTCCTTTTAATACAATCATCATCAGAAGAGAACTTCTAAAATCCAGATAAATTATACAAATTGCAATTCCCCGCATATACTAGTGGCGTTCATGAAACTCAAAACTACATAACAGGTCCATGCTCTTACCTCATGCCGAAAAGAGAAAAAGAAAAAGCATTTATTGCCTCCTAAAATGCACATGGCCTCCAACCAGTAGCTAACTTATTCCAATATCAACAAGGGTTAATGCTTGAAGTCAGCATTTACGAACATGAAATAATTGAGCTATTCATCAAAATAAAACAATAAATGAAAGGAAGGAGTTAACAACGAATTCTACAAACATTGAGATAAAGGAACTAAGGTTGTAACGATCATTTCTGCAAGCACCTTGAGCTCGAAATCTCATTTCTCATTTTCAGCACCACGCGTTCTCATTGTTACCACATAACATAGTATTAAATATACGTGCATAAACTCACTCATTCAAGTATGCAAACAAATCATTAATTGATTCTTTAGTTTTCAAATCCAACAAAACCTCAAACTTTACATACATTATATGAAATTTGTATTCAACCCCAAAGGTTAAGCACAGACTATACTAGTATGCTAGCATCAAAATCAATGGAAAAGTTGTAACAACATATTCTTTCAAAGCATGGACTGTTAAGTTGCAAAGATCAAGGATTATAAAGAAATATTCATCAAATTACTGCCAATGAATCGATTTAGTGACATGACGAAGACTAGAAAGTCAAGAGATAGAACTCTTACATTTGGTGAAATGAATCAGTAGCATCCAGTAAGAATATAAACACAAACTTATGAAAGATTCAAGCATCGAAATTTCCCGTCGGACCATAAAGAACGGCTCAGCCAAGAAGACGGAGTTATCTCTGACGAGACTTTCTTATTCTCATCTTTTGCAAAATGCAGAGAGAATCCCTTTTACTTCTCCCAGATTTCGGAATAAAACGTGACATATGTCCTGCAGTATGTACAACTATTTAACCCTAGGAGTAAAGCTATTAAATGCTTCTAAGAACTCTGTTTTGGGCTGACTCGAAGTGTTAAAAACGGTAGTTTATTACTCCATCCGTTTAAAAAAAATAAAGGCTTCTCTTAAATATAGCATGTGATTTTATTAATCATAACTCACATAAAATAAGTCATTAATTCAACCAAACAGGTTCTTATGATTATTAACATAACCCATAAAATTAAACATAATTCTTATATATAGCTCAAAATAAATTATCAAATACCGAAATCAAAAAAATAAAATAAAGCTAATCATGTAATTTTCATAATTAAATTTATGTAATATCTGTGGCATATAATTGATGATTTTAGAATACCCAGTTTTATGTAATCATGATTGAGAAAAAAAATCATCTTAGATTTTTATTTATAGAATAATAATACTTATGGAGTTTTAGAAAATTGATTTTAGGAAAAGAATCATCGATTTCATTTCGTTTTTCGATTGATATTGTTGTGGAGAAATTTTAAAGAAATAGTTAGAATATATAACCTCAATTGATAATGAACGCGCAATTGGGGGATACTTTTATTAATTGGGGGATATGAATTATTTCCCCCAACCAGGGGTGGCTGATAAGGGGTAACTTTTGATTATGAAAATACCAAAAAACCCTTTCCATAATTAAAAACCTTTATGAAAAGACTGTTATGCCCTTTCCCCTAAAACAATAAAATCAAAAACCAAAACAATTTATCCCCCATTTCAATTTTGTCCTAAGATAGTTAAGTTAGGGTTCTGTTTTTTTTTCTTCATCTTCTTCATCGTTCTTCATCGACGATTAATCGTTAAATCAAAAGTTTCTTCGTCGATTAACCTACCTACCCGAATCATAACCATGGCTCCACGAAAGAAAGTAAAAGCCAAACCGAAAACCAAATCGATTGCTCAACAGAAACACGAACAAAGAATTAGTTCGATTGCTGAAGAACAAGAAAAGGTCCAGCCGGCAAACTCGGGCAATCAACCACTCGCAGTCATGGCTTCTTTGAGAAGGTTAGTGATTTTGAACTCATTTATGATTGTTTTAATCGATTTATAGCAATGGGTTTAGGTTAGAATCGCCAAACAAAGCTGAAACAGTCGAGATACACAATCGGCATTCAATCTTGGATGAATACCACGCTGGGTTTCGATGTATCGACATTCAATCTGGGATGAATACCACGCAGTTTCAATTCTGAATGTGAAATTGCGATCTTAGGCATACAAATTGGGTTGAATACCATCTTAGGTATAATGTCTCGGCATTGCGTAATAGTTATTCGTGTATCTTTGGTAGTATATTTAAAACACACAGAACATTATGAGGTTTGTCACCGATCAGCATTGAATTTAGGTTTCTTGTATGCGGTATAGAAGAAAGCGGCATAGATTTGATTGAATTCGTGTATGCGACAGTAAACTTTAAACATACAGGAACATATATGATTTGTTGATCAATCTTAGGCCACGATCTTTCGCTTCCATTCCTTGTTGGTTCAACATTCATCAAGATCTTGCATTGATTAACTTTTAAAGTGCCGGTAGTTGTATTTTATTTACCGGCATTCTCGATAGCTAAGTTTGAATGCCTGTAGAACTCAACTAGCTTCGTCTGTTTAATAGTCTTAGTGCCGATACTTAAACTTGCAATATGACTTGTCTTATGTTATAGGTCAAAAGCCAGGGAGGGTAAAAAAGGAAATAATAAAGATGCTCTCACTAAGAGAAAGAGGAAGGACGGTCTTGATACTCCTCAGTCTATGCCTCCACGAGGGAAAGATGTAGGTCGCAAGAAGCGTTTGGGGTTTGAAACAAGAGGGGCAATTTGGAAGAGTGGTGGTGACCGTAGTGCACTTGTAATCCGTGAACATACTGGAGCAGTTGAGGAGGATGAGCATGATGAAGGTGAAAGTGAGGAGGAAGATGTTGTGTTTCCCCCAAGTCAATTAGCAAGCCAAAGCGAAGTTGGTGGGCCGAGTGAACAACCAACACAAGGAAAGGGCAAGGGCAAGGGCAAACACAAAGTTAAAGGTTGTCACCTTCCTCACATTGATGACACGATACCCGAACTTGAACATGGTAAAATTTGGGGTGAAGCTCCGGAACCTAAAGTACTATTTGGATACAAGCACTCTTGGGCTCGTACTATCTATCAAACCTATGTAAGCATTTTTTTATTTTGTGCATATGTATTGTTTTGGACTTATTCGAAATCTCTTAATCGTATTATCTTCTAATTGTAGGATCATACTAAGGCTGTTCGTGTCTGTCGAAACCAAGCCGCGGCTCATTGGGATTTTTCTTTGGAGCATGATGATGTGCAAACAATAGTAAAGGATTCTGGTCTATATGCTTTGGTTGAAAATTATGTGAAGCCAGATATTGTGATAGTCAATTGCTTCGTCGAAAGGTACCATGGTGAAACTAATACAATGCACTTCCCATGGGGTGAGATGACCTTGATCCTTGATGATGTTCAAAGCATTCTAGGCTTGAACGTTATCGGAAAATCAATTGCAGAAGGAGTTGAGTGTCTGGACCTTGAATGGTCGAAGCTGCACGCTTTGACTAAAAAGTTGTTTGGTTAGGACTTCAAAACTTCTACGGATAGCTTTCATTGTTCCCAGTCTAGTAAGATGAAGATATTCAAGCTGACGATGCTTAAGAAGGGGTTTGAAAATACAAAGCAAAGAAGTTTGGAGGATGGATGGGACCCTGCACATATTCGATATACCGCCGTTGTATACTTGTTATACATCTTGGGCACTAGGTCATTCCCCGACACTAATGGCAATAGGGTAAGTGCAAACTTTATTCAGTACTTGGACTCGTTGGAAGATGTTTATATCTATTCTTGGGGCACCGCGGTAATGGCCCATCTAATGGCGGAGATGAGAAGGGCCTCTTTGGCTAAAACAAACCAATTTGTCGGGAATTTCACTCTACTCCAGGTAAAAATATTTTCTTAACTTATTTTCTTATGTATATTGTTCACATGTATATATTCATCATGAACTTAGAATAAAAATTTACTGCTTCACATTGAAATAGGTGTGGTGTTATGAACACTTCCCAACCTTGTTCAAGAATTTCCCTTTCTTGAAGACCATTGACCATCCCGAACCCGATGCTCCTAGAGCTAATAAGTTTGAGTATAACATCATTCCAAAGCCCAGTAACAATGGTCGACTGATCGAGATGAGATTGGCTCTCGAAGAAATGAGTACATAAGACATTGTGTTTGACCCATATAAGGAGGATAGAGAAAACCGTCAACTTGTGAAGTTTGGTAACGTTGCATTTTACAATGGGCCGTTGTTCCACCCAAAAGGATATATCATGGTTGATCCATGCCGTGTGATGCGCCAACATGGATATACACAACTATCACGTTTTGAGTCGGCCTCTAATGATAATTATCTTCTTCACCTTTCTCTGTGCAATTCAACTCCCAACAAGTTGCATGTAGTGTATGATCCAGATCCGGAACCAACACACTGGAGGGATCGAGAGCCACGTCATTTGGTAGATATTAGTAAGTGGGAGATTGCGGAAAATGGTGATGAAGCTGATAACGACTACATGGAAGATTACCTGGAATGATCACATACGTATGCCATGCGCCCTCCCTCCGTCGAAGTTCCACCCCATAAAAAACCTCTTATTGAAACTCCTACACCTCCACCACCTACGACGGCCCAACTTCATAAGACTGTTGGATTGCTAGTAAGTTTTATTAATTGCTTAGTTGTTTAATGTCAACATAATGTTATATATTAGTATATATTAATTATGTGTTTATGTATTAAACTAGCGCCGTCGGCTTCGCAACTTGAAGAAGATGTTTGGTTGCAAGTACGATGAAGGAGTGGTGCTATCCCTTGAATAAATCAAGGAAGTCGAGAAAAAGCTTGATATAATTGAAGAAACCGACCCTAGTGCAAAAGCTTTGTTTGGATAAACGAGGAAGGTGCCCGCCAAAAAGAAACTAAAGACCAAGTGACAGTGGGTGGTTATTCTAATTGTGTTGAACATGTCTCGATTAAACTTGTTTTCGTTTGAACAATGGGTGGTTATTTTAATGTGTTAACTCTTTAGTTATTTGGTTTGCTTTTGGTTTATGCTACCTGGATTAAAAACACTTAAGCAGAATCCAGTTGTCTGGTTTATGTTGAACATGTCTGGATTTCTAGTGAAAGATTAAAAACACTTATACCGGCATCCTATAAATTTACAATTCAATGCCGACTTTAAAGTGCCGGCATGAAATTGTCTCTAATTCTATTCCGGAATAAGAAGTTAAAAAATTTCATGTTCATGTATAGATTTTGACAACTACCGGCATGGTAATATTTTAAAATTCAACGCCGGTATTATAATTTTACTATTTCCTACATTGTTGACAGAAAACCGGCATAGGTATGTCGATTCAATCAATGCCGGTACGCTTCTAAAAATTTGTTTCAAATGTTGTATGATTTCATTCCTAAGCAATCTATTACATTGGGTTGGATACTTTAAATTAAAACATGATAAAAAAACATTCAATGGATTGCACTTTGTTAGAGATAATCTATTTCCATCCCTTTTCAACAATTGCGTAACCTTTGAGCCTTTCACGAATATGTTCAAAGACATCGTCTGGGATTGGGGTGTCAAGGATCATCTTCACTTGTTCTTCTTATTTTTCAACATATTCCTTTCCCTTCATATAACACCCATCACACCCATCGATAGGCTTGCATTGGCCCTTGTGGTTTTCTCTTGACTCTGCTAGTTCAATAGCTTTGTCAAACCATTGAAACTCATCGCACTTTGGGTGATTCAAACACCTTAGAAACATTCTTCCATTTTCAACATCATCAGTTTTTGCAATCCAAAACCGGCGTGTCCCATCACAGCTTCTGCACTTTGAATAAATAAAAGGGCAGTCCATTGGTAGATGAGATGGTGACTTACAAATTTGACACTTGCAATGATGACTCTGTAACACTTCATATACATAACCCTTTCTCTTATGGCTATTCTCCTTGTATTTTCCGTGTCGTTCACAAACCATCTCAAAACGAACATCTGAACCTTGGATATTCCTCACTAAGACACACATGTTCTTAAGAACCGTCTCTTTTGCCCAACCAATTGCTTCAACTGGAGATTTTATTCCCTATATAAGGACAAAAAGGGAAGATTATAAGGTTAATTACAAGTAATCCCAACATAAAATTATAAAAACTAGGTGAAAGTATTGTTTGGTAACATACCCGAGGCATTTTATAGTATTCGGACGTATCCCGAAAGAGAGGTTTGGAATTTGGAGCGATGTATGTCACAACCTAAGGCATGAATGAAAAGAAAATTGAATTAGTTCCACATAATAATGTTCCGGAAATGTATGTTTTTGAACAGCAATGCTGGGATAAGAGATGCCGGCATTGTAGAAAAGGTAAAATCCTCGCCGGTACCTTGTGCCGGCATCCACGATAATTTACATTAGACGCCGGTACAGAGGTTCAAAATATCATTAACTCATGTATGCTTTTCATGTAAAACTGGCATAGTATATATGTAAGGTTCCCTGCCGGTACAGATTACCGGCATTCACGAAAAATTCCAAACTACGCTGGTACTAAGTGCCGGCGTTTACGAAAAATAAAATAGAAATCCGGTACTTAAGATCAAAAAACAAAAACTCCTGTATGTTTTACTTGTGGTACCGACATAGTAAGTTTGGAGTAAACCATGCCGGTATGGAATATTCGGTGGTAGGTAAAAAGTGTAAATGTATACCGGCATGGATATTTGGTTTGAATACCACACCGACACTGTTTCACAAATGGGGAATATACTGAACCGACATGGAAAGGAGTATGAATACCATGCCGTTAGCACTAGTTCCGGCGTAGTATTCATACTACGAGTGTGCCGGCACTAAGCTTTTTCAGATAAAAAATGGCGGTTTGAAAAAGAATAATCAAATTTTCGACCTCTTTGAAGCATTACCTGTGTGTTGGGGTTGCTTGTATGTTGGACATGTTTACTTTCTTGGGTTGGTTCTTCACAAAACACTTCATGCTCACGAAAATCATGATCCAAGGGTGTTGGTTCATCATATAACTCCAATTGTGAGTTGTTATCATTAACCGAAGATTGATGATATGATTGTTGTTGTAGTTGAGCTAAAGATTCTGCAGCTGCAAGTCTCTCATCACAATCATCTTCCATTTTCAAAAAAAAAAAATTCACTCAATTTTTTTTCCCTCCTTCTACTCTCAACTAACCCACACAAATAAAAATAAAACTAAAAACACACTAATTTATCCCCCAAATACTTAACATTTTACTAATTATAATTATCACTAATCCTAATTATAATTATCACTAATACCAAAAAAATTACATCCTATAGGATACAACAGAGTGACAAAACCAATATCCGAAGGAGGATTGGGAATAAGGAAGAGTAGCGATCACAATAAAGCTTTACTTTTGAAGAGAATATGGAATCTTCATGAACAACCTAACTCTATATATGGAAGCATCTTCAGTGCAAAATATCTTAACCAACAACCAATTCTAAAAGGCATTGATCATATACCCACCTCTGCCAGTCCTCAATGGAGACAACTAGCAGCAATTATCCCAACCATGCAAAATCTAATTTTCCACCAGATTGGCAATGGTTTATCAACTCCGATAGAAGCAAACTGGATCCCAAATTCTCCAAACCTGGACCCAACACAATGCTACCCAATCCAATGGGTAGAAGACATTATTGACCCAGTAACACACACTTGGGATCATGAAAAATTAAATACTCTACCCAACCCTATAATCCAAAAAATCATAAACATCCATCTACCCCAAAATGGACCCCAAGATAAAATTATCTGGCCACACTCAAAATCTGGAAAATACACTACTTCATCAGGATACAAATGTCTAACCCAAAACCATCCAACCCACATTCCATTACCTCCTACCAAGTTTATATGGACCTTACCATGTCCACCAAAAATTCGGCTTTTCTTGTGGAAAGCCATCAACGAAGGATTACCAACATTCTCTCTCCTACACCACATCAATTTGACAAACTCAGACATTTGCCCCGGATGTAACTTAAATCCAGAGCTAGCAAATCACATTCTAATTCAATGTCCAACAGCAACTACTGTTTGGAACACCCTACTTAATCATTCTACAACTTCAACAAACTCCAATCCCCTCCAACCTTTTGCCTTAACACAATACACAACCATTTTCCAAATCCTTCAACAACCCGCATCAACATCGGTAATTTCCTCTTATTGTTTTCTTTTCTGGACCTTATGGCTAGCTAGGAATCAACTAATATACCAACAAAAGGAAACAACTCCGGAAGAAATACTAGCCTGGGCTCTAAAACTCCAACAAGAATACTACTGAATCATCCACTCCACACCACCAGTGTTTCCGGGAGATACACCAAAATTTAATCACCCGATTAAAGATACAAGACTATCCATTATATCAGTAGGATGGACAATGCCAAACATAAACTGGATCAAGATTAATACAAATGGAGCAGCCCGAGGTAATCTAGGATTTGCAGGAGCTGGATTCGTATGCAGGGATTCTAACGCCCGAACCCTATTAGCTCTGGCTCAACCACTGGAAATTACGACTGCTTTAATTTCGGAAACCTGGGCGATGCTTATAGCTACAAGGACAGCAGAAGAAAGGCTATGGCCGAAAGTTATATTTGAAACAGACTCCGAAAACCTTTTACGGTACATCACATCTTCTACCCCTCCACCATGGAAAATAGCAGAAATGATTGCAGAAATAAAAATGAGATTCCAACGGATCCCACTTGCGACCATCCAACACAACTACGAGAGAAGAAACCGAGCGTGACGGTTTAGCCAATCACGCGGCAGATGGAAGTCAAACAGGACACTTTTCAACAAAAATATGAGACCAGTCAATCCCTTCTTTTATTTCTCAAATCTTATTTTTTGACTCATTGGGTACCACATACCCACGACAAATTGTAATCTAGTTCCTCTTTTCATTTTTCATGCTTTAAAAAAAAAAAAAGTGGGGGTTAGATTAGGAATTAAAAAAATAATTACATAGGGGGTCACCCAGAATTGCTATTGGGACACCTTTTTTTGTCCTGTAGCTATATCCCCCAATTAATAAAAGTATCCCCTCTTGATAATCATGATTTTGAAAAATAACATTGTTCTATAGAAAAAGTGAAAAGTTGGGTTTAGTATTTTACCTTTGAGGAAAAGTAAAAAATTTAAAATTTAAAATATGTTGATTTATAAGAATAATGAGAGAAGAACCATTAGAAAAAAATTGAAATATAATTTCATTTGGATAATAATAATAATTAGGGTTCATATTTTAATTTGGGGAAGAAAAAGGATTATCAATTAAAAAAATTAAGACTCGTTTTGCTAATTTTGGTTTTTCGTTTTAGCTTAAACTTTTTGGGTTATGGTTAATAAAAGTATGGGCTACGTTTAAGAAAAGTCAAAATAAATAGTCTTATTTGGTTTATGCAAGGATTAAGAGAACTAATTATTGTAGTCATTTTTTCACAATTTTTCCTACTTTATTCATGACTCATTGATTTGATATTAGAGAGAAGATGGAGAGAGAAGTGGTCTCCGGCTACGTACTAAGAGAGAAAAAAAAAAGTGGTCTTAAATGGATAAATTAGTAAACTAATAACATTTAACTATCTAAACAAGGAAACAAGTATATTTTTTTGAAACATCCAAATAAGAAAATAAGCCTTTTTTTTTTGTTTTTTTTGAAACGGAGTATGTAAAGTTCTAAACCTTTGTATTCTACACATATTAATAGAATTTCTCTTTCTCTTCTTCTCCTCTACATTGTGTCTACTTCTATATATTTTTTGTTTACAAAACCTTATCACGCACGTCGCTCTACCAAAAAAAAAAAATCAGTGATACAATATTTTATACTATTTTTTTTATACAGGTCTTAACCTAAATTTAGTTTTCACATATCATATTGATTTAATTATTTATGATTTTATAGTTTTGGAGCCGTCTACTAATTAAATTAACCTGTTTTTCTTTTTCTTTTTTGTTTCTCTGCATGTACTCCCTTGGTTTGATGTAAATCAGAGAGACAAGTGGTTAAATCAAGCGTAATTAAAACGAGTGGAAGAGATAACAATACTTGAGCCGATTGGATGGTGTTGTATCCGATCTTCTACATTGTTGGCACTTTTTTTATTGTATCTTTCCTATCTATTTATGTTTTTCTTAAGAGTCATCAAGGTGCATTCACTGGACTTTATCGTGTTGTATTCTTTTTCCTTCGTCAAGAATTTGTCCCACTGTTTTTTTTTGTCAAGGTTCTAACGAGGAAACATTTGTGTGTCCAACACTGTTTTGAGTTTTTACATGCTTATGCAATTTCAGGTTTTTCTCTTTTGAGTTTTCCTGATACGTTTGTAATTAGCTTAGACACAATGTCATCAAGGGGAGTGTTATCAACGTGTAATTATGTTAAGAATATCTAAGGTAAATCTCGTTTATTACTGGGATGCCCTGTGTCTAGCCCTATAAATAGAGGCTCTAATGTTTGTCTACGATACACATCTCTAATGAGAATTATGTCTGCCTCTTCTCCCAAATTTTTTTCTTCGTCTCTTTTCACAATAAAAAGCATCATAATTTTCACCTTGTTTGTTTTTCCAAACTCATCTCATTTGAGTGTCTAAATATAACCCGTCTGGATCTGACTGATATCATCTGACTCATCTGAATCTGACTCAATATGTTTATTTTATGGATCATATCTGACTTATCTGAAGCAAAAATATATGATTCAGGGGAATTTTATTCCCGGCCTCAAATGGGTTCGAGTCATGGTCATATCGCGAGTCAGATCTGACTCAAAAAAATAAAATAAAAATTACCTGACATCTGACTCGAACCGAGTCAGATTCAGACGCCGAGTCGGAAAAAACAAACACACTTTAGGATTTCTTAGGCATTGTGCCTCTAATTTGTTAAAGTAAGCCTAAGAATTTTTTATTAAGCTTTAACTTTAATTTATAATTACTTTAGGGTTATTAAGCTTTAACTTTAAGTTATTATTCCTTTAGGGTTTCTTTATCTTTATATCTCTTTTGAGTCTTATAAGTATCTTGATGTAAGGTACTTTTCATCATCTCTGAATAACATTAATACAACTTATAATCTTATCTCTTAACAACCATTCATTGATTACTTCTTAAATGGTATCAGGAGGTATTCATTAACCGATATCTCTTGGGACTTCGGAATTCTGTGCCGTCACCATCAATCACTAATACTTCTTCTTCACTTATTACATCACCTCCATGATGACACCATTAATTTTACAATCAGAGACCTCTACGAATAATACATATGAAAACACTATTTCTTCTTTTGATTTCTCCTATAAACCTTTACCTTTCACCTGCATCACCCAGCGTGTTCCATCAAAGCTTGATGAAACAAATTACTTAGTATGGAAGAGTCAGATGGAATTTATTCTGATCAGCAAAGATTTCTTTGGTTTCATTGATGGTTTCATCCCATCTCTACCTCCTTCTATTATGGTGAATAATACTTAATCCCTAAATCCATAGTTTACTAAATGAGGTCAGTGGATAGATTTGTTATGAGCTGCTTGAACGCAACATTCTCACCATCTGTTTCTTCAGCTATTTTGGGTCTCTCTACATCTAGACAGGTATGAAATGCTCTTGCTAAGGACTTTTCTTATCAGTTTGTTGCATGCAAGACCATACTTCGTAGTCAGTTACATAATGTTATAAAGGGGTCTCAATCTATATCTGTTTATCTACAATCTATCAAACAAATAACCGATTCTTTGTCGGTCATTAATGAGCATGTTCTTGAGCCAAATCTGGTTATGTATGCTCTGAATGTCCAGGGTGGATCTTATGATAATCTTGTTATTTCGATTCAGAATGGAGATACTCCTTATACCTTTGAGGATTTGAGATTTAAATTGATACAACATGAACAATGGATCTCTAGTCAGGAGTTTGAAGTTAACAAAAATCTTGATGCTGCCATGTCTTCCGCCTTCTTTACAATAAAATACCTTTTCATCATCTTCTTCTAATGATGACTCCCAACACCCAAAACCTCATCACTCAAATACCTCACACAATAACAAAATCAATTATTTCAGCAATATTATATTATATGCCAGATCTGTAAAGATAAAGGTCATACTGCCAACAAGTGTTATTATAGATACACATCTTCTAAATCTACAAATAACTCTATCCCTCAAGACAAATTTTGTCACACATCTTGCATATCTGAAGAATCTACATACCCTGTTGTTGTGGATTGGTTGCCTGACTCAGTGGTTACCTCTCACATGACTAATGATCTTACAGTTCTTCAAAACCCAATACCCTGTACTCGTTCTGACAGAGTCCCGATAGGCAGTGAAGAACACTTACCCATTAAAATGATTGGTTCATCCACTTTACACACTGATACAACATCTTTTATTCTTCCAAATGTCTTATATGTACTAACTTTACATAGAAATTTAATCTCCGTTGGAAAATTTACAAATGAAAACTCTTGTTATATTGAGTTTCTTTCTTGAGGCTACAAGATTTTGGATATTCAAACACAACAACTTCTTTTTGAGGGGAAGGTACACATGAATCTATATCCAATTGATTCCCCTATCCAAGCACATGTATCTCTGAAATCTACACCAACTACATGGTACAACATGATTGGTCATACTTCGAATATTATTCTTCACAAGTTAGCATCATCTTCTCAAATCACTCTTACATGTAGTGAAGTTGATTCTTTATGTCATTTTTGTCATTTGGGGAAGAGCAAGAGACTTACCTTTCAAGACTCTACCAGGACAATCACATCACTACTTGAACTAATCCATTGTGATGTGCGGGGGGCAGCACCAGTTGTTTCTAACTTGGGGTATAAATACTACATACTCTTTGTGGATGATTTCAATAAATTTCACTGGATATATCCTATGACCACAAGAGATGAGAGTGTTATTTTCTTTCAACACTTTAAGAAGCTGAATGAGGACCTATTCTCCACAACAATCAAATTATTTTTTCAAACAGACAATGCATGTGAACTAGTGAAGGGGAAGTTGAAGACTTTTCTTGGTGACTCAGGTATAATAATTTGTGCATCATATCCTAATACTCCTCAACAGAATAGAGTGGATGAGAGGAAGCATAGGCATATAGTGGAAATGGGAAACACAATGATTTTTCAAGCCCGCATGCCAAAATAGTTCTGGTATAGCAATTTGTGCAGTTCTGGTATTGTTATACAAATTACTCAGGTATAGCAATTTTTGCATCATGTCTTAATACTCCTCAACAGAATGGAGTGGCTGAGAGGAAGCATAGGCATATAGTGGAAATGGGAAACACAATTATTTTTCAAGCCTGCATGCCAAAGCAGTTTTGGTATGATTCCTTTCTTTCAGCAACCTTCATTATCAATATAACCCCTTCAAGATTGCTTGAGTATAAAACACCATATGAGATCTTATTTACGAAGTCCCAGATTTTTCTATTCTCAAGATTTTTGGGTGCACTTGTTATCCCTTTCTTGGTCCAAATTGACATGATAAGTTGAGTCCCAAGTCATCAAAATGCACATTTATTGGATCTGTACATAGAGGGTACATATGCTATGAGAATTCTACTAAGAAAGTCTTCATCCCTAGGCATGTGATTTTTGAAGAAAATACTTTTTGTCGTTGCATATCTGAACCATCTACAGATGCCGAGGAATGCTGACCAAGCCCCCACTTCACAACCACCCCAATCTCTAACTACTTTCGAACCAGAACCACATGTTATTACAACTGAACCTACACATCCACGTGTTCATCAAATGGTCACCAGGCTACAACTGGGTATTGTCAAACCTAAGTATCTACCATATTATATAACTCATTACACTGTCATTCATCCTCTTCATTTTTATTTCACATATGACATCACTAGTACCTCTGAACCCAAAACTTTTAAGACAACTTCTACAGAATCTTAATGGGTTCAAGCAATAGAGAATGAATATGGTGCACTAATTCAGAACAACACTTGGGAACTTGTTCCCCATGACCCTTCAATGAATGTGCTTAAATATAAGTAGGTGTACAAGTTAAAGATTAGCTCAAATGGGAGTCTAGAGAGACATAAGGCTATACTTGTGGAAAACGAATACCACCAAGTAGATGGTATTGATTATCATGAAACTTTCAATCATGTTATCAAGTTTACAACTGTCAGGGTTGTTCTTACTATTGATGTGACAAATGGCTGGTGCATAAAGCAACTTGAAGTTTCAAATGATTTCCTTCATGGATAACTAAATGAAGTGGTTTACATGCAACAACCTCAATAATTTGTAGACTCAGATCATCCTGATTATGTATGCAGACTCAAGAAGTCCTTGTATGGATTGAAACAATTCCCTTGAGCTTGGTTTGAGAAGTTCAGTGGCTTCCTTATATCCTTTGGATTTATTATTAGTGACTATGATAATTCATTGTTCACTTACTTCTCAGGTAGTGATTTTCTACTACTTCTCGTATATGTTGATGACATACTACTTATTGGCAGCACCTCAACTTTGGTATCCAATTTTACTTCAAAGTAAGCTTATTCCTTTGCAATGAAGGATTTGGGAGATTTACACTACTTCTTGGGTATTAAAGTAGTTAAATCTACAAGAAACAACTCCTTATTTTAATTACTTAAACAATATATAGACTGGAACTTCTTGAGAAGACTAACGTTATGGATAGTAAGCCATGCTCTACTCCAGTGACAAGTGAAACAAGACTTTGATGATATGATGGTGAATTACTCTTAAATCCAACTGAATACATAAGCATTGTGGGTGGACTTAAATAAGATAAAGACATCCTCTGGTTTTAAAAACCTCTTGTTACCTTTTTCTTCAGTACTTAACTCTTACACAGCCTGATATCACATATGATGTCAAATATGCTTCACAATTTATATACTCTCCCACTTATGAGCATCTGTTGTAGGTCAGCGCATACTTAGATACCTAAAATCTTCTATAAGGTCAGACATTACTATCTCATCAGGTGATCTCTCACAGATATCAAGATATTCTGACTCAAATTAGGATGGATGCCCAAACACAAGGAGGTCCGTACTACTAGTTTCAGTGTGTTCCTTGGTTCTACTTTCGTTCCATGACAATCGAAGAAGAAACCAACAGTTGCTAAGTCATTCATAGAAGCAGATTACAAGGCACTTTTCACTCTTGCTTCTGAAGTCATATGGCTCACCACACTACTTGAAGTACTCAACATCGCTAAATGTCACCACTCCTCATCACATTAACTGTGGTAATATGGGTGCTCGTACCTTAGCTCTTACTTGTTTTCCATGCGCGGGCAAATCACATTGAACTGAACCATCACTATGTCAGAGACCTAGTTCAATCTACAATAGTTGAGGTTGAGGTTAAGTTCATTGCTTCATCAATAAAACTTGCAAATTTTTTTACCGAGGGCCTCACATTTTAAGTATTTGATAAACCTACATGACAAACTGATGCACTTCTGCAAGACTCCTGCCTTCATTTGAAAGGGAGTATTAGAGATCCTGTTTTGAGTTTTTACTTGTTATCTGTAAAGAGGAAGTATTTTTTTACTTCTCTCTATTTCTACTGCTTTCTGTACCTTTAGTTTTGTTTTCTTCCCTATAGGATATCCTGTAGTTTATTCCTTTAGGGTTTATTTATCTCTAGATCTCTTCTGAGTCCTACAAGTATCTTGTTGTAAGGTCCTTTTCATCATCTCTGAATAACATTAATACAACTTATAATATTATCTCTTACAACCATTAATTCATTACTTATTACACTGGGGTTTTAGCCTGGGTAGCCCTCTGGTCCATCAATGCAATTTTCTTCACAAAAAAAAAGCATTTAGGGCCTTGGTACTAATGTCATCCCATGGAAAAACTGACAAATCAGTCGTCATGGGTCCGTCCCTAGAAGTATACAATCTATCTGGAATTCAACAACAAGCTAACTGGATACTTATCATATGAGTAACTTATTCGAGATTCTTCACGCAAGCTTCAAGACATTAACGAATTGCATGTAAAGTACACTTCTAAAATTCTTTAAAAATAATCAATTCTCATGAAAAAAGTGCAGCCAGAAAAGAAAACTACTTTCTGGTATGATGCGTTAGTAGTATCTAGTATATAAATTAATGCAAAATCAAACGGTTCAGAGGTGCATGTTTTTTTTTATCAGTATAGAATTCGGTGGTGATTTTATCTGTAAAGAATTCAGTGGTGATGAGTTTTGAACTCATTACATATATATATATATATATCGTTAGTTAATGACTCCGCCACTGTACTACAGGTGCATGTTCACTATACTATTACTCATTAGTGTGCATGGTATGTAGCACACGACTAAATTTTTAAGTGGTTATCAATTTCTCTAGCTCGGGTCTACTCTCTGGATTAAATTAAAGAATCAATTAACGTGATCTCCACGGTCTCACCTTGATTCCTCCACTCTTTCCTCTATTTTTATCGTATTCAATAAAATATATATTTCCTTTGCTTGATTCCTCCACTCCTTCCTTTATTTTTATAATATTCAATAAACTATATTTTCTTTGATTATGTTAAGGATCTATTTCCTTCACTAATGAAGACGTCTTTTTTTTCTCTCTCCCAGACCTTAATTTGATCAAGGTAATCAATTTAACTCATCACTCTCGAGCGTCTCTACTGTATTTATTAATATCACCAGTCATCTTTGTGTTTTTGTGTTTTATGGTTGGCTGCATTTCTATTGTTAGGTTTTTGGACATGTTATAGTGTGACTCAGTGCAGTACAGATGGGTTTGACATTCACAAAGCTTTTTAGTCGACTTTTTATTGCAAAGAATGAGTTTCGTATTCTACAATCTTGTACAAACTCAAGCTGGGAGAGACTGTCACAACTAATCCTACCATTGACGTTCCTACCATTGGCATTCCTACTGTTGGTAAGTTTTTGTACTAAAGGGATTTACATTTCATATTGTTCCCAAGAGAGTTGATTTGGACGCGTCAAGGTGATCCACTCTCACCTTTTCAGCATGGAGACTCTTTAGGAATAAATCTAAAATGTTTAACAGTGAAATTAATTTTCATGTGAAACTAGAGTTCGTTAAGGTTTATATGGATTTAAAATCACATCACAATAACGTTAAGATTTTTTTCAAGTTAAGGTTTATACGGACTTGGCTCGAGTTGGCCAAGTCCAGGCTTAATGCGATTCGGGTATTTTATATTGAATTCAAGTCGGAATCCAGGCATGATAAAAGTGGTATAACATTTTATGTGTTCTTTAGATTTAAATTATGTAACACATAATACATAGTTCCAACAAAAGGCTTACCATGTGGACTTACATAGATTTCAGAAACTTACAGAGATTTTAAAATTTCACTATGATACACATAGCTAGGTAAACTTGTAGTTTTGAGCAAAAAACGAAAGAAAACATTAACATGTAAACCAACTTAGAAAGTTCGAATTTTGCATCACTTTGACAATGGATCTTAGTGAATTCGAACCCATCACTTTGACTTTGGTATCAAACTCGAGCTCTGTACTCGAGAAGCTTTGTTTTATTGTTTATTATAGCTTTTTTACTTCTTTCTAATATAAATATTGTGTACCTCATTAAATATAATGTTATGTCCGAAAGTTTTCACAATTTCATCTAACCTAGGAACTAGAAAGGCTACATTCATACAAGCTTCTCAAGCGCTTAGGGAGCTTGGAATGAACATGGCCTTTTTGATTTCTCGGTTTGAAAAATTTGTGAAGCTTTCATAAATAACACTACGTGCAATGAAGTACAAATAGTCTGTATTAAAACGAACAAATTAGAATATACTGTAAATAGGTGATGGATTCGAAATTTAAGCGGCAATGAGTGTTCCTTGATAATTTTTCCCAGGAGTTGTGAAGACTAAAATACATCGTCAAAGTGATCGAAAATTTGACCTTTTTTGGTTGGTTTCACATGTTTTTTCTTTTGTTTTGATCAACATTGGAAGCTTACTAATGTATATCTCAATAAAACCCATCTAAAGTTTACCTTTATAAATTTGTGTATAATAATCGGGTATCTACCTCAATGTTTCTTTCTCTCTATGAATTAGTACTGATTTTTGATGGTTTACTATTTGATATTGAATTTCAATGTGAGTTTTGATTTAATTTTGTGATTACATGTTGTTGAATATGTGGTTTTGATAATTATGTATTGATTAGTTTGTCTTTTTGTTTTTAACTTTGTTGTCAAGTAACACAAAGTTCCAACAAAAGGTGGAATTATGTATAGATTCCAGAAACTTACACATGTCTCAAACATCAAGCAAATTTCTGTGGTACACACAGGTAAACTTGCAGTTTTGAGAAAAAAAGAAACAAAAAATTTACACATAATCTAACTTAAAAAGTTCAGATTTTACATCAATGTGATGACCGATCTTAGTATTCACAACTCCTAGGTAAAATTAACAAGGAGCATTTATTGCTGCATCAAAACTCGAATCCATCACTTTGATGATTTTGCATCAAACTCGAGTTTTTTGGAGGCATCGCTGTACTCGAGAAGTTTCGTTTTATAAATATTATTTTGTTCGTTTGAGTACAGTATCGTATGTCCTTGATTTTGTTAGTTATGATACAGTATCATATTCCTTGCTTTTGTTTGTTCGAATATAGTGCCACATTGAATATAATAATTTTGTCTAATCAAGGAATCGGAAAAGCGTACGTTCATGCCAAAAACTTAAGGAGCTTGGCATGAACGTGGACCTTTTGATTTCTCGGTTACACGAGATTGTAAAACTTTTAGAAATAACATTATGTTCGATGAAGTACAAACAATCAGTTTTAAAATGAATAAAGCTAAACATATAGTAAATAGTGATGGATTTGATCAAGAAATAAGCAAGGAAAAATGAGGTATATAATTACTTAAGACAACATTTCGTTGCAGATGGTAGATCAGCATTACCCCATCCAGCAAGAAAAAACACCACTAATTGCTCAAAGATTATAATATAATTACGCCATTTCAGCATCAACCTTGGAAAATTTTATGCTGATATTCCATATTTGTCGCAAAGGATCAATATGAGTATACTTTTTGGCATTATTACAATGCCTTTTTTAGCATCTCTGCGGGAAGAAAATTGCAAAAGAACAATATCTTGCACATATGAGAAATCAACTTTACATGTTTAATAAGAAAGAAAAAACACCCCTAACTGCTCAAAGAGCAACGAAAACTACACCAGTTCAGCATCAAAATAATATCCCTCCTCTGCCAATAACATACTAATGTATTTTTTTTTTATGTGAAAAATGTTTCTGCTGATTTTGGTAATTTTGGGTGTGCGGATGAGAAACGAATCTAAACCCTAAACAATGTACTGCATAAGAGTACTTTTGATTCGAGAGATCAATCTGTACAATCAAGAAATGGTCGTTCCAGGTTTGCTTCGGTCACAAAGTGAAGTAGAAGGGTTAGTATTAGGGAGGGAAGTGAAGAAATTATTGAGACTAGAATGGTTGATTATGAAGATGTGGCTTGTTTTATAACTTGTATCATAAAGTGGAACTGGCTTGCAAAGTGAAAAACTATCAGTTCTTGGTGATTTCTGGATATTGTGTTGCTGCCGACCAAAAACTTGTTTTTTGGTGGAAATAAGTAAAGCCTATTTATATAAGTCATTTTGAAACGTGCCCTGGTCTCGTAGGAAGTGAAAACGATTGAGTGGTGGAAGAATGGAGTAACGTATAACCGTCTAGTTGCGGTTTTTCTGTATTTGCGGTTTCCTCGTTAACAAAAATTCTGGTGTCTGTGTTATTTTCTTTCCGCACTATATTTGTTTATATAATTGAAATATCACAGGTTGTGCGTAGTTCAATCAATTAGATAATTCAACCTTTGGTTGTTGTTATAAATTGATTGACACTTGAACATTGGTCTTTGGTACCGTTCAAGTTGTTTCACATAATAATCAGGCTCACATATTTCCATCTGTTTTATTGGTTGAGTCTGACTGTCTAGTTGATTCTCGTGGAATTTTATTTAAGAGAAGCATATATCTATATTCGGTTCATCACACGCATATATAGGGTGCACAAAGTAAGATTTATTTTCATTATAGCCTGACTCCCTCCTGTTTGTGGTCTCGTGGTTTACTTTTTCATAGAATAGGCTTAGCTATTCAGAAGGGTGTTGGGGCGCAGATTGTAGCCTGACTCCCTCCTGTTTCTGTATAACTTCTACTATTTGGTTTCAATATTACTATTTTATAATAATAATAATTATTATTCTCGTGTAGGAGGAAGTTGAGTTATGGCCACTATACCGCAGTAATCTGTATCCTCTCGTCTGACGGTGTTGCTCCACCAACTCCAGATACATTGTTCGAACTTCAGCAGAAGCACCCCTTTGCCGGGCCTCCACTTATACCAACAGACGTTATTTCTTTATCAGCTCTGTCAGTGGAAGCCAAAGATGTACTTGCAGCTCTTAAGAGCTTTCCAAATGGAACATCATGTGACAGAGACGGTCTCCGAGCTCAGCACTTGCTTGATTCTATGAGTGGAGTTGGAGCTGTAATCGCTGATGATTTTTTGTTGTCGATTACTGGGGTGGTGAATCTGTGGCTTGTAGGGAAGTTCCCAACCATCCTTGAAGAATTTGTGGCGAGTGCACCCTTAACCCCACTAATCAAACCTGATGGCGGTTTAAGGCCTATCGCGGTCGGCACTATATGGCGCAGACTGTGTTCTAAGTTAGCAGCGAACTCGGTTTGTAAGAACCTGAACTCCTATCTTGGCAACCACAAATATGGCGTTGGCATTCCTTACGGCGGGGAGGGGATTCTACACTCCGCGAACCGGTTGCTTGAGTTGCATGGTTCAGATAAAACTTAATCTATGTTGTTAATAGATTTTTCGAACGCTTTCAACCTTGTTGATAGTTCCACTATTATCCGCGAGGTAAGAGCACACTGTCCTAGCATTTCCAATTGGGTTGAATTTTGCTATATGAAGCCGGCCAGATTATATTATCGAGAATATGTTCTCTCCTCGACACAAGGTGTTCAGCAGGGTGACCCTCCCGGTCCCCTACCTTTTGCCTTAGCTTTGCACCCGCTTTTCGAGAAGATTGCTGCCAACTACACTTTGGATTTTCATGCTTGGTATTTAGATGGTGGCACCATCGCATGGGACACTATGGAAGTGTCAAAAGCTTTGAAAATTCTTCAGAAGGATGGACCAGGCTACGGGTTGCATCTGAATATTTTGAAGATGAAATTATTTTGGCCTTCTTATGACTTGAGAAGAGATGATGATAAGGCCTTCCCTGTGAATATTGGTAAGCCAAAGGATGGTGTTAAACTTCTTGGTAGACCAGTCAGCTTGGATGCAAAATTTTGCAGCAATGTAGTGATGAATAGGGTTGATAAAACCATTCAGCTCGTGGACAAAATTCAGGTGCTGCATGATCCTCAAAGTGAACTTTTGCTTCTACGCAGTTGCACTGGGGTGTCAAGGATATACTTTTCCCTACGTACCACTTTCCTCGAGACGCTTCAGAATGCTGCAAAGCGTTTTGATGATTATCTTATGCAGTATCTTCATTGTCTTGTAGTCGGAGATGGGGCGGGCTTTGACTTAGTTCAGCAACGACTAGCCACTCTTCCCATCAAATATGGAGGTTTGGGTATACTCACTGTGTCAGATACTATACAGTACTGCTACCTTGCTTCTAAGGCACAGGCTCAACACTTGCAGAAAACTATTTTGGGATTGCCGGTAACAGCTGACCCTTGCAATGGTTTCCACAATGCAGTCCACAGTTTCACGCAAGCTTGTGGGTTTTCCTTTCCTGATTTCAACATTAATGATGCTTCCCCCCAATACATGAAGTCTTTGGCAGCTATCTACTTTGGTGCTATCCGGGAAAAGATACCTTCTAGCTTCTCTTTATCTGCACACGAGGCTTCTGTTTGGCAGTGCAATAAATCTGAGCATGCTATGGATTTCCTAAAGGCGATACCTATACCCGGTCTTGATTAGGCAGTTAGTTCTAGGCAGTTTAGCTCCGTCTTACAATACCGTTTGGCTATACCCCTTTTTGCGGAAGATAGTAAATGTTATTGTGTGGCAAGCTTATGTATATCTTTGGTGACCACGCCATTCACTGTGCTACCGAGGTTGGGCTTAAGTTCAGACATGATTTAGTAAAAGATATTTTGGCAGACATGTGTTATAGAGCCGGCATTTTAGCTAGGAAAGAGGTTTCTTTGGGAGTCATCAACAATAAGGAATTTCGGCCAGCGGACATCATGGTTTATAATTGGGAAGATGGTATAGATGTTTGTCTTGATGTCACGGGGGTCTCTCCTTTCACTAGTGCTAAAACTCATAGCTTCATACCAAGTCATGCCATCTCTGCGGAAACCACTCGTAAGAACAAAAAATACTTGGATGTTTGCACTTCACTCGGCTATGGGTTTGGTGTGTTGGCCTTCTCCACTTTTGGTGAGCTTGGTATGGATTTTCTAATTTTTCTGAAGAGATTAATAAATTGCATGGCAAGACATGATGTTAATTTTAAGATAACCAATTCTCTTTTTCATAGGCTAGGGATCGTTATTCAGAAAGGTGTTGGTGCCCAGCTTGTTGCTAGGTTACCCACCATCTCTTGTAATATTGATTTTGATTCTATTTGATAATAAAATAATAATAATAATAATAATAATAATAATAAAAATGGGCCCTAGCTCAGCTGGTCATCCCCGTTCCCCGAAGTTTCATGCGTTCCAGGAGGTCCCAGGTTCAAGTCCCCAATGGCGTAATATTGCAGGAATTAACATGGAAGGTAGTGTTAGTTTTCCCCCCTTGTGACATAATATCGCCCCCCTCCCGCTTCGGCTCCCCTTGGAAAGGTTACCCATGAGACTCGATGGTAGGCTAGCACAACAACCTGTTCAATTAATGTAGTAGTATGTCGTTGTAGCCTAGCTTGTTAGGCTTCCAACTAGTTTCATGTAATAATATTAAATAATTAAAATTATTAATAATAATAATAAGGCAGGGATACCGACAAGGAAAGAAGTCTCCCTAGGATTGCGGTCTACGGATGTAGCAGATCTTAAACCTGTAGACATTTTCGTCCACAACTGGGAAGATGGAGAAGATTTATGCTTTGACGTCACGGGAGTCTCGCCATTCACCACTGCCAGAAACCATAGTTTTACCTCGGGCCATGCAATCAATGCCGCTGTGAGCCGCAAATGTAAAAAATATTTGGATACATGTGCTGCCCATGGCTATGGGTTCAAAGCCCTAGCCTTTTCTACCCTAGGAGAGTTGGGAGAAGACTTAGTTTTTCTTCTCAAGAGATTAAGAAACTTCCTAGCCAACAATGATGCAAATTTTAAATTTGGTAATTCTTTATTTCATAGATTAGGTATTATTATTCAAAAAGGTGTAGGCGCCCAAATCGTAGCCCGGATGCCTACTACCGCCGTGTATTGAATCTTCCGTGTTTATAATAATAATAATAATAAGAAGAAGAAGAAGAATAAGAAGAATAAGAAGAAAAAGAAGAAGAAGAAGAAGAAGAAGAACGGGCCCTAGCTCAGCTGGTCATCCCCGTTTCCCAAAGTTTCATGCGTTCCATGAGGTCCCAGGTTCAATCCCCCAATGGCGTAATATTGCAGGAATTAACATGGAAGGTAGTGTTAGTTTGCCCACCTTGTGACACAATCTCATCCCCCCATCTGCTTCGTCTCCCTTGGATAGGTTACCCATGAGGCTCGCTGGTAGATTAGCAGAGCAACCTGTTCAATTAATGTAGTAGTATGTTGTTGGAGCTTAGCTTGTTAGGCTTCCAACTAGTTAATGTAATACTCTTTATATATCCAAATTATTAAAAATAATAATAATAAAATAAGGGATTACAAGGTGTAGGACCGGCCACGATTAGGGCATGGTCGGCCGGCTAGTAAGCCCGATCCCGTGACACCTTTCCTAATTTTATATTATTTCCATGATATAGAGGAAATCTCATGAAACCGAAGAATTTGTTGAAACTAAGGAGTTTTCATGAGATGAAGGAAATAATAATAAAATAAGGGGTTACAAGGTGTGGGACCGGCCACGGATAGGGCATGGTCGGACGGCTAGTAAGCCCAGTCCCGTGACATATTTCCTAATTTTATATTATTTCCATGATGCGGAGGAAATCTCATGAAACCGAAGAGTTTGTTGAAACTAAGGAGTTTTCATGAGATGAAGGAAATAATAATAATAAAATAAGGAATTACAAGGTGTGGGACCGGCCACGGGTAAGGCATGATCGGCCGGCTAGTGATCCGATCCCGCGAAACCTTTCCTAATTTTATATTATTTCCATGATGTAAAGGAAATATCATGAAACTAAGGAGTATGGCTAAAAATGAAGGAATTTGATCAAATGAAGGGATTTTCATGAGATCAAGGAAAATAATAAAATATGATAAAATAAAGGAAGAGGCGTGGGACCGGCCACGACGGCATGACCGACCGGTGGGCCCGGTCCCTTTAGACGCCTCTTTCAATATATATTTTTTTTTTGTGAGGTGATTGATATTTTTAGGCTGTTCTTTGGGAATATAAGTCTCGTATATCAATTGGTTCTTGTTCACCTTGATTTATCAAAAGACAGAACAAAACTCATAGGTTTATCTGTGGGAGACAGATTTATCTATACAATAGACTTTTCTGTGTGAGACAGATTGGTTTATCAAGTCTTCGACTTTGGGTCGTAGCAACTCTTAGTTTTGCGTGAATCAGCTAAGGGAATCAAGTGTGTAGAGTCGTGCTGCGATTCAGAGACGTAAGGAGCGCAAATGTACCTTGATCAGTGTGAGATTGGTTAGGGCTCAACTACATTCCAGTCTGAAGTTAACTTGGAGTAGGCTAGTGTCAGTAGCGGCTTAATACAATGTGGTAATCAAATCTGGACTAGGTCCCCGGGTTTTTCTGTATTTGAGGTTTCCTCGTTAACAAAAATTCTGGTGTCTGTGTTATTTTCTTTCCGCACTATATTTGTTTATATAATTGAAATATCACAGGTTGTGCGTAGTTCAATCAATTAGATAATTCAACCTTTGGTTGTTGTTATAAATTGATTGACACTTGAACATTGGTCTTTGGTACCGTTCAAGTTGTTTCACATAATAATTAGGCTCACAGATTTCCATCTGTTTGATTGGTTGAGTCTGACTGTCTAGTTGATTCTTGTGGAATTTTATTTAAGAGAAGCATATATCTATATTCGGTTCATCACACGCATATATAGGGTGCAAAAAGTAAGATTTATTTTCATTATAAAAAAGAACCATTTTTTGGGGACCATGGTTTTTTTGGGGGACCATGATCTTATTAGGCTACCTTCCCTATAGTTATAAGGGGTGTCCTAAAGTGTCGAAATGACTAACCTACCCTTAACCTAATTTAATTTAAAACTAACCTAATAACCACCTATATATATAACCACCACCTCCTCCCACCATCGCCGCCCACCACTACCACCTCCGACTACCACCACCACCACCCCTATATATATAACTTAATTTAAATCATTAACAAAGGTATTCTCACAAACCCATTATTTGTCATTCGTTTTTGGTTGAAAAAATGAGTATTAACCATCAAAATGAGTTGAAAATGAAAGTTGCAGAGAAAAATTCGGCTAGGAATTATGTAAAAAACTTTGTCGAACTAACCGAACCTAATGGAAATGATGAACATGAAGAACAATTTGGCTATTTCACAAAAATAACTCTCAACAGAACATCAGTTCGGTTACGTTGCAAAAAATATTTCCCAACCGAACTGGTCAGTTCGGTTACGTCACAAAAAACATTTCCCAACCGAACAATAGTTCGGTTACGTCGCAAAAAAAAATTCCTGACCGAAAATGTCGCAACAAATATTTCCTAACTGTTCGGTTACGTCGCTTAAAATATTTCCTAATCGAACTTTAGTTCGGTTATGTTGAAAAAAATGTTTCTTAACCGAACTATTTAATGGTCACACCAAATATATAGTTCGGTTTGATCGCAACGAAAAATTTCAATTTTTTGTGATCGAACTTCTTGCTGGTAACTAACCATTACTAATCATACTAATCACTAATCATTAAGTTCGTTTTTTATCATAAATTTGGGTAACCAAACTTAATTTTATATTCGATATTCCTAATAATTCTCTATGGAACTCAAACAACACCACCCTTGATTGGAAGCCGAGCAACAAGCTGAGCTCCCACCCCTTTTTGAATAAAAACACCTAACCTATGAAAAATAAAGCTACCCAAACCATAATCAACGTCATTACTAACCAAACAGTTCTTTAGGCGCTTGAAAAAAGAAATAAAATCATCGCTAAGCTCTCCTAAAGTGGTAAAAGCTAAGACACTCAAACCGTAGCCACGAGCAGCACACTCAGATAAATATTTAGTGTGTTTACGCGAGACTGCTCTGGAAATAGCTTGCCCTGGAGTAAAAGCCCGAGCTCCATCACCAGCAAAGGGAGAGACTCCTGTGGCATCCATACACACATCTTACCCGTTTTCCCATTCGAGGACAAGGATATCAGCTGGCGTAGATCCTTGTTATCATCAGTTATAATACCCAGATCCGCCTCCTTGTGTGCAGGGATACCAGCTTTGTAAAGGATATCGATAGCTAAATCACGAATTACATCATGTCGGAACTTAATTCCAACATCCTTAGCACAGTGAAGCGCATGATCACCAAAAATATCCATAGGTTTACTGCAACAAGAGCATAGCCCGCCTTCTACAAACAAAGGAATACCAAGGCGATAGCAGACAGTAGCCCTAAACTGGCGGGGACTAAGACACTGGCCAAGTCCACTAATAGGAACATCCAAGAGATAGTCCTGCGCGTGCTTGATCTGGTTACACTGCCATAGTATTGCGTCTCTATCAGAAAGAGTAAACTGGACGGGGATTCGCTTCTTTACCGCATCGAAATAAGAAAATGCCAAGGAATGCATTGAAGGGGGGCCGTGTCATCGACGCAATATGAAGAGGGCAAATCACATACCTGTATAAATTTCTGAAGAGCTGTTTTGTAAGCAACACCATTGTCCTTTGGGAATATACTGCCAAGTATCACCTTCCTCACAGGAACCGTCTGACTCATAAAAGCAAGATAACAGTAATTGCGGGTGTCTGCCATAGTATGAATCCCAAGGCCGCCATCTTTGATAGGAATAGTAGCTATTCTCTGCTGCAGAGGACCAAAACCAGCTCCATCACCCGTAATCGGAAGCCTCAAATACTTGAGAAGGTGATCATCAAAAAGGTCAGTGGCTTGATGTAGAGCTACGGGGTTGGTGGTGCGCATAGAGAAATATAGTCTGGAAACACCAACAAAGTTGCGAAGCAGCAAAGTCTCACTCTGAGGGTCCTTAAGCTTATTGATAGATGACATTAATTGGATAGTTTTGTTCACCCTACCAAAAAAAATATCGCTCATGAAGTCCATATCCAAACTCACAGGCCCCCCCAACAGTTTAACCCCTTTGCTCGGCCTCCCAATGTCCTTGGGTAAAACATCCTCCTCGAAGCTACGAGGATCAGGAGTAGGCCAGAAAACCTCTGTTTTCCAGATATTGAGGTGCAAGCCTCTAGCCGGACCTTCAGACTCTATAATCCGCAACGCCTTGGAAACCTCCAAAGTGTCCCCAACCATAGTGCCGTCATCAAGATACCAGGCATGAAGATCAAGCTTGCACTGAGAAACAATAGACTTCACTAGAGGGTGAAGATTCAAAGCAAACAGAAGGGGACCGAGAGGATCACCTTGCTGAACCCCTAGAGAGGAAGACAAAATATGCTGATCGTAGAAAAGTTTAGCAGGCCTAGCATAACAAAATTCAACCCAACGAGAAATACCTGGACAATGTATCCGGACCTCTTGGATGAGATGAGACCTACAAACCATATTGAAGGCATTCGAAAAATCAATAAGCAACATTGACTTCGAATCCAAATGTCCTTCCAACTCCAACAACCCATTCACAGCGTGAAGAATACCTTCACCCCCTACTGGCACACCAACTCCAAACTGATGATCCCCCAAATAAGAAGATATAACCTTGCCAACTGAAGCAGCAGCCACCTTAAAGACCAACCGACGCCAAATAGTACCTACCGCAATTGGCCGTAACCCTCCACCAGATTTGAGCAGGGGAGTGAGGGGTGCACTGGCGATGAGCTCACCCAAAACCATGGGACACTTTCCAGCCAACCAAAGGTTGACTACCCCCGTGATCGAAGCCAACAAATCATCCTCCACTGCCGCAGCCGCACCACTCAAGGCGTCAACCAAATGTTGTGCACGCAACCCATCCCGGCCGCACGAAGTCCCTCTAGGGAAACTCTTGATAACACCACTAACAGCCCGCGAATCCACCGAGACCAATTCACCGCATATATCTTCCTCCGGAATGAAGGGAGGTGGAGCTGTGGGGTGTTTCTCTTGTAGTTCCACTAATGTGGTCTTACTTCGAGGAGCAACACCATCCGAGGATAGAACCCGGATAGTGGCTACATAATGACCAAGCTCTAGCTTCTTCCGACAAGCACTTAGGTTGGACGCACCTACCTTCTTCTCAACATTGGAGCTATGGAAACTCGGGCCGCTGCAGCAACTTGTTGACAAGCTTAAAGCATCCTCCAAGCTCCCTCCAAATCATCAAAGCTTTCTGAATTGCCGCAACTTGCAATCGCTTACGATTGCAAGACTTCTCATCTGTTGTAGGAACATAACGAGCCAGCGTGCATAGAAGGAAAAGAATGAGACGAATCCAGGCAGAGATGCTTGACGTATTTCTTACCACACTGTCTAAGCACGGCTTCAAAGTGCGGGAAAAACTCAACCGACACTTATGAGGAATGCTGGTGACTGTGGGGATAGAACGCTGGAAGACAATGCACAACAAGCCCGGTGTTAAAGCTAACTCTTCATCCGATATAGCCTTGGCAGAAATAGCTTCCACTGAGAGACCCTCATCACCTCGAGCAACAGCCTTGCTGACGGAAGCACTGGGAAACGCCTGCACCGCATTAGGTCTGTCGACACCATGGATCAAAAAATCAGCAGAACTGCCATTGAAGGGACCTGCGACAACGTCGCAATGAACACCTTTCCCTTTGCAGGATGATTTCCAGGTATGTAAAACCATATACCGGGAGCATAACCACATTTGTAACTGATGTAGCAAAGCTTCCCAAGCATTGAAAACCACGGCATCATCAGCAATGAGGGATCTGCAATGAGCATTTTCTCTCGAAAAAGCATGCTTAGTTTTTTAAATGACGCATGATGGAGCCTCAAACATACCCTCTATTGTTAACTCCATTGCCACAATTGTCAAGATTCCTAAACGGACAGGTCACGTATCCAATCTGGGAGCTTGAACTGGCTGAAGAAGAAGACGTCGAAAGAGGTGATGCAGGGGGTTTAAGAGAAGTACGAGTTGCTGCCCTGGTAGAAGCAGCCATGGATACAAGCTACAGGCTAAACGTAAAAAACCGAAAAACCCTAAAACGTGAATAGCAGCAAACCCTATCGAAAAAGATAAACGAATGATAAAACGAAAAAAAAAATGAGGAAGGAAAAGCCATGGAACAAACCAAAACAAAGAGGAGATCGAACAGGAAAAACTAATGAAAATCGATGAGACGAATCCGATGGAAAATCATGGCTTTCAGTCGCCATGGCTCGTCACCGGAGCTCATCGCAAAAAAAAATTAAATTTTCTCACAAAGAAAATTTTCAATTTTTTGTAATAGAACTTCTTAATGGTAATAACTAATCATTACTAATCATTAACTAATAACTAATTAATTATTAAACTAACACATATAATTAAGGAGGGTATATTAAGAAAAATATTTAGATAAGGGGTGACTTAGAATTATTTATAATGTCTTGCCTAAAATAGAATCATGGTCCCCTCAAAAAATGGATGGTCCCAAAAAAAAAAATGGTTCTATAAAAAAAGTACATAGATTGACCACTGGCAAATTTTTTTTGGGTTATTTGAGTTTTCAAGTGACCATTAACAAACACCACCGGGTTATGAGAAATGAGACTGACCACTGGCAAAAAAGAAAAAAAATTGGGTCGTGGTCAAATGTTTGACTGGCCAAGAGCTAGTTGACTGCTTTACTTCTGCCTCGCCGGTCAACTCTATGGAATAAATAAAAGAATCGACGACGCGATCTCCGGCTAATCCCCCTTCCTCCATTTTTATTATATTCTACAAGATCTACACTTTTTTTGTTTGACCAGTTTCCTTCACTGATCAACCCCTCGTTTTCTTTCTATCTGAGACCTCAATTTGATCAAGCTAATCAATTTAACTCATCACTCTCGAGCGTCTCTGCTGTACTTACTAATATCATCAGTCATCTTTGTGTTTTTATATTTTATGGTTAGCTGCATTTCATTTTTTTAGGTTTTACGACACGCTATAGAGTGTGATTCATAGAAGCACAGATGGGACTACCATTCACGAAGCTTCTCAGCGGGCTTTTTATTGCAAAGAATGAGTTTTGTTTTCTAATGGTCGGTCTAGGTGCCGCTGGGAAGACTACAATCTTGTACAAACTCAAGCTGGGAGAGAGTGTTACAAATAATCCTTCCGTTGACATTCCTACCATTGGCATTCCGACTGTCGGTATGTTCTTGTTATAAAAAGATTTACACACTTGACTTAATCGCGTTTCAGGTTTTTCACAAGAGAGCTGATCTGAATGCCGATCCATTCTACTACTGTTTAATTTTCAGGTTTTAATAAAGAGACCGTGGAATACAAGGACATCAATTTTACCTTTTTAGATGTCGGCGGTCAGATGATGAGTGCAAGGTAGAAATTCTTTCATTTTCATTATTTTGGTTACACCAAATTCCAGTTATGCGCACTTGGTGTCTCTTTCTAGTTTTGGCTTAAATTGTTTAAAAGTCGTACCTGTTATCATTTGATTCTTCTACCATCTTTGTAAACTTAGTATATGCCCGGATTTTTGAATACTAATGACATCTTATCTTCTAGATCAGTTATTTGAATACGTTCTTGTCCTTCCTCTAATCCCCGCAAGGTTTGATCTATGTGGTGGATAGAAATAACAGAGATCGAGTTGATGAGGCAAGAGATCAGTTGCATTGGTGAATCTGGTATATATTTGGAAATACTTGTTTTTGCAAAAAAACATTTAGGATTAACTAGTAGAAATTTACTAGATGTTGCTTGGTTGAGCTGTTAGTATTTGTTTCCAGGATGGGTGGCCAGATGCTGCGTTGCTCATATTCGCTAACAAATAGGACATTCCTAACGCGATGAATGTTGCTGAGATAACTGAGAAGCTTGGTCTTAGCTCATTCAATCGTAAATGGTAAACTGATACCTCATGATTTCCTTGTGATATACTGGATACTTTTTTGATCGGTCGATAACAATTACGATGCAATTGATTCAACCGCCGATATATTTTATTTTTTTTCCATTTTCTTCTCGCTTTTAAGCTTACGACTGGGCATCTTTGCAGGCACATCCAGAGCACATGTTCAACCTCTGGAGAAGGTCTATATGAGGGTTTGGATTGGCTTTCCAACAACATTGCTAATAACATTGGCAACTAAGCATTTTACATTTCGAGATTTTAATGCAGCGTACTCGAATCTCATGGGATTCGACTTATCAATACATACAAATAAAAAATGTCAGACCAATTTTGAACCTGAATCCTTACTGTTAAAATACCAAGCTTCTTGTGTTGGTACTATATTGATTCCCCCTCAGTACAAGCCTAGTTTTGATTTTTATATTTTGATAATTACAAGTGATTTAATCTCTCCATGAATACATGATCTTAACGGCTGGAATTCTCTACACCTGGCCTCCTTGACCACTGACTATGATGCAAGATCATATTGTCCACGATGAAACGCGTGTATGTGGCTAGTTTTCCATCATTTTCGTTCCCATCTCGATATATTTCGTTGGTATATCGCGTGAACTGGGCAAGGCTGTTGCAGGGTTTGGAATTAAGTGTGTGACCGGAACACTTCCCACCGAGTATATATATTAGTATTAGACTTGCATTATCTTTTAGGTTATTTTTTAGGTTATAGATGTAAAGTTCTCTTCTTCCTTCTTCCTTGGCCGCACAGAAGAAAAAAATACATAAGACTTTGCTCTGGTATTTAGAAGAACAGTTATGGTCCTTATGGAAGACTGACTTTTTTTTTTTTATCGAGGGATTTCATTCTTCGTCTTTATTGATTTTCTATGGTGCTACTGCTAGCGTTTGAGGTAGGCGCACCAAAAACCCAAGTCTTATTTATAATGAAGTTTCCTGTGATGTTATTTTTTTATCATTTTGCGGATATATGGGTGTCTTAATCGAAGTTGAAAGTTGATGATGGTATTGATGTTGTCGTTATGAACATGATTAATGATTGAAAATAATGGAATTCCTATTAAAAATTTGTTTCTCTATACAAAATATATTAATTTTTCAGGGAGTAAAAGGTATTTTAAAAAGAATTATTTCTAGGAGTTGCTTAAATGTTTAGTAATAACAATTTTAAGGCAAAATATATTAATATGTTACCTTTTTGCAACATGTGTTTCTCTAAAGTTGTAAACCTCTTTGTTTTGAATAAAAAAAAAAAAAAAGTAAAACTCTTTGTTACGTTCTAAAATTCATAAGACTAGTTAGATTGGGTTATGTATGAATTAATTTAGGTAACTCGAGCTTTATCATTTGTTTTTGCTTTTGTTCATTCTAATACAAATTATTTTTACTTCATTGAAAATAATGCTTTGTCTGAAAGTTATATAAGTTGGTTTGACCTAGGAAATACAAAACCCACGTTCATGCCAAGCTCCCTAAACGCTTAGAGTTTGGCATGAACATGGTCTTTTTGTTTTCTAGGTTAGACGAACTTATATAACTTTCGGAAATTGCATTATGTTCAGTCAAGTATAAATTGTTTATACTAAAATGAACGAAGTAGATCAAATGGTAAATAGTGGTGCATTCGAATTTTGAAGTGACAATGAGTGCTCTTGGATAATTTCTCCTGGGAGTTGTAAAGACTAAAGTGATGAAAATTTTGATTTTTTTTTGGTTGGTTTACATGTTTGTTTTTTAGTTCGTTTTTGCTCAACATTGTATATTTACCAAGCAATACTTATCATTTGTTCTTGCTTTTATTTCTTCTAAACAAATTCTTTGTACCTCATTGAAAATAATCCTTTGTCCAAAAGTTACATGATTTTGTCTAACCTAAGAATTAGAAAGCCCATGTTCATGCCAAGCTCCCTAAACGCTTAGAGCGTGGCATGAACATGGCCTTTTTGATTTCTCTGTTAGACGAATTTATGAGACTTTCAGAAATAGCACTACGTTCAGTCAAGTACAAATTGTTTATACTAAAATGAACAAAGTAGATCAGACAGTAAATAGTGATGCATTCGGATTTTGAGGTGACAGTGAGTGCTCCTAGATAATTTTTCTCAGGAGTTGTGAAGACTAAAGTGATGAAAAATATGAACTTTTTTTGGATTGGTTTACATGTTTGTTTTTTAGTTCGTTTTTGCTTAACATTGTAAATTTACCAAGGAATTTTAATTTATCGTTTGTTCTTGCTTTTGCTCGTTCTAATACAAATTCTTTTTACCTCATTGAAAATAATGTTTTATCTGAAAGCTATATAATTTCGTTTAACCTAGAAATTACAAAGCCCACGTTTATGCCAAGCTCCCTAAACGCTTAGAGTTTGGCCATGAATATATGACCTTTTTGATTTCTAGGTTTGACGAATTTATGGAACTTTCGGAAATAGCATTACGTTCCGTGAAGTACAAATGTTTGTATAAAATAAGTGTCCAGACGAGCTACATACATATTGTGACATCTTATTAACACTCGCCCTGGACCTTTTCCCGAAATACTCAATCCGTTGCTCTACACATTATTCGACCGTTCTATTTTCATTCCCATTACTCTTGAGTAATCAATCTTATTTGATTCATCCTGAGATAGGTTTCTTTATTTTCACCCTGAATTTTTGAACCGCTGCTTATGGAACAAAAAACTGGAGGTGAGATTCCTTCTACAAGTTTGCCTGTATTCTATCTAGAAATGTTCAAACAACTAAACCCTGATTTGGTTTCCTGTTCAAGATCATTTCAGGTTGTTGGTGTTGTTGTACAAGTGGAAGATACAGATTTATTAAAAGATGCTTCGGGTTTGCTATGTTCGACTGGGTTTATTACTAAGGTAAGCTGTTCATTCGCTACATGTATGTATTTTTGAAATCCCCAAATTTTAATCTTCACCCTGGTAATCCTTAGTCATTTGTATTTCTGATGTTGGGTTTCTTGGATTCTGGAGCCATGCTTAATAGTATTCGTTTTCTGAACTATTTTTGGATTCTATCATCATGCCTTAAATTATGCTTAAACTAAGGTATACTACTGTTTGCCTCTATGATGTTAGCTTTGGTAAGTTGTTGACAAATTGTTGTATGCTCCACGTTTTACCAAACACTGTTTCGCCGTTTAATTGTTTAAGGAGGGTATATAATTTCAGCATTTCATTTCCAAATTTCTGAATTTTCACTGTGTTCAATTTTAGTTCATTCTCTGCTCAATTTGTCCCAATTGTTTGTTATTGCAATACTTCCAAATCCGTTGTCTACATGTTTAAGAAACTTATATGTTGAATTGTATGTTCAGTATTGGTTAATGTCCTTGAGCTTTAACTACAACATTGCTGACCACTCTTTCTTCTTGTAGGTGTAGGTCACAGTACTTTCTCATTTGCATGTTCTCGATAAACCGAGGTAGCAAATGCTTTTCTATTTAATTTTTTATTTCCATTTGAAATCCATTTCTGCTATTTTAAACTGCTATTTTAAAGATAGTTAGAACTGTTACATAGGATAGATGAAACTCAAATATGAACGAAACTGGATCAGTCATACCCATACAGAATAATGTTATTAGACAATATGTAGAATAGATGTTCAAGAACAAGGAACCATTTGATGTGTTTATCCTAAATAGTGTTTATATTAACTATTTTGGCTTCTTACTGTCTGTTACATGTAGTGATTGGTACATACCGTTTGGATCAGGGAATTGATTGAGGTATGCACGGAGGTAAACAGTTTTGAAAATGGAATGGATAAGCTTTATGTGTTCCTGTGCCAAATCTGGATGATGGGAAGCAAAAAGACTTAACCCCACCTAGCATGGCACGTTTCCTACTTCGACTGCCGAACCTTTCAGTGTTCTTGTATGTGCATCAGTTTGAACTAGAGATGCCAAGGAGCAGAAGAAACACGGTGATCAAATTTTGCGGAGCAATATAAGCAAACAGAAAATCAGGTGTGCAATGTATTGCTACGCGATATTTTGCAAAGTTTTAGGTTTAGTTTAAGTAAACATCTCATTTTTTTGGTATCTGCAGGGCTCAATATTGCAAATGCACAAAAAATAGGCGTGAAGATGCTACCCTAATGCTCAGATTAAGGTGAACAAGAAATCAAGAAACATCTATTTCCCGGCCATTCATTTTTCGTAAAGTAGAGTATTGATTTTTCGGATGCAGCTCCCACTAAACCTGTTTCATTAAATGAGCTTGATTTCACGGGGACGTAAGTAACGCTTCCCCACTTCCACTGTACCATTTGGTTCACTCGCTCACCTTAAATGAACTATGTGGGGTTTTTCTAAGAATTTGATCCTCTGGTTCGGGTTGAAGAAATTTATACCCTTCACAAATTTACCATCGCCATAAAGAGTACTATTGCCCTGCTAGGAGTCAACACCATGTCTTCTTGAAGTGGGACACAGATGTCAAGGCTCTCGCTCGTCCCTCACCTTTTGGAAACTTTGAAGACTGGAATCGTGGCAACACTTACCTTATCGGTACTGTTATGTCAAGAACCAACAATTCAGAACTGTTCGTTAGATTACAAGGTAAACGGTTGTTGCAATGTTGCTTTAATATCTGACGCTGTGTATACGTTGTTGCTATTTCAAGGTCCAGGTGCAGAATCCACTTATCTGGATTGGGTTATTCAATGTGCAGCTGCATGATTCTTAAATTTGACTAGGTTAGGCAAATAGTGGAATAAGATTCCAGCGTCATTCATAGCATTTTTCGCCATCTTATTATTTCGTCACAGAATATAAGTGGGTAAACATAGCATTGCCATGTTTGTTTACACTTTCTGCAACAAAGTTTTGTGTCTAGGGCTCTAGACTTTCAGTTGGTACTTGAAATGATCCTTAGTTTGTCTTTTTTTTTTTTTAGCTTTGTTGTGAAGTAACACATAATACATAGTGCCAACAAAAGGCTTATCATGTGGATTTATATATAGCTTTCAAAAACTTATGCAGATTTCAAACATCAAAAAGTTCCACTACGGCACATAGGTAAATTTGCAGTTTTGAGCAAAAAAGAAGGAGCATTTGTTGTAGCATCAAAATTCGGATCCATCACTTAATTTTGGTTTCAAACTCGAACTTTTTGGAGGCATCTCTGCACTCGAGAAGCTTCGTTTTATGAATATTTATCGTATGCTCTCGCTTATGTTCGTTCTAATACAGTGCCTCATTGAAGAAGATCATGTTCTGCCCGAAAGTTTCAAAGTTTCGTCTAACCGAGGAATCACGAAGGCCACGTTCATGCCAAGCGCTTAGGGAGCTTGACATGAACATGGCCTTTTTGATTTCTCAGTTAGACTTGTGAAACTTTCAGAAGTAGCATATGTTTGATGAAGTACAAACAGAACATATGGTAAATAGTGATGGATTTGAATTTTGAAGTCACAATGAAGGCTAAAATACATCGTGATGGAAAATTTGACCTTTTTTGGTTGGTTTATATGTTGGTTTTTTCGTTCGTTTTTTCTCATCACTAGTAGTTTATCAATGTATCTCAGTGAAAGCTTTTTGGTTTTTGAAATATGTGTAAATTTCGGAAATCCATATTATAAGCACAAATGGTGTCTGTCGCGTTGGAATTGGACGGTGATCTACATAAAAGGGTCCAGACGAGCTAAATGTTCTGACACTCCAATAACAGTCGCCCTAGACCTTTTCCCGAATTACTCATCCCAACTTCTGGTTTATGAATCATAAAGCTCATTTTCACTCTATTTCAATTCATTCTGAGATAGGTTTCTGCTTTTTCACCCTAAATTTCTAAACCGTTGCTTATGGAACAAAAAGCTGGAGGTGAGTTTCCTTCTACAAGTCTTCGAGTTAGGATTATTTGTCTGTATTCTATCTAGAAATGTTCAAACAACTAAACCGTGATATTTGAAAGCCCTGAGTTTTAATCTTCACTCTGGGAATCCTTAGGATGTTGGGTTTTTTGGATTCTGGAACCATGTTTAATAATGTTCTTTTTTTTGAACTATCTATGGATTCTATCATCATGACTTAGATTATGCTGCAACTAAGATATACTACTATTTGCCTCTATGATGTTAACTTGGGTAAGTTGTTGACTAATTGCTGTTTGCTTCACTTTTTAGCAAGCAGTCCTTTGCCGTTTAATTGTTTATATAATTTCAGCACTTCATTCCCAAACTTCTAAATTTTCATTCATTGTGTTCAATTTTAGTTCATTCTCTGCTCAACTCATCACTAAATCTGTTTTCTTCTACATGCTTAAGAAATGTATATGTTGAATTGTATGTTCAGTATCGGATAATGTCCTTGAGCTTTAACTACAGCATCGCTGACCATCTTCAATTCTTTCTTCTTCTTTTAGGTCACAGTATTTTCTCATTCGCATTTGAGACCGGTTCTCAATAAACCAAGGTAGCAAATGTTTCTCTGAAGTGAAGCCTATCTAATTTTTTATTCCCATTTGAAATACATTTTAAAGATAGTTAGAACTGCTTAATAGGGTAGATGAAACTCAAATTTAAACAAAAATGGATCAGGCATAGCCATACAGAATAATGTTATTAGACAATATGTAGAATAGATGTTCAAGAACAAAGAACCATTCGATGGGTTCTCCTAAAATAGTGTTTATATACTCGTATTAACTGGTAAGTTCTGTTTGGATCAGGGAAGTGACTGAGGTATGCACGGAGGTAAAGAGTTTTGAAAATGAATCCATTGGATAACCAAAGCTTTATGTGTTCCTGCACCAAATATGGATGATGGGAAGCAAAAAGACCTAACAAAAGACGAGGAGACATCTTTTTTTATGCATCAAACCATCTATTAGGAAACATCAGGAGGTCTACATTGCAAATAAAAACAATGCAACAATTGGAGGAGCTAGCATGCTGTTGACCCGACCTAGCATGATATGGTGCTTTTTACCATGTTCCTCGAGTGCCAGACCTTTCAGTATTCCTGTTATGTTGCCATCGTAATGCTTATACTAAGGTGAACAAGAAATCAAGAAATGTCTATTTACTGGCCATTCATCTTTTACAATGTAGAGTTCTTGATTTTCGGCTGCACAACCTGTGTTGATTTTACCAATGGTCTTCATTACAGTCGATATTATCATTTGTCTGACTAATGGCTTTATCTACACTCATGTAGGATGGGTTCCCAGATTTGCTCCAGCTCTTCAAAAATGGCTACCAAATAACTCTACAAGACTCTCATTTGGTCCAAGTGCAGAATCCACTTATTCACTTTGAATAAGATTCCTTAGTCCCCACAGAATACAAACTTGGGACGGGGTAAACATAGTACTGCAATGCAATGTTTGTTAAAACTTTCTGCAACAAAATTTTGTTTCTAGGACTTTCAGTTGAATACTTGAAGTGATCCTGAGTTTCAAGAGCTATTCAATGATATATAAATGTACAGCTACAGATGCGAATAAGATGTTTTGTTGCATCTCAAAATTTGTATGATCATAGAAACCCTTGCAACAATTATTTGGCAAAAACTAAATAAATTCAGGAACATGCTATTTTCTCTAAGCCCAGCCCACCAGCCAAAAATCCAAGGAACTCTTCCACGTGTCGGAAAAATAGAAGACTTATAGCCTATTAGGATAAAAGCTGGTTGTTCTCTCGTTTTCTTCATTACACATACAGAATATAGAAGAGAAGAAGCAGAAATGGCGACCTCTTCTTCGTTCCTTCTTAGCCGTCTTCAAACAAAAGGTATAACATACCTACATGTTCATCTATTTTCATGGAATTGGTTTTTCATTTTCATGTTCATGGAATTGGTTTTTCATTTTATATTTTTGTTGTTCTTTAGGACTACCTGCAGCTTCATCATTATCAAGACCAAGGAGTTTCAGTATCTCTGTAAGTCTTCAATTGTAATTCCTACAATTAATCTCTGTATACAATCAGTTAATACTTGTTTAATGCATCCCCCCTAAACTGAAACTGGCATGTATACAATTTCGTCAATAATGGCATTATGTGAAATGTAAAAGAAAAATTTACCATCTATATCGTGCGAATTACATAGTGCTGCAGTTTCAATGTTTACATATTTGTCGTGTGCCAGAGAAACAGAAATGTTTGTTGCGTTTGTGTTTTGCTCTAAAAGGAAAGGGGTCTAGTGTAGTGTGGGAGGTGATTTTTAGTGGACATAGGTACAGGGTCTAGATAGAGATGAGTGGAAAACTGAATTCATGATTCTCACCTGGAGCCTCAATTATAGTTGGATGTAGTCATGTAGCATCTGAAACTCTCAGATAATTCTGTAACTTCTAAAACTCTCAGTTGGATGTAGTCATGGTATTCCAACTTCGTGATTGTGTATGAAAGTTTTTCGACTAACATTGAATGCTTATTTCTTCTCAGGAAAACTCAAAGTGTCTTACCAAAAGCAGTCCACGTAGTGGTTTAACAGCCAGATATGGTACATACTGTTTTTTAGGCATTACAGAAGCATCCAACAACGCTGAAGTCGCATCCCCATTCTTTGTAAGGTTACAAAACTCGTTAAGTTCATCAGGAATTCCATCAAATGTCCAAGCTGAAGTACCGCACGCAGTATCTAAATATATGATGTTGTTAGGAGATTTGGACCCTGCAACAGCAAAAGTGGTAATAGGAATCTTAGGACCATTCTTATCAGGTTTTGGGTTTCTATTTATCATAAGAATAGTTATGTCATGGTACCCAAAACTTCCGGTAGGAAAATTCCCATATGTTTTAGTTTATGCACCAACAGAACCAATATTGAATCCGACGAGGAAAGTGATTCCACCCCTTGGCGGAGTTGATGTAACACCTGTGGTTTGGTTTGCACTAATCAGTTTTTTGAATGAAATTTTGCTAGGTCCTCAAGGGCTTCTAGTTCTGCTTTCTCAACAGGTTTGAGTGTTTAGGAGGAGATGTAAATTTTTATACTTGAGAAATTTTGCAACTGGTTAAAAAATAGAATATTTGTGGTTAATAAAGAGCTCGGCAGAATGACTGTGTATGAGTACAGTGTTGCTATATTGATGTTGGTGTTGTATTGAGTTATGGTGTGGAATTTTTTGTATGGTCTACTTATATAACCTGCACTAACATTCCAATTCAATCCAATGCCTACAATCCTCTCCACGCATGCTTTAACGCGATAGGCATTGTTGGCAGTAATTGCCTGTGAACATAATGAATATATGGACTGAACTGGTGAAAGTTTCTTGACCGAGCCTCTTAATTTGAGTATTAAGATTTTATCTAGTTCGGAAACGAACTAGCTCAACTGTTTGGACACAAAAAAGGAAAAGGAAAAAAAAGTTTCAAAAAGTTCCATTGCCGGGATTTGAACCCGGGTCGCCTGGGTGAAAGCCAGGTATCCTAACCGGGCTGGACTACAATGGAGTTGTGATAAATTGCTAACCCAATATTATTTGACGACTGACATTTTCCGCGAAGATGTCGTCTTCTTAAGGCAATGACTTCTTATTTAGGCGACCATCAGTTCGCTGTTGGGATACCGATTGGAGGGGAAAGCATTCTTCACGTAGTTAATGGTTTGTTGGAATTGAAGGGTAGTTCAGACAAGATGTTAATGTTGCTTATTGACTTATCGAATGCTTTTAACATGGTGTGCATATCCCATCTCATAAAATAGGTCCGGCTTCATTGTTCAGGTATTTCTCGTTGGGTTCAGTTCTGCTATGCTAGGCATGCTAAACTTTACTACAATCAACATATTTTATCTTCTTCCCTTGGTGTTCAGCAAGGTGACCCCCTCGGTCCTATTTTGTTTTCTCTGACACTTCACCTTCTTGTGAAGTCCATTGCCTCTCGTTGTAAACTTGATCTGCATGCCTGGTACTTGGATGATGGTACTATCATTGGTGATACGCTTGAGGTTGCTAAAGCTTTGAGCATAATAGAATTCGAAGGCCCTTGTAGAGGTTTACATTTGAACATTAAGAAAACTGAAGTTTTCTGGCCTACAATTGATCCTCGTAGCATTGTTGAAGGTGTTTTTGCCAATGATATTGGTAGACCTCGTAAAGGTGTTAAACTTCTGGGTGGACCTGTGAGTTTGAATTTGGATTTCATGAGTGACATAGTTTAGAGTAGGATGAACAATACTATTAATCTTATGTCCGCTATCAAAAAACTCATAGACCAACAGAGTGAGATGTTATTACTTCGCAATTGCGTCGGTGTGTCCAGGATATACTTTGATATGCGTACCACCAACCCTGCAGCTTTACAAAAAGCCATTGATCTTTATGACGACCATCTTCTTCAATATTTGAGGCTTTTAATCA
Source organism: Papaver bracteatum (assembly GCA_023529315.1). Classification (NCBI taxonomy): domain Eukaryota; kingdom Viridiplantae; phylum Streptophyta; class Magnoliopsida; order Ranunculales; family Papaveraceae; genus Papaver; species Papaver bracteatum. The sequence continues at coordinate 3,633,488 of JAJJWX010000811.1, read as the reverse complement.
CGGGAGATGGTGCAGGTTTTGGACCTTTCCAACAGAGATTGTCTACCTTGTCTATCAAGGATGGTGGTCTTGGTATACACACTATGTCTGACACTCGCATCTATTGTTATCTTTCTTCCTAGAGTCAAACTGATCCAACGCGGAAGGTAATTCTTGGTAAATTATTTCCTCCAGATCATGGTTCTGCTTACCAGACAACTCTTCAGAACTTTATTCGGGTATGTGGTTTGCCTTCAACTTACTGTGTCGATAACACTCCCCCCCCCTTCTATGCACGCCCTGACAATCACTTATTTTGATACAGTTAAGAAGCAAATACCTACCCAGTATTCACTATCTTTAAGAGATTCTATTATGTGGCAATGTAACCGTTTCAAACACGCATAAGATTACCTTCTAGATGTTCCAATCAGCGAGTTGGATCAATACCTTGGGCCCAGACAGTTCAGAGTTGTAGTTTGTTATCGCCTTGGTATCCCATTATTTGCTGAGGATGGTTTATGCTCGTGCTGCAATAAACCTATGGATATTTTTGGGGATCATGCGCTTCACTGTGCTAATGATGTTGGAATTAAGTTTCGACATGATTTGGTTCGTGATGTAATTGCTGATATATGCTATAAGGCTGGTGTCCACGCGCGCAAAGAAGTTGCTCTGGGTTTTCTGTCTGATGACAACAAGGATTTACGACCGGTGGATATTCTTGTTCTTAATTGGGAGAATAGCCAAGACGTGTGTATGGATGTTACAGGTGTCTCTCCGTTCACTGGTGAGGGTGTTCGTGCCTTTATTCCAGGCCAAGCCATTTCAAGGGAAGTTGCGCGCAAACGTACTAAGTATTTGGATGAACGTACCTCACATGGTTTTGGGTTGGGTGTTTTAGCTTTCACTACCCTAGGGGAGCTTGGTGAAGATATTCTTTGTTTCTTCAAGCGTTTGAAAATTTGTTTAGTTAGTAATGATGTTGGTAGTGGTCCAGGTAGATTTATTTTTCATAGGTTGGGTGTAGCTATTCAGAAAGGGGTTGGTGCCCAGCTTGTAGCTCGGTTACCAACTAAAAGTGTAAAATCTTAATTATATTTAAATAAAATAAAAATATTATACCCTTATAGATAATATAATTATTAGTAAAATTTAGAAATAATTTAGAAATAATTTATTTCTCAAACTGTACAAAGGATATTCGTAAACTTTATACCATTAAAAAGTATTTAAAAACTCATACGTAACGAGTATATAAACATGACTATCAAATTATACATATTTCCTATACTAGCAATAATCAATTAAAAGGATAATTTTAGAAAAATCTCATTATTTGATGATATAGGTCGTTTATTTTGGGACAAAATTTAAACTAAATAGGTCATCTATTTAGGGACGAAGGGAGTAATCATTTTGAGTTGTTAATTTACCACTTTATAATAGATTATACATTTTACCATTATAAAGGTTTTTTGGTCGAGTAAGTTGAAACTTATATGATACTCCTCTATTTCCGGAAAAGAATTACTATCACTTTTTCAATTTGATATATAACTCTTTTCCAAAAATGGAGGTAGGAGTACTTTGTGCAGTGGAATATCTTGGTGACAACAATGATAAACAACATATATTCATCTAATTCTCTTTATGGAGGCAGTTTGAGCTACTAAAACATCTAGTCAAAATATTTGAAAATTTTGACAATTATCTCTTTATGAAAATCTAATATAGAAGGCAAGTTTTGTCATTCACAACCCTAGGCCGATCAAGACTCGTAAATGCAAAGAACGATGGACATGCATCCACCGAAAGACTATAAGAGTGAGCAAGATACTAATAAGAAAGTGAGTATACAATGAGAAAGGTATTGACTAGTTTTCTAGGAGCTCATATATGATTTTTAGTAAAAAAAAAATTAAAAGAAAATATTTTGTTATTGAAGAAACTTTATAGTAGGAAGGGCTTATTAAAAGTTTTCTCTTGCGGTTAAGTTTGGCCATCGATCCTCTAACTTTGTCAAGGTTCCATGTTCATCTTCACGATGGTAGTATCTCTCCAATAAGGGTGTTATCACTATTTTGTGATTTCTCCCTCTCGTCTTCTTAATCTCTTCGTTTCTTTCTATCTTGTATGGTTTCCTTGCTCATCTTTCTATCTTGTTTTTTTTTCTTAATTTCCTTGATTGCTCTTGGGTGTCATGGCTTCAACATCAAACAACAATGGTGATGCTATAGGTACTCTTCACCAAATGAACAACATCACTGAAGAGCCTCAAACCCATGTTTATGAAGACAATGAGGACTCTTCTGAAACTATTATAAAACACAATAGAAATATTATATTCAAATTTGTATTAGAAAGCGATTACAATGTTTACATTTTGAATGAGGTTATTTCTAAAACTTGGAGCTCATCTGGGATTCTAACCATAACTGATATGAGAAGTGGTCATTATTATGTGTGATACGCGGAACTCCTTAGTCTGTTAAAGATGATATGATGTTATTGGAAAGGGTAAAGAAGATTTACTGCTAGAAGACTATGAGTTCAAATTTGTAGATTTATGTGTTCATGTGTATAGGCTACCTCTGAGTATGATGAATGCTACTAAAGTTTTTAATATTATTAAAACAATATGTTTTCATGGTCCTATTGATCCTCCGATGGAAGCGAAATATGGGAAGTATGCTAAGGTCCTAGTCAGATTGGATATCACCCAGCCTCTCCCAAAACATTTGGTGATAACTCCAAAATTAAAAAAGTAGGTAAATATCGTATTTAGACATGAAAAACTATCCTCATTGTGTTTCTATTATGGTTATTTTGGTCATCTGATGGAACAATGTCCTCACTTACCAAAAAAATTTGGAAGAAGATCAAAACCTTAACTCTGAGGAGATATCAGAGAAGATGAATGATAAAGGTTTTCCCTATTTCCCATCCCCTTCACGATTTTCAGAATTAATTTACTCTCTTATGTTCCACCTACGAAAGTCAAATTGACTATGACTATGACTATTACCATTTTTATTTGTCTTCTTCTTCATTAACATCTCTTTTTCATTAAACAAAATAAAAAACTATCAAGTTAGAAACCTATGTTAAATTCACATTAATTATTATTATTGTATACCTATTTCTTTATCCAAGTCATTTCATTCGCCTAAAAGTAGATGAATTAATCAGCGATTAATCCATAAACCATCATTATGGAAGATTTCATTATTAAAAATTTAAGGAAAAATATCTCAACCTTACTTCAATCAAATATCCAATAAAATTATGCTAACTCTATTGAAAACTCATTTTTTGAACAAGGTTTACAGGTCCTTGTCATTAATGTATCAATCTTAGAGGTCCTTGTCATTAATGTATCAATTTGATATTATAGTACCCGAATCATGAAAGTTATGATGAAGGTATGACTATGGGTTCTTCGAGCACTACAAATAAAATGCAAAATTAAATTTGGTCTACGTATAGATTCTAGCCAAAAGTTATACGACTTCAAATATGAACATATGACATTTTCCTATAAAAATATACAGATGACATTTTCCATTCAAAATTATTAGCATTAGCTTGTGATGCAAGGAGATTGAGCAGTAATGAATTAAACAATAAATAGATTATTATTGAATAGACTAACTGTAAGTATTGTTCCAAATTAAGATATTCAACTCTTGGACATTCTCTACTTTCTTAGGAGGCATCTTTTGATACAAAATCAACAAATTAGAAGCTGAAATTTAAGAGGCAGTGATTGAATTGGTGATGAATTATGGTGATAGTGAAACGGTGGGTGGTGGAAATAGAGATGGTTACCTAGGTTTTTTTTCCTGTAGGGTGATTTTATAGTTGGGTGTAAATAAAAAGTCAGAGATAGGATTTAGGACATATGAGAATTCCTCTGGGTGGTACTTAGGATAATTGGGGATACAAATTAAGGGGGATGGGAAATAGGGAAAACTATGATAAATCATTGGCCACATATGACAAATAAATTTGTGCTTATCACAAAATATATGATCCTGGTATTTTCAATCCTAACCAGAATATAGTTTTAGTGAAGAGGTTTAATGAAAACACTCAAGGGTCTTTGAACAGAAGTAGCATATTGGATAGAGAGATGGATGACACACATCTCTTACATATAGATATGAAAGCATTAAGGATAGACAGCTCTAATGGTGAAGAAAATGATAGGAATGTGGAAAATGATTCAAGTACATCTAGATAGAAATAAAGTTTCTGGTAATGGTGGTATAAACAGACCTAAGAAGAAAGACCAGATAATCTCAAGAAAGGTGTAAAGAGTCTGAGAGTATTGTTTGTTTGGCTCAAGATTAAAAAAAAAGGGTAACTGGGAACGTAAAAAACTTTGGAAACATCAGAATAGGTGATGACGATTTTTTTAAGTAGGATAACATTAATACCAAGATGCCGTCACATCTAAGAAAATAAATATTATCAGGTAATTAGAAGGTGGAGAAAGAGACTGTCAAAGAATATAATGGATAGTAATAATGCATCACCTGGAAAGGATGTGGTAGGTAGTGGGTTATCTTTAGATAACCTTCATATGGAAATTCAATTAGAGAAACAAGACCAGAATAATGGCGATGAGGATGGTTCGGAATAGGAAAAGCCCATAGGAAAGACTCGAGAATTTTCTAGTCTCTTGAAGAATACAATTACACTCTAAATTTCTCCTCTAATTTAGTCTAAACATAATTCCTATGTTACTTGTTCTGAGGATGAAGTTTCTTATTCTTCAACGTTGATTGCTGAGACAATCTTGAAGAAGAAGAAAAAATAGTAGAAGAGATTTGCAAGGAATTCAAGAAATCTACATCGTGACAACTCAAATGGAGAATTCATGAGTAGACCAAAGAGAGTTGTATGTCACATGAAAATTGATTTACCAGTTAACAGATTAATCGAATATACCCCTCTTGAATGGGTGTGGTGGCTTCCCAAAATCAGTAACATGGTTGTTAGAGCATTGCTCGGTCGAACTCACAAGTGTTGCTATCTCAAGCTTGTTATCAAATTTAGTTGTCAAAACTAAATCTTGATTTCTATTTTATAATTAGTTAAGTCACGGACTAGGATAAAAATGTAGTTCAGAAACATTGGATCATGATAGTCATCATTACGTTATATCGTTTGAAGGCGAAGATCAACTGAAGCTTTTGGAGAAATTCATCAACAAAGGGTAAGTGAAGACAAAACCACCTATTTCTCAAGTTATATTCACTTTTCTATCTTTGAGATGTTGTCGTATAAGTAATTAGACTATCATGCATACACAAGAATTTTGAGTCAAGTTTATCTTGGTAATTAGTTCTCGAAATATAATGACTAAGCTTAATGAACATTTATTCATACTTGATGAATTTAGGTTAAAGACAATTTATTGTTCGGAATCAAAATTATAATTCAAGTTTTATCATTCGAATATATCCTGGAATAGTGATATGTGTCATTGATGTTATTCGGGAATGTTTCAAATTGATTTAGAGAGAAATAAAGAACTACTATAGATTCGGATACAAGACAGTGTTATCAGTCTTACAAACTGGGGAAACTTTTATAAGTCTGAAGCCATATTACATGTACTCGTACACGTATCAGATTATCTATATGTCGACTAGCATATTTTTGGTACGCATATTATGCACATCCTGTCAAAAATCTGTTTAACTCGTAAACCGGATCAATACGCATACCCATAAGCAAACCGAAAATGAACTGTGGTCACGAAACCGGTTTGGTATCCATACTGATATACGTGCTAGAAAAGTTATGTTCTGCCAAACTCGGTTTGTGTATCCATACCGGTACACATACCAATATAGTTATGATGTGGACTCCGGAACCGGTCATAGTCTTAAGGTACACATTCAGGTACGCATACCTAAACGGTTCTGTGAACCCCGAAACTTGGTTTGGCTTAATATTTTACAAACCGGTACACGTATTGTGACTGACCTGACTCACGAACAGCTATGGTATTTTAACTATGTACATCTACTAACCATGTTGATTATATTCAAATGCGATAAAATTATTTCTACGAGATCATTAACATTTGATCAAAATTCCCTAAAAACACTAGACTTATTTGATCACATGATTGTGACTCAAGGTTAATGTCTTAAGTGTTTATGAAAATTAATATTAAGCTTATATTTCAAATCGTCTAGATTCGGATAACCACCTTGAACAAAGTCTCTATACACGGTTCAGTTACGGTTTCACCTAACCAGAGTATATATCTTGTTTATGTAAATCAGATCCAAAGATTCATCTAACAGTGGATATTGATTGCTTGGTTCCAAAGCTATCTTAGTTTAACCTAAAACAACTTATGCTTTGAATATACATGAAAGGGTAACTTCAAGCAACTGGGATATTTGAATCCCGACATTACTTTGGTGTGTCCTAGTTGTAACTATAGTCGTCCTCTTCCTAACCCTTTTAGGGTTTAGCTATTACAAAGGCTTCATTAGGATTTGTGAACCCATGTCCAGTTATGTTTTCTTGATAACTCGAGTATCCTGATCTTTATCGATTGTTGAGCTGCTCACTTGATCAAGATAAATAGAAATCATCAAAGTTCTCTTCATCATAAACTTTGTTGATTCCAAAAGTTTTATACTTGTGAGGTGAATAATAATTTAGGCTGCACTTCGGGTTGCATTAGTCAGAATTTTGAGGTTAGCTAGACTATGTCTATTGCTATTGATTTCCATCACCTTGATCAAACTTTTTGATTATAAAGGAAATCATATATAGGCTTAATCTGTGGGAAGAAGATTGGTTTAAAATCTTCAATTGAGTTGAAGCAACTCTTAGTTGGTGTGACGTCAGCTAAGGGAATCTATTACGGGGAATCCTGTTGGGATTCAAAAGGCATAAGGAGCGCGACTGTACCTTAATCATTAGGAGACTTTACTAGGTATCAAATGCATTCATGTCCGAACTTAATTGGTAGTAAACTAGTGTTTGTAGCGGCTTAATACATTTTGGTGTTCAATCTAGACTAGGTCTCGTGTTTTTTTTCCTCGTTAACAAAACCTCTGGTGTCTGTGTTATTTATTTTTCCGCGTGATATTATTTATCTTTATAATTGAAATATCACAGGTTGTGCGTTAATCAATCATAGTAGATACATCCGACCTTGTTTGTTGGATACGACTTGATTGATTCTTGGACATTGGTATTTGGTACCGTCCAAGTTATCTCCTTATAATTAGGTTCATGGACTTGGTTCTGTAAACGTTCTAATTACAAGAGAGAGAGAAAGAGAGATAACTATGGACACTATTCCTTGATTGAATTGAACTCTCGGAGTTATGATGTGTTTGTCCATATAGATTGCCTAAGAAAAAGTTGGTGGTATATTTTGGTATCCCCGCCTTTTCAATGGTCAATGTTAATATTCTCTTCTAACTGTCTAGGATTAAGAAACATCTCGACAGTCCGCAACTTGAAGGCATTTCTCAAGGCTTGCAATCCTTAATGCGTTTTTATTTGAGATATTAATTGGTGAGCATAATTTAATTAGGCTTTTAATTCACTTGGGTTTGATAACTTTAAGTATGTTCATGTTATTGGTACATGGAAGTATAGGTAATGTTGTGTTATGCAAGTATGGCATTTATTTAGAAGTGTTGAGTGATGATAAAAACATTATTTGTTGTCGTATCCACCAGTTGGATGATAAGGACTAAGATCTTCTTTGTGTGTATGGACCTCCACAGAATCACCACGGGAATAAATTATGGCATGGTTTATCTCAATTTGTTTCTCAATTGTCTAAGCCTTGGTGTTTGGTATGAGATCTCAGTGATATCAATTCAATAAGTGAGAAACAAGGTGGAAGTTAGAATTTGAATCCCGTTAATAATGAATTCAAAATTTTCATCAAAAGAAGGCTTAATTTATACAGGATTGATTAGTCCTGCTTTACTTGATCAAATGGTGTTCTGGTAGATACTTTTATATATGAAAGACTCGATAGAGCTTCGTGTACTGCCGAGTGGTTCTTTATGTTTCTTGACAATTGAGTCCCCCACCTTACTAGTACTCACATGGCTAACAAGAGGGAAGGACACATGATAATAAATTTGATTACTACTGGATTAATCACCCTGATTTTATTGATATTGTGCATAATTTTTGGGTCTCTAATCAGAATGACACTACCAGGAAGATTATGGATGTGGGTAAAGACCTCAATGTATGAAGCAGGAAAACTTTTGGTAATATCTTTAGAGCAGTGGAGGAAACCAAAGAGGTGTTATTGAAGCTTAAAATGGATGTTCATAAAAAAGGATACCAGAGCTGAAGAAAATGTGTTGTGTATGAAGATTGGCATATTGAGTTTGATGCATCAGAGATATTATGAGCAAATGAGTAAAGTGAATTGGACCTTTAATGTAGATAAAAATACTAGAGTGTTTCATTTGTATGCTTTACAAACGAAAAAAAAAAAACTAAATTACTTAAGCTTCCAGATGGTAAACGGGTTACTGAAGCATATGATATAAAATAATATCTAATCAACCACTTCTCGAGTCCGTTCAAAAGGGATCCTGAGGAAGATAATTACCCAATTCGGTTTCAGGCTCCTTTAAAGACTAAGAGCACAAGTAACATCAATATCTCAATGGCTCATTTTGCAGAGGAAACATGGACTATTATAAAGAGAAAATAGTCTTAAATCTCCAAGTCCAAACTGAATGCCCACCCAGATGTTGGGATATCATTGGAGGTGAAGTGACCAAGACAATATTCGAGATTGCTGTTGAAAAAGCGGGGGGTACAATAACCACACCCAATATTTCGTTCGACAATCAGTATGGGCTAACTTTAATATAATTTTGAAAGCATCATCTAATAAAGCGAGCACAACCAAGAAATATATCAAAGAGTTATATCTCAATTTCTCAATACAATCCGCAATCAAACAAATAGAAATCTATGAGCCCGATTGATATGAGAAATAACTTAAACGGTACCAAAGACCAATGTCCAAGTGTCAATCAATTTTATACTCAACGACCAAAGGTCAGATTTACCAATTGATTGATCTACACACAACCTGCGATATTTTAATTATATAAACAAATATAATGCGGAAAATAAATAACACATACACCAGAAGTTTTGTTAACGAGGAAACCGCAAATGCAAAAAAAACTGGGACCTTGTCCATATTTGAACACCACACTGTATTAAGCCGCTACAGGCACTAGCCTACTAAAAGTTAACTTCAGACTGGAATGTAGTTGATCCCTAACCAAGTCTCCCACCGATTAAGGTACAGTCGCATTCCTTACGCCTCTTAAACCACGCCGGATTCTGCGCACTTGATTCCCTTAGCTGATCTCACCCACAACTAAGAGTTGCTACGAACCAAATTCGAAGACTTATAAACAAATATCTCTCCCATAGAAAAGTAAATTCTGATAGATAAATTTTTAACCCATAGAAGTACCTATGAAGTTTTGTTCATCTTTTGATAAATCAAGGTGAACATGAACCAATTGATAATATGATGTTATATTCCCGAAGAACAACCTAGAAATATCAATCACCTCACAATAACTTAACTATATGGTAGTAGAAGAAGTTATTGTGGAATCACAAAGAATGGGATGAAGAGCTTTGTGATTACTTTTTATATCTCACATATCATAGATAAATCTCGAGCAAATCTTAGAGAAGATAGTACTCAATACGAGAGAACAAGTAAGATATGAACATGCAACTACAGAGAAAATAGTTGGGTCTGGCTTCACGAATCCCAAATGAGTCTTCAAATCGTTAACTTATAATGGTTTTGGAAAAACCTAGGTTAAAGGAGAATCGCCTCTAGTACGCAACTAGGACACATAAAATTATCGGGATTAGGTTTTCCAGTTGCTAGAGTTATCCCTTATATAGTCTTTCAAATCAAGGTTGCTTATAACGAAAGCTAGGTTAGTTTAGAAACAAATCATTCAATATTCACCGTTATATGAAAACCTGATTTAAGATTCAAGCTAAGTTTGCTTAAAACCAAAGCAATATTTCTTCACCGTTTGATGGTTTTAGATTGTTACACACAAATGAAATATACCTTCATTTAGATATGGGTAACCATACCTAAACGTGTATATTGAGTTGGCTCAACAATAGTTAACCGAAGTTAGCCATATGAACACTTTTGTATTAACTACATTCATCTAACACTTCTAGATCAAATATGATGATCAATCAAACATGAATGATAATCAAATGAATCCAATTGTGTTACTCATAAAAATTTTTAATTGTATATATCTCACAGAAGTATAAAAGAAATAATTGAAGCAAAATCGGATTGATTCATGAGAATCAATTCATGAACATTTAGCCACGGTTTGCAAAGATTGCATTCCTTAATTTATAAATGTATTTTTCATGAGTATGGAATCATACTTAACTGATTTTAGAACTTAACAAACTAAGTTTTCAAAAGGGTACGCAAACTAAAATTCTGGACTTTTGGTCTTGTCCAGCAGTTCGCAAACCGGTATGCATACTGCCATCCTGGACCTTAACTCAGGTAAAAACCGTTCGCATACTGGTATGCAAACTTGGTTCCCGGACTTTAACAGTTAAAAATGTTCGCATACTGGTATTCAAACTTGGTTTTCAGACCCGAATCATACCACATCAGTTTGCATACTGGTATGCATACTGTGCTATATCCAAACAATGGTTAATTTTTCTAAACTCCCATTTCAATCATTGACTGTATCACACAAATCATATAATATGTTTCAAGGTAATTTTCACATGATCATCTTTTGACTTATTATTTAGTTTCCAACTAAACTCGTCAAGAATAATGATGAACGTAGATAAAACAAAAATCCTCCAACACATATTTTGAGAAATATATAAGTGAGTGAAGCTATCAAATGTGTATAATATAAAAGTCTATATAGCTATAAGACTTAGTCTCATTAGGAGATATAATAGAATAGACTTCTGAGTGATAAATAAGTTTTAGTCTCCACATACCTTTTGTTGATGAAGTTCCTCCAAGCTCTCCTAAGTATATCTTCGTCTTTAATAGATGAACGTCGTGAAGTCTAAATCTCAACTACACATTCTATCCTAATCTGAGACATAGCTATAAGTAGACTAGAAATCAAGACTTATAGTTTTGATCACCTAAACTTGACAAACAAGCTTGAGATAGAAACGCTTGCTAGTTCGATCGAGTAGTGCTCTAACAGCTTTACTAATTCCATTCTTCCTCTATGTATAAATCACATAAGTATTGTGTTGATACCTAAGGTGAAAAAAACATAGCTTCCACTCTTAGTATAATCCTCTTGCATCAACTAATATTATGTATAAAGTAGTGGCTAAAATACTTTCTTAAATAAAGAAAGGCCATCTACATGATCTAGTAAATACACCAGAATATGCTTTCATTCCTGGTAGGTTAATCATAGATAATATGGCGACAACCAAAGAGATTCTTTATTCCATGTAAAATTATAGCTTTACTATAAGTGTTTTTGTATTGAAAGTTAATATTACCAAAGCTTATAATAAGATTAATTGGATATTTTTTAGTCATTTTCGTATGACTTTTGGCACTATTCGTCATACTCATGAATTAATTATGAAATGTATCTCCACTGCTAGTTTCTCTGAAGTGGTGAATGGCCAAGTAGAGGGTTACTTTGTGAGTGAAAGATGGATGCGAGAAGGGTGCCTATTATCCTCGTATTTGTATATTTTATTTTCTCAAGGTATGTCGTGGAAGATGAGAACCATGGAGAGTAATGACTTGTACACATGGTACCAAATTTGCAAAAATACGCTTATTGTGTCTCATTTTATATCTGCAGATGACCTGCTCCTCTTCCGCACATTGGACAACAAGACTGTGAATTCTCTCTTGTAGATGTTGAACACTTATGCAGCATGGTCTGATTAGAATGCCAACATGCAAAAGTCAATTGTAATCTTCAACAATGGAGTTCAAAGGCACAGAAGAATGGAAGTAGCTTGAAATAAAGATGGGAGTGCATCAAATAGAGATCACTGACAAATAATTGGATCTTAAGACTCTAAATGATTAGACTCTTTCGACTTTATCCAACTCTGAGTTCCCTTGTGATGCGTATCATAACCACAACAAATTAATCAAGATATTTTCCACTAATTAACTGGTAATATAATGGAAGTCAAGTTCGTTCCCACGAAGAGCAGTGTAATTGATATGTTATTTAGTTCAGCAAAATAAAAATACTAAAAAGGGGGGATTGGTTTGAGTATAATAAACAAAAAGAATAATAATAATAATAAGATGGAAAGATGATTAGGAGTCACTCGCCGTTACCAAAAATTGACTTGCATAGTATACTCGTTTACCTTTCGTAAGAATCATATATCACCAACCGTAGAATAACAGCTAGCTCAGTGCTATCCCCAAAACTCCTTATACCACGGATACGGAAGCTCTCCAATATCAGATTCTATCCAACCGAACCACCAAGTAGTAGCTCACTCAAGGTGTAATCCAACTGAATGCTTTAGGCTTTGTGAATTAGGTTGATCCCAGTAGTTAAACTCTTAGCTCGGTTCACTTGATGATGTTGTCTTCACTCGCAATTGCTCAAAAAATCCTTCTGTAAGGTCTCACAATTTCGACTTGTGTAGAGAGTTGTTTGACTATTACACTTATCACCCAACTTCTACTAGCATTAGAATGATCAAAATATTAATCCAATTGTACACTTGGACAATCTAGTAATCAATCATAAACCCTAGATATAGAAAAGACAGTCGATAATATGATAAAAACTTTGAATAAACTTGTATAATAATTAAGCTTCACGCCCGGAACTTTGAATTCATCCAAATCAAATAAAGTTTAGCCTGTCATGTTACACCGTTTCCCGGTTTCCCCCTAAAGGGGTAAACCCTAAAATATTTTATGAAGAACAAAAGTGTATCATGAGATGTAGATATATTTTTTTTATGTTTAGGCAAGAAGTGTTTCTTATATAGTCTCCGGATTATAGAAGTGCCCATGTCGAATCCCGTGCGAAGTAGGTTGCCAAACTTGCCAAAAACTAGCCAAAAGAATGCCAAATCTGTGTAACCACGTCCAACAGCCTTTATGGGCTCGGTTAAGAATAGTAAAAGCCCAGCCCAATGTCTTCTTTTTAACTTAAATTGGCCTGTCAGTTAGCTGGAACTGACAGTGTATTTTTCTCTTCTTATTACGGCCGGGTAATTCCTAGATGAATGTTCTCCTGGATGTTTCGTCAAAAATTCTCCTTTCAATCACGGCTGGGTTTTCCAACCGCAACTCCTCCCGTGAGTTCTTACTAATTCTTCTCTTCTTTTTGACAGTTCAACCATACCCAGTAAACTCTGTTCGTCATTTCTGCTATCTCTACCAGTATCCAAGCTTTGCTACTCCTTTCATTTTCTCAGATAAACCTATCTCCGGCTTCACCACAACAACATCTTCCCGAAATCACTTCTCATCATTCCCGTAGCTGTGATCAATGAGACAATCAATAGCTCTAAAACTCCATCCCTGAGTATCAGCAAACGTGCACCATTCCATCATTAGCCATGATAATCTGCAACGTTGGTGTTCTTTATCACCAGTTTTAGTTCAACTGTCATAGTTCAGCTCCATCATGTCGCGACTGAGATTAAATGGCAATAGCATGCACAAATACCATGCAAACCTACGATATCACCATCACTTCTCGAACCCATTATAGCTTCATTCTCGCCGTCTCAATTCGAGCGTACTACAGCACCATCATCTCTCTGTTATCTCCATCGATAATGGCAGCAGCCATCAACCTTACTCAGTTCTCATCGTCACTGATCAAATATCACCTCTCCGGCAAGTCTTCTTGTTTGTATCACAAACTCCATCTGAGTTTCTCCTCTTCGTTAGCTGTTATGCTCGAGCTTCCAGCCAACACCGATCAACGACTGAAACTCACAGCAGCCTCTTTTCCATTAACAATCACCGAACTCCATTCCTTTCTAACTCTTCTCCATCAGTTACCACCATCGATACCCATGTTGAATCATACCTTAGCTAGTCAATAGGATAGACTAACCTTTACATAAAAGTCTTAATTGTTGAATCATAAAAGTATTAATTGTTGAATCATACCTTAGCTAGTCACTAGGATAGCCTAACCTTTACCTAAAAGTCTTCCATTCATTTAGTCTTCTGTCAATACTCCACCTAATTAAAGTTGGGGCTTTTCTTGTATTTACTTCCTTTATTGTTTGCTACATATACCTCCTGTTTTTGGAGAAGAATTTACAACAAATAATAAAAACATGAACCTTGAGTTTAACATGATATCAGAGCTCCATGGTGAGTTGAGTGATTCTCTATAATAGTGAGTGCTTTGTCTTCGATTGATTATTCTTCCGCTGGCTTAAGGTTCTTGTTCCCTTTATACATTTTCTGAAAACAAGTTCTGCTTACTGATTATAATTGTAACTTTTTACGCTAAGTTTTGTGTTTTCCTGTTTTTTGAATCCTACTTGATCTGCTATTCCATTTATTCTTGGACTAGTTTTTATTTTATTTTAAACCATTCTTGTGATTTAAACTTGAATCTTTTGATTACTATAAAAGTTCATGTTTTTTAAAGGGTCACTGGACGATTGCTATTCATCTTAGCTAATGTGCTGCTAGCCTTTTTTTTGTTTCTATTGGATATTTTTGCTACTGTTTTTGTATCTCACAAATAGTGGTCATCTTTGATCAAGATCATCTCATCAGGCGTCAACGTTATCACTTGTCAAGTGTTTTTCACCTTGCTGTTTTACCTTGGGCTTATTGATCTTAGCTAAAAAAAAAATCTTAGCTAGTATTAAATTCGTAAGCCTTATTACCTTGTTTTTGATCCAAGTTAATTAATGAGTCCATAAGAAAAAGAAAAACACCCTGTTAAGTTTTTTTTTTTTTTTTGGTGGACTTGTCAAACTTACTTTCTGTGTAACAGAGAGAACTTGAACTTGATTTGAACGGTTATCTTTTTTAGTCTCATTTAAAAAAAAAATAAAAAAAAATTGCAAAGTTGTTGCAAGCTATTTGCGACCTGTATTCATACTTCATATAATTTCTTCTTTAAAGCGTGATAATGTCTTCCGTTAGACGTTGTGTTTACTGTGGAAGCAATTCACACTTTGTGGAGAGATGTTTCATGAAAATTGGGTATCCCGATTGGTGGGACACCTATAGAACTCAAATGAAAATGGATCGAAAAGGGGCAGATATATGTCCTTTGATGGTAACGACAACAACCGGTACTCATTCTTCCTTTGTTAAATCTCATTCTTTAGTTGATCCGAACCTTTTTCAGCAATCAAGTAAGGTTGATGTCGCTTTACTTATTACTAATTCTGAAAAAGATCATGGTTGGGTACTTGACTCCGGTGCCACTAATCACATGACATTTGAAGCATCTATCTTGAAAGATGCATGTGCACCTGAATGCTCAAAGGTGTATAATGCCAATGGTGTTCCGTATCGGGTTATTGGAGCTGGGAGAGTTGATATGAATTCTTCTTTGACTTTAGAACATACTCTATTGATTCCTTCTCTTTCTTATAATCTTTTGTCCGTATCACAAGTGACTGCACAATTAAATTGTGTAGTATTAATCTATTCGACCTTTTGTTTTCTTCAAGATCTTAGTAACGGGAAGATAATTGGGCGTGGTACTAAAAGAGGAGGGTTATATTACATAGATGACGTGTGTGAAGGACGGTCTTTGTCGGCCAAGGGGTCATCTCATGCAAATGAAGATCAAATTCTATTGTGGCATCACCGGTTGGGTCACGTTTCTTTTGGTTATTTGCAACACTTATTTCCAACTTTATTTTTAACCTGCAAACCTTCTGATTTCAGTTGCGAAACTTGCATCTTAACAAAGAGTCACCGTGCGACTTACCCTGATAGCTTTAGCAGAAGATTAATTCCTTTTGCTTTGGTTCACTTTGATATTTGGGGGCCTTGCCGGATTACAAGTAATTCAGGTTTTCGTTGGTTTGTTATATTTGTTGATGATTGCACGCGTATGACTTGGCTTTATTTGATGAAAAATAAAAGTGATGTAGCTGGTATTTTCAAATCTTTTCATGTGATGATTCAAACACAATTTTCCACTACTCTAAAGGTTCTTCGTTCTGATAATGGTGGTGAATATTTTAATGAAGTGTTACAAGGTTATTTCCAGGAACATGGTTTAATTCATGAGACTACTTGTCCTTCTACGCCACAACAAAATGGTGTTGCGGAGAGGAAGAACAGGAAATTACTTGATATTACTAGAGCTTGTTTGATTGGAGCAAACATGAGGCCACATTTATGGGAAGAAGCTATCACTAATGCAGTGTATCTTCTTAATCGTGTACCGAATAGTGTTTTGAAATTTCAAACACCCTTGGATAAATTGGCTTCATTTATGACAATTCCTTCTCAGCTTAAACTCCCTCCGCGAGTGTTTGGATGTACCGTTTATGTTCACATACAAAAATATTTGCGTAGCAAGCTGGACCCATGTGCACTAAAGTGTGTTTTCGTTGGTTATCATCCATACCAAAAGGGTTACAGGTGTTATCATCCTTCTACTCGTAAATTTTATGTTAGCATGGATGTTACCTTCTCCGATCACGAGAAGTTTTATTCAACATATGAATCTAGTCCTCCTCTTCAGGGAGAGAGTCAAATTGAAGAGTTGAATTGGATTTATTTATTTCCAACTAATAACAAGATAAAACTTCCGGTCAGTAAAGAAATTTCAAGTAACACTCCTGGTTCTACTGATATTGGTGCGATTACTATGACACCCACGACAATAGTTCAAGAGGTCGAAACTCATGTCATTGAAATCCCCGTCCTTTCTTCACCTGTAGTACCTACAACGAGTTATCCTCTTGCTGAAACTCCCGAGGCAAACCCAAATCCTTCGATTAATATTGTCAATACTTCTGAGTTACTTGAAATTGATAAGTACCAATTACCCCAAAGAAGTAATCGTGGAGTTCCACCAGATCGTTTTTCACCTGAAGCAATTAGGAAGGTGAAATACCCTATTTCAAACTACATGTCTACTCATAGATTATCAGAAGATGGAAAAGCGTTTGTCAGTCAAATGGCAGATGTTACTATTCCCAGAATAGTAGAAGAAGCACTATCTAATCCGAAATGGGCTGGTCCTATGAAAGAGGAGATGGTGGCGCATGAAGAAAATGGTACATGGGATATAGTCTCACTACCAGAAGGAAAGAAACAAGTTGGATGCAGGTGGGTATATACTATCGAGCATAATCCAGATGGATCGATTGATAAGTACAAAGCAAGACTTGTAGATAAGGGATTTACCCAGACTTATGGTATTGATTATCAAGAGACATTTGCTCCTGTTGCGAAATTCAATACTATTCGAGTCTTGCTTTCCTTGGCAGAAAACTTGGGATGGGCTCTACAACAATATGATGTAAAAAATGCTTTTTTACATGGTGATTTGCAAGAAGAAGTCTACATGATACTACCTCCAGGTTATAATGCTCCAAACAACGCTAATGTTGTATGTAAGTTAAAGAAGGCTTTATATGGTTTGAAACAATCTCTCAGAGCTTGGTTTGGTAGATTTCGTCTTGCAATGAAGAAGTTTGGGTATATACAGAGTAATGTTGATCATACCTTGTTCCTTAAAAGAGTAGGTGACAAGGTAACTGCTCTTATTATCTATGTAGATGATATGGTGGTAACAGGAAATGACCCTGAAGAGATGAGTAATCTGAAGAGTTGCTTGTATTCTGAGTTTGATATGAAAGATTTGGGTGGACTTAAGTACTTCTTGGGTATTGAAGTTAATCGATCCAGAAAGGGAATTTTCTTGTGTCAGCGAAAATATGTTATTGATTTGTTGAAGGAAACTGATATGACTGGTTGTACGCCAATCGGGTCTCCTATGGAACAAAATCATGGTCTTGAAGAATGTTCTGATCAAATACCAGCAGACAAAGGACAATACTAGAGGTTAGTTGGTCGCCTGATTTATCTTTCTCATACAAGTCCAGATATTGCTTATGCTGTAAGTGTTGTAAGCAGATTTATGCATAATCCTGGTCAGCAACACATGGATGCAGTCATCAGGATACTAAGATATTTGAAGTCCTCACCAGGCAGAGGTTTGATGTTTTCAAAACATGGACATCTTGATGTATCAGGTTACACTGACTCAGACTGGGGAGGTAAAGGTGATAGAAGAAGATCAACATCTGGGTATGTTACCTTTGTTGGAGGAAATTTAGTGACATGGAAGTCTAAGAAACAACATGTTGTTTCCTTATCCAGTGCTGAAGCAGAATACAGAGAAATGGTGAAAGGCATTTGTGAATTGTTATGGTTAAAAAGGCTTATGGAGGAGCTCGGTTTCCCTGTTGGAAAACCTATGAAGTTGTTGTGTGATAACCAGTCAGCAATCAAAATTGCAGAAAATCCAGTGCAACATGATCGAACAAAGCACGTGGAAATTGACAGGAACTTCATTTATGAGAAACTCGAAGAAAACATTATTGAAGTACCATATGTCCGAATAACACAACAACTGGCAGATATTTTGACTAAGGTCGTATCAAATAATATATTTAACGATTCACTTGTCAAGTTGGGCATATGTGACATATATGCACCACCTTGAGGGAGAGTGTTGAATCATACCTTAGCTAGTCAGTAGGATAGCCTAACCTTTACATAAAAGTCTTAATTGTTGAATCATAAAAGTCTTAATTGTTGAATCATACCTTAGCTAGTCAGTAGGATAGCCTAACCTTTACCTAAAAGTCTTCCATTCATTTAGTCTTCTGTCAATACTCCACCTAATTAAAGTTGGGGCTTTTCTTGTATTTACTTCCTTTATTGTTTGCTACATATACCTCCTGTTTTTGGAGAAGAATTTACAACAAATAATAAAAACATGAACCTTGAGTTTAACAACCCATTCACAAACCTTGAGAAGCAAACCATTAGTCATTCCATTATCATCACCAATTCAGCCTTCCATCCTGACTGCCATAATACACATCAAGTTCCACCATCTTTCCTTACTTTGTTGAGACTCGAGCATTTCTCACTTCCGTTGATCGGCAGCAAACTCATTTGCAGCTCCACCTTTGTAGTAATCACCCATTATAGATCACCGAAGTCAGCTAACTCCATTTCTACGATCTCAATCACAGACTTCTCCCTGGTCGTTATTACTTCTTCAATCACCAGAAACTTCTATTCTTCTCCTCCAAATTCCATTGGCAATAGTACAACTCAACTATCTTCCAGTATTATTCCCTGATAGTCATGTAAACGTAATGGAGAAGATGATAGCTTCCCTTAACTCGTGGCTTCCCTGAGCAGAACTGAAAGCGCCTTCATAAATGAATTTCAACTGCCCCATAGTAGTTCCAGCAACTGCCTTTAGCACCTCCAGTTTAGCTGTCAGTTTTGGAGAACTGACAAGGTTAACTTCTTGTTTCTCCCATAAGTTCTTTGTACGATGTCGGAATGACTCAATTCTATCGTCATTGGCTTTGTCTTTTCATCCTCTTCGAAATGTTGGGAAGAAAGCCGGACTTTGAGCAAGTTCCACTTGGTCTTTGGTCCTTATCCTCTTGCGGCTGACTTCTTTTATGCACAATTAAGTGCAAATTCCCTTCTTTTGGATGATTCACCTCGCAAAACACAAATAAGAGAAAACAAACATAATATATAATAATTCGCAAGAAACTATAGCAAATACTAGCATGGATTAGACACTAAATATATTCAAAATATGCACTTAACACCTTGGAAGAAGTTTTGAAAAGTTAAAAACATACCTCCCGAGATATACCTTTTTTTGTGGAGGGATGCTCAAGAACGGACTAGTTGTCACTAACAGTATAAAGACACATAAATGGTGTCAATGATGACTGCAGACTTTGTTACAACGATGTGAACAAAAATCTGAGCACTTATTTCATTATTGTCAAGCAACCCAAGCTTCTTTTTTCGCCACCTTTATGCCTCAGAACATGTGAAGCACCAAATGATTCCGTCCTTGACTATATTTCTAAGTGGTTGTCTGAAGGTGGTGACTTTGCCAAACTGAAAATGCGAGCTTTTATGTTCTGGGCAATTCAGAAGTCCAGAAATAATGTTGTTTTTAACAAGGGAAAGTTCAACACCCAGTCAATCATTCGAGAGGCGTTATATTGGTTTAATTTGGAGGTTAATATTTGAGAGAATATTGATATTCCTACCGAGAATGATATGTTGGAGACCCAAAAGGATAGGTTGGAGCCTCCTAGTCGGGACTGATCAAGATCAACTTTGATGGTGCTGCATGACCAACTGGGTATACTTATGGAGCAATTGCAAGGGGCAGAGGTGCTAATTTCCGGGGTTGTTAGAGTAAGAATCTCAGCTATAGC
This sequence comes from Papaver bracteatum, assembly GCA_023529315.1. Taxonomy (NCBI): domain Eukaryota; kingdom Viridiplantae; phylum Streptophyta; class Magnoliopsida; order Ranunculales; family Papaveraceae; genus Papaver; species Papaver bracteatum. The sequence goes on along the minus strand of JAJJWX010000811.1, from coordinate 3,612,977 downwards.
TCTGCAATGGAGGTTGTGGCGTATGGTACTTTGTTGGATATGGAGTTGGCTATCAACAAAGGTTTTAAAGATATTGTATTTGAGGGGGATTCTTTAATTATCATCATACTCAAGTACAAGCATTTCAAGTCCAGTTGGCGCATTCATAACACCATCAACAGAATTAGAGATGACATGAGGAGATTTAGGTTTGTGGAATTTAAGTTTATCAAAAAGGATGACCATAATGCAGCAAATACCTTAGCTGCTTTTGTTGTTTCTACTGGTTTATTTTTCCTCCTTATATTTCTCATTTTATTTTGAGTAAGAATTTTCTTCATTTTTTAGTGTTTTTTTTTCCTTCTTCTTTTTTGCCTTCAAAAGTGAAATAAAAATAAAATAAGAGCAAGTAAATCCACTTATCCTCATTTGCCTCCCTTGCACTATACCTTTAACGTTTACACCGCCGCTTACTTCTTGTACCAAGGTTTTTAAAGCTTGAAGCGGAGCGTGAAGCATTTTTTATTTTTAAGAATCGAATTGTATGCTGAAGCGTGAAGCGTCGTTTCATGGTTGATGTTTGAAGCGTCTATAAATAATATTAATTGTCCTTGGGTAGGTATTAAATGTAAATTTAAGAAGATAATATTTATATAAATTCAATATAAGTCCAATTAATATCAACAAACTAGTTATGGCTTAGTGGTTCAGTTCATTCAAAGTGAGTATTAGGTGTAGGGTTTGAATCCCCTCTGAAGTTATTATTTTTCTTTTGATTTTTTTTTGGCGGGAAAAACTGTGAAGCGAATTCTATTAGGGAATCTTACGCTTTAGTGAAGATTCGCTTCACTACTACGCTTTGAAGCGTATTGGAAATTTTCGGAGCGAAGCGTAAGCTTTTAAAAACCATGTCTTGTATTAATAACTGGGCAAAATTTGCCCAACAAACCGGCACATTATGTGCTACTGTACTTGCACGAACTCTGCTTTGTGTGCCAGCAAAGAAAAGAAGCCTAGTTTAATTGGGGGCCAAGGATTTTAATTGGGGGCCACACTAGATGACAAAATAGGTCTCCCAATAGCAATTTGGGTCACCCCTTATAAAAATATTTTTCTAAATGGCTAAAATGCCCCTAAGTGATTAGAGTTAAAATTTAATTAATTAATGATAATCTTACTTAATTAGAGTTTAACTCTATTTTTTTCGGATTGTTTGTCTGCAATTTTTAGTCCTATTTTTTTTTTGTTGTTGTTGCCCAGATCAGTATGAAAAGTCGTCAAGGTATTGAATTTTTTCATCGACGACCCTAAACAGTCGTTAATTTTAAGATCAGAACGATGACGACTCTTAACGTCGACGATTCATTAATGGCGAAAAATGTACGACAGTTTAGAGTCGTCAAGAAAAATCAATTCCCTTACGACCCTTTGAAAGGGTCGTTCGCTTTATCACTTAAAGGACGCATCAAAACAGTCGTTAATGTTTTGGTAGTGTCGCTATACACAGTCGTTAGGCATTAAAAAGCGTCGTTAATGTACGACAGTTTAGAGTCGTCATATACATACTCAATTCCTTGACGACTCTAAACTGTCGTTAATGTCATACGAAGGGTCGTTAGTTGAAAAAAAAAAATTTACCAAGGATAAACCAGTATATTTACAGTCGGATTAATATGCCCCGTAAAAAAATTGGGGTGTACATGGCCCAATTAATTTCCATGCCCCCAATTAAACTAGGAAAAGAAGAAAGGCATGCTTCGTTAAATCTACCGTGCACTGTCTCTTTATGCCATGCATACTGCAAATCGGCTCTTGATGTGCCATTTAGGTAATGGTAACAACACTGCTGAAATGGCCCAGGTACAGCTAAGAGTTACAAATTGTCGGTAACTGGTGACACATGAATTTGACCATCTTGAGAGATTCTAGATGTTCGAGTAACGACAATCATGATTAAGACTTTTTAACTCATTAATGGGATGATTACGTACCCCCGATCTAAAGCAAACAGAACTCCAATTATCGATAAAAGTTACAGACATTATAATAACTTAATTAGACTACGGAAATGCTACACTAAGTCCTAGTTAACGCCCCACTCAACGCCCAAATGACGTGGCGAAACAGCCTGGTCAAAAAGCAGAAAACACGTCGTTTCAAATTTAAACCCTTTTGACCCAAAATTCTGGCGGAAGCCCAAATTTTTTCTAAATTTGAAATGTTACTTTTCTTTCTATGTCCACTACTCCACTTTCTTTGGATCTGTTTATCAGGAAAAATTCAGTTCATGTTCATGAACAACTCCAAACAATGGAGTTTTTTTCTCTTTCATTTATCTACCGTTTTGAAGAGAGGTTTAACATCAACAATCAAGATGAAGAGAAAAGTGGAAGTTTCTCAAAAGATGCTGTTTTTTCGACTGTGAATGTAATGGTTACCCAAATTCTTATCAAATACTTTGGTTGATGTTCTTTTTCTATTTAATGGAACTCATTTAGTAGGCTTTTAGTCTGTGCAACTCTATGTAATTATGTATTGCTCCATAAATGTTTGACAAAATGTCTCTAAGACTCTAACTTATATAAGTACTCTGTAATGCTAAATTTAGTTTTATTTTTCTTCACAACGAGAGGCATCACATTTCCAATTCATATGATGGGACGTAGACGCCCATTTCGAATGCATGACAACCCGAATGAAAACTAAGGATGCAGGGATATTATTTAAACTTCATACATAATATATGCATAGAGCGTGCCTTATATAGGCAATCCAAAGTTGATAAACAAACCACTAACAATTTTTAAACCAACCATTAACAAATACTCCTTATAACTCGCAGCAATTGGTACCGTTAGCACCACTAACATAAACACTAGGTAAACTACTGCAATATATATGAACAATAATTTTTTTACTTAAGAAATGCAACAAAGGTATCTCTACAATTCAAAAACAAAGGGCGAGTTTCAATTTCCGAATCCAAAAACAAAGCTGGAACAAAAAACTAAAAAAGCTTTGCTCAGTAACACTAGTAACTACTACTGAGTTCCAATTACTATTGGGACCTTTAGTTTTTCTTCTGTGCAACTCCAGCAGACCTCATCTTACGGAGTACATTGGGCATCCTACCAAAAAAATAAAAAAAATCATCACCAGGTTCAATATCATGCACTACTGTCTTGGTTAACCAAATTGTCCTCCATATATCCAGGGATTAAGCACCGCAGACAGATAAGAAAACGACGACCCTTGAGTCACTGCATTCGGGTCCTACAAATAACCACAACAAGTTCAATTATATTTTGTTCTTTTTTTCTTTCTACAAACTACCAAAGTTTCCAGTTTATTACCAAGTGATGTAACTGAAAATAAGAAATTGTTATTTATCTAATATCTTACCATCGGCGGTCCTGCATAATTTGAATGTGGATTCGAATATAATCCCCATGGTTGGTATAAAGGCGCTTGTGTGGCATACATTGTTTGAGATTACCAAGTGATGTAATGAGACAAAATTGTAATTGATTGAAGGATGCTAAGCCACGTAATTTACATGCACAGTTACATCTTCTGCCAGATTGGTGTTTATATTTTGGTTCTTATTTTTGCTACCTGGAGGTCTGCCTCGTTTCTTTTTCGGCATAGTAGGAACTGTCAAAGCATCTCCATCCCCTTCATTAGGTACACTTGCAACATTGGCCTTGCTACTGGGTTTCCATGTACATTTATCTTAAGAATAGTATAGACTTATTCATATCAAAAACTTCATTACATATGTTAGACATTTTTTCAAACAGTTAGTGAGCAATACACAATTTTTGAGCAAGACACAGTTTATACTCGATTGGAACGATTTTTGAATTGAATTACATAAACCCTAACAATTAAATAGAAAAACTTACATCAAATTAGTCATACATTAACGAAAATTCTAACTCACCTTTCCTTTTGCGTTCAAAGATTCTCCATTTAATTCGTTTAGGAGCACCATTAGTTAGTTATCAATGGCGACTATGTTTTAGTCTTCTATTTAGTTCATGAGCAGCAAATGAATTTTCCCTCATAATTGATAAAAGAATCGAAAGAAAGTGAACTTTAAAAGAAAAATAACAATTCAATTTTCACAAACATTTGGGTTTCGCGCCCAAAAAATTTGGTTTCCGCCAAAATTTTGGGTCAAACACGATTAAATCGAGGACTGACGTGTTTCAATTTTTTCTGCCAGGTTGTCTCGCCATGTCATCTGGGCGCTGAGTGGGGTGTTGGATCGGACTTAGAGTAGCATTTCCGATTAGACTAACCTCGTTTTCTCCGTTAACATTGAGGACTGTTTGTTTGCAATTAAAACCACTCAAGACATCCTTGCTGCAAAAATAATAGAGTTGCCGATCTACCCAGCGCTTGGCAGGCAGCATCAAAAGAGGAGATGGACACTTGCTTTAATTAGCTGAGCACAAAACACACTTGCATGTCTCTGTTGGTAAGTCCATATTTTTGGTAGGGCGCGTGTCAGTTCTGACAACTGACAAATAATTAGAAATAACTAATGGCTGCTATTAATTTAGTCGTATTGTCTTATTTCTTATTTCTCTGATTTCAATTTAGTCGTATTGTCTATACGATCAATACAATACAATACAGTGGGCAAATTGTGTGTTCTCTCTTTTCTCTGCTTCTGCTTTGGATGCCTAGCAAATAATAGTCGTGCCCCACTATCTAAAAAGGCTAGGGTGCTATGTGATCTTTGATGTTACCTCGGCTGAAGAAGCTCAAGCTAGAGCCATATGGACAGTTTTGAAGAAAGCTGTGGAACAAAAGTTAACCCACATCATTGTTGAAAGTATGCCAAAGCTCTCATCGACAAATTCTCAGCTGGAAATTTTGAAAGAGATGCTAGGACGGATGCCATCTTTAAGGACATCTTTTTCTTTTCTTCCAAACTGCTTGACTGTATTTTCAATTTCCAACCTAGGACTTATAATTTTGTTGTTCATGAGCTTGCTCTTTGGACAAAGCAAAACAATTACTCTATGTACTGGTTTACACCCCCTATTTGGATCCTCCAAACAGTTGAGGAGGACCATTAGCCCTTTTGAGGGCCTTTAAAAAAAAAAGGCTAGGGTGGCCATGATCTCCATCAATTAGGCATTTCATTTCCTCAACGGAAAAAATAAATAAATCCTGGTTGGGATTGCATTTGGTAATGCCAGCTTACTTATATGCCTGTAAATTAGATTCAGATTTGATTTTATCTAATACTTTTGAAAGAAAAAGAAAAGCTGTTTTTGATTTTATAAAGTCAAATATCCTTTTCATTATTTTAAACACAGTATATCCCGCATTTTTCATTTTTCCAAACACACCCTAATTCGACCTCAGGTATCAAACTCCAAAAAGATTCTTTTCTTTTAGCCTCATCAAATGTTAAATACTCCTACTAAGTTACATTAAAATAATATTCATGGCTGCCATAATCATTTCCATAATTTCTTCGAGAGAAAAAAAAAAAAAAAAACTCCCTCATCTGGACACCTCATTCTGGTGAGCTGAAACTGAATCCAATCCATCGCCTGTTCAATGTTTGTCACAATATGGATCCTATTTGCAGAAAATGTGCAATGAATTTACTAACTACTACGTTGCATTAGACAGTAGAAAACCTACTACTCATTATTTGTTTTTGATTTAGAAATGTGCTGTGTCAGTGTCTTTCTGTGGGATAGATCTTAAAGGCGGGGAAGGGACGTACATGCGGGGGGGTCACATGTGGTGTCTGTCACTGATACCAACAACGTGATCTCCAGCTAACCTTCTTTTCTTTCCCGATCTCACCTTGATTCCTCCACTCTCTTTTTATTTTAATTTATTCAATTTCAGTCACTCTCTTTCTCTTTCTTGCTTTCACTCTCTCACTATAACTCCTCTACATTTTCTCTGTTTATGGTAAGGAGGAGAAGGACCTTTTTCCTCCACTGATCATCCCTCTCCTTTTCCTTTCCTTGTCTCTCAGACTGAGACCTCAATTTGATCGAGGTAATCAATTTACCACTCATGTTTTTATTTTTAGCTGCATTTTCCTTTTCTAGGGTTTCCTTTACTTGCTTTTTAAGTGTTTTAATTACTAGATCTATGCCTATTTAAGCTCTATACAGTGTTTTTAAGCTTCTGGTTTATGCTGTATGTGATCTATGACTATTTTAAATTTGAGCTTAAAACATGATTTAGTAGTAGTAGTGGTTTGTATATATACTGATGATGTAGGAGAATAAACAGACATAATTAAAGTCAAACATAAATGTGATCTAACACTATTTTTAGTGCTGAGATTGTACTTGTTTTGATTTGGTACTGGTACCCCCACATCATATCATTTTTCAAGTAGGTGATAGTTATAGACTTGCTAGATTTTGCAATTCAGACGAGGGAGTGTGTGTATCTAGGAGTCATGATTGCTTCTCTACAGTTTACTAAAGACGGAATATACTTGCTTTCTGGGATTAGCAATACCTGCGGGGAAAAAATTATTTCCACAGCGTGCAACTGTACAGGATTTTGATATTTGTTTGGAAAATTTTGATTCATTTTACGTTGAATTACAATAGTGTATCTCAGATTTGGTTATCAGATAGTTGAGATATACTTCGTTGCAGTTCTAGCTTTATGGGAATTACTAGGTATGACCAGTTGGTTGATTAACCCACTAGATGAAATCATCGAGTGATTGATATCATTCAAGGAAGGAGAGTTTTTTCCGTATATAAATACCCCGAAACTGTATTTATTATATTATCATAATATAGGATACTTATGTGATATGTAAATTGTTTCAGATCATTTGATATTCAAAGCATGTAGTTCACTGCTGTGCTGCTATTTTTTTTTTCCTGAAATTGTGACTAGGGGAACTACGTGAGCTGTAAATTACACTAATGAATTTCGTATCTGACAGTGCTGATATGCCCTGTTAATATCATCTTGGTTATATTTTGTTCTGTGGAGGAATTCAATATTACAAACATGTGCTCGTACTGATCTTTAGGAATGATAAGTTCCTTATAATTTCCTTTTATTTGAACGTACTTGGAGGATCTCACGACTAGTATACTAAGCAGTATATTTTGGTGTCGAGACTGGGCATTTACACATAACTTATAGCTTCATCTTCATGCTCACGTCTCCTTGGACTTGATATTATGGTTTAGATGCCTGTTTAAATTCACTTTGTTTGAAACCTTGTAGTTGAAAGATTGCTATTATTACTCCACCCTCATGATTTTAGCTTACATGATTTCGTGATTCAAATTGCAGATTTCTTCCAACATGTCGGATCTTGAGGCTCCTCTACGACCCAAGAGGAAGAAGATCTGGGTGGACTATTTCGTCCAGTTCCGATGGATTATTGTTATCTTTGTCGTCCTCCCAATCTCCTGCACCATGTACTTCCTAACATGGCTTGGTGACGTGAAGTCTGAGAGGAAGTCTTACAAGCAGCGCCAGAAGGAACATGATGAAAATGTTAAAAAAGTTGTGAATCGCCTCAAGCAGAGAAACCCATCAAAGGATGGCCTTGTCTGCACAGCTAGGAAACCTTGGATTGCTGTTGGAATGCGAAATGTTGACTATAAGCGCGCCCGCCATTTTGAGGTTGATCTCTCGGCATTCAGAAATATCTTGGATATTGATAAAGACAGGATGATTGCAAGAGTTGAGCCATTGGTCAACATGGGTCAGATCACTAGGGTCACTGTCCCAATGAACCTCTCCCTTGCTGTGGTTGCTGAGCTAGATGATCTCACTGTGGGAGGTCTCATCAATGGATACGGAATCGAAGGGAGCTCCCACATTTACGGGCTCTTCTCAGATACTGTTGTAGCTTATGAGATTGTTCTTGCAGATGGACGTCTAGTCAGAGCAACCAAAGACAATGAGTTTGCTGACCTCTTCTATGCAATTCCATGGTCTCAAGGAACACTTGGGCTCCTTGTTGCCGCTGAGATCAAGCTCATCCCTGTTAAGGAATACATGAAGCTTACTTACAAGCCAGTGATTGGAAACTTACAAGAACTCGCACAGGGTTACCTTGACTCTTTTGCACCTAGAGATTTGGATCAGGATAACCCAGAGAAGGTTCCAGACTTCGTCGAAACCATGATTTACAACCCAACTGATGCAGTTTGCATGACAGGAAGGTATGTCTCTAAGGAAGAAGCGAAGAAGAAAGGAAACAAGATTAACAGACAGCGTTTTTGGTTTAAGCCCTGGTTCTATCAACATGCACAGACAGCTATCAAGAAGGGTGAATTTGTTGAGTATATTCCTACCAGGGACTACTATCACAGGCATACTAGATGTTTGTACTGGGAAGGGAAGCTCATTCTCCCGTTCGGTGATCAGTTTTGGTTCAGGTGGACCTTAGGTTGGTTGATGCCTCCTAAAGTTTCACTTCTCAAGGCCACTCAGGGTGAGGCTATTAGAAACTATTACCATGAAATGCACGTGATTCAAGACATGCTTGTTCCACTGTACAAGGTTGGAGATGCTCTGGAATGGGTTCACCGTGAGATGGAGGTACACATTCTCTCTCTATTTTTTATATCATCTCGTTTTTGTTTTGTTTCTGCTATATTCATAGACTAGTATATGTACTATGAGAACATGTCATGCTTATTGAGATAAATAAGGCTACTGCAGATGTGGTTCATGAACTGTGAGCCGCTTCTAGTAACATACTTCTACTAGTCTAATCATATGTTTGAACAAAAGCCTTGTGAAGTACGATGTCTCATAAGCTTCGGTGTTTATTTATCAAAAGCCTCAAGAGTTGACAGCAAATCATTCATGAGATTGTACTTTTGTTTTCCAGGTATATCCAATCTGGCTCTGCCCTCACAGAATTTTCAAGACTCCAATAAAAACCATGATATATCCTGAACCTGGATTTGAGCATGAACGTCGACAGGGAGATACAGAGTATGCACAGATGTACACAGACATTGGAGTCTATTATGCCCCAGGGCCTGTCCTGAGGGGTGAAGAGTTTGATGGATCTGAAGCTGTACGTCGTCTAGAGAAGTGGATGATTGAGAACCATGGATTTCAGCCACAGTATGCTGTGTCTGAACTAAACGAAAAGGACTTCTGGAGAATGTTTGATGCTTCACTGTACGAAGATTGCCGCAAAAAATATGGAGCTGTTGGCACTTTTATGAGTGTTTACTACAAGTGTAAAAAGGGAAAGAAGACTGAGAAGGAAGTGCAAGAAGCTGAACAAGCTCACCTTGAGACTGCGGACGCCGAACAAGATTAGCCAGAGATTGTCTATGATTTGTAGAATTTGGATTTAGTGTTAGGGTTTGATCTTAATTCAGAACTGAGTTTTCTTTGTTTCTTGTATTTTCTATTGCTATTTTGCTTCTCATGTTTGTAGCAACTCCTTTCTGTGATAGTTCTTGACACATTTTGTTGTACCCTTATTAATTTCTGATTTGGATTACAATGGTTGAGGTGTTGCATTGTATTTTCTCCCACTTACACAAAGTAACCATCCGTGTTTTCTCTTTGTTTTGAAGCATATCTATGTTTTCTCCTTTCATAGATGCAGCATCTTAAATGGGAGCCACACACTGGCACTGAGTTTTTTTTATACTTGCGGGGAACCAGGTATTGAAAGCAGTTTAATTTCTTATTGTGGTACAAAACAAAACTCTTTTAACACTTGGGTATGAGTTAATTAGCTTAGACAATAGGAAGTCGAATGCTGATAAAATTAGAAATTCCTACTGATATTGCTGATACTATTCTGGGATTAGAATCTTTACAAACATTGTTTGGATCTCTGAAAAAAGATAGGTTAAGAAGGTTGTTAACTACCGATGGAAATCATTATATGAGAAATTGCATCACCTTAATTTATCTTAAACACAACTGCTTCATTTTGGAAACCCTTTTGGGAGATGAATATCTCACTAAGAATATTTTTTTTGTTTTACGGAAATGTATCCATGATGCATTACCAGTTAGAAACAACCAGGACACTTCATTACAGAGAGAGATATGCATTGTGTTTTTTGATTGCCGGTATGCTCACCTCAGCTTCTGGTTTCCTCTGGAAAATACTGATATGTTGAGCACAATAATGATGCATCAAGAGCCTCTGGTATTAACCAAAATTGGAAGGCCCCTAATATGCCTTTAAGTTTGATGCCTCATGGAAAGATTTCAACTCTATGGCATGCAGGTATAACTATCAAAGCCAGAGCTGGGACATTCTCTGCAACCAGCCCAGAAGAGGCAAAGGCTCTGGCTTTGCTAGAAGCTGCCCATTGGGAAAAAAGCATGGGCATATCGAAGGAGATTGTAAAAGAGTAATTGATTTTGCGACAGGGAAGTGCAACTCAGTTAATTGGAGGAACCAAGCAATATCTCAGAAGCCATGAAATTTTGATGTCCCGGGCTAGTTTCATAAATTGAAATGGCAACAATGTGGCAGAGTTTTGGCTAAAGAAGCAAGGAAGCCAGACAAACAATGGAGAATAATGACAACTTTTCTTTTTCTTTCGCTTAGCTTAGATAGAAGTAGTTACATTTCTGTTAATTGTACTTCTTTAAACGTTTCATGTTCTCACGTTTCTCAGAGTCAAAATCTGTTGGGGGTTTCTCATATTTCAGGTGATCTGGCCGGAATAAGAACAACCAACAGTTTGGACACCCTTCTGTAACTCTCTCTTTCTGGTTATAAAATGCTCAACTTACCCAAAAAAAACATACTACCAGTCTACCAGAAGTTCAACAAATACGAAAGTAAATACAACTATTAAGATATTAATACAAAACAAACAGCAACACATGAGTGAGTGAGAGTCGATAAGTCCTCATATCCCACAAAGACAAGCAAAAACCTGAAGTAGTAGCTTTACTAAATTTTTAGCCTTTCAGGAGTTCAATTTATTAAAGCTACTGGAGTAAGCAATTTTATTTCTAGCTTCTCAGCATAAGGGTGTGAATCTTAGACATACATCCGTTGTCAGTTAATGGTATGGAGCCTATATTTTTAAGCTGAGAACGCTTTGCACAGAAAATAGTGTCGCGCCTCATCCCATTCCCGTACGGTTCTAACCAAATAAAAGACTAAAAACAAAAAGAATCGATACTGTACCAATGGAAATAAAAAATAGTGAAGTTTCCAAAATTACTTGATTTAAAGAGTAATGGAGCCCTGGTTCTCCTCAAGGTCCAGTCTGTACATAATCAAGGATTGAATATACTTGAACCACCCACATTGAACGCTATCAGCACTGCGACACTTGTTATCACCGCAAACCAAAACAATGCTGAATCTGCACAAGTAGGTTGCACAAAGTTGAAGCCTAACTGAGACCAAAAAAAGGAAGAGGCAAATTACATATAATAGCCCTAAAAAGCTATTTGGACCATAGATTTCGACCCAACTCATCCTTTAACCAGCAGGAGCCACATGGAGATGATCAGAAAGGCTGATTTCTGCAGGAATGAGCTACTTGTTATGTATAGCATCTTCAAAGAGATCAGCCCTTGGATCATGTATACGAGCATTCCAATTCCCAAGGAAGGTGTACACCGTGCAAAAATGAGAGGGGTTAACTAAGTAAGAAGCTGTGAGAGGATATCTGGACATAGAACAATAAGTGCAACCCAAATTACCTTCAGGACTAACTACACCACTTCCTGGACCAGGGGGTACGCTATCTGCAAGACGATCAGATGATGCCGATTTCGTGACATCTTCAGTAGTTTTTGAATTTCCTGTTTCAGATGCCACTATCCCAAGAAATTCCTCGCTTACAATCAGAGCTGCAAGTACATCCATGAAAGATTCTTTCTCCGTTGCATCTGAGGTTCCTTGAGGCTGTTCTAGTGTTGTGTCTGCTTCATCAGAATCCAACATCTCGTCATCAGAAACATCGGGATCTACAGATTCTTCCTTGGTTCTATCATCTTCTTCATCCTCAACATAGGCTTTGTACGTTAGGCGGAGTAATATTTCTCCAGCAGAACCCTTCCTAAATAGACCCCAACCTCCTTTTAGGGCTACAATCTTGTCTGTTGGGACGGTGTCCTTGAGAGATCCCAGCTCAACCTGGAACACAAAAATTACATTCCGCTCGAGTGAAACTGTATCCAGAGAAGGAAGATAAGGAAATTCTAGGCTACACAATACAGCAAAAGAAGAAGAAGAAGAAAACTCTATTTTCTAAAGTTAAAAATTTAGTTCAAGAACCATGAGAAATTCCAACTTCAAAGAGCTCTCTCACTGCAAACTTTCTGAAAATCCTTTGGGAGATTGGAAGAGAGTAACATTTCGACAAAAAAAGATTCAAAAAGCTTCCTCACATATTTCTAAAAGAGATTTAGTTTCTCTTGTAAGCATTTGCAAGATGGAGAAAGTTTTACCTCCCCGGTACCAATGGTCAAATCTGTGAATCCAAGACCATCCTTGACCTGGATCTGTAATTTCTGCTTCCTTGGGTTGGCAACAAGCATATCAAAATCCTGACCACGAGCAAAAACATTTGGTTACTCACTAACACTCGTAAGCTTTAGTAGGTGAGAGTTCTCACATATAACATACTTCAAAGCTGGACCATTTCCAAATCAGAAAGTCCATACAGAAGCATTAAACTGAGAAGATAAAGTTAGAGAAAAAGATACGATATTTCACCTGATTCCATATTGGTTCACCAGGTCGCCCAATAACTGTGGTTTGACTGTTCTTTTTACTGCGCATTACTTGATCACCTAAGCTTAGAACCACAAATGGATCCGTTTTTCCTGAACAAAGAGAGACAAACTTTAACACTAAGGGTATTGTAGTTGCGCCCCATCACGTTCGTCTGCAAAGTTTATATAAATCTCCAGAATCTACCAATTTGCATTCTACGCATTTATATTTTTTAGTTGATAATAGACCAAAAAAAGTCTGGCTCCATGAATTATTGATGAGAAGAAACCACCCACCAAGTTTCGCATGAGTAGTCGAAGATATAAACGAAAAACACACTGAGTTCCGAGATACTTGATTGTTAATGGATGAGATGGGTTACCAGAGAAAAAGTAAGGAAGCTTCCGAGCATCTACTAGAGTCACTGACAGTTCTCCAACAAAATCCTTTTTAGAATCCTGAATAATATCATTTGAAATAGGACCAACAGCTGTTATCTTCTGGAAATCTAGAACACTTTTTCTTGGACGTACAAAGAGCCGAGGAAGATCCTCAGTGAGGAGTTTCGTCAAGAACCTATACAGGTGAAACCAAGTGAAATTACTTACTAAACAAAGTAACAGAAGAAACAGGCTAAGTACTATATAAAAGCATCTTTTATCATCATTCACCTTCTCCAAACCAGAAAAGCATAATAAAATCTAATAGCAGATAACGTAGTCTTAATTTCTGAAAGGGGAAAATAGTCTTGTTTGTGTGCTGAATAGCTTATAGATTCATTCTTCCACAACATACTCATCCGTTTCTAAAGTAAAGAGGGTGGATGTGGTGGGCATGGTGTTTGTGGCGATTTAGGCTGTAGCTTTGCCCTTCATTTGAGTTGAACATGATTAGATGCCACAAAGATGATTGCCAAAATTATGCCCATCACTAAAATTAGGAAAGGGCTGTATGTATAATTTAGTCTACCCACTAGAATCGCCAACATCTAATAAGTAAGAAATTATAATTACAGTTGTATGAAAAGATAGTGTACTTACATTGAGAGAACAGGAATTGCTGGTAGTAAGTCCCAATTCATGCACAGGAAATGAGCTTATATCAGTTTCTATTCATAATAGTGATACAGGAAACATATTTTTAATCTCATGGACGTGAAGGAAAAGTGATTCAACAGGCTCATTTCCAATGCATATTAGAAAGAACAATATAGATAAAGGATGGAGAAGTGCTTTCTAAATTTTAAGATACTAAATTAACAAATCTTTCCAGGTGTTAGACTTGTCGGAATCTGAAATACCAAGTTCAAAGACATACCCATGACATTGAACAAACGGAATGGTGATAACCGGAAATTTATTTTCGGAAGCGAAACAAAAGCCCACGAGACAGCTCCCACCCAAGGTTCTGTTGGTATTAAGCGCAATTTCACCCACAACTCTCCATCAATGTCAAAATCTCTAATACCAACTGGTACTTTAATTGGAATGAACCCAAACTTGAGTGTGAGCATCAACAACATACGTGCACCACCAGTATAACGGAGTCCAATTTGGTACCTGAAGGATGTAAAAAATAACACAAACAATAAGAACAAGTTTTAGTGGTTCATTAGATTAGAATGGCCTATATTCAGTTCCCCAAGAACTTAACCACATGGAAATGTAATTTTTTTCTCTCTCCAAGGGAGAATACTAATCCTCAGCCTTTTCTTGCCATTTGCAATATAAGGAGACATTTTACAGCTAAGTGCAGTTAACAACAGATTGTACACGCAACCTCCAAATCGTTTATTGTCTTACATTTGCAACATAAAGATCAATTTACACCTACTATAAATTCAAGATAGCAATGTATAAGGAAACTTACTGCAAATCATTAGCCCGACGAGAAGTCCTGCGCTCAACATTTCTGACAGAAAGAGGCTCTTCCCCTAACGAAAACTGCTTAATTTCAACTCTCTCAACATAATCCGGCTTCTTAAGATTATCAATAACAGGCTGAAGCAATCCAATTAACCAATTCTCAAGACCAACTCTATAGACTTTCCACAACTTCCCCAAAACCATATTAACCCATTCCACCGATTCTTTTCTCTGCAAATCCTTTTCAAGAAACAATGAAAAACTAGTAGGCACTTGAGGCCAACTAGCTGGTTTCTCTCTTTTCAACTCAATTTTCTTTCTAGATGTCCATAATTTATCAAAAACAACTCCTACTAAGAAAAAAAACACAAAAAGACCTGCGATATTTCGGTTTATTGGAGGAGGAGATGGAATTGGATGAATCACTCCTAATTGTGTTCTTAGCTTAGCTACTAATGGATCTTGCTGAAAACTAGTGAAATTCGATGGTACCTGTATCGAATTCTCCGCTTCAATTTCTTTATATTCATCATCTAATTCATCTGTAAACCCTAGAGATTTAACAACACTTTGCCTATCAGAATCAAAATTAGGGTTTCCACCACCAGTATTGGTTGGGAGCATACAGCCTATACATTCCAACCTTCTTCTTCTTTTTCTATGATGTTGATAAGAACTGTGTGAAAGAAGAATTCCAAGAAACACCTTACTGTCGCTTCCGATTCCAGTTCCAGCTTTAGGGGGGAAATTAAACGGAGAAGAAGACCGCAAAATCATTTAAAGGTGTAGAATTAAACTGAATTAACTACCACAAAACGTTAATCTGGATAACTTTGGATTGAATTTTGTAAAATCCATTTGAAATCAAATCAAAATGAGTGATTTTGATTTTGAATATCATACTCCATGATGAGAAAGAGGGAAAAAAAGAGAGGTGAATGAGGATTGATTATAGGAATGCGGAGGAAATCTAGAGGATTTTGTGATCCGTTGGCGGGATTACAATTTGGTATTTGTGAGGTTCGAACTCAGGATCGTGAATATTTTGGAATCTTATGCCTACGTGTGGCGATATTTAATGTTAGTTTTTCGCGGTGTACTTTACTCTTGACTCTGACTTAAGGGGATGTGAGCAGCCGTCCAAGAAAAAAAAACGTGGAGGTGAGCTGATTTGTTGCTGTGCTCCCGACCAAATAAACTGGAACGGAACAGCTTTGAGCCATTTCCAGGAGTTGGGTTCCTTTTCATCCCCTCCATCTCAACTAGCATTATCAATCAATAGACATTATGCATACTGGCACCCCTTTCAATCTCAACTGAAATTTCAGAATGCAGTGGAAAAAACAAAAAAAGAAACTCTTTGGAAACTGCTAGCAAAAGACACTGTCAAAATCAATTGCGATGCTTCTTGGATTTCTCTCATTTCTAACTCTGGCTTTGGTTTCTTATTACGTAATCACACATGCACATTCAAAGCTGCATGTTGGGGAAATTTCAGAGCTTCCTCCGCCGAAGAAGCAGTAGCTTTGTTGATGGATACTCAATGGGTAGTATCAAAGAACATCAAGAACCTGCTCATTGAAGGAGACAACACAACAACTATTAAGTATGTACAAGGAAGAAATATAACAGTGCAATGGCAATGTATGATAATCTTAGATGAAGTTAAGAGATTGACAACTCTCTTAAACTCTTTTTTGGGCTTTCAAATCATCGACAGGGAAGCAAATGGAGCAGCTGATATTTTGGCAAAAAAAAAGGAAGAACTTCACAATCAACCGAAAACATGGAAGACTCAGTTCCCCCTTGTTTAATTCCTAGAATTATTTTTGATTATGTTAAAGCTTATGAAGCTTCTGAAGCAAGCTCTATTTCTAGTTTAAATCGTGTAATCTTTAATGCTCCTAATCCATCTGATTCAGCTATTGTTGGGCACCCTGTGTTTGGGATTGCCTAAAACGAAATTGAATCTTATGATTAGAAGCTTTTGGTTTCTCTAATATATCTTATTTTCAACAAAAAAAAAAAAAACAAGTACTCATCAGCCATTTCAGATCATAAACCAATTACCGTAAAATTTCGATAAATTAATAGCTTGGGACCAGATAAAATTATTATTTTATCTAGTTAAAATTTAGCCTGTACAAACCTAGTTGGGACCGAAAAATTTCATTATTTTAGCGAAGTAATTAATTTATCGGAGTTCTATTATATGTTGGTGACTAAACCTGATATTCAGTGTGAACCTGATTTTAAGTTTGAGAATGGGTGGATTCGTCATAAAGACTTTAAAAAGAAAATGGAGAAGTGGTGGGGAATGATGAAACATGAGGGTTCAGCTAGCTTTAGTTTCTTTAAAAATCTTCAAAATCTGAAATACATCTTGAAGAATTAGAGTAGAGAGGAGTTTGGAGGTGCTAGAAGAGTGAAAGCTGAATTGAAGGAGAAGATTGATTTTTTAGATCAGATGGAGGAAACACATCCATTAACAGAGGAACAATTTGGAGATAGACTCCAATGTTTACTGAAGTTGAAGAATATTATTGTTATGGAAGCAAGGAAATGGTTTGCTAGAGCTAAGCAAAATGATTTTAAGTGGGGAGATTCTAATACTTCTTATTTTTTCAGAATTGCAAACGCTAAGAAAAAGAGGAACACTATAGTTAAACTAGAAGTGGATGGGGTGAATGCTTTGATCAATATGTCATTAAGTTGGAATTGAGGAATTTTTATTCTAACTTATGTGCAGAGGATAATGATGTGGCTTTCTCTTTAGATAATTTGGCTTTTCCTAACATTAATGAGGAGGAGAAAGGGGAGATGGAGAAGGAGTTTTCTGAGGAGGAAGTTTTTACTATGATTAAGCAAAGTGGAGCTAATAAATCTGCAGGTCCTGATGGATTTTCTATGGAGTTTTATAAGTGTTGTTGGCCAATCATCAAGGAGGATTTCATGAAGCTGATGGATGAGTTTTACAGGTATGACACTTGGGACTGGAGGCTTTTGTTCTTTTGTTTCATTAATTCCTAAAAAAGAAGATTCAAGTACTTCAAATTATTTTAGGCCTTTGAGCTTGTTGGGTAATGCATACAAAATCTTGTCTAAATTGTTGGAAAACAAGTTAAAAGGTGTTATGCATAAGGTAGTTTCTGAATATTAAGGTGCATTTGTGAAAGATAAACAAATTTTATATGGTGTTCTCATTGCTAGTGAGTGTATTGATAGTAGGCTGAAGGAGAAAAGACCTGGTGTTCTGTGTAAAGTGGATATGAAGAAGTCTTTTGATCATGTGAAGTGGAAGTTTTTGTTTAGAATATTAGAGAAACATGGCTTTGGTTTGAAGTGGATTTATTGGGTTAAATGGTGTGTAACTTCAGCAAATATTGCAGTTTTGGTGAATGGTAGTTCAACTGAAAAATTTAAAACAACCAAAGGGTTGAGACGAGGGGATTCATTGTCCCCTTTTATTTTCTTGCTAATGGTAGAAGTCTTATTAAAGCTATTGAAAGATGTTGTCTTGAGAGGTCAGATTAATAGGTTTCAGGTGGTGGAAAATGGATTAATGATTTCTCATATGCAGTTTGCAGATGATACTTTGATTTCATGCTTGCTGGAATGGAAGATGTTATAAATCATTATATTATTCTGAACACATTTGAGATGTTAACATGGTTGAAGTTAAATCTGGATAAAAGTTCTATGATCAGTATTGGAGCAAATGATATGGTGAATGAAAAAGTGGTGGTCTAACAACCACACCCAATATTTCGCTTAGCAATCTTTATGAACAAACTCCAATACAATTCCAAGAGAATCAACTAGACAGTCAGACTCAATAAACGAAAATATATCCAAGAGTTATATCTCAATTTTTCAATTCTGTCTGCAATCAAACAAATAGGAATTTGCGAGCCCGATTGAATATAAGAAATAACTTGGACGGTATCAAAAACCAATATCCAAGTTTCAATCAATTTAATCAACAACCTAAAGGTCGGATTCACAAACTGATTGAACTTACACACAACCTTTGATATTTCAATTATATACAAAATATATAATGTGGAAAAAAAAAACATAGACACCAGAAATTTTGTTAGCGAGGAAATCGCAAATACAGAAAAACCCCGGGACCTAGTCCAGATTTGAATACCATGATGTATTAAGCCGCTACAGACACTAGGATTCTACAAGTTAACTTTGGACTGGAATGTAGTTGAGCCCTAACCGATCTCACACTGATCAAGGTACAGTCGGGTTCCTTACGCCTCTGAATCCTAGCAGGACTCTGCACACTTAATTCCCTTAGTTGTTCTCACCCACAACTAAGAGTTGCTATGATCCAAAGTCGAAGACTTAATAAACCAATAAGTCTCACATAGAAAAGTATATTGAACAGATAAATCTGTCTCCCACATAAATACCTAAGAGTTTTTATTTCGTCTTTTGATAAATCAAGGTGAACAAGAACCAATTGATACATTGTACTTATTGTAAGGACCCTCAAGCTCGTCAACATTATTAGACCGGTCAAGTGACGAATTAGCCAATAATGACTCGATTAGTTTAAAACGAGTGTTAATTAATAGAAACTAATCTAACAACGATTTATATACGAAACTAGTATCGTTAGATATATCTCTAAAGGTTAGGTAGAATGGTCTACTCGAACGTGTCATTTGGATACCGGATGAAGAAGGTTTCATCAGATTAGTCGAAGGGCAAAATAGTTATTTTTCTATCAAACCGACTTGGACTCCCCATATCATTTGGGTGATTGCGTTTATCATTTGTCTTTGGATTTATCAAAACCAATCGAGCAAATAAGCTCATTCAGTATTCTTATTTCTCTTTCTTTATCATTCTTCTTCTTCTTCTTTCTTTTCTCTTTTCTTTCTTCTCATGTTCTTGTTCTCCGACGAATTTGATAGAATCAAATGGAAGTTTTACGTTCGGAAGAATATGGAGAAGGTATTTTAGTAGTCGGTGATTGTTGGTGATGGTTTTGAAGATAGTTTGAGCATGAGATGAAGAAGATTGAGTTTCTGTTGTGAATTGAAGTTAGGGTTTCAGGAATATGAATCTTGATTGAGTTTTCGTGGAATTGATTAGTGTATTGAAGTTCTGAAGTTGATTCGGTGATGAATCGATGAGCGAGGGTTTCTCAAGATGAACTGGAAGTTCGGTTGGTAATGAATATTAAGGATTAATGATGGGTTTGGTCTATTGAGGAATAGGGTGAAGTCAATTAAATATTAGAGTTGTTCTGAGGAAGAATTGAAGAAATTAGGGTTTGTAAAGGAAGTCAGGGAAGATGGAATTGGTGGTTATGTTATTATGAATAGTGAACTGGTTGCTGTAACGAAGATGGTTGAGATGGCGTTTCAATTGTTGAGGTAATCGTTCTTTCTAATAAAGGTCAGTTCAATTTGAATATTGAGTATTTGTTTGGATATGATCAATTGATGATGGGTATTAAGCAAATAGATTTATTATGGATATTGATGTTGTTATGGTAATGTGGTTCTGTGACTGTTGTGAGGTTGTTGAATGAATGGATGAGATTGGGTCTGCTGGTAGAATAATTTGTAATTGAGTTGGTGATTTTGGTAGAAGATTACAGTTTGTAATGATGGTGTTGGTCTTAGTTGGAGTTGAAACTACAAAACTGAAGGGATAGTTGTGATGGTTATATAATTAAATTATTGTGGTCTGTTGTTGAACTAGTGATGCTTATAAATCTCAGAATTTAGTGGATATGGAATGGAGCTGTGTTGGTTGTAGTGAGAGCAAGGAAATGGTGTTGGTGGCATTATTTGTGTAATGAGTTGGTTGTGGCAGAACAAGATAATATGGAGTTGTGTTGATTTAGCTCTGAAGTTCGATGGAGTTGAAATGAATAATTGATTAGTATCTGGGGATATCAAGTTTAATTGTGATGTTGGGAGGTTGCGGACATGTTTTTGGTGACTTCAATTGTTAGTTGAACTGAGGTTACAATTGTAGATGGATATGGCTTGGCTGGTGGAATTGCAGTTTGTTTTAGGGATCGAGCTAAGCTGAGTTAGTAGTGGTGATGATGTTTCAGTTCATGGGTTGGTTAGGAAATAAAGGGATAGCAATGAAACTGAGTTTGAGTCAGTTGGTGGGTGTGTAGATGACATTGAGATGTTGTAAGTGATGATGTTGTAATTCTTGGAATCAGTCTGAGATGTATAGTAAGTGATGATGATTATAGAGAATATATATATAACGAACTCCAGTGGAGGCTTGCTAGTGCTTTTTGCAGGTAGGCTTAGTTTCTGATTGTAATTGGAATTCAAAGTTGTTTAGTATAAATTGTTTTGGTTGCATATTTTAGTCCTGGCAGGTTTTATGTTGCACCTTGATTGTGCATTAGAAGTTTGGCATGTGCAAAGGCATTGGCCTTGAGTCTTTTTTTCCAGTAAGTTTAGATGACTCGATTTGCTTAGCTGACTCAGTTCTTCTGACTGAGTCGAGTTAACCCTGTAACCTGAGTTAAATCGGTTTGACTCAGACTGGACCAGTTGACTCAGTTGACCGATTTAGACTTGACTTACCTTGACCTTTGACTGACGTTTACCGTTGGTTGACTCTATTGACCATTATCGTTGACTGTTAGTTGACCAGAATATACTTTAATTTTCTATATTGATATTTTGGACCCCTTGTGGTCCGAATTAACTTTTGATTCCTTCTACAAAGTTGTAGATATTCATAAGACATATCTAATATACTATATAATCAATCTAATGGGATTAGTAAACTCTTAGTTATACTAAAGATAGAGAATAAGATATTATAATGGGCTTAGAACCATTAGATAAAATTGTATGATTCTTGTGTGAGCCTTTTGGATAAACTCTTAGAGTGCTTGTGTGATTAACAGTTAGAATATTAACAATGATCGTTCAAGGATTAACCAATGGATCATGGATCTCGAGGTAGGTGAGGCTTGTCATCAAAAGAGGTGGGAATCGATAATGAACTCTCTTGTATTCATTATTGTTTTACAAATCAATCTTTGTGTTGTGAAATTCATGCATATCTTTGTGTGCTTGGTGTGGTATGAGATGTGTGCCGACATAATATCAGTATTCTATGGCTAGGGCGATACACCGAAATATTATTATGGCTAGGGCGATACACCGAAATATTATTATGGCTAGGGCGATCCACCGCAATATTATTCTTCCCTTATGTGCGGAAACACACATCTCATATATGGATGTTTACTGTTATTTATGAATGTCTATAAAGAAGTTTCTACTTTATGTTTCATTGTCTTTCCTTGTATTACCGACTTTCGATTAAACCTGCATTGTCTTCGAATCATATTAATGATTACTTGAAAGCTAGTTGTTATTCCTACTGGGCACCCCTTTTAGGGATGATGTGCTCACCCATTCCCACTTTCAGTTTCTGTTGGGATATATGTTTTAAAATAATTCTTTTGTACATTTATATCAACAATTCGAGCTTGGCCCAGTGGTTAAGCATTTTGGGCATGGAGGGTTAGGTCTCAGGATCGAATCCCTCCCCCTACTGATTGTGCATATATATTATATATATTTATATAACATTAGTCCGTGAGCGGGGCCTTGGTGGTCTTGGGAGGTCTCTTGAATTTGGAAAGTATTTTTTGATGTTTTTAAAAAGATTTTTTCAAACCGTTTTTACTGCACTTAATTATGTTTTAATTGCGCTAATTATGTCATGATTTATTTGCCCGTTTTTTGACTGTTTCGAATGGAATTTTAACTGCAGCAATTAATCCAATTTATTCTCTATTAATTTGCATTGACTTCCTGGTTATAAAAACAGTTTTGAGAACAGAAAGAAAACATAAGTTTTACACCATTGTTTTCTAAGAATCAAGAGACCAAAAATACTGAGCAAGAATAGAGAGAGTAGAAGTGATCGATTTCTCATTGTGTGCGTGAGAGATCAAAAGAGAGTTTTTCTCGGCTGTTTTATCCTGGGGGCGTCGTGACGGAGAAAGAACTGCTTGCACAAAAACTTAAGGCAGAGCCACGAAACGTCCTAAAGAGAGTGACCTGGTCGTGACTCAGTCGTCACTTTGTTTTGTGTTCTAATCCTTGTTTTGCAGGTGTGAAATCGGAAATTGTTCCAACAATTTTAGGACGAATCCTTCTGCCATGGAATATGAAAAGAAAACTATTGCTGATATCAACAAGACGTTCAAGTTTGAAGGACTTCACTTCAGAAGATGGAAGCAAAAGTTGTTCTTCTACCTCAAACTAATGAAGTTGCACATTATGGTGACCTCCATCAAACCAGCTGATCCAAAATATGCAGAAGCTGCGGCAAAAGCAACTCCAGCTGCAACAAGTGCAACTTCTCAACAAACTGCAGAACCTGTTGTGACCCAAACTGCTGAAGAAAAACAAAAAGCCTATGAAAAATGGGTTGATGATGATTTCGATTGCAAGAACTATATTCTCAATGCATTGTCTAACGATTTATATGAATATTACTCCACGTTTGATACTGCTAAAGATGTTTGGGATGCCTTACAGAAAAATACGATACTAAAGAAGCTGGATCGAAGAAATATGTTGTAAGCCGCTACTTGAAATATCAAATGGTGGATGATAAATCATTTGTTACACAGGCTCATGAACTTCATAAAATTGCCAAAGAAATTCTGACCGAAGGTATGAAAATTGATGAACAATTTCAAGTAGATGTTTTGATTGACAAGTTACCACCTAATTGGAAAGATTTTCGTAATTCTTTGCGTCACAAATCTAAAGAATTTTCTCTTGAAAGTTTGATTGTTAAGCTCATGGTTGAGGAAGAAGCTCGGAAACAAGATAAGAATGAAGAGATTCTCATTGTTTCTAACAATAAGACTCATCCTAATTTGAAACCAAAGAAAAAGGATATGAAACCTAATCCGAACCATAAGAAAGGAGGAAGGCCTAATCAAAACAAGAACCAAAACCCATCAAGAAATGGACATAATTCCATTCTGAGTTTCTTTGTTATACCTGTAATAAACCAAACCACATGGCTAGGAATTGCAGGTTTAACAAGGAAAAGAATAATGCACAAGATAATGTTGTGGATGGCGTTATAATAGCCATGGTCTCAGATCCTGAGTTCTACATGGTTGGCGGTTCTGATGGGTGGTGGATAGACAGTGGTGCATCGCGCCATTGTTGTTTTGATAGTTCCATATATAAGAGTTACACAGAAACCAAGGATAAGAAAGTGTTGTTGGGAGACTCCCACGACACTATTGTGAAAGGTTCTGGTATGGTAGAGCTGAAGTTTACTTCTCGGAAGACACTTATGCTGAAAGATGTCCTCCACACTCCAGAAATGAGAAAGAACCTTGTTTCCGGCTATCTTCTCAACAAGGCTGGGTTGTATCAAACTATTGGATCTGATGTTTACACAATTACTAAAAATAGAGTGTTTGTAGGAAAGGGTTATGCTACTTATGGAATGTTTAAGCTTAATGTTGAAATGAATAAAATTGCATCTTCTTCTTATATGGTGTGTACTTTTAATGTTTGGCATGCTAGACTTTGTCATGTGAACAGTAGATCAGTAGATACCATGAACAAGCAAGGTCTTATTCCAAAAATATCCATGCATGATTTTGAAAAATGTGAATCTTGTAGTCAAGCAAAAATAACCAAGAATTCCCATAAATCTGTTGTTAGAGAATCTGAACCTTTAGAATTGGTGCATTCTGATTTGTGTGAATTTGAAGGTATATTAACTAGAAATGGAAAAAGATATGTCATGACTTTTATTGATGATTTTTCAAATTATACTTATGTTTACTTGCTAAGTCATAAGAATGAAGCTATTGAACAATTTAAGGTTTTTATTGCTGAAGTTGAAAATCAATTTGGTAGAAAAATTAAGAGATTTCGTAGTGATAGAGGCACTGAATATGATTCTAAACCGTTCACTGAAAATTTTGAATCTTGTGGAATTATACATGAAAAAATTGCTCCTTATAACCCTGAAATGAATGGAAAAGCTGAAAGAAAGAATCGTACTTTTACTACTCTTGTGACTGCATGCTTGCTAAGTTCTGGTGCTGCCTCTCATTGGTGGGGCGAAATTTTGTTGATTGTTTGTTATGTTTTGAATTGTGTTACAAATTCAAAAACAAAAATATCACCTTATGAACTTTGGAAAAACAGAAAACCTAATGTTTCATATTTTAAAGTATGGGGTTGTTTGGCTTATGTTCGTATTCCTGATCCTAAAAGATCAAAATTAGCTAGTAAAGCTTATGAATGTGTGTTTGTTGGGTATGCTCAAAACAGTAAAGCTTATAGATTTTTTGATCTTAATAATAAAGTTATTATTGAATCTATTGATGCTAATTTCTTTGAAGATAGATTTCCTTTTAAATATAGAAATAGTGAGGGTTCTTTACGTACATAGTACAAGTTCTCAACCTAGAATAGAAGAACCTAGAAATGAAGAAACCAGTGATGCTGAAATTGAACCTAGGCATAGCAAAAGGGCTAGGACTGCGACGAACTTAGGTTCTGACTTTGAAGTTTATACCCTAGAGGAAGACCCTTCCAGTCTTCAAGAAGCACTCAATTCTCCTGAATCAGGTTTTTGGCAGGAAGCCATATATAGATAATGAAATGGACTCCCATAATCTTAATGGAACTTGGCACCTAGCAAATTTACCCCTTGGTTGCAAAGCAATAGGTTATAAATGGGTACTTAAAAGGAAGTTGAACCCTGATGGTTCAGTAGACAAATACAAAGCTAGGTTGGTAGCTAAAGGTTATAAACAAAGAGAAGATGTAGATTTCTTTGATACTTATTCTCCTGTTACAAGATTGACTTCTATTCACGTTTTGATTGTTGTGGCTGCTGTGCATAATCTTGTTGTTCATCAAGATGTTAAAACAACTTTTTTAAATGGTGAATTAGAAGAAAAAATTTACATGGAACAACCTGAAGGTTTTGTTATTCCGGGTCAAGAACAAAAAGTATGTAAGTTAGATAAGTCACTTTATGGTCTAAAACAAGCTCCTAAGCAATGGCATGAAAAATTTGATAACTTGATGATTTCACATGGTTTCAGAATTAATGAAAGTGACAAATGCATATACTATAAGTTTGAAAACAATGCATGCATCATGATTTGTTTGTATGTGGATGATTTGCTGATTTTTGGTTCAAACTTGTCTGTGGTTGAAGAAACTAAGAATATGCTTAAGTCTAACTTTGAAATGAAAGATTTGGGTGAAGCTAGTGTAATTCTTGGAATTAATATTACTAGAACTAATGATGGTATTTCTTTGGATCAGTCTCATTATATTGAAAAGATTTTAAAGAAGTACAACTATTTTGATTGTAAACCTGTGAGTACTCCTTTTGATGCTAGTGTTAAATTTTTAAGAATACTGGTGATAACATTAGACAATCTGAATATGCTAGTATAATTGGTAGTCTTCGTTATGAAACTGATTGTACAAGACCAAACATTGCATATGCAGTGGGGGTTTTATGCAGGTTTACCAGTTGTCCTGGTTTGGAACACTGGAATACAGTTGAGAGGGTTATGATGTATCTTAAAAAGACCGTTTACCTAGGATTACACTATAAGAGATTTCCATCAGTCCTTGAAGGATACTGCGATGATGATTGGAACTCTCTTTCAGATGACTCCAATGCCACTGGTGGATATTTGTTTAATATTGCTGGTGGCGCTGTGTCTTGGAAGTCAAAGAAACAGACAATTCTGGCTCAATCTACGATGGAGTCTAAATTCATAGCACTAGCTACTGCTAGTGAAGAAGCAGGATGGTTGAGAAACTTTCTTTCTCAAATTCCTATATGGGATAGACCGATACTAGATATTATGATCCATTGTGATAGTACCGCGGCTATTGCAAAAGTACAAAACTGTTTTTATAACGGTAAGAATCGACAAATGCGTCGAAATCACAACACAGTTAGAGAGTTTCTCACGACTAGTGTCATACATATGGATCATGTTAGGTCGGAAGAGAACTTAGCTGATCCTTTGACGAAAGGATTAGCTAGAGAAAAGGTATTATATACCTCTAAAGGAATGGGACTTTTTCCCACTAGAAATTGAGTCATTTTGTGATGGATACCCACCTAGAAATAGGTTCAAAGGGAATAATGATTCACAAATGATATGGAAATAGAATCATGCATCTTTCCCATGGAATGATATCCTGAAGCGGGTTAAGTTTGAGTTCACTAACTCTTAATGAAGTCTATAGCTCTATATAGAGTGGGGTACCAAGCTACAGGAGTACCTTTGATAGACTCACCTATGTGAATGAGAAAGTGTGGCCGCTTTCTAGGAGAACATGGGCAATTCTCTAGAACATTCATTGAAACTGGGATAAGCACAGGGCCGTAATGTGCTGGCATTTAGGACTTTACTCTTAGTATAGTTGTGTGTGTGTTAAGTAATTTGTTCTCTCCATAGAGTTCAAAAACATATGTTCACTCTGTGTCAGAGTTCAGAGAATTTAATACTATGTAAAGGTTCAAAATCGAAAGATACCTTTGCTTATGCACACAACTATATGGATCTTGCTCAATGATTTTAAAAAATATAAGTGGGGGATTGTTGGGATATATGTTTTAAAATAATTTTTTTGTACATTTATATCAACAATTCGAGCTTGGCCCAGTGGTTAAGCATTTTGGGCCTGGTGGGTTAGGTCTCAGGATCGAATCCCTCCCCCTACTGATTGTGCATATATATTATATATATTTATATAACATTAGTCCGGGATCGGGGTCTTGGGAGGTCTCTTGAATTTGGAAAGTATTTTTTGCTGTTTTTAAAAAGATTTTTTCAAACCGTTTTTACTGCACTTAATTATGTTTTAATTGCGCTAATTATGGCATGATTTATTTTCCCGTTTTTTGACTGTTTCGAATGGAATTTTAACTGCAGCAATTAATCCAATTTATTCTCCATTAATTTGCATTGATTTTGCTGTTATAAAAAACAGTTTGAGAACAGAAAGAAAACATAAGTTTTACACCATTGCTTTCTAAGAATCAAGAGACCAAAAATACTGAGCAAGAATAGAGAGAGTAGAAGTGATCGATTTCTCATTGTGTGCGTGAGAGATCAAAAGAGAGTTTTTCTCGGCTGTTTTATCCTTGGGGCGTCGTGACGTAGAAAGAACTGCTTGCAAAAAAACTTAAGGCAGAGCCACGAAACGTCCTAAAGAGAGCGACCTGGTCGTGACTCAGCCGTCATTTTTTTTTGTGTTCTAATCCTTGTTTTGCAGGTGTGAAATCGGAAAATTTTCCAACAGTTTCAGTGACAGATAAGAGTAGCGCAGCAAAAGCTTCAAGTGTTGAGTTCGCTAGATGATTAACTTCTGCTATGTTTATTGTTGCATATTCTTTGTAAACCAAATCACTATTGTATATGTATCATTTGAGAGAAGATTTTATATATATATATGTATATGTCAGAGAGGGGCTAGTTTTGGGTTAAGTTGTAGTAGATTTTTTCTTAATTGAATGCTTAAGTGTTTGGTTTAGATTCGTCAGAGCCTCTTTATTTAGTTAAATTATTGGTTTAGTCAGCTGCTAGCTTAGGGGGCGCTACAAAGTTGGTATCAGAGCTCACTATTATATCTTATATGGGAAAAGATAGAAATATCCAGTGCCAGTTAGTGAACTAGATTAGTTAGAACTGGGTTGGGTTTGTGAGATAAATTTGAATCACTAAAAGCCATATATATTTAAAAGATTTATCTGATTGATTGATTTGTTTGTTGAGTGTTTGTAATTGTATTGAAGTAAAAATTGTAGGGTACACCAATACTTTAGGATTTGATAATAATTAATCTAAAAAGTATGAACAAGTACATAATCCAATAGAAAAATAGTGAGATTAACACAATTGATAAATCTTGAAAGTTGCATAAAATTTATTGAATACCTTGATTTATACATAGAAATCAACAATTATAATCACATAAATGTTAATAATATTTTTGGAACTTAATAAAAATTGAAAGAGTAGTGAATAATAGTTCAACCATCAATGTTAATAACAAAAATATTATAACAATAATCATAAAGCATAATAAATGTGATAACTTTGATAAGTAATGTTAGCATTCTTATTCAAAAAAAAAAGTAATGTTAGCATTTCTTAATTAGTAATATATTGAACTTAAACTTAACTAAAATCTCACTAAAGATATATAACGATAGAAATAATAATTATGATTAAATAATTATGGAAAATTAATAACGCTATTCTACGGTTAAGTGTTGTAAATTCAACTAATTACAAATGATCCAGAAATTTATAGAATGGAACAAATATACATGAAGTAGTGATAATACTATTCGGACGCTTAGAGTAAAATTAGAATTAAAAGAAAATAAAATCATATATTAATAAGATACATCGGAAATAATAATAGTAAAATTTGGATAATAGATATAACATTAAATTATCCTTAAATAGTACACGAATATAAAAAGTTATTTAGTTATAATAATATAGTTTCATTTGGAATTAAAATTCTATTTCAGTAAAATAAATAAATAATAATAATGATAAATATAATAAAATAAAATAAATTTCTGATAATTCAATTGTTTAAAAATGCGGCGAACTATTTATATATTTACGAAGTAAATTTATAAAACTTACATTAGTTACAATTAAATTTTAGAGATTAATTAGTCATAATAAGTTAAAACTTAATTAATCTTAATAGATTAATCTAGCACTGGAGAATAGTGAAGGTTGTGTTTTCTCTGTTCGTAGGAAGGCATTGTTGGGATTGGCCTACCTTGACAGGGCAACTGCATTCAGAGATGACTAATCATAGAAGTATAATTTAAATCTTTAGAAAACCGATAATTATAAAGTCAACTAGAAAGATTCGTAGGAATCTCCCTAGTAATTAGAGACAAGTATTTTATAAGATAGAAATTAGTTTAAGAAACTTAGACTTTCCTAATTGATAGAATCTAAATCAGTGTAGTTGAACCTAGAGCTACAAATTTTAGATTTTAGTTGTAGAAAGACATTTAGGTTTGTGAATTGTTATATGTTGCCTGCGCTTAGACAAGATATATGGTTATTATTTAAGGTGGGGAGTTTTGAAGATCAGAAGGGCAGTTCGATTCGAGGACGAGAATCATACAAGGTGGGGAGAATGTAAGGACCCTCAAGCTCGTCAACATTATTAGACCGGTCAAGTGACGAATTAGCCGATAATGACTCGATTAGTTTAAAACGAACGTTAACTAATAAAAACTAATCTAACAACGATTTAGATACGAAACTAGTGTCGTTAGATAGATCTCGAAAGTTTAGGCAGAATGGTATACTCGAACGTGTCATTCAGATACCAGATGAAGAAGATTTCATCAGATTAGTTGAAGGGCAAAATAGTTATTTTGCTATCAAACCGACTTGGACTCCCCATATCATTTGGGTGATTGCGTTTATCATTTATCTTTGGATTTATCAAAACCAATCGAGCAGATAAGCTCATTCAGTATTCTTATTTCTCTTTCTTTCTCGTTCTTCTTCTTCTTCTTCTTCTTCTTCTTCTTCTTCTTCTTCTTCTTCTTCGTTCTTTTCTCTTTTCTTTCTTCTCATGTTCTTGTTCTCCGACGAATTTGAGAGAATCAAATGGAAGTTCTGCGTTCGGAAGAAGATGGAGAAGGTATTTTAGTAGTCGGTGATTGTTGGTGATGGTGTTGAAGATAGTTTGAGAACGAGAAGAAGAAGATTGAGTTTCTGCTGTGAATTGAAGTTAGGGTTTCAGGAAGATGAATCTTGATTGAGTTTTCGTGGAATTGATTAGTGTATTGAGTAGCAGATGAATGATGAATGAAGGGGTTGGTGCTTAATTGAAGTTCTGAAGTTGATTCGGTGATGAATCGATGAGCGAGGGTTTCTCAAGATGAACTGGAAGTTCGGTAGGCAATGAATATTAAGGAGTAATGATGGGTTTGGTCTATTGAGGAATAGGGTAAAGTCAATTAAATATTAGAGTTGTTCTTGGGAAGAATTGAAGAAATTAGGGTTTGAAAAGGAAGTCAGGGAAGATGAAATTGGTGGTGATGTTATTATGAGTAGTGAACTGGTTGCTGTAACGAAGATGGTTGAGATGGCGTTTCAATTGTTGAGGTAATTGTTCTTTCTAATAAAGGTCAATTCAATTTTAATATTGAGTATTTGTTTGGATATGATCAATTGATGATGGGTAGTAAGCAAATAGATTTATTATGGATATTGATGTTGTTATGGTGATGTGGTTCTGTGACTGTTGTGAGGTTGTTGAATGCATGGATGAGATTGTGTCTGCTGGTAGAATAATTTGTAATTGAGTTGGTGATTTTGGTAGAAGATTACAGTTTGTAATGATGGTGTTGGTATTAGTTGGAGTTAAAACTACAGAACTGAAGGGATAGTTGTGATGGTTATATAATTAAATTAAGTAATTGAATTGTTGTGGTTTGTTGTTGAACTGGTGATGCTTATAAAGCTCAGAATTTAGTGGATATGGAATGGAGATGTGTTGGTTGTAGTGAGAGCAAGGAAATGGTGTTGGTGGCATTATTTGTGTAATAAGTTGGTTGTGGCGGAACAAGATAATATGGAGTTGTGTTGATTTATCTCTGAAGTTCGGTGGAGTTGAAATGAATAATTGATTAGTATTTGGGGATATCAGTTTAATTGTGATGTTGTGAGGTTACAGACATGTTTTGGGTGATTGCAATTGTTAGTTGAACTGAGGTTACAATTGTAGATGGATATGGCTTGGCTGGTTGAATTGCAGTTTGTTTTAGGGATCGAGCTAAGCTGAGTTAGTAGTGGTGATGATGTTTCAGTTCATGGGTTGGTTACGAAATAAAGGGAGAGCAATGAAACTGAGTTTGAGTCAGTTGGTAGGTGTGTAGATGACATTGAGATGTTGTAAGTGATGATGTTTTAATTCTTGGAATCAGTCTGAGATGTATAGTAAGTGATGATGATTATAGAGAATAGATAACAAACTCCAGTGGAGGCTTGCTACTGCTTTTTGCAGGTAGGCTTAGTTTCTGATTGTAATTGGAATTCAAAGTTGTTTAGTATAAATTGTTTTGGTTGCATATTTTAGTCCTGCAGGTTTTATGTTGCACCTTGATTGTGCATTAGAAGTTTGGCATGTGCAAAGGCATTGGCCTTGAGTCTTTCTTTCCAGTAAGTTTAGCTGACTCGATTTGCTTAGCTGACTCAGTTCTTCTGACTGAGTCGAGTTAACCCTGTAACCTGAGTTAAATCGGTTTGACTCAGACTGGACCAGTTGACTTAGTTGACCGATTTATACTTGACTTACCTTGACCTTGGACTTGACCTTGGACTGACGTTTATAGTTAGTTGACTCTGTTGACCATTATCGTTGACTGTTAGTTGACCAGAATAGACTTTAATTTCCTATATTGATATTTTAGACCCCTTATGGTCCGAATTAACTTTTGATTCCTTCTACAAAGTTGTAGATATTCATAAGACATATCTGATGGACTATATAATCAATCTAATTGGATTAGTAAACTCTTAGTTATACTAAAGATAGAGAATAATACTATAATGGGCTTAGAACCATTAGATAGAATTATATGATTCTTGTGTGAGACTTTTGGCTAAAATCTTAGAGTGCTTGTGTGATTAACAGTTAGACTATTAACATCGATTGTTCAAGGATAAATCAATGGATCATGGATCTCGAGGTAGGCGAGGCTTGTCATCAAAAGAGGTGGGAATCGATAACGAACTCTCTTGTATTCATTATTGTTTTACAAATCAATCTTTGTGTTGTGAAATTCATGCATATCTTTGTGTGCTTGGTGTGGTATGAGATGTGTGCCGACACAATATCAATATTCTATGGCTAGGGCGATACACCGCAATATTATTATGGCTAGGGCGACAAACCGCAATATTATTCTTCCTTTATATATATTCAGTATTCTATGGATAGGGCAATACACCGCAATATTATTATGGCTAGGGAGATCCACCGCAATATTATTCTTCCCTTATGTGCGGAAACACACATCTCATATATGGATGTTTACTGTTATTTATGAATGTCTATGAAGAAGTTTCTACTTTATGTTTCATTGTCTTTCCTTGTATTATCGACTTTCGATTAAACCTGCATTGCCTTTGAATCATATTAATGATTAATTAAAAGTTAGTTGTTATTCCTACTGGGCACCCCTTTTAGGGATGATGTGCTCACCCATTCCCACTTTCAGTTTCAGTGACAGATAAGAGTAGCGCAGCAAAATATTCAAGTGTTGAGTTCGCTAGATGATTAACTTCTGCTATTTTTATTGTTGAATATTCTTTGTAAACCAAATCACTATTGTATATGTATCATTTGAGAGAAGATTTTATATATATGTATATGTCAGAGTGGGGCTAGTTTTGGGTTAATTTGTAGTAGATTTTTTCTTAATTGAATGCTTAAGTGTTTGGTTTAGATTCGTCAGTGCCTCTTTATTTAGTTAAATTCTTGGTTTAGTCAGCTGCTAGCTTAGGGGGCGCTACACTTATATTCCCGAAGAACAGCCTAGTCATATCAATCACCTCAAAATAATCTTAATCGTATGGTAGCGAAACAAGATATTGTGGAATTACAAACGATGAGACGAACATGTTTGTGACTACTTTTTATCTTGCCTATCGGAGAATAAATCTCGAGCAAATCTTAGAGAAGATAGTACTCAATCACGATAGAAAATAGCAAGATTAGAACACGCAACTATAGAGAAATAGTTGGGTATGGCTTCACAATCCCAATGAAGTCTTTAAGTCGTTAACCTACA
This sequence comes from Papaver bracteatum, assembly GCA_023529315.1. Lineage (NCBI taxonomy): Eukaryota > Viridiplantae > Streptophyta > Magnoliopsida > Ranunculales > Papaveraceae > Papaver > Papaver bracteatum. The sequence continues at coordinate 3,579,542 of JAJJWX010000811.1, read as the reverse complement.
GGGTTTTGGAGAAAACTAAGGTTAAAGGAGAATCGACTCTAGTCGCAACTATTATCACACAAGAGGTGTGGGGATTAGGTTTCCCAGTTGCTAGAGTTCTCCTTTATATAGTCTTCAAATCAAGGTTTGCAATTAATGTTACCTTGGTAACAAAGCATTCAATATTCACCGTTAGATGAAAACTTGATTAGACTCAAGCTAATATCTTTCAACCGTTAGATAAAACTTAGCTTGTTACACACAAATGAGAAGTGACTTCATTTAGATATGAGTAACCGTACCTAAATGTGTGCACCTTGTTGGCTCAACAATAATTAACCGATGTTAGCCATATGAACACTTTCATATCAACCTTATTCATCTTAACCATAACTAGTTCAAATGACTCAAATGAAACTAGTTCTAGAGTTGTTCAATTGTTTCTATTCTCATAGAAGTATACAAGACACAATTGGAGCAAAATCGATTTTGATTCACTCGAATCAATTCATGAACATTATAGCGACGGTTTGCAAAATATTGCATTCCTTATTATATAAATGTATTAATTCATGAACAAATCGATTTTATAACATAACTTTCTCAAGTATGCGAATGGTTACGCATACCTAAGTGGCCAGACCAAGTTTGGGTTCGCCAGTATGCGAACGGGTACGCATACCATCCAACCTCAGTTAAATTCTGGAACTTGAAACTTATGCCAGTACGCATACCGGTATGCATACTGAGTTCCCGGACTTCATAAACCAACTAGTACGCATATGGGTATGCATACTATGGTTCCCGTACTTGGAATATCTTGCAACAATTAGCATACAAGTATGCATTTTGTGCTATATCCAATCATGGTATTTGTTTTAAACTCGCATTTCAATCATTGAAATATTCTTAGAAGGCGACAATAGCTGTCTCACACAAACTATTAGCTTCGAAGCAATTTTCAAGTGATCGAATGATCAATACGAAATATTCCGAGTCTACATCAAATGACTGTCTCACACAAATTATGTAAGATGTTACAAGGCAATTTTCACATGATCATCTTTTGACTTTCGTCAAGAATATAAGATGAACTTGGTTAAAGCGAAAGCTTACCAACATATATTTCGAGAAATATGTAAGCGAGCTAAACTCAACTTGAAATATAAAATATGTATAAACGAAGTCTATATAGCTATACGACTTTTGTCTCAAATAGGAGATAGAGTAGATAGACTTTTGAGTGATAAATGAGTTCAAGTCTCCACATACCTTTTGTTGATGAAGTTCCACAAGCTCCCCTTAGTAGTTCTTCGTCTTCAATCGATGAACGCCGTGAATTCTAATGCTCAACTACACTTTCTATCCTAATCCGAGATTTAGATATAAGTAGACTATAAATCAAGACTTATATTTTTGGCAACTAGACTTAACAAACAAGCTTGAGATAGCAACGCTTGCGAGTTCGACCGAGCAGTGCTCTAACAATCTCCCCCTTTGTCAATTTTAGCGACAAAACTATCAATGCATACGGATTACAAAATAAATAAACTTTGTAGCTTCTCATCTAAATGCTTGATTTCCTTGGTTCTTCAACATTACTCGAAATCTTCGTCACTTCCAAGTACTCCAATGATTTTGAACATGTTCAACTTAGCATCATAGTTGTTGAAGATCTATAGCTATAACAATGAGAAAACAATATCTTTCAATCAGAATCAAAGTCCAATTGTATCGCAACTTTGACAATAATACAATGGTGATGTGTATCACTTCCCCTTAGTCAATACTTCATCTCATATGAAAACCACTCCCCGATACATAATGATCCGTAAACCATATGTATTTGTAGTGGGATCATAATGAAAACTAGTGGGATCATAATGAAATTCTCATAGAGATACTTCATGACTAAAAGAGAACATATCAACTTTGTTTCGATGATTTCACATAATCGAAACTTAGTGTATTCATCAAGGAGTTTATGAAGATACAAGAAAACTCCTACAATATTCCACAGCCTCACTCCCCACAAAGATTTGGCAATTAAGCACAAGTTCAATTAAGAACACTCCCCCATAAAATGTCATTCCCGAAAGAACAACAAGAGCGACCTTAATTACTTTTACAATAAAAGAAGGATTTCTTTGGACATTAACAAATTACATGAGACATGAACTTGTATCTATAAAACTCAATTAAATTAACCACAAGAGAACCCATGATTAATTTAATCGGAAATGCTCAACATAAGAGAACTTACAGAGCCACACAATACTTTTACATAGAAGTGGATCAGGGAAAGATCAATACTGCAGAATATTCAAAGATTCATTCTATTTTTCATCAATATTTGCATAAAGACGTGTAATAGACTTAATATTTGCAATCAAAAGTTCATCCTATCTTCCATCAATATTTGCATAATGACATAATATGCTTAACTTTTGACATATATGGGACAATCATAGTTCACGGACGCAAACACACATATCCCATAATAATTTTTGCAATATATAAAACTAATAAAGATTAATAATGCAAAATCATCTTCCAAATAAACTTTAGAATTTAAATAAATAAATCTAAAAACATTGCAATATGAAAAAAAAAAAAAACGTTTGCAATAGCTATGTCTAATCACATTAAATGATATTCCAAACCCTAGTTATCCTTCTTAAAACACAAGAATAAATTCTCATAAGAAGTTTCCTAGACATTAAGACCTTTGAAAAATTCTTTATCGTCCCCGAATTCCTTGTCGTCAATAGCCATTGGAACATAAGGTTCATGAAGAAAGGAGTCAATTCCAACAAACCTTCTTGACTGATGCCGAACCAGGGCCTTCTGAATTTAAAGAGTCCTAAAAACAATAGCCTTTATTTGATGTATCTCCTTTCTTGTTTCCTTCTACTCTTCAAGAACACTAGAAAACTTCTGAAGATTTGAAGGAAAAACCCTTGGTTTTCTCACATTCCTCCTTTTTCTTTTCAAAGTCGAAGGTACAAGAGATTTGTCTTTTTCTTTCATGATTGATGGCTTAACAATCATATTAATATATTTTCCATCAGAAGATATAATGCTCGGAGTCTCCATATAAGTATGTGATTGTGAGAGGAATTCACAAATCAGGTTCAACAAGCAATCTTGTGACAAAAAGAGTTTTTCAGAGACAGAACAAGGAATATAGCATTACAGAACCTTTGTACAAAAAAATATTCACGTACGCACAATTCTCAACCTTAAAGAATGAAGCATTGTCGATTTTAACCCCTTTTTATTAGTCAAACAAGGAAATCCCTTTCAATATCAATTATATATGAGAAGATGGAAAAATTCCAAACAGGCAAAACAAAACGAAACCAAACAAAAAAACAAAACAAAAAAAAATTCTTTTACAAAAGCCTGAATAGTGCAATCTCTTGTCCCTTTTAAACCAGGCACTTGAGACAAGATATACAAATAGCACAATTAAGTTATGCTGGAGTGAACCATAATATGTCCACCATAATCTTATTGAATGGAATTCTTAGAACCATGTTTCACAGAATGTTTAGACCTTATTTTTCCTCTTTAGTGGTCTAATCTTTTCTTTGGAAATTAACTTCTTCGGAGAAGAGATGAGTTTACATACCTCAGACGATTTCTGAAAAAGTTAGAGCTTGTTTGCTAATCGATTTTCTCTCCGTTGAAGTTTATTGACATATCTTATTTTATGTTTGTACTTGTAACACTTAGAGAGTTCATGACCCGTAAAAGTACAATAAGGACATGTTAATGTGGAGGACGGTTCAGACACCATAGCAGAGCAAGCTGCTAGACAAATTGTGGTACCTGCAAAATTGGGAAAAGGATTTATAGTAGATAGAGAAAAATCCATTTTATCCTCCAAAATAGTTGAAGAAGTTTATCCAGAAAATATATTAAGACTGTTGTGAGTATTCCTACAATTATCAAAATCAATATTTTCAGCAAGGAACGCAACACTTGATTTTTAGTCTTCATTTGAATCATAGTGAACAGACATTTCATCAAGAGTTCCAGCAAGACCTTTGTTCCCAGTGTATTTTATACGATTTGGATATTCATTGGAAAAATGACCAAAACTTTTACACTGAAGCACTGAGGCATATCATCATCAGTATCGACTATATCCCTATTTTTAGGAGGAACACAGTCATGAGGTTTAACTGATGATTTAGGCTTATCCTCGATGAACCGTTTACTTCTATTCAAAATAAGATCTCTAAACTGTCTTGTGATCATAGAAACTGAGTTATCAAGATCTTCATCTGATGAATCATTCTCACTACGATCATCCAAAGAGTTGCTAACACTTTTACTTTTGTCACGTAATTTTGTGTTTTTTTGTGCATTGAAAGCAATATCCTTTCCAGATTTGGATGTATGTTCATGGTCATAGATCTTTAACTTCCCAACCAGAGTATTTCTGGATAAAGTATTAAGGTTATTTCCTTCAACGATGGCATGTTTCTTAGAGTCGTATTTGGCTGGCAACGATCTAATAATTTTCACCACAATGTCCTTTTCAGGAATAGTCTTACCTAATGCAAAAGATGCATTAAAATTTTCAGACACTTTGTGTTAACTCATCAAATGAATCTTCATCAGCCATACGAAGGTTTTCCCAATCAGAATTTATGTTTTGAAGCCTAGCTTCCTTTTCAAAGGTATTCCCTTCGAATACAGTTTCTAAGATCTCCCATGCATATTTAGACCGAGTGCACATAGTCACATGGTGCTAAAGATCTGGGGTAATGGCATGAATGATAGCATTTAAACTGTCCGAATTTTTCTTTGCATCAAGAACCTCATTAGGTTCATATCTACTAATATCCTTTGCAATAGAAACACTATCTACTGTAACCATTGGAAGATCATAACCATTACCCACATAAACCCATGATTGAAAATCACACATTTGAAGTTAATTTCCAAAGGCTGGTGGTACGTTTACTGAGATATCACTTTTGTCCATAGAGTGAGATCACTACAAACACAGACTTGTAAGGTCTTAAACGTGTTTACCTGCTCTGATACCAATTGAAAAGGAAGGGGTCTAACAACCACACCCAATATTTCGCTTAGCAATCTCTATGGACAAACTCCAATATAATTCCAAGAGAATCAACTAGACAGTTAGACTCAATCAATGTAAATATATCTAAGAGTTATATCTCAATTTCTCAATTCAATCTGCAATCAAACAAATAATAATTTACGAGCCCGATTGAAAATAAGAAATAACTTGGATGGTATCAAAAAACCAATATCCAAGTGTCAATCAGTTTAATCAACAACCCAAAGGTCGGATTCACAAAATGATTGAACTTACGTACAACCAGTGATATTTTAATTGTATACAAAATATAATGCGGGAAAGAAATAACACAGACACCAACAATTTTGTTAACGAGGAAATCGCAAATGTAGAAAAACCCCGGGACTTAATCCAGATTTGAACACCACACTGTATTAAGCCCCTGCAGACACTAGCCTACTACAAGTTAACTTCGGACTGGAATGTAGTTGAGCCCTAATAAATATCACACTGATCAAGGTGCAATCGCATTACTTATGAATCTGAATCCCATCAGAACTCTGCGCACTTAATTCCCTTAGATGATCTCACCCACAACTAAGAGTTTCCATGCCCAAAGTCGAAGACTTGATGAACCAATCTGTCTCACACAAAAAAATCTATTGAATAGATAAATCTGTCTCCCACAGAAATACCCAAGAGTTTTTGTTCCGTGTTTTGATAAATCAAGGTGAACATGAACCAATTGATACACCGGACTTATATTTATGAAGAACAACCTAATAATATCAATCACCTCATAATAAACTTAATCATATGGTAACGAAACAAGATATTGTGAATCACAAACGATGAGATGAAGATATTTGTGACTACTTTTTATCTTACCTATCAGAGAATAAATCTCGAGCAAATCTTAGAGAAGATAGTACTCAATCATGATAAAAAAAACAATAAGATCAGAACACGCAGCTACAAAGAAATAGTTGGGTCTGGCTTTACAAGCCCAATGAAGTCTTTAAGTTATTAACCTACAGGGTTTTGGAGAAAACCTAAGGTTAAAGGAGAATCGACACTAGTCACAACTAGTATCACACATGAGGTGTGGGATTAGGTTTCCCAGTTGCTAGATTTCTCCTTTATATAGTTTTCAAATCAGAGTGGAATCAATATTACATTGGTAACAAAGCATTCAATATTCACCGTTAGATGAAAACCTGATTAGACTCAAGCTAATATCTTTCAACCGTTAGATAGAACTTAGCTTGTTATACACAAATGAAATGTGACTTCATTTAGATATGAGTAACCGCACCTAAACGTGTGCACCTTGTTGTCTCAACAATAGTTAACCGAAGTTAGCCATATGAACACTTTCATATCAACCTTATTCATCTTGACCATAACTAGTTCAAATGACTCAAATGAAACTAGTTCTAGAGTTATCAAATTGTTTATATTCTCATAGAAGTATACAAGACACAATTGAAGCAAAATCGATTTTGATTCACTCGAATCAATTCATGAACATTATAGCCACGGTTTGCAAAAGATTATATTCGTTATTATATAAATGTATAAGTTCATGAACAAACCGATTTTAGAACATAACCTTCTCAAGTATGTGAACGGGTACGCATACCATCCAACCTCAGTTAAATTCCGGAACTCGAAACTTACGCCAGTATGCATACCGGTATGCATACTGAGTTCCCGGACTACATAAACCAACCAGTACGCATACGGGTATGCATACTATGGTTCCCAGACTTGGAATATCTTGCAACAATTAGCATACAAGGGTGCTTTCTGTTCTATATCCAATCATGGTTATTTGTTCTAAACTATCATTTCAATCATTGAAACATTATTAGAAGACGACAATAACTGTCTCACACAAACTATTAGCTTCGAAGCAATTTTCAAGTGATCGAATGATTAATACGAAACATTCCGAGTTTACATCAAATGATTGTCTCACACAAATCATATAAGATGTTACAAGGAGATTTTCATATGATTAGCTTTTGACTTTCATCAAAAATAAAAGATGAACTTGGTTAAAGCGAAAGCTTACCAACACATATTTCGAGAAATATGTAAGCGAGCTAAACTCAACTCGAAATATCAAATGTATATAATCGAAGTCTATATAGCTATACGACTTTTGTCTCAAATAGGAGATAAATTAGATATACTTTTGAGTGATAGATGAGTTCAAGTCTATACATACCTTTTGTTGATGAAGTTCCACAAACTCCCCTTAGTAGCTCTCCGTCTTCAATCGATGAACGCCGTGAAGTCTAATACTCAACTACACTTTCTATCCGAATCTGAGACTTAACTATAAGTAGACTAGAAATCAAGACTTATAGTTTTGGCGACTAAACTTGACAACACTCTTGAGATAAAAATGCTTGCGAGTTCGACCGAGCAGTGCTCTAACAGTGAAGTCTTTAGCTTTGGAGCTGGGTTGTAAGGTGGAAATATTGCCTATTAAATATTAGGACTGCCAGTTGGAGCTACTTCAAGGTGTTTTTATGTTTGGGATGAGATTGTGAAAATAATGGAGGTGAAATTAGCACCATAAAAGAAAAAGTTTTTATCAGAAGCTGGTAGATTGGTTTTGATCAAGAGTTGCATGTATAGCTTACCAGGTTATTTTCTTTCTCTTATTCATATGCCAGTTTCTGTGGAAATGAAGTTTGAGAGGCTAATGAGAAATTTTTTGTGGGGTTTTAGCTCAGAGAAGATGAAGGTGTGTTGGGTCTCTTGGTTGAAGATATGAAAACCAAAGAAGTTTGGTGGTTTGAGGATTAAGTGCTTAAGAAGTGCGGGTAGAGCTTTTAAAGCTAAGTGGATTTGGAGATACACAAGGGAGAAGAAAGTTTTATGGAGGAGAGTGGTGCAACATAAATTCAATAATAATACAGAGGCATTGTTTCCAAATGATGATGAGAATCCTTAGGGAAAAAGTGTACGGAAAAATATTTTGAGTTTGTCTGTCTTTTTGCAGGAACATATGAGATTGAAGGCTAACAATGGAAAGTCCATAAAATTATGGTTGGATGAGTGGACTTCATCTGGGATATTCAAAGACAGGTATCTAGCTATTTACAAGGTTTCCAGTAACAAGTTTGCTTCTATAACTGATATGATTGTGAATGGAAGTTTAATTTGTAATGTTAGAAGTAACCTGAATAAGGTAGAGCAATTGGAGTGAGATAGATTGTTTAATGAGCTGGGTCATGTGCATGGTCTTAATGATGATGAGGATTTGGTTCAGTTTCATGATGATGGTTTCTTTGTGAAGGAAAGCTTTGAAAGGCAAGTCCAAGAAGATGATGTTTGTGATTTCAATAAATTTCTTTGGAAAAAACATGTGCCTCCTAAGGTGAGCTTTATTTTGTGGGCTTATTTTTACAATTCTCTTCCTACAAGAAGCATGTTAAGAGATAGAGGAATTGAAGTGCAGTCTGACCAGTGTGTATTTTGTAACACTGTGGAGGAGAGTGCAGATCATATGTTGCCTCATTGTGACTATGCTTTTAAAGTGTGGTCAAAATTCATGGAGGCTTTCAGAGTGGACTGGGTTTCTCAAGGTCAATGAAATGTCAGTTTGAAGCTTGGAAGCTGAATAACTTGAAAGGAAGATGTAAAGATGTTTGGTGGAAGGCTATCTATGCCGTAGTTTGGCATATTTGGAAGGAGAGGAATGCTAAAGCATTTAGGGGAAGAGTAAAGTGTTAAGTGCATATTTTGCATATATTTTGTGTCGAATCCATGCTAGTAATTGCTTAGTTTCTTGAAAATTATCGTATATTATGTTTGTTTTGTTTTATTTGTGTTTTACTAGGTGAATCATCCAAAAGAAGCTATTTGGCACTTAATTGTGCATGAAAAGGAGTTAGCCGCAAGCGGAGAAGGGCCAAAGATCAAGTAGAGCTCGTTCGAATCTAGGAGTGCTTGTTATCATCTCGAAGGGGACGAAAATACGAAGCAAACGGTGAAAGAATGGAGTCATTCCGACGTCGTACGAAGAAGTTATTGGCAAGACGTGAAGTTGAGCTTGTCGGTGCCCCGGAACTGACAGTTCAAAAAGAATGATGCGGAAAACTGAACTGACAGTCAAAAGGCTATTGGTAAAGGAACCTATAGGTTTGATCAGGGCATACCACCTTTCTTCTTCAACACACTTCAAGACCAGTTCAAAGATGATGGGGTCTAAGCTGTGAATAGACAGACAGTGAAACTCGTGTTGGCAGTGGTGTGCGTTCGATGCCATTGAACAGGATATTGGAGTTGCACACTGGACAGGGAGAATGATAGTGAAGCTGCTATGAGTTTTATCGGCAACTTGATGGAGTTGATCGAGGTCATGGGAGCTGTTAACAGAGAAGTGCTGCCATTAACAAGGAACTGGGTTTGAGAAAGAATAATGAACTCAGTTGGCAGTGGTGATATATAATGGTGATGCTGGAATATGTTGGCAATGACTGGCAGCGAAGGAGCTCAGGAGATGGATGAGGAACTGGCAGTGGATGACAGAAGATGATGATGCTCTCGGCTCTCAAGGGAGTTTGTTGTTAGCTTTGGATAAACTCGAATGGACAGAGTCTGCTAGTGATGGTGATATTGGAAGTTAAGGAAGATGAGAATGGTGAGACCAAACTGTGAACAAGGAATGAACGGAGAAGGATGGTTGATGCAACAGAGAATATGGAGAAGAAGCTTAGTTTGGACGATGGAGATGGCGATGTTTTTCACGGGCAAAGAATGGTGAACTGATGTTGCATTATAGAGTACTCATAGTACTGCAGCCAGCCATTGTTGATGATCATCGTTTGGCAATTTGCAGAGTATTGCTTGAATGGAAAGTGAGTTTGAGAACGATAAAAAGATAAAGAAATTGTGGAATGAGTCTGGATGCAGAGAAGAAACAACTCGAGTCTAAAGTGTTGTTGCCATGTATTTGTAATGATGGTAATCAAGACTGAGAGATGGGAATGATGGACGTGATGGAGTTGATAGATGGCTCGGTGGTTGAATGAGATGTGATCGAGAGGAAGTGTTGTCTGAGTTTACAAAACCCATAAGAATATATCTCTCACAGTGACCGGGCTGTCCGTGAGATGATGAAAGGAAAAGTGAAAATCCAGATGAAAAGAAAACTCACGGAGAGCCTGGTATACGCGGAAGTTATTTGTCGAGAATGAAACCCAGGGGAATTAAAAATTCACGGTGACCAGAGTATCCGTGGATGGCCGGAGTAAATTAAAAATCCAGCAGAAATTTTCGCTCACGGAGGTTGATATGTCCGTGAGTCTGACGGGAGAATCAAAATTCAGGGAGTTTAAAAACTCACGGTGGCTTGAGTGCCCGTGGTTTTGACGAAGGGAAAACAAAATCCAGCAGAAAATTTCGCTCACGGAAAGAGTAGTGTCCATGAAAGTTTCGGAGGGTCATTGGAAATTTACACTGTCAGTTCCTCGGAACTGACAGGCTAATAAGGTTAAGTTAGGGTTGTTGGGCTGGATTTATGCCTCCTGCGTGGGCCCATGAAGACAGTTTGGAGGTGGGTTGTTCCTTCACACGAGCTATACGTGGTTTTGGTGCTAGTTTGGCTAGTTTTGGCAACCATTCGACACGGGATTTGGTGCACGGGCATTTCTATTTTTGGGACACCTATATAAGAGAACTTCTAATATTTTTGGGAGAGCAATCTAATAATCTTTAATCAAATTTTGGAGAGAAGAACTCAAAGGGAGAAAAGCTAGGGTTTTGGAGCGTTCTTCATCACCGTAACTATTTCTTTTCCATTTTATAATATGTATCTCATGGGTTTCATTAATCCCATGAATAGCTAAACTTCTTAATGATTGGGGATGAATTCTAAGTTCTAATATATGATTCAATTTAGCATATAAATCTATTTTAACTCTTCACATGATTATTGTTTGTTTTTACAATAATTAATTTTAGGTTTGATTGATTGATAAATTGTTTAGGTGGCCAACTGAACTAGTTTATTAGTTAACCTAATGCTAGTAGATAATTAGGATATCCATAATTGTTGAATAATTCTCTACACAAGTAGAAATTGCGAAACCTTGCAGAGGGATTCTGTGGAGCAATCGCAAGAAAAAACAACACTAGAAAGTGAACCTTGCACTAAGAGTTCAACTTCTAGGATTGACCTAAATTCAAAAAATATAAAGCATTCGACCAAATTACACTTAGAGTACGCTACTTCTAGGTGGTGTATAGAAAAAAATATGGCATTCGAGCGCTTCGGTGTCCAGTGACTTAAGGAATTTTGAGGATAGCACTGCGCTAGTTGTTTTCCTACGGTTGATAATAATCTGTGAATGATAAAGAATAGATGAATATGCTACTTTGATGACTATTCAATAACGAAAAAGGATTCCATGGTCATATTTCTCTCCATTGCTTGCAACTTTATTATTTTCAATTGCTTTGTTATTTACTTTGTTCTAAAACAAAAAACAAAACCCCCCATTGTGACACTTTTGACAACTAAATCTCCCCGCTCTTCGTGGGAACGATCCTTACTTCCATTATATTACCAGTTAGTTGTGTGGAAATAAATAATTTAATTTGAGTGCACCTACGACACGCATCATAAAGGATGTGGATGACCTGTGTTTAGTGATTAAGCAATCATTAGTGTTGTGGTTGTCTGAAACTAATGTTTTTAAAGACATTCTTATTAGATGTATCTTGTTTCACTTGAACTCTATTCTTCACATGTAATGTTGTGATAGAGTTTCATGGTTGTAACCAGTACATATTTTTCTTTTAATATAACCTTCTTTTTTAAAAAAACAACAACAAGTAATCATTAGAACTTCATCTTCCACGTATTCAAACTCCGGATACTAATAATTCGCTAATCCAAAGACTTAACACGCCACCTAATAATATACTAAGATGTCGTTACCAAGATCATACTTATCCAAATTCCCTGCCCCTTCTTTATTTACATCATTTTGAAACTGTAAATTAGTATTGAGTTGACATGTACAGTAAACCCTTTGTATAAAAAATATGCTACGGACCACAAAAAAAATACTCTTATATGGAGGTTTGACTTGAACATACCAAAAGAATTTTTTTCATATGTGTATTTGGCATATTCATGCATATGCATAGGAAACACAAAAATGTATCTTAGTATATACAAAAACTATTCAAATGAATTTTTATTTATTTATGCATGTATATACAAAATTTGTAATAAAATAATTCATGCATCACAATTATCACATTGATGCCTAGCTTTCCAACCACCGCCACCACCACGAGCACCACTGTCACCGCCACTAAAATGCGGTGCCATTATGGCACACAATTATAGACTAATTTAACAAACTGTACATATAGATTGAGTAACATAAAGAAGACAAATACGAATCTTTTTACAAATAGCTCGGCTTTAAACTATATTAGTTCTTTCTTATTGACTGTTTGCTATGAAATTTGGTAACTCTCCTTATTGGCAGGGATATTCATCACAAACTGGTGGATATCGATCCCGACACACCATTAGATCACCAACACTAAAAAATATATGACAAGTTCGAACTACTGACTGCAAGTTTATAGATTATAAAGTAGAACACTTCGCCACTTGTTGTTGATGTGAAATTGGTTCATATCTTAATACATAAATATTCTGGATAGTCCTGTTCACAAAAATTATGTGTTGACTATTATGCATTTAACCATTAAACTAGTTGACCCTCTAGTTGGACTACTGGTTAGCCCTGATAGACACCAAACCCAATGATATTTTTGGTTCAACATCCAGGCCGGTTTTCAGAACATTGGGTTTGAGGTGTAAAATGCATAAGCAACAAGTGCTGCCTTATGTCAATCTTAGAGTTACTCATTATAACTTCATCTGCCACGTGTTTAATCTTTGGATACGAATAATTCTCTAATCCAAAGACCTAACACGCCGCCTCATTATTTACTAAGCTTCCGTTACCAAGATCATACTTATCCAAACCTGAAAAAGATGATATTTACAGACCATAGGGAATTCCTCAGAATGTCCTACCGGTGTGTTTGGTTGGGAAAGTAGAATTATTTTTCTCAAAATACAATTTCATTCTTAGGTTTGGTAAATTGTAATAGAAAGGGATACTAGCTAAATTGGGGTATACTCAGATTAATTGGGGTATCAAAATTTTGTTCCCAACCATAATAGTGGGCTAAGGGGTGTCTAATGTGTATGAAGTTACCTAATTAGCCTTCCCATAATAATAACTAAAACTATTCCCCTTTTGGTTTTAGATCCAAAACTTATTCTTTTCCTCCTCCATAATCATCAATCTAATGATTAATTCCTTTCTCCTTCTATATATTTCATCATTTTCAAACGGAAAAAAAAATCATCTATTAATTTTTTTTATTGTTGATTAATTCTTTGAAACTCTATCTATTACGTTGTTTTGTTGTTTGAATGGCATATTAGGTCGGAAAAATTGAAATTGTTGAATTGCAATTACACGATCGTCATGGTATCTCTTCGTCGAGCATGGCGACTTTTCATATTTATTTTTTAGTCGTCAAGGTTGTAGAATGAATATCGTGACGACTTTTCAAATAGTTTTATTTCTGAAAGTAATATTTACAGGGTCATCATGGTCTTCATCCCTAAACATTGACGATTAATAACTCCCCAAAAACAGGTTTTCCTGTATCCACTTTTGTTGTTGGTCGTTATGGTTTTGTAAAAATAACATGACGACTGATGAACAGTCGTAAATGTGCTGAATTTTCGACCATGACGACTATAAATACGAAAAACTAATGTTTGGTCATCATGCTTTCTTTCTTGTCGAGCGTGCCGACTAAGTTTGGTCGGCATGCTTTGTTTTAGTGAAGCAAGCCGATTGTTCGTGGACTGAATTCTGAAGGTACTTAGTCGGCATGCTTTTTTTAGTCGAGCATGCCGACTTTTCATATTATGATTTCTGAAAGTGTTGATGTCTTCTATAATTTGGAGAATAAAACCATTAAACAACTACGAAATTCCCTTATTAGAAGTGTTTGGCTAGTGTGGTGACATTTCCGTTATAAAAAAAAATCTCAAAACAAAAAAATTTTCTCAAAAATCTTCTTACAAAATCCATAATTTCTATCTAATCAAAACAAGATTTCATAACTTTTAATTCAACTAAAAACCTAACTAGATTAATTAAACTAAACATGTTGATTTATACAAATTAAACAAGGGAAATTTAGTAATTTTAAAAAAAAAATATGGCTGAGGGGCGTTGGGTTTTACTTCCTAATGACCCTATTTTTTCTTATTAGGTATACCCCAATATCGGTAGTATAAATACCTGGCTTGATTGGGGTATACCCGGATTAATTGGGGTATACCCAATAAGACAAAATAGGGTCATTTTGAAGTAAAAGAAGTCACCCCCATATATTTTCAAAATGGCTAAATTGCCCCCACAATGATTAACACTAATATAATTTAAATGATTAGATTAGTTAAATAGGTTAGATTAGTTAGTTGATTTATATGAGAGGATTTGGAAATAAAAGGGAGTAAGAAAGAGTATGAAGTAGTAGAGGAAGTTTTTTTTTTTTTTTTTTTTTGGGGGGGGGGGGGAGTTAGGGTTTTTGAGAAATTTGTGATATGAGTGAGATGAGTAATTGTAATCCTTATTTTGAAGTGGGGGACTCTTCTAATTTTCCTCCTACAGATGAGTACTTGTATGATGATCTAGCAAATCATGATCGAATGGATTATATGCATGATCCTTACTTTTATTTTCCTCAAACTCAAGATGGGTATGGAAGTGATGAATGTCTTGAGCCAAACGTAGAATCCAATGACCCAGAAGAAGAGAATGGAGCTGTAAGTAATCAGGTAGACAACTTACATGGTGATGATTGTGATTTTTCATGCAAATGATCGATTTTTTTTTCTTTCACTTTTGCTGCCCAGTATCGGCAAGGTCGACGATTGTCGATCATGCCTACTTTTATAATACCAAATGCTCTAACTTTTCATGAGTAGTATTAAGTCGGCATGGTCCAAAATATGAACCATGCCGACTACCAAATTTTTTGCAACACAGGAGATGTGATTTGAAAATGTTTAAGCCGGAATTGTAATGAATACGTCGACCCTTCCGACTTTATTTTGGTCAGCACTCTTGTATTTTTATACCATGCCGGCTGTGGTATAGTCGGTGTGGTTTTATATATCGACCCTCCCGACTATTGTAGTACATATCAACTAACTTGTGATGTTTTTTATATTGCATTGGTACCGATGATGGATCATCCTGAAGCTCACAATGTTAGGGGTCCTGATACTTCCGCACATTATGCTAATGATTTGGAATGAGATGAAAAAGGCGACGCGGTCAAGTGGGTCGTTATTGAGAAAGCAAAAGATAAGATGTGCATTCTAGTGAAAAACACCCAACAAAAAGATTAGAGTTTTGAAATGGTATGCGAGTGAAGTAGGTCTCCAGACATAAGTCACAAGATAAAGGGTTATATGTATGATAATAAGACAACTAGGGTGTACAAGACGAAGTCAAAGAAGTGTGGATGCCATTCAAGATTATTTTTTGGAGGAACAAAGAAACTGATAACATGTGGAGAATGAGTAGAGTTGATGTTGGTTGGCATAACCATAAAGATCCGGAAAGTCTTGTTGGGCACTGCCAAGTTGAAACCGCACGAGTTCGAACAAGTAAGAACAAGTTGGGGAATTAAACCAAGCAAGCTCCTTAGTAAGTTCAGGAGGGACGACCCGCATAACCTTTCTTCATTGTCTACAATTTATGCGGCCAAGGCAAATATCAAAAGAATTGAATGGGATGGAAGAAAGGTAATGGAAGAATCAAAATGGTTGGCAAACAAATACAACTACACGGTGAGATACCATGAGTCATTGGAGGGGAATGTGGATCGTATCTTTCTTGCTCATCCCGATATGATTCAATTGGCGTGGTGCTTTTACCAAGTTTTGTTCATGGATTGTACTTATAAGATGA
The DNA here is from genome assembly GCA_023529315.1 of Papaver bracteatum. NCBI lineage: Eukaryota > Viridiplantae > Streptophyta > Magnoliopsida > Ranunculales > Papaveraceae > Papaver > Papaver bracteatum. The sequence continues at coordinate 3,563,447 of JAJJWX010000811.1, read as the reverse complement.
ATAGGTACAACATGCCTTTGTTGAACATTGTAGGACAAACATTGGATAAGCAATCGTTCACGGTGGCATGGTGTTTTATGTATCGGGAGAAGGATGAGAGCTATATTTAGGCATTGGAAAATTTGAAGCTTCTTTACCACGAATACAAGACTCCCGGGGTTGTAGTGACCGACAATGAGCAAGAAATAATAAAGGCCGTGAGGATAGTTTTTCCCAAAGCACAAAATTTTCTTTGCACATGGAACATACAATGCAATCTTAGAAAGAATTGTAGGAGTCATATCCAAAAATCGAAGGAAAAGAAAGGTACTAAACGTGAAAAAGAGGAAGATGGACGTCTTAGCAAACTAACTAAAGAGGAGAGAGAGGAAGAGAACAAGAAAGAATATGAAGAATGGAAATAAGGTGAAATCAAGTGTGGGTTATTCATGAAAGCGTGGGATAAGTTTGTTTGGTCGATAAGTGTGGCAAGATATGAGATAATTAGCTTCATCTTACCGTCGCAACATGGATCTGTGCATGGTAGAAGGTTGATTTTAGAAACTTCATCTTCATACGGAGCTAGGCACTCATCTATCCAATAGAAAAACCCACAACATGTGCATTTTGAAGCATACAGCTGATATACACCTCCTATTACATCTTTCATGAGAAACAGAAATCCCTTACAACCAACAATAGTGCATTTGCTTCCTTCAAAGGGACAATCATTTGCAAAATGACCACTTAGTGTACAAAGACTACAAATATTTTGTTGTGTTGCACTTAAAACTTCCATTCTTTATGCAAGGTTGAAGATGAAGTTGAGAATGCTTTTATAATACCAACACACTTAATGTCTTGATTTTGAATTTTTTATCCGTTGAGCATTCAATGGGTTGTACTATGTACCTATAAGGGAATATTTTTGTACTACTAACATTTAAGTCGGAAAAGTCGAGATTTCAAATCATGCCGACTTAGTAAAACTCTAATATTGTCTAAAACTCTATAAAAAGAATAAGTTCTAAAGCAACTGAAACTGAAAATTAACATAAGTTTAATAGAACATAATGAAAAGTTCAAAACATAATGAAGAGTTTAAACCACAAGATCACAATGTTTCTAAACCAAGTGAAACATAATAAAGTTTAAGAATTTCATGGATCCTTGTCATTTTTGTTATCTTCCTCCACATCACTAGATTTTTCACCATCACTAGCTTTTTCACCAGCATCAGCTTTTGATTTTCCCTTCACTGGACCTATGTAATCACCAACCTCATTGTAATAGGGGTTCACTCCAGAAAAGTCAGATGCCTTGAAAAATGTTCTTGGATCAAGCTCCTCTTCTTCCTCCTCTGATGATGTGCATTCTCCATAGTTGAGGGGATTGCTAGGAATGTTCATAAACCTTAGGAATTCTTCAGGATCTTTCTTACCCATCAGAAGTAACTTTCTTACAGGGCAATTCTCTTCAGTTTCATCTTTAGGATCTTCTAAATTGGGATAAATCTTGTCAATAAATTCCAATAGCTCTTCTATTTTTTCCTCTGGGAACCTAAACATTGCACAAATAAAAGATATGAAAATTCTACACATTGAAACATGGTTCTGGTCACCAAGTTGGAAAGGTCGAGAATCTAAACATTGTCGACTAATACGTAGTCGGCAAGGTTGTAATCATATAACAAGCCGACTAACACACAGATGGCAGGATCCAATTCAACAAAGATGCTGACTATTAACTCAGGAAATTAAGTTTTGTGTGACATAATGTCGGAAAGGTACAAGTCTGAGAATACGCCGACTATAATAAAGTAGGCAGGGTACTATTCAAGAAAGATGTCGACTGTTAACTCAGTAAATTAAGGTTTTTGTGACATAACGTCGGAAAGGTACAAGTATGAGAATATGCCTACTATAATAAAGTCGATAGGGTTGGTTATTGAATATCATTCCGGACCTGGTTAGTGTTTCATAGTCGCCATGGATGTTATGAAAAGTCGGCATGTTCTTCATGTTACGACCATGCCGACTATAACTAAAATCTAAAGGCCGACAATTTTTTTTTTTAAAACCTGCGACTAAAATCCCGGAAAATCATAGTTCTCGATTTCTAACCTAATATAACAATCAAAAAACATAAAACAATAAGGGTTTGAGTTTAGAAATCACTTACAGTCTTCTTCTCACCGGTGGAGGGTTCTTTTCAACATTCTCAGGGATTGGATTTTCGGGTTTACTAGTTCCAACTTTTTCCTTCCCTTTTCCCTATGATTTGGATCTTTTGATATGTCCTTTTGAATATGTGGTGCTAATTGATCGTTTGGAATCAATCATTTTTTAGGAAAATCAAATTGGATGGTTTACAGAGATTTGTTTCTATGATTTTGATGAAAGATGTAGATGAAGGAGAAGAAGAGAAGATTAACAGTTTCTTTAGGTTTTTAATTTTAGGGTTATCTGATTAAGTAATAAGGTTAATTAGTGGATAAGTAATAAAGTAAATTCACCAATTTTTGACATCCCCTTAGTAAGGGAACTATGTCCATATAAAATTGGGTATACCCCAATCAAGCTAGGTATAAATATGGTTCCTCAAAAATTCAGAACTTATGGGATTGTGGGTTTAAAATTATTCCCCTTCTGTGATAATGATTCCTGGGAATGGGATTCCCTTTTAAAGCATTCAAACATACCGTAAAAGTAAGGGGAGAAAATGGACATGAAAAGAAAATGTCGTGAGGCTATTGGTGATATTGGACAGGTATTTTGTTTCACTTGAATAAAATAAGTTAATGAAAGAAGTAAATCATTAGAAGGCTTAAATTTTGTATCCTTAGAAGAATTTATCAATTCCTGGTTCCATAGAGTTATGGATATAAGAAGGAAAATTTCACATTTCTTAGGATTTTTCTTGTCATAGACTCATAGTACTTGTCATTTCTTCGCTTATCCCAATGTGAGGTGAGATCTCGTTCTTATATATATATATATATATATATATTATTTTTTTTTGAAAGTTAAAAGGGAATTGAAAAGACTAACTTGGGGAGTTAGTAACCCTTACATCTGAGATAGTAGAGCCATCTAGTATGGGGCATATTGAGGGCACCCTGGCATTAGATTTATCTACTTCTAAAGCATATTGAATACAAGAAGGAGGGTTGACACTCCAGTTAAAAGAAGTTCTAAAATATCTAGCCTCCTTTGCTAAAATATCCGCTACGTTGTTTGCAGTTCTAGGTATGAACTTGAAACCTTTAAATTTATTACAAAAAGAGAAATCATGTTGTGCTTCATCCAAGATGGATTGGTTCTTCCAGGTAATTTGAGATGGCTCCCCATTCAAGTAGTTAAAAAGATTCTTAAAGCCTCCTTCCACACTAAAATCCGAAAGTTGCGTTGCCTTTGCCCATTTAGCAGCCTATAGAAGGCCTAGATCTTTCGCTTCTTCTAGGTCAGCTGCTGAGATTGGTCTTGATATTCATTGAGAGAAATCACATGCATCATTTCTGAAAATTATAGAAAATACTGCTGGTATGCTACTTGAGATCCAAGCAGCATCCACATTAAGTTTATTATGTAGAAGTTCTGGAAAGTTCCAAGTATTATTTCCTTTGGGCACTGTTACCATATCTTTTTGTTAACTAGATACTTTTCTTTATTCCAGAAAGCTAGATGTCTCTGAATTTCTAAAGCTACTTGTTGGTAGGAATGATGTTGGTTATCAAAGGCTCTATTGCATCTTTCCTTCCAAATGAACCATATTTTGGTCATTATAATTTCTATGGGAATTTAGGGTTATCTATCTCTAGCCACTCTTTAAAAACATCTAAGAAAGTTGTATTTCTGTCGAAATTTGAGTTGACAGGGTAAGGGTTTGTATTCCATACATATTTTGCAAATTTACAATGCAGAAACAGATGTTCAATTGTTTCAGCCTCCTTGCAGCCAAAAGAGCAAGTAGGTGAGATATCCCTCTTAAATCTGGCCAATTTATAATTAGTTGATACTGCATTTTGCAGGCATTTCCAAGCAAAGATTTTTATTCTGTGTGAGGTTTTAGTTGCCCAAAGTTTCTTCCAAAAGGTATCAGACTGTCCTAAGTTATAGTTGTTTAGAGTTCTTTCGTTTAGCTTATTATACATGGATTTACGAGTATTTCTAAAGCCCAAACCTCCCTTGTTTATAGGTTTACACAGACAAGAATAAGATTTTGGGTAGTTGCCTTTATAGTTTGTTTCTTTACCCCACCAGAAGTCTCTTTGATGGGCATCAATTTTGTTGGTTATTTTTTTAGGTAATATGAAGCAACTCATATGATAACTAGATAAGTTTGCTAGTGTTGCCTTATTAAGAATCATCTTACTAGATTGAGCTAAAAAAATTCCTATCCAGCCTTGAATTCTATGTTCCATCTTCTCTATAACGCCTTCAAAAAATTTTATTTTGGTTTTATCTACAAAGAGTGGTGTTCCTAGATATGAGTCTTTCGGGTCTATGTGTTTTATCTTTAGTATTTTACTAATCATTCTTTGGTGTTTTGGTTGAACTTTCTTACTAAAGAATATTCCCGATTTGTCAAAATTAATAAGATGCCCCAAGGCTCTACTAAAATTATCTATTATTTTCAAAATATTATGACATTCTTTCAATCCAGCTCTAATAAACAGCAGACAATCATCTGCAAAAAAAAAAAGTGAGAGATGGGGCTATTTTTGGGGGTTATCTTAATTCCATGAATTTCGCTATTTTCTTCTGCTGCCAGTAGGCTCCTAGAGAAGATTTCCATACAGATTATAAAGAGGTAGGGAGAGAGAGGGTCTCTCTGTCTGAGTCCTCTAGTAGGCTTGAAATAATCACCTGGACAACCATTTAACAAAACTGCTATTGAGGTTGTGGAAATACAAGTATTAATTAGGTTGAAGAAGGCTTGATCAAAACCAAAAGCTTTAAGAGATTTTAGTAGGAAATCCCAATTGACTCTGTCAAATGCCTTTGACATGTCGATTTTGATCCCCATACCAGCATGTTTTATCTTTTTTTCTTCTTAAAGGAATGAATAATTTCCTGCGAAATTATGATGTTATCTGATATCTGTCTATTAGTCAAGAAAGCGGCTTGGAAAGGAGAGATTATAGAGTTCAAGAGAGGTTTAATTCTATTTGATAGGAGTTTTGCTATAATCTTATAAATGGTGTTGTGATGTAATTTTGAATAGTGGTGAGTAGAGTTGTCGTTCACTCGGACTTTGTTGAGATTGATTCTAGGCTTAAATATGAAAAATACTAAAAACAAGAAAATATATACAAAATATGTCACGGGATGAAGAATTAACTGGGACTCGAGATTTCACTATATTTCATATTCAAATGGTTAGCTCAAAACAAAAGAAGTATTAACTCTATTCTTTGCTAAAATAGATTTCGTAAAACATCAATTGTAAATTACAAGCATAGTGTATCAAAAGCACCTAAGACTAAGCATACACTATCAAACAAGATAACAATTGATTAATAGAAATCATAATTCATTTAAAATCGGTGCAAAAAGTAAATAAAGAATTAAATAAATTACCACAAGGGTGAAATCCAGCTTCCTCCGTTGTCCCAGTGTTAGGGTCTAGCTTCTCATCATGATAGAAACACACTCAAAAGATGATTTCATTTATGCTCAAAAGTGGTTTACAAATGATGAAATGGGAGAAAAACAATAAAACCGGGTTTGTAACACTTATTTTTGTTACAAACCTAACTGTTATAGAGAACGATATATGTGTAGTGTCAATGTTACTGTAGCACTACGACCCTCCAGTGTTTGTCGTTGTCATTGTTTATGAACGACAGTTCTGTATCGTCTTATGTTCTTGGTGTTCTTGGTAGCAGCAGAAAATGGTGTATCGCTGCAACTCGAATTTTCTCGACTCTGTGATGTTCTAACTTCTCCCCCTAACTCTCCATAAACTTTCTGTGATCCCAGCCACTCTATTTATACTCTACAGGATGAGAAAATCCTTGCAATGACTCCATATATTCCTCCATTACTTCGCTGCATGGTTACGAGATTTTATTTCCCTTATTTTCTTTCTTCTCTTATTACACGTATCTGTCGCTGTTAACAATCTTTCTCAATCAATGAAATATATGAATCCTTGGAGGATATATGCTTTTACAGCTCACTGATCTTCCAAAGATAACACAAAATTCCCGTAACTTCCCACTCCTTGTTTTACGAAAACTCCACATGAAAAGCCCAAGTCTTTCGCTTACAACAACATTACCGTCCCTGTTTAGCCCAAACAGGATGTTCCTTATAATTTCAGCGATTAAGTCTCGCTAAAACATCACCAAAGTGCGAACCCTAATCTCTGCCGGTGGCTGCTATAGTTCCCGCCAAAAATCAGTTTTGAAATCTTAGAGATGAAGTGCCCCTAACCAAAACGGGGGCGCCTTTAACAGCTGGGGTGCCTGGCGTGCCTGGGGTGCCCTTATCCAAAATGAGGGTTCCTTTAGTACTTTTCTTCAGGGGTCCAAAAAACACTTTTTCAGCAACTTTTTCCACGCAAGTGTATTTCTCTAAAAAGCACCTACACAAACATAAAAACACCATAATAAGTACAAAATCAAGCACTAACAATACAGACACTGAGGACAATTCAGACACAAAAATGTGTCTATCAAATACCCCCAAACTTATTATTTGCTAGTCCTCGAGCAAATTTAATCTATAAAATAAAATGGCTACACTTAGCACGTGCAACAAGCCGTTAAACCTCTAGGTGGCCCTAGCGGCGGAGTGTTGTCTCCGGAGGGTTTACCAGAGGTGTACCCACAAAACCTTTACTCCAGACCCTATCTATCTACGCAGAACCTTGGAAGGCACTAAAGAATCTCCTTGGTTGGCATACTTATTGACTACAGGAGGAAGTACCTGATGCGAAATTCCAATTGTTGTACGCGAGTTTGCACTCAAGCATACTAAAATTCATATAAAGTGACATAGCTCTACTCAGATAGTTTCTGGACATCATAAACTAGAGTCAACCAATCACATGGATAGATTAAGAAGATGGATGTAGAGAAATACGTGGATGATGTTGACTAAAGTGAACCTATCCTAATGGACTGAGATACTGGTCTGGACTAATATCAACACACTGGCATATACAAGGGAACCAGTGGTGGATAATCCTAACTCTAGGTCAACTCAGCTGGCATATACAAGGGTACCAGAGGTCGACTTTATTGTATTTATTCCGGTTGGTCTAGTGGTCTGGTCTCAATTTTTTTTTATATATCTCAGCCACTCTATTTCACCCTAGCAATGGTAAAAATAAAAAAAATAAAAAGAAGTGATCAGGATTCTTTCGATGTTTCCATCACGAGGATATGGCGAAACTACCATGTTTTCTTTTCTAACACCTGAGCTCTGTGCTTTTATGAATAGACTCTTCTAGATGTTTCCATCTAATCATATTGGTTCCTCAACTCCTACAACCAAAATGTTCCCATCCACTTAGATTAGTTAGTGCCAACCTTAATAATCATAAATTTCTAGTCTTTGTAGTTTATTTATTGCAACTAAAAAGTTTCTCTCATACCCCCAAACTTAAATCTAACATTGTCCTCAATGTTCTAAAGATGCAATTAAAAGCATGAACAAGGAGAAACTAAAAATGTTACCACTTGAATAAAGGAGTTAAGGAAAGATATTACCGTGTTGCAAGAGCATGGGTTACCTCCCAAGAAGTGCTAAGTTTAAAGTCTTCAGCTAGACATCAGAAGGAATTAGTCACCTCATAGAATCATAAAGTAATAGTCGGAATAACTGCGGATCACCAAAACCAAATAGGGCTATCACAAGTAAAAGGAATATACAACATCCCAAGAAAATTAGCAAATAAAGCACACCCTTGCCTAGTTTCCTGTTTAAGACAACTACAAATAGTTGTGGTTCCGGTTCATGTTCTATAACTGGGTATTGATAACATATTTTCATGGGTTGCATTTCCTCAAAAGTTAGATCTGAATGTTCAGGTCCTATAGTCTGGAAAAATTCGAATAAGAATTTAGAAGCACGTAACATTACCCTGAATAACTGGGGATCCTCTAAGTCAGTCAGATTTGAATCACACAGTTGACCACAGTAGTGGTCATTCTTAGGAAAATGTGTCAACCCTAATTTTCTAAAGTAATTAGGTTTAGTCTCAAAACTTAATAACTTGCACATTTGAAATTCATATGTTCCCACAATTGGAAGGAAGATTTTTGGTGGGAAAACAAAGTCAATCGTGGTATCGTAACTTGGGTTAACCACATCAACCATAGAATGGGTTTCTAACAACTGAACTTATTTATGGACATCATGAGGTTCGGAAAAACGTGTATGAAGATAATCTTGTAAAATGGTTGAGGCACAAATATCAAGTCCCAAGTGAGCGGCCTTTCTAAGAGTTAAAGCACGTGGAGGATGATAATCACCCCAAACTTAGAGTTTTCAGGGCCTCTAGAAAGACTAGTCACAACTTCCCTAATTTCTAGGTCATCAGATTCCTGGAAATGGTTAATTGATTCTTCTAAGTCAGGTTCATCCTCACTTATCTCTACGAGTTTATCGTCTTCTAAGACTAGTGTTTCTAAATCACTCGACTCTAAAACAGTATTATCATGGTAAACTCTTTCCTCTAAACCATCATCACAATCATATAAAAGATTATCATCGAAAGTTTCTAGTAAAAGCTCGTTAACTGAGGTGTGAATCATAGTTACTTCCTCTGATTCACTTATAGGCACATCAAATAATGGATTATTCAACACACTGCAGGCTAAAGGATCATGAACTACATCATCTAAAACGGTGGTATCTCTAATCAAATCCTTATCCTTTTGAATACGTGAATAATTATTAAAATTATTTGGATTTGTACTAGAAACAACACTATCATTATAAAGCTTAATCGGGGTAACAAATTCCTGATCAATATGCCTACATATTTCATGTTCTTCATCAATACTATCCTCATCATAATAATCTTTATAATAACATGAAAAAGATTGAACCTCATCAAAACAAGTAGTGTTACCAATTCTAACCTCGTCATCTTGATTATGTGAATAAAAACTATCCTTATTTTCAAGGGTGGTATTGGGAACACTATACTGGAAATTAAGACTATCCTGAGCAAGTTTTTCCACAATCCTATTTGTACTCTCAGTAAATTGCTTGAGGGATTCTTCTAGAGACATCTTAGTTGACTGCTCTACGGATTCTTCTGGGGGAAGAATATTATAAGTCTCTTTCATAAATAAGTGAAACTTCCGTGTTGACTCATTGAAACTCTTGAGAGACTCTTCTAGAGAAATAGAAGGATTATTTTGCTTGTATGACCTATGGGTATGTGGATAGTAAATGGGATCACAATGGTATGGACCATAAACTTCAAAAGTTTCGCGTTCTCAATCACTATTCACATTATGGTCATAAAAAGGATAATGTCCAAGCTGCTCAGTCGGATACTCATTGTATTGGCTATTATAATACCAGTTCGACATCCTAACTGCAAGGGAATTCTAAACAAGCACAAAGAAGGCTGACTCGACCACAAAAAAACTACTGATTTCTAGCAAACAAAAAGCATGATGGCTCCACTTAGATTGTTACTAGACCAGCTTCTAATCTTTCGAAAAGGAATTTGCTACACTTTAAGCAAGCCCCTATGGAATCAATCTGAGTCAAAGTAAGTTGAATAGAGGCGAGGAAAGCTAAGTGGAGATTTGATACCCCAAGGCCTCACCGGTATTACAAGGCGGCGCAGTCACGCATTCAACTCACAGAAACCATCATGAACTTCGAAGTATGCTTAAAAGAGTAACCAATATTTTTCGAATGATTTTCCTATTAAGCTCGTTACCCTATCGGTCTCACTCTAGTCAGTATTTTAAGCTTAGGTTCGCGTTTGGTATCGTTTTCCTAAGGCGGGCAAGAAGAGAACGATGATGAAATCCGAACCCTTATCTTGTATGGCCATCCTTGCCCTTTACTAGGAAATTAAAGCGACCGTTTTAAAAACCTCAACATATATGCATACAAAATCATCCAGTAAACCCGCTGATAGGGGATTCACGGGTGTTTATAATTCTTACCTCCGTTCTTGACGGGGGATGAACCGTTGAAGTCGACTCGGGCCACTGACTCCTATGTCAGTGTACGAACCCGAGGGGCCGAGAAGATATCGTAATCGTCGTCCTTCCCTGTGCAGTTTATATTTAAATAACCCTTCCTTAGGGTTTAAAAAAAATGTACAAAAGTCCAAAAAGTGTCCAAAAATAAAAATAAAGATTACAACAGTGAAACCATGTTTACAGTTTATAAAAATAAAAAGAAATAAAGTCCAAATAAAATAAATTTGTACAAAATCTTCTTCACTCCTTGGACTCCTCTTTTCTTTCCTTCTTTGGCGATGCTTTCCTTTTATAGCACTTTTTATTTCCTTGTAGCTTCGCTCCAAATCTGAAAAGAATCAAAAAAAATACCAAAGGCGTGAAAGAGAACAAAAATAATAAAAATAAAGATAAAACCTAAAAACAAATATATACACAAGTCCCCGGCATCGGCGCCAAAAATTGATGTAATTTTGAATAGTGGTAAGTAGAGTTGTCGTTCACTCGGACTTTGTTGAGATTGATTCTAGGATTAAATATGAAAAATACTAAAAACAAGAAAATATTTACAAAATATGTCACGGGATGAAAAATTAACTAGGACTCGGGATTTCACTGTATTTCATATTCAAATGGTTCAAAAATTAATCCTAGGCAATTATAGCTCAAAACAAAAGAAGTATTAACTATATTCTTTGCCAAAATAGATTTTGTAAAACATCAATTGTAATTACAAGCATAGTGTATCAAAATCCCCTAAGACTAAGCATACACTATCAAACAAGATAACAATTGATTAATAGAAATCATAATTCATTTAAAATCGGTGCAAAAAGTAAATAAAGAATTAAATAAATTACCACAAGGGTGAAATCCAGCTTCCTCCGTTGTCCTAGTGTTATGGTCTAGCTTCTCATCATGATAGAAACACACTCAAAAGTTGATTTCATTTATGCTCAAAAGTGGTTTACAAATGATGAAATGGGAGAAAAACAATAAAACCGGGTTTGTAACACTTATTTTTGTTACAAACCTAATTGTTACAGAGAACGATATATGTGTAGTGTCACTGTCACTGTAGCACTACGACCCTCCAGCGTTTGTCATTGTCACTATTTATGAACGACAGTTCTGTAGCGTCTTATGTTCTTGGTGTTCTTGGTAGCAGCAGAAAATGGTATATCACTGCAACTCGAATTTCCTCGACTCTGTGATATTCTAACTTCTCCCCCTAACTCTCCATAAAAATTTTGTGATCCCAGCCACTCTATTTATACTCTACAGGATGAGAAAATCCTTGCAATAACTCCATATATTCCTCCATTACTTCGCTGCATGGTTACGAGATTTTATTTCCATTATTTTCTTTCTTATCTTCTCACACGTATCTGTAGCTGTTAATAATCTTTCTCAATCAATGAAATATATGAATCCTTGGAGAATATATGCTTTTACAGCTCACTGATCTTCCAAATATAACACAAAATTCCCGTAACTTCCCACTCTTTGTTTTACGAAAACTCCACGTGAAAAGCCCAAGTCTTTCGGTTATAACAACATCACCTTCCCTGTTTAGCCCAAACAGGATGTTCCTTATAATATCAGCGATTGAGTCTCGCCAAAAATCAGTTTTGAATGTGTGAGATGAAGTGCCCCTAACCAAAATGGGGGCGCCTTTAACAGTTGGGGTTCCTGGGGTGCCCTTATTCAAAATGAGGGTGCCTTTAGTACTTTTCTCCATGGGTCCAAAAAACACTTTTTGAGCAACTTTTTCCACGCAAGTGTATTTCTCCAAAAAACACCTACACAAACATAAAAACACCATAATAAGTACAAAATCAAGCACTAACAATACATACACTGAGGACAATTCAGACACAAAAATGTGTGTACCATGTTGCATAAACCTATAGGTCTGAATTGGCTGGGATCTTTTGGGTGTCTAATTTTTGGTATAAGGAAAATAAATGTTTTATTGAATTCAGGATTTAGTTCTCTAGTTTTGAAGAAATTTTGAATTATGCTTATTACCTGGTCTCCTACAATGTCCCAGTTCATTTTAAAGAAACTCGCAGGAAACCCATCAGGTCCTAGAGATTTATTTGGTTTTAATTTTTTTAGGACACATAAAATTTCATCTGAAGAAGGAATCATATTTAGACTTTTGTTTTCCTCTTCAGTTATAGTAGATTTAATATTAACAAATAGATCTATATCATCAGAAGGATTACAACTATCCTCTGAGAAAAGCTTGAAATAGAAATCTTTAAGAGTATGCTTAATCTCCTCTTTTTTAAATGTTGACTCTTCAGTGCTCTTTTTAATACACTCAATGTTATTCCATTTTTTTATTTTTAGTGTTTTAGTGTGGAAGTATTTTGTGTTCTTTTCTCCTAACTGTACCATATTGTCTCTTGATTGTTGTTTTGCAATCGCCTCTTGTGTGTCATACAGTTTTTCTAGTATGACGAGTTTGTCTTTAATTTTATCTTCTTTTCTAAAGATATTACTAGAATTATTCAGTTTATCTATCTGATGTAGAATTTTCCTAATTTCTTTTGTGGGTTTACGAAAGATGTTTTCCTTCCAGTATTCTAGGTTAAGTTGCAACTCTTGAATATTTGCTATAAGAGAAATAGATGGATTATCTTGATTCAAGGAATGTTTCAATGTGTCTCTAATAGTTTGAATACATGACTGTTCTTTTTGCCATGTATCATGATATTTAAAGTTGTATTTATGATTAGTTACTGAAGAATCTAGTTGTAAGGATATAAGACTATGATCTGATCCTACAACTACTAAGTGTGATAGTCTAGCATTTTGGAATTGGGAGTTCCATTCATTGTTTGCCACTACTCTATCTAGTCTTTCTTATATGTTAGATGTACCATCTCTATGGTTGTTCCATGTGTAGTCATATCCAGTGAAACCTATGTCTAGTAATCCAGCATTGTTGAGGATGTTTTGATAGTACTCATTATCAGATTTTTTATATGGAAGTCATCTTTGTTTATCAGCCTGACTAAATATCATATTCATATCCCCTAGTATGATCCAAGGTGTAGAATTTTTATCAACTTGTTCAGATATTTCTGATATGAAATCCCATGCTATATGTTTATTGCTTGGGTGAGGACTACCACAGAAGTATGTTAACAACCACTTCTTTGATTCATGGTTAGTTTGGATTAAGATATTTATCATGTTTATGGTCCATTGCACAATTTCAAAGGCAAATCCATCTATCCAAGCCAAAGCCAGACCTCCAGCTCTTCCTATAGGATCTACTATGTGAGTATTAGGATAGTCTTTTAGAAGTGTTCTAACTAGTTGCTTTTGAGATTTTGTTTCTGACAGAAATAAGATTTCAGGTTTATCAACATCTATTATTTGTTTTAGATGGTTTTTTGTGAAGGGATTACCGCACCCATGCACATTTCATGCAATTATTTTCATTTTCCTAGAAGAAATCTAATATCCTTTAATTTAGATATCCTTTAAATTATAAATGCATCAGATCACTTGGGATTCCTAGTAAATTTTGAACTTGAGAACAAAATATACAAAGGAAATAATAAACTAATTAGGTTGACACAGGATTCCAAAGTATCAGCACTTTAGAGGAAATATGAAATAATGAAAAAGGATTAAGGAAGAAATACCCGAGCCTCCTCTTGCTGTTGGGAAATTAACTCCGGGAAGGGAATTGGAATATAATCATTCGAACTTGCCTGATGATTAGCCAAGTTGGACCCGTACTGATGAATTTCTAAGTCCTTGCCATCATGTGAGCGAATTGAGCAAAGATGCTCAGATGAAGAAAAATAGGGAAATTCAGAAACAAAAAATTTAAATGCAGACTTTGGCTGAGTCAATAGGGTATGAAATGATGATGCTATGCATGATGATTGATGGATGCAATACAGAGAGTTAAAATCAGACCTCACTGGGATAGATGGAGAAATTAAGGATTCCAGAGATTCCCCCAAAATGGGCGAAGAAAAATAAAGTCTTCTAGCAATAGAAATGTCCTCACTTGACCTAAAAGAAGAATCCGAATTCGCAGCCGGAATAAGAAAATCTAGGTTAGAACCGTCTTTGAGAATAGCAATTGCACCCGGTTCTGATTCAGCCATAACTCGGAAAGTTTCCGAGTTCGTAGATCGGAAAGATTCATCCGAAGAAGGGATTGGTATAAAATTTTCAGGGATATTATACGGGAAAGTTCTTTTACCAAATACATACGACAATGCTAAAGGCATATCTTTATCCGACGCGGAGGTTGAAGGTTCAGTGATAACAAAAGGCCCTAAAATATCGTAAGAATTAGAAGGATGTAAATTGGAGGAAGATGGGCGTTGGACTGTATGTATATTCTCATGGATATCATTTAATATCGTTGGTTCTTTAGCCACATAGGTTATGAAGATGTCATGAAATGTATCTCATACTCCTGGCTGATTAAGATATTATTGTACCGGAAAGTTCTTTTACCAAATACATACGACAATGCTAAAGGCATATCTTTATCCGACGCGGAGGTTGAAGGTTCAGTGATAACAAAAGGCCCTAAAATATCGTAAGAATTAGAAGGATGTAAATTGGAGGAAGATGGGCGTTGGAATGTATGTATATTCTCATGGATATCATGTAATAGCGTTGGTTATTTAGCCACATAGGTTATGAAGATGTCATGAAATGTATCTCATACTCCTGGCTAATTAAGATATTCTTGTACCGGCACACCTGTATGATCAAAGTTATCCTTTGGGTTCCATACTTGGATAAAAACATCATTCAACCAGTTCATGTCATCACCAGGGTAGGGAGAGTTAACAGTTATATCATAAATATCTTCAAGCGGTATTCCTAGATGAACATCACAATCCCCCACTTTGTGTCCCAATCTTATACAGTGGGTACAGAATTTAGAAGGTAAGTTGCTGTAGTTGAAATATATGGATGTAACAGGGTATTTATCTACCTTAACAAGAAAGTGATGAATACGTGGTTTTTATATATTAACCCATAGAATAATCCTAGGTACATAGTCTGGTGAATCTCTTGCAGTACATACTCTGGCCACTTGACTTACTTTCCCTGCAATTAAGCCTAACATTTCCTCAGCACGATATTAGAATTTAGTATTTAAGATAGAATCCCATATTTGAATCTCTTTAACCATATCGTTGAGATTTTTATTCCCTAGTGAGCAGTTTTCGTAGCCAGTACATTACCAAAGGGGTACCACGGTCCATTAGACGAAATCCAATGAAAATCCTCCTTTTTGCGAAAAGTTATAATGAACAAGTTTGGGTCTACTTCCCTTATTTGAAACGTTATTTGACTATCCTAAAAGTTGTTAAGTGTTCCTCTTACTTCCCAATGATGAAGAATAGCAGTAGAAAAAAACCCTAGCAAGAATACTATATTCTTTAATACCAAAATCTCTGATAAAATAATGAGGTGTTGGGAGAAGGACAATGTTACTATGATTATCTAGCCGTTAAGCAAGAGAAAGGCCACTAAGATCTTTATACATCCTATGGTTTTCCCCCATTTTGAGAGAATAAAAGGATAACAGAAGAAGTGATGGGAGTAACGGGAGACACAGTCTTATAAAGAGATAAATCCTTGGTTCAAACTAAGGCCAAAGTTCATCAACATACACCCGTGATCAATCCACAAAACGAGACAAAAATAAATCACCTACAAATGTGCCAATTGTTATGCGACAGACAATCAGAAAAATATTTTTGAATAATTCAAGGTACGAGGTAAGGGGCATAACTAAAGAATTAACTGATAAGCGATTTCCTTGGGTTTTTAAATATGTCTTGCGTATCATCTAAGCAACGTATAAAAATGAGTAACCCTTAAAGAAAATAGAGTGTAAAGAAAACTAGGTCACTAGAGCTCCTTTGTCCAAAGGATAATAAGAATTATCAAGACTCGGAGACAACGATCAAAGGGAAAAAAATATATGTTTGGGATTCAAATAAAGATATTGCTTATAGATGTTTAGTTCAAGTCGGATATCTAGTGCAGCTACCACCAGACCTGTAATTAATATATAACATATAGATTAGGTAAGATTAGAGTGTATAGGAGCTGTCAAAAGTCTACTCTTATTATGCATGAAACAAGGCCATTAAGGTTGGTTTAAAGAAGAATAGGAAAAGCCAAGACGAGACATATTGCAGAGACGTAATGAAGGAGACGTGCTCTTGTGAATTAGCCATTTAATGTCGTTAATCTCTAGATGAAACGATAAACCCAAGAAACTTTCAGAGAAGATGAAGAGATGGATAGACACTCCAATATTTCTAGTTTACTATAAAAAGATAAACATACCATGTGTAAAAGTACTAATTCACTCTATCCTTCATTCGAGTTCTCTAAACAATCCTAGATTAGTTTCTAAATGACTTGTAACCATCATTTTATCCCTGAGGGAGCTCTTATATCTACTACAAGAGTTATGTGATGCAGAGAGGTCATCTTCACTGAATTCAATATTATTATTGGTTGATGAAATGAAAAGCGGTATTTTTATTTCGTGAAGAGTGAAAAGAAGACATCAAGTAGGAGAAGAACTGTTAGTGGGGTGGATGGTACCATGGACCCACCCAAGTTTTCACAATGCCGCATTTTTTTTTATGGGTTCGTACATTGGTTAGTTAGTGGCCCATAAATATTAAGAGAAATTATAAAGTCCATGGATCAAACACCTACCTCGTCCAAGGGAGGGAACATGAGAACCATCAGGCCGCTTGGTGGTTCTCATAATTCCTTAACTAATATTACACGTTTGTTACATGAGTGCGAGGAAATCAATAAAACCGTGAAAGAGGCTAAACTATTTAGGGTTTCTTTTGATTTTTATTAGGAAATTCGCGTAAATACATAATCTCATTCTCCTCTCTTATGTGAACCTACTTGGGTACCTTTGTAAAGTTGTAAGTACTTTGTATTATAGTGGTACCTTACCTATTTCAAATACTTGGCGTATACTATATTTATTTAATGATGATTTTCTAAGTTATGATCACTCCATGATGTTTAATTAATGTTCTTTATAATTAATCAATCAAATTTTTAAAATTGTGAAACATATTACGCATATTTGTATAGTCCCTTCCGTTGCTTTATTATTAACGTATTGAATTATTGTTATATCTTTATGTCAAATTTTGTGAATGAAAAATGTAAATTAAGATAATTACTAATAGTCTGTAAAGTTATGTTTCAATTATTTTGTCGTATAAGGTTCATTGAAAATTCATTATTTTTTCAATAGGCGTGATCGAATGAAAAGGTATATCAAAAATGTTAGGAGTGATGACTCAACTCCTTTACAAATTAATGATAACGAAGTGACTGATGGGCGTCCGACTAAATAATCAAGCATTTCAATCCTAGTTAAGACATATTTTTGTTAATCGTGTGCAAGTAGAAATGTCAAATCTCCAATCTGGTCCCGGTTTGCGACCAAAATTTTCAGATCATGATTTGAATGATCAAGATGCGATTCGAAGAGATTATGACTTGCTTACAAAATGAGCAAGACTAGTTAATGTACATGTTTTGTTTTCATAATGCACCACCCAACCAGAAATCCTAACTCTGTCACTGACCACAAGATACTTTTTATGTAGTTTTATCTTTTATTAAGCCTAATACCAAAATAAAAACTAAACAATTTGTGCCATCGGATATTTTATTGTCTTTTTTTTTTAATATTCCCAAATACGTTTTTGCCCCCTAGCCTCGTGTATTGAAAACTAAAGTCTAAATACTTAATTTACATATTATATAATATAAAAAAAAAACATTTGATCCATATGTTAATATTAGAGTACTGCTCGGTTGAACGCACCAAACATTCATATGTCAAGTTTAGTTCCAAAACAAACCGTCTGAATTGCTTACTAAAGTCAACTTCGTTAGGTTAAATTTAAGGCGTCATATAATATTGAGACAATCATTGAAGACTGAATAGTCCTCAAAAAAAATTTCGCTCGCCAACCTGTATGGACCATTCCTTTTACAATCAATACGTGTACATCTCTAGAAAAAAGATCCCTTTTCTTGATTGTATATAAATATTACTTAACATGTAATCGAATTGTACAAAAACTGAATTTCAGTAAGAACAAGTCTTGCAATCTATTTTTCAAGATACGAATTCAGTAGAACAAGTCTTGTATGTCTTCTAAAATTGAGCTAAGACTATCTAGGTTAATTAAAGTACTACTTGTGTTATTTCAATTGCAAAAATAAACGTTATAATGCGGAAAAGAAATAACAAAAGATGCCAAAAAAAAAAATCCAATGAGAAAACTTACTGATAGCCTATTAATTTCTTTCATAAAAATATACAATCAAGGTAATGGAAATCTATTTGTTTATGAGGGATCTTCAAGAGTAAAGAATATACCAAGCAGACCTAAACAAATATGACAGCTTACTCTCTTCAAAATTTCATAGAGATGCCTAATTGATTATACCTCACAGGATTAATCTAAACCAGATATAAATCTCGTGGAATTACAAAGTCTAAAATGAAGAGAACTTTATAATTTCTATCAATCTTATTTCTTAATCAATAGTTTTTGAATGGTCGTATAACAGAATAGACAGACCTAAGAATAGATAATAATTATGATAATCAATATAGATTCCGGATATCAAGAACTACCAGGTAAAAGATAGTTTGCCTAGGATTCATGATGCCTTGATAAATAGTTTATAATTCGTAACTTAATTATGTTTCTCGATAAAACTTAGGTATTTAAAGAATGACTCTAGATGCAATTAGGACACATCGGGCCAGGATTGAGATTTCTAGGTTGCGTAGAGTCCTTTACTTATAATGAAGAACAAGGCTAGGTTGTATACAAATAAAGCAAAGTTGGTGAACTAGTTTACATGTTTACTAACTACTTCTCAATATATATTTATTCCAAAGAATAGAAATCATGTAAGCTTGTGAGAAGTTTGCCTTGAGTGACAAAGAAGAATGTGCCCATAGGACTCTCGCTATAGAACCATACACAATAGTAAGCCCACAATATTGTATCATAATAAGCTTGTGACACGTCAAGTAATGTTAGTGTTCAAGAACACCCAAAAACATGCTAGTTCGTGAACCCTTAGTAGGTTTGCATACAAGATGTTTAAAAAGTGTCCATGAACGACAATACTCAAAAGAGCATAGTTAGCGAACCCTTAAGTAAGTTCGTGAATATAAGAGTAAATTTGTAAAGTGTGTAGTAACATCTTTAAATTACATAGTTCTCTAAATGATAATAAGTTCTGATCTCTTGCACACTGTGGAGTTCAAAAACATCAATTTTGCATCGTTCACGAAACCTTGATTAGTTTGTGAACAACTTGATATTTTTAGGATCATATAAGTTCGTAGTCATAGCTTCTTGAAAAAAAAATTGTTCTAAACTCTTAAAGAGATATAAACCTGTGAATAATATTCATTGGTTAAGATTATGTTTCGAGATTAATGAAGTATAAGCTTGAAACCAAAATTTATTCTTTGAAATTTAAGAATTATATTAAAGACATACAACATTTTCTCAATAGATATATAGAATGGTAGAAATAATGAGTAAGTAGGATAGTATTCTTATTTTGTTGATGAAGTCCTCGTAGATGTCTTTTTTTTCTTCTTCTAATCTTCTATTTTCAAGGGTTGTTCTGTGAATTTAGATACTCAACTACCATTCTATAATCCCGGTCCGATACTGACTTTAGTAGACTATAAATCGGTATATAGTTTTGTGCAACTAACACTGACAACAAGCTTGACATACCAAAACTTGTGAGTTTGACCGAGCGATACTCTAACAAAGACTCGAAGACTATTGAAGATCAAACAAAGACATCATCCTTCAGATTGATGTTAATGACTTTGACTTGAATTGTTCCATTTTTATCAAGTTCTTACAATCGTATTCATTTAAAGTATAACATGTTAAGTTTACATGGCTTTAGTATTTAGATGACTTGATAAAAGTTTTAATAGAAAGGATATGTATTAGTTGTTTTTACAACTTATTGTATTGAGTTACGTGATATAGTTTACTATACTTTCGTGATTTTGACATGACATTAATATGATACTTGTTACTATTTAATATTGAACTTTCAACTCGGATCCGTGCTTTCAAAAACATTTTAGAAATCAATTTATTTTGTTCGAACTAGAATTAACTTTCTTATTCAAATAAGGGATTCGGGAACCATTCAAGGACCGATCTCATTCCAGGACCAATACCAAGTCAGCACCAATCTCAGAACCGATCCTGAATTGGTTCTGAATTATGTATTTCGATTTTCTATTTACTTGCTTAATAAATTTAGATATTCACATGAGTTGGAATATGAAATTTCTTATGTAAAAAATATTGAACACTCATTTAATTCCAATATATTGTTTTTGATATATATTCCTTTGATACTCAAGGCTAGATCTTGACTAATATATGAGACTGATTTTTGATACCGTTGATGGAATCGAAATTGATTGTGCTTTTATTTCCCATAAGATTCCACATAACTAGTTGACTAAATTTAGCAAAGTACATGGATTTGCAACTAGCTAAATATGTTTGTTATACTAGTAGGATATCACAAGTAATAATGTAATTATTTTTGGAAATAATATTTTGCGTTGATAAAAAATGACTTATATATGTTAGTATAATCATATATAATATCAAGAATAAAGCTAAATTCAGAAATAACATTGATCATATATATTAGAGCACTGCTCGGTCGAACTCGCAAGCGTTTCTATCTCAAGCTTGTTTTCAAGTTTAGTTGCCAAAACTATAAGTCTTGATTTCTAGTCTACTTATAGATAAGTCTCGGACTAGGATAAAAAGTGTAGTTGAGCTCTAGACTCCACGGCGTTCATCATACAAAGATGAAGAACTACTCAAGGAACTGGTGGAACTTCATCGACTAAAAAGTATGTGGAGACTTGAACTTATCTATCACTCAAAAAGTCTATCTACTCTATCTCCTATCTTGAGACAAAAGTAGTATTCATGTATAGACTTCGATTATACACATTTGCTATTTCGAGCCGAGTTTATCTCGCTTATGTTTTTTTCGAAATATGTGTTGGTAAGTTTTCTCTTTGGCCAAGTTCATCTTTACAAGTGAGGAAACTCATGTTGATTATTTCAATATCTTGAAAATTGCTTTGATGAAAGATAGTGTGTGAATAACCTCTATTTAACATCCTCTAAGAATGTTTCAATGATTGAAATAAAAAGTTTAGAACATGTAACCATCTTTGGATATAAGCATATAATGTGTTCGCGCATTAGTGTATAAGTCCAAAACCGGGAACCAAATGTGTGCATATTTGTGTGTGTACTAAAATGGTTGATGGAGACAGGGTAAGTATGTGTACCCATACACATACTGGCGGAAGTTGACGTCTGTGAATTTCTGCTGAGTTTGGAAATCAAAACCAACTCAATCCGATTACCTAAGTATGCATACCCGTACGCATACTGGCAAAAAGTTCACGTCCATGAATTTCTGTTGAGTTTGGAAATCAAAACAAACTCAAATCCGGTTACTTAAGTACGCATACCCGTACGCACACTTAAGTGTGTTACTTTCTAAAATTGGTTTATTCGTGAACTTAAATTTATATAAACTAAGGAATCCATATTTGCTAACCGTGGCAATAAAGTTCATGAAGCGATTCGAGTGAATCAAAACCGATTTTGCTTCGATTATGTCTTGTATACTTCTATGAGATGTAAGCAATTGAAAAACTCTTGAACTAATTCATTTGTGTCATTTGAACTAGTTATGGTGAAGATGAATGAGGTTGAAATGAAAGTGCTCATATGGCTAACCATTTGGTTAACTACTATTGAACCAATTACTTGTACACGTTTAGGTACGGTTACACAAACCTAAATGACGTATATTTTATTTGTGTATAATAAGCTAAGTTCGATCTAACGGTTGAAAGATATTAGCTTGATACTAATTAGGTTTTCATCTAACGGTGAATATTGAATGATTTGTTACCAAGGTAACTGTTGATGGTGGATTTTCAACAAAGGTCAAAACCTTAAAATCATGATACCGCATTTTTCTGATATGGCTTCAAGCATGTGACGATTCATATTTTACGAAGCCATGATGAATATGTTCCCTGAAATGCCTCCACTAGCTAAGCGTTCAGTGCCACACATTTCATCATGACCTCTATTTAGAATAACATAATTGGGCGGTTCTCCATAAGATTGAGATCAATAACGCCTTCAGGACGTCGGTGATACTTACTGTTCCCTGACTACATGAGAGAGACCCACCTCTACATAAAAGAACGATTGGGCGTTTCTCCGTAAGATTGAGAGAAGTAACGCCTTCAGGACGTCGGTGGCACTCACTGTTCCCTAACTATGTAGAGAGACCGTGTATAGATCTAGGAGATTCTCCATAAGATTAAAAGTATTAACGTCTTTAAACTTTGGCAACACTCGTTGTTTCCTGACTATGCACCTTTCAGAATGGGTACTGATAGGTGTAGAAAACACCTAATTTTATATCTAGTATTTATGCTTTCTTTGCGAATTTTCATGTAAATTATGTATCTTATGTGTGAGTTTGAGTTTATTAGGTGCCTTGGAGTCATATGGAGCAAAAGATGAAGAAATCACCCGATTTGAGCAAAAAGGCAAAATTATTATTTCACGGACGAACATTATCTGGAGCCCAGTCAAAGTTAAGGGGACTCTAATTGGAGAAGTGCTAAAAACAGATCAGCGGTGGTTAAGGGGTTGTCATTCAAGGTATCCTTTATCATTTACCAGAGGGTGTATTTATCGGGTGGCTGCTAGTCTGGGGTGTACCCATCCTACCTTAATATATCCTAACCCTAAATCGAGAAGAGTCATTTATTTCTCAATTATTTGTTCATGAAATTGAGGATAGAAGGAAAGCAATGGCTGCTCCTGTTGAAATCGAGAGCCAGAAATCGAGAAATTGAGAGGAGAAGATCTGTGGCTCCTGTAAGTGAAATCAGGGGTTTGATTTGAGTTTTTGTGCAAGTTTTATTTGGTTTGAACTCGTTTTGCTGCCAAGATTAGTCAGTGAAGAAAACAAGTTATTGTCATTGTTTTATGAATGTTTGGTGGGTGATTGAGTTATGTAATGATTAGAATGAATGGGTTGTGTATGGAATTTGATTGCAATGCAGGGAAGGAGTTAAGAAGAGCTCATACAACAGCAGAATGATCGCCTTTGAGTACCAGTTTCACACGCAAAAGGTGTTTTACTAAATTCCCGAAAGCATGTGCTCGCAGGTGGATTAAGTATGAAGGCTTGAGTCTGGTAATGGAGCAAGTTCAGGTAACAAATGGAATGTGGTGTACCTGTAGCTGTTTGAAACATCAGTGAATCGTAGTTGGTGCTAAGATAGAGATGGAATTGAAGTAGTGCAAGAATGATGTGGTGGCGCTGTTGGGATTATGGTGTTGAGGCTTAATGTAATGCAAAGCTGGGGATGGAGTTGTAGGTTATGAACTACAAGGAATGTGGTGCTGTGTCGAATGATAATGCTCAAGTCTAATGAGTCAGCGGAATGAAGCAGGTGTTGGAACCTGAAACAGAAAAGGTTGAGTGGTTGATTTTCATGGGATGTTGCTGCACAAAGGAGTGTTGGTACTGATTTAGGAATCTGTAAGAGATTGAAGCGTTGTTGCCGAATAGAACCGAAGAGTGGCACAGAAATCAGCAAAGCAAACTGATGATGTCTGGATTAGTGATTGTGGAATGATGACAGTTGCATTTGGAGATGAAACTGGTGGTTGTGATGCTAGGTGGATTGTCTGAAAGGGACTTGTTGTGTAGCTGAGCTGAAACTGCAGGAGGTATTGGGGCAGGTAATTTGAAGTATGAGTTACATATACTGAGTGTGCATCTTGTGTAACTGAGATGTGAAGATGGTGTTGTTTCTCTTGGGGTGAATTGGTGAAACATGTAAATTGTGGTAGGGATGGTTTCGAACTGAACAAGAAAACAGGCAAGCACTGGAATTGGTCCTAGTAATGTTGCTGAAATTGCAAACTGGTTGTGGTATATGGTTGTAAGCAGGTGTTGCAGTGGTGGATTGAATTGAAGGCTGGGATCTGAAATGGGAATTTCTGCAACAGGTTTGGCAGTTGCTGGTGAAGCAAACTGAACTTGGAGTTGCAGGGGATAAGGTATAGGAAGACTAGGAGTTTAACAACTACATCATGTCTCAGTTTAACAGCGAGATACACAAAGTGCCTGGAATAGAAACCAATGCTGCATAAATTGTGCGGAAACGGAGCAGAATTGGCGAGTCGGTGGTACTAGCACGGGATTCCGGATTTCGGAACTTGAAGCATGAATCATAATAATTCAGTGAATCGTGAAGGGGGTATGTGTTGGATACAAGAGTTGGCCGCCGGACATATGAGCTACGGGTCACGCTTTTGGGTGCGTTTTCGCAAGAAATAAGAAGTTGGGATAGTTGGTTTTTGTGAATGTCTGAACTAAAGAGAAGGAGAGATGAGTTTCTGGAAGTACATATTGGCCTGGTGACAGTTTCTGATGGCTCAGTGGCCGGAGATAATTTTCCGGGGACAAATTCCGGCGAATGGTGGCTGAATTCCGACCAATTTCCGGCCAAAAAACTATTTTTCCGGCGACCACTTTTGGGACAGATTTTCTACACGGGTTTTCTCACACATAGGCTTGGGGACTTCTATCTATTGGACCTTTGAAGACCAAAACCTAATTTTGGAACAAGAAGATGCTATAAAAAGGAGGTTTTCTACAACTTTTGGGAGACAATATCATATCTTATCTCTACTTTTGTTTCTAGGGTTTGCAATATGATAGGTTTTCTCTTTCTTCTTGTTATGAACTCCTATGCCATGAGTACTTAATTTTATTATTGGTTATGGAATAATTGGATTTCACATAATATGCTTTTTGATATGATAAATTAGTTTTGTCTCCATATTATCGATTATGATTCACTATTTATATTGTTACATGATTTGAATGCTTGTTTGATCGAGTCACGAATCAGTTGAGTTTGTTTTCATCTCTATTACTAGATTAGGGTTCGTTATACGTAAAAGTGATAGATTCCTGATTACAAGTATCATGAATATGGTTATAGCTTGTAGTGATGCATCCTTATGATCATATGTGAACCATAACCTTTGTTAAATTAGATTAGTGCTTTTACACGTTCGATTGCTTTGATTGGCCTGATTTCATATAACTTAATGCATATAGGGAATTAAAATTGATTAGTGCTTTTACACGTTAGGTTGTTCTCTTAGATAGAACTCATACTCGCATCTTTTAATGTGTTTGTTGATGATAAGAGGGAATTAGCGGGATATTCTTGCAATCAAGGTTTCCTAGGGCTTTTGATAAAAGTTGAGATTAAATATCAATTCTACTTATTGTTTCGAAAGCATGTTTGTGAATGAAGATGAATCCTTAACCAATATCTCTTCTACTTGATTTATTTGTTTATTTGCTTTTATTTTACTTTTACTTTATTAAAAAACAGAAAATCCCCCGTGTTACTTATAGGAAACCAAAACATCTTGACAACCTAGTCCTCTCTGTGGGAACGATCCTTTCTTTCCCTTGCTATATTTATATTTTGAGTAGTAAGAAAGTGTAATTTATTTTTGTGTCGGCTGACAACCGACCAAATTTTGGCGATGTTGCCGGGGGGAGGCAGCGGTTGTCACTTGTTTTTGGTTTCTTTTTTTTTTTTGAGTTTTTTTTTTGTTTTATTTTCTGGTTTTTAACCTTGGTTTGAGAATCTTATTTCAGGTACTTGTTTCTCATGGACGGAGCATATTGGAGCAATCAATACGGCTTTCAACCTCAACAACATGACAACTATCACCCTTATGGGGAGTACAATCAAAACCAATCCTTTGGTTATGGTCAATAATCCATGTACCCTTTTAGTTGTTCTCATTCATTCCAACCTTCTTATGGTGGTTATGTAAGTGAGCAACCACAAAGAGGGGAGAATAGTTGTACTCATATTAATATTTCAACGAGTTTAGTAGATGAGATGCAACAATTTATGGCCAGTATGGAGTCAGTTTGTAGACAACCAAGCATGGAACCAGTTTCAACGACCGAATATGCTCATAGTATGTTTGCCCCAATTTCTGATCGTAGTTATGATCATTCACCCATTCAAAGGGAAGATAATTGGCCTAGCAATACAGAAGTAACTAATTCTACTTTTTCTTTGTCGAATGAGCTTTACCAACAAATGGAATGCTATTTTCAAAATTTGAATGGATCACTCCAAGAGCTTCAAAAAGGTGTTTCCAATTTAAGACAAGGGATTGAAGAATGCAAAGAGGACATGCAAAATTCTACGAAAGACCAATCTTTGGGAAGTGGTAGCCAATTTTATGTTAACTATGATAGTGACGATGACTATGAAAATACGTCGCTTGAACCAATTTATGGTGACATCCCCGAAGAGTGTACAATGAAGCCTTTTTGCGATCAAGGTAAAGTTGAAAAGGAATATGATGACACTAGTGTAGCTTACTCAAGCATTTATCTTTATAACGATCAAGAACCTATTCAAAAGGTAGAGCTTGAGGATGATGCAATGAGTGTTCTAAAGAAATTCCTTATGGATAGAATTGCATCCGCAAAAGTGTATGTACCTTGCAATAAAGAGGAGTATGTTGAGAATGTGACCGTTATGACCAATATTGTGGAAGACCCAATTGAGCTTGCAAATAATTGTGATGATGATGTTTATGTCGAGACTTCGGTTAAGGCAGAAACGGACTAAGAATGGTTGCAAGGTTTGATAGAGGACCATGATATACAAGAGGTGAATAATTCACTTGAGTTTTTCAAGGATGAAGAGGATTCCGTAATACAAGAGATTGGGAAAGGTTTGTCTAACCCTGTGCATATTGTTTCTTCTCCTTTACCTCTTATTGGTTTGAATGTATGTGCTTCAAGAATATTGTTGAATGACTTTGTTTCTCGATATCCGCCATTAGAAACATTTGATTCTCATACTATGCAGGTTTTGGAACAAGAAACCATGGAAGTACCCGACTTCTATATTCTTTATTCACTTCCAAGTGTGGACAAGAATAAGTGTGGGGGAAACTCTTATCGGTTAATAGCTTCAATTCTGTTTTCTTGTACTAATATTTGTGTGAAGCTAGTGTTTGCAAAACAGGTGCTATGGGTGGATCCCCAACTTTTCCGATTATTGGTGTATGGGGAATTCGTCTTGCATGTCGGGCTGACGACTTTAAACCAATCGTTAATGGGAGGCAACCCACTGGGTTTGTGTATCTATTTATCTTTATCGTTTTCTTTTATTTTAAGTCTTTTATCTTTATTTTCTTATTTTGGATATTTGCATATCAAAACTCAAACTTTTAGATATTTTTGAACAATTTAGAATAGACACTAGCCTTTCTAAGTAGATGGAATTTTTTCTTAACAATGAGGTATATATATTGGCTGAGTTGGGATTAGATGCCAACTAAATAGCTTTTTTAGTGTTTATCCTCTATTGTTCAGAAATAGCTATGAGTTGGAGTATCAGTTTTTATTATGCATTTGTATATATATCATGTTATGGATTTCCCACCTTGACTTTCTTTGGATGATTCAATTTACATTGAGGACAATGTAAAGTTTAAGTGTGGGGGAGTGTTCTCATATAGAGTTTTTAGCCTTGTTAGTTTTCCCTTGTGTTCATAAAAAATAGAAGAAAAAAAATAGAAAAAGGATTATTTTTTTGCTTTATACACTCCAAAACCTAGAAATATGTGCCTTTAGGATGACACTATCAATCTAAATGGATGGAACCATCTTGGCTGGAGGAGTTGAGGAACCCATTAACTAAAAGGACATAATTATTCAGAAATTACAAATTATATGATAGTTGTTACCATATCTCAGAATATCACCATATCATGTTCTATTTTTATTTTTCCATATTTATTTATTGTTCTCTAAGTGAGTTGGTGGGTCACTAACATCGAATTTTTATTACTGCTAGGATGAAATAGAGTGATTGAGTTGCTAAAAAAAAAAGACCGATCAATTAGACCAATCGGAATAAAAATGACACTTGGATAACAATATGTGTGTTCTCCCTGTCTCCGTCGCCTAAACAAGCATGGAATGCAGGATCCAAGGGAACTATCATGTAATCTGCTGACAAGAATCATGCGCTTGGATCCAAAATATCCAATCATGTTGTCTTACAAAAAAGTGAAAAAAAAAAGTAGAAAAATAAAAAGAAAAAGAAAAAAAAAATTATTGTGTTGAATAAAGTCGACTCCTGGTTCCCTTGTATATGCCGGTTGAGTTGATGTAGAATTAAGATTTTTGACCACTGGTTCCCTTGTATATGCCAGTGTGTTGACACTAGAATTCAGACCAGTAGCTCAATCCAATAGGATGCATAGGTTCATCTTGGCGGTGATCTTCAGACAGATATGGGAAACACCGATCACTTGTTAACATTCGCAAACATCTACCTCTATATCCATCTTCTTAATATTTTCATTGTGATTGTGGTTAGTCAGATTCCAAGTATTGTGGTTTGTTCGACTTTCTAAGAAAAACTTTACATATATATTAATTTGGATTCACATCAGGGTATCTCCTCCAATATCCATTTTGGATTCTTTCATAGATTTGTCACAGGTAGCTGGAGTTGGAAATATAGGTTTTGTAGGTAGACCTCTTGTAAACCTTCACGAGACTATAACTCGTCTACTAGGGACACCTAGTGGTTTAAAGGCTTGTTATTCATGCTAAGAGTAACCGTAGTCTCGATGACACGGAGTTGTTGTATTTTTGTTTTGTTTGATTTGCTCGAGGACTAGCAAAGTCTAAGTGTGGGAGAATTTGATAGGTGTAGAAAACACCTAATTTTATATCTAGTATTTATGATTTCTTTGAGAGTTTTCATGTAAATTATGTATCTTATGTGTGAGTTTGAGTTTATTAGGTGCTTTGGAGTCATATGGAGCAAAAGATGAAGAAATCACCCGATTTGAGAAAAAGGGCAAAATTATTATTTCACGGACGAACACTATCTGGAACCCAGTCAAAGTTAAGGGGACTCTAATTGGAGAAGTGCTAAAAACAGATCAGCGGTGGTTAAGGGGTTGTCATTTAGGGTATCCTTTATCATTTACCAGAGTGTGTATTTATCGGGTGGCTGCTAGTCTGGGGTGTACCCATCCTACCATAATATATCCCAACCCTAAATCGAGAAGAGTCATTTCTTTCTCAATCATTTGTTCATGAAATTGAGGATAGAAGTAAAGCAGTGGATGCTCCTATTGAAATCGAGAGACAGAAATCGATAAATTGAGAGGAGAAGATCTGTGGCTCCTGTAAGTGAAATCAGGGGTTTGATTTGAGTTCGTGTTATGTCGGAACTGCAGTAAATAAGTTCAGTTGGGTAATGTTGATTGATGGAGGAGATTTTGACATGGATCTCGAAACTGAGACATGGGTTTGTTCTGAAATGTGTTGGCAGTGAATAAAATTAGTTTTTGTGCGAGTTTGGTTTGGTTTGAACTCGTTTTGCTGCCAAGATTAGTCAGTGAAGAAAAAAGTTGTTGTCATTGTTTTATGAATGTTTGGTGGGTGATTGAGTTATGTAATGATTAGAATGAATGGGT
This sequence comes from Papaver bracteatum, assembly GCA_023529315.1. Taxonomy (NCBI): domain Eukaryota; kingdom Viridiplantae; phylum Streptophyta; class Magnoliopsida; order Ranunculales; family Papaveraceae; genus Papaver; species Papaver bracteatum. The sequence goes on along the minus strand of JAJJWX010000811.1, from coordinate 3,533,546 downwards.
TGTGTGTGGAATTTGATAGCAATGCAGGGAAGGATTTAAGGAGAGCTCATACAACAGCAGAATAATCGCCTCTGAGTACCAGTTTCACGCGAAAAAGGTATTACTAAATGCCAGAAAGAATGTGCTCGCAGGTGGATTAAGTATGAAGGCTTGAGTCTGGTAATGGAGCAAGTTCAGGTAACAAATGGAATGTGGTGTACCTGTAGCTGTTTGCAACATTAGTGAATCGTAGTTGGTGCTAAGATAGAGATGGAATTGAAGCAGTGTAAGAATGATGCGGTGGCGCTGTTGGGTTTATGGTGTTGAGGCTCAATGTAATGCAAAGCTAGGGATGGTGTTGTAGGTTATGAACTACAAGGAATGTGGTGCTGCGTCGAATGATGGTGCTCAAGTCTAATGAGTCAGCGGAATGAAGCAGGTGCTGGAACCTGAAACATAAAAGGTTGAGTAGTTGATTTTCATGGGATGCTGCTGCACAAAGGAGTGTTGGTACTGATTTAGGAATCTGTAAGAGATTGAAGCATTGTTGCCGAATAGAACCGAAGAGTGGCACAGAAATCAGCAAAGCAAACTGATAATGTCTGGATTAGTGATTGTGGAATGATGATAGTTGCATTTGGAGATGAAACTGGTGGTTGTGATGCTAGGTGGCTTGTCTGAGAGGGACTTGTTGTGTAGCTGAGCTGAAACTGCAGGAGGTATTGGGGCAGGTAATTTGAAGTATGAGTTACAGAGCCTGAGTGTGCATCTTGTGCAACTGAGATGTGAAGATGGTGTTGTTGCTCTTGGGGTGAATTGGTGAAACATGGAAATGGTGGTAGGGATGGTTTCGAACTGAACAAGAAAACAGGAAAGCACTGGAATTGGTCCTAGTAATGTTGCTGAAATTGCAAACTGGTTGTGGTGTATGGTTGTAAGCAGGTGTTGCAGTGGTGGATTGAATTGAAGGTTGGGATTTGAAATGGGAATTATTGCAACAGGTTTGGCAGTTGCTGGTGAAGCAAACTGAAGTTGGAGTTGCAGGGGAGAAGGTATAGGAAGACTGGGATTTTAACGACTACATCATGTCTCAGTTTAACAACGAGATGCACAAAGTGCCTGAAATAGAAACCAATGCTGCAGAAATTGTGCGGAAACAGAGCAGAATTGGCGAGTCGGTGGTACTAGCACGGGATGCCGGATTTCGGAAATTGAAGCATGAATCATAATAATTAAGTGAATCGTGAAGGGGGTATGTGTTGGATACAAGAGTTGGCCGCCGGACATATGAGCTACGGGTCACGCTTTTGGGTGCGTTTTCGCAAGAAATAAGAAGTTGGGTTAGTTGGTTTTTGTGAATATCTGAACTAAAGAGAAGGAGAGATGAGTTGCTGGAAGTACATATTGGCCTGGTGACAGTTTCCGATGGCTCAGTGGCCGGAGATAATTTTCCGGGGACAAATTCCGGCGAATGGTGGCTGGATTCCGACCAAAACCCCATTTTTCCGGCGACCACTTTTGGGACAGATTTTCTACACGGGTTTTCTCACACATAGGCTTGGGGACTTCTATCTATTGGACCTTTGAAGACTAAACCTAATTTTGGAACAAGAAGATGCTATAAAAAGGAGGTTTTCTACAACTTTTGGGAGACAATATCATATCTTATCTCTACTTTTGTTTATAGGGTTTGCAATATGATAGGTTTTCTCTTTCTTGTTGTTATGAACTCCTATGCCATGAGTACTTAATTTTATTATTGGTTATGGAATAATTGGATTTCACATAATATGCTTTTTGATATGATAAATTAGTTTTGTCTCCATATTATCGATTATGATTCACTATTTATATTGTTACATGATTTGAACGCTTGTTTGATCGAGTCGCGAATCGGTTTAGTTTGTTTTCATCTCTATTGCTAGATTAGGGTTCGTTATACGTAAAAGTGATAGATTCCTGATTACAAGTAGCATGAATATGGTTATAGCTTGTAGTGAAGCATCCTTATGATCATATGTGAACCATAACCTTTGTTAAATCAGATTAGTGCTTTTACACGTTCGATTGCTTTGATTGGCCTGATTTCATAGAACTTAATGCATTTAGGGAATTAAACTTGAATAGTTCTTTTACACGTTAGGTTGTTCTCTTAGATAGAACTCATACTCACATCTTTTAATGTGTTTGTTGATGATAAGAGGGAATTAGCGGAATATTCTTGCGATCAAGGTTTCCTAGGGCTTTTGATAAAAGTTGAGATTAAATATCAATTCTACTTATTGTTTCGAAAGCATGTTTGTGAATGAAGATGAATCCTTAACCAATATCTCTTCTACTTGATTTATTTGTTTATTTTCTTTTATTTTACTTTTACTTTATTAAAAATCAGAAAATCCCCCGTGTTACTTATAGGAAACCAAAACATCTTGACAACCTAGTCCTCTCTGTGGGAACGATCCTTTCTTGCCCTTGCTATATTTATATTTTGAGTAGTAAGAAAGTGTAATTTATTTTTGTGTCGGCTGACAGCCGACCAGGTACGACGCTCTAACTGGCTAATATCTTTTCTGCAATAGATTAATTTTACCATGACACTCACCACTGAATTCCTAGAAGATAATCTATTTTATCTCATTAATCTGATTTCATGATCGAATCCACGACTGAACTCATGAAATGGTAATAGATAATATCATTACTCCGATTTCATGATCAAATCCACAGCTGATCTTAGGGAATGGTAATAGTTACTTTTATTACTCTGATTTCATGATCGAATCCACAGCTGGTCTCATGGAATAATAATAATTAATTACTCTGATTATGTGGACGAATCCACGACCCCACGGAATGGTAACACTAGCTTTATTATTCCGAATCCATGGTCGAATCCACGGATGATCCTATGGATTGATAATAAACAACTACTCACTTTTATTACTCAGTTTCATGAATCATTCTCCACTGAATTTCATAAATTAGTAATAAATACTCAATAATCGGGAATCTGGACCATCACTGAGTAATCCCCAAGAAAATGGCGCAAGTATGCTCGACAATGATGCACAAACGAGCACCCGAATGAACGAATGGACATTCAAAAATATGGACAAATGAGGAATCCTACACAAGACAGGATAGAGAAAATAATAAAATTAAAATAATAAAAAGGCGCTCATGGACCGGGCCCACCGGTCGGGCGGCCATGCCCTAGCCGTGGCCGGTCCCATGCCTCTTCCATTATTTTTTCCTTATTTTATTATTATCATGAACTCATGAAAACTCCTTCGTTCTTGCAACTTTCCTTGTTTGAGCAAAACTCACGGTTTTTCCATATTTTCATGGTTTCATGAGAAATAATAATATAAAATAGGGAAAGGTGTTGCGGGACTGGGAAACCTGGCCGTTGCCGGTCCCACACCTTGAAATCCTTATCTTTCATAATCGCTATTTCCCTAATCTCATGAAACTCCTCTGTTTCAACATAACTCATGGTTTCTCCATAGTTTCACGGTTTCGTGAAAAATAATAATATAAAATAGGGAAAGGTGTCGTAGGACCGTGCAACATGGCCGGCCGGCCATGTCCTAGCCTTGGCCGGTCCCACACCTTACAATCCCTAGTCTTTCATAATTATTATTTCCCTCATCTCATGGAAATTTCATAGTTTCAACAAAACTCCTTGGTTTCATGGAATTTCCTTTATATCATGAAAAATAATATAAAATTAGGGAAAGTGTCACGGGACCGGGATCCTAGCCGGCCGGCCATGCCTTGGCCGTAGCCGATCCCACAATTTCCAAACCCTTATTTTATTATTATTATTTCCACATCTCACGAAACTCCTCCGTTTGAGCAAAAATCATGGTTTATTCATATTTTCTTAAATATTGCTCAAACCATGAAAATGCCAAAAGGTCAACATGGTCACAAGACCGACTAGGATACTCACGCCAAATGATAAAATATTATTATTTCAATATTTTCCAAATTTTGATCAAACGAGCAAAATCAAGAATTTCAGTCAAAGATCGAACTTTTCTGAAAACCCAAGATATTGCTCAAACGCACATCGAAAAGTGCCAAAACTCTCAGGAATGAGACACGGGAATTATAGTGACACGGGCATGCTTCCTTGACCGACCAAGGGCGTCCCTAAGGCTTGAAAGGATCCGGTCCCACACATTCTTATAATTTTGACCTAATTTGCTCAATTGCTCATATTTGGGTCCAAACTCTTTCCAACAACTTGGAATTTGCACAAAACGACCATCAATTGGTCCCACCAAGGGCCGGTTTCATGCTCTCTTGGTTGGTCCCTCACTTCTCCATAAATTATATTTTATTACCTAATGCTCAGACGAGCGCATGAAATCAAAATTTTATCATCATTCTTTCACCAACTGGTCAACCAAAGACCCTGGTGCACGCTCACTCGAGCATCACATGGTCATCCATTATCCCATGTGGTTGGTCCCTCCTTCACTCATGACCTATTTTCAATAATTCATCAATTGACGCACAATTGCTCAAAAATTAGGGTTTCGAACAAATGCTCAACAAAATCATCATTCTGATCAAGTTTAAACACTAATAAATTTATTTTGATCCAGCAATCAACATCTGAATTAATTATGTAATATTTGGTAGTCTACCAATATTTTAAGTAATATTTTATTGGGTCACGTCACCAATGAATAATTCGTTGAATTGAGCAATACTTGCTCAGTTGCTCGAATATTGATCCAACTCTCAATATTCAGTAATTCATCGAATTGAATGAATACTTGCTTAGTTGCTCGAATATTGATTTAGCTATCAATATTCAGTAACTCATCGAATCGGGCAACTCGAATACTATCGCAACTCCATATTCAACAACTCATCGAATTTACAATATTTTCTCAAACGAGCAATATTAACATTCATGAATCACTGAGTATTCGTCAATCATGCTCAATTCAAAAAAACCTTGACTCATTGTCTAATCAGTCAACAATTGACTAATTAAATACATGTATGCCTTGCGGACTCCACCATTCGTGAGACATCAATCACGTCACATGGGGAGATATCACTTAGGGTTTTGGTCTGGCAGCCTACGACACGTGTGTTCATCCACGACGAGAAATGTGAGTAAGTCGTGCAAATGGTTGAAGGAGTTAGCAAATTAGTGGGTGCACGATCAGTCAAGTCTCCACATGACATGAAAATGAGTTTACCACGATATATCACTTTTCCACTCTTTCACTCAAGAAACCGTCACACTTACAAGGATCAATGTGTTCATTACTCTGTTAATATAAATAAGTCTTTGAATCCATGATTGAAACAGACAACATTTTCGTCTACACAGAATTTCTTGACCAATTACTCTCAAGTATTCATCAATCTACCAGAACTTATTTGAAATCATCAGTTCACATAAAACTTACAGAAACCCACAACACATCCACAATCCTTGATCATCATTGATCCCGCATAATTCTCAGCATCCCTCCTACATATCAACCCATCTCCCTCTTTGTGACTGAATTGACTTTGGAACGACCATTGACTTGGTTTAGACCGGAGTCCTATAAATTGATCTCTAAAATCTAAGCACTCCATTTGCAGTGCATATGTGTGAGGTTAAGGAGTTTGCTAGTTCGAGGAGTTACGACAACACGCTCGTCTCTTCACTTCCCTAAAAAACTAGCAAATCATTTTCCCCATCTACAGATTGGCGACCACAGTGGGAGATTAATCTCTCGGTTTCAATCTTAAATTCTTACAAAATGGTTGATCTTAGGTCAGGTTCAGTCACAAATCCTAACCCAAACAACGCCAGCACTAGCAACAATACTGGTACTCCAGAAACTATTCCTGCTTCTAACAACGGTATTGACGATACCACTCCTCCTCAAACCAATATCGGAGGCCATTCTCTCTTCGGCTGGCATCCCGAGGAAGTTAGAGAAAATTCGCCTACCATAGCCGATCTCATGAAGGTGCAAGAAACTCTTTCCAAAAATCAAGCTGACATGGATGCAACGCAGAAGGAGGTGTGCAATTACCTCAATATCGTCACTGACAGGATGACTCAGGAGAAAGGGAAAGCTAAAGAAACTATTTATCCCGAGGTTGTTCCAGTCCATGTAATTAACAATGACTAAGTCCAAAAAGCTATGGAAAACCCTTCGACAAAGGATTTTGCCGGTTTCATCACTCGTGAAGATCTGGAACATTTTATGGAAGATGGAGGAAAGGGCAATGCACCATCAGTCCATCATCATCAACCCCCATGTCCTGCTGATTCACTTTTTATATAATTGAACTAATATAGGTTGTGCGTTGTTCAATCAATCAGAATATCCGACCATTTTGGTTGTTGATTTAAATTGATTGACACTTGGATATTGGTCTTTGGTACCATCCAATTTGGCTCTCTTTGATTAGACTCGCGAATCATATTTGCTTGAGTAAATCAAATTGAGAGATTGAGATAATAACTCCTTGAGATATTTTCTATTGATTGAGTCTTGTTGATTCTCTAGAAAACAACTCGGAGTTGTCCATACGGATTGCTAATCGAAATATTGGGTGGTGTTGTTAGACCCCCGCTTTTTCAGTATTTAGCCCAACCCATCTTAGCTATCATTGCTAAGCTAAAATTCTTCATATCTTTAATTCCTAACCCACCTTCTTCAAGCTCCTTGCTGATAGATTTCTATTTTTTGAGATTAAGTCCTTTTTTCCTTATTTATTTAATTAATCCGTTTTCGTTTCTCCCCCCACCAATAATCCTTTTGTATTTTACATATTTTATTGCAGATTTTTACTGGTATCTTGAAACAATTCATTTGATACACATAGAGGGAAGTAGTTATGTTTTTTTTTTACCATTACCGTTTTCCCTGCGTTGTTGTACTGAGAGCCTTTCCATGTGAGCATTCTATTAGCCATTTTTTCCACTAAAGGTTCAAAACATGCAATTTATGACCTATTAGTGAACAATGGCGAACCTAAATATTTATCATTTACGGGGATAACAGTAACTCCAAGGATTTTTTTTCACTCTATTTCTAATGTGTGTTTCTGTTCTGGGGTTGAAAAATACAACTGATTTAGCAATATTTATCGGTTGTCTTGAGCAAGCACCAAAATCTCTGAATAGTTTAACTAAATTGTGACAGGATTTTTCATTTATTTTACAAAATAGCAGAAAATCATCTGCGAAAAGTAAGTGACTAATTGTATGGGCTTTGTGCACTATTTTTATGCCTTTTATCTTTTCTAACTTTTCAGCTTTCGAAATTTTCCTAGACAAAGCCTTTATACATAGAAAAAAGTGGTAAGGGTAAATCAGGTCTCCCTAGCACAATCCTCTTGTTGGTTTAAAGAATTTAAAGGGAGATCCATTTATCAGAACAACAAGAGTGGTAGTCGAGATACATTGGTAAACTAAATTATACCATTTTTGTTGAAACCGAGTTTTATCATTATCTAAATCAAGAAGTCCCATTCGACCCTGTCGAATGCTTTGCATATATCAAATTTTAAGCCCATGAAACCCTTTTTAAATTTTGAGTTTTTCATCTTATGTATAGTTTCATGAGCAATAGTGATGTTTTCAGAAATCTGCCTTCCAAGGATGAAGGCAGATTGATAAGGTGAAATTATCTTACATAAGAGGCCTTTTAATCTACCTTCCATTATTTTGAAATAACTTTATAGTTAGCATCAGCTAGTGCTATTGGACTGAACCGCGCCCGAGTCGTAGGATTCAGAGTTTTTGGAATAAGAGAAATGAATGAAGCATTCATTTCTTTTGAAAGGTTCCCAGTTTTGAAAAAAGTTTTAACCATGTTAGTTAGGTCAGGTCCAACAGTTTCCCAATTCTGTTGGAAAAAATTGGGTGGGAAACCATCGAAACCTGGACTTTTATCCGGCTCCATGGAAAAGAGAGTATTCCTGATTTCAGTTTCAGTGGGGATACTACACAACATCTCATTATCCAAATGATTTACATAATTTGGTATTAGGTTTATCATGTCTTGGTCAGCGTTAGGGTTCATTGTTGTTGCGATGTTGTGAAAGTGAACTGTTATGCAGTCAGAGATCTCTATTCTAGTGTTAAGCTATTCGTTCTTATCATTTTGAAGTGTCTTTATCCTGTTTCTGCGAAAAAATTTTTTTGCTTTACCGTGGAAATACTTAGTAAGTGGTGTTGTCACAAGTTACGAAGTGATGTTGTTATTTGTTACATAGGATAGTAGTGGAGATTCGAGAAAGGGATATGGGAAGAAGGAAGATGGCGGTTGGTGGAGATTACCGATAAAACATAATAGAGAGAATTTCGTTCACCTAGCCTTGAAGAGGTTACATAAAAATAATTTTGTGGTTTGGATGGGATTTAGGATAACTGGGGATGGGAAATAGATAAAACCATTTTGACTTTTACCCCCATAAGATTATTTTCTTAGCATTTTCAAGGGCGACCCCAAAGAACTAGGGGCGACTTTTTTATTCCCAACCAAGGGCTGGTGTTATGGGATGTCCTAATAGCTCGGGAAGTACCTAAATACCCTTGCATTATCGGTAGTTAAATATCGTTTATAGCAACCAATTATTACTTTGTTCCTCTCAAATTAAATTCGGGCTACTTCAAAAATCGGTAGGTAATAAACATCCCTAGACTACCAATTGAACAATTAGAGAAACTCGAAGTTTCATTTTTTTTCTTTGTAATTTCGAATTTGGGGCATCTATAATAATCGGTAGAAAATGGACATACGTAAACTACCGATTGTTAGAGTTGAGAAACTCAAAATTTTATGCGTTTTTGGAGAAATTGAATTCGGGGCTACAACCATAATCATAGGATAAATGAATTTATAAACTACCGATTATGAAATATGAAGAATTACAATTTTTTCATTTTTGGAGAAATTTTTTTTTTGGGGCGACTACCATAATCGGAGGATGAATGAATTTATAACTTGAAAAAGCGGGGGTCTAACAACACCACCCAATATTTCGATTAGAAATATGTATGGACAACTCCGAGTTGTTTTCGAGAGAATCAACAAGACTCAATCAATATAAAATATCTCAAGGAGTTATTATCTCAATCTCTCAATTAGATTTACTCAAGCAAATATTATTCGCGAATCTAATCAAAGAAAGATAATTGGATGGTACCAAAGACCAATATCCAAGTGTCAATCAATTTAAATAAACAACCAAAATGGTCGGATATTCTAATTGATTGAACAACGCACAACCTATATTATTTCAATTATATAAAAATATAACGCGGAAAATAAATAACACAGACACCAGAAATTTTGTTAACGAGGAAACCGCAAATGCAGAAAACCCCGGGACCTAGTCCATATTAAATATACAATGAATTAAGACGCTACAGACACTAGCCTACTCCAAATTAACTTCGGCCTGGACTGTATTTGAACCCCAACCAATCTCACACTGATCAAAGGTACAGTTACGCTCATACGCCTCTGATCCCAGCAGGATACTGCGCACTTGATTCCCTTTGATGATCTCACCCACAACCAAGAGTTGCTACGACCCAAAGTCGAAGACTTTAATAAACAAATCTGTCTCACACAGAAAAGTCTACAGGTAATAGATAAATTCGTCTCCCACGAATAAACCTACAAGTTTTGTTCCGTCTTTTGATAAATCAAGGTGAACATGAACCAATCGATAAAACCAGACTTATATTCCCGAATAACAACTCAGTTTCATCAATCACCTCATAATAAACTTAATCGACGCAGCGAAGTAGATTATTGAGGAATCACAACCAATGAGACGAAGATGTTTGTGACTACTTTTATCTTGCCTATCGGAGATAGAAATCTCAAGCCAATTATTATAATTGTAATCGTACGATAGAAACAACAAGATCAGATCACACAACTACAAGAAAAGTAGTATCTGCCTGGCTTCACAATCCCAATGAAGTCTTTAAGTCGTTAACCTGGTTTTAGAAGAAGAAAAACAAAGGTTAAAGGAGAATTGACTCTAGCTTTAGCAAATTAGTATCACACAGAATGTATGGGGATTAGGTTTCCCAATTGCTAGAGTTCTCCCTTATATATTCTTTCAAATCATGGTTTGCAATCAATGTTAGCTTGTTAACAAAGCATTCAATATTCACCATTAGATGAAAACCTGATTAGATACAAGCTAATATCTCTCAACCGTTAGATCGAAAACTTAGCTTGCCATACACACATGTACTTGACGTTTTGGGTTTGTGTAACCGTACCCAAACGTGTACAATGGTTGGTTCAATAATAGTCAACCAAATGGTTATCCAAATGATAACTTTCATATCAACCATATTTTTCTTCACCATAACTAGTCCAAATGACTCAAATGAACTAGTTAGAGAGTTGTTCATTTGCTATGAGATCTCAAGTACTACAAGAGACACAATTGAATAAAAAACGATGTGATTCACTCGAATCATTTCATGAACTATAAATCCACGGTTTGTAAAAGCATTCCTTAGTAATTTAAGATAAGTTCACGAACAACGTTTTCAGACATAACCTCTTGAGTTCTCGGACTCAAGCTAACCGGTTGAAGTTAACAAACTCCAACAAAATTTCTCGGGACGAGAACTTCGGTCAGTTCGTGGACTGCAATTGAGCTTCAACTTCAGCATATATTCTCGGGTTTGAGAACTTACGCCAGTTCGTGGACTGGGTTCGCGGACTGAGTTGACTGCTCACGTTCCGGTTCCACTTGATTAACAAAGTTAGCAAACTTCTGTTCAAGTGCTAAGGACTTATACATATATGTGTTTCTACAACAATGTTTATATCCCACAATGGTTATATAGTCTGAACTCTCATTTCAATCATTGAAACATTCTCAAAGGGAGTTATATAGTTGTTATTCACAAACTATTTTTCGTCAGAGCGATTTCCAAAGTGATTGAAACATAGCATGACTTTCGTTACTAGGAAAAGATGAACTTAGATAAAGCGAAATCTTTACCAACACCCATTTTGAGAAATAGATAAGCAAGAAATACTCAGCTCGAAATGTCACATGTGCAAATTCTTAGTCGATGAAGATCTACTGGTTCCTTGAGTAGTCCTTCGTCTTGTATGATGATCTCCATGGAGTTCTTGAGCTCAACTACACTTTTTATCCTAGTCTGAGACCTTATCTATAGTAGAATAGAAATCAAGACTTTATAGTTTTGATCACTAAGATTGACAAACATGCTTGAGATAGCAACGCATGCGAATTTGACCGAGCAGTGCTCTAACAATCTCCCCCTTTGTCAATTTTAGTGGCAAAACTATTAATACATATGGAATACAAAAATTATATAAATAAACTTTGTAGATCCTATTCCACATGCCTAATCTTCAACAATACTCAAAATCTTCGTCACGTCCAAGTAGTCCAATGATCCTAAAGGTTGTAAGTTTAGCGTCATCATTGTTGAAAATCCGTAGTTATAATAATGAGAAAAGCATCGGTTCTCAATTATTGTTATACAATGTCATAGTATTATTACACAGCGTCAAAGTCCAATTGTATCACAACTTCAACAACAATACTATGGTGATACTTCAATCCCCCTTAGTTAATACTCCATCTCACATGGAAACCACTCCCCCTTACATAATGATCAGAAAACCATTTGTATTTGTAGTATGAACTACAATTAATTCTCCCCCTATTTGTCAATAAAATTGGCAAAGGTACAAGAACGGGATCCCAATGAAATTTATGTAAGAGATATTTCATGACCAAAGGTAAATTTTCTATCATCTTGTTTAGAATCAATCATAAAGTCGAGGCAAGATCTAGGATCAGAATATCTCCATGATAATATTCTTGCGAGATTAATAACACTTCTGCGAGAATACCGCGAGCTCTTCAACAACACTTTTCTAGTGTCACAGAGTAAGTTAAAGAATGACGTAATAGCTGACGATTGAGGAAACACGAGAAGAGCATGATTTATCTGCGACGGTTACAATGCTTGCGAGATTTCATATTATAGCTGTAGCGATAAGATCGCAAATCAAATCCGAAAGTAAAGGACATCTTAGCTGTCATCCATTATGTATCTACCCTATATATATATAGACCCAGTGTGTCCAGAGAGAGGATGATGTATTTTTGAGAGTTGAGAAAGTCTTGAGGAGAGATAAACTTTGAGAGAATAGTTGTGTTCTTGATTTCTTCCACTTCTGTAAAACATTTCTGAGAATTAAATGATAAAGAGTCATTTTTAATCTTTAAGTATGAGTTGATTTTTATGAAATCTTAACAAGGGTGTAATGTAGGATTTCCTGCAACTACATTTTGGCGCCCGAAACAGGGACTGAATTAATGAAAATCATAGAAAAGGCAAGTAGAAGTTGAGAGTTATTCAAAATCAAGAAGATAATTAAGCAAATTGGTGAAATAGTTGAAGGAAGAATGATTAGAACAAAAGAGAATTGTAGGAAATTAGAGTGTGATATGGTAACGAGAGAAATGATTGATAAATTCCATGAAAACATTAAGGGGAAGATACATAAACGGGATTTTGAAGGAAGGAAAATTATGACGGTGGAGAAAATATCATCATTAAAGGATTGGGAAAAGCAGGAGATCACGTTTACAACAGCAGAAATACCAGAAGAAAATTTAAATCACACATCTCCTTTGATAATCACGGTATCCACTATACTAATGAGAAGAGGAAAATCAACAAAATTTGCGGAACAATGGGTTGTAAATAGAATTTTGGTGGACGCGGGAAGTTCTGTGGATATAATATTTTATCATGCTTTTAAGAAAATGGGATACAAAGATGAAGAAATGTCCTGTCCAACATATCATATTCATGGATTTGGAAAATCTTCAACAAAAGCAAAAGGCGAAATAGTGGTACGAATTCCACTAGGAGAAATTGAAACACAAGTAAAATTATGTGTGGTAGACGTGGAATCACCGTACAACATGATATTGGGAAGACCATGGATACACACAATCAAGGATGTAGCATCAACATTGCATCAATGCATCAAATTTCCTATGCCCAGTGGAGTTGGAGAAATTAGAGGAGACACAGATCTTGCGAAGATGTGCTATCAAATTGAAGTAAGAAATTATGAAGAGCGTCCAAAGCTGCGAAAAGCTCGCAAAAAAGTGGCTAGAGAAACAAAGAAAGAAGAAGAATTTAAAGTTTATTTGGTAAGAGCAAAAGAAGGAAAAGGAATACCCAGTTAAATCTCGCAAGAGGGAGATGAATCTGCGAGAACAAAGAAGACACCAACACCAATGGGAGAACCTGAGGCCAGTTACATTGCAGCAGAACCAACCAAGGAAATAAATATTGGGAGTGAAGAAGAACCTAAGTTTCTGAAAATTAGAACTAAAATGGATACAGAGGAAGAAGAGAGAACCATAAATCTTTTGCGAGAGTATAAAGACATCTTTGCATGGAAATGGATGAGATGCCAGGCATAGATCCATCAGTAGCGTGTCATAAACTAGAAATTAATAAAGATGCAAGACCATTTAAACAAAGAATAAGGAAGATTTCAACAACATATCATTCCCAAATAGAAGAAGAGTTACAGAAAATGTTTGACGCAGGAATTATAAGGCAAGAAAAATATCCAGAATGGATTGCAAATATGGTGGTGGTCCCAAAGAAGAACAAGGGAATAAGAATTTGCATAGACTTTACCGATTTAAATAAAGCTTGTCCTAAAGATAGTTTTCCATTACCAGATATTCCACAAATGGTTGAGTCAACAGCGGGAAATGCAAGAATATATTCATTAGATGGATATAAAGGATACAATCAAATTCCCCTCGCTGAAGAAGATCAAGAACACACCGCATTTTTTTGCTCCAAGAGGGTTATACTGTTATACAAAGATGCCCTTTGGCTTGCGAAATGCTGGTGCAACATATCAAATAATGGTGGAGAAAGTGTTTGCGAAGTGGATACACAAAACATTAGAGGTATATGTGGATGATATGTTGATCATAAGTAAAGAATCTAAAGACCATGTACATGATTTGAAGGAAATTTTCGATCAAATGCGACATTTTAACATCAAAGTGAACCCTGATAAGTGTACTTTTGGAGTAACTTCAGGGAAATTTTTGGGGTATATTGTGTCAAAAGAAGGAATACAAGTTGATCCATAAAAGGTACAAGAAATTCGTGACATGCCAACGACTACAACAGTAAAGGATGTGCAAAAATTAAATGGACTCTTAGCCTCGCTTGGAAGATTCATCTCGCGATCCTCAGACAAGTGCAAACATTTTTTCGATATACTCAAGAAGGGAACAAAATTCAAGTGGACGGATGAATGTGAAAAGACTTTTCAAGGAATTAAAGAACATTTAATGAACATAACTATCTTACATAAAGCAAAGCCAGGAGAAGAACTATTGATTTATCTCGCAACAACCGCGCACGCGCTAAGTGCAGTATTGCTGCGAGTAGATGCATGGGTAGAAAACCCAATTTATTATATCAGCAAGACATTTAATTCTGCAGAGAGAAATTATTCAAAGATTGAAAAGTTAATTCTAGCATTGGTTCATGCAACTTTTAAACTTCGCATTTACTTTCAAGCACATAAGGTAAAAGTATTAACAAGAGTGCCAATTGAGTCAGTAATGAAGAATTCAAAAAGATCAGGCAGATTTGAAAGATGGAATGCACAAGTAGGGCACTTTGATATTAAATATGACATTTTATCTTCTCCAAAGTCACAAGTTATAGCAGATTTCTTAGCTGAGTTTCCTTTAGAAGATGACTAAGCAGTGGAATAAATAATGGATATAGAAGAAGAACATGGAGACCCAAGAGAACTATTAACATAACCCAATAGGTGGTATTAAGGGATGTATCATCAAATGAAGAAGGTAATGGAGTTGGAGTTGTTTTTATCTCTCCATAAGGAGAAAAAATGGCTTTTTCATTTAGATTGGAGTTTGCATCTACTAATAATGAGACAGAATATGAAGCTGTGATTCATGCTCTAAAATTTGCAATAGAAATGAAGTTAGAAAATGCAAGAATTACTAGCGATTCACAATTGGTTATTCGCCAGATAAAAGGAGAATACACAACAAATGAACTATCCTTGTAGAAGTACAAAAAACTTGTTGAAGAATTGTCTGCGAGAATTCCAAAAATAATATGGAGAAATATATCAAGAAAGGACAATAGACTCACAGATGCTTTTGCTTTTATATCAAGCATGATGACAAATCCAGCTGCGAGATGCATAAAAATTCAAACACTTTTGTTACCTTCGATAAACAAGGAGGAAGAAGAAACATATGTGATGATGGTAGAAGCTGGCAAGGAAGAGCCAAAAAGCAATATTATAGATTGGCGAGAAGATCTACATGCGTACTTGGCGATAGGAGAAACTCCAAGAAATATATTAGAAACACATAAAATAAAAATTAGGGCAACCAATTATGAGTTAAGTGATGGAGTATTATATTGCAAATCTTTTAATGTACCATCGCTAAGATGCTTAACGAGGGAAGAAGGACAAAAGGTGTTAAAAATGCTGCACAATGGCGATAATGGTAATCACAGTGGGGGAAGATCTTTGGCATATAGAACAAAAATGCAAGGCTATTACTGGCCATATATGCATGAAGATGCAAAGAAACTCTCAAGGCGTTGTGAAGACTGTCAGCGATATGAAAAAAGGATACATGCACCAGGAGCACCATTATCATCTTCCACAAGTGTATGGCATTTTGGATAGTGGGATTTAGATATTGTGGGACCATTTGTACCTGGTTCAGGGCAAAGAATGTAGTTGCAGGAAATAATACACTACACCCTTGTTAAGAATCTACAATAATCAACCCAAATTTTAATATTAAGAACGACACTTTATTATATGATTCTCAGAAACGTTTACAAGAAATTTAAGAACTCAAGAATATAACTTTTATCTTATAGTTTCTCTCTCCTCAAGACTTTCTCAACTTCTCAAAAATACATCATCCTCTTCTGAATCTAATGGAACCCTTTATATAGGAATTTACATAGTGGATGATAGCTAAGTCTTCCTTTTCTTTCGGATTTACTCTGCGATTGTATCGATACAGTTCTCGCAATCTTTGTGACCATCGCAGGATAAACATGCTCTCTTCATGTTTCTTCAATCGTCAGCCATTACGTCATTCCTTATCCTATTCTGTGACACTCGCCAAGCATTGTTAAAGAACTCGTGACGTTCTCGCAGAAATGTTGTTATTCGCCGGAATACCGTTGTAGCGATATTCTGGTCCTACATCTTGCCTCTTCTCATGTATTCTTCGCAAAGTGGAGAGAATATGAGAATCTTCAACTCTTCATAGTTCTCGCAACTTCTTTTCTTTCCATATTTTCTTCTCGACATAGCTCCGTTATTTTAGCTTAACCGCCTACACGTGTTGTAAATTCATCTTTTTACCGACACATCTCTAACCAACAGGTCATCCCCTTTTGCCTATAAAAGGTAGGATTAGGTTACAAAACTAATTTTCTTCTTTTACTTTTCTATCTTCTTCATCTGTTTGTTTTGTTTTCCGTCTGCAACTTTTCTCCTTCTTCATATTTTCCTGCCACTGTTCTAATGGAGTCATCAAGGTATGTTTTTCAATTATGATATTTGTTTGTACCAATTTTTACTCATATCTTCCAATCTTCTCTATTTGATTCTTCATAATTCTCATATTATGTTTTATCTTCAGTGGAACTACTCCTAATGCCCAGTCTGTAATTCAAAACCCTAATCCTCGCAAGAGGCCGACTGAAGAGACGAAGAAGAATTCTGCGAGTAATAAGGTTGTATGAAACAAATTCTATTCCTTAATAACAATATTGTTGCCTTTGTTTCTTATCTAAGTTATTATTCGTAGAATGACGAGAATATCGCTAGACCTCACAAAATATCCCACCAATTTAAAACTCTTGAGGCTGATATCATCATTCCCCAGTTGAAATCTGCGAGAGCTATTCACACACCTTCGCAATCGAATCCTCCTTCTTTTATCTGTGAGAACCTCGCTGTCAATACCCCCATTTCTACTGAGTTTTTGACAAATCAAACTCCTACAATTGCTATCAACAAAATTCCCTCCAGTCCTTTACAACCTTCAACTGTTACTTTTCTAGACACCCCTCCTTCTGATAATGCTACCATTACAAATAACTCAAATCTCCAACTCGCCATTTTTAATATTCCACTCTCTGCATCTCTTCCTTTATCTGAAGAAACATCAATTGGGATCGATGTTGATTTTAAAATTTTATCCACCATTCTAGATGACGCTATAAAATCTTCTACTGATCCTCTCAAACATGTTGTTTGCGATTCTTCAATCAAATATTTTGGTTCTAACTGCACTGTCTCACGAGAATTTTTGGAAAATGAAATCGAAGCTTTAAAGAGAGACCTTCAAGCTAAAACTTCAGAATGTGATGTTCTTCGCCAACAGCTTCGCAATTCTTCTCTTGACTGCGAGAATCTTCGCGGAAGGAATAACGAGTTGAAAGGTATACTTTTTTGTTTTTATGTTCTAGCAAGTTTTCATCTTCTCTGTACTTAAGCTTCTTTCTTAAATTCTTGGCTTGTATATTTAGTTTTAAATCAGATTCGATTCATTGAAAGACTTAAATTTGAATGTATCGCTGAAGAAGCTCGTGTTATTAATCAAAGCTAATTTGGCGGAGTCTTTATCAGATGAAAATAGAACTTTATCTCAAGAAAAACATAAATTTTCAAGCTTGATGGCGATTTCCTCGCAATAATTGAGTAATCTCCAAAGAATATGTGACAATCAAGAGAAATCTCTGCGTTCTCTTAAGGATGAACTCAAGGAAGTAACTGAATCATCTGCCGCTAAGAAGGATAAACTCATCAAGGGTAGGTTAACTCTTAGTTTAAAGGCCAGCAAGCTTCAAGATCAATACTCCCAATTAGAAGAATCTTATTCTTTATTGGCAAAAGAAAATTCATATCTCCACTCCAAAGAAGAAAACATAAAATCTCGCCTGAAGGGTATAGTTGGGGATACGTTTGACGATGCCATGAATCAATAGGAGAATTGTTGTTCATTAATTAAAAATTTAACTTCTCAAAAAGAAGGTAGTCATTTGACTGCCTCACTTGCTGGTTTTTCTGTTAAATTTCTATGTTATATTCCTTGCGAGATCTTCATTTGAATATTTTCTTGTTATTTTTGTTACTCGCAGAATCTGAAAGAAATCTTCACTCTACCATTTCTGATCTGACTGGAAAACTAGATAAAGTTCGCAAAGAAAACAGAATTCTCACTTCTGATCTTGTAAAATTTCGCGACCATGCAGAGAGAAGATTTGATTACCTCGAATACTTCAAGAATATAGAGATTACAAACCGTGAGAGAGGTTTCCTTCGCAAGGTTCATCTTAGTGCTGAAGTTCTCGTGAATGAGATTCTAATTTCTCAATCTCTCCCCACTGTATCTGTTCTTCCTCTAGAAGTTGATGATGATGAAGTACCTCTTCCCATGGATAAGGAGTTAGAATTTTCCAATGGTGAAGAAGATACTACTCAAGAAGACCCAATGGAAGAAGAAGAAAGTCCTCTTAAAGAAGTATCTACAGGTGGTGAAGCAATTGCAGATAATGAAGGAGAAACTCGCAATGAGAAGAACGTTGGTGAAGCTAATAATTCTGACAGGAATAATGAATCTGGCGAGCCCAACGCTGAAGCTTGAGTTTCATTTTCGTTTTCTTTTTCTTCTCCTTTCTTGAGAGCAATGTAACTTTTAGAATTCAACTTTTACTTTTGTTATTTTGAATATTCTCAAGGAAGATAATGAGATTTTATTTATTCACTCCCCTTCTTGCCCTTCATTATCTTTCTTGAAATGGTGAATTATTTCCTGTATCTTCTTTTTTACGAGTTGTATGGCTATACCTCTTACAAAATATATCTGCGATGCAATGAATACTACTGCGATATTCTGAAAAATTCTGAAGGAATCTGTGATTTAAGGTTTTTCTGAGTTTTCGTAGTAGTAATTAAGATTCGTTCTCTCGGATGTTGTTAAGATTAAATTAAAAGGTTTAAATAAAATAATAAATATAAGAGAGGTTCACTGGGCCTAGGATTTCACCGCATTCATAACATAGGGTTCAATTTACTTATTCTCAACAATTAAAGCTCATTAAACAAAACAACATCGACTCTTCTTTTTTTGCCAGAGTAGATCCTCAAAACATTAATTGTATCCCCTAAGCATAGATTATCTAAACAAAGCATAACCTATCTAATTGAATCACAACTAATTTTATTGAATCATAAATCAATTTAAATTAAGTGCAAAAGTCAAATAGAAAATAAGATAAAATCACCCGTGTATAAAGTTTGGCTTCCTCCGTCAACCCAGTGTAGGGGTTTAGCTACTCATATTGTAGACACTCTCAAAATATTTTTTTATAGCTCAAATGGTGCTTACAATGAAGAAAAGAAGAGAAAATACTATAAACCAGGAATTTGCAACGGTTAATGGCCGCTACAAACTGACCGTTACGGCTAAGCTTATATTACAGAGAACTATACCTGGAAACTGTCGCAGAAGAACTGTCATTCACGGAAGAAACAATGACAGTTCTAAAATGACATACCTCCTGAGTCGTATGTATTCTTCGTCTTCTTCTTCTCTGCAGCAGCTGAGAAGTTGCTCTGCACTTATCTATTCTTCTCCCCCCACTCTCTATCGCCTTATTCTCATACCCCCACAACTATTTATCCCCTCAGGACCCAAATATCTTTGTAATTACACTACACAAAACTCGCAATAACTTCCATTATTCTTCACGGGAATAATTCCCTTTTTATCTCATTATCGCGTCTGTTAACAGGTCACACACTCCAACCAAAATTCCGTATGTTTGTTTATTGAGTCATCAACAACTCCGTGTCCAAATCCCTTGAAAATCTTCAACAATATCTTCCCAAAAATACATCCAAACTCCAAAAATACCTCACGGGAACGTGCTTGATCCTGTTTTTCTTCCAACTCCACGTAACCTTCCGATTCTTCGAGTTTAAACAACTTACCATCCCTGTTTGGATAAAACTGGATGATTCAAACAAATCCCATGAATTTTTCCCAAGAATTCTCGCTGAAAATATTTCCAGAAATCTCCGAGTTACTTCACTTTCCTGTTTTACGAGATCTTGTTTTCTTTCCCTTTTTTTATGACTTCAGCTTAACTACCAACCCTGTTTGGATAAAACAGGGTGTTTACAATCCAATTCCATGCCAAAATCCTAGAAAATCTCCCCCTAACTCAATCCAGAAAAGTACGCATGCACACATTATTTTCCCGCCAAAACTGTTCTTTCTCTTTTCATCAAACCGTGATTATCCAGCCAAATTGAACAGAATCAAAGAACATTATCATCTCTTTTAAGGCCTTAGGAATAAACCCATTTGATTTCATCCATTGAATCTCAGTGAAACACATCCAAAAGCCAAACCCTAAATCTGTTGCCATTTTTCCCGCCAAAATTTAAATATGAAATGAAGAAGATGAAGTTGCCCCTTATCCTATTCTGGGGTGCGATTAGCTATGGGTGTGAATAGAACATAGGTTGCCCCTTAGTAACTAGGTGACCCTTAGTAATTGAGGTACCCCTTAGCCAACAATGAGATTCCGTATAGCAAATGTCCTCCGGAGGTGCCTTTAACAGTTTTTCGAGCTGATTCTTCTAAAAATATTTATTTCTTAAAAATACCTACAAAGAAGTTTATTAGTGATAAAATTGAGACCTCGCTAATATAAATATGGGTATAAAATGGTGTACTTACGTGTTTATCAATCTGTCTTCTCATATATTCTCATGCGATGAACAAATCTTTCCTGCATACTTAAATAGAATAGTTAATGTTTAAGATTATTCTGTTGGTATTATTTTGCCTTCCTAGTTAAAGGTCTTATTTTGCCAAATTTTCTCTGTCTGCGACAAAATCGCAGGATTTATTAACATTTGCATGCAAAGACCCTTTGATCTTGTCTTATCCATATTTTTTAATTTCTTTGCGATAATATGATAAGTTTAAATTCTCTTGCGAGAATTAAACCTTATGACATTGTCGTCTTGCGATGAAATCGCAGGACGTCTTTACACTTTCATGTAAAAACCCATTGATCTCATCTTAACTTTTCTATTTTGGCTTGTTGCCGCTGTATAATTTTCGTCACGCGACAATATGACAAGCCTAAATGTTCTTGCGATCATAAAGCCCCATGACATTGCCGTCTTTAGACACTTATCAGCTCCCTAATGGAGGGTGCCGCCCTTATCTTCCCCCTGGTTGCCCCTTCAAGGAGGGCACATCGGCCATACAAGACTAGCTCCTCCCATCCAGATTTTCCAACAACCAGTTGTTTTCGCATCCTCTTGTCCTTTATGCCTATATGGCTTATAGTTACAAGACTGCACCCTAAGTGGGGTTTTCTTCGGGCCGAGTGCATCATAGCCAAGACTTGCCAAGGATGGCCAGGGTAGTTTTGTATGCCTCGGGCACCCTTGACTCAACCGTGTACCTCGACGCCTTGGTCATACTCTATACTCCTTAGAAGATGTCCTTAGTCGTCCAACCAGGGTATAAACTTATATAGTTGGAAATCCAAGATCCCTCTCCTGGATAGGTTTTCTTTAACCCCATCATCTTCATGACTCAGATTCCAGCAGCGGTATAACCTTATCCCTGAGTCATGTAAAGAGATACCCCCTCATATGACGCACTATTAGGTCTTACATTTTCCTCTTGCGAAATTTTATTCGCGAACTAGGGTGCACGCCATAAAGGTTCATCCCATTTTATTAATCTCTGCGAAATTCTTATTCGCCTTTCTTGCGATTATGCTCGCAACTCTTGTTTTGATTTGTTATCAGAAGAACCTCTCAGTTGTAATAGAGAAAGAAGTTGTCATACAACGTACCAGTATCTCTTATCTCGCAGAAGTTGTCATTGATAATACCTTTTCAGAAATAGTCTATTCCATGGTCTATCAAGTCTTTGACCAACATATCTCCCTTCAGGATCCATTAGTTTGTATGCCCTAGTTCCAACTATCTCTTTAATAATGTACGATCCATCCCATTTTCTCGCAATCTTTCCACCATTTTCTCGCTGATAACTTGGTGTTTCTTGCAGAACTAAATCGCCAGGTTGAAATTCACGTTTCTTAACACGTTTGTTGTACTTGCGATCTAATCTTCGCTGGTAATTTTCCATATGTTGTAAATTCTTTTCTCTTTTTCTTCTAATTCATCCAATTTATTAAAAATCATTCCAGCACTTAGATTTCTTTCCCAAGCCTCTCTTTTTGTTGTAGGAATATCTACTTTTGTTGGTAACACAGCTTCAACCCCATATGTCAAACAAAAAGGTGACATTCCAGTAGATTCTCGTCTAGTTGTATTGTAAGCCCATATTGCATTATGCACTTGCTCGTACCATGCTCTGTGGTATCCTTCTAGATTTTTTTTAAGATGTCTGCGATTTTCTTATTAGTTGCTTCAGCTTGACCATTTTCTTGTGGGTATAAAGGAGTAGATTTTCCACATTTTATCTTAAATGCATTGAGTAGCAATTCTATGTTCTTCCCTTCAAATTGCTTTCCATTATCATACACCAACTGTGCTGGAATCCCAAATCTGCAAATTATATTCTCAAATATGAATGTAAAAATATCTTTATCGCGGATATGTTGTACTGCCTTTACTTCTCCCCACTTTGTGAAATAATCTGTTGCGACAATTAGATATCTTCTTTGTCCAGAGCCAAGCACAAATTGTCCCACAATATCTAATCCCCATTTCCCAAAAGGCCATACACTTGTTGAAGATGATAATGGTGCTCCTGGTGCATGTATATTCTTTCCATACCGCTGGCAATCTTCGCAACGCCTTGAGAGTTGCTTTGCATCTTCATGCATATATGGCCAGTTATAGCCTTGCATTTTTGTTCTATATGCCAAAGATATTCCTCCACTATGATTACCAGCATCACCATTATGCAACATCTTCAATATTTTTTGTCCTTCCTCCCTCGTCAAACATCTTAGCGATGGTCCACTAAAAGATCTGCGATATAATACTCCATATCTTAAATCATAGTTGGTTGCCCTACTTTTTAATTTATGTGCCTCTAATTGATTTCTTGGGATTTATCCTCTTTCCAAGTATGCATGAAGATCTGCTTG
This sequence comes from Papaver bracteatum, assembly GCA_023529315.1. Classification (NCBI taxonomy): domain Eukaryota; kingdom Viridiplantae; phylum Streptophyta; class Magnoliopsida; order Ranunculales; family Papaveraceae; genus Papaver; species Papaver bracteatum. Next base: position 3,510,289 of record JAJJWX010000811.1, on the reverse strand, counting down.
CCAATCTGTAATGTTGCTCTTTGATTCTTCCTTGTTTATCGCTGGTAATAAAAGTGTTTGAATTTTTATGCATCTCGCAGCTGGATTTGTCATCATACTGGATATGAAAGCAAAAGAATCTGCGAGCCTATTATCTTTCCTTGATATGTGTATCCATTTTATTTTTGGAATCCTCGCAGACAATTCTTCAATTAGTCTTTTATACTTTCTCAAAGATGGTTCGTTTGTTGTGTATTCTCTTTTTATCTGGCGAATAACCAATTGTGAATCGCTGGTGATTCTAGCATTTTCCAACTTCATTTCTACTGCAAATTTTAAAGCATGAATCATGGCCTCATATTCTGTCTCATTATTAGTGGATGCAAATTCTAATCTAAATGAAAAAGCTATTTTTTCTACTTCTGGCGAAATAAAAACAACTCCAATCCCATTTCCTTCTCCATTTGATGATCCATCCACCAATATCTCCCATCTGTCGGGTTCTGTTAATAGCTCTTTTAGATCTCCATGTTCCTCTTCTATATCCATCATCTCTTCCACGACTTCATCATCTTCTAAAGGAAATTCAGCTAAGAAATCTGTGATAACTTGTGACTTTGGCGAGGATAAAACTTCATATTATATATCAAAGTGTCCTACTTGTGCATTCCATCTCTCAACTCTGCCTGATCTTTTTGAATTTTTCATTACTGACTCAATTGGCACTTTTGTTAACACTTTGACCTTATGCGCTTGAAATTAGATGCGAAGCTTAAAAGTTGCATGCACCAACGCTAGAATTAGTTTCTCAATCTTTGAATAATTTCTCTATGCAGAATTGAATGTTTCGTTGATGTAATAAATTGGTTTCTCTACCCCTGCATCTACTCGCAGCAATACAACACTTAGCGCATATGTGGTTGTTGCAAGATAAATCAATAGTTCTTCTCCCGGTTCATCTTTCTGTAAGATAGTTATGTTCATTAAATGTTCTTTTATTCCTTGGAAAGCCTTTTCACATTCATCTGTCCACTTGAATTTTTTTCCCTTCTTGAGTATATCGAAAAAATGTTTGCACTTGTCTGAAGATCGCGAGATGAATCTTCCTAGTGAGGCTAAGAGTCCATTTAATTTTTTCACATCTTTTACCGTCGCAGGCGTTGGCATATCGCGAATTGCTTGCACTTTTGTTGGATCAACTTGTATTCCTTCTTTTGAAACAATATACCCCTAAAATTTTCCTGAAGTTACTCCAAAAGTAAATTTGTCAGGATTCACTTTGATATTAAATTGTCGCATTTGATCAAAAATCTCTTTCAAATCTTGCACATGATTCTCAGCTTCTTTACTTTTAATCAGCATATCATCTACATACACTTCTAATGTTTTGTGGATCCACTTTGCGAACACCTTCTCCACCATTCTCTGATATGTTGCACCAGCATTTCGTAAGCCAAAGGGCATCTTTGTATAACAATATAATCCTCTTGGAGCAAAAAATCCGGTATGCTCTTGATCTTCTTCAGCGAGATGGATTTGATTATATCCTTTATATCCACCCAATGAGGATATTCTAGCATTTCCCGCTGCTGATTCGACCATTTGTGGGATATCTGATAATGGAAAACTATCTTTAGGACAAGCTTTGTTTAAATCAGTAAAGTCTATGCAAATTCTTATCCCCTTGTTCTTCTTTGGGACCACCACTATATTTGCAATCCACTCTGGATATTTTGCGTGCCTTATAATTCCTGCATCAAGCATTTTCTGTAGTTCTTCTTCTATTTGGGAATGGTATGTTGTTGCGATTTTCCTTATTCTTTGTTTGAATGGTCTTACATCTTTGTTGATTTCTAATTTATGACATGATATTGAGGGATCTATCCCTGGCATTTCATCCATGCTCCACGCGAAGATGTCTTTATATTCTCGCAAAAGATTTATAGTTCTTTCTTCCTCCTCTGCCTCCATTTTAGTCCCAATTCTCAATATTTTAGGCTCTTCTTTACTCCCAATATTTACTTCCTTTGTTGGTTCTGTGCTTTGCCAGTGTAACTGGCTTCAGGTTATCCCATTGGTATTGGTGCTTTCATGACTCTCGCGAGTTCATCTCCTTCTCGCGAAATTTCACTGGGTATTCATTTTCCTTCTTTTGCTCTTATCATGTAAATTTTAAACTTGTCTTCTTTCTCCGTTTCTCTCGTCAATTTCCTGCGAGCTTTTCGCAGCTTTGGACGCTCTTTATAATTTTTTACTTCAATTTGGTAACACATCTTCGAAAAATCTGTATCTCCTCTAGAGGAAGTAAATATTTTGAGACAAACAAATTTCGCGGCTAAAACTGTTTTAAGTGATAAAATATTTTCCTCACCAAAGATACATAGAGTGACAAAATTATTCACCACAAAACTGATAAACAGTGTCAATTTCATTTTCTCACGAAAAAATAGTTTCAGTGGCAAAAAATAATTGTGTCACTAAATTTAAAATTCGGTGACGATTTTTTAAGGACGTCATAGAATACTTTCAAAGACTCACTATAGGTGATGAAATTTTTCGTGCCGATGAATTTTTTTGGCAACGAAAAAATTGGTTTTCGTGACAATATTTTTCCACTAAAAGCGACTTTTCTTGTAGTGTCTAATTTCTCCAATTCCACTGGGCATAGGGAATTTGATGCATTGATGCAATGTTGATGCTACATCCTTGATTGCATGTATCCACGGTCTTCCCAATATCATGTTATACGTGGTTCCACGTCTACCACACATAATTTTACTTGTGTTTCAATCTCTCCTAGCGGAATTCGTACAACTATTTCTCCTTTAGGTTTTGTTAAAGATTTTCCAAGCCATGAATATGATATGTTGAACAAGACATTTTTTCATCCTTATATCCCATTTTCTTAAAAGTATGATAAAATATTATGTCCACAGAACTTCCTGCATCTACCAAAGTTCTATTCATAGCCCACTCTTCTACAGATCTTATTGATTCCTCCTTTATCATTGGTATAGTGGATACCGTGATTACCAAAGGAGATATATGACTTAGATTTACTTCTGGTACTTCTGCTGCTGTAAATGTGATCTCCTGCTTTTCCCAATCTTTCAATGATGATATTTTCTCTACCGTCATAATCTTCCTTCCTTCGTAATCCCGTTTATGTATCTTTCCCTTAATATTTTCATGAAATCTATCAATTATTGTTCTTGTTACCATTTCATACTCCAATTTTATATAATCCTCTTGATTCTGATCATTCTTCCTTCAATTATTTCACCAATTTGTTTAATGATTTTCTTAATCTTGAACAAGTCTTATCTTCTTCTTCACTTTTTCTGTGATTTTCGTTAATTCAATCCCTGTTTCGGGTGCCAAAATGTAATTGCAGGAAATTTTTACACTACACCCTTGTTAAGAATCTACAATAATCAACCCAAATTTGAAGATTAAGAACGACACTTTATTATATGATTCTCAGAAACGTTTACAAGAAATTTAAGAACTCAAGAATACAACTTTTCTCTTGTAGTTTCTCTCTCCTCAAGACTTTCTCAACTTCTCAAAAATACATCATCCTCTTCTGAATCTAATGGAACCCTTTATATAGGAATTTACATAGTGGATGACAGCTAAGTTTCCTTTTCTTTCGGATTTACTCTGCGATTGTATCACGACATCTATAATGTTCTTTCTCGCAAGCTTTGTGACCATCGCAGGATAAACATGCTCTCTTCATGTTTCTTCAATCGTCAGCCATTACGTCATTCCATATCCTATTCTGTGACACTCGCCAAGCGTTGTTAAAGAACTCGCGACGTTCTCGCAGAAATGTTGTTACTCGCCGGAATATCGTTGTAGCGATATTCTGGTCCTACAAAGAATATATTTAATTGTTGCTACAGATTATTTCACAAAATGGGGAGAAGTGAAGGAAGTACAACATATTCACGATAAAGATATCTTCACATTCATATTTGAAAATATAATTTGTAGATTTGGAATTCCAGCACAGTTGGTATCTGATAATGGAAAACATTTTGAAGGGAAGAATATAGAATTGCTACTTAATGCATTTAAGATAAAATGTGGAAAATCTACTCCTTTATACCCACAAGCAAATGGTCAGGCTGAGGCAACTAATAAGACAATCGTAGACATATTAAAAAAGAAGCTAGAGGGATACCACAGGGCATGGTGCGAGCAGGTGCATAACGCAATATGGGATTACAATACAACTAGACGAGAAGCTACTGGAATGTCACCTTTTTGTTTGACATATGGGGTTGAAGCTGTGTTACCAACATAAATCGATATTCCTACAACAAAAAGAGAGGTTTGGGAGAAGAATCTTAATACTAGTATGATTCTAAGAGAACTTGATGAAGTAGAAGAGAAGAGAGAAAAAGCATTACAACATATGGAAAATTACCAACGAAGGTTGGCTCGCGAATATAACAAACGAGTTAAGAAACGTGAGTTTCAACCAGGCGATTTAGTTTTGCGAGAAACACCGGAGTACCAGCGAGAGTGTGGTGGAAAGTTAACGAGAAAATGGGATGGACCATATATCATTAAGGATATAGTTGGAACATGGGCATATAGGTTGGTAGACCCATAAGGCAGAGATGTTGGTCAAAGACTTGGTAGGCCATGGAACAGATTTTATTTAAAAAGATATTATCAGTAACAAATTTTTAATGAAACAAAGAAGAAATGGGAAAACAAATTTTTACAGCTGTGAGTTTATTCGCAAGATTATTCAAGATTACATAAAGAATGAAAGATTGCGATATACGCAAAAGAAACAAATAACGGGACGAACCTTTATGGCGTACACCCTAGTTCGCGAATACAATTTCGCAAGAGGCAAATGTCAGACCTAAAGTATGTCATATTAGGGGGTATCTCTTTGCATGACTCAGGGATAAGGTTATACCGCTTCTAGAACCTGAGTCATGAAGATGTTGGGGTTAAAGAAAACCTTTATGGGAGAGGTACCTTGGATTTCCAACTATATAAGGTTATACCCTGGTTGGACGACCGAGGGACTCTTCTAAGGAGTGCAGAGTATGACTAAGGCGCCGAGGTACACGGTTGAGCCAAGGATGCCCGGGACGGACGAACCTACCCTGGTCATTCTTGGTAAGTCTTGGCTATGATGCACTCGGCCTGAAGAAAACCCCACTTAGGGTGCAGTCTTGTAACTATAAGCCATATAGGCATAAAGGAAAAGAGGCTGCGAAAAAAACTGGTTGTTGGCAAATACGGATGGGAGGAGCTAGTCTTGTATGGACGATGTGCCCTCCTTGAAGGGGAAACCAGGGGGAAGATAAAGGCGGCACCCTCCATTAGGGAGCTGATAAGTGTCTTAAGACGGCAATGTCATGGGGCTTTATGATCACAAGAACATTTAGGCCTATCATATTGTCGCGTGACAAAAATTATACAAAGGCAACAGGCCATAAGAGAAAAAGATAAGATGAGATCAATGGGTTTTTACATGAAAGTGTAAATACGTCCTGCGATTTCATCGCAAGACGTCAATGTCATAAGACTTTGTTCTCGCAAGGGGACTTAGACTTGTCATATTATCGCAGAGAAATTGACAAAATACAGATAAGACAAGATCAATGGGTCAATACATGCAAATGTAAGGACATCCTGCGATTTTGTCGCAGAAATAAAAATTTGGAAAAATAAGACCTTTAACTAAGAAGGCAAAATAAGACCAACAGAATCATTTCAATCATTTCTTTTAAGAATATAGGAAAGATTTGTTCATTGCAGGAAAATCTATGAGAAACAAGATTCCTTCATAAAAAAATTTCATAAACGTCATTCAAAGTCACACAACATGATTATTAGAAGAAATTATCGCAGTAATATTCATCAAATCGCAAACTTATTCATCAACTCGCAAAAAGGAGGCATAAGAAGTAACTAATTGTTTCAAGAAAGATAATGAGGGGCAAGTAAGGGAGTTAATAAACAGAATATCATTATCTTCCTTAAAGAAGTATTCAAAATAAAGGTTAAAATCTAAAGTTGCATAAAGGTACATTGCTCGCAAGAAAACGAAAAAAAAAAAAAAAAATATTCAAGCTTCAGCGTTGGTCTCGCCAGATTCATTCTCCTTGCTTGTGTTATCAGCTCCACCAACATTCTTTTCATTACGATTAATTTGAGATTCTTCTTCTTCTTCTTCTATTGGGTCTTCTTGAGGAATATCTTCTTCTCCACATGCATATTCTAGATCCTTATCCATAGGAAGAGGAACTTCATCATCATCTACTTCTAGAGGAATAACGGATACAGGGGGAAGAGACTGAGATATTAGAATATCATTCACATAGACTTCAGCGCTAAGGTAAACGTTGCGAAGGAAACCTCTGTCACGATTTCTAATTTCTATGTTCTTGAAGTATTCAAGATAATCATATCTTCTCTCTGCCTGGTCACGAGATGTTACAAGATCATAAGTGAGAATCCTATTTTCTTTGCGGACTTTATCCAATTTATCATTCAGATCAGAAATGGTAGAGTGAAGACTTCTTTCAGATTCTGCGAGAAACAAAAATGACAAGAAAATTTTCAGATGAAGTATAGCTGAGAAATTAAATAGAAAAATTAATAGTCAAGATAGTCAAAATGACTACCTTCTTTTTGTGAAGTTAAATTTTGAATTAATGATAAGCAACAATTCTCCCATTGATTCATGGCAACGTCAAATTTATCCCCAACTATACCCTTCAGGCGAGACTTTATATTTTCTTCTTTGGAAAGGAGGTATGAGTTTTCCTTTGCGAGTAAAGAATAAGATTCTTCTAGTTGGGAATACTGGTCTTAAAGCTTGTTGGCCTTTAAACTAAGAGTTAATCTACCTTTGATAAGTTTATCCTTATCAGCGGAAGATGATTCAGTTATTTCCTTAAGCTCATTCTTAAGAGAACGAAGAGATTTCTCTTGATTATCACATATTCTCTGGAGATTACTCAATTGTTGCGAAGAAATCGCCATCAAGCTTGAAAAACTATGCTTTTCTTGAGATAAAGTTCTATTTTCGTCTGATAAAGATTCCGTCGCCAAATTAGCCTTGATTAACAAATATGAGAGGCGAGTATTCTCGCTACTTAATAAATTTTGGATTTGCGATAATTGATTATTCTCATTAGTAAGATTATCTATTTGATCGATCGAGTACGTGTAGAGATTATCTAATCTATTAAACTGGTACATCCAATAATCTTTTTCAACACGAGCTTCTTCAGCGATAGACTCAAATTTAAGTCTTTTAATGAATTGATTCTGACTTAAAACTAAATGTACAAGCCAAGGATTTAAGAAAGAAGCTTAAGTATAGAGAAGATGAAAACTTGCTAGAACAGAAAAACAAAAAGACAGAGGCAAGAAAATTATACCTTTCAGCTCGTTATTTCTTATGCGAAGATTCTCGCAATCAAGGGAAGAGTTGCGAAGCTTATGATTAAGAGTATCACATTCTGAAATTTTGTCTTGGAGGTCTCTCTTTAGAGCTTCAACTTCATTTTCTAAAGACGATCGCGAGACAGTGCGGTCAGGACCAAAATATTTGATTAAAGTATCGCAAACAACATGTTTGAAAGGATCAATATATGATTTTCTAGCATCATCTAAAATATTAGATAAAACTTCAAAAGCAGCGTCAACCCCTATTGGTATTTCTTTGGGTAAGGGAAGAGGTGTAGAAGGTGAAGTGGTAATGATGGAGAGTTGGAGATTTGAGCTATTTGCAATGGTTGCATCATCATAAGGAGGAGTATTTGGGAAGGTAATAGTTGAATGTAACAAAGGGATAGAGGGATTCATTGACATCGGCTTTGGAAACCTCGTTTGTAAAAGGGTTAGTGGAGAAAGGGATGCTAGTGGCGATGTTCTCGCAAGTACAATAAGGAGGTTCCACTTGCGAAGCTATGGGAATTTCTCTCGCAGATGTCAGTTTGGGAATGATAATATCAGCCTCAAGAGTCTTAACCTGGCGAGATCGTTTGCGAGGTCTAGTGATGTTCTCGTCATCCTGCGAGTAATAACTTAGATAAGAAATAGAGGCAACAATATTGTTAAGAATAAATAAAATGTTTGTTACTACCTTATGACTCGCAGGATTCCTTTTCTTCTCAACTGGTTTCTTATGAAGGCTAGGGTTTTGAATTACAGATTGGGCGTTAATTCCACTGAAGAGAAAAACACAGTATGTGAATCATGAAGAATCAAATAGAAAAAGACTAATAAAATATGAGTAAACATGATTCAAATAAGCGAAATGGAATTTAGTAATGTCAGAAAAACACATACCTTGAAGATTCCATTAAAGCAGTAGCAGGTAAATATGAAGAAGAAGAAGAGTTGCAGACGGAAAAACGAAAAGACAAAGGAACGAAGAAGAAAATTGATTATGTAACCAAATTCTACCTTTTATAGGCAAAAGGAGATGACCCGTTGAGTAGACACGTGTCAGTAAAAAAGAAGAATTTACGACGCGTGTAGGCGGTTAAGCTAAATTCTCGGAGTTTTTTCGAGGAGAAAACATGGAAAGAAAAGAAGTTACGAGTGCTATGAAAAGTTGGAGATTCTCATATTCTATCCACTTTGCGAAGAAGACATGAGTAGAGGAAAGATGTAGGATCTAAATATCGCCATGACAATATTCTTGCGAGATTAACAAAACTTCTGCGAGAATACCGCGAGCTCTTCAACAACACTTTGCTAGTGTCACAGAGTAGGTTAAAGAATGACGTAATAGCTGACGATTGAGGAAACACGAGAAGAGCATGATTTATCTGTGACGGTTACAATGCTTGCGAGATTTCATATTATAGCTGTAGTGATAAGATCGCAAATCAAATCCGAAAGTAAAGGACAGCTTAGCTGTCATCCATTATGTATCTACCATATATATATAAACCCTGTGTGTCCAGAGAGAGGATGATGTATTTTTGAGAGTTGAGAAAGTCTTGAGGAGAGAGAAACTTTGAGAGAATAGTTGTATTCTTGATTTCTTCCACTTCTGTAAAACATTTCTGAGAATTAAATGATAAAGAGTCATTTTTAATCTTTAAGTATGAGTTGATTTTTATGAAATCTTAACAAGGGTGTAGTGTAGGATTTCCTGCAACTACACATCAAGGAGTTAATAAAGATACAAGATAATCCCTCAAAATTCCACAGCCGCACTCCCCACAAAGATTTGGAAATTAAGCGCAAGTTCAAAAGAACTCTCCCCCATAAGATGTCATTTCCAAGGGAACAACAAGAGCGACCTTAGTTTCAAGAGAAAATAAGGATTTCTTTAGACTCAACAAATTACATATAAGTATGAATTTGGAATCCAAAATATTCTATCATATTAACCAAAGCGAACCAAGATTAATTTGACTAAATATGCTCAACACAAGTAAACTTATGGAGACTTAATACATCGATTAGATTATTCACAAGAGAACCCATAAATACTCTAACCGGATAACACAATTAAACTAATCACAAAGTAATCAATTTAATTATCCACACTCGACATAAGAAAAATCTATGGAGTGCTAACTAAATAATCACACTAGATGATTAATTTAGTTCATTTGGGCTCAACATAATAGATTATGGAACCCCGACTAAGATTATTATAGAAAATAACAACCTTAACCGTCCATGTACTCAACATGAGAAAACTCATGGAATACAAAATAAATAACCACACAAGTTGATTAATTTAGTTCTTAGTGCTCAACATATAACATCTCATGGAACAACCAACCATGCCAATAAGAAATCGACTTAGTTGTATCGTGCTCAACATAAGATACATAATGGAGCCTTCACGGTAATACATAAAAAATATGGAACAATTAAGCTCTATACCGTGGATTACAAAACAAGGACCTATTCTATTTTTCCATCACAAGGTGACATAATAGACTTTATCCTTGAATCACAAAAGATTTTAACCAATCTTAATCAACAATTGACAATATAGGCTTAACTTTTGTGTTTTGATAAAAGTCCATTCATTCCTTTATCAATATATGCATACCAATACGTAAACGACTTTACTTTTGGCAAAATATGGGACAATCAAGTTCACGGACGTAAACACACATATCCCATCAAAATATTGCAATACATAAAATCATAAAGATTAATACTGCAACCATCATCTTCCAAACAACTTTAGAATTTAAACCAATAAATCTAAAAATAAGAAGATGAAATCATTGGATATATGTGTAATCACAATCATGGATATTCCAAAATACTAGTTATTCTTCTAAATAAAACAGAAAACATAGAAGATTTACTAGGCAAATAGAAATCAGAGTTCATTAAGAACTTCATATCTTTCAATGAAACCATCAAAGAATGTATCGCTGATCTCCTTTATTATTTTGACCGTAGACACACCATGTTCGTGAGTTAGAACACTAACTTTGCGATCAACCACCCGAGCAAGCTGCCTAGCTTTAGCACAGTCCATGATGAGCTTCTTTTGATTCCGCATCAGAATATTATGATTTGCAAGAATTCTGGCATGACCATCTAAAAGTTGGTTTATTTGCGATTAAAGATTTGCAAACTCGACCTTTGAATCGTTCTGAAAATGAGTTAAATCCTTGACAGTATCATCAATCCAGGGGTTATGATCCTTTCTTTCAAGCATCTTCTTCAGGACTAGCTCTTGAATTGACTCACGTTCCTGATTTTCTTCCTCCATGTTAAGACACACAAAATCTTGAGATCTTGCAGAGCTCTTCATAATAGTTAGGGGTCAATAATGCACAATATAAGAATATATATGTGTTCGTGAACAAGAGTAATAAACTCAAATTCAAACCCTAAGAGTTCACAGGAGGAGGTCACGAGCGTTCGCGGACTTCTAGTCACATAAATTAACTCAAACTGAAATAATATACAACATACTTGAGTATTTCTCAATTATTTTCCTTGCATCTCTCAAGTTAGAAACAAGGAAAAAATTACCTGGGATCAGGTGATTGGGTGGAAACATGTCCCACTGTGACCATTGAGAAAAGTGTTATACATATCATCAGACAGTTTTATTTTTGTGCTCTTAGCCTTTCTTTGGTTGACTTGTATCCCTGAAGGATAAGAAATGGCTCTTTCCACAATTTCGTCAGATGACTTTTCTTGAGAACTAAATCTAGGACCTCTAGCAATAGGATCAAGAGGATCAGAATAGATAGGAATCCATTTTCTAGATTTAGATTTATCAGAAACAACCTTATAAGTACTAGGAATGTTCTTATTAGTACCGCAAAAAGAATTGCCAGAAAGAACTTTAGCCCTGTGATGAAATCTAGAATAAAGATCATTCTTATAAGTTTTCTGATATCTTGTGGGCATACGATTCACTACGTTAGTCAATTGACTATTTGTTCCATTGACAATGAAGAGAAGTAAATTATGAAGCTTATAAATTTGTTTCCTTCTTGCAAAACAATGGATAGCATAGTGATTCTGTTTCCCACAAAAATTACAGGTTCATGGAGAAGAAGCAATACCTGGCACCTGTTTAGACTCCATATCATTACGAGAAGATTGCAAGTTATGTAAACTTTTCTCTACACAATCTTCTCCAGGAGAATAATTTTTCTTGTACAGAACATCACGTGAGTTAGTTTGTACATAGGATTTTCTCCTTAAGACAGAGTTTTCCTTTTCCAAGGATTTACACTGTTCATGAGCTAGAGTAAGAGATGCACAAAGTTTCTCTTTTTCAGCACGAAGTCTGTTGAGATCTGGTGAATAAGTCTTGAGCAAACATTTTTCTCTAATTGAGTCCTCTTTAATAACATCCTCAAGAGTACTAATCTTTTCCTGTTGTAGAGCAGTTTCTTGAAGAAGATTCTCAACATTCTTAGAGAAGGACTTTATGATATTATAGAGATCACATTCTTGATTAAGAGAATTTTCAAATTCATCAATGAACTGATCATGATCATTAAAATCAATATCTTCAGCTGTAAGTTTTGAAATTTTGTTGAGTTCCTTTTCAGCTTCTGCCACAGTGTCACATGCCTCATGAGAGGAAGAAATGTCATTATCACATTGAAAATGTTTTCTACCTCGAGATTCGGAAGAATCAACTAAGGAATAATCCTTTGAGGTGTTTCCAAGACACTTGACATGGTCTAAAGCTTTAGGAGACATTTTAGTATGCGCAACAGAGATTCTGTCCACAGACTCAGATTGCCACAAACACAGACTTGTAAGGTCTTAAGCGTGTTTGCCTGCTCTGATACCAATTGAAAAAGCAGGGGTCTAACAACACCACCCAATATTTAGATTAGAAATATGTATGGACAACTCCGAGTTGTTTTCTAGAGAATCAACAAGACTTAATCAATAGAAAATATCTCAAGGAATTATTATCTCAATATCTCAATTTTATTTACTCAAGCAAATATGATTCGCGAGTCTAATCAAAGAGAGATAACTTGGATGGTACCAAAGACCAATATCCAAGTGTCAATCAATTTAAATCAACAACCAAAATGGTCGGATATTCTAATTGATTGAACAATGCACGACCTGTATTATTTCAATTATATAAAAATATAATGCGGAAAAGAAATAACACAGACACCATAATTTTGTTAATGAGGAAACCGCAAATGCAGAAAAACCTTGGGACCTAGTCCAGATTAAACATACACTATATTAATCCGCTACAGACACTAGCCTACTACCAATTAACTTCGGTAACCCCAACCAATCTCACACTGATCCAAGGTACAGTTATGCTCTTACACCTCTGATCCCAGCAGGATACTGCGCACTTGATTCCCTTAGATGATCTCACCCACAACCAAGAGTTGCTACGACCCAAAGTCGAAGACTTTAATAAACAAATCTGTCTCACACAGAAAAGTCTACAGGTAATAGATAAATTCGTCTCCCACGAATAAACCTACAAGTTTTGTTCCGTCTTTTGATAAATCAAGGTGAAAAAGAACTAATCGATAAAATCAGACTTATATTCCCGAAGAACAGCTCAGTTTCATCAATCACCTCACAATAAACTTAATCGACGCAGCGAAGAAGATTAATGAGGACTCACAAACAATGAGACGAAGATGTTTGTGACTACTTTTATCTTGCCTATCAGAGATAGAAATCTCAAGCCAATTATTATAATTGTACTCGTACGATAGAAACAACAAGATCAGATCACATAACTACAAGAAAAGTAGTATCGGTCTGGCTTCACAATCCCAATGAAGTCTTTAAGTCGTTAACCTGGTTTTAGAAGAAGAAAACCAAAGGTTAAAGGAGAATTGACTCTAGCTTTAGCAAACTAGTATCACACAGAATGTGTAGGGATTAGGTTTCCCAGTTGCTAGAGTTCTCCCTTATATAGTCTTTCAAATCATGGTTTGCAATCAATGTTAGCTTGCTAACAAAGCATTCAATATTCACCGTTAGATGAAAACCTGATTAGATACAAGCTAATATCTCTCAACCGTTAGATCGGAAACTTAGCTTGCCATACACACATGTACTTGACGTTTTGGGTTTGTGTAACCGTACCCAAACGTGTACAATGGTTGGTTCAATAATAGTCAACCAAATGATAAATTTCATATCAACCATATTCTTCTTCACCATAACAAGTCCAAATGACTCAAATGAACTTGTTAGAGAGTTATTCAATTGCTATGAGATCTCAAGTACTACAAGAGACAAAATTTAATAAAAAACGATGTGATTCACTCGAATCATTTCATGAACTATAAAGACACGGTTTTCAAAAGCATTCCTTAGTAATTTAAGATAAGTTCACGAATAACGTTTTCAGACATAACCTCTTGAGTTCGCGGACTCAAGCTAACCGGTTGAAGTTAATAAACTCCAACAGAATTTATTGGGTCGAGAACTTCCGTCAGTTCGCGGACTGCACTTGAGCTTCAAATTCAGCAGATATTCTCGGGATCGAGAGCTTACGCTAGTTCGCGGACTGAGTTGACTACTCACGTTCCGGTTCCACTTGATCAACAAAGTTCGCAAACTTCGGTTCAAGTGCTAAGGAATTATACATATATGTGTTGCCACAACAATTTTTATATCCCACAATGGTTATATAGTCTAAACTCTCATTTCAATAATTGAAACATTCTCTGAGGGCGTTATATAGTTGTTATTCACAAACTATTTTTCGTCAAAGCGATTTCCAAAGTGATTGAAACATAGCATGACTTTCGTCACTAGGCAAAGATGAACTTGGCTAAAGCGAAAGCTTTACCAACACCCATTTCGAGAAATAGATAAGAAAGAAATACTCAGCTCGAAATATCACATGTGCATATTCTTAGTCTATATAGTTAACCGACTTTTGTCTCAAGATAGGAGATAGAATAGATAGACTTTCGAGTGATAGATAAGTTCAAGTCTCCACATACCTTTTAGTCGATGAAGATCCACTGGTTCCTTGAGTAGTCCTTCATCTTGTATGATGATCACCATGGAGTTCTTGAGCTCAACTACACTTTCTATCCTAGTCCGAGACCTTAGATATAGTAGACTAGAAATCAAGACTTTATAGTTTTGATCACTAAGATTGACAAACATGCTTGAGATAGCAACGCATGCGAATTTGACAGCAGTGCTCTAACATAACCTACCGATTATTAAATATGAAGAATTACAAAATTTCTATTTTTGGATTTTTTTTTTTTGGGCGACTACCATAATCGGTGGATGAATGAATTTGTAACCTACTGATTATGAAATATGAAGAATTACAAATTTATCATTTTTGGAGAAATTTGTTTTTGGGGCGACTACCATAATCGGAGGATGAATGAATTTATAACCTATCGATTATAAAATATGATGAATCACAAGTTTTTCATTTTTGGAGAAATTTGTTTTTGGGATGACTACCATAATCGGAGGTAATTTTTTTTTTTAATAATCTACCAATTGTAATAGATGGAACAAACTTAGTATTATAAGTTTGGAGAAATTCGTATTTGGGGCGACTTTGACAATCGGTAGTAAAGTCAATTTGTAAAACTACCAATTATGAAAAATTAAAACTTTCAATTTGGTTTTTTTCCAGAATCCGTAGTTTTATATGTCCCAAAACTACCGATTATAGATATTTTGGATGCAATATCTTATAATCGGTAGTTTTGTTACTCCATTATCTACCGATTCTGGGTAGTTCATAGTATTCAATGCGTGGAAAAAATAGATTTTTTTGGTTTTAAAATGGATACAAACGCATACAAAGTGGGTATTTGAGTTTCTTAACACAATACATGTATGTTTGATGCATCATTAGCTTCGATCTAGGGTGATTCTCCATTTTCTTCCATTGAAGCGTTGTCTAGGGATTGCTCTCCAAATAACTAGCTACCGATTATCAAATTATTTACCGATTATTTTTTGTAAACTACCGATTCTTTCTTTGGCTACCGATTGTTGAAGGGCATATTAGCCATTTTGAAAAATGAGAGATAAGGGGTGGCTAATTCTATTCTTGCTTTCGTTTTATGTTTGGGTGACCCTATTTTGTTTTATTGGTCGCCCCTAATTCTTTTGGGGTCACACCTAAAAATGCTAGGATTATTTGTACACCAGAAGAAAAAAACAATAATAAAGATTTAGTCCAATGCAATTTTTGTTTGGGAAACTTAGGCTAAGGCCCGACCCATGGATAACCCATAATATGAGGCCCCTAATTAAAAGAAGTTTAAATCTAGGCCCCGAAGTATTAAAAAACATTCATGCCCTTATGCATATTGTCAAGTCCATAATTAAATAAAATTTAAATCTAGGACAAAAATTATTAAATCTAGACCCAAAATTATTAAAGTACAGTGCAAATGTATAAACAACAGTTACACATGCATACGACATGTGTATTCAGAAGTTACACATCCTTACGACGTGTAATGCAAAGTTACACTTGTATATATATATGTGGACTCACATATGCGTATGACAAGAAATGGTTACATATGTGTACCCATAAGTTACACATGTGTATGGCATGTGTATCTAAAAGTTATATATCCATATGCATGTGTAACTTTTTATTACACATGCTTTATGTATGTGTATCAACAAGTTACACATCCATATACATCAAAACTACATACACGGAAAATAATTGTATTACTTTAATTTTCTTTTACAATAATTCGTATGTTTATCAATTAGATCAATTTGCACAAAGGTTTAACATGCAACAACAAATACTTCTTCGCCAATGCGCTCCCTGCTAATCTTATATACAATAGCAGCTCTGACCTCATCACTTGTAGCAACTTTCGTTAACTCTTCATCAAGTAAAAAAATGAACCTTGCACTTGAAAGGCACAAGATTATCAACATCTTCAAACAACATACTTTGGGAAAAAAAACATTCCTCATTTTAAGCAACAAAAAATAATGCTTCAGTATTGGTTTAAATCATTACCTCGCCCTTACCAAGACGTGCACCAGTATTTGGATAAATAGTGACCGAACCAATAACTACCAAATCCACCTTGAGCTTCTCATTAAGACCAATTGGCTTTCCATACTTGGCTACACCAACAGATGTACATGCCTCACCCATAGTGCTAAGAGACAACATATTAGATTCCAGCACCGAGAAGAAATCTGTCCTCATTCGTGGCTGCAGTGTCAACAACTTCTTCTCACCTAATTACACACCAAACCGATAACATACTCAGTTCAATCCTGACCATAAAACCCACATAATCAAGCTACATTCATCAATTAGGCACATAACAACACTAACCTGAGACTATTAGAAACCGAACCTGCTTTTGTGGGGAATATGGATTAACTTTAACACAATCTGATGTTTTAAACACTTCCAATTCTGATAAATTTCTTCAAACAACACAAAATTTACATTAGCATATGGATTCGTTTATTTCACATCAAAGCACAGCTGAAAAAGCGGGGGTCTAACAACCTCACCCAATATTTCGATTAGCAATCTGTATGGACTAACTCGAATATACTTTTAAGAGAATCAACTAGATAGTCAGACTCAATCTTAAATAAAAAGTATATCAAGGAGTTAATATCTCTATCTCTTGATTTGATCTATACTCATGCAAATAGAAATCTGCGAGTCTTTATCAAATATAAGAGATATAAACTTGGATGGTACCAAAGACAAATATCCAAGGATCAATCAATTTCCAATCAACAACCAAAGGTTGGATTTCACAATTGATCGATATAACGCACAACCCGTGATATTTCAATTATATACCAAAATATAATGCAGAATGGAAATAACACAGACACCAGAAATTTGTTAACGAGGAAACTGAAAATGCAGAAAAACCCCCGGACCTAGTCCAGATTTAACACCACACTGTATTAAGACGCTACAGACACTAGCCTACTACAAACTAACTTCGGTCTAGACTGTAGTTGAACCCTAATCAATATCACACGGATTCAAGGTACAGTTGCGCTACTTACGTCTTTGATCCTAGCAGGATACTACACACTTGATTCCCTTAGCTGATCTCACCCACAACCAAGAGTTGCTACGACCCAAAGTCGAAGACTTTAATAAACAAATCTGTATCACACTGAAAAGTCTACGATAATAGATAAATCTGTCTCCAACAGATAAACCTATGAGTTTTGTTCCGTATTTTGATAAAATCAAGGTGAACATGAACTAATCAATAACCCGGACTTATATTCCCGAAGAATAGCCTAGAATTATTGATCACCTCACAATAATCTAAATCGTATGGTAGTGAAACTAGATATTGCGGAATCACAAATGATGAGACCAAGATGTTTGTGATTTTTTTTTATCTTGTCCTATCAGAGATATAATCTCAAGCCAATTATTTAATTGAACTCATACGATACAAAATGGCAAGATCAGATCGCTTAACTACAAGAAAAGTAGTTTCGTCTGGCTTCACAATCCCAATGAAGTCTTTAAGTCGTTAACCGACATGGTCTCGAGAAGAAACCTACGATTAAAGGAGAATCGACTCTAGCAAACTAACTAGTATCACACAAGAGGTGTGAGGATTAGTTTTTCCAGTTGCTAGATGTCTCCTTTATATAGTTTTCAAATTAGGGTTTGCAATCTAAGTTACCTTGGTAACAAAGCATTCAATATTCAACATTAGATGAAAAACCTGATTTATCCAAGCTAATATCTTTCAACCGTTAGATCGAAACTTAGCTTGTCACACACACATGAAATGTATTTCATTTAGGTTTGTGTAACCATACCTAAACGTGTACATTTGGTTGGTTCACAAATAGTTAACCAATGGTTAGCCATTGATAGGTGTGATAAACACCTAATTTTATATCTAGTATTTATGCTTTCTTTGCGAGTTTTCATGTAAATTATGTATCTTATGTGTGAGTTTGAGTTTATTAGGTGCTTTGGAGCCATTTGGAGCGAAAGAAGAAGAATCCGTGTATTTTGAGCAAGAAGGGCATAATTGTCATTTCAGGGGCAAATACTTTCGGGAGCCGAGATAGAGTTAAGGGGCGATTCTATTTGGAGGAGTACTAAATCCGAGCCCGCTGAGGTTAAGGGGTTGTCAATGGGTGGCCCCTATCTGCTGTCATGGGTGTGCTATTAGCACCCAAGTCCAACCTACCCTAAATCAGAAGAGTCATTCTTTCTCAATCATTTATTCATGAAATTGAGAAATTGATAGGAAACATTGGCTGCTGCTGTTATTGCCACAAGAAATTCAGAGAAAAGGGAACGAAAGAGAAGAAGCTGCACCATTATTTACGAGATCGAACAGGGGAACATTTGAGTCTGCGGCGCTTTAATTAAAGTAGTAATGGTGAAGATTAAAAAGGGTTTTGAGAGATTTTGGAAAAAAAGGAGTTGTTTCTTTTTAGATCTAGTTCTGAGATTCAGTTGAGGATTTTCATGGCTGAGTTGGAGAAGATCGAATTCATGGTGCTGTGGGGAAGATCGAGAAAGATTTAGATAGAATGGAGCTTGCAGTTCAGTTCAGTTGGAGTTGTTGATGTTCAAGAATTCAGTGGACTAGATGGAGGGTTTGCTGTTTTTGTACCAGATTAAGGTGCTGGGAATGAAATTTCAGTTGAGGTGTTGGTGCTCTTTGACAGTTGAGCATAGAAAAGAGTTGGAGTTGAAATCAGATTAGGGTTTGTAGGTGGTCACTGCTAAGAGAGCTGGGAGATGTTCAATATGGGTTTGCTGAATTGAAGTGAACTCAGTAGATAGAAATGATGGGTTTTGTGGATTATGGTGATGGATTGAACAGGGAAGAAGAAATGAAGAATAGGTCGAGATTGGGTACTAGTTTGCAGTGACTTGAGTGGATGTTGGAAGTACTCAGGTTGTTTACAGGCAGTTCTGGGTGGTGAAGCCGCTTAATGATACTCAGCTAGGTGTATTCTAGGAGTTAACAGTGCAGGCTGGAATTACAGGGAAGTTGGTCAAGAGTATTTGGCTGGAGGAATGATGTTACAGGTGAAGTTTGATGCAGCTGGTGGAGATTCAAATGCAGGGAATGGTGAAATGTATTGCTACTGTAACTGAGGTTGACTTAGTGTTGAGAGGAGGCAGTCATATCAAGAAGAAAATGGGTCTGAGTCTGTTGCTATGAGTGCAACGGGTTAGTGATGCTGCTATTGGCAAGAAGGAATGGTTTGATAGAGTCTGTTGGTGTTGTGAACTGAAATGTTGCTGCAGTAGGGTGAGAATTGTGGTGGTGACTGTGTTTGAGGTTATGGAGTATGAGCAGCTGGTATTGATTGTGTTGTAGTTCGGTGCTCGTTTGGTGGTGCTTCAGCTGGTGGAGTTGTGTTGTTTCTCTTGGGGTGAATTGGTGGAGCATAGAATTGGCAGTTGGAAGAGTTGCAGTCATAGATTATGCAGTGATAGAGTTATGAGGAGCAGATACAATGCCGCAGTCGCAGGTGGATAACAAGGGCAGGAAATGGAACTGAGAGCTCTAATGGATGAAATGGTGGTCTGACTGAGATGCAATGCAGTTCTATGAGGTTTTGCAGTCGGTGGAATTGCATTCAAGGAGCACAGATCTGGTGGTGTTGGTGATTGCCATGGGACAGAGGTGTTTTGCATTACAAGGTTATGCAGTGACAAGCAATGGCTGAATGGAATTGCATCACAGCCATCATGGCTGAACAAATGATTGCAGCAGAGTTGGCCTGGCAACTTAGCTCAGTCAGGCGAGTTAGTCAACTAACTTGTTCTGACTCAATGCTAGACTCGAGTTTGACCCGAGCTGACTCAGTACCTTGACTCGGTGACTAACAAAGACCGTTAACATTGACGGAATCTTGACGGAATATTCCATCGACGGAGGTGCATTTTCAGGTTGCCGGATTCCTGCCAAATTCCGGCCAAATCCCCAGTTTTCCGGCGACCACTTTTGGGACATATTTTCTACACGGGTTTTCTCACACATGGGCTTGAGGACTTCTATTTTTTGGACCTTTGGAGGCTAGACCTAATTTTGGAAAAAGAAGAGCTATAAAAGAGAAGACTTTTCTCAAAACAATATCATATCTTCTACTTTTGTTCTAGGGTTTAGAAACATGTTAGGGTTTCTCTTTCTTCTTGTTTTGAAATCCATTAACACGAGTACTTAAGTTTATTATTGGTTATGGAATAATTGGATTTCACAAAGCATGATTCTTTGATTCAATATATTAGTTTTGTCTCATATTTATCGTTTACGATTCTCTGAAAATAGTTGTATGATTTGATTGATTGTTTTGTCGAGTTGCAAATTGGTAGAACTTCTAATCACATCTATTGCTAGTTTAGGGTTTATTATACGTAAAAGTGATATTCCTTGAATACAAGTAGCATAAATATGATTATAGTTTGTAGTGATATATTCTTATGATCATATGTGAATCGTAACCTTTGTTAAATTGAATTAGTGCGCTTTCCACGTTCAATTGCTTTGATTGGCCTGATTTCATAGAACTTAATGCATCTAGGGAATTAAACTTGATTAGTGCTTTTACACGTTAGGTTGTTCTTTTAGATAGAACTCATACTCGCATCTTTTAATGTGTTTGTTGATGACAAAAGTAGATTAGCGGGATATTCTTGCGATCAAGATATTCTAAGGCTTTTGATAAAAGTTGAGATTAAATATCAATTCTAGTTATTGTGAAGAAAACATATTTGTGAATGAAGATGAATCCTTAACCAATATTCTCACTACCTTGATTTTCGTGTTACCTTTTATTGTTTTGCTTTTATTTTATTTTAATATATAAAAATCAGAAAAATACCCGGTGTTTTATATAAGGAACCGAAAATATATTGACAACCAAGACCTCTCTGTGGGATCGATCCTTTTTTGCCCTTGCTATATTTATATTTTGAGTAGTAAGAAAGTGTAAATTATTTTTGACGCATACGACAGCGATCAGCCATATGAGCACTTTCATATCAACCATATTCATCATCTTCACAACTAGTTTAAATGACTCAAAAGAACTAGTTGAAGAGTTGTTCAATTGCTTAGATCTTTATACATAGACACAATTGAAACAAAATCGGTTTGAATCACTCGAAACAATTCATGAACAATATAGCCACGGTTTACAAAGATTACATTCCTTATTGATTTATTGTTTAAGTTCATGAGCTTACCGATTTGAGAAATATAACCAGCTTGGGTACGCGTACCTTAGCTATCGGATTTTAGTTTACAAACTCAGCAGAAATTTTTGGTTTGCAAACTTCCGCCAGTATGCATACGGGTACGCGTACCCAACCTGTATCCTTCACCAATACCGCATGCACACATTTGCACACACTTGGTTTCCGATACATGGATTGATACACTAATGTGCGAATATACTATATATGCTTATATCCATAGGTGGTTACGTAATCTCAACTCTACATTTCAATCATTAAAACATTCTTCTATAATTTTATAATAATAGTCATTAGACATAAGAATCGACTATCGTCATCAAAGCTATTTTCAAGATTGAAACGTCATCATGACTTTCGTCACGGGTAAAGATGAAAGGTAGTTAAAGCGAAAGCTTACCAACACATATTTCGAGAAAAAGATAGGCGAGTAAACTCGGCTCGAAATAACAAATGTGTATGTATGAAAACTATCATACTTATACGACTATTGTCTCAAGAGTAGGAGATAAATAGAATTTTGAGTGCTAGATAAGTTCAAGTCTCCATATACCTTTTGGTCGGATGAAGTTCCACTATTTCCTTGGGTAGTTCTTCGTCTTTGTAAGATAATCGCCATGGAGTCTAGAGCTCAACTATACTTAAATATCCTAGACTGAAACTTAGTCATAAGTAAACTAGAAATCAATATGTATAGTTTTGATCACTAATATTGACAAACATGCTTGAGATAGCAACGCATGCGAGTTTGACCGAGCAATGCTCTAACAACAGCACAACACAATTCAACAGAAACCAGGCCAATGTTTCTTTCACTTAATATAGCTTCAGACAATAATCATGTTAAGTAGGGTTTACACATGAATGTTTCTTTCAAAAATCTACAATTTGAAGAAAAAAAACCAGGAATACAAAATGCATGTGTAATCAATATTTACACCTGCATATGTCATATGTAAACATTAGTTACACATGCATATTAGCATGTGTAACTCTCAGTGACACATACAATACTAAAAATTGATATTCAATTAACCAACATGCCAAATAATCATATGCCAAATGAAATCGCTTCATGTTAAGTAGGGTTTCATACAGATTACAGAAAATGCAAAACTGAAATTTGAATACAAAAGGGAGCAAACAGATGCATCTTATAAAACATTATAGAATCGTGTGATTATATGTAAAAGCACTCCACAACAAAACTTCTTTATCCCGAAAGCATATAAATATAAAAAAAATCTAGACATTAAACATTCTAAATGAACAATTAGTTCATACTTTCATGGCAGCACTAGACAATAGCTTAAAACAATAATGATGGATCAACCAAGATAAACTACCAGTTTAAAAAATCAGGAGCTTGATCATCAACCGACAAGTAAGTCCAAGTGGGTAGAATATCAACAGACAAGTAATCCTAAGTGGGTAGAATCACTTTTCACTATCTACATTTGAATTTGAATGGATTTTATTTCCCAAGAAAGGAAAAGAAACAGTAAGAAAAAATAGAACATACCTCACAACTCGTACTGGATATCATTTTCGGCAACTAACACGCAGTGATTCATTATATTTCTCAAACTTTTGATTAAATGACTTCTCTTTGTTTGTGCATTTATTGCCACTGAGGTCCCATCCCCCACTGTTTTCCAGACAAAGGATTTCATTAAATTAACCATTAGAATCAATGCAATAAAAGATTAACACGAGATAACATATGATTAAAAACAACATAGACAAAGACATAATATATTAACAGATAGAAGTTTCATATTATCAAATTAGCATGTGTAACTATAAGTTACACATCTAATTTGCTTGTGTAACTAGTAGATACACATTCATTTAGCTTGTGTACCTAGAAGTTACACATTTAATTAGCATATGTAACTACTAGTTACACTGTCAATGCTCCATCTTTGACACCCTTGGCAGCTTTTTTAGCCAGCACCTTGGGGTCAGCCTTCTTAGTAATTACATGACAAGAAAATGATATCAGTACCATAGCAGCTAGAACACTTCTCATACAAATGAACAAAACAGGACATCCAAAAATAAAAAACCAGTGGATACAAAACAATCAAATCTATCTCATAACTGAACAAACTAGAGCAAGTATACAAAACTTAATAGTACCTTGCAAGCTTCCTCGCGAGGCACAAAAAAGGTTTCTCAAAGTTGTAATTACTCTTCCTGATGCAGGGGAGACCAGCTTTCTTTTGAAAATTTTAGATTATATAGTGAAGTTCAAGAACAATATATTCATAAGAACAAATAATCTAGGGATGACAAATCGTAATATTGAATTCTGTAAGAAATTTCACATGTATCTAATTCTTAACAAAATAACAGTAAACTCAGACTATAAAGTTGATACAATCTGTATATAATACTAAAGAGTTAAAAACAATTGAATTGATCCTCAATAACTCGTTATTGGAAATCATAGGTTACAAACCTTGTTTCTTAACTGCAATTACATGAATAACTAATTGCAATCATTTCATTGAAGCTATAATAGTAATTTCAGAAGTTCCATGTTAGGGCAAAAATTAAGAGTAACTCAAACTTGAACAGGTTGGATGGATAATGGAGAGTTATATGTTCTCATTACTAATCTAAAGTTGGATTTTTAATCAGGATAGGGGATTGAGAGATTGTTCAAATCTCAATCTCGAAGCCTAATTTATTTATTTTTGCGTAATTTCTTCTAAATTTTCTTTTGTCTCAGCACAAATATTAAAGAGAGACAATCACAAATATATAACTCCAATTGTAAATTGAATCAAAAAAATTGATTAGAAATTAGATTTTATAGCCGTAAATATGATTTTTTTAGAAAAAAACATAGGTTATAAGAAAAACTTATCTCATTTCTTAGATCTGATGATGAAATTGTAGTGGTTCAATCGTAATCTTATGATTCTCCTCTTAGATTGAGATTTTTTATTACAGAACCAAGATCGGGGGTGTTCGAAATACGTTTAGGTTTTGTTGGAATCTTAAGATTTTCGACTATGATTGATTTTTACGAAATCTCCATTGAATCAAATCGATTCGAAAGGTGAAAAATGAATCTCAGAAAACTCTAAAAAGGAATTCTCTGCAACCGAGAGAGAGAGACAAGAGAGAGAAAGAAAATGAAGAAATGAAAGTGTTTTCTGATTTTCTTCTTGTATATATCAAAAGGAGTATAATTGCCATTAAAACAAAACATCTTTATTATAAATTCCTGAAAATAAAAGTTACGGGTCTTGAAATATCAGAAATATCAGAAAATAAAAGTATGGAGTTGATAGTGGAGGATCCATTTTGTGGGGCTTCTATATATTGAACCCATATAGTAGGGGGTTAGTGCCGGCGCTGAAGGGAGGTCAACGAAGGTTTACTTCGGGGCAGCACATAATCGGGGGCAGCAAAAAGGGGAATTTGTCTAGACTCTAGAGGTGGTTTTGTGTTATAGTACACAATGAAGGATTAAATCGTGATTATAGAAAATAAATAGGATGTGTAGCAAGAGATTTAGGGGCATATTATAATTAAGGGCTTACTTTAAAGGCTCGTTGCTAAATGTAGCAAATATCATATATTTTTCTCGCGGTTTCGAAACAAAACTCTCGTCTTCTTGTTCTGTAGTTGCAGGATTTCCCACAACACACCCCTTGTAATATCTTGATAATAATCTCTTGATCTAAACTAATTTGATATTAAAATATGATTAAAATTCTAAAAATTATAAATAGACACACGGATTTTTACATGGTTCGATCAATTTGATCTACATCCATGATTCTTCACTATGATTGTTTAATTTTACATTTGATTTACATTGATAATCTCCATTAATGGAGTTCTAGATCTAGTTTTGGGGAAGAAGATGATAAAGAAGAATACATTCTCTTTCTCTAAAAATCTCTCTGGAAAATATTTCTCTCTCTCTCTCCTAAAAATTGTCTCTCTCCTCAAGACTCTCTCAACTCTAAAAAAATACATCATCCCCCTTTCCTGAATCTATTGGATCTCTATTTATAGGAAATTACATAATGGGTGACAGCTAAGCTGTCCTCTAATTTCGGATATCTCTCGCGATATTATCGCAGTAGATATATTATTCCTTCTCATAAGCATTGTAATCATCGCCAGTCAATCATGTTCTTTTTGTGTTTCTTCAATCGTCAACCATTGTGTCATTATTTTGGGACACTCGCAAAGTGTTGTTGGAGAACTCGTTGTGACGCTCGCAAAAATGTTGTTAATCTCGCCAGAATATTGCTGTGGCGATATTCTGGTACTACATCTTGCCTCTTTTTTCTTGAATATTGCTTGAAAAGTAATCTTTAAGAAAAAAATCTTTTGTTGTTGTAGTCTTTGATTTTTGTTGATGAAGGAACGAGCGAAAGAATACTAGACTTGAAAAGTACGTACTTGCCTCTATTCTTTTGTGAAGTTCCATATCTTTGCTAAGTAAATAATAAGTATTAACTCTTGAAGTATTCGAAGTATGAAGTATCCTTGAAGAGATATAAGATGTACTCAATCCTCAAAATATAAGAAGTATTCGTCCTTGAATGAAAATCATAAGTATTGCCTCTATTCATGCGAAATTATTACTTCATTTTTGGTAAAAATTCTTGTCCATTTTGGAAGAATCTGCGAGATGCTGAATGCTTGTAAGTTCCTGAATGAGTCTGCAAGATTCTGAATGTTTCTGCGAGTTGCTGAATAACCCTGCGAAATTATGAATAGTTCTCCCGAAATAGTACTGTGAATAGTGTCGTGATGGATAGTGTTGCGCGATTGTACACAATCCTCTTGAGAGACTCTGAATAATATTTCTGAGAAATTCTGAACAATACTTCTGAGAGGTTCTGAATAGTACTTGCCTCTTGCAAAATTTTAGGTCTTACATTTGCCTCTTGCAAAATTTTATTCTGAGAGGTTCTGAATAGTACTTGCCTCTTGTAAATCCTCTTAGGTCTTACATTTGCCTCTTGCAAAATTTTATTCGCGAACTAGGGTGCACGCCATAAAGGTTCATCCCATTATTATGTCTCTGCGAAATTTTATTCTCTTTTCTCGCGATAGCTTCGCATTTCTTTATTCTTTCATTTCTGTCATTGCTTATTTCATTCTCATAACATCATATTTGAAGTAAATATTTTTTAAAATCTTTTGAAATCTTAGAAATCTTAATCTTGCGATTGTATCGCGTTGTTAAATCATTTTTTTATATTTTTTTTTGTAAAAGAAATATTTTAGAGAAATCTGTGAAATCTTGCGATTGTATCTCTTTTTATAAATCTTAAAATTTTGAAATTTTCGTGATAATTTCGTTTTCTGTAATTTTGAAAATCTTTGAAAATTTTATAGATCTGTAAATTTTTTGCGATGATTTCCTTTTTTGTAATCTTTTGAAATCTTGCGATTGTATCGCAAATAAAATATTTTTTGTAAACTAAATCAAAAAGCTTTTATTTTCTGTAAATAAAATATTCAAGGAAATGGTACTTAGCTTTCATGTGATTTTCTGTTGCTGCCGTCTCTCGCGAAGTATTCGATTTGCTTGTGAATTGAGAAGAAATGAGAAATGAATTCTTTATCTGCCTCTTGCACCATACCAATTGTTCTAACCCTTTCTTGCGAAATTCTCGTCAACCTTCTTCATTCTTGGCGAGATAATCATCAACTCTTTTCTTTGCCTCGCAAAAAATTCTTTGAGATTCGAGCCCAAGTCTTCTAGTTTGCATACTCCTTCTCTAACCGTTTGAGCTACTTGTTGCTTGCGAAATAAATTTATACTATCAGCATCTTACTATTATTATCTTCTCGTCAGGAAACTTTAGAAAAGTCGTGAAAAATATTATTGCGGTGATGCTCGATCTTGCAATATTAAGCTTCTTCTTCTCACCGCTAACCAATTGTGCTAATCCTCTTTCATGGCATCAACTTTCTTAATTTTTCTCTAAACCATCTGTTCCGGCTTGTGTTTGCGTTGGTGTTGTAAGTTTGTATTTTCTTCCAGAATTTCTCTAGCTCTAGGTGTACCCTTCTACTTCTTGTTTCTCTAGCTAAAATCAATTAGTTGTTTGAGTACGTCACCCTTTAAACATTCATTTACTAATAACACAGTGGATGACTCCTTCACTTGGCGCTAAATTAAATATCTTATTTAATTGTATCTCGTCCTCTTAATTTCTCCTCAAAGTATGTGTCTCTCGCAGGCAATAAAAAGAAGTAGTTGAACATCTTTCTGCGAGATTCATTTGTTCTTTTGGTCTCTGTTTATCTTGAACTTATAATTAGTTGTATGTCTTTGAAATGCATGCTTTATCCTTTGCCATCCTTTGTTATTTTTTGTCTTCTAATTCTTTACTAGCAGCGATATTTAATTACTTTATGTACGTCCACAAAAACTATCATTTAATTACTCGATGTTGTTGTTGCGATATTCTTCGCTGCTGGACGTCCACTAGCAACAAAGTCTTCTTATATATTCCTGTATAAATGCATTGTTGATTAAGATCAGAGTTAAGATAAGGCAAATGAACATTTAAGAAAACAAAGAATAAAATTAAAATAATTTTTAACTAATATCCCATGTAAAATTATAGTAATTTTTGCGATGATCTTCTTCTGTCTTTTCCTGTATATGATCTTCTTCCTATGCATTCTAATCTTGCTGATTAACAACACTCCTTTTCTAAGTTTGATTTCACTCGCAGCTTATCTCGCAGGATTTTTCTTATCTCGCAGCACAAATAAGAAATCCCTCCACTTTTCTTATCTAAGCTTTCTTTAATATCATTTTCGTTGGTGTTGATAATCCCTCCACTTTATATCTCGCAGGATTTTTCTTTTCACATTTGTATTTTTCCTAAGATTTCTTATCTAAGCTTTCTTCTCAATTTATTCACCTGCGTTGATTTTCTATAAATTTTTTACTTTTGCATCTCCTATTAACTTCGCCTTCTAATAGGGGACTCTCCATCTTCTTGCCACAAGTATATCTCCTTTATTTTCTCTCCACTTGCTCTTCATGCCAACGATGACCTAAGTAGCCAACATATTCATAACAATTAATATATCTGCCATCTTCTTGCCCCTTATACTTAGACCAAATGATCTCTTCGCTGGAATTCAACTATATTCTCCTTTTCTTCGCATGTGCAGTTGTTACTTCATTCACTTTTCCAAACTTTGGTTGTGTTTCTCGCAGGCAATCCAAAAGATTTTCCACTCTATCTCTTCACAAAAGTGACGATAATCGCTAATGCCCTTCGCAGATGGTAATTATTCTCCAATAACGGCATTTAAAATATCCAATAGTTGTTTATATCCTTCTTATTGCCTGGAGTAGACATTTTGACTTTCGCAAGTGAATTTCTGCGAGATTCATCCATTTAATTTAGTGAGTAGTCTATTAAGTTTTGAAAGTTCATGAAATGGATTTTTAAAACAACATCCGTAAATCTGTATTTTGCAAAAAAAAATTTTTTATCAATATTAAATTAGAAAAGAGAAGAGATTTTGTCCTGTAGAATTATTTGTTGGTGTAACTTCATTTGATTTCTTCGCGATTGTTGATGAAGTACGTGGTGAATAAATCATTAGTCTT
Organism: Papaver bracteatum; assembly: GCA_023529315.1. Classification (NCBI taxonomy): domain Eukaryota; kingdom Viridiplantae; phylum Streptophyta; class Magnoliopsida; order Ranunculales; family Papaveraceae; genus Papaver; species Papaver bracteatum. Next base: position 3,480,992 of record JAJJWX010000811.1, on the reverse strand, counting down.
CTTCCTTTATTTATTGTGCTGTCTTTGTCCTTTGTGCTTTCTCCTCCGTTGGAATCTTAATTTTCTTGTTAAAATGTTGGTGTTGGTTTAATCCATTTATTCGCTGACGTTGTGTATGGATAAGTTGGTGGATGCATCTTATCGCAAAAGAGAAATTTCGCTGGAGCTTTTGATTCCTTCATCTGTGAATTCAATCACAAAAATCATGTTCACATTAGTTGTCAAAATTATGATTAAATTCAAGGTTTATGGACGTAAATTTAAAATATCAACTAAACAACAATTTTCGTGAAAACAAAGATTAATAATCTAAAATTCAAAATCTTCCAGATCTTTACTATGAACATATAATTTAATAAGATAAGAAAGAATTTGTCATGTTTGAACAATTAATTGATCCAAATTCATTTGATTTCTCCCTGCGAAGAATGAAAACTTTCTTACGAAATGTAAATCTCTAATCAACAGAAAATCTCGAAATTTGACATTTTTAGATTAATTAAACATATTTGTAAAACGAGGTTTGGTTACTACAAATTCGTAACAAAAACATTTTTAGATTCAAGACTTCCTCGATAAATCAAATTTCTACAAAAAGCAAAGTTTAGGTTTTACAAAAAATCTATTTTCCAAATTTTGTTTTGAAATTCCCAGATCCGAAAAATGAAACAAAGAGTAAGAAAAGTGAGAAGAAATTTGTCCTTTTCGATGATTTATTGACATAATTTTGCTGATATTTTCTTCATCCGTCATTTAATATATCTCCTCCTCTTTATTTTACGTATAATCATGAGCTTTCGTTGTAGCTTCCATATTTGATCCTGAAGTTTTTAGATCCAGTGAGATCCAATTCTAATGATAACCAATTTCTTTGAATCTTCTTCAATCTAATAAGTACGTCCCTGTTTCTAGCGCCAAAATGTAGTTGTAGGATTTCCCACAACACACCCCTTGTAATATCTTGATAATAATCTCTTGATCTAAACTAATTTGATATTAAAATATGATTAAAATTCTAAAAATTGTAAATATACACACGGATTTTTACATGGTTCGATCAATTTGATCTACATCCATGATTCTTCACTATGATTGTTTAATTTTACATTTGATTTACATTGATAATCTCCATTAATGGAGTTCTAGATCTAGTTTTGGGGAAGAAGATGATAAAGAAGAATACATTCTCTTTCTCTAAAAATCTCTCTGGAAAATATTTCTCTCTCTCTCTCCTAAAAATTGTCTGTCTCCTCAAGACTCTCTCAACTCTAAAAAATACATCATCCCCCTTTCCTGAATCTATTGGATCTCTATTTATAGGAAATTACATAATGGGTGACAGCTAAGCTGTCCTCTAATTTCGGATATCTCTCGCGATATTATCGCAGTAGCTATATTATTCCTTCTCGTAAGCATTGTAACCATCGCCAGTCAATCATGTTATTTTTGTGTTTCTTCAATCATCAACTGTTGTGTCATTATTTTGGGACACTCGCAAAGTGTTGTTGGAGAACTCGTTGTGACGCTCGCAGAAATGTTGTTAATCTCGCCAGAATATTGTTGTGGCAATATTCTGGGACTACATGTTCCTTAGTTCCTTCCATGCACTACTTCCCCTTCTTGATCCACCATCTCCACGGTAAATGAAATCAAACCCCCAATTCAATCATAATATAGAAAATCATTTATATTTTAATCACGGATTCTCATCACGGATTTTTCTTCTTAAAAAAAAAATCCTTTATAAAAAAAAAAAACTTAATTTTCATTAATATAAGAGTTTGACAAAGTAGTTACATGCCCAAATTGGCTATTATTTTGAGGACCATGCCTATTGTTCACATTGTTGGTATTCAAAGAATCCATATTTCCCAAAGTTTTGCTCGAACCCCCTTTTTCATACACAAAATTCTTGAAAAATCCCCTTTTTACGCCACCATTTGCCACATTTTTGGCCACGCCTTCCTTCGAACCTTCTCCTGACAGATTATGGATATATCTTCTTCCCCCACAGAAATTGCTAACATTGTTGAGATGTTCATAATCTGAATCTTCCATTCCCTCCCTGCTGAAACCATTATTACTATCCATGTCTTCTCTTCTATTATAGTTAGTATAGTTTTCATTATCTTGACAGAAACCCCAGGAAGAACTAGTTCTAGCTCTAGACTTGTCCATTCTATCTATTATTTCAAACTAGTTCTTCATATTTCTCTCTTCTTTACCAGACCAAGACCAATCTTCCCCCAAAAGCAACCTAAGTCTAAACATGCCCCTAAGAACAACATTAACTTCTAGAGTGTTACAAACATTTACTTTAAAAGATTTAAATTTTTCATAATTACTACTGAAATTCTTATCTAATAGATACTTCTTCAGATCTACCTTTCCTTCCAACTCAATAGAGTCACCGGAGGACTCATAATGATAATGATTCACACTATTTTTGTCTACAAACATAGGATCTTTAGCATACAATCGTGCTAAAATTTCGACGGTGATGCATACCATTGGAATGAGATGCAACAAAATTCTCCGACCAGCAATACCCATGAATGAATTAGAAGACAGAAGAATTGATAAAACGCCACCTAGAATTGACCCAATATTTCATGTTAGTCCAAGCTAGCCGAAAGCTACACCGCGGTTATGGTCGTCAGTTGAATCAGCAACAAGGGACTAAATGGCTGGTGTAACCATAGATAGTCCAATACCGTCCAAACCACGTGAAACGGTCACCTGAGTATCATAAACAAAGTCTATTAACTTGCAACATTCACCGTTTTGGCATTCTCACGTGCAGCAAAATAAAAAAATTATGCATGAACAATGAAATCTAGACACTTCCCAAAGATCCATGAGTTACCAAACCCCAAATTACCTTCCTTTTTATGAAGAGGGGCAACATTTTTCAGGTCTTCTTTGGGGAAGCAAAACGTCAGAGCCGGCCCTGAGGGGTTCTAGTATTTTTCACTCCTTGTTATAACATTTTGGCTATATATTTTGACAAGGTGCATAACAAGAAAGCGTCTGCTTCGAAATACCTTCCTGTGAGGAAATGAGCTCTGCCTTCTCTCCTCTCTCTTCTACCGATTTTTCTTCCTCTTTCGGTTAGCTACCAGATTCTCTCTTGTCCTCTTCCCTCAACGGCTAGTTTTCGCCGGATGAACCTACCGGAAATCACCCAATGATGCCAACAAGTCTATCCAATCAATCCTACTGCCTCTTCATCGACCAGACTCACAACAACACTACCAGGAGGACACCAATCCCATCTTTCCCTCAAGTGGAAAAGATGAGAATCAAATCGAAAATCATAAGTAATCCAAACTTTGATGAAATCACAAATTACACAGGCAACACAAAAATTACAGCAATCACAACAATCACATACATCAGCACAATAACCCCATTACCCACTCAGCTGACTTCTCAAATGAATCCCAAATTTCTCTGGGTAATTTTGATGTCAATCAAACTGCTTCTGATCACTCTAAGGTCTTTCAATTCACCTACCCTGCTCTTATGGATCCTAATCATCTGAAGAGTGTTACATTTTATAAGCGCAATCACAAACCAATTTTGATTTTCACTATGAACCGGTTTGATTATTCAGTGCACTGCAAGATATGACACCATATAAGAGATCTTCTTTCTCCCCTGGTCTTGCTTAAATTTCTACCAAGTGCTGATTCCAAATCTAAATCTCTGGAATCTGAATCCTGTTCTGGTATGCTTCTGAACTACTATGCTCTGGAATTTATGCTTTACCTACCCATTCTTACAGGTATCTAATCCCCTGGTTTTTAAAATCTGGATTATAAACTGTCAGCTATCTAGTATGCAATTCCATCTACAATGCAATCCCATAAGACCAACCCCACACTTTCACCATGCTTCTCAGCATACCAAACCTGACAAAATCCTTCCCTATGATAAATTCCAACCCATAGCTAATAAGAAAATAAGATCACAAAGCCAACCATTTAATCAAGTAGAACAACCCACAATTATTACCATTTAACCACATATTTAAACATTGTTCTTATACCTAGCATTTTTGTCACCAAGATATCAAAAAATCTTTGTCTAAAGCAACACCATAAAACCCCTCAAAGACCAAAAATTGAAAATACTTACACCACATTGACTGTTGAGATGAGATCCTCATGGCCCTGCCTTGGGTGATCCTCATGGCCCTGCCTTAGGTGCACCACCAGTTTCCCCTGCACACCCCCTTGTGCAGCTACAGGTACCCCTCAAACTTCTGGTGCAGTTACCCTCCTTGCAACAGAATAGCTCCCTACAATTCTCGGCTGAGCCATAGGAAAAACTTCATCCTCCGGTATGTCATGCGGCTCTGTAATCCCACCATGACCAAAAATAGCAATGTCATAAACATCCTCAGCCAGCTGGCGCAACCCAGGGGCTATCATAAACATGTTGGGGAACACCACTTCATCTTTGGGTAGGAGAAGGGAATCATTCTCATAAATTCTGTATTTGCTTGCCTCTGGAACTAGAGAAGAAAAAAAACCATGCCTAGCACCACCACATACCCCCTGTTCATCACCAATAAGAACCACTCCCTCATTCACAACAAACCACCCCCTGCCAGGATGCACATCATATATTACCCACCCATCATTCACTCCCCGGAGTTGAGATTGAATTTATTGTGGTGGTTCTGGGGTGCCATCTTCTCTTGGGACTTTATAACACCTTGTACCATCCACACTCTCTTCACTATCACCTTTCGCACCACCTCCAATTTCATGCATGTCCTCCTCCGGAGATTCGCTATCACTACTTACTTCTATAACCTATCAAATTGGAGGAATTTGAATTTACTTGGGCTTAGATTCATAAAATGGTAACCATTACTTGCTTCATTCTAGAAAAACAAAATCTGAAACTAAGGATTATGTTTTGGGATTTAAGTGGAAAAATCAAGTACCTGTTTAGCATGCATGTTGAAATTGGGTTGTCTGATTGCGGGAAAATCATCAGCCATTCCTCCTCCAATCTTAGCAAGAAACGCGCTCAAATTCTGAATTGCAATTTTATTTTCCCCCGCCTTAAAGATTTTGGGTCTGTGAACTTTTGGAAGCTCCAGGTCTGGAAATTGAAACTTATTTCTTCACAGAAGGTTATATGCCCGGGAAGGCCAACAGTTATTGCATCCCAACCATTGTTTTTTCAACCTAGAGATAAGTTGCTCTGGATCTTGCGGAACTTCAATCTCAATGGGTGCATGCAAAATCTCCACTCACGCTATTCAAGTTTATTGGCTAATACGAGGCGACAATCAACACTTGGCAGTTATTACAAGGGATTGAAAGAGATTCAGATCGAGTATCACCATAAACAGTTCTTGGAGCAAAAATTCAATCCGCTAAGGGACCCAAACCCGTTCAGAGGCAAGACCAAAATGGACAAAGGGATTAAGGTAGACAAACACATATCCCACAGGTATGACCTCAGGTATGATCACTCACAAACTTTGAATTATTCTCAGACACAAATATTACTTCTGAATTTAACATCAAGATACTTCAACATAAGAGAATCTTCAAGTACTTAGGTTTAGACTGGGCTTTACCTCTTATCCGCATGATAAGTCACACTCACAAGACCTTAATAATTATACATAGCCTAAGTCCACATCAATATAAGAAGTACAAATACATCACATGGGAGACCTTAACCTTTGCTTGTCAGGACAACAGCCTGAGTAAAAACAAAAATTACCCTACCAGAGAACTAAAACTACATGTCCATTGGAAATTTTACAATTCATTTCCTGTAAATTGTTTTTTTTCAAGTCTTATTGACAGGTACTACTCCAACAAATTGCTAGTAGTCAACTCCACCAACCTTCCCAACTCTATCATATATAATCTTAGCAGGAAAATATGGTCTTGCACATAGTTGCTAGCTTTTTGGTCACTACAACACAATCAGACTTGGTTATCATTCTACACAACCTACCCAACTGCAACAAAACATCAACTTGTACTTACTGATTTATACTGATCAAAAGTCCAAAATTCAAATTAAAGTTTACCACTACAAAACAACAAGTTTCAATGAAATTGGCGATCGGATGTGAAGGTAAGTAAGTAATCTCATCCTTGATAATAGTGGTTGATTTCCTTTCTTAGAGATCATTAGAAAAATGGTTTTTCAAAATATTAAAAGATGTGGGTTTTTAAAATATTTCGGAAGTTTTCCTTCCCATCATTCAACGTGTTGCAGGAATTCTCTCTTCATTCCTACCTTCACACATGTGAGACCCATAAAAAAATCATTTTTTTGAGTGCAATTATCATATAATCCTTTTTGGTGAGTCAGAATTCGAGGCGAAATGCTTATTGATCGTTTCTCAAACACGCGTTCTCTCATTATGGTGTGGTTATTTCTCACTCAACATTTAAGAATGAGAATATGTTCTTTAGTATTTATAACTTCTTATTACTAGCATGCATAAACTCTATGTCCTCATAGATCTTTGGATGCTTGGGACGCTGGAACGCTTTGAAGTTGTAAGTTTTAGTTTGATTTCCTCGAGGACTAGCAAAGTCTAAGTGTGGGGGAATTTGATAGGTGTAGAATAAACCTTAATTTACTATCTAGTAGTTATGCTTTCTTTTCCATTTTTCTTGTAAATTATGTATTTTACGTGTGTTTTTTGAGTTATTAGGTACTATGGAGTCGCACGGAGGAAAGAAGAAGAAATCACCCAAAATTTGAGCAAAAAGGGCAAATCTGTCATTTCAGGGGAGAATACTATCTGGAGCCCAGTCAAGGTTAAGGGGAAACTATTTTGGAGAAGCACTAAAGCCAGACTAGCTATGGTTAATGGGTTGTCATCACTGGGTAGCCCTTATCCAGAAAACATGTGTGATGTTAGCACCCAAACTGGGGTGGTCCTATCCCTAGGGTGTACCATCCACCCCAATCATTCCCAACCCTAAAACCGAGAAGTGTTTCTCTCATGCTCAATTATTTGCTTGCGCATGAAATTGAAAACAAGCAGCGGCTGCTGCTGTTATTCAGTCCCTAAAACTGAGAAAGGAAGATATCGAGAAATGATGTCGAGATTGAGTTTAAATATGTCGAATCAAGGTCAAACTGGGAACTGAGGGGTTGAGATATGATGTTTGTGGAGAGTGAATCAAGAGAAGAAGGCGTATTTGTGTTGACTTGGTTGCAGTTCGATGATCTGCTATTACTGATGAGAAGATTGTTGTCGAATTTGTGAGACAGAGATAAGAAATCGAAGATGAATTCATTTCCAGGGTTTGAAGGAAATAGGGTTCTGTTACTGCATCTTCTTTAAGGGGATTCGTGGAAGAATTGTAGAATGGGTTTTGTATGGTGGTACTATTGAGATGATGAAGAACAGTTAGGGTTTGGTTCAGATCGAAGATGGGTTTTGATAAAAGATTCAGATTACCCAAATGATGTTGTTGATTGAATGGGTAAACTCGATTCGAGTGTGTACTGATTCGAAGAAGAAGAAAACGGGTTTGGGTGGATTGAGGGTTATATCGATATTGAATAACCCAATTAATGTTGTTGAATTTCATAGGTATGAGGATGAAGATTCGCTGCTGTTCAATCGAAGAAAAATAGAGATGGTGGTGATCGAAATTGATCTCTGTTGTTAATGAAGTTCGAGTTGCTGTGGGTATTATAACTCAGAGAAGAAAGCAAATGTGTGTTGTCCTGTGAATGGGTTGGAGCTGGTGAAGGATTAGAAGCTCTGTTGCTGTTGAGTGAATGAATGGAATTGATTAGATGTATGCTAGGTTTGTTACAAGAATGAAGCAGAAAAAGTGAGGCCTGAATTTGGCCGGGATTGTCCTATAACAAACGAAATTCGGCCGATTTTATACTTCGGCGAGTTGCCGCCGATGAACGATCTTTATCTCTAACTCAGCTCAGTGAATCAGCCGACTCAGCCCTGACTAAGAAAGCTAACTCGGCTGACTTGACTCTTTGAATTTATTGACTAACAGTTTGACCCGTTTGACCGTTATCTCTAACGGTAAACTGACGGAATATTCCGTCGACGGATAGAATTTTTAGGTTGCCGACGGTGATGGATTCCGGCTGATTTTCGGCCAAAAACCCAGTTTTCCGGCGAGCTAAAATTACATAATTTTGTGTGGACTTCTCTCATGTGTGTGAAGACTTAGAATTGGGAATTTGATGAAAACTTGGAAGTTTTGGAGAATTGGACTTGAAATTGGAATATGGCTCAAATTGGGAAAGTGGTGTTCTTATGAAATGTGGAATCTTTTCCTACAAAGATATGGAGAGTATTGAAGCCTATAAATAAAGGATTTCTCTACAACTTTTAGACACACATCTACTTTGGAGAAGGAGTTAAAGTGCACAAAGATTGGAGGAAGGAGTAACCATCATCTTTTCAATAAGTTTTTCTTTCTTCTTTATTTATTATTATTATTGTGTGAACTCCAAACTATGAGTAGCTAATTTTCTTATTGATTGAGGATGAATTCCTAGTTCTAAATATATGATTTGAGTTTTGTTTCAATTCTACTTTGACGTTTTTCATATGATTATCGTTTGTTTTTACTAATATTAATGTTTATGATTGATTGATAGGTTGTTTGGAGTGCACGCTAAATTGGTTTGTTAATTTAATCTAAAGCTAGTGAAAGTTAGGGAATACATAATAGTTTCTTGACTCTTTACACAAGTAGAAAACATAAGACCTTGCGGAGGGATTCCGTGGAGCAATTGTGTGTGAAAAAAACGCTAGAAAGTGGACCAAATGAACCGAGTCTAACTACTAGTACTAAACCTAAATTCTTAAATCTTAATGCGTTCGAGGAATTACATCTTGTAAGCGAACCTCAAGGTGGTTCTTTTGAATAGAATCTGATAACTAAGCGAACCTGTTACTCAGTGAAATAAGGAATTTTGGGGTTAGCTAAGCGAACCTGCTTTCCTACGGTTGTTGATAATCTGTGACTAATAAAAAGTGGAAAAGAACATAACTTGAATCACTGTTTTGCAACGAATAAGGATTCCTTGATCTAACTTCTCTTATTGATTTCAACTTACACTTTTGATTGCTTTATTTACTTTCTTTTGCTTTTTAAATCTTGAACCAATACCCCCCCCCCCTTGTGACATTATAATACAACTAAAACCTCTTGCTCCTCGTGGGAACGATCTTGACTACCCTATATTACTTGTTAATTAGGTGTTAAATATTAATCAATTTGTTGTGGTTACGACACGCATCAAGCTTCTATGGCATCCCATATACTACATGTGAAAAGGTCAAGTCCTGGAAAATGATTGAAAACACTAATGCTTCTAATTTCCTGCCTTAGCTAATCATGGGTGATTTAAACTTTTTTCTTCATGAGAATGGGAAGTTTAGCCAACATCCTATAGATCAAGCTGAAGATGAGTTATTCTTAGACAAAATTAAAGAAGCTAATCTCACTGACTTGATCTACACTGAATGTCCTTTCACCTGGACCAACAGAAGATCTGGTATTCAACTTACTGAGAAGAAATTAGATAGAGGTCTAGCTAATGAAACTTGGCTGGAGCTGCAACCCAATGCCATTATCTCCAACCTCACTTCCATTGGTTCTGATCATAACCCTATCATTCTCAACACCAACCCTTCATGGAATCATGGTCATATCCCATTCAAATTCTTTGGCCCCTGGCTCAACCATGCTGAATGTAAAAGCATCATTGTTGAATGCTAGAATACCCAACACAAAGGTTCTAAAGCTATAAAAATTGCAAAGAAACTCAGAGATGTGAAAGTTAAACTAAAGAAATGGAATAAAGAAGTATATGGCAATATCAAGAATAACCTAGAAAAAAGCATACAACATCTGGATTGGATATCCGACCATCAATTTAATTCTACCAGGGAAAGGGATATTAAAGAAGCTAGAGAGCAAGTGGAGCATTGGCAACAAGTACAAGAATCCTTTTGGAAAACTAAGAGCAGGGACCAACTTATCAAACTTGGGGACAGAATCACTGGTTACTTCCACCTTGCTGCCAAGAAAAGATATAGAAGAAACAAAATTGACTCCATACAAAAGGAGGATGGAACTTGGATTCATGAAACCTGTGAGATCACTCAGAAATTCACAAACCACTTTGCCTCCATGGAAACTGCTGAACCTATTACTCTAAACCCATTCATTTTAAGCCTTATCCCCTCTACCATAACCTATCAGGAGAACCAAAACCTCATCAGGATCCCTGAAGCTTTGGAAATCAAGCAGATAGTTTTCAGCATGGCTGGAGACAAAGCTGCAGACCCAAATGGTATCCCTCCAAATTTCTTTCAGGCCAACTGGGACATTATATGAGAAGATATCACAAGCATGGTTCAACAATTCTTTACTTCTGGTTACATCCTAAAAGAGATGAACTCGACCTTCATATCCCTCATTCCCAAAATAGAAAAACCCACTACACCCTCTCATTTCAGACCTATATCCCTGTGAAATACCACCTACAAAATCATCTCTAAACTTCTTGCCCAAAGATTGAAACCTCTGTTACCTAAATTAATATCCCCTTTCCAATCGGCTTTTATTCATGAAAGAAAAATATATGGAAACATTGCTATAGCGCATGAAATAATTCACCACATGAACACCATAAGAGGGAAAAAAGGAAGCAATGTCACAATGGGAATCAAAATTGACATGGCCAAAGCTTTTGATAGAGTCAACTGGGACTTCTTGTTAAAGGTCTTATCTCAAATGGGATTCAGTTCTCAATGGTACAAATTAATTCACCAATGCATATCAACCACTAGCTCTGCTCTATTGGTTAATGGATCTATAGGAAAATTCTTCAAACCTACCAGGGGTATGAGACAAGGAGACCCACTGTCACCATATCTGTTTTTTTTTTTGCATGGAAGCTCTATCTCGTTATCTGACACATGCTGCAACTCAACATCAAATTCAAGGAGTCAAAATCTATAAGGATGCTCCAGTCATCAACCACCTTCCGTTTGCTGATGATTGCATGATATTATGCAAAGCCAACATGCAAGAATACAACAACCTAATAAATATTTTCCAAGAATTTGGTCAGTCTTCAGGTCAACTGATAAACTTCTCCAAATCGGGCATTTTCTTCAGCAAGAATAATGATCCTGAAATAGCCGCCAATATCAATAATACTATGAAAGTTAAAAGAATTAATCCTTCTGATAAATATCTAGGATCCCCTTTGTTCACCACCAAGAGTAAGATACAAGCTTTCAAACCTTGTGTTGAAAAACTTAAATTCTGATTTACTGGATGGAAGACCAACCTCTCAACCGCTGGGAAACTAACCATGATTCACTCTGTCACCTCTACTTCCACTATCTACCAAATGAACTGCTTCGAAATCCCCAAAACCACCTGTAATGAGATCAATGCCATTCAAAGATATTTTTTCTGGAATAAAGATCAAGATAAATCTAAAGGTATCTACTACTTTGTTTGGGATGCTGTTAACAAACCCAAAGAGTTAGGAGGGATGGGATTCAAGAACATGGAACTCTTCAACTTGGCTATGCTTACCAGAATAGCTTGGAGACTAATTATGGAACCAGATTCCCTTTGGATCAATACCATGAAGGCTTCACACTATCCAGCTACTAAAGTTATAAAAATGGACACCAATCCTAAACCATCAGATTCTTGGATCTGGAAAGAAATTCTAGAAGGCATATCTCTAAAACATCAGAACTATATATGGAAAATTGGTAATGGAAGTAAGATATATATATGGGAGGACAGATGGATTAATAATACCTCTGACGAATTACCCAAACCTACCCTATGCCCAGAAAATCTTATAACTGTCAATCAACTTTTCAACACCCTTGGAGAATGGGATACTAACATCTTAAACCAATGGTTCACTCCTGAAACTCAACAACTAATTCTCCAAACCCCTCATTCCCCTAATGATCTGGATGAAATACAATGGGCTCTCACCACCAACAACAAGTTCTATGTTAAATCTCTATATGACAAGCAGATTCATGACAAGTATGCTAATGAGACCCAGTCATCTCCTTGGAACCAAATCTGTGGGCTTGATACAAACCCATCTATCCACCTGTTTATCTGGAAATGTTCTCATGGTATTCTACCAACTAATGCCAAAACAACTAGCATCCTGAGTTACATTGATCTCATATGCAATTTCTGATAAATATCTAGGATCCCCTTTGTTCACCACCAAGAGTAAGATACAAGCTTTCAAACCTTGTGTTGAAAAACTTAAATTCCGATTTGCTGGATGGAAGACCAACCTATCAACCGCTGGGAAACTAACCATGATTCACTCTGTCACCTCTACTTCCACTATCTACCAAATGAACTGCTTCGAAATCCCCAAAACCACCTGTAATGAGATCAATGCCATTCAAAGATATTTTTTTCTGGAATAAAGATCAAGATAAATCTAAAGGTATCTACTACTTTGTTTGGGATGCTGTTAACAAACCCAAAGAGTTAGGATGGATGGGATTCAAGAACATGGAACTCTTCAACTTGGCTATGCTTACCAGAATAGATTGGAGACTAATTATGGAACCAGATTCCCTTTGGATCAATACCATGAAGGCTTCACACTATCCAGCTACTAAAGTTATAAAAATGGACACCAATCCTAAACCATCAGATTCTTGGATCTGGAAAGGAATTCTAGAAGGCATATCTCTAATACATCAGAACTACATATGGAAAATTGGTAATGGAAGTAAGATATATATATGGGAGGACAGATGGATTAATAATACCTCTGACGAATTACCCAAACCTACCCTATGCCCAGAAAATCTTATAACTGTCAATCAACTTTTCAACACCCATGGAGAATGGGATACTAACATCTTAAACCAATGGTTCACTCCTGAAACTCAACAACTCATTCTCCAAACCCCTCATTCCCCTAATGATCTGGATGAAATACAATGGGATCTCACCACCAACAACAAGTTCTATGTTAAATCTCTATATGACAAGAAGATTCATGACAAGTATGCTAATGAGACCCAGTCATCTCCTTGGAACCAAATCTGGGGGCTTGATACAAACCCAGCTATCCACCTGTTTATCTGGAAATGTGCTCATGGTATTCTACCAACTAATGCCAAAACAACTAGCATCCTGAGTTACATTGATCCCATATGCAATTTCTGTCAAAATGGGGCTGAAGACATTACACATGTTCTATTAACTTGCCCTGCTGCCTCTGCTGTTTGGATGAAGCTCTTTGGAGATCAACATCAACTCTTCTCTTCCTACAACACTTTCCATGATTGGTTCAATAACTGGTTTCAGACAGATAACCATCATGCCAGTTGGAATGCTACTTATGCCACTATCTGCTGGTTTATCTGGAAAGCCAGATGCGACTGGGTTTTCCAAAAAATCACCCCCTTTGCTTCTACCACTACTAGGAAAATTACTCAACATCTCTGTAATCATTCCAGAGTTCACCATAAAACATGGCATATTCTTAATAACCCTTATTACCAGCCTAACAACACTCATTCTCCTCCTGAGAATTACAGTCAGCACATGAACATTTATGATAAATTTGGAATCACTATTAGCATGCATATTGCCCCAGCTAACCCATGCCATGTTAATAGTGACTATCAAAACTATACTAACTATTCCTTTGTTGCTTTGTCCTTTACAGGTCAATGCATGGGCACAAGAAACTTCAAGGACTACAACACTGGATTCGGAGGAGCAGAAAGAACAAGCAGAGGAGCTCAACTTGCTTTAACATGGGGGAAGACTATGCGGCAAACAAACATCAACTTTGATGCAGAATCAGAAGAAGTTCTACAAGCAATCAAGAAAGGTTACCAACTAGAAGTTCAACATCGTTTCACAGGAAGGAAAATTTACAGTCAGAACAATATCCACAACCATGATCCTATTGATATTGTCTTAGGGAAGCTCACCAAAGTTAACGCACAACAAAATCAACCTGCCATTAACCTTGCCAGACTAGCTACGCAATCTACTACATTTTCTGATTCTACCTGGAGAGGAGCTGATTTACATATTATTATGCTAGTCTTACAAAATTCTTAAAACAATGCTCTCAGGGATGATTGTAATAATCTTGATTATCTTTTGAGGGTAAATTCTGATACTAGAGTTAGCTCAGCTGACACCCATATTGTAACCACGGGTGGGTCGCTTATCTAAGCACCTTACTCTTTTCTTATAAAAAAAAAAGCATGACAAGAAAACTTTGGGAAAAAATAACTTACTGCGATGGTTATCACACCTAATCCTAATGGTTATCTTTAAGTGTTATATAAATAATAAGGTACAATGCCCTGACATTCGCTTACAAACAAGATTACCGACTCTTTTTAGTATAGCGGCCAATATATATCCATTATATGCTTCAAAAAAAACTCCATCATAAGATCAGCGCGGCCAATAAAACAAACACACTTGGTCGGACAGAAACCAAAGCAGGGAAAAAAAGGTGTCCACCCCCAATAAGCATTACCCACCGCTACTTTTCCTTAGCAGCAAATTTTCCTCTCAGCCATCCCTTTTTCAATACCCCACCAACAAACGCGACGACTCGCCTCGTAACTCAACACGTGTTCAACCGTACTTAAACATCCATCCACGCGTCGACCTAGTGAATAGTGATTCAAAAACTTTCTGCCAACGTTAACGTTACTTGTGATGATTTTTTTGTTTGGACGATCATAAATAAATAAAATAGTTTATCATTAATTGATATTCTCTAGAAGCCTCTGCAGCTTTTCTTATCCTCCTACTCCTCTGTTTTCGTTTTCAAATAATTCCTTTATCTAGTTATCTTGGTTCAGAATTTCTTCCAAGTTTATAGCAATTCTAATTTTAGGTTTTTGATTTTGACAGTTATCTTAAATCAATTTCCAAGTCTCAGTTTTTAAGATTTGCGATTTTCATTTGTTTTTCTCTCCTTCTTCTTCTTCTCTGTTCAAAAAACAAAATTTTGTAATAAATTGGGGAATGACAATGGAATCGACAACGAAGGTAACAGAATCGACAACATCGCTGATCCTTACATCAGGAGCCAGTGGACGTGTAAATGCGTTGTTATCGTTAAGCGCGATTAAACGATTGTTAATGTTGGTTTATACAATAATTTTGTTTCTACTCCTTCCGTTAACAAGAGTTAGGAGACGAACGATGATGGTGGTTGGTGAAAGCGATGAGAATATCTGTCACCGGAAATCATTATCTTCTGTTTCTTCTTCTCCGGTGAAAAGGAATCGGAAAATTTATAATGTTAATAGTGATGATAATGAGGATGATTGTAAAACTGTTGCTAGTAAGGAGATTGTGGTTTTGAAAGATTTTGATGTTGTGTCGAGAAGAGCAATTTCGATTAAAAGAGTAACTCAAGATGATGATGATGATTGTGATACTGTTAGAGAAGCTTGTTTGTTTGGTAATTCTAGAGGTGAAACTTTGTTTACGCAATCTTGGACTCCTGCTTCTGTTAAAGTCAAGTAAGCTCATTTATCTTTGGATTAATTTTATCATTTTGGTTCAATTTAAGCTAACTTTTGTAGTAGAATTATCTCTAGTTATGAGAAGGGTTAGAAAATCAGAATGAATTGATTGGAAAAGGATTGCCCTTGAATAGTTTCTTAGCATAATTGTGTAACCATTTTTGTGAATCTAGAGAGACATGATCTCTCATTAAATTGAGACCGAAGAATCTTAATTGGATTCTTGTTTTCTTGAATATGAATTTGCTATTCATCAAGAAATGGTTAAGATGGTGTTTGCGTTTCTCTAGGTTAATGCCAAAATGGGGTTATATTGTATTCCTTGTTTTCATATCAGTAGTGACGGCAACGCCAATATATGAAAACGGAGGTGAGTCGGTTTGTCTAGCGCTCAATTCTATTGGGTTGGCTTCGATTGTCTTGTTAAATGGCATTACTTTTCTGTATAGACCTCACCATTACGTTATAAATTTATTATTTTACATGGGTTAGGAGTCTTAGGAACTTATTCTTGTAGATTTGGTTTTGAATCTACATCATCTAATAGTCAATCTTTGATGCAGGGGACTGGTGGTTCTTCTCCATGGCTTAAACGAACACAGGTAAGCAAAGATAATTCAATGTTTCTGTTGACTGAAGGTCTGAAAACATGAATAGTTACTGATGAAATCTGATATTTGTGAAACAGTGGGAGATACAACGATTTTGCGAAGCAGCTAAATGCTAATGGATTTAAAGTGTTTGGGATGGATTGGATTGGTAGGTTCCTTCTCAGCGAAATTTATTATTCTCCTATGGTTGTAGTTGAGATTATGTGCATTCTAATCTTGGAAAGGTTATGGGTGCTTTGGCATATAAGATAAGATTTAAAATCAGCATGTAAACAAACTTAATCTTAGCGAAAGTTATGGTTTGAGAACTAGTGAACTAGAGGTCACATGCTTTTTATGCTATTCCAGGCATTATGAGAGATTTTGGAGTGTTTACGTTATAGTCCTCCTTGTCTATAATTGTGTGGCTCAATGAAGTGGGCTTAAGTACAGACTCTTAATCCCAACTCTGAACTGCCACTTTAGGATATTGTCTAGATTAGCGACATCAGGTTTAGCTGAAAGAGGCAGAAATCCTTGCTGTGTCACTTCCCACGGATGTTAAGGTGGCATATCAGTGACTTAAAGTTCACCAAGACTTGTGGGTTCTTACCTTTCATTCAAAGGGGACTCTCTTTGCTAGTTAAAACAAATTTATACCTTACAGAAACTGTTACAAGATAGCAACTCGAAGTAAGTGGGTTTAGAAAACACTACAACATATCAGTGACTTAAAGTCCACCAAGACTTGTGGGTTCTTACCTTGCATTCAAAGGGGACCAGTTAAAACAAATTTTATACCTGACAGAATCTGTTACTAGATAGCAACGTGAAGTAAGTAGGTTAGAAAACATTACAGCATTCCTGGTCCTGTGCACGAGATATGTGAAGTTAGCTTTCTTCTGTTAGGTGCTGATAGGATATGTTCTTTTTCGTAATGGTCTATTGCCCCTTAAATATTTACTTATGTGGAAATTTATAAAGCACTTTTACTCAATGCTTAAACCCTGCAATCGGTATCCAAACAGGTTACATTGACTGATCTACAATTGACTTGTGTTTAAAGCTTGAGAAGGCTGCACTTTACATATACCCCAATATATGTATCGATCTCATGAAGGTGATGCGGATATTTTTAATGTTACTTTTTGAATTTATACTAGTGATATGCACATGAAGTAGAGTTTAGTCAAAAATTTGAAAGTGGGTATACAATCTATAGATGTGATGATGTGCACAATTATGAATAGCACGAGTAGCTTATTTGAATTGGCTTTAGTTACACAATATGTAGATTTGAGAATGTGGCCCATGTTTTGATTTATAGAAGTAGAGGGTGTCACATGGAAGACAAGGCTTATCTGCATTACAAATATGTTCATTTGGTAGTAACATGTGGGGGAACTCAATATCTTCAGCCAGTTACGACGTGTTAATTTACAGTTTTGAAGAGGTTTCATGTCATAGATTGGTCTTTCCTAATTCATTATATTCTCTTTTTTCAATTAGGACATGGTGGAAGTGATGGCTTACATGGTTACGTATATTCCCTTGATGCTGCAGTCAACGACCTGGTATGCTCCCTCACATGTATGCTGAAAATAAATGAGAATTTTAACTTGCTCCAGGTGGTTCATTTACAGAGAATAATTTGAAAAAGTAATAACTAAACTCTGTTGTTTGTTGTCTTTAAATAACAGAAAGCATTTATTGAGAAGGTGTTGGCAGAAAACCCAGGCCTTCCTTGTTTTTGCTTTGGACACTCAACAGGTGGTGCCATTGTTCTGAAGGTACACATTTTTTTTTTGCTCAATGGGCTTGGGTAGCATTTATAACTGTTTCTTGCAGGAAACTGTTTAAGTGTGCCTAATCTTAGACATATTATAGTAGACATGGTCCAGTTATCAGATTCTTATTTTTCCTTCTAATTGATGGTTTCAGGCAGTGCTCGACCCCAAGATTGAGACACGCATTCAGGGTGTTGTGTTGACCTCACCTGCTGTAGGAGTTCAACCTTCGCATCCAATATTTGGTGTAAGAGTTATTTTCTTGTTCACTTTATTTTCTAGAAAGAATGGTCTGTACGTTTTTTGATATTATTGACAAACAACCTAGTGCAACTGTGAAGGCTGAAATTTCGTATCCTCCTCTTTTTCATTTTGACGGCAGGTGCTTGCTCCAATCTTTTCATTCTTGTTACCGAAATATCAATTTAGTGCTGCAAACAAGAATGGCCTGACTGTGTCTCGAGATCCAGATGCCTTGATTGCTAAGTACTCAGACCCGCTTGTCTATACAGGTTCTATCAGAGTCAGAACTGGGGCAGAAATCCTCCGCATTTCATCCTTCTTGCAGGAGAGGATGAGTAAAATAACCATCCCATTTTTTGTTCTTCATGGAACTGCTGACGCTGTAACTGATCCAAATGGTTCCAGAAGATTGTATGAAAAAGCAGCTTCAACTGACAAGTCCATGAAACTTTATGATGGATTACTGCATGATCTCCTTTTTGAACCTGAAAGGGAAGTTATTAGGAATGACATCATTGAATGGTTAACCTCTAGAATAAAATAGTACTGTCTCATCTTCAAATTACTGCCAAGGAAAGCACAACAGCTACATGATGTTAATGTGGCGTAAGGTTTCTGGGTTTTGCCGCTTCAATGGTCCGCCTCTAACCGATTGCACTTCAGCGATATTTTATGTCGAAAATCTAGCTCTACTAGCTAAAGATGATTGGCGTTGCGGTTGGTTAGATTTTGATGTTGTTGACTTGATGTAACTTAATTGTAATAACTGAACATGAATGGGGTATGAATTGAAGTGAACATGGGATAATAAGGCCTTGAGAGCAAGTTTCCAGTTAAAAATTTCCCTGGTTCATCCAGGGACCAATTTCGATCTCAAACAGTCTTTGGTGCAAGAATTGTATTCTGATTTTCTCTGGAGGTAATAGAGCACGTGCCAGTTCAATTTGCCTCGAACATGTTTTTGTCATGTAATAAACTCAAAATTTACCAGGTGATTTAAAATTTGCAGCTAAAAATTTATCAACTCTTTGTGATTCCAAGTGATCTATCTCAACGACCCAAAGTAAAATAATGGTCATTTAGACAACCCAAAGCTGTATGCCCTGAATTTGTAGGAGAAGTATGTCACCTGATTCAGAATTTTCTCACGGGACCCAAAATCTCCTTGTGACCCAAAATTTTGGCACTTATCAAAATCTCCTGACATGCCTAGAATCTGTTAGCAAGCTTGCACTTCGCTTGAAATGTGCCTGTGGCTCAAAGTTAGCCATGTGGTTCAAAATCCGTTCCATGGTGCTGCCTTTTGAGTCAATCCTTATATTGATTTTTGATGAGAAGCAATGGCGCGGAAGGCTTAGGTTCATCATGACTATATACAATGTGCCGTAGTAGAATCGTGAAATTAAGCTCGATAAATCTGACTAAAGCCTGGAATTGTTTCCCACATTTTTTGATTTGATTCATGTACTATGCAAGAAGTTTTGATTAATTATCCGCATCAAAGTTGTCAGAGTGGTGAGAGTTGGTTCGACTATTATGACCCTTTTTGGAACTGTGGTTGCCTTTTGAGTCAATCCTTATATTGATCTTTGATGAGAAGCAACGGCGCGTCTGTTGATGCCTTTTAGTTCTGGTAGAGCAACTTCCTTGGATATTCAAACTCAATCTTATCGGTTCCCTATTAGTTCTGCTTTCATTTTCTTTACAGTTCTACCTATATATATATATATATATGTTTTTTTTTTTTGAAAAAGATATATATATATATGTAAGTCTGAAGGTATTCCTTCCTCATTGTTCTTAACAATTCTTATTAGATCTTCATACAAACAAGAAGATATATAGGGAAGCCAAGTATCCAAGTCACAACTTTATTTTACAGTAGACGCAAGGCCTATTACAAGATTGTTGGTAGGGAGACGTACCATTTGGATTATACGCAACAGCAATCTTCAAATGATGAACCGTAAAGAGATTGAGATGGATTTGAAATCATTAGTAAAAAGTCTCACGACCTTAAATAGAATAGAAAACATTTTACAAAAAGTGAGTAGCATCGTCATTTTTTGTTATTCTAATTTTTGAATTCCTTTTTTGAAATCCTAATTCTGTAATCCATTCTGGTGATAGAGTTGTGGTCGACCGGATGTTAGACAAAGCTGCTTCCCGACTGCACACATCTTTTCGAAAGGCACGTACATTCAACATCTCATGAGGTTTTATCTTTTCTAGATTATTCAGAACTAATGAAATGAACCATGCCAGTTTCTTGTGTACTTTATTATTGCTTATAAGAGTTGGATTTACAGTTTCTTCTTTTTCTGGTCCAAATTTCTGATCCAAACAGGCATTGGACCGTTCAAGGCCTTCTAAGAAACAAGATTTTCCTACTGTGACGGAACCTTTTTGTTACTACTGTTGCAATTCTAGGAGAACTAAACACCAGCGATGGAAGTGATCCCTGAAGAAGAAAATGTCATGGGAAGGTTTTGAAGGTGGTAGTTGTTTTTGTTTTGTCAGGCTTGTCCGACTTCCTTTGTGATGTTCTTTGTTCCTTGAGTTGTCATTTGTCTCTGACTCTTGACTTCTCTTCTTCTATAATCTTTTGGTCTTAATAAATTTGTTTGTTTAGCAATTTAAAAAAAAAAAAAAAATTCAATTCAAACTTCATCGACTAGTTCTCTGGGTATAAAAGACCTCATGCATTTGGCTAAAATGGGGGCATCTGGTCTGCACGATATTTTTTTTTTTTTGAAACTTGGCATAGGCCCGTCCAGCCCCATGGCAGGGTAGCTATAAAGATATAAATATTTACATAATAACATAATACTAGATTTTGTGCCCGTGCTACGCACCGGGCGGACCCAAAAACCATCTATTTTTGATTTGGTGTGGCTCGGCTTCGCCTCGCCCCGATCACGATTTGGAATCTAAGAAAATTAATATTTGCATTGACGTGAAAGCTAAGATGTCGACATCAATGGCTTAAGAATGTGTGTTGTTATGTGCTAAAAAAGAGAGAAGAGATCACTATTAAAAACGGGAAGAAAAAAAAACTAAAAGGAGAAAGATTGAAATAAGTATAAAAACAGTATTAGAATGTAATTTATAAAGAGATTATGATGTAAATAAAAAAAAGAAAAAAAAAGAGATAGATAGAGACAATGATTATGACGTAAACCCGTGCCTCATAAACTCATAATCATCAAGAAAACCATCAGAGGTGTTACGAAGTTTATTTGTCTTGTATGGTAAAGAAAATAGAACATCTATAATTTAAGACAATTTTTCGCATTGTTATCTTGCTGTGCCCCTGAAAACGGAAAAAAAAACACTAATATAACCAAAAACATATTAGGAAAATTTAGTTCATGATTTTTTTCAAACCGTATATACACGGTCAAGATTAAAAAAGAAAAAAAAAACAACTTGGTATAAAAACCAATATATGGAAATTAATAAGATTGTTCAAAAAATTTTTAGATAATGATTTTAGTATAAAAATACGGAAATTTATAAAAGAATTTTTACGTTTATTTTTGTTATCTTTTTATTTTCTTAGATCAATCATAAAACCGGAAATTCTTTACATAAGTTAAAATTCCATTTAGAAAGTAGAATAGGCACACAAAATAATTTGGCGCCGCTTTAGCCCAATTCCCCTAAATGCATTGTGGTCATACGTATGCTTACAGAAAAGACCGTCACCGTAGGTAGGTAATGGAGTGCCCGAGCAAATTCACCGTTAGATTAACGCGTTATGGTCCCATTCAAAATTCGCACCACCTGATGGATCAACGTTCCCACCACCTAATGACGACCGATCAAAATTCTCACCACCTATGTATAAAAATTAAAACATGGAAATATTTTCAGTATAAAATCCTTCTTTTATGGAAATTCGAATATTCTAAAATCTTTTTTTCCCTATTAATAAGATTTTGACGTAGCGTCCCTGCTTGACGGTGTTACTTAACGTCTAGTTAAGTATTTGGTGTAAACCCGGTGTAATTTTTTAATTAGGTGTAAATCAACACGTAAGTCTTGTACACCCACGTTTCTACTAACGGTTTTAGTATTTGGCCATTAAAATCAGGGGGCTTGGACCAATAACGTTCTCTACTAAGGGGGTGTTTTCTAAGAAAAAAATCTTCGACCAATAACGTTACGACACTTGTCTTCTCCAGAATTGGTGTAGTTGAAAGCTTTTATCTAATTTAATTTGAGGTGGGTGTCATGCTCACCGTGCAACGTGGGAACTCATATGGCTTATCCTTTTAAAGGATGAGTGATGAGTATTTAATGAGATCTCCAAACTCGTGAGCGGAGACTCGATCCGCTGACCTCCTACTTGAGAGTCAGACTCCTGGCCAACTGGGTTAATCCCTGATGGTTAGTCTACACGAATTTTCATTCATTAACGGGGGT
This sequence comes from Papaver bracteatum, assembly GCA_023529315.1. NCBI lineage: Eukaryota > Viridiplantae > Streptophyta > Magnoliopsida > Ranunculales > Papaveraceae > Papaver > Papaver bracteatum. Next base: position 3,458,370 of record JAJJWX010000811.1, on the reverse strand, counting down.
GTATTGGATTAAGATTTAAATGGATAAATAACAATCCAAAAAACTCCTAGGTATTCAATTAGATTCCATAAATATCCTAGGTATTCAATTCATTTAAGATTTATTAGGATAGTTAAGGGCCAAGATATATATGGATTCTTATGGATATTTGTAGGCAAAATATGTGGGTTATTATCTCATATCAATCTCAACTCACACCACAAGAGTTTTATGGATTCTTATGAACAATTTTTTATTTTTTATTTTTTATTACATCATGCTATGTTTGTCCACCGCCACCGCCCACCACCACCACTACCGACTAGCACCACAACTATCACCACCACCAACGACAACTATCACTGACCACCATAGTCACCACCAACCACCACATACACCACCCACCACCAACAACAACCACCATCACTTCCACCTTCACACACCATCACCCACCACCTCAAATTATGGATGGTTTTTTTTTAATGGGAAACAAGATGCAATTTAATATAAATCTAAACTAATCCTAATTTATCTATTATAATCTAAAACTTATATATCTATAACAATCTATAAGATTTTTTAATGAAACATTATAAATCCATTATATTCAGGAAAACTAATATCTATTTTTATCCATACAAATCTTGATCTAATACGCCCATGTAAATCAAGATAACCAAACTAACGGAGAACGAGTTACAGGAGATTGATACAACACACCGTTTAGATTCACGCACTAATGCAGACGTCTAAGAGAATCCCTGCATATGCCAAGCTATAAGCAACCCGGCACGCTTAAAAGTTGACCCTTCTGTTTGTGGGAGAAAACTAATTCTGCAGGTTTAGGTAATTTTGGGTGTGTGTGGATGAGAAGTGAATTTAAACCTTCAACAAATGTGCTGCACGATGAGCACTTTTGATTCGAGAGATAATCTGTACAATTCTGGCCTAAACCGAAGACACGGCCATTCCAGATTTGTTTCGGTCACAGGTGAAGGATGTGAGGTTGATCTTAGGGAGGGAAGCGAAGAAGGTGTTGAGAGTATGAAGGTGAAGGCTATTTGATGACTTGTTAACAGAAGGTTGAGCAGGCTAGAAAATGTTGCAGAAAGGCTCTGGGTGTTGAATACGATGGTATTAACACTTGGTTTTTCTGTCTCGTTGGAAATAGGGAGGAAAACCTATTTATACAAGTCGATAAGCCTTCATCACGTCTCTCGTGGGAAAGTGGAGTGATGGAGGAAGTGGATTTGTGTGTTAGTGTCACACGGTTGCTTGCCCACTTCTCCTATCATCGCTAACCGCCCATGTTTCCCTGACACGATCTTATGATGGCGTGTTGCACGCTGCACGCTGTAAACCGCCAGACCAATACCCCAGTTTGTATCCCCCAGTTGTGACATGATTAACGTCTCGAGTGAGTCTTGGGACCCACATAAGGTAGCAAACGGTGCTAGGTAAAATAATCAAGTTGTTTGTAGGCGCATATTGTATGCATGCGGTGCATTAAATATGCTTAACATGCTTGAAGCCTACACAACCTTGATGAAAAGATTTCAAGTTGAAGTGACTCAACTAGCTATGTTCAGGCATTGTTCGGAGGTCGTATGAGCGGGACCCACCTTGTCCGGTTATGCCATGGGGAAGTGTAGAGGATGGTGATCACGTTGATACCTTGTTTGCCACCTAACTCCCTTCCTAGGCTATTCACCCAAGCATGCGAACTTGTACGGATGAGATTGATGGAGGAATAACCGTTGGATTAGGGTTTGGAAGGCTTGCAAGCCTCCCTTTTCACCCTAACGGTTTTCATCCTTGGGAGGCGTGCATGGAGTGGCCGATCGGTCCAGCAGGTAGGCGGGACGCCACTCTACATGACTATGCTTGTTGGAAGTTAACCAGAGCAATCTAAGTCGCACGTTTCAGCTTGCGATGATGGACATCCGAGATTAGAAGGGGGCCGTGCATGATACCTTTGGGCGCGCAAATAGAGACGGCTAGCTGCAAACGTTCGTGGCCGATTGGTTGGCCGTGTATCTGGTCCCATGGTGAGTACACAGGCGTCGTCGGCCAGTAGTTGTGCTTCGAAATCGTTAATGCGCACATGCCCAAAGTTGCTTGGTCACAACCTGTAAGCAAACCCTAATTTTAGGGTTTGTGAGCCGCAGCTTCATGCTAGCGCATCTCGACGCCCATGGCTCCTATGGTGAAGCCGTTTGCACCATTAGGAAGGTAGACGGGAGGTGAGCATGTGCATGCGCGCTACTCGGTCCCGCGCGTGATCTAGGCCTTCCAACCATGCCTGCGAATTTGGACGGATGAGATCTATTTTTGAGTTTGTTTTCAGCAGGTGAGACTAACATGGGTAGTCTTGCATGCGTTCAACGAGGCTAATATAACCCACCATCAGGTAGCCTACGGGTGTTTGCATGTCGAACACAAGGCTTTGAGTAGGGCATTAATTGTAATGCTGCAAACCTACATAAAATCGGGATGGTTGCTACATGCTCCGCTCTGGGTAGGTTTTAATTCTCAGGGATGGTTGCACATGCTCCAATGAATTAATATGGTGAGAATATTCACCGCATGAAGGCTTTATCCCTTGCAGGACGTCAGCTTAGAATTTGGATTTTACAATTTTAGACCTGAATAGAATTCCACCATCAACATTAAGTCCCCTGCCTAGCATGCAATGGTTACACTATTGTAGTGTAGGCATGAGATGGTGACAATTTGCATACAAAAATAATTAAGGCCAGAGTAAATACATGTTTACCGCGTGGGAGAAGGTATGTCATGTGTGTTAAATGCCTTGGAGCTGGTTGAGTTTATCCTTCCAATGGTAAAGCTCGGCTGGGGAAGTATAGCTTGGTGGGTCGATCCACCTTGGCCTTCCTCTTTCTGTGCCTTCTCATATGCCTAGCAAGCATCGTGCATTCGATAAACATTGTTGATCACAATCCCGACTCAACGGCCTTAGAAAGCGGTAAAGGTGGACTTCTTTTCTCCTTAGGGATCTTGTTGGATCGTGAAGCATATAAAGAAGTTTTTCTGTATTCTTCTCATTAGGCGATCGTCTTCTTCAACATCTCAGGTATTGCTCCACACGTTGATTTCTTAATCGATTGGCGATAGTTGTGATTAGAATACTTTTTATGTGCCGCCGTAACTTATCTTCCTCTCTTTTTCGCAGTACATCATGAAAGGAGTTGGTGATGATCACTCTGCAGCTTCTTCAGAAAAAAGTTTTGAAGTTGATAAACCAAAAGCTAACGCACATGGCTAAAATTGATTCGCCACTTCGTGAAGTCGTCCATGCCGTACATGGAATGTCTGTCTTGCATTTAACCATTTTCAGGGGGCGGCTCCATTCTCTTTCAGTTGAAATCGATATGGAGGAGAAACAAAGACACGAAGAACCGTTGCGAGCGAAGTGGAAACGCGAGGCGTCACAAGCACCAGTAAGATCGAGAGCTGAAAGGTTCGCGGCTCGGTTGAAGAGACGGAGGGTTGAACACGAACGTCATGTGGGTGATGGGAAGTGTGATTACCCAATACGTGGTGGTGTGATAATCCTTGACCCTGATACTGATGAGACTGAACGTCGAAAGTGATTGGCACGATTTCCAAGGTTGCAATGGATTATGTAGAAGGTGCAGAAGATACGCATGCTGAAGATGTTGAGGCGGTAGCTGCTGTGCCCGAAGAAGAAGTTGAGGCGTCTCTGGAGAAATCGGCACAATATGTGGATCCCAACAGTGATGAAGACGCAACCAAAAATTGAGTGTCCCTGTTATTATTCTTTGTAGTTTTTTTTTTATACTCAGTGGCGACTGAGTTTGAAGTTTTCTTCTTTGCTTGCTTGTCTTGAACAAAGTTTTATTCAATGTTGCTTTCGAAACATGCATATTTTTTCTGCTTGTGCCCCCTGACGTGAGTCTGGCTCTGTTGAAGTAGATCATGTAGGATACCTTCCTCCTCCCCTTTTTACATGTTTTATTCCTCCCATATTACCAGGATGGTATGAAGATTTGGTATGAGGATTTAAGGTTTTCTTTCTGGGTAATGGTGGTTTGAAGGTGACTCATAACTTTGTGTAATTTTATGAGAAATTATAAAAGGAATGAAATCTTGATTACTTGAAGAAATATTGAAACCCTAATAAGTATGAAGGCAAGCGGTGCCATCATTTTGAAGGAATTACAAATATTGTGAAAAGGAATATTGTTGGAGGAATCCCCCCGGGGGGATTAGAGAGGTGATGTCGTGTCTTCAAGTGAGGTAGGGCTTGAGCCATCGTGAGTGAACAACCACACCTTCGAGTTTGTCTGCATTGATGATCTTGCAGTATCACCCAAGATAACATCTGCCACTAAGAATACTTCATCTTCCTTTGCAGGCATATCAGGCTGGGCAGTTATTTTTACTGCCATGTTTCCAACTTGGAACGTGGTTACCTTTGCTACCATATCTCCGATTTGAAACAGATTTGGACTTGGTATAACATCTTGCTTCTGACACGTGTCGTTCTTGACTGCTTCCAAACTTTTGGTGAAGCGCTTAAAGGGGCCATCACTCCATTCAAATCTCTTGGTGGTGGCCCGCCTGTCAGGTGAAACAGTCCACTGTGGTACAGCAGGACAATTATCCACTACTTGCAAAGAGGTTTGTTCAATGAGACTTACTTGGGCTCGGAATCTCTTGACGTAGGACGAAGGGATTTCACCATGGAGTTGCGTTATGCTTGTGAGTTGTTGGTATGGAGGCAACAGGCAGTCTTCGAGTCTCCAAGGTTTGTTGAAAATCATCGGAGATGGCTTGTTGGAGATTCTTCCAGGTACTGAGATTGGTAAGGAATGCGCCTTGTGTACCCACGGGCGCCCCAGAATCATGTCGTAATCTGGATGTTCCTTAATTATATGGAATTTGGCTTGTGTTGGAGTGTTACCGATCTTGACATCAAGGTCAATGTATCCGTAGACATCCACAAACTCTCTTGCTGGGCTCTTAATCACAGTCGGACCACGGGTAGCCTCCTTCTTTGAGATTTTCGCAGCTTGCAGGGTCTTGATAGTAACGATGTTGAATTCAGAAGATGCATCGATTAATGTGCTATCAAACTTGACATCTTTCAAATGGGCGACGGTCAAAAGTCCCCAGTTTCCTTTGTTGGCGCTATCTTCCAAGGAGGCTTGAGATGCTGGAACGACTTCTTTTTCTGGGTACAAACGCCTGCATGACACAATACGGTTGAGGGCCATGAATATATCTTGACGTTGTACCTTGGAAAGGTACAAAATTTCACACAGGTGTTCCATCATGGATTGTGAAGTCTTGCGCACATAGTCTCCAGAGATCATGCAACTTCGGACAGGAAGAGGGTCTCTGTGAACTCCTTCATTTCCCAATTGAAGCTCTCCTGCTGCTATCTTTTCCCTGATGATTTCTTTCAACTTGTTGCAATCCTTAGTTGGGTGGTGGACAAACCTATGATAACGGCAGTACTTAGGGTCTACCATGTCTTTCTCAGTTGGTGGACGTCTGATAGGAGGTAGCTTGATAGCATCATCCTGAATCCATGCCTCCAAGAGTTCCATTACTTCATTTATCGGAAACGGGAAGCATGTTTCTTCGGTGCTCTGCGCAGGATCCTTGCATGTTCTCTTCCGGGGCGAAGATTTATGCGTTTGAGCCGCGCGCTTGGGTTGTTGTTCTGCCGCTGCTAGAGCTTTTATCTTTACGCCTTCGCTTACTACACTGACAGAAGGGCCAGTATTATACTGCTTATTGATGAGGTGCCTGTTTCCCCGATTATCTCGTGAATCGTCGCTCCGAACGATCCTGGTTCTTTCCAATAATGCTGGGGAGGTAGTGGCTGAACGTTTGGATGCTTCATGGAGCTCTGAGAACGTATGGAATCCCAAGTTTTCCAGCAGGGCACGATATATGGGTATCATTCCGTTGATGCATAATTCCACCAGCTGTCGTTCTGTGACATTTGGTTCATGGAAGTCCAACGCTTGTGTTCTGAACCTCTTGACAAAATCATTTGGATGTTCGTTGTTCCGTTGGGAGATTCTCCCCAGGTCTAAGAAAGTAACTTGCTCAGATACAAAGAAGTACTTCTTGTAAAATGCGCTGACCATCTCACTCCAATTGGATATGCTGTCGGGTGCGATGTTGTTGTACCACGTATAGGCTCTCCCCGTAAGTGATTTGGAGAATTCCTTCAGGCGGAGAATGTGATTGTATTCGTGTTCTCCTAAGGATTCTAAATATCGAGAGACGTGTTCACGAGCATTACCGGTACCATCGTAAAGGGTGAATTGAGGGGAGGTGTATCCCCTGGGAAGAGGAATCCGCTGCACGTCTTGTGGATATGGAGGTTGGTGTCGATGCGCGTCCATCGGATTTTCTTTGCCACGATTTTGGAGGAGTCTCTCCAGATCTTCCCGTGTAATAAAGTTGGATGGTCGGCTCCTTTCCCTGAGACGCTCCTGGTCCCTTTCTCTTGCGTGGTCAGCAACATAAGACTCTTCGTTAAGGTAGGCTTGCGTAAATGAGGCACCTTCTCCAGGTGTGCTGAACGTATTTCTTGTTGGCCCTTGGGGATGTCTCGACTCTTGCGGTAATCGATCGGTTAATATTTTAAGGAAGGTGAGTACCTCCTTCTAAGTGGTTGCCATGTCTTCCTGAGCTTTAGCGAGGGTTTCTTGTCTCTTCATCAAGTCCACCATGGTGATAGGAGGTTGTCCTCCTTTGGGTCCTCCAGATCCTCGTCCTGAAGGGGGATTAGCAGTCGTTCTGGTGACGTACGGAGGTGTCATGCTTGAGGAAATGCCTGGATTTGCAGCCGCTCTAGCTCTCGTAATGGGAGGTATCACACCTACTGGAATGTCCGCTCCTTCTCCGATGGTACTGATGGTAGAAGACGCAATTCCACGGGACACATTGGTTGTACTGGCGGGTTGTATAGTGACACCAGTAATTGGGATATCAGCACTAGAAGTTCTGTCGGCGCTACCTCCCTCGGGATTGGTTGCTGATCCAGATCTAAGATCCACCATTCTTGAAAATTGAAATGGTATTGAAGAGATCGACTTCACAACCGATAGATTAACCTCCCACTGTGGTCGCCAATTGTTTGTGGGAGAAAACTACTTCTGCATGTTTAGGTAATTTTGGGTGTGTGTGGATGAGAAGTGAATTTAAACCTTCAACAAATGTGATGCACGATGAGCACTTTTGATTCGAGAGATAATCTGTACAATTCTGGCCTAAACCGAAGACACGGCCGTTCCAGATTTGTTTCGGTCACAGGTGAAGGATGTGAGGTTGATCTTAGGGAGGGAAGCGAAGAAGGTGTTGAGAGTATGAAGGTGAAGGCTATTTGATGACTTGTTAACATATGGTTGAGCAGGCTAGCAAATGTTGCAGACAGGATCTGTGTGTTGAATACGATGGTATTAACACTTGGTTTTTCTGTCTCGTTGGAAATAGGGAGGAGAACCTATTTATACAAGTCGATAAGCCTTCATCACATCTTTCGTGGGAAAGTGGAGGAAGTGGAGTGATGGAGGAAGTGAAGTTGTGTGTTAGTGTCACACGGTTGCTTTCCCACTTCTCCTATCATCACTAACCGCCCATGTTTCCATGACATGATCTTGCGATGGCGTGTTGCACGCTGCACGCTGTAAACCTCCAGGCCAATACCCCAGTTTGTATCCCCCAGTTGTGACGTGATTAACGTCTCGAGTGAGGCATGGGACCCACATAAGGTATCAAACAGTGCTAGGTAAAATAATCAAGTTGTTAGTAGGCGCGTATTGTATGCATGCGGTGCATTAAATATGCTTAACATGCTTGAAGCCTACACAACCTTGATGAAAAGATTGCAAGTTGAAGTGAATCAATTAGTTATGTTTAGGCGTTGTTCGGAGGTCGTATGAGCGGGACCCACCTTTTCCGGTTATGCCATGGGGAAGTGTAGAGGATGGTGATCACGGTGATACCTTGTTTTCCACCTAACTCCCTTCCTAGGCTATTCACCCAAGCATGCGAACTTGGACGGATGAGATTGATGGAGGAATAACCGTTGGATTAGGGTTTGGAAGGCTTGCAAGCCTCCCTTTTCACCCTAACGGTTTTCATCCTTGGGAGGCGTGCATGGACTGGCCGATCGGTCCAGCAGGTAGGCGGAACGCCACTCTACATGCCCATGCTTGTTGGAAGTCAACCAGAGCAATCTAAGTCGCTCGTTTCAGCCTGCGATAATGGACAACCGAGATTAGAAGGGGGTCTTGCATGCTACCTTTGGGCATGCAAATCGAGATGGCTAGCTGCAACCGTTCACGGACGATTAGTTGGCCATGTAGCTGGTCCCATGGTGAGTACACATGCGTCATCGGCCAACAGTTGTGCTTCGAAATCGTTAATGCGCGCATGCCCAAAGTTTCTTGGTCACAACCTGTAAGCAAACCCTAATTTTAGGGTTTGTGAGCCGCAGCTTCATGCTAGCGCATCTCGACGCCCATGGCTCCTATGGTGAATCCGTTTGCACCATTAGGAAGGTAGATGGGCGGTGAGCATGTGCGTGCGTGCTACTCAGTCCCGCGCGTGATCTAGGCCGTCCAACCATGCCTGTAAAGTTGGACGGATGAGATCTATTTTTGAGTTTGTTTTCAGCAGGTGAGACTAACATGGGTAGTCTTGCATGCGTTCAACGGGGCTAATATAACCCACCGTCAGGTAGCCTACGGGTGTTTGCATGTCGAACACAAGGCTTTGAGTAGGGCATTAATTGTAATGCTGCAAACCTACATAAAATTGGGATGGTTGCTACATGCTCCGCTCTGGGTAGGTTTTAATTCTCAGGGATGGTTGCACATGCTCCAATGAATTAATATGGTGAGAATATTCACCGCATGAAGGCTTTATCCCTTGCAGGACGTCAACTTAGAATTTGGCTTTTATAATTTTAGCCATGAATAGAATTCCACCATCAACACCTTCATCCAAGGATTTTCCTATTGCATCCAACCAAGCCTGACCAATGGAACGGCTCTCAAGTCCCACCTATAGACAGTAAACCAAAATGGTTAAGAATAAAATGCAATGTGTGATTTGTAAAAATTATAACATGGTCATAATAGAAACCAATATAAAAATTCAGTAAACTAATTCTCTCTCCAAAATGCTTGTGTAAGGTTTGAATTCACTACAAAGATTCACAAAATTGAGTCCAAGATCAATAGCAATCTCATATAGTCGAATATCACCACCAAGATGGAGCATTTGGTTTAAGAATTTTTCAGTAAATCTCATCGTTATTCAACTTTCTCCCAGCTGTCACCTATGGATGAAGGAACACCTCCATCTCCACCCAATGCATGCCCAAGTTCTTCACACAACTGGTTCCCTCCACCTCACCATCTCAAACCCACGCCGGATCTCCTTTCACAGGAATCCAAATCTGAAAGAAATCTCAATGATTTCTCCCCTGCCAAACCGAGTTCCAAAACCTTCCCTATCAATTTAAAATTCTTAAAAACATCCTCGGTATTATCTCCACCATCTTATTCTTTCATTTCATCTGCCTCCTCTACCCCCAAAAACCAAGAAATTTTTTTCTCATCATCACCCCCTTTCTGTCCCAAAGAACATAGTGACAAGAACTCAAAAGATCAAAGCAAAAAACATCTACCACCTTTACAAATACACAAAAAGAAACAACCTTATCCCAAAAGTTCAAAGATTCTAAACCAAAGAGGTCCCTACTCTGATACCCATATCTTTCAATTAACAAAACATATGCAAGATCTCATGCAGAATCATAACAACAAATGTTTAGTTATTCATGAACTAGGAGATAAAATTCCATATGACATCCTCAGAGATGTAATAAAAAAGAACTGTCATCCTCTCACATTTGAACACATGCAGACCGTTAAAAACACCCCGGAGTACAAGATCATCATATTCCATGAAAGTGACAAAGAGATGATATTGGCGCAAAAAACTCGTATCATAGAAAACCAGGTAATGCTTTTTGAGGACTGGGGTAAGTACCAAAATAATCCTTCTTCTTGTTTTAAGACAGTTACTCTTTGGACCCAACTGTTATATCTACCTAAATATCTTGAAGATAACACTGTTATGGAAGAACTCATGGAAGATACATGAAGGTTCTTAGAAGCAGATCTCTGTGGTAAACCAACTAGAGAAAAAATGGAGATGGACTTAGGAAACCATTTTCCCCTGGAATATTATTGAATATTCATGGATTGAGTTGGGTCCAGTTTTCTTATGAATATCTACCAACAATTTGTTTTAGATGTGGGATAGTAGGTCATGTAGCTAAGAATTGCCATAACTTTGCAAGTTATGAACATGCACTTCAAGATACTAAATATCCAAAATTCCCATATCACAAACTCAATGGAAGAATGAAAGATCAAAATCCAAAACCCAAACAGATATGATTTATATCTTCTTCCTCTTCAAACCTTAGTTCTGGTGGTACTTCTTCATTAACAAGACCAATCTATCATCAACCTCATCCACAATAGCTTCAGTGAGAAGTAGGAAACAAGGTGGATCGGATACACAGAGAGAGCTCTCAAACTTCAACCGATCCAACGCAAAACTCGAACAAGCAACTCAGGAATGAGCAAAGCACCGGTTCCGTGTCGACTATCAACCATCATGCAAGAATTATGGTTACAATGGACCCTAGTTCCACCAAACAGTCTGCAAAAGGAATCTGACATAACTTCTGCAATCAATAGTCTTAATGAGGCGGCTCGGTCAGGACATGTATCTGGTAAAGCGTCGTTAGTGGCATAACAGAATGAAGCTGGCATACATGCTGTGAAGAATGTTTCTACTGACTCGGACCCACTCAGCAGTGGGAATGAAGGAACATACTCTAGATTTCATATCGGAAGTTCATGTGGGGGCCCCATCCATTTTGGAATATCTGTTAAAGATACAGTTATCTATGATGCAGGTAGAGCATGTCTCTTTCCAACACCTTCAGTTGTTAACACAAGCAGGTCCATCTCAGCTTAAACCTTCACAAGCCCCATCTTTAACCCAACATCCTATATTCACACCCACTCCAACAAGACCAAACACACTTGAGCATTTCTTCAACCCTTCATATATCAAGCTAATTGAGGCATTTCTAGAGGACCCACATGCACAAGTGAATATCGTGGTGAGTAATAAGGCGGGCGAGCCACACGTGAAAGTCACCCATTCTCACTTCATACCACCTACACCCTCAACCCCTGAACCTCCATTTACTCTCAAAACCTATAGAAGGAAACCCACACCACCAAAAAGAATTATCCCTCAACACCTAAATCTCCCCATAACCCCGGAGTTTGCAGCTTCACCACCAACTCCCAAAGCTAGGAAATATGTATCTATGACTTCTCTCATCCCCCGATCTACTAGACAGCTTCAACCTCAACCTGAAATACCAACAAATAGAATTAGGAACCTCGATCTACTAGGTTTCTACATCATGATAACAACATACACCCATACCCTCCCCAAACCTCCACAACCCCCACCCCACCCAACCAAACCAAACCTGGATGGCATCTATCCCTGGAAGATGAGACTGGTGAAGCTGAAGGATCAAGAGATAAAGGCAAGCGAGTCGTTGGAAAGGACCAGTGCTCGCTCTAAAAATGAATCACTTGGCTTGGAACTGTCAAGGCTTGAATAAATCCTTGACAGTTCAAAAACTATGTGAGTACTCGCGTAGATTCCAACTTGTTTTACTATTTTTATCTGAAACATTAGCCTCTACTGTTAAGATGCATAGTGTCTGTTCTTTTTTGGGTTATCATGAATTCTTTGCTATTCCTTGTAATGGACGCCAAGGAGGCTTATATCTGATGTGGAAAGCCAACTTGAAAGTCCAAATACTAGTAGTGAATCAAAATTGCATCCATGTTTCTGTTTTGTCTGTATCTTCCACTAACCCTTGGCTCTTCACCGGAATATATGCACCACCTCATCGACCGGCAAGAAAGGAGTTTTGGGAGAACTTTGATACTTTAATCCCTTCACATAACCTACCTTGGTTGTTAATGGGATATTTCAACAATATCATCAGTCAAGAGGAAAAAAAAGGAGGATTACAAGTTAGATCATCACAAACACAATACTTCCACAACATGATTAATCGAATGGGGCTTATTGATCTAGGGTTTCAAGGAGATCCTTTTACATAGACTAATAGGAAAACGGGAAATGACTTCATAATGGAAAGGCTAGACCGAGGCATGAGCAACCAACAATGGCTAACCTTAAACCAAGGTTCTTTCATCCAGCAACTTCCCCGCATAGCCTCAGATCATGCACCTCTAGTTTTGAGGCATCACAAAAATTCAAAACCAGCTCACAGATCATTTAGAATGGAACACATGTGGTTCCTCTATCCCCACTTCAAATACATAGTATCAACTTCTTGGAACCAATCACAACACTCATCACCGGCTGAGAACTTCCTATGCAAGCAACACGGTACAAAGGAAACCTTACAACAATGGTCGAAAGATGTTTTCGGGCATCTACCATCACTTATCAAAGCAGTTGAGCAGTCAGTCCAACAAGCCCAACATCATTGTGCGATCTCCACAAGCCCAAGCCTTTTACTCTGGCTAGAAAAAGAACGAGAAACTAGAAACACATATCTATCTTTATCATATTGCCAAGAAGTGTGTACTGGAAACAACGTTCCAGAGTGTTATGGCTGCAACAAGGGATCTCAACACCACCTACTTTCACACTCAAGCTTCAATCCATAATCAACACAACCACATCCATCAACTCCAGTCGGAGCAAGGCACATGGACTGAAAATAACCATCAGGTAGTTGACCTTCTAATTGATTTTTTTGATAAACAATAAAAGGCACCACATACTACCATTGATGGGAGTCTATTTGAAGGGTTCCAAACAAGATTGTCAACAAACCAATGCAACAACTTGATAAATCCGGTCACTTATGAGGAGTTTGAAGTGGCATTAAAGTCCATCGGGTCGGATCAGGCGCCAGGCCCGGACGGGTTTACGGGTAAATTCTATAAAGAACTAATAGATATTACTATTTCCGAGTTATGGACCATGATAACTGAGTTCTTTTCCACCAATCATCTCCAATACCCTCTAAACCATACCCACATCACACTTATACCCAAAAAACCAAATCCCACTGCTCCGACGCATTTTAGACCAAATGGTCTAAGTAACGTGGTTTATAAAGTGATAGCTAAGATCTTGGTGAACAGATTAAGACCTATTCTTCAACTTATCATAATCCCGTTCCAAAGTGCTTTTGTCCCAAACCGTGCCATTCATGACAAAATTTCCGTAGCTGTAGAACTTTTCCATCACATAAGAACTTCTGCTCCAACTAAATACCCAAAAATAACGCTAAAATTGGACATCAAGAAGGCGTGTGATAGTTTGGACCGGGGGTTTATCCGAGAGACTTTCTATAGAATTGGATTTCCGAATCGATTTATTGATCTGATCATGACTTGTATCACCTCGATAACATATGCCATCAACATCAACGGCACAACACAGGGACATATCAAGCCAATAAGGGGGTTGCGCCAAGGTGATCCCTTGTCACCGTACATTTTCATCATCTGTGCTGAGATCTTGTCAACCAATCTTGCTAAATTAGAAATGCGAGGTAAATTGAAGGGTTTACGAATCTCCAAGAAAGGGCCACCAATCCTCCACCTCATGTATGCCGATGACCTGCTGATCACCTGCATGGCTAAACCAGAATTTTGTTTGACACTAAAACAAGTACTACATTCCTACTCAACATCGGCGGGGCAAGCTATAAACAAAGATAAGTCAAGTTTAGTTCACCATCCAAAGTTATGGCCGGCATCATCTCAGGTATTGGAGGAAAGTTTTCAGGTCCCTCTGACGGACCAGATGCCGAAATACTTAGGAATTACCTTTAAGAATGGAAGGTACTCAACTCATATACATGTCGATCTCTTGGAGAGACTACAAATAAAAGACCAAGGATGGATCACTAAATGCGTGAACCAAGCAGGTAGACTGGTGTTGATCAGCACCTCCCTTACACAAACTGCCAAACATGTAATGCAAACCTAGATGCTTTCATAACACGTACACAAGAAGATCGACAAAATCACTATAAATTTCTTTTGGGGACACAACCATCAAACTCGGAAGATGCATCTAATAGGATGGGAAAAACTTGCTAGATCAAAGAAAGAAGGCGATACGGGAATCAGGTTGAGCAAACAACATAATCAGGCATTACTACTCAAACGAGCATGGAAATTTCAATCAAGCCAACAGAGAATATGGAATCAGATGTGTGAAGACAAATACCTTCACAAATCATCTTTTCTGGATCACTTGAATTAAAATCCTACGCCACCAACTGCAAGCCCATATTTGAAGAGCTTAAATAACCTAGTTCTGTTTTGCAGGATATTGTTTCAAAATCATCGGCAATGGTCAAACAACAAACATCCACAGTCATTGGATCCCAAACCAAATCTCACCTATAACATCAAACATACCTCAGGATTAAAAGGTGGCTTCTCTCATCAACCAAGATACAAATACATGGAACCATCATATTATCTTTCAATCCTTTGATCAATCCACAGCTCATAAAATCATCAACATTCACCTACCAAACCAAACCACTCAGGATAGGTATATCTGGCCATACTAAAAAAATGGGAATTACACTGCAAAAAATAGATACATGGCAATCACCAAAAACAATACCCCACCCTCAAATTATCAACCACCAACACCTATAACCACCAACCATAACCTTGTGGAATACAAGTCCATCTGGGACTTCCAATGTCCACCAAAACTAAGACTTTTCTTGTGGAAAGTTGTACTAGAAGGATTACCAACCTTCGACAAACTACATCACATACATCTCACCCCAAATAACCTTTGTCCAATGTGTATACTACATCCAGAAATGGAACAACACCTCATATTCGAGTGTGATCATGCAACCGAGCTATGAAACCTCATCATTACCCATTTACCAAGAAGCTCAAACTCAAACCCATTCAGCAACCAACAAACCCTTCCAAACCAAACTCCCAATAAACCAAACAATATCAAGGATTTGATCACAAACAACCTCACACCAACAACCCAAACCATCTTGGGATTCACTGTTTGGAATATCTGGCTAAATCGTAATAACCAAGTGTATAAAAGGAAAAAGCAAACACCAAATCAACTGAAGAGTATAATCCTAACAATGTCTGCAGAATATCAATGGGCACAACGACATCTAGCACTGATCTATCCAGGACAACAACCTCAGGCTTATCAAAAAATGGCTATAAAAGAAACAATGATACATATCAAATGGCAACCACCGTTATCACGGTGGATAAAAATAAATTCGGATGAAGCATCGAAGGGAAACCCGGGACCGGCATGAGCAGGATGCATATGGAGGATAAATACGAGCCATATAATAATGGCTATGGCAACCCCATAGGAATTATAACAGCAATAGCGGTAGAAGCATAGGGACTCCTACTGGAAACAATAATGGTGAAACAACAACAATGGCCTATGGTATGGTTTGAATTGGATCCATCGGCAATAATGCAAATCATACAAAATAGTGGCAACGACGTACCATGGTACCTAAAAGGAATAATACAAGAAATCTACATGCTTATAGAGACCATACCAGAGGTTAAACTCACACATGCATACATAGAAGCGAATCATGCAGCAGATAAATTGGAAAACGAAGCAATACAACATCAACAACAATACCCAACTACGTCAACTATAAGAATTTGGGATAACAATTGTCCATCGTTCCTTTCTAAAATTGTAATGGATGATAGAAATGGGGTTACTTTCACCCGTACTGTAAGAACTTCTTAATCTTAATGGTATGCATCCTTAAAAAAAAAACCAATATAATAAAAAATGATAAAACACCCGCAGATTCTTTTGCAGCAGACATTGCAAGAAAACCTACACCCATTTCAACTACTTGCAACCCAACAACCACAATGCCAACCTCTGGCGAAGCAGAACCCAGCCAGAGTACCAGTGAAATCATGCGGTGGTTTTCCTTGTCCTACATTCCAAGTACCTATCAATATGTTGGTATGATCTTGTTTTGTATATAATGTTTTCTTGCTGCTAAGTTCCGATTTCAAAATGTTAAGAGGGCACATGGAGGACATATTCCATCCACGAAATACCATCATGATTTTCCAATGTAAATACATAACCATCTCTAACAACCATTCTTATTACAGGACAACTATGACCATGAGCAACCCAATAAGATTACCCTCAAGATCCATTATCTGAACCGTACCATTCGCAACTAGTGTCCAACTTCTCTCAATTGATTACAATTCAACTTTATTTGCTTTGATTATTTATTTTGTTTAAAATCTAAAACAAAACCCCCATTTATGACACTTTGACAACTAAAACTCACTGTTCTTCGTGGGAATGATCCTTACTTCCATTATATTACCAGTTAATTGTGTGGAAATAAGATTATTAATTTGATTGCACTTACGCCAGCCATCAGTTGAGCGTTGTAAAAAATCACACCTTCCTTCTGTGGGTCGATGTTTATGAACTGGAAAATCAAATGTGTGTCACGAATGACAGAATCATAATTTTTACCAGCACATGCCATTTTCTTAATCAAGACAAGTCGTTCCAGAGATTTAAAAACGTTTTCAAAAGCCGTAAATAGATCTTTGTCAATTGATCCATCTCGATAGTATTCCACAAAAAAATTAATAAGAAGTCTAGTGAGGTTCCATATCCTTGAGCTTTTATTCGCGCGTTCCTGCAACGAACCCTTTTAAAGGAATCTTTAATTTTTCTTTTAGATTGTTTTCCATCATCTAGGATTTTTAACGTCTTAGATGATGAGAGATTATCTTGATAGACCAGCAGTCTAGAGAAGGATTAACTCAGAACAATCTTTAAAGATTTCTGGCGTGTGTTACATATGCCCAGAACAAGTTTCCCAAAGTAATTTCCCATAAGGGCAGACTTTAGGGATCAGGCAAACACAAAATTATTAGGTTTATAGCGTTTTCCTGCTCTGATACCAATTGAAAAAGCGGGGGTACAACAACCATACACAATATTTCGTTTAGGAAATCTATATGGACAAACTCCAATATAATTCCAAGAGAATCAACTAGACAGTCAAGACTCAATCAATGGAAATATATTCAAGAGTTGTATCTCAGTTTCTCAATGTAATCAGCAAATCAAACAGATAGAATCCATGAGCCTGATTATTATGAGAAATAACTTGAACGGTACCAAAGACCAATGTTCAAGTGTCAATCAATTTATATCAACAACCAAAGGTTGGATTATCTGATTGATTGAACTACGCACAACCTGTGATATTTCAATTATATAACAAATATAATGCGGAAAATAAATAACACATAACCAGAAAATTTTTTAACGAGGAAACTGCAAGTGCAGAAAACCCCCGGGACCTAGTCCAGATTTGAACACTGCACTGTATTAAGTCGCTATAGACTCTAGCCACTACAAGTTAACTTCAGACTGGAATGTAGTTGAGACCTAACCAATCTCACACTGATTAAGGTATAGTCGTGTTCCTTGCACATCTGAATCCCAGCAGGACTCTACGCACTTGATTCCCTTAGCTGATCTCACCTACAACTAAGAGTTTCTACGACCCAAAGTCGAAGACTTGATAAACAAATATGTCTCACATAGAAAAGTCTATTGAATAGATAAATATGTCTCTCACAGAAATACCTATGAGTTTTGTTTCGTCTTTTGATAAATCAAGGTGAACAAGAACCAATTGATACACCAGACTTATATTCCCGAAGAACAGCCTAGTAATATCAATCACCTCACAATAATCATAATCGTACGGTAGAGAAATAAGATATTGTGGAATCACAAATGATGGGACGAAGATGTTTGTGACTACTTTTTATCTTTCCTATCGGAGATTAAATCTCGAGCAAATATTAGAAAAGATAGTACTCAATACGATAAAACAAAACAAGATCAGAACACGCAATTACAGATAAAATAGTTGGGTATGACTTCACAATCGCAATGAAATCTTTAAGTCGTTAACCTATAATGGTTTTAGGAAAAACCTAGGTTAAAGGATAATAAACTCTAGTCGTCACTAGTATCACACAGGAGGCGTGGGAATTAGGTTTCCCAGTTCCTAGAGTTCTCCCTTATATAGTCTTCAAATCAAGGTTTGCAATCAATGTTACCATGGTAAAAAAGCATTCAATATTCACCGTTAGATGAAAACCTGATTAGACTCAAGCTAATATCTTTCAACCGTTAGATCGAACTTATCTTGTTACACACAAATGAAAAGTGACTTCATTTAGATATGGGTAACCGTACATAAACATGTACACCTTGTTGGCTCAATAATAGTAAACCGAAGTTAGCCATATGAACACTTTCATATCAACCTTGTTCATCTTAACACAACTAGTTCAAATGAAACTAATTATAGAGTTGTTCAATTGTTTATATTCTCATAGAAGTATACAAGACACAATTGAAGCAAAATCAATTTTGATTCACTCGAATCAATTCATGAACATTATATCCATGGTTTGCAAAAGATTGTATTCCTTAATTTATAAATGTATTAGTTCATGAACAAATCAATTTTAGAACATAACCCACTCTAACGGGTACGCATACCTAAGTAGTCGGACTTGGTCTGGGTTCTCGTACACCACCAAACTCAGTTGAATTCCCGGACTTTAAATTACACCGGTACGCATGCGGGTATGCATACTAAGTTCCCGAACTTCAACTAACAAACCAATACTCATATGGGTATGCATACTATGGTTCTCGGTCTTGGAATAACTTGCAACAGTTAGCATACAAGTACGCATAATGTGTTTTATCCAATCATGGTTAATTGTTATAAGCTCCCATTTCAATCATTGAAACATTCTTAGAACACGAGAATAGCTGTCTCACACAAATTATTATCTTCAAAGTAATTTTCAAGTGATCGAATGATCAATACGAAACATTCTGAGTCTACACCAAATGATCGTCTCACACAAATCATATAATATGTTACTAGGAGAGTTTCACATGATCATCTTTTGACTTTCGTCAAGAATATACGATGAACTTGGTTAAAGCAAAAGCTTACCAACACATATTTCGAGAAATATGTAAGCGAGTTAAACTCAACTCGAAATATCAAATGTGTATAATTGAAGTCTATATAGCTATACGACTTTTGTCTCAAATAGGAGATAGAGTAGATATATTTTTAAGTGATAGATAAGTTCAAGTCTCAACATACCTTTTTTTGATAAAGTTCCACAAGCCCCCCTTACTAGTTCTTCGTCTTCAATCGATAAACACCGTGAAGTCTAAAGCTCGACTACACATTCTATCCTAATCCGAGACTTAGCTATAAGTAGACTAGAAATAAAGACTTATAATTTTGACAACTAAACTTGACAAACAAGTTTGAGATAGCAACGCTTGCGAGTTCGCCCGAGCAGTGCTCTAACACTATCTAAATTGTGATGGAGACTTGGTGTGGAAAAAAAGTAAACTTTGCTATAAAACTATTTCTGATAAGTACGGTTATGACTTATCGTATTCCTTACAGTGCTCCCTTAGTAAGTAAAAATTCAACTCTCATTGTTAATCAGGGAAAAAATTGCTTTTTGAGATGAAATTTTGTTAGAGCATTGCTCGGTTGAACCCACCAACCGTTGGTATGTCAAGTTTGATTGTCATATTTTAGTATCAAAACTCAATTAGAGTCACTTGATTAAATGTACTAGAGTCAAATTCGTTTATGTTAGACTAAATAGTTTAGGAATGTTGAGACATACAAGTATTGCCTTGAAGACCTGAAGATCATGAAGACGTATCGACTATAATGAAGACATCATCCTTCCACTTCAGGTATAATGATACTGACTTGACTTGTTTACATTACTATCATTTATTTTAAGTCGTTTAAGATTGAAAATGTAACATGGGAGGTTATATTTAATACTCTTATATTAGACTTGGTCATTTTATTATGATCAAAGTGTCAAGGAAGAATATTTGATTACGAAGTATAATGTTTATCTTTTGAACTTCGTAAAATATGACATCGGCATAACCTATGTAAATCGTTATTTGATTGTGTATTATATATAGGTGTGATTTTATCTTAGGAAACTATTTTTGATTACCTGTGTTTGAAGGAAGTACCTATACAAAACTTATTTTGTAATCGAAAGGAAATCAATAGGAGTTGTAGTCCAGTTTTCATTGAAGATCTATTGGATGACCAATTCGAACATAGGTAATAACTTTGGTAGAACCTATCTTGACTTATGTTGAGAGTTATTGTAGAACCGATCATACCTAGTTTGTTATATACTGTGAAATCGATCTTGATCTTGGTAGAACCGATCACTACCTATATTTGGAGACTTGGTATAACAGATCGTAACCTATGTTAGGAGTCATGGTAGAACCGGTCCCAACAGCAAAACCGATCCTCTATATTCGCATATTACTTTACAGTTTTGTGTGAGTTTGGAATTAGGGTTTGCTAAATAGAAAAGTTCCAGATGTCTACATAATTTGGACATGAGTATAATTCTTATCGTTTATCATCCAAAGATATTCCTTCATATTCAAGGTGATCCCGATCCGAAATATTGATAATCTTTTAATTAAGATTTTCGATTATATATTTTTGATTTTCCAGCAAATCAAAACATATCTTTTAGAAAGTTACATTAGTTAAGTGCTAAACTAATATTAGATATTTTATAATGAGAGATTTTAGAATTACATGTTGGAAATAGGAAAACATAAATTAGGTACTTATTGTATATCTTGAGAATATTTTCGGTTTTGGAATTTCCTTGTTATCCAAACAACCTTGGTTTATAAATAGTTGAGTTTGCATTTCTTGCAAACTATCCTAAGATCCAGGCAAGCTTCATTCGTGTTGTTTCTGTGGAGCCGTCTATCCGGAGTGGAAAGTACCATAATTAGGCGAAATATCTTACAACTGCTCATTTAAAGACTTATGCGGGATCAAGAAGCTCTACGAGTACCATTGGTGGGAAACTAGATAATTGCATTGTTATTTTAGTTTTTGATTATTGATTTGATTGACTAATGGTTGTTGAAACTTTGATTTCACCTAGTTTGGTTATTCTTGAGAGCCTTCTCTTTTGACATAAGGGTCACTCAAACTAGATCAAAGTATTAACGGGATCTTTAGAACTGTTTTTAGATCTAAAGACAACTTGTGATCATCCATTGTTAACATACCCCGTTATGTGTGATCGATCATAAGTGGATTCAAGTTTGTGTTGTACAGGTACATAAGAAGGCAATTGGAGATTAAAAGACAAATAGATTTTTCTTATTGGTTTTCGTATCTCGTGATTTGTGCATACATCTTGATCGTCTGGGATCCGACTTAGATCTGATTTATCTTTGATAGATTTGATCATAAAGTCGAATAGATCGACAATTATCATTTGGTGGTATTCTTCAATATATCTGATAGTTGTGAATCTAAATCTAAGTTACTAATATAAATTGATCTTACACAACAAAGGAGTTTACCTGTTTAAAAGGAAGAGCCTTTGCCAAAACTCAACGAATCTGTTTATCAAAAGATTATTGGAGTAGTTACCAAACAGCTTTGTTCCTCTACTGTTTGGAAGACGATCAAAATGAGTTGAGCGCTTAAGACTTTACATTGCTAAAGAAACTCAAGATAGTGATTTTATGTCTTGGGATTCATGTGCATGACCAAAAAGTCATAGACGCATGGATACTAAGGGAACTAAGTAACTAGGGGTAGATTACTTGGTCTCAACTATACAAAGCTAGCTTTATTCTTTGTATAACGGCTTAATTCTAAGAGTATTCAAAACTGGACTATGTCTCAGGGGTTTTCCCGCATTTACGATTTCCTTGTTAACAAAATCTTGCCATGTCATTTACTTTTACATTCCACAATTATAATTGTTTTATTTTATTATAATTAAAAGTAAATACACTTGTACGTTAATCCTAATCACTTAACATTGATCCTATAGTCAATCGGTTTTGTACCATAACTATTGTCAAGTGAATACCTTGTTATTGTATTGTCTCGACTTTGTCCTTAGACGATCACACTTGGTAGCGACCTTATAGGTTGAAACGAAAAACGTGGTGTATTTGGGTACCCTCGTTATTTCACATTTGGTATGGTTAGGACTCTCTACATATAAATTTTATGAGTCTTCATAAGTTATAAAGAGATTAAAATTCTAAAATTTCAGAAATGGTTACAAGTGATGGCAATTGAAATTTGATTTATATATGTTGATGGGTGAATATGAGATTGGTCCTACACGTCATAGTCACAAAAATGACAACACCTTTTCCTAAAATAGTATGAGAGAACTTGTTTTCCATTGTACTACGTCCTTCCTTATATAGGCTTTTCCCAAAACCCTTCTTCTCATGATATCATGCCACATGTCATAAGAACCTTCTTATTTACCATTATTGTCGTTCCTCCTAATATAACCTTCCACTTCTTATTAATTCCTTCCATATCCTTCCTATTATCATATATATATTAATTCCTTCCATATCCTTCCTATTATCATATATATACCCTATTGGACTTGGGCCTCAGTCCCCAAGTCCCCAAATTACCTAATGAGTTTCCCTTTTCTCCAGGGGTTCCATGACCCTACTAGGGGTAATTATTTTCATGTATCAACATTAGTCCCCTGACTATTGGGTTAATTGTTACATAACCCGATAGTCACCTCGAGTTTCCTTTTGGGGTTCATTTCTTCCCACCTTTGATGCAAGTCCCCGTTATGGTATTTTGGTCGCTATTTCGTTCTTTTTTCGGCTATCCCATAACATCCTAAAGGTTTCCATGGTAATGCCCCATTATCGCACTATCAAAGTGTATGTGTTTGGGGATGACCTAATCCCCTAGTTTTTTTTTATCTTGCATTTACTAGGGTGGTTAGGTATCCCTACGTGTATCGGTAGGTTCGTGCGGCGGTTATTTTATTTACGGCGTCAATCTATTTATAAATAGGTGACTTATGGCTCCCATGGTTGTCTTTATAGTCTTTTTTGGCTCCCATGGTTGTCTTTATGGTTGTCTTTATAGTCGTTTCCCCTTAAGCATGTATTCCCTTTTTGTTCATCGTGCTTTCCTTTGCAATTATTTTGTCCAATGGCGCGTTTACTCCACGGTTATGCCCTATCTTTAGCACCCGTTCCCGCACTAGCCTCTTCACTGGATAAAAGAGATGAGCTTGCGCGGCTATTACTCGTGAAGACCTGGGTGGAGTTTCTTCGAGAGTTGAGGAAGGGGAATAGATATACTACACGCTCCAAGTTCGACGAGCAATACACAACGTACCAAATTTCTCAGAGGGCGCAGGCATCTGGGAGAGTATCTATTGAGGTCCAACGTACGTCAGATGATGTTGTCACCGCGCATCACGCGGCTGACAGGTTATTGAAGGAGTCTATGATAATGGTCACCACCGTAGACCGTGCCATAGCGGACTGTCGTCTGTACTTATTTGAGGAAGGGACCCCGCGACTTCATAGATATACCTTGTCTTTAGTGGACATATCTGCGCTCGTATGCTCGGTCGATATGCAGGATGAGTTAGCGCGTCCACTAGTATTGAGGGAAGATGTGGGACTTTTACAGACTCAAAGAATGATTCATCAAGACAAGGCGCGCAAAGCTTATGATGAACATGAAGAGACCCTTTCGTTCGTGAAGGGAGGGCAGGCTTCAGAGAAGATTATGCAATATGTACATAGGTTGGTTAATGAGGCCGATCGGGCTTTGACTTTGGCGACTATTCAATGTGAAGAGACACTCTTGATGATGAAGGCCTTGGACGCAGACATTGCCCTTTGTCATGCGTTGATAACTGGCTAAACCGCAGGTCGGGGGCGTAGGGGTTGGCTTCCAGAGAGAGATTTTTTTTTTGTCCCCCCCCCTTTTTTTTTTTTTGCCCTTAGGGTGATGTTTGTTCCCTTCGTATGGTTAAGTGTTAGTGATTATGGATGGGTTGTTAGCCATGATTAGGTTATTAATTACCGCATTAATTATTTTTTCGTCTTTTCTTTCTATAAATAGTTTTGTTTTTGCTTGATAATTTCATGCTTTGTTTTCTCCATTTCCTTTCCGAACATATCTCGCACTTAACTGATCTTGGAGATCATTCAGATTGATCATATTTCTCGAGTTCTTCCCATTGCGTTCAATCATTTTACGTATAAGCATGACTAATGGGACGTCCATATAGTTGATTCCAAGCGCCTGATGGCCGAGGCTCGGAGTAGAGGTTTCTCGTTTCCCCCTTCGTTTTTTACGCGTTATCGCTATTACGAATGCCAAGGCATGGTGACCTTTTTCCAATTACTTGTCGTTTGGCGTTCGATGGAGGCAGTTGAGACGGCTCTTTCTCATGCTCGTTAGGCTCTCCGCTTGTTGCCTTAACGCTTCTCAGTGTTTATTTTATGATTTCGGATATGTAATCGTTGGTTTTGATTTAGTTATTGTTATCATCGAATTCATATTATCGCTATTATATATTTTATTTTATTTTATTTTATTTTATTTTTACGTCTGTCATCTCCTTCTCCCCTCTTCTTATCTGCCCCCCGCCCCTTTCATAGGATAGGAAAAATGCGCCCCCTCCTCTCTCTTTTTCTTTTTCTTTTTTCTTTTTTCTTTTTTCTTTTTATAGGAAGTGGACTTTTGGAGGTTCGAAACGCACTCTCCTCTTTTTTTTTTTTTTTTTAGAGGAATTGGACTTTGAGAGGTTCAAAACGCGCCCTCCTTCCTTTTTTTTCTAGAGGAATTAAACTTCGGTAGCGGACTTCGGGGGTTCAAAACGCGCCCTCCCCCTCTTTTTAGAGGAATTAGACTTTGAGATGTTCAAAATGTGCCTTTTTTTTAGAGGAAATGGACTTTGGGAGGTTTAAAATGCGCCATGCCACTTGTTTGTGTTGGATGATGGATAGTCGACTAGGTATATGGTGTGACCCATAGACTTTTGTGAATTTGCATGTCAGCCGACCGAGTGCACATAGCAACCCGTAGCTGTAGCCTTTAGTAATTGTAATGTCATCCGATCGGATGCGCGTAGCTGATAAGTGCATAATTCATATGATTTTAGTGTCCATTCCATACTCGTTTTAGGTATTATTCTTGCATATTTTCGTATTATTACTCTTGTTTTCTCTTATTTGCATTTATTAGGTGAATCATCCAAAAAGGAGCTACAAATTACTGAAAAGATCTAGGAAGAGAAGTATTCCAAGTACCCAAGCGCCCAAGTCCAAGAGAAGTGGAAGAAAAGAGACGAAAAGGAGCAAAACGCTCATAATCAAGATAAGGGTCAAATACCGATCTAAACTCATTCAAATTAAGGATTTCTCATCACGATATTGAATATAATTGAAATATAAAAATAATGCAAAAAGAATGAGGTCATTTCGAGTTCGGATGAAGAAGTTGTGGCCAAAACAGTTTCTATTGAATACCGAAGACAGTGAAGTCCGCGAACTGGGTTTGCAAACCGAGTTTGCAGACTTAATTCCGAAAATTTCTGATGGATTTTGAAGTTTGTGGACTAGGTTCGTGCACTTATCAAAGGGAAAATGTGTATTCACACATTGGAAGGATTAAGGACACGTTTGTGAACGTTATTTCGTTATTTAGGTTGGGTTTTTGATCCAAACTAAATACGTGAAGACCAAGTAATTTAAACCTATAAAAATGTATTAGGTTATGCAAAACATATCACATCATTATGTCACGAAATTTTTAGGGTTTGGAGAGAAGAAACATCATACGTAGCGATTATCAATCATAACGTTATCTCTTTACTCTTCTCATATGTATATCATGGATGTTTCTACATCCATGAGTAACTAAACACCTATTGATTGAGGATGAATTCTAAGTTGTAAACAAGATTTGAGTTATTATATTAATCTACTTTGAAGTTCTTCATATGATTATCGTTTGTTTATACTATTTGAATATCTATGATTGATTGATAGATTGTCTAGGTAGCCAGCTGGATTGATTTATTGGTTAAATCTATTGCTAGTATTAAGTTAGGAGATAAGTAATCTTCGAATAAAGTGTACACAAGTAGAGAACACAAAACCTTGCAGAGGGATTCTGTGGAGCGATTGTGTGTATAAACAACACTAAAAAGTGGACCTTGATCTAAGAGTCTAACTATTAGGATCAACCTATAAATTCACAAAAGATAAAGAATTCGATTGGATTACACCTTGAGTGATCTACTACTAGGTGGTTCGTTGAATAGAATCTGGTAGGTGAGAACTTCCGTATCCAGTGATATAGGGAATTTAGGGGATATCACTAATCTAGCTGTTATTATACGGTTGGTGATTATCTATGATTAGCGACAAGTAGGCAATTATAATAACTCATTGACGGTTTATTTACGAAGAAGGATTCCTCGATCATATCTCTCTCTATTGATTACAATACAATTTTATTTGCTTTGTTTATTTACTTTATTGAAATCTAAAACAAACCCCCCCTTTGTGACACTTTGACAACTAAAACTCACTGCTCTTCATGGGAACGATCCTTACTTCCATTATTTAACTAGTTAATTGTGTGGAAATAAGATTATTAATTTGATTGCACTCACGACACGCATCAAATTTTGGCGCCGCTGCCGGGGAGAAGTCAGTAGCTTTTGTTGTTATTTTTTTTAGTTTTATTATTGTTTTTAAAATTTATTTTCAGTTTTTAATTTCGTTTTCTAGATTTTTGGTTATAGGTGATTAATCTCTGGCACCGAAAGACTGGGAATACAAGAGGTACGGAATTCAAACCCATAAAGGAACGGTACTTCAAGCACGTCAGCACTTGCAACAAGAACCCTCTACAGAAGAGATGGTAGACGGACCCCCACCACCACCTCCTCCTCCTCCTAGGAGGATGCTCAAAAATCCAACATCTCCATCGTTTGATCAACAAAAGCTTTGCATCAACTTAAATGATTCTATTGAACTTAAATCTCAGTTGATACATTGGTTACCAAAGTTTAAAGGGATACCTGGAGATTATCCAAATAAACATTTGCTAGTATTTCAACATAGGTTGACAAGTTTGAAGCCAACTAGGACTGACAAAGATAGAGCCTTACTTACAACTTTTCCATTTTCTTTGATAGATTTTGCGGAAGAATGGTTTTACAGCCTTCCATAAGGAAGCATTACAACATGGAATGATATGCAGAAAGTGTTTTTAGAAAATTACTTTCCCGCTTCCAAAGCAACAACTATTCGTAAAGCAATAAGTGGAATTGAGCAAATTGTTGGTGAAACTCTTTACGATTATTGGGAACGGTACAAGAAATTATTGTCTAGCTGTCCACACCACCAAATCAGTGAGCAACTCATAGTGCAATTTTTTTATGATGGGATGATTCAATCGGAGAGAAATCTCATAGATGCAGCTAGTGGTGGTGCGTTAACCAATAAAACCATTGATGAAGCCACAGAACTAATCGAGAACATGGCTGCAAACACGCATCAATTTAATGCAAGAGGCGTATCGATGGCTAGGAGAGTCAACGAAGTTAGTTCTTCTTCACACTTAGAAGATAGAATGGGTAATATGGAGAAGATGATGCAACAGATGGCAACCATTCTCATTCCTTCTTATAAAGAAGAGGCCGAACAGGTGAATGATGTATTTCCAAATCATAGTAAAAGGTATGATCCTTATTCTAACACTTATAATCCAGGGTGGAAAGATCATCCTAATTTCAGTTATGCAAACAAGCAAGCTGCAGCTCCTAATCCATATACGAGACAAAGCGGTTTTCAACAACAATTTCAGCCACAAATTCAAAAGAATCAACGCTCTAGTTTAGAAGAGATGATGAAATCTATGATGCTAAAGCAAGATGAAACATCCAAAGATCAAAAGGCGATACATCAACAAAACCTACTATATCAACAAAAGAATGATGTTGCTATTAAAGACTTGCAAGTACAAATTGGGCAGTTATCTACGGATGTGAATCAACTGAATCCAAAAGCATCTACAATACTCCTATCTCAACCGTTTGTGAATCCAAGAGAGCACGTTAATGAAGTGACATTAATAAGTGGAAACAAACTTAAGAGCCAAAGAAACAAGAAGTGATTAATAGCGATATTAAAAAGGAAGTGTAAGAGGAAACCGTCCCGAAGGAAAAGGCAACCTCAAACGTCCAACCTAAGGATACGGTTCTCACTTTTACCATACCACCTCCTTTCCCTAGTTGTTTTGCCAAGTCGAAGAAGCAAGTTCAAGATAAGGAGATCATGGATATTTTCAGCAAGATACGGTTCCCACTCAGGTGAGCAAAAGTGCTACAACTATGTTACTCAATGAGATGCCTACAAAGTGTGAAGACCCTGGTGGTTTCACAGTTCCCGTTACCATTGGTAACCGACGATTCGAGCGTGCTTTGTTTGACTTGGGAGCTTCCATAAGTGTTATGTCAGCCGATGTTATGATTCTTTGAATCTAGAACCTTTGAAAGAGGCAAAGATCACTATTTAATTGGCTAACAAGTCTAATATATATCCTAAGGGAGTCGTGGAGGACGTTTTAGTTCAAGTGAATCAGTTAATCTTTTAGGATGATTTCTACATTGTGGATATGCACAATGGAGATAATTATTCATCTACTTCGTTACTTCTTGGGAGACCGTTCATGAAGACTGCAAAGACAAAGATTGATGTTGATAGTGGTGCACTCACTATGGAATTTGATAAGGAAATCATACGGTTCAATATTTTTGAAACCATGCGCTATCCTAGTGATGTTCACTCCGCTTTCTCTATTGATGTTATTGATTCGTTATCACAAAAATTGTTTGATCTGAACAGTGAAGATGAACTTGGAGTTGTGCTACGGAATAACATTTATTTGGATGTTCATGGACATACGAACATGGACGTTGAGATATCCAAAGAAATGGTGGAGATGTCTGGTGTCTTAACAACACTACAAGAAGCCAAACA
The DNA here is from genome assembly GCA_023529315.1 of Papaver bracteatum. Classification (NCBI taxonomy): domain Eukaryota; kingdom Viridiplantae; phylum Streptophyta; class Magnoliopsida; order Ranunculales; family Papaveraceae; genus Papaver; species Papaver bracteatum. The sequence goes on along the minus strand of JAJJWX010000811.1, from coordinate 3,429,195 downwards.
GGGTAATATTTCTTATATTTCATTACCCATAACTAATGAGGCTCCTTTACCTTCTATTGTGCAGGAACCGAAACTTGAATTGAAGACGCTTCCAGACCACCTAAATTATGCTTACTTAGGTGACAAATAAGAAATTCCGGTGATTATTGCAAAGAACCTCACCCCAATACAAGAAGAACGTCTTCTTAAGGTTCTGAAAGAGCACAAAACGACTATTGGTTGGACAATTTCTCATATCAAAGGCATAGGTCCATCCATGTGCATGCATAGAATCCTAATGGAATATGATTTCAAGCCAATGCGTGATGATCAGCGTAGGCATAATCCCCCCAATGATGGAGGTCGTGAAGAAAGAGATCCTCAAATTGCTAAGTGTGGGGGTGATTTACCCAATTTCTGACAGCAAATGGGTTAGCCCAGTTCAAGTGGTGCCTAAGAAATCAGGTGTCACTGTTGTTAGAAATCAAGATGACGAACTCATTCCCACAAGAGTTCAAACAGGATGGAGAGTGTGCAATGACTACAGAAAGCTTAATGCCGCAACCCGAAAGGATCACTTTCCTTTTCCTTTCATTAATCATATGTTAGAGAGGTTAGCGGAACATTCATATTATTGCTTTTTGGACGGTTATTCGGGCTACAATCATATTCTTATTGCACCAGAAGATCAAGAGAAAACTACTTTTACTTGTCCTTTTGGTACATTTACCTATAGACGGATGTCGTTTGGTCTCTGCAATGCGCCTGCCACTTTTCAGAGGTGTATGGTTAGTATATTTTATGACTATGTGGAACGCATAATTGAGGTATTTATGGATGATTTTAGTGTTTATGGTGATTCATTTGATATTTGTTTGCAAAATCTTGAACTTGTGCTTAAAAGATGCATAGACACTAATCTTGTTTTAAATTGGGAGAAATGTCACTTTATGGTAAACCATGGCATAGTGCTCCGTCATATTGTGTCCTCTCAAGGGCTTGAAGTTGACAAAGCAAAGACAGAATTAATAAGAAACTTACAATATCCCACTTCGGTGAGGGAAATTCGTTCTTTTCTTGGTCATGCAAGTTTTTACAGGCGTTTTATCAAGGATTTCTCCAAAATCTCAATGTCGATGTGCATATTATTACAAAAAGAGGTTATTTTTTACTTCAACAAGGAATGCAAGGATGCCTTTGATAGATTAAAAGAATTGTTGAAAACTACACCAATTATCAAGTCACGGGATTGGAGTTTACCATTTGAATTAATGTGTGATGCAAGTGACTATGCAGTTGGAGCTGTTTTGGGTCAAAGAGTAGACAAACTGTCTCATGTGATTTATTATGCATCTAGGACCCTAAATGATGCACAAATCAACTATTCTACCACCGAGAAAGAATTTTTGGCTATAGTGTTTGCTCTAGAAAAATTTAGATCATATTTGGCGGGTTCAAAAGTGGTTGTGCATTTTGATCACGCGGCACTTAGGTACCTACTAAAGAATAAAGAAGCTAAGCCAAGACTTATACGGTGGATACTACTGTTGCAAGAATTTGATTATGATCTTAAGGATAAAAGAGGTGTTGAAAATGATGTTGCTGATCATCTTAGTAGACTTATTATTTCCGAAGAATAACTTCCTTTACAAAATCGTTTTCCAGATGAACAACTTTTCTCAATTGAAGACTCAACACCTTGGTACGCGGATATAGTGAACTACTTGGTTACAAGACAAGTACCTAGTACAATGTCTAATTTTTAAAAGCTTAAACTAATGAAAATAACCAACCAGTATGTGTGGGATGAGCCCTACTTGTGGAAATACGGTTCAGATCAAATCATCTGCAGGTGCGTACCTAATTCTAATTCTAAATTTCAATCTATTCTTACTTTTTGTCATACATATGCATGTGGTGGCACTTTGGTTCTAAACATACTGCTTTCAAAGTACTTGCAAGTGGATTTTATTGGCCTACCCTATTTTAGGATGCATATATGTTTTGCAAATCTTGTGATAGATGTCAAAGAACGGGAAATCTAGGTGCTCGAAATCAAATACCACTCACACCAATTGTTTCTGTTGAAGTATTTGATGTGTGGGGAATTGATTTTATGGGTCCTTTTGTCAATTCTAACAGAATTTTTTATATACTTCTTGTTGTGGATTATGTTTCGAAATGGGTGGAAGCTAAAGCCACCCCTACTAATGATTCTCAAGTTGTTTGTGAGTTTGTGAAGGAATATATTTTTTCTAGACATGGTACACCAAGAGTGGTTATCAGTGACGGAGGCTCGCATTTTCAGAAATCCTTCCATGCTTTACTCAAGAAGTAAAACATAACACACGAGGTTGGTACGCCGTATCACCCACAAACTAGTAGGCCAGCTGAAATATCAAACCATGAGATTAAATCCATTCTTGAGAAAACCGTAAACACTACACGGAAAGATTGGAGTTATAGGCTTAATGATGCGCTTTTGGCATATAGAACGGCGTATAAAACACCGATTGGTATGTCTCCATATCGGTTGGTTTATGGCAAAGCTTGTCATCTTCCGATTGAACTTGAACACAAGGCATATTGGGCGATAAAGATGTGCAACATGAATTATGACAACGCGGGGAAACAAAGGAAGTTACAACTTAATGAGCTAAAGGAGATACGTAATGATGCTTACGAGAGTTCTCGTATATACAAGGAAAATACGAAACTTTTCCATGACAAGATGATTTCTCGAAAGAATTTTTTTGTGGGGCAAAAAGTTCTTTTATTTTACTCTCATCTTAAATTATTTCCTGGTAAGCTGCGGTCCAGATGGATTGGACCATATGTTGTTACTAATGTTTATTCTCATGGCGCAATTAAAATTTCTAGTCTTAGAGATGGAAAAAACTAGAAGGTGAACGGCCATAGATTGAAGCCATATTATGAAAGAATTGCTTATGTGGATATAGATCTGCAAAAATTTCATGATTATCTCCCTTTGGAGGAGTAATTAAAGGAATACCAAGTCGGGCTGAGGATATTAAACTAAGCGCTAAATGGGAGGCAACCCATCGGTTTTGTATCTCTATCCTTTTGTTTTTAATTTTCTTAGGTTTTCATATCATATCTTGCATTCCCATCTTAGATTTTACAAGTCCTATATCTATAATGAAAGTTTTGACGAATTCTCGTCAGAAAATTCTGACTGCGCACTTGTTACGAAAATAGCTCTCGAGACTTCATACGGAGTCCAGTTTGAGTGGTTGACCACAAATTTTAAAGAGGACAGACATATCTTTCTTTTCCAAAAATATAATCTGAGTTCGGAGTCTCTGTTAAGTTGGAGAAATAGTCCTGGACATTTGAGTTTCGAAATTTTTCCAGAACTTTTTCAGATTGCATGTCAGTCAGTCCGGAGGCCATAAAAGTCATACCTTTTATCGAAACAGTGTGAAATTTTGAAAAGAACAACTTTCGTTTAGGATGTTTTTCCTAGTTCCATACCCACTAGTACAGTTTTTGATTTTTTCAGGGCTATGATGTCATAAATCATATTTTTCGGTTCTAAACATTGAGGACAATGTTGAGTTTAAGTGTGGGGATCATTTAGAGTTATACTATTTGCATATACATTAAAAAAAAAATCATACTCATTGATTTCTTGCATTCTTGAGACTTCATATTTTGGAGTTACTTATGAGCTATTTATGATGACACTCTAAACCTTTTCAGGTTGAAAAGGTTCATACAGCTAATGATTGAGTTCCATTTTGTCATTCTAAAATCCTTAATTATATGCGTTCATAATTGAATGAGAAAATAAGCTATGGTAGTCATTTGAAAGAGTCATCCTAACAATTAATCATTACTGAATCACTTTCTTTTTATTTTTGCATCTTTATGTTTCTCTAAAATGATTTGGTGGGATCCTGATACTGCCGTGGATGTTGTAGCAAGGTAATCATTGGTTGAGTATTTGAAATCCCCATAAGACAATTGTCTTACACTCTTAAAGAGTGATCCGAATAATAATAATATATATATATATATATATATAAGTCTCATCTTCATTTGTCGACACTTGGATAGCAATACGTGTAAAACGTTGTCCTTGTCTCCGTCGCCTAAACAAGCGTGGAATGCAGGATCCAAGGCAACTATCACGTATTTGCTGAAAAGGAACATGCTCTTAGAATATCTAATCACGTAGTCGATGAAACAAAAACCATAGCATCATTATATAGCAAGTCAAAAAGACTATTGACGAGGTTCTTGACACTTGGGTGGAAGTATGCGTGAAATGTTGTCCCTGTCTCCGCCGCCTAAACAAGCGTGGAACGCGGGATCCAAGGAAACTATCGCATACTTGTTGAAAAGGAAACATGAGCTTAGAGTATCTAATCACGTGTTCAAGTTAAATGGGTGCTTCTCTCAACTATGCGCTATAAATACATATCCTTTGACGACATTCATACAAGTATTGTGGGTAACATCTTTCACTTAAGTCAACATTTGCACACTTCACTTTCCACTTTCTATTTTCTTATTTATCCATGTGATTTGAGTATGCGAGTGTTGTTATAAATGTTGCAACAAGTACGATGACTATCTTAGTATAGTTTAGCAATCAAGTTAAAATGTCATACATAAGTAATTTCTTGTGTGTGCGGATTGGAATGTGTGTGGGATGTTTGCATCTAAAGAACATATGCAAGGTAATTATTTGTCTTTATACTTTGTGTCTATCCTTAGTAGTTCTTCCAAGGAAAGAGATTGGAGTATGTTTTGTGGGTGTACCTCTTGTAAGCCCTCACGAGAGTATAACTCGTCCACTAGGGACACCTAGGGGTTTAAAGGTCTGTTATTCATGCTAAGAGTATCCGTATCCTCACGACATGGAGTTGTTGTATTTAGGATTATTTTATTTTAGTTTGCTGGAGGACTAGCAAAGACTAAGTGTGGGGGAATTTGATAAGTGCATAATTCATATGATTTTAGTGTCCATTCCATACTCGTTTTAGCTATTATTCTTGCATATTTTCGTATTATTACTCTTGCTTTCTCTTATTTGCCTCTATTAGGTGAATCATCTAAAAAGGAGCTACAAAGTAATTAAAATATCTAGGAAGAGAATTATTCCAAGTATCCAAGCGCCCAAGTCCAAGAGAAGTGGAAGAAAAGTGACGAAAATGAGCAAAATGCTCATAATCAAGAGAAGGGCCAAAGACCGATCTAAACTCATTCAAATTAAGAATTTATCATAACCATGTTGAATATAATTAAAATATAAAAATAATTCAAAAAGAATGAGGCCATTCCGAGTTCGGATGAAGAAGTTGTGGCCAAAACAGCTTCTATTGAATACCGAAGACAGTGAAGTCTGTGAACTGGGTTTGCAAACCGAGTTCGCAGAATTAATTCCGAAAATTTCTGCTGGATTTTGAAGTTTGCGGACTGGGTTCGCGCTCTTATCAAAGGGGAAGCATGTATTCACACCTTGGAAGGCTTAAGGGCGTTTGGGAACGTTATTTCGTTATTTTAGGTTGGGTTTTTGATCCAAACTAAATACGTGAAGACCAAGTAATGTAAACCTATAAAAAAATGTATTAGGTTATTGAAAACATATCACATCATTAGGTCACGAAATTGTTAGGGTTTGGAGAGAAGAACCATCATACGGAGCGATTATCAATCGTAACGTTATCTCTTTACTCTTCTCATATGTATATCATGGATGTTTCTACATCCATGAGTAGCTAAACACCTATTGATTGAGGATGAATTCTAAGTTATAAACAAGATTTGAGTTATTATATTAATATACTTTGAAGTTCTTCATATGATTATCATTTGTTTATACTATTTGAATATTTATGATTGATTGATAGATTGTCTAGATGGCCAACTGGATTGATTTATTGGTTAAATCTATTGCTAGTATTAAGTTAGGAGATAAGTAATCTTCGAATAACGTGTACACAAGTAGAGAACACAAAACCTTGCAGAGGGATTCTGTGGAGCGATTGTGTGTATAAACAACACTAAAAAGTGGACCTTGATCTAAGAGTCTAACTATTAGGATCAACCTATAAATTCACAAAATATAAAGCATTCGATTGGATTACACCTTGAGTGATCTACTACTAGGTGGTTCGTTGAATAGAGTCTGGTAGGTGAGAACTTCCGTATCCAGTGATATAAGGAATTTAGGGGATAACACTGATCTAGCTGTTATTCTACGGTTGGTGATAATCTATGATTATCGACAAGTAGGCAATTATAATAACTCATTGACGGTTTATTTACGAAGACGGATTCCTCGATCATATCTCTCTCTATTGATTACAATACAATTTTATTTGCTTTGTTTATTTACTTTATTGAAATCTAATACAAAACCCCCCTTTGTGACACTTTGACAACTAAAACTCACTGCTCTTCGTGGGAACGATCCTTACTTCCATTATATTACCAGTTAATTGTGTGGAAATAAGATTATTAATTTGATTGCACTCACGACACGCATCAGTTGCAACCCGTAGCCTTTTGTAAATTTGTAATGTCAGACGACCGGATTCGCGGAGCAACCCATAGCCTTTTGTGAATTTGTATGTTAGTCGACCGGATGCGCATAGCAACCCGTATCTTTTTGTAAATTTGTATGTCAGCCAACCGGATGCGCATAACAACCCGTAGATTTTTGTAAATTTGAATGCCTCATTGCTCATTGTTTGAAAACCGCTCTTCATTATGCAGAATAATTGCGTGTACATTGATTAAGCTTATGCATGAATTTTTTTTAGCCATTTTCCATTGATGGGCGATTTGACCTTGGACCCATTCAACCGCCTAAGTTTGTAGTATCCGCTTTCAACTAATTTTTTTATTTTGAACGACCCTTCCAAGTTTGCTGCGAACTTTCCCGCGCTAGCATTTCGTTGTACATGAGGGGAGATTTTCAGAACTAAGTCGTCGACCTTAAAAATCCTCTCCTTAGCGCCTTGATTGTAATAATTAGCCGGTCGCTTCCTGTATGCATCGACAAATCATTCCGTGTGAGCCCTTCTTTGTTCTATTGTGTCTAGGTGCGCGAAATGACTTACTTCGTTCGGTGTGGTATGGCTATCCATTGCTACCCTTGCTGATGTAATCGCTATTTTTGCAGGTTGTATATCATCTCCTCTATAGACTAGGGAATAGGGAGATGCTCATGTTGAGCTACGCTTTGAGATCCTATATATATTCCCATAGCACTAGGGGTATCTGCTCGTGACATCCTATATGATGATCATGCACTATCCTACTTAGGATTCAAAGGAGGGTTTTGTTAGTGGCCTTCGCCTTCCCGTTTCGTTGAAGATAATAAGGGGTTGATGTGTGTAATCTCGTGTTATACTATTGCAATAGATCTATCATATATTTGTTCACGAATGACTTGGCGTTGTTGGACCTAATTATCATTGGTGGGACGAACCTACAAATAATATGCTCTTTTATGAATGCGGCTATGGTCTCTCCTGCGTAGTCTTTTATCAGTATCGCCTCAACCCATTTGGACGAGTACTCTATTGCCGTAATTATGTATTTGTGGCACTTCGAGGAATTTGGATTTATCAAGACTATAAGGTCTAATCCCCATCTGTGGAACGGCCATGGTGTTACAATATTGTGCAACTGCTTATTAATGTACTTTTAGATAGTGGTAAGTAGAGTTTTCTTTCACTCAGAATTGTTGAAATCGATTTTAGGATTTAATAAACTAAAATAAATTAAAAATATATACAAAATATTGTCACAGGATGAAGAGAGGTGATGGGACTCAGGATTCCGCTAAACTCATAACAAAAGGTTCAAATATTAATTCTTTTAACAATTATAGCTCAACAAATAAAAACTTAGACTCTTATTTTTGCCAAGGTAGATTCTCGAAATATCAATTGTAGATCTTAAGCATGGGACATCAAAACATCTAAGCAAGCATGACCCATCTAATGAAATAACAGCTAATTAATCAAAATCATATTTCAATTAAAATTAATGAAAAAGTCCTAAAAAGAATTAAATAATTTTACCCATGTATGAAATTCGTCTTCCTCCGTCGTCCCAGTGTTGGGGTTTAGCTCATTAGGTTGGAAACACACTCAAAATTCATTTTTATTGCTCAAAGGGTGATCACAATAATAAAATATGAGATAAACAATTAAAACCGGTTTGCAACAATTATATTTGTTACAAACCGAACTGTTACAGAGAACGATAAATATGAAGTGTCATTTTCACTGTAGCAATACGACTGTCTTCTGTGGTCTAATTTTCTTCGTGTTTTTCTTCACCAGCAGAACTGGTTCATCTCTGCAGCTCTGATTTCTTACCCCTATTTCGTACCCTAACTCTCCACCCCCCTGGTATGAGTCCCGTATCACATTTATATACTCACAGGACTACCATAATCGCCGTAATAACTCCGGAATCATTCTCCTTAACTATGCCAGCCTCGGGAATATTTTGTTTCCTTTTTCTTCTCCTGCACGCATCTGCAACTTGTCAATACGTATTTTACTCACTCCAAACACAACACTTATTAAGTCAAGTCTTCTCCCATAACACGGCAACCATAGAGAAACACGGGAAGGAGTAAAATAATCCCATGAAACCTCACGCATTTTTTTTCTTCATCCCGACGATGCAACCAATTCTAACCGAAACCGTTGACCATACCATCACTGTTTAGTCCAAACAGGCCCAAAGAAACAAAATCCAGTGCTCGAGTCTCACTTCAACTTGACCAAAATCGCAAGAAGAAAACCCGGGAATATGTTCAGTCCTTAAATCCACCTCTAGCCAATTCTGGTCCAAACGATGACCATTACCAGCTTTGTTGAGTCAAAAGAGACAAACCCAACAAGTTTCGGCCCTTGAATCTCCCTACAACACGTCCAATTCTCAAACCCTAAATTCTGTTTTCTGAATAACACCTTTTCCCGCCAAAAATAGAATTTAAACGAAGAAAGGTCTCCCCCTAACCAAACCGGGGGTGCGAATAGCAGCTGGCTCCATGGGGGTGCCCTTATCCAAAATGAGGGTGCCTTTATCATTTTCTCCATGGGGTCCAAATAGCACTTTTTGAGCAACTTTTTCCACATAAGTGTATTCCTCCAAAAACACCTACACAAACATAAAAATACCATAATAAGTACAAAATCAAGCACTAACAATGGAGATACTGAGGACAATTTAGACATAAAAATGTGTCTATCACTTATGTGGCGCTTTGATCAATGCTTCGTGCATCTGGCAGCTTAAGCATTTTTTAACGTGTTCGGCAGTATCACTTTTCATGGTCGGCTAATAGAACCCTCCTTCATAAATCTTCATAAATAATTTATGTATTCCTTAGTGTTCAATATTGTGAGACTGGGTTATGACTTCCTTCACCTTTTGATCAGATAGGTATTGTAAGATTGCATTGCTATAACTTCTTCAGTATAGTACATTTTTATTTATGAAGAAATGGGTCGCTTTTTTTATATTTTCAGCACTCCTTGTCTTTCTTTAGGTAGCTTTCCGTACTGGAGGTAATCGATGTACGGCTGTCTCCAATCGACTCCCTCAGCTGAGCACACTTTTGCAGGTTGTGGTGGAGCCTAATAGTCAATGCAATTATCCTGAATGGCCACTTCTAGTGCTGACATGCTTGGCCAGTATATTCCGAGCCGCTGGAGTTTTCTGTAGAGATGCACAATGTCGGTCTGTCCATAGGTCTCTTTATGTAATTATTGTAGTATTTTCACCGCTTCCCTCTTATTCACACATCTAGCGAGTAGTAATCTTGCTACTCGATAATATAAAGCTCCTTGTATTACTATGAATCATTTTAGGACCTTGGTAGGCATGACGTGATCCTCGTGGTTCTTTGTCAAATCTTCAATGTACACTCTTCTCTAGTCGTCTTCCTCGTCAAATGCTAAATCCTCCTTCCAGGTACTAGGCAATTCCCTTTTCTTTAATCTCACCGTGCCTTCGTCCTCGCCGTTTGGCTGCATCTTACTTGCCAGGGTAACCAAAGCGTCTGCGTGTCGATTCCCACTTCTGCTTATATGATCTAAAATTAATTATGTTTGATGGATCAAATTATGTGCCTCCGCTCAGTAAGGTGCTAGATATGCCTCCTTGACATGAAAGTTTCCGTTTACCTGATTCATTACTAGTTTGGAGTTCCCTTTCACCTCTATTCTCCCGAGGTTGAGTTCTTTTGCCATTCTCAGCCCTAGTATCAGCGTATCGTGTTCAACGACATTATTACTACATGGGAAGTCTAGTTTGAATGAATATGATAGCAAGTCACCTTGTGCGGCTTGGAATACTACTCATGCTCCGCCCCTGGTTCCATTGGATGACCCGTCGAAGAAAACAGTCCAATGATTTTCTGTTTCCGCGATCGTTACCTCTCTGGGTATATATATATATATATATATTCTTGTATATCGTCGTCCCCTTCTCTTGGGAAAATTTATACCAAATCGGCTATCGCTTGTCCCCATAATCTTTAGGTCGTTGATACTTGAGTTCGAATTCGGATATCTGCAGTAGCCATCGAGTAGTTCTTCCTGTTAGGACTATCTTAAAGCTAAGTACGCTATCGGGTTGGCTGCGGCTACGACTATTGTTTCGTGAGCCAGCGGGTGTGGGTGTAACTTTTGTGTATCGTAGATGATAGCTAGACATGCTTATTCTACGTGCGGATATCTTATTTCTACTTCCCTCGGGACTCATCTGACATAATAAATGGGTGATAAGTTGTCGTTTCCCATGTCCTTCACCAATACAGCTCATATCGCCAAGCTGGTGGACGCCATGTACATGTATAGATGAACTTCCATTTTCGGTGGCCTAAGAACATGTGGACTGACTAGGCACTGTTTGACTTTCTAAAATGCCGAGAATTATGCTTCTCCCCATATAAATACAACGCCTTTTCTTAGAAGAGGCAACAATACGGATAACAGTTGTGCGAGTCCAGGTATAAAACACCTTATGTAGAATATCTTCCCGATGAACGTCTGTAGTTCTTTGGTGTTTATTGGTGGAGCCATGGTTGTGATGGCTTCAACTTTTTCTGGATCCAATTGAATCCATTCATCGTTTACCACGAAACCCAGAAACTTTCCAGATGCTACTTAAAGGCGCATTTGAGAGGATTCATTTTGAGTTTGAACTTGCAGCATAGTTCGAAAATTGTTCTTAGGTGTGTTATGTGATCCTCCGGAATTCGCGACTTTATTATTATGTCGTCCATGTACACTTCTACTGTTTAGTGTAATAAGTCATGAAAGATTGACGTCATAGCACGTTGGTAAGTGGCGCCCACGTTTTTTAGACGAATGACATCACAATGTAGTAAAAATTTCTGTATGGGGTCTGGAAAGCAGACCTCATCGTGTATAGTGCTTCCATCCTTATCTGGTTATATCCACTGAAGAAATCCATGAAGGATAACCTTTTGTTACCCTTGTTGCGTCTACTGTCATATCGATGTTAGGTAATGAGAATTCATCTTTAGGGCAATGCTCGATTGAGATCTCGATAGTCCACGCAGCACTTAATTTTTTCCGTTCTTCTTTGTTATGGGCACGATGTTGGCTAGCCAAGTCGGGTTCTGTATAGATTAAATTTAGCTCCTAATAAACGTTCCACATCTTCTTTAATTACAAGAGCTATCGCCCTTGGGAAATTGTGGCTCTTCTGTTTTACTGACTTGAACTCAAGTGAAACACTAATGTTATGGGCGACGAGACTGTTGTTGAGCCCAGGAATTTCATCATATCTGAATGCGAAAACATATTTATATTCTCGGATTAGCTCGATCAGTGCTTCATTTTCTTCTTTGCTTAAATTCTGACTGATTTTGATGGGGTGCTTGTCTTCCCGAGCCCTAATATTAATTTCCTCCATTCCCGTCCATGGCGAGATCTTCGGGTGACCGTTCTTCTGATGAAGTTCGCATCCCTTCCACATGTTGGTCCCGAAAATCATTATCGTCTAGTGTACCGTAAGGTAATTCAGTTAAATTCTGGTCGATGCCCTCAGAGGGGGTTTCCGCTTCTTGTAGCGCATATATTGTTCTTCCTTATTTAATCGGGCTTATTACTGTTCCCACTCTCTCGCCTTCGGGTTAAGTGGCTTATCAATTGGTTTATTCTCTAGCCTTCCAGTGCTAGTGCCTTCTTGGTGTGTCATGGTGGACTAGAAACGAGCCTACGGGTGTGGTCGCCAAATGTTGATGGGTGAATATGAGATTGGTCCTACACGTCCTAGTCCACAATAATGACAACACCTTTTCCTAGAATAGTATGAGAGAGAGCTTGCTTTCCATTGTACTATATCCTTCCTTATATATGATTTTCCCAAAACCCTTCTTCTCATGACATCATGCCATATGTCATAAGAACCTTCTTATTTACCATTATTGCCATTCCTCCTAATATAACCTTCCACTTCTTATTAATTCCTTCCCTATCATGCCCATTCTCATGGATATACTTTATTGGACTTGGGCCTCAGTCCCCAAGTCCCCAAATTACCTAATGGGTTTCCCTTTTCTCTAGGGGTTCCATGGCCATACTAGGGGTAATTATTTTCATGTATCAACAATTTAAAAAAGAAATACTTTCTGGATGTGAAGCTAATCGATTGGATGAACTTTTTTTGCGTATTGGAAATTCTACTCCAACTTTAGATCCTCTTCCTGACACCAAAATATGGACACTTCACAACTCCAGAGTTTTTCTATCAAATCCATGTACTCCAAGTTGGTTTCCGAAACTGACTTCGACGACTTTCCTTTTGCATTTATTTGGATGGATGCAATTCCACCAAAAGATTTCACCCAGGTTTGGTGCTTGATTCATGGAAAGATGAATACTATTGATATGTTACATCACAAGGGTTTTATGCTTTACGATTCTTTGGTGCTCTGTGGTGATGAAAAGACTCCAGAGCATATTTATTTACACTACAAAATTGCATAAAGCATACAGATTTCAATCTTACCTAGCATCTCTTGGGCTTGGGAAGTACCTTGCACTGTAAGTATATTAGCTCATTGTTTGGATCACTCAAACTTTTCAAGTTCAAGGAATTATATATGGGGTCTCATTCATACTGCAGTAATTTGCACTCCTTGAAAAGAAAGAAATGGTTACATCTTTGAGCAAAAACATACCTTCAAGGCTGACATGGACCTCGGTATTGAAGCTAAATCATTAGCTTTATCTTGGGGCAGCAGATGCTTAGTTCCCAAACTTTACAAGTTAGGTACTCAACAATTAGGATGTTGTTTTTTATGATTTTGTTTTTCCTTTTACCCACGTTTGGTAGATCTCTGTACATTCCTCTATTCTAATATATGAGATGATCGGTTTCGTGGTTAAAAATTTGTATTGAAATTCAAAACATGCTATTGAAACGTAAAATCTATCACGACGACGAAAAATAAACTAAGATAAAATCCCATGGCCAAAATTTTCTTTGAGAACCATATTGTAATATGTGACAAGAAGATCCATTGTGACCCAAAGTGTAATTTTTGCCACTCTCACCAAATAGGTTTTACCTATTTATCCATGGAATTTTTTATATCCCTAATTATTGCTCATTTATCCATTAATTCTTTTTCTGGCTGGCATACGATCATGACATCATATATGATGAGTGATCTTTACGAATCTTTTATTTATGTTTCTTAAGAGATCTCAAAAATGTTTAGTAATCAACAACATGGTCGCATCAATATCGTCATCTAACTCAATAAAACTTTAGATTTTATTTCCACTTTGAATGCAATTCCCTTTGTTTGGTTAAATTGGAATTCATGATCAAAGATCTTTAGATTTTCAACAAGAGAGCTTCGAGAAAGTGTCGAATGATTATTTGCTTTCATGATTTCATATTTATTAGACTCGTATTTAGGTAGAGACTGTTGAAGTATCTTGCATACTATATCCTTCTCAGAAATAATTTTCCAAAGAGAAAGATGCATTTCACGATCTCAGAGTGTTAGAGCATAGCTCGGTTGAACCCACCAAGCGTTGGTATGTCAATTTTGGTTGTCATATTTTAGTATCAAAACTCATCTAAAGTCGCTTGATTAAATACTAGAGTCAACTTCGTTTAGGTTAGACTAGATTGTTTAGGAATATTGAGACATACAAGTATTACTCTGAAGACCTGAAGAATGAGAAGAAGTAAGGACTACAACGACGACATCATCCTACCACTTGAGGTTAGTAATATTGACTTGAACTTGTTTCATTCCTAACGTATCTTTGAAGTCTTGCTATATTGAAAACATAACATGTGAAGCTGTATATATTTTATATAATACTCTAGTGGATAGGCATGATCATAATAGTATGATCATAGTATTAAGGAATTGTATTACGAAGTATAACGCTTATCTTTTGAACTTCGTAGATATGACATTGACATAATCTTGTATATAGTTTTATAATTATGTGTATGGGTTATGGTGAAAATTTTATCATAGGAAACAATGTTTTACATTTTTTTTAAAGGAAGTACGTTCATGAACTTGTTTAATGAATTGAAAGAGAAATCAATAGGTATATTGGCCCGGCTATTCATTGCATATTCTTTGGATGACCAATATGTGTGAGTTGGTAAAACCTATCTTAACTCAGGTTATGTATCTTGGTATAACCAATCACAATACCTAGACTTATGATTGGTATGACCGGTTCTGCTAATTGGTGTAACCGATCCTAAGTAATCACCATGAGATAGTATGATCAATCTTTGTAATTGGTGTGACCGATCATAAGAGCTTGTGTGACCGATCTTTGTAATTGGTATGACCGATCCTAGTGATTGATGTGACCGATCACAAATAGATACCATGTTTATAAAAAACCAATCCTTATAACTGTTATGACCGATCCTAGTGACTGGTGTGACCGATCACAAGTGGGTACCATGTTTAGGTAAAACCGATCCATGTGATTGGTATAACCGATCTGAACCCATGTATGTGACTTGGTAAGACCGATCACAACTAACCATTGTGACTTGGTATGACCGATCACATAGTAGTCTTGGAATTCTGGTAGAATCAATTCTAAACTTGTTTGGTAGTGTGGTAGAACCGATTCCAAGATGAAAATTCATGTAGATTCGAAATAAGGATTTGTTGTGTAAAGATGTCAGCATACTTTGAACACAAGCAGTAATTCTTATCATTTATTGTTCAAAGATATTCCTTGGTACTCAAGGTGATCTTGTGCCGAAATAAATTGAGAATCTTTTAATTAAGGTTTTTAGTTTTATATGCTTTAATTACCAGCAATTAATGCATAGCTCTAGAGAATAAAAATTAGTAATGTGTATTTACTAATTGGATATTTTCTATGAGAGATTTCAGAAAATATTGGACCAACATTTATTGGAATTAGGAAAACCGAATTTGGGCATTCATTGCATATCTTGAGTATATTTTAGGTTTTATAAATTCCTTGGTGTCAAATCATCCTTGGTCTATAAATATATAAGTTTTCATTTCTAGCAAACTATCCTAAGAGCCATGCAAACTTCATTTCTTGTTGTTTCTGGTGGAGTCATCTAATCGGAGAGGAAAGTATCCTAATTAGGTGAAATCTCTTACGACCGCTCATTTAAAGACTTATGTGGGATCAACAAGCTCTACGAGTACCGTTGGTGGAAAACTAGATAATTGCATTGTTACTGTAGTTTTCGATTTGATTTGATTGACGGTTGTTAAAACTTTGATTGCACCTAGTTTATTTATTCTTGAGAATCTTCTCTTTTGATATAAGATTCACTTAGACTAGATCAAAGTATCGACGGGATCTTTATAACTGTTGTTAGATCTAAAGACATCTTGTGATAATCCATTGTTAACAAACTCCGTTCAGTGTGTGATTGATCACAAGAAGATTCAAGTGGTGTTGTGCAGGTATTTGAAGGCAATACAAGATTTGAAGATGAAGAAGAATTATTATTAGTTTTCGTATCTTGTGGATTTAGTGCACAAACCTTGATCGGCTGGGATTCAACTAGATTCGATTTATCTTTGATAGATCTGATTGATTAGTTGTATGAGGTCGGCATCACTTTATAGTTTCTCGTTAAGATCTATATCAATTGGTTGCAAATCTAAATTTGACTATATCGGTAGTTATTAGATAGATTGATCTAACCAGACAAATGAGTTTATTATATTAAACATAAAATCCTTTTTCAAAAACTCATCTTATCTTGTAGTAAGATTGATTAGAGTGGTTGCCAAACAGATTGTTCCTTTGCTTTTTGGAATACGATCCAAAGGACTTGCTATTCATATGCGTGACTCTAGAAGTCGAAGGCGCAGGGATATTGAGGGAACTAAGTAGCTAGGTCTGCTTGGTCTCAACTATATGAAGTTGGTATTAGATTTTTTTATAGCGGCTTGATTCTGAGAGTATTCAAAACCGAACTAGGTCCCGAGATTTTTCTGCATTTGTAGTTTCCTTGTTCACAAAATCTTGCCGTGCCATTTACTTTACTATTCCGTATTATAATTGTTTATTATAATTAAAGTAAATTTCACTTTTACGTTAAATCCATAACTAGGATATGACCCGTGCCTTAACGGCACGGGGGTATGGGTTGTTTTGGTGTTGGTTATATTTTTTTTTTCTTGGGAGAATACCATAAGCTGAGAGTGTGAAATATGGGGGAATGATAATCTTTCTTAAACTGAATTAAAGCTTTGGTGGATATTACTAACATCAGCGGGAGCGGTTTCTTATTAAATATATGGTGATTAGGATGTCCATATATTGATGTACATTGATATATATATATATATACAACAAAGAGTAATTTTATTAATATATATATACAATAGGTTTTATAATTTTTATTAGGATACGACCCATGCCGTAACGGCACGGGCTTTGGTTCTTCAGAATGTTTGCTTCACTTGTTTGATTAGTTATATTATTGGAGATTATACTCCTTAGGAGTTCAATGTGGAATAACACATCTTTATTGTGACGATTTCGCAATACTATGAATTTGTATCATGTATATTACTTTATATCATTTGTTGTTAGTTATGATGGATATGATGATGGGTCTGATGATTGATCTATCAGCAATGGAATTGGCAATTAAACCTTTTTCCACCATTGTTATTTTGGTTTATCAGTGTAACATGTGAAGAAAATTAGTGTAATATGCTAGTAACTATTCGTACTGAACAGCTGTTAAACCTAAAACGTGTTCCAATTATAGTAGGCTTTTTAAATTCAATTTACAATGTCTAGGTAAATTATGCCTGTAAAATTCAATAAAAATCGTTAAGAAAATATGTCTTCAATGATACATGAATAAATACACGATACATGGGAGAGTTTCTCTTTATCTGCATATGTGTTTGAGATCTAAAAGTAAATTAGAGACCCAATCTAAATGGCAATGGTATGAGACGTTGAAACACCTTGACCTAAGAGTACAGAGGAGACCTAAAATTGCCATAATTTTATACTCCCTCCGTCCAAGTTTACTTGCCAAAATTGGATTTTGCAAAAAACTTAAAAGAAATTCAAATTACTTCCACATACACCATCAATCTTCCAAATTACTTGTTTCATATACAAATATTGACATCCTAATATTTGTTTCTTTTTTGATAATTAGAAAATTTTAATGGGAAATATAGAAATTTTTTGGTACAAATTTGCTAAAAAAAACTCAATTTAGGCAAGTAAAAATTTGGATGGAGGGAGTAATTTTTTAGGACAAAATGGACATGAAATTAAATATTAAAATATTTCTTAAATCGACTTCTACAAAGTGTAAGCTAGTTATATATAGTTTGGTTAGTTGGTATCTTCAATGAACAGAAAAAACTCAAATATTAGAAGATATATTTACAGAGTAAAATATAGGTGAAGGATCTAAGTATTAGTTGATATCTTTAGATGTACTTAGCTCTCTTAAACCATTTAGAGAAATTGATAATTTTTTCACGGCAATCAAAGATGGGTTCCTATGCACTAAGCTCCTAAAACCATTTAGAAAAATTGAATAAAATATATATGGCTCTTCCCCGTGTACTCTTACTCTCTTTGTGCTTTTCTCACTTTATCTTTGATTTGGTAAAATTTCCATGCTTATTTAACTATAGTTTTCACATGAAATGATCAATATTTTCCGTATGATAGGTATACCGTATAGGTGAATACCAATTTTAGTCAGACCTAAAATTGCCATAATTTTATAATTTTGTAGGAAAAAATGGACATGAAATTAAATATTAAAATATTTCTTAAGTCGAATTCTACAAAGTGTAAGCTTGTTATATATAGTTTGGTTAGTTGGTATCTTCAATGAACAGAAAAAACTCAAATATTTGAAGATATATTTACAGAGTAAAATATAGGTGAAGGATCTAAGTATTAGTTGGTATATTTAGATGTACTTAACTCTCTTAAACCATTTACAAAAATTGATAATTTGTTCACGGCAATCAAAGATGGGTTCCTATGCACTAAGCTCTCTAAAACCATTTATAAAAATTGAAAATTTGTTCACGGTAATCAAAGTTGTGCATATGAACCACATCCCATGGAAACAAATATACTTGTACCTTTATGATATACCAAAACTCCTTCATATTGTTGGCTATATATATAGCCGAGTAGTCTCCACATTCAAATGTAACAAAAACAAAGTTAAGAAAAAGTAAGGGAAAAGCAGTTCCCATTTCCTCCCATATCTTTATATATACTTTCACATATCCCTAGTGAGACGCTTAAATCTCATCATCATTTCCTGCACTTAGAGAGCGTTAGTCCATTATTTAGTGTAGTGTTCAATTAATTATTACTTTGAATGGATTGATTACATTCATGAGGCTGTAACAGTGAATTTGAATGTTCACTGATTGAGTCGATTAATATACAACATGTTATCAGCACGAATTGCTCTGTTGTAATCGGTGTGGGGCTGACGATATGAAAAAGGATAATTCTCTTCAACCCTTGCATATTTAATTTAACTATTTCTAAGCAGTTTTATGCTTACAAATTTTATTATGTCCAACTTTGTTTCCTATTTTGATTAGGAATTGTTAAAGACAGAATTAGACATATTACCGTATTTGTATGTGCTATTTGGAGCACTTGAAATACATGGTATATGAAGAGATACCCATAATAGGTACGTATTGGCAATGACTCATATTTATGATGCTATTCGATTTCCAAATTTAGCCAAATATTTAAGTTTTGCAGCATTTTATTATTTTCCTCCTTAGCCAACCAACAGAAGGTTTTTCCGCGTCCTCTTGGACAACGTAGAAAATAAAAAATTCCTTTGTTGATACACCAATGACTTTTTGGTGTTTGTGGTTTTAATATCGACAGATCAAGGAATTATTGCATCCTTGGGATAGCAATATTTTAGTATTCCTTTGCTATAGTAATCTCAAGAATTTAAAGTCGTTCCACTTGAGGTCGGAATGTGATGAAAATGGACACCGGGTTAACACGGTTAGCCAGTCTCTATCAGCGGTCTTTGAAATGAGCTGCAATTGATATTGAGACAATTTCTTTTAAGAAATAAAAAATGTTTTCATATTTCAACTTTGATAAATTAATATTTCGTCGATCCTAATGGACGAAATTAGAGATTTATCGGTATTATGTTAGAACCGTTTCACCATTTATATTTGTGGAAAATAGTTCGGCTTGATTTTAGAGAAGATATACGCACCGTATATAATATAGTGGTGAGCAATAAGGAGAGCTGCAACGTGTAAGCTAGTTATATATAGTTATAAGCTAGTTACATGAAATTAAATATTAAAATATTTCTTAAATCGAGTTCTACAAAGTGTAAGCTAGTTATATATAGTTTGGTTAGTTGGTATCTTCAATTAACAGAAAAAACTCAAATATTAGAAGATATATTAACAGAGTAAAATATAGGTGAAGGATCTAAGTATTAGTTGGTATCTTTAGATGTACTTAGCTCTCTTAACCCATTTAAAGAAATTGATAATTTGTTCACGGCAATCAAAGATGGGTTCATATGCACTAAGCTCCTAAAACCATTTAGAAAAATTGAATAAAATATATATGGCTCTTCCCCGTGTACTATTACTCTCTTTGTGATTTTCTCACTTTAGCTTTGATTTGGTAAAATTCCCATGCTTATTTAACTATAGTTTTCACATGAAATGATCAATATTTTCCGTATGATAGGTATACCGTATAGGTGAATACCAATTTTAGTCAGACCTAAAATTTCCATAATTTTATAATTTTGTAGGAAAAAATGGACATGATATTAAATATTAAAATATTTCTTAAGTCGAATTCTACAAAGTGTAAGCTAGTTATATATAGTTTGGTTAGTTGGTATCTTCAATGAACAGAAAAGACTCAAAATTAGAAGATATATTTACAGAGTAAAATATAGGTGAAGAATCTAAGTATTAGTCGGTATCTTTAGATGTACTTAACTCTCTTAAACCATTTAGAGAAATTGATAATTTGTTCACGGAAATCAAAGATGGGTTCCTATGCACTAAGCTCTCTAAAACCATTTAGAAAAATTGACAATTTGTTTACGGTAATCAAAGATGTTCATATGAACCACTTCCCATGGAAACAAATATACTTGTACCTTTATGATATACCAAAACTCCTTCATCCACGCCAATGATAAAATACATGGAATGACAATTTATGGAATCTCGACATAAAAATACAGTGACACATCCCACAAAAAGATATATTGTTATGATAAAAATGTAGATACAAAATCTTAAATATGTGGCTCAATTTCAACCCTTCTTTATATGCTAGAAATGTAGATTGAAAGACTTAAATTTATACCGTCCTTTATGTGTCCCAAATGTAGATAACCGTCCATATGGAAAAATATCATTGTCCCTTATAATATAGAAAAATACATGATATCTAAATTGGACGGAAAACAATGGATATAGTAACGTACCGTAGCATCTGTGGAAACTCACAATGAGAGAAAAAACAAATACTTGACATGAAGGTGGCCACTACTTCGAGTCTTCAATCATCAATTTGACTAAAAGATGTAAAAGTTAAATCCAATTTAAATTGAATTGAAAAGAAGTATTAGCAAGATGGTTGACTATGTATAAACAAATTAAGAACATCTGCTAAGAGAATAACCATTTTTGGCAACTTCATATATATATAACCATTTTTGTTGTCTCAAATTTAAGATAAACAGATACTCTTTTTGGAAACCATCCAAATGTTACAAATATGAAGAGATGTAATTTCAAGGTTTGTATTGGACAAAAAAAAAATTAAATGATATGGGTTTTAGGAAACCTAATATAAGAGTAGAAATGAATATAGAACAATCATATTTTTGAATTTTTGAATATTTTTGTTACAATCATAGTTTTTATTATGAAAGAGATTAAGTTAAAGGGAATTTAATTTAGAATAAGAATAATGGTTTTACATTAAGTGGGAAAAGTAACTCCCAAATAAATGATATTGTATGTTAAAATGTAGAGGCATTTAATTTAGAATAAAAGTAATGGTTTTACATTAAATGGGAAAATTAACTCCCAAATAAATGATATTGTATGCTAAAAATTTAGATTGAAAATCTTAAATATGTGGCTCAATCTCAACCCTTCTTTATATGCTAGAAATGTAGATTGAAAGACTTAAATCTAGACCGTTTTTTATGTGTCTGAAATGTAGATAGCCGTCGATGGGTAAAAAGACCATTGTCCTTTATAATATAGGTATATTAACAGAGTAAAATATAGGTGAAGGATCTAAGTATTAGTTGGTATCTTCAGATGTACTTAGCTCTCTTAACCCATTTAGAGAAATTGATAATTTGTTCACGGCAATCAAAGATGGGTTCGTATGCACTAAGCTCCTAAAACCATTTAGAAAAATTGAATAAAATATATATGGCTCTTCCCCGTGTACACTTACTCTCTTTGTGCTTTTCTCACTTTAGCTTTGATTTGGTAAAATTCCCATGCTTATTTAACTATAGTTTTCACATGAAATGATCAATATTTTCCATATGATAGGTATACCGTATAGGTGAATACCAATTTTAGTCAGACCTAAAATTTCCATAATTTTATAATTTTGTAGGACAAAATGGACATGATATTAAATAATAAAATATTTCTTAAGTCGAATTCTACAAAGTGTAAGCTAGTTATATATAGTTTGGTTAGTTGGTATCTTCAATGAATAGAAAAAACTCAAAATTAGAAGATATATTTACAGAGTAAAATATAGGTGAAGAATCTAAGTATTAGTCGGTATCTTTAGATGTACTTAACTCTCTTAAACCATTTAGAGAAATTGATAATTTGTTCACGGCAATCAAATATGGGTTCCTATGCACTAAGCTCTCTAAAACCATTTAGAAAAATTGACAATTTGTTCACGGTAATCAAAGATGTGCATATGAACCACTTCCCATGGAAACAAATATACTTGTACCTTTATGATATACCAAAACTCCTTCATCCACGCCAATGATAAAATACATGGAATGACAATTTATGGAATCTCGACATAAAAATACAGTGACACATCCCACAAAAAGATATATTGTTATGATAAAAATGTAGATAAAAAATCTTAAATATGTGGCTCAATCTCAACCCTTCTTTATATGCTAGAAATGTAGATTGAAAGACTTAAATTTATACCGTCCTTTATGTGTCCCAAATGTAGATAACCGTCCATATGGAAAAATATCATTGTCCCTTATAATATAGAAAAATACATGATATCTAAATTGGACGGAAAACAATGGATATAGTAACGTACCATAGCATCTGTGGCAACTCACAATGAGAGACAAAACAAATACTTGACATGAAGGTGGCCACTACCTCGAGTCTTCAATCATCAATTTGACTAAAAGATGTAAAAGTTAAATCCAATTTAAATTGAATTGAAAAGAAGTATTAGCAAGATGGTTGACTATGTATAAACAAATTAAGAACATCTGCTAAGAGAATAACCATTTTTGGCAACTGCATATATATATATATAACCATTTTTGTTGTCTCAAATTTAAGATAAACAGATACTCTTTTTGGAAACCATCCAAATGTTACAAATATGAAGAGATGTAATTTCAAAGTTTGTATTGGACAAAAAAAAATATTAAATGATATGGGTTTTAGGAAACCTAATATAAGAGTAGAAATGAATATAGAACAATCATATTTTTGAATTTTTGAATATTTTTGTTACAATCATAGTTTTTATTATGAAAGAGATTAAGTTAAAGGGAATTTAATTTAGAATAAGAGTAATGGTTTTACATTAAATGGGAAAAGTAACTCCCAAATAAATGATATTGTATGTTAAAATGTAGAGGCATTTAATTTAGAATAAAAGTAATGGTTTTACATTAAATGGGAAAATTAACTCCCAAATAAATGATATTGTATGCTAAAAATTTAGATTGAAAATCTTAAATATGTGGCTCAATCTCAACCCTTCTTTATATGCTAGAAATGTAGATTGAAAGACTTAAATCTAGACCGTTTTTTATGTGTCTGAAATGTAGATAGCCGTCGATGGGTAAAAAGACCATTGTCCTTTATAATATAGGTATATTAACAGAGTAAAATATAGGTGAATGATCTAAGTATTAGTTGGTATCTTCAGATGTACTTAGCTCTCTTAACCCATTTAGAGAAATTGATAATTTGTTCACGGAAATCAAAGATGGGTTCATATGCACTAAGCTCCTAAAACCATTTAGAAAAATTGAATAAAATATATATGGCTCTTCCCCGTGTACTCTTACTCTCTTTGTGCTTTTCTCACTTTAGCTTTGATTTGGTAAAATTCCCATGCTTATTTAACTATAGTTTTCACATGAAATGATCAATATTTTCCGTATGATAGGTATACCGTATAGGTGAATACCAATTTTAGTCAGACCTAAAATTTCCATAATTTTATAATTTTGTAGGACAAAATGGACATGATATTAAATAATAAAATATTTCTTAAGTCGAATTCTACAAAGTGTAAGCTAGTTATATATAGTTTGGTTAGTTGGTATCTTCAATGAATAGAAAAAACTCAAAATTAGAAGATATATTTACATAGTAAAATATAGGTGAAGAATCTAAGTATTAGTCGGTATCTTTAGATGTACTTAACTCTCTTAAACCATTTAGAGAAATTGATAATTTGTTCACGGCAATCAAAGATGGGTTCCTATGCACTAAGCTCTCTAAAACCATTTAGAAAAATTGACAATTTGTTCACGGTAATCAAAGATGTGCATATGAACCACTTCCCATGGAAACAAATATACTTGTACCTTTATGATATACCAAAACTCCTTCATCCACGCCAATGATAAAATACATGGAATGACAATTTATGGAATCTCGACATAAAAATACAAGACACATCCCACAAAAAGATATATTGTTATGATAAAAATGTAGATAAAAAATCTTAAATATGTGGCTCAATCTCAACCCTTCTTTATATGCTAGAAATGTAGATTGAAAGACTTAAATTTATACCGTCCTTTATGTGTCCCAAATGTAGATAACCGTCCATATGGAAAAATATCATTGTCCCTTATAATATAGAAAAATACATGATATCTAAATTGGACGGAAAACAATGGATATAGTAACGTACCGTAGCATCTGTGGCAACTCACAATGAGAGACAAAACAAATACTTGACATGAAGGTGGCCACTACCTCGAGTCTTCAATCATCAATTTGACTAAAAGATGTAAAAGTTAAATCCAATTTAAATTGAATTGAAAAGAAGTATTAGCAAGATGGTTGACTATGTATAAACAAATTAAGAACATCTTCTAAGAGAATAACCATTTTTGGCAACTGCATCTATATTATAAGAGACAACGGTGTTTTACTATATCGACGGCTCTCTACAGTTTGGACATATAAAGGATGGTCCAGATACAATTACGTGAAGATCCACATTTGAGTATATAAAGGACGGCCAAGATATGACAAGGGACGCGATGGTTTTATAGCAGATTAATGTCGTACGTTACATCCTTGACCTAAGCCTCACCATTAATATAGATAATTCATCTCGGCAGATAACATCCGTTTCGTTTTCTTTTTTTTCGCATCTTGAACACAATGGTGGACAAGATGAACCTTTCTACATCGAACAGATCGTAGGTGCTCATGTATCTTATTTATTTACACCGATTTCCAAATTTCAATTATCAATTAATTTGTATCATGTAATTTATGGTACACCGATTCCTGGTGGTTTATTCATTCTTGATTATGCAAAGATTTTGGGAAAATACTGACTAGGTTTTTCTTTTGATATGAAACAGATGGCTTCTCATGCATATTCGCTAAGAAACCCACATCAACAAACTTCAGGTACCTACATCATCTATTTTGTTTATTGTATTTGAATCTTATCATTTTAGAAGTATTTGCTGAGATAGTAATTTGTGGAACCTTAAAGTTTAAAATGTGTAAACAAATTAAGATAAATAGATACTCTTTTTGGAAACCATCCAAATGTTACAAATATGAAGAGATGTAATTTCAAGGTTTGTATTGGACAAAAAAAAAATTAAATGATATGGGTTTTAGGAAACCTAATATAAGAGTAGAAATGAATATAGAACAATCATATTTTTGAATTTTTGAATATTTTTGTTACAATCATAGTTTTTATTATAAAAGAGATTAAGTTAAAGGGAATTTAATTTAGAATAAGAGTAATGGTTTTACATTAAGTGGGAAAAGTAACTCCCAAATAAATGATATTGTATGTTAAAATGTAGAGGCATTTAATTTAGAATAAAAGTAATGGTTTTACATTAAATGGGAAAATTAACTCCCAAATAAATGATATTGTATGCTAAAAATTTATATTGAAAATCTTAAATATGTGGCTCAATCTCAACCCTTCTTTATATGCTAGAAATGTAGATTGAAAGACTTAAATCTAAACCGTTTTTTATGTGTCTGAAATGTAGATAGCCGTCGATGGGTAAAAACACCATTGTCCTTTATAATATAGATACTTGATAGTAATCCTATAAAGTTTCGATTATTACCGAACCTATTATCAAGTACACACATTGTTGTCGTATCGTCTGGATCTTGTATCCATAGTCAATCTCACAATTGATCTTATTTTTATATTGTCTCAATCTCGTATCCATAAACGATCACACGAATTGTGAACCGAATTGTTGTATTGTCTCGATTTTGTCCATAGACGATTTATAAGAGTACTTATAGGTTCGTAAATAAAAAATTGTAGTGTATTTGGGTACACTCATCTTTTCACAGATAGTTTGAAGTGATAATCCTCAAACGTATCGTTATCATCCATATGAAAGTTTTCCCTAAAAAAAGTGAGAGCTTAAAGTCTAGCTTTCTTTTCTGATGTGTTGCCCTCAAATACGATATCAAGATTATCTCAAGCATCCCTGGATGTTTGACACGTGGATACATGATGTTGAAGGTCTCGCCTAACTTCATGTATTATGACATTCAAACTATCTGAGTTCTACTTGATGAGAAACTTTTCTTCATAAGTGTACAAAGCTAAGCTCTTAAACTCAGTTTTCAATTTCGCCACTTTAAATCGTACATATACGTCGATAACTAATACCAAGTATTAAAGTCATGAGATTTAAGAAAAAACTTCATATAGAAGATTTCCACCACAAATAGTTGGTACCATCAAATCTTGGTGGGATGCTTACTGAACTCGATTCATTTTTGAACCCGATTTTATTGTCTCAGTAGGTTGGATCGCAACAAACATAGATTTTTAGATCCTATCGTGTTTGTCTGATCTGATACCAATTAAAATGATGAGCTTATCAAGTACACCCATATCTTCTCGATATCAACCTACGCAAGACAGACCTTGTGTAATCTAATACACATACGAACTATTAAGGATATTGCTTAAACAAGATGTACACTTGGTATGTAGTGTAAGTTCGAAACCGAACCAATATATGGGATCAAACCCAGTGTTGATTAACGTACAATGTTATTACTTTAAATATAACTATAACAATAATTATAATGCGAAAAGTATAGTAAATGCATACACCAAGATTTTGTTAATGAGGAAAACTGCATGACAGAAAAGCCATGGGACCTACTCTGTAAATTGAGTCGTTATACAAATTGACTACAAAAACTTCGTAAAGTTGAGAGCAAGTAAACTAAATCCAAGATACTCAGTTTCTTCAGTATCTCAGCACTTGAAACTAATCTGGTTTATGCATGTGAATCCCAAGATAGAGTCCACTATTTTACGTCATTTGACCTGTTGTGAAGACTTCAGTCGCTCAACTACTTTGGATCGCCATCCAAAACTTTAAAGGACTAGCCCATTTTAGTAAACTCTCTATCAATCTCAAGAAGTAAATTGGAGATAAGTTGAGTATAAAGGTTCTTCCATTTAATCAATATAAACTCCATTGTCGGTCTCATATCAACTAAGATAAAGACAACCGAAATAATCAAATATCATTCAACAAAATCAAATATCAATGTTATTCGAAAAAAATCAAATAGAATTTCCTAAGTATAATGTAGTAAATGTTTTTTAAGTCACCACCACCCAACACCACCACCACCGAAATCTAAAACCCTGAATCTAAAAATATACTAGGAGATAAAAGTATTTGCAGTAAATGAACCTACAAGAAATCGGTCACCGAGATAATTTTCCGGTTCAATTACTCCCATTATAGAGTTTACGGAGTCATATAAAACATCCAACTAACCCTAAAACCCATAATATTTTCTATTGCTCACCGATTTATTGCCATTTAACTGCATTAAACTTACTGACCAAACTATCACCAGAACCTAAAGATAACCTAAAATTCTAACTTAAAACACATACGGAAGAAACGAAGAAAAAAAATACCCTCATAAATGAATCTGCAACCAAGTCAACTCACCAATTTAATGATTCCATTGTATAACTTATGATCATCTTCATCTTACTTAAGAATAGCACATACATTTGATCCACAACTCAAATATGCACAATCTTCACCCTATAGATGAACACAAGATGAACGAAATCTCTTCACAAACTCATCTAACTCCTTGAAAAATTTGAAAGCACTAGCATTGATCTCCTCATCTTCATCTTCATCATCCTCAAACTCTGCAAAATTCACAGTAAGAATGGTGTTTCCCTTGCTTAGAACTAGTTCACCAACTGTATACCAAGCACTGTCATGGACTAAAGGGAAATCTTTTTTTTTTTCTTTTGCAAACCCGTGAAATTTTTTTTATATTTACAAAGGGAGAGTGGGAGACTGGAAAAAGGGTTTGAGATGATGTTGCTTGAGAAAGGTTGTCCTTGTTTAATCCATGACGGGATAGCAATACATAGGACGACTGCAAAAGTTGGAGCCCAGTTTTAAATAAAGGTCGTTCATAAAAGCAGCCGCACTCGCACAGAAACAAATCTGAACATCTCCTGGTAAATGCAGATGCATTATAGGAGAATGAAATACACAATATAACTCATGGATTATTGGTGAAATAGTCGTGAAGGTTCAAAATCCATGGCAAGTGCAACTCATGTAGTTGGTATTTTGTTGGATAATAGTCTTTACACCTATGAAGCAGACATCGTGAATAATTTTATACATATAGCATTTTAACAAGTCTAACGAAACCAACTTGATTATATAGTCGATTTTGTCTTAGAATATTACATGTAATTTTAAGCACGCTACCCTGAATCAAAAATATAATACAAATCATGTTCTTTTTTGGGATAAGATTGTTTGAAAAATTGGCACCCTGAGCGCAATGGAATACGGGATCACAAAGGAAAATTGGTGATTTGAAACAAACACGGGAAGAAATAATAAAAGAAAGACATACGACAAAGTGAAAAAGCTGGGGTATAACAACCACACCCAATAATACGTTCGGAAATCTGTATGGACTAACTCCAATACTATTCCGAGAGCACTAACTTATAAAGCGAGCTCTATCAAAAGTTATATCTCTTTTTCTCAATTCAATCAGGAAATCAAACAGATAAAAATCTATGAGCCTGATTGATATGAGAAATACTTGGACGGTACCAAAGACCAATGACCAAGTATTAATCAATTTATATCCAACAACCAAAGGTCGGATTTACCAATTGATTGAACTTTGCACTACCTGTGATATTTTAATTATATAAAAATATAATGCGGAAAAGAAATAACATAGACACCAGAAATTTTGTTAACGAGGAAACCGCAAATGTAGAAAAACCTCGGGAACTAGTCCATATTTGAACACCATACTGTATTAAGTCGCTACAGACACTATCCTACTACAATTTAACTTCTGACTGGAATGTAGTTGAGTCAAACCAAGTCTCACACCGATTAAGGTACAGTCGCGTTCCTTATGCCTCTAGAACCACGCCAGATTCTGCGCACTTGATTTCCTTAGCTGATCTCACCCAAAACTACCTATGAAGTCTTGTTCCGTCTTATGAAAAATAAAGGTGAACATTAACCAATTGATAATCCGGTATTGTACTCCCGAAGAGCATCCAAGAAATATCAATCACCTCGCAATAACTTAACTATATGGTAGTAGAAGAAAATATTGAAGAACCACTGATAGGTGTGATAAAAACCTAATTTTATATCTAGTATTTATGCTTTATTTGTGAGTTTTCATGTGAATTATGTATCTTATGTATGATTTTGAGTGTTTAGGTACTTTGGAGTCATTTGGAGCAAAAGAAGGAAAAAACGTTCACTTTGCGTTTCACGTGCAACTGTTATTGGGAATTAAGCTGAGCCAAGCTAACAATAGGAGACTGCCACTACAGCTTAGTCTAGATAAGCAAGGGGTCCAAACAACCATGATAGCCCTTATCTGATGAGTGCCTAGAGTTACCTTGGTTGCCCCTTATCTGTTTTAATTATGTGGCTGTGTTCACTCTCATTTCCTACATCAACCATAAAATTGAGAGATATGAGTTCTCTTATTTGTCTAAAATTCAGAGAGAGAAGTGGCTGCGGATTTTCATGGAGATTTAAAGAAGTTGGTTCTGATGGTGTTTAATGGAACAACACAAAGAGATGGGAATTTGAGTTTGATTGTTGTTGCTGCCAAATATTTAAATTTCAGAAGATGTTTTGATGGGGATCGAGAAATCAGGAGAAGGAGGTGGTCAATGGGTTTGTAATGAATCGAAAGAAGATGGGGTTTGCTGTAATGGAAGATTATCGAGATGGGTTTTTGTCCATAGTCCAATCAGAGAAGAAATTAGGGTTCCAGGAAGCAATTGGAATTAAGGTGATACTGTGTGGACAAAGCAGAGGAATTAGGGTTATGTTGAGAAGAATTAAGGCTTGAAGAATGAAGAATTTGGGTTTCTATCGATTAAGAGAAGATGGGTTCAACTCAGATTTGAGTTTGGATCGATTTATGGGTGAATTTTTGTTGGTACTGTGCAGGATTGGAATGTAGACAAGAAAATGGGTTTTGGTGATTGTATTGCCTATGTAACAGATGCAAAGGGACACTTGAACTGAATCCTGTTATGCCTGAGATGGATGGGAATAAAGTTGCTGCAGTTTTAGGTACATAAACTGGTGGATTGAGCTACTGAAGCTTGGAGATTCAAAATTCATGAAGTTGTTGTTTACTGAATAAAGAATGAGTTGGTGTTTGAATCAGGTGAAAGTGTTTGTTCTGGTGTAATTGCAGCTAGAGATTCGAAGGAAGGGCAGTATATATGATTACAGGGATGTAGTGATGTTGGGAAAGCTTGAACTATGGTGAAAGAGAGGTTTGTTTTGCTGGTACTGAGAATGAATGCAAATAGTGATTGCAGTGGTTGTGTTGCTGCTGGCATCTGAGATAATGGGGTTTTGACAATACAGCTGGAGATGTAAAGTAGAGTAGGAAGATGAATGAGTTGTACATTGGCCAGGGTTGCAGTTGAGAATGATTATGAGATGCAAATGACCCTTAGGCGCTGTATGGGTTGATTGCAGGTGACTTACACAGGGAATGGAGAAGGCAGTGGAAGGAAATGAATTTGCAGCTGGTGCTACATGGAATCGAATTGGATCGACTGAGTATGCAGAGAATAGAGCCTGGTGGAAACTACAGGGAGTTTGAGTTTATCTGTGGCAGAGACAGAAATGGCATTGCAGCAGCTCTGGTTTGTATGGCAGTGGATACACTGAGCAGGGAAAATGGAGGAACTGATGTTGTATGGGTTTGTTTGATGGTGTTCAGTGCTGGTGAGGTTGCGAGTTTGAGCTATTGAAGTGCAGGTGGTAATGCAAATGGAAGCATTGGATTATGATCTGCAGATGGGTGAAGGTTATGGAGCTGTGAATGGGTTAAGCTGCTATAACTGGTTATAGAGTTGGAGCTGTGAAGCTACAGGGTTGCAGGTGCAATGAGAGATGATGGAGCTATCAATGGATTATGATCTATGTGTGCAATGGGAGGCAGTTGCTGCAGTTATGAACCAAGAGAGAACAAGGGCTTAAATGGGTTTGCGGTGCAGGAATTTCAGTGAATGGCAGGCCTGAACTGCGATTAGTTATCAGTCAGGGATTGCATCCAAGAGCTGGAAGCAATGATGGTGCACAAGAAGAGTGATGAGTAGAGTGGATTTGGCAGAAAATGGGAGCTGATCTGAATCTGAGACTCAAAATAGGGAAGAGATGGCTTGGACTGACTCAAGGTGGTATTTAGAATTGCAAGCAGTGTGGTCGGAGATAGTTTCACGGTGGCCGGATTCCGGTGATGACGTCAGCAATCCGGCGACCAGTTTTGGACCCAAAATTCCAGAAACATATTTATCACACATGGGCTTGGTGGACGAATTTGAGATGGATTTTGAGAACTTGACCTACTTTTGGGTATCCTTTTGGGGAGAGGCATATAAATAGAACTTTTTCTCTAAACCTAGATATCTCCATTAAGGAGAGCTGCTGCTACTTTTGTTTCTATGGTTTAGAAACATGAGAACATTTATTTTTCTTCTTGTTATGAACTCCATGAGCATGAGTAGTTAATTTTATTATCGGTTATGTAATAGTTGGATTTCATAAAGCTTGATTCTTTGATTCAATATATTAGTTTTGTCTTATATTTATCGTTTACGATTCTCTGAAAATATAGTCGTATGATTGATTGTTGTTTTGTCAAGTTGCAAATTGGTAGAACTTCTAATCACATCTATTGCTAGTTTAGGGTTTATTATACGTAAAAGTGATAATCCTTGAATACAAGTAGCATAAATATGATTATAATTTGTAGTGATATATTCTTATGATCATATGTGAATCGTGACCTTTGTTAAATCGGATTAGTGCGCTTTCCATGTTCGATTGCTTTGATTGGCCTGATTTCATAGAACTTAATGCATCTAGGGAATTAAACTTGATTAGTGCTTTTACACGTTAGGTTGTTCTCTTAGATAGAAATCATACTCACATCTTTTAATGTGTTTGTTGATGACAAAAGGAGATTAGCAGGATATTCTTGCGATCAAGGTATTCTAGGGCTTTTGATAAAAGTTTAGATTAAATATCAACTATAATTATTGTTTTGAAAGCATATTTGTGAATGAAGATGAATCCTTAACCAATATCTCTTCTATTTGATTTATTTACTTTTCTTTGTTTGCTTTTATATTTGTTTGCTTTATAAAAATCAGAAAATCCCCGGTGTTATTTATAGGAAACCGAAAATATATTGACAACCTAGTCCTCTCTGTGGGATCGATCCTTTCTTGCCCTTGCTATATTTGTATTTTGAGTAGTAAGAAAGTGTAAATTATTTTTGACGCATACGACAGCGATCAACCACAAAGTCTGAGATGAAGAATTTTGTGGTTACTTTTTATATCTTACCTATCAGAGATAAATCTCGAGCAAATCTTAGAGAAGATAGTACTCAATACGATAGAACAAGTAAGATCAGAATATGTAACTACAGAGAAAATAATTGGATCTGTCTTCATGAGTCCCAAATGAAGTTTTCAAGTCGTTAACCTAATATGGTTTTGGAAAAACCTAGGTTAAAGGAGAATCAAATCTAGTCGCAACTAGGATACATGAAAGTGTCGGGATTAGGTTTTCCAGTTGCTATAGTTCTCCCTTATATAGTCTTTCAAATCAGGGTTTGCTTACAATCAAAGCTAAGATAACTTAGTAACAAAGCATTCAATATTCACCGTTATATGAAATCCTGATTTAAGATTCAAGCTAAGTCTTCTTAGTAATAAAAAATTTAATTTCCACTGTTAGATGGTCTAAGCTTGTTACACACAAATGAAATATACCTTCATTAAAATATGGGTAACCATACATAAACGTGTATATATAATTGGCTCAATAACAATTAACTGAAGTTATCCATATGAACACTTTTGTCTTAACATATTCATCTAACACTTCTAGATCAAATATGATGATCAATCAATCATGAAATATAATCAAATGAATCTAATTGTGTTTCAAATAGAGTTGTTCAATTGTTCACTGATGAGCACGTAAGAGCTACATATTATACCCATATTTATATTAGTTAGTTCTCGATATTTTGGCTAATAATACTATTTTAGTGCTTTTGTAGAAAGTACGAGCGAATTTGATCACGGGGAGCAAAGATAGCTAGATTGGAAGCTATATAAGGTGGAATATATCATTTGTGCCACAAGAGTTAAATTTTGTTAGATATGAGTCCAAGTGACGACATTATTATTTTCTCTCTCAACGAATTAATCACCAAGATACTTTGTTTATCTCACATGCAAACTTTATTTTATGTGATGTGGAGCTTTATTGGAAAGTTAGTGGTATTAAAAAAATGAGAAATGTCAACATCAAAGGATAAACAAATTACTTGATAATCTTACCATTTGTGGAGGAGGATAATTGGTAGCATATGATTTTCTTTCCTTTTACACCTGAATTTTATTGATAAGGATATTTTCTGCCTTTATGTGAGATAAGAAGATTTTAAGGAGGGTATATTTTTTTATTTCATCTTCATTTGGGTGCATGACTATATATGAGATAGTGAGAACTATTTTTTGGGGGTGCACGGCTGGAGAGCCAACAACAGAAAAAGAGTTCATTGTATTATTTTATTTTCTCCATGTCTTGCTAGATTTTATGTAACTAGGGTTCTTCGGTGGAAACCATTTTGATTGCGTAGACTCAAATGTTAATTCTCCATATAGTATTTTGAATAATTATTTAAATGTTTAGTAATTTTCTTCAATATTTGCTTGGTAAATTATTGCATAAATAGTTGAATTGCTTAAATATGATTTTCGATTGATACGCCGTGCTTGGATTAGGTCTTTGATGGGTTATGCTTATAGATTGATATTTAATTCTTTGAAACTTTATATTGGTTGGATAGCTCCATTGTTTATTTATACTTTTAAATTGATGTGCTATGCTTAGTAATATTTGATGGCATATGCTTTGTGATTGATAAATAAATATGTAGAACTATCAACTTAGATACATAGGAAATTAAAATGGTGAAACAATTTTATGGAGTATACGGTTTAGAAATCGAATATGAGTTTTGCATGATAAAATTGGTTGAAACCAGATTCCCTAGTTACCATCTTTCTCATTAAATTTAATTAATTCTTTTTTATTTTCATTCTTTTAATTCCTTAATTATTTCAAAAATCCAAAAACAACATCTCTAGTTAGTCAATCAGAATTATTGGTTATGGTATTTTCACCGCTCCATGTGGGTTCGACCCGTACTTGCCTCTGTCTACTAGCTAGACACCGTGCGATTGCGGTTATTTATATAGGGTTTTCCCAAATCCTATCAATTTTTGGCGCCGTTGCCGGGGAGCGGCTGGGGAATATTGTAATTAGTATTTTTGATTTTGTAAATAGTTAGGTTTATATTTTTTTTATTTTTTATTTTTGTACAATATTTCTTTTTTTTGGATTCTTTTTTTTTGACTTGTTTTGTGGTTTAGAATTTTATTTCAGGTACCTTTTTGAGGATGATGACTTCTTCCGAGGAGACTTCATTTAAGATGACATTGGCAGAATATAAGCGTAGAAGTTCAAATCATCAGGCAACCTCATCAGAGATGACGCTTGGTGAATGCATGCATAAGCAACGATATGGATTTTCTGATCCACATGTGGTAAGTGAAGAATCGCCTCTAATGATATATAAGAAGTATTATAAATATACACCACTTAGCTTGGAACAAAGATTGAGAATTCAGGAATGCAAAAAATTATATGATGATGATGATCAGTCTTGTAGTGACTCCCTGGTCGAGATAGAATTTGTAGATGACCCTGTGGATGATTGTGTAGATGATTTGTCTAATTTATTAGAAGAATCTATCTCACAATATATTTCACCCGACTTAGAGGTTGTTTCTAGACCCTTAGACTTCCGAAAGTTACCTAATTTAGGGTTAGAATTATGTGCTTCAAAAAATTTGTTGGATTACTTTGCATCCAAATACCCAGAGGACGTCCCTGTTTCTTATACCGTGCATGAGCCAACTGACAATTTCTAAGTCTCAATAGTATCCCCATATTATGTTCTTTATGCACTTCCTTGTGAAGTAAACACCAGATTTGGGGGTAACTTTTTCTTTTTGATAGTTTTAGTGTCTCTGCGTTGTCATGACATAAATGTGAAGCTGTCATTTGTGAATATAATATTTTGGGTTGATCCCCAAATTTTCAGGTTATTAGTTTATGGGGATCTTTTATGTTCATTCCAGTAGGTATATTTGTTTATTTATTTTATTTTATTTTATTTGAATTTCCCATCCTAAATTTTACGTTGGATGACTCAATTACATTGAGGACAGTGTAATGTTTAAGTGTGGGGGAGTGATTAACTTTTTACTTTTATTTTTTTTTCAGGAACCAGCTGTTGAGCGGGTAAAAAAAAAATTATTATTATAATTGTTAGGCTTGTGACCAGCTATGTAGCGGGTCTTTAAATAAAACAACGAATGATCAGCTGTGAAGCGGGTCTATAAAAAATATACATATTATGATTGTTAGGGTTAGTGTTATGACCAGATGTGCAGAGGGTCATTTCTTTTTTTTCTTCCATGTGATGATCAGCTGTGTAGCGGGTCTCTAAAACAAAAATAAAAAATAAAAAATATGTCACGGGTGTTGTGTATGGCATTTGTCATGGCCAGCTGTGTAGCGGGTCTAACTCTCTCTTATTATATGACCAGCTGTGTAGCGGGTCTTCTTCTGTTTTGCTCGAGGACTAGCAAAATATAGATGTGGGGGTGTTGATAAGTATGAGCGAATTTGATCACAGGGAGTAAAAATAGCTAGAATGGAAGCTATATAAGGTGGAAGATATCATTTGTGCCACAAGAGTTAAATTTTTTTAGATATGAGTCCAAGTGACGACATCATTATTTTCTCTTTCAACAAACTAATCACCAAGATACTTTGTTTATCTCACATGCAAACTATATTTTATGTGATGTGGAGCTTTATTGGAAAGTGAGTGGTATTAAAAAAATGAGAAATATCAACATCAAAGGATAAACAAATTACTTAATAATCTTACCATTTGTGGAGGAGGATAATTGGTAGCATATGATTTTATTTCCTTTTACACCGGAATTTTATTGATAAGGATATTTTCTTCCTTTATGTGAGATAAGAAGATTTTAAGGCGGGTATATTTTTTTATTTCATCTCCATTTGGGTGCATGACTACATATGAGATAGTGAGAACTATTTTTTGGGGGAGCACGGATGGAGAGCCAACAATAGAAAAAGAGTTCATTGTATTATTTTATTTTCTCCATGTCTTGCTAGATTTTATGTAACTAGGGTTCTTCGGTGGAAACCATTTTGATTGCGTAGACTCAAATGTTAATTCTCCATATAGTATTTTGAATAATTATTTAAATGTTTAGTAATTTTCTTCAATATTTGCTTGGTAAATTATTGCATAAATAGTTGAATTGCTTAAATATGCTTTCCGATTGATACGCCATGCTTGGATTAGGTCTTTGACGGGGTATGCTTATAGATTGATATTTAATTCTTTGAAACTTTATATTGGTTGGATAGCTCCATTGTTTATTTATACTTTTAAATTGATGTGATATGCTTAGTAATATTTGATGGCATATGCTTTGTGATTGATAAATAAATCTTTAGAACTATCAATTTAGAAGCAGAGGAAATTAAAATGGTGAAACAATTTTATGGAGTATATGGTTTAGAAATCGAATATGAGTTTTGCATGATAAAATTGGTTGAAACCAGATTCCCTAGTTACCATCTTTCTCATTAAATTTAATTAATTCTTTTGTAGTTTCATTCTTTTAATTCCTTAATTATTTCAAAATCCAAAAACAACATCTCTGGTTAGTCAATCAGAATTATTGGTTATGGTATTTTCACCGCTCCTTGTGGGTTCGAACCGTACTTGACTCTGTCTACTATCTTGACACCGTGCGATTGCGGTTACTTATATAGGGTTTTCCCAAATCCTATCACTATCTCAAAAAAAAAAATATGAACAAATTGAAACAAAATCGGATTGATTCGTAATCGTACAAAGTACTTGTACAAGAATAAATTCATGAACATTAACCCACGGTTTGCAAAGATTGCATTCCTTAATTCATAAATGTTTTGTTTATGAGTATGAAAAACATATTTAGTCGATTTTAGAACTTGAACCACTGTGTTCGCAAACCAGGTACGCGAATAATAGCTCCGGACCTTGGCTTGTCCAGCCGCATACCAGGTACGCGACCATCCATCCTGGACCCAACTTAGGTAGACCCGTTCACACACTAGGTACGCAAACAAGGTTCTCGGACCCTTACAGTTAAAATCGTTCGCATACTAGGTACGCAAACAAGGTTCCCGGACCTGAATCGCTATAAAATAGTTCGCATACTAGGTATGCATACCATGTTGTATCCAGACATGGTTAATTGTTATAAACTCCCATTTCAATCATTGAAACATCCTTAGAATACGACAATATAGATGTCTCACACAAACTATTAGATTCAAGTAATTTTCAAGTGATCGAATGATCAATACGAAACTTTCCATGTCTACATCAAATGATTGTCGCACATAAATCATGTGAGATATTTCAAGGCAATTTTCACATGATCATCTTTTGACTTAGTTTCCAACAAATAGATTGTTTCCTACTAAACTCGTCAAGAATAATGATGAACATAGTTAAAACAAAAAGCTTCCAACACATATTTTGAGAAATAGATAAGCGGGATAAACTCAGCTCGAAATATCAAATGTGTATAATGTAAAAGTCTATATAGCTCTACTACTTAGTCTCATTAGGAGATTGAATAGAATAGACTTCTGAGTGATAGATAAGTTTTAGTCTCCACATACCTTTTGTTGATGAAGTTCCTCCAAGCTCCCCTGAGTAGATATTTGTCTTAAATTAGTGAACGATGTGAAGTCTAAAGCTCAACTACGCATTATATCCTAATCCGAGACATAGCTATAAGTAGACTAGAAATCACGACTATAGTTTTGATCAACTAAACTTGACAAACAAGCTTAAGATAACAATGCTTGCGATTTCGACC
Organism: Papaver bracteatum; assembly: GCA_023529315.1. NCBI lineage: Eukaryota > Viridiplantae > Streptophyta > Magnoliopsida > Ranunculales > Papaveraceae > Papaver > Papaver bracteatum. The sequence continues at coordinate 3,390,517 of JAJJWX010000811.1, read as the reverse complement.
GAGCAATGCTCTAACAATCTCCCCCTTTGTCAATTTTAGTGACAAAACTATCAATACATATGGATTACAAAATAAATAAACTTTGTAGCTTCTCATCCATCATGCTTGATTTCCTTGGCTCTTCAACATTCCTTGAATTCTTCGCTACTCCAAGTACTCCAGCGATTCTGAACGTGTTCAACTCAGCATCATTATTGTTGAAGATCCGTAGCCATAACAATAATCAACAAGTTGTTTTCTTATTGTTATACAGTGTCATAGTATTATTACACGGCATCAAATTCCAATTGCATCACAACTTTGACAATAATACTATGGTGATATGTATCACTCCCCCTTAGTCAATACTTCCATATCACAATGAAAACCACTCCCCCTTACATTATGATCCGTAAACCATATGTATGTAGTGTGAACTACCAAATAATTCTCCCCCTTTTTGCCAATATAAATTGGCAAAGGTACGAAAACTACATGATCATAATGAAATTCTCGAAGAGATAATTCATGACTAAATAAGGACATATCAACTTTCTTTTGATAATTTCACATAGTCGAAACTTAGTGTATTCATCAAGGAGTTTATAAAAAATACAAGATAACTCCTACAATATTTCACAGTCGCACCCCCCACAAAGATTTGGCAATTAAGAACAAGTTCAATTAAGAACTCTCCACCATAACATGTCATTCCCGAAAGAACAACAAGAGAGACCTTACTTTTACAAGAAAATAAGGATTTCTTTGGAAATTAACAAATCACATGAATTTGTATCCAAAAAAATCGAATAAATTAACAACAAGAGACCTTATAGATTACTTTAATCGGAAATGCTCAACATAAGAAAACTTACGGAGTCATACAGTACTTTCACATAAAATTGGATCAGGGAAAGATCAATACTGCGGAATATTCAAAAGTTCATTCTATCTTTTATCAATATTTGCATAAAGACATAATAGACTTAAATTTTGAGCATATATGAGATAATCATAGTTCACGGACATAAACATAACATATCCCATAAAATATTTTTGCAATATATAAAACCAATAAAGATTAATACTGCAAAATCATCTTCCAAATAACTTAGAATTTAAATAAATAAATCTAAAAACATTGCAAGATGAAAATCGTTGGCAATAGCTATGTGTAATCAAAATATTTTCTATACCAAACCCTAGTTATCCTTCTTAAACAAAAGAATAAATTCTCATAAGAAGTTTCCTAGACATTAAGATTCTTGAAAAATTCTTTATCGTCCCTGAACTCCTTGTCGTCAACAGACATTGGAACATAAGGTTCATGAAGAAAGGAGTCAATTCCAACAAAACTTCTTCACTGATACCAAACCAGGGCCTTCTGAATTTCAAGAGATCTTAGAAAAATAACCTTTATTTGTTACATCTCCATCCTTGTTTCTTTCAACTCTTCAAGAACACCAGAAAACTTCTGAATATTTGAGGGGTTAGCCCTAGGTTTCTTCATATTCTACCTTTTTCTCTTCAAAGTTGTAGAGGAATGGGATTTATCTTTTTCCTTCATGATTGATGGCTTAAAAATCATGTTAGCATCTTTTCCATCAGAAGATATGATGCTTGGAGTCTCAATTCAAGTATGGGATTGTGAGAGAATTACACAAAACTAGCTCCACAAGCAATATTTTGATAAAAAGAGTTTTCAAAGAAGGAAAAAGGAATATAGGGTTACAGAAACTATATACAGAGTAAGTAGGATTCCCGTACGAACAACACAAGCCCTAAAAATGGTAGAATTATCAATTTTAACCCCCTTTTAATAAATAAACTTAGTAAATTCTTTTCACTACCGTTTGAGGCTATGAAAAGAGCAATTTAAAATCCACAAAACAACAAAAATAAAAAAATCTGATCCTACTCCACGATTGTACACAATTTTTGTCTCTTGAATTCGGGCACATGAGACAAGATGCACCTTCAACACAATTAGGTTGTGTTGGGATGGACAATTAATAATCTGTGTCCATCATGTGATTCATGTACGGAATCTTCAAAACTCTTTTTCATAAGTCGTTTAGACCTAGTTCTTTTCTGTAGGAATCTAACTTTTTCTTTAGAAATCAATTTCTTAGGAGAAGAGTTAAATTTACATACCTCAGATGGATTGGACTTCTAAACAAGTTTGAGCTTGTTTGCTAATTGATTTTCTCTCCATTAAAGTTTGTTGACATATCTTACTTTATGTTTGTACTTGAAGCAATTAGAGAGTTTGCGACCCTTAAAGTACAATAAGAACATGTCAAAATGGAGGATGGTTCAGGCATCATAGTCGATGTTGCTAAACAAATTGAAGTACCTGAAACATGTGAAATACAATTTTCAGTAGATAAAGTAAAATCCATTTTATCCTCCAAAGTGGTTGAAGAAGTTTCTTCATGAAGAATATCAAGATTGATGTACGTATTACTATAATTATCAAAATTAATATTTTCGCCAAGGAGTGCTACACTTGATTTTTCATCTTCATTTGAATCATAGTGATCAAAAATTTCATCAAGTGTTGCAGCAAGACCTTTGTTTCCAGTGTATTTTCTACGATTTGGGCACTCATTAGAAAAATGACCAAAATATTTACACTTGAAGCACTGTGGCATATCTTCATCATCGGTGTCAACATTCTCCCTGTTTTTAGAAGGAGCAAGATCACGAGGTTTAACTGATGATCTGGGTTTATCTCTGGTGAACCGTTTACTTCTCTTCAAAAGAACATATCTAAACTGTCTAGTGATAAGAGATACTGAGTTGTCAAGATCCTCATCTGATGATTCAGTCTTAATAGGATCATCCACAGAGTTTCCAAGACTTTTACTTTTATCAAGTAATTTAGTGTTCTTTTGTGCTTTGAAAGCAATATCCTTTCCAGATTTAGATATATGTTCATGATCAAAGATATTTAACTTCCCAACAAGAGTGTTTCTGGAAAGTGTTTCAAGGTTATTTCCTTCAACGATGGCATGTTTCTTAGAATCGTATCTAGCTGGAAGCGATCTGAGAATTTTCATCACAATGTCCTTTTCAGGAATAGAATAGAATAGACTTTTGAGTGATAAATAAGTTTTAGTCTCCATATACCTTTAGTTGATGAAGTTCCTCCAAGCTCCCCTCAGTAGATCTTCGTCTTCAATTAGTGAACGCCGTGAAGTCTAAAGATCAACTACACATTTTAAAGAAGATGTTCTTGTTGTGTTGCATATACACTTGAGAGAGTTTGTTGGATGTACACTTACGTGTCTGTTATAGTGTTTAATATGGAGTTGCATAATTTGTTAAGAAGTATTTTGAGAGAAAAGTTTGCATAAAATCTCTGTGTTAGGAAGAATATATTTGCACTAATTTGTATCTTGTTTTCTGTTAGATCTAGATGATCAAGATGGTAGAGAAGTTTCAAAAAGTAGTATGGATTCTAGACTCCGGTGCTGGTGAACACTTTACAGGAAATTTGGATCTCATCAGAAACTACGAAAAATTTCATGTAAGAATGGAACTGGCGTATCACATGAAGAGTATGAGAAGAAGGGTACAACTACAATTACTAGTCCTTATACTCTACGTGGAGACAAAGGTTACGAAAAAATTCCTCTACCAGATTTATCGAAGAAAACCACTGTTCTATTAAACTTTTAATATATATATATATATATATGGAGTTAAATATAGTACTGCTCGGGGTTAATTCAACTCATAAGAAGATCTACGAAATGTTGTTGCGATAGGTAGAGTTGATCAAAAAGTATACTTTTATGAATCATTGCACGATTAGCTATAACATACAATTGAAAATTAACTAAGAGAGTAATAAAAAGATCACGAAAGTGCCTCATCCAAGTGACACTTTCACGCAAATATATTATATCCAGTAAAAGGGTAAAGTTAGCTAAAAGTTAGAAAATCCAGTTATATCTTACCGAGTATTATCGATAACATTGGGATAATATGAATATGTTATCAAGTTTTGTCATATTTTTTTAAACTACTTTATAGTATTAATATATCAATAAATACACAGGTATTTACATGCGAAAAAAACTTATATGTAAGAATGACTTGATGCAAAAAAGATAAATCCATACCCTATATTATATTAAACAATGATGAAGTTTAGGTAAACTAAATGGAGACCTATATTTGTTTACTCTTTTCACATGTATTATTGGTTGTACTAGATCTTAACCCGTGCCGTAACGGCACGTGTCTTGATGTTGGTTAATTTTTAATATTGTATAAATTACCTGAAAACTTATAAAAAATTTCTTATGCCAATACCTTTAGTAGGGGGTTTGATCTGTTAAATATGGTATCCGCCCTTACATACGTTTATCCAAATTGGGTTCATGGAATTCATATTGAATTCTCAAATTTCCGGTTTGCTCAAATTTCATCTACTTTGTAATTCTTAAAAAAACAAAAAACAACATTCATCTATCGTTAAATGCAATAAAAATGGACGATCATACTTTCCTAACTTTGCACCACATTAGAATTAGGAAACCAATTAAAGTTTGGAAATTTGCATCAATAAAATCACTGAGTTAGTGCTTAAACCGAATTCAAAATAAATTATGGGTAACATAACAATATGTGTAATAAAACCATTGCATTTGAAGGTTGAAATCAAAATCCATATTCAGTAATCAACATATAGTTACCACCCAGTAATTTCATTTGACGGAACTCTTCCATTTTGAATATTTTATTACATTTAAGATCAGGGATATTTTTTTACTTGTGCAAATATATTTTGGTATATTTTATGTTAAATGTATCTGTTGCAAAAAAAAAAAAATTACCAACGGAAATATTTTTAGTGATTCGTTAAAATTTGTAAGACCATATACTCCACCAAAATGCCATTAAAAAAGGTACTAATAGTCTAATACTAAAATGCCATTCATTAGGCAAGAGATCCCAATGGAACGCTTCTTTGCATGTCCTTCAATCGAAGATGCCGCTATAGCCTTTCAACCACGTCCCTACATTGATGCATGTTGTTGTTAGCTGTGTACTTGTCGATTGGCATGGGTGATGGATGATTCACACCCTCGGTGCCTAATTTATTTAATGTTGAGAAAATAAATTATGGTAAGATAGTTATGCGGCAACAATCATAGGAACACAAAACTGGGAAAATCTGAAAATGTAACCATTCATGTACCTTTCTTGTTGATGTACCATTGTACCTTCTGCTTCACTCTTACCTTCCACATGATCCAATTACAAAATCTTCATGCTAAAAACAAAAAAACTTCATAAACTTCCTTTCGTTCATAGTTAAATACAAAGTTCATATAAAACTCTATGACAACGATCAAAATTCCCAAAGGCCAATCAAACTAAAGCATCGAATTTCATACAAAATTCCTATTTCTTGATATCCATACCGTAAAACTCTCAAATTTCAGTTCTATTTAGATCAAAATAGATCCATTTAGAAAAAATAAACCAAGTCTAATTGAAAATTAAATATGCATAAAGTTTTTCAATTTCTTACGGTTTATCGTATAAACTCACATCAATAATTAGAAACTTCAGTAGGTAGATACTTTATTATAAGAAGCTTAATCCTTTGTCAGTCACAATTTTTCGTTTAAGATACTATCATATTAACTTGATGGCTTAATATTCTGGAACTACTATTCACTTCATCTATGCATATTCCTCTCCAAAATGTATTAAAAACTAATATAATCAACAAAACTGTGATATCTTGCATATAACAATTGTTGATGCTGGTGGTTTAAGAGTAAGAAAATCACTATAACCACCTGCTAGAAAGGAGTCAAGAATGGTAGCATATGTCTGGCAACATGATTAAATGCAATTTTTGCAATCTAAAACAAACATAGAAATGCCTTAGAAAAAACGTCACCTTAAAGCGGCACTAGAAAACGGGGACACGGAGACAATGCAAAGAATAGATGCCTGGAAAAAGAGAGAAAAGGCAAAAGCGTGCAAATTTAATTCATGCGATGTTGTAATCCAAAGAATTAGGGAGCAGAAGGTAGGTGGAAATATGCAGGATAAAATGCAAAGTGCTTATATACCCTAAAGTTATGATTTCAAGAGTGTTTCCTATAACCAAAAGAATCAATGAGCAGATGTAATACCAATGGACAATGGTAAATAATGAACGTGTTTATTACCAAGAAATCGAGGGAAAGTTTAAATTAGAACAAACCTGATAATCATTAATGGAGAGAAAGGGGATGGATGAACCACATTCATGGATAAATCTGGTTTGGTAGGCTTCAAAACTCACCGGTTTGGTGGGGTTCCATTTCGCAGAGAGGAAATCTGCAATAGTTTTTCTGTAATCAATATCCAAAATGTCAATAGGTGCTTTCCTTCTCCTTATCGGCAGCGCAATCTGACTGGATGGTCTTGAATCCGAACACCTGCAAACAATATAAACATCAGAAGTGTGGTCATCTAGAAAAAGGCATTCCTTAAATGTTACATAAACTAATAATGTAACAATACTTGTTCACTCTCACCCAAACATTGAATAATATCTGTAAGAAAAAAAAGGTTGTAAGTGAAACATAATAGAAATATGTATTGATTTCCTTCTTCAAAATCTCATTTCCGTGTCAAGTACTTCAATCACACTAAAGAGTTTCACAAAATAATTTAAACCAATGGCTTCAGAGGCAAAACACACACCTAAGATTTGCTTCGAGCATTAGATCATCAAACATAGAAAACATAATTCCTCTCAAATAATTAATATACATACTCACCTTTCTTTATCACGATTTCTCACAAACCATTGCATACAAATTAAAAACAACAAATAAAATTACAGTTAAATTACTAACTTTTCTCACATTAAGACGATAACAGGTATGCCGATATTGGTGTACCCTCTGCCCTCTGGTGGCATTTGTGGAGAAGAAGGTGAATTTGTCTGCAATAATGTCATTTAGTGGTTATTGAATAACTGTTTGGAGGAGAACTTATGCGCTAACAATGTAGATAACATATAAATTCGATAAAAGAATAATCCAACAGGTTAGCTGATCTTGCTGCAACAAATCCATACTGAATAATTTTTTGGACACAAGAAGTAACTGACAGATTAGATAACCTCCAAAATTTTCAATTAACTTTTAAAATTATGTACCAATTACCAAGTCTACATATTCCTAAGTATTTTAATTATCCAGAACTATCTATTTACAAATGTATAATTATCTAGACTTTGTTCTAAAAGTATGAGTCTATGGTTGTATTTCACTCTAGGAACGGTAGTAGCCATTATGTTAATCTGCATGATTTTCAAAAGGAACAAATAAGGTTATCAACCAAATAAAACATGATGCGATAATAAGAAGAACTCATATTGAAAATGGTCCTGCAAAATTTACACACATGGAATCACTACAGCAGAGAGGTTCCAAAGAGGGAAGATGGTTAAGCGTGATTTTCCTCTTAAAATCAAGTGACTTTTATAGGCTACAGATTTTCATTGTTTTAATGCCAGGACAATTGATGGGCATAAAATAAAACGGTTGTTATATTAACCAACCAAAACATGAATGGGTATTGAAAGCAAACAAATTATAACACAAAAGAAGATGGAAGGCCAAAGAACCTGAGAAGTCCCATGAATGGGTATTGAAAGCAAACAAATTGTAACGACAGATTTGAAAAGAAATTAAATGTAAATAACCTGAGAAGTCCCATGATGAAACATTGAAGTGTGAGTTAAGAAATCAGGTGTAAATTGATACGGCCCCTAGCAATTATGTCAAAATCAGGATCACTAAGGAATAAACTAAAAATCCAATTATTCAAAATTTAACACACATAAGGAACCGAAATTATAATCTTGAGGGAATCAGATTATCAACCAAAAATAATAATCTCTAAAAATTGGATACAAATAAATAACAAAAATTTGAACGAAAATTAGATTCTTCATGGACTAAGAAAATCATACCAGCAATCCGATTGTTGTCCCCAAAAATAAAACTGGTTATTCATTTTTCTGGGAAGAAATCAAATACAAAAATCATGGAGAACATCTTTTGTTACCCAAAAACGGTGATTCATCTTCCATTGTAACGAAATCAAGTACCAAAATTAGGAAACACATCCCCTAGATTAACCGTAAGAACAAAATAAGCTCTAAAAAGGAACGTGAGTGTTCCATGTCTAACAATGAAAGCTAAGAAAACTAAATGATGGAGGTCCTGGTTTTTGCACAGGGCCACAGGGGAGACACGTTTTTGGTCTGAGATATCGAGGGAGAAAGATGGGGTGTACGGTAGTGCTTATCCCTGAATTATCATTACTTTAACCTAGAACGAAAATCACATGTGCCAGATGAGTATGTGGTCGGGAGAACCGTAGCCGTAGATTTATGTTTGTATGGACAAATCCTAACCACCACTAAGATAGGCTAACTTGTCCAAACCCTATTTTATACTAATGATGTGTTAACATTTTACATAGAGTGTATGTATTATGATAACTTCATCTTCGCCAAATGCTCAAGAACCTAACCTTCTTAAGAGAATGGAGACCCCACTCATGCAATTGTGAAAACATTTTTTGGATATTTTAAGATGAGAGTGATTGCGAAGAATGAACCGTATTATAATAAAAAATTCGAATTTCACATGTTAATAAATTGGCTTACATATTTGGCTCTCAAAAACTGTACTTATTCCATGATGAGTTTGATTGGAAAACATCCCTGCAAGATGATGAAGACACTCGAAAACTACATTTAAAAACATGAGAATTTTGAATGTCATAGGAGCATTTATTTGTTGCAACTTTCGAGATGTATTTATTTGTTGCAACTTTCATTTGTCTTATGAATCATATTGTTATCTTATACAATCTTTTTTATTTTTTGTTTCAATTCAAGCCATCTTCTATCCTTACTGCTATTGAGTTCGATCACTGCCAAAAATTTAGTTCAAATTGTAGGATCAGAATATCGCCACAGCAACATTCTTTCGAAATTATTAACAACATTTCCGTGAGTTCTTCAACAACACACTGCGAGCATCGCAGAATAATTCAAAGAATGACGTAATAGACAACGACAACATAAAACACGAGAAAGATGTGAAGATTTTGTAGTTGGAGAGAAAGCTCGATAGAATGTAGCGGGAGCTCGAGAGAATGCTCGAGAGAATGTAGCGAGAGCTCGAGAGAATGTAGCAAGAGAAAGTGAAAGAGAAATCCTGTGAAATTATGGAGAGAGCTTGCGAGAGTATAGAAAGAGATCCTAAAATAGAGGAAATATGAGCTGTATGTGGGCTGTCATTCACTATGTAAACACATATATAAAGAGAAGAGCAGGAGAGAGAATTTTTAGTAAGAGAGAGAAAAATATTTTGCAGAGAGATATTTTTAGAGAGAAAATGTATTTTTCTTATCATCTTCTTCCCCAAAACTAGATCTAGAACTCCATTAATGGAGATTATCAATATAAATCAAATGTAAATTTAAACGATCATAGTGAAGAATCATGGATGTAGATCAAATTGATCGAACCATGTAAAAATCCATGTGTCCATTTACAATTTTAGTATTTTAATCATTATTTTCATATCAAATGGGTTTAGATCAATAAATTATTATCAAGATATTACAAGGGGTGTGTTGTAGGAAAACCTGCAACTATATTTTGGCGCTAGAAACACTACCTGCTAATTGATAGATTGAAGAAGATTCAAAGAAATTAGCTACTGGGAGAGTTAGAATTCGTGGGATCTAAAAAATTTGAGAGGAAAAGTGGAAATTTCAATGGAGAAATTATGTTTTCAAGCAAACATTGACAACACAATTAAAGAAAGTTAAAGAAAAAGACAAAGATGCAAAGCTACGTTAAAAGGATGAATTTCTACATCAACAGAGTCTACATCAACTATGAGTCTAAAAATGAATTTGCCATGAAGAGAAGAAAAACTTAGCCAATGTCACAGGTGATGCTAATCAACAGTTTTAGTGAAGAAAGTGAGAAAAAGAGAAAATGTGCGAAGACAACATATGGATATGAAGTTGTTCATGGAGATTAATTAAAATACATCAGCGAAAGGAAATAATAAGGATGGTAAAATAACATGCGAAGCAAATGGGATAAAGACAAGACAATAGTTTTTCTTAGAAATATTTCTGCAAAGGAGATTCAAGCAAAGACAAAGAAAATCAGATTGTTCCTGTGAACAAATTATGCAGCTGCGAAGAAGTAGTTGATAGGTGTCTAAAACACCTATATATTTATCTATTGTTTAGGCTTTCTTTGCTTAGTTTTCTTGTAAAATATGTATCTTATGTTTGCTTTTGAATATTTAGGTACTCTGGAGTCACTTGGAACTATAGAAGAAGAAACAGGGAAAAAGCCTTATCTCATGCGCAAATGCTTTTGGAGGCGGATGTTGTTGGTAAAAGAATTCGAAAGGAGGACAAAGCATACAATTTGGAGCAAGAGGGCAGAATCGTCATTTCGCAGGCAAGCGTTATCGGGAGCACATTGAAGGATAAGGGACTGTCATGTGGTGGCATGTAGCTGGGGTGTCTAAATCCATATTCTTTTCCTACATAAACCTAAAAGCTAGAGAAAATCAATTCTCTAATCATTTGCTTTAATTCTCTAAATCCATATTCTTTACTCCTCCCCTGTGAGAATAAACGGCTGGAGAAGTTATCACCAAGAGAAATTCAGAAACTGAAGGGGAGATTTGAGATTCAAATTAAGGAAATGAGAAGGTGTAATCAGAGATGGGTTAGCTGGTGTTTTGGGCAAGTTCCGGAATCAAGAAGAAGGAAGGATTGGGGCTGTGATTAGGTGTTGAAGTTGTAGAGAAATTGAGATCTGAAATGGGTTTTGTTGGCTGGAAATGATAGAGGCTTGATAATGGGGAATGATTTAAAAATGGGTTTTGCTCACTTTCATTTTATGATGCCAGGAAAGTTGCACAGATGATGTTGAGTTTTAGCTGGGGAGATGTAAAAAGAATCTGAGTTTGATTCTAGGATTTGGATCTCATTGAACAAATGAGACAGGTGATTTGGTGACTATGGAAGGTGCAGCAGTGGGAGATGGATATGTTATTGTGCTGAGCTGTAGGGAGTGGTTGATGATTCAACTAGTTACAGGGATGAATGGCTTGAGCCAGAACTGAGATTGCAGTGGCTAAGTTATGGGGATTTCAGAGCATGAGAGCAACAACGAGTAATGGAGTTGGATAGATGCCAAGGATTGACTGCAAGAAGGAGCTGGATGTGAGGTTAATGTGAGCTACAGCTGAAGGAATGGTAGTTGTTGGTTACATTGATGTTGCAGGTGCAAGTTTGGTGTTGAGAGGAGGCACTAATGGCATTGGAACTGTGAGAGTGCAGTTCAGCTAGAGTAGGTTGTGTAGCTTTGCAGGTGGTGATGCTACAAGGAAGAAGATGTTGAAGCAACTAGAATTGGTAGTTAGCAGTTAGAGGTGGCCTGGATTGGTGATGAATTGTGGCTGGATTTGGAGGCGAACTGAGGTTACAACAAAGACATAACTGGTTCATGGTTCAGTGGATTAGTGTTGTAGGTGAGGTGGTTATGCAATGAATAAAAAGTGGCAGGGAATAGGAGATAGATGGCATGGCAGGTGGTGCTTGTGGAAGTTGTTGTAGCTATGACATCAATGGTGGTTGTTAGGTGCTAAATAGATGTGTGCCTGGATTTGAATACAAGGTAATGGAGATGTTGCAGAATGAATTGTTCCAGGTTGGAATTACAGGGGAGAGCACATTGGAAGAAGATGAGTTACAGCAGGAGAAGGGAGCTGCAGAGGTTGTTTACAGGAAGTACGAGATGGTGCTGTAGCTGTTTTTGATGCTCAAGGCTAGGAGTTGTGGCTGTTGACTGATGAGTATCACGATTGCGGGTGGTAATTGGCTCTGATCAACATAGGGTTGAACTCATGAGAATAGCTACAAAAGTTAGAGGGATGTGTTGCTGGGCAGATGGAGTTGGCGAGTCGGTATTGCAAGGGAAGCTAGGAAACTGAGCAGCTACAGCTGAGACTGTGTATGGGAGCTGGAGATCAACAACGGTGACGTCTGTGGAAGGTAATGAGCATATAATGGAACTGAGCTAGGGGTGCTGTTTTGGTTGCAGTGGTTCAAAGTCGTTGTGGTGATAAATTGAGGTGGAGTCATGTCTTTGTATTGAGGTGAAGTGTAGCAATGATGAACACTGCGAAAATGCAGTGAGAATGGCGAGCCAGTGAGCATACTTCCGGTTGCTGGATTTTGGAACCAAAAGGGGGTATCATAATGTTTCATTGAATCATGAAGGGGGTATGAGTCGAATGGAAGAGTTGGAGGCCGGATATGGGAGCTACGAGTCGCGCTTTTTTGGGTACGTTTTCGCAAGAACAAGGAATTGGTTTAGATGGTATTTTGTGAATGTTTGAATTGCAGAGAAATGGAGTTGAATTGCTGGGAGTGTCACTTGACTGGTGACGTCTTCCAATGGTTCAACCGATCGGAGAAATTTTCCGGCAACCGGATTCCGGCGCCGGTGGCCGGATCCGGTGATGACGTCAGCAATTCCGGTGGGCATTTTTGGACCCAAAATTTCAGAGACATATTTCTCTTGTGTGGGCTTGGTGAACACATTGGATGTGGGCTTTTGAGTTATGACCTAGTTTAAGGAGAAAAAGGCTACAAAAAGAAAAACTTCTACACTTTGTTTATCACGTATTTTCTATTCTACTTGGAGTTTTGCAGAGAGCTGGAACTAGGGTTTGCTATTCTTTTATTTTCATCTTCATTATTTCATTTAATATATTTGATGATGAGCTCCAATATTATGAGTAGCTAAAACTCTCTTTGGTTAAGGGCGATTTCTTCGCCCGAAATATGAATCTATATTTGATATGAAATAACTTGTTCACTTGCATTCATTTATGTTGTTGATTGATTTTCTACTATTCTAATATTATCTATGGATTATTTGTTAAGGGTTTAAGTTCGAAATTGAATCATTAATTCTTAATCTATTTGCTAGTTTAGATTTTCTTCGACCCGTAATTGTCTAGAGAAGATAAACACAAGTAGCAATATGTGGGGCGATGATGGGACTTTGTTAAGTGTCCATATGTAGAAATCAACACTAGTAGGTGATTCATGCTTTTGAGTTCTTCACTAGGAGCAACCTTATCTCACAGAACTTAGAGCACTTGTTTAAGTCACACCTAGTAAGCGTACCTCTAGGAAACTTGGCAAGTAGGAACTGGTAGTCGAGCGCTTCCGTATCCGGTGAGCTAGGAGATAATAACGGAATAGTTGAGCGTACTAATTATTCTAGGGTTGTTAGTAACATGATAATGCAACGAACTTGGCTATATATCAATTTGGTTTGAATTTCGTGGTCTAGAATGAACCTTTAATCAATTACATCTCATTTTTGGTTACATTTTACAATTTTCAGATTTTCTACAACACAATTATCTTTGCTAAGAGTATTTGCATAACAACTTAGACTTTATTCCTCCCTTGGGACGATCCTGCTTACATTATACTACTTGCTAGTGTAAAAGTAGAGAAATATTATTTTTGCGAGATTCGACACCTCGTCAAAATTGGCGCCGTTGCCGGGGAGGCACTGGCGAGTTTAGTTGTTATTGTTTATTCTTAGTTTTTATTTTTTGCTTTTGGTTACAATTTCAGTTTACTTATTCAATCTTTAAGAATCTGATTTTCAGGTACGATTTCTTTGGTGAATGCGTGGAGAGGGCAGACCGAGTCCTATTGGTATACGTCTTCGTTCAGGCACTTTACTTAGAGATTTCATTCGAGCAGTGAATACTCCACTTCCTCCTAGTTCTACACCAAGTGAATTCTCGGACTCGGACCAAGAGGAAGACAACACAATGGGATCTCGACCGCCTGCTCCAAGAACACTCAAGGAGCTCACTTCTCCAAACCTTGATCATCAACCTTTATGTATTCAGCTGAATGGAAACATTGAGTTGAAGCCGCAATTGATCAACTTGCTGCCCAAATTCAGAGGTTTATCAGGAGAAGATCCTAATCGTCACTTACAACAATTTCATCATGTTGTAACTAGTATGAAGCAAGCAACTATAGATGCGGATATGGCTATGATGACAGCATTTCCTTTTTCCCTTTTAGATTCTGCAGGAGAGTGGTTCTTTTGCTTACCCGCTGGAAGCATAACCACATGGAATGAGATGAAGAAATTGTTCCTCGAGAAGTATTTTCCAGCATCAAAAGCATATGTGATTCGCAAAGAGATTTGTGGTATTAGGAAAATAGCGGGAGAGACTCTTCATGAGTATTGGGAGCGATACAAGAGGATTTTAGCTAGCTGCCCACACCACCAAATCAGCGATCAACTTGTGATTCAATATTTCTATGAGGGGTTGCTTTCTACTGAGCGACATTTGATTGATGCCGCAAGTGGTGGTGCACTTACCAACAAGACCATTGCGGAAGCTACAAGTTTGTTGGAGAATATGGCTGCGAACACTCAACAATTCTTCACTAGAGATGAATCAATGGTAAGGAAGGTGAATGAAGTTGGCAATTCTTCAAACTTGGAACAAAGGATGGGCAACATGGAGAGGATGATGCATCAAATCGCAGCGGCTGTCATACCATCATCATCATCATATACCGAAGATGTTGAGCAAGCAAATGTCATGTATCAAAATCAGCAAAGGCCGAGGTATGATCCGTACTCTAGCAAATATAATCCGGGTTGGCGAGATCATCCCAATTTCAGCTACGCCAACAAGCAAGCTGCATCTCCCAATCTTACTTTTAATCAACAAGGTGGGTACCATTTCTTACAAAATCCACGTCAAGAAACTCAAGGCACGAGTATAGATGACAAGTTGAATCTCATCCTCAACACAATGGTGCAAGATAAGCAAAAGTCAGAGATGGATATGAAAGACATCCGAACTCAAATGGGTCAATTAGCTACTGCAGTGAGAAAATTGGAAGCACAAGCAGAGGGAAAACTTCCTTCTCAAACAGTAAATCACAAGGAGAATGCTAATGCTATTGAGCTACGGAGTGGGAAGCAAGTAGAGAAACCGGAAACATCACCGGTGTCCAATGAACCCGATTTGGAGAAAGAAGAGGGTGAAACAGCCCCTAAAAAGGCTGACCCGGTAACAAATTCTAACTCTAAAACTCGTGTTTCTACTCATGTTACTACTCCTCCTTTTCCTAGCAGGTTTGCAAAGTCGAACAAGGAGACGTTGTACCAAGAGCTTTTGGAAATCTTTAAGAAGATTAAAGTAAACATTCCACTCATCGAGGCAATAAGGAAAGTTCCGCGCTGGGCGAAGTTCTTGAAGGAATTGTGCACTAACAAGCACAAATTGACCGGTAATGAGGTGATGAGTGTGGGGGAAAATGCTTCGGTAGTTTCACTATACCATGTACTATTGGTAAAGTCAGGTTTTAACGTGATATACTAGATCTAGGAGCATCCATTAATGTTATGCCTGCCTCCGTTTATGAATCTTTGAAACTTGGACCTCTTAAAGACACCGGTATTGTTATACAACTTGCTGATAGGTCTAATTCTTACCCGAAAGGGGTTATTGAAGATGTTTTGGTGCAGGTTAATCAACTCATATTTCCGGCTGATTTCTATGTTCTTGACATGATGGATGAGGATTCACCATCGACTACCCCCTTGCTGTTGGGTAGACCATTCATGAGAACCGCGAGAACCAAGATAGATGTTTTCAAGGGAGCTTTAACTATGGAATTTGATGATGAGATCATAAGTTTCAATATCTTTGAGGCTATGAGATATCCTAGTGATGTGAATTCATGTTTTTCTATTGATATAATTGATACTCTAGCTCAAAAGATGTTTGAATTAAATAGTGATGATGCTTTAGAAAACACCATAGTCGAAGGTTTAGGTTATGGGAAATACAAAGACATTGAAAGTGAATTGTCTATTTGTGATGAGCTTAAAGAGGTTGTTTTATCTCTTAACTCATTACAAGAAGTTCCACCAAAGTATAATGCGTCTTATGTTTCTTTTCCTCTTACTAATGAGAAACTTTTACCCTCGATTGTGCAGGCACCTACTCTTGAGTTGAAACCCCTTCCGGATCACCTTAAATATGTATATTTGGGTGACAATGAAGAGTTACCGGTGATCATTGCCAACAACCTCACCGAGGTGCAAGAGGAGAAGCTTATTCGAGTGCTAAGAGAGCACAAGTCTGCCATTGGATGGACCATTGCCGATATCAAAGGAATCAGTCCTTCCACATGTATGCACCGAATACTTCTTGAGGAGGGGGAAAAACCAACAAGAGAAGCTCAACGTCGCTTGAACCCTCCAATGATGGAAGTAGTCAAGAAAGAAATCCTGAAGTTGTTGGATGCCGGGATTATCTATCCCATATCCGATAGCAAATGGGTGATCCCGATTCAAGTCGTTCCAAAGAAGTCCGGAATCACGGTGGTGAAAAATGAAGATAATGACTTGGTTCCAACTAGAATCCAGACCGGTTGGAGAGTTTGCATTGACTACCGAAAGCTCAACTCTACCACCCGAAAGGATCATTTCCCTTTACCATTCATTGATCAAATGCTTGAAAGGTTGGCTAGACGGGCTTACTATTGCTTCCTTGATGGTTTTTCATGGTATAACCATCTTGTAATAGCTCTGGAAGATCAAGAAAAGACGACGTTTACTTGTCCTTTTGGAACTTTTGCGTATAGACGTATGCCATTTGGCTTGTGCAATGCTCCAGCCACTTTTCAACGTTGTATGGTAAGCATATTCTCAGATTATGTGGAAAGCATCATAGAAGTGTTTATGGATGATTTTAGCGTGTATGGTGATTCTTTTGACAAATGCTTAGATAACCTTGCACTTATTCTTAAACGATGTGTAGAAACTAATCTTGTGCTTAATTGGGAAAAATGTCACTTTATGGTCACTCATGGGATTGTGCTAGGCCATGTTGTATCCTCTAAGGGGTTAGAGGTTGACAAGGATAAGATAGATTTGATTCAGAACTTACAATACCCCACAAATGTGAGGGAGGTTCACTCTTTTCTTGGTCATGTAGGATTTTATAGGAGATTCATCAAGAATTTCTCCAAGATTGCAATGCCCCTGTGTAGACTTTTGCAAAAAGAAGTGGCCTTTGATTGTGACAAGGAGTGCAAGGAAGCTTTTGACACATTGAAAGAGTTGTTGACTACCGCACCAATTATCAAACCACCCGACTGGAGCAAGCCATTTGAGTTGATGTGCGATGCAAGTGATTATGCCGTTGGAGCCGTGTTGAGACAGCGAGATGGTAAAGTTCCATATGCCATTTATTATGCTTCTCGAACTCTCAACGGAGCACAAATCAACTACTCCACAACCGAAAATGAGCTCTTGGCTATAGTGTTTGCACTTGAGAAGTTTCGATCCTATTTAGTGGGTACAAAGGTGGTTGTTTTCTCCAACCATGCTGCACTTCGATACTTGCTAACAAAGAAGGATGCTAAGCCAAGGCTCATAAGGTGGATACTCCTTCTTCAAGAGTTCAACATGCAAATCAAGGACAAGAAGGGCAGCGAGAATACCGTAGCGGATCATCTAAGTAGATTGGTTGTGTCCGAAGAAGCGATTCCTTTGCATGATAGCTTCCCGGATGAGCAACTCTTTGCGGTTGGTGGCACAACTCCATGGTACGCGGATATTGTTAACTTCTTGGTGACGGGTCAAGTACCTAGTTCCATGTCTACATTCCAAAAACACAAGCTTAAGAAGATTGCCAAGCAATATATATGGGATGAACCTTATTTGTGGAAGCATTGCTCCGATCAAATGATCCGCAGGTGCGTACTTGAATCCGAGTTCCAATCAATTCTGAATTTTTGTCACTCATATGCTTGTGGTGGCCATTTTGGAGCCAAGAGGACAGCCCTCAAGGTTCTCGAAAGTGGTTTTTATTGGCCTACATTGTTTAAGGATGCATATTTGTTTTGCAAAGCTTGTGATAGGTGTCAAAGGATAGGCAACCTTGGTGCTAGAAACCAAATGCCGCAAACACCAATTCTCGTTGTTGAGATTTTTGATGTTTGGGGTATATACTTTATGGGGCCTTTTGTGAATTCCAATGGAAAATATTTTTATACTTCTTGCTGTAGATTATGTTTCTAAGTGGGTGGAAGCTAAAGCCACTCCCACCAATGATTCTCATGTTGTTTGTGAGTTTTTGAAGGAACATATCTTTTCTAGGTTTGGAACACCTCGAGTGGTGATTAGTGATGGAGGCTCACACTTCAAGAGATCCTTTCACGCTCTTCTAAAGAAGTACAACATTTCTCATAAAGTTGGCACACCGTATCATCCACAAACGAGCGGTCAAGCTGAAATTTCCAACAGGGAGATTAAGACCATCTTAGAGAAGATGGTGAATGTTACAAGGGAAGGATTGGAGTTATAGACTCAATGATGCTTTGTGGGCGTATAGGACAGCTCATAAGACACCCATCGGTATGTCTCCTTTTAGGCTTGTCTATGGAAAACCTTGCCATCTTCCCGTCGAACTTGAACACAAAGCTTATTGGGCTATCAAGGTATGTAATATGGAATTAGATGCAGCTGGTGAACATAGGAAACTTCAGCTCAATGAGTTAGAAGAGATACAAAATGATGCATATGAAAGTTCACGCATTATAAAGAAAAGACCAAAGCTTTCCATGATAAAATGATTTCCCGAAAGAGTTTTGAAGTAGGGCAGAAAGTACTTTTATTCCATTCTCGTCTTAAATTGTTTCCGGGTAAACTTAGGTCCAGATGGGTTGGACCATTTGTTGTTACTAATGTGTTTGCGCATGGTGAAGTTGAGATTACTAGCCCCAAAACAGGGCTGATTTCCAAGGTTAACGGCCATCGCTTGAAACCATACTACGAGCAGTTTGTGGCGGAGAATCAAGATATGATCACATTGAGTGATCCACTCCCTCTGGAGGAGTAATTGGAGCTGAACGTCGGGCTGACGACGTTAAACCAAGCGCTAAGTGGGAGGCAACCCACCGGTTTTGTATCTTTATCCTTTATATTTTTATTTTTCAGCATTTTATCTTTATTTTCTTTGTTTTTGCATATCATTTGTGATTTCCCACCTTGAACTTTACTTTGAATGACTAAATTTTACATTGAGGACAATGTAAAGTTTAAGTGTGGGGGAGCATTTATATGTTTGTATAGTTTGTTTTATGCCTAAAAAAAAAATCAGAAAAAAATCATAAAAATAGAAAAACAAAGAAAAATTATGCTTTTTGAACTCCGAAATCTAGAAATTTATGCCTTTAGGATGACACTATTAGTGGATGGAACCATTGTGATTGCAGGAGTTGAGGAACCCATTAATTAACAAAGACGAACATAGCTCAGAAATTATAAATTATATGTTAGTTGTTACCATATCTCGGAATATCACCATATCACATTCTATTTTTATTTTTCCATATTTATCTATTGTTCTCTAAGTGTTTTAGTGGGTCACTAAAAATCGAGTTGTTATTACTGTTAGGATGAAATAGAGTGATTGAGTTGCTAAAAAAAAAGAAGAAAAAAAGAAGAAAAAAAAAGAGACCGACCAATTAGACCAAACGGAATAAAAATGACACTTGGGAATAGCAGTATGTGTGAAACGTAGTCCCTATCTCCGTCGCCTAAACAAGCGTGGAATGCAGGATCCAAGGAAACTAACACGTGCTTGCTGACAAGAAGCATGCGCTTAAATCCAAAAGATTTAATCATGCCTTCTGAAAAAAAATAAAAAAATTAGACAATTTCTTAGACACTTGGTTACGGGAGATGGTCCAGGTTTTGGTTTGTTGCAGCAGAGGCTAGTTACACTTCCCATTAAGGACGGTGGTTTGGGGGTATACACTATGGAGGACACGAAGCAGTATTGTTACGTGGCTTCTTGTTTTCAGACGAGATCTCAGCAGGGGACCATTCTGAGACACTCTGGGATCTCGGGCCCAAGCTCCAGTTTTGAGTATGCTTTGACACGCTTCAAACAGGTATGTGGTATTGGTGATTCATTTTTACGCATTGATGATACTTCCCCCCACTCTATGAGCTCTTT
The DNA here is from genome assembly GCA_023529315.1 of Papaver bracteatum. NCBI lineage: Eukaryota > Viridiplantae > Streptophyta > Magnoliopsida > Ranunculales > Papaveraceae > Papaver > Papaver bracteatum. The sequence continues at coordinate 3,370,364 of JAJJWX010000811.1, read as the reverse complement.
GGCAGTAAAATACTTTGATGTGGTGAAGAAGAACATACCAATCCAGTTCAACATGTCGAAGCGTGATTCATCCCTATGGCAGAGTAACAGAGTTAGCCATGCTCAAGATTTCTTGTTGGCAATGCCTATTGTAGGGCTTAATCAGACAATTGGTGCCAGGAAGTTTCGTGCGGTTTTGCAGTACAGGCTCGGGATTCCCCTTTTCGAAAATGGAGACTTGTGCTCTATTTGTGGTGCTGGAATGGATATCTTTGGGGATCATGCCTTGCACTGCAAGCAAGGGATTGGGATCAAATATAGGCATGACATAATGCGTGATACCTTTGCAGACATTTTCTATCGTGGGAGTGTTCCAGCTATAAAGGAAGTGGACTTGGGGCTCCTTTCGGATGATGGTTCGGCTTTACGACCAGCGGATATCCTTGTGTATGGATGGGATAATGGCTGCGATATGTGCTTAGATGTCACGATTGTTTCCCCCTTCACTGGCACTTGGGAGAGTAATTTTGATCTTGGGCGGGCTATGGATATTGCGGTGGCAAAAAAGAGGGCTAAGTATTTAGAGAAATGCAAGTCTCAAAAGCTGGGGTTTGGGGTTCTTGCTTTCACAACCTTAGGTGGTTTGGGGAGTGATACCTAGGATTTCCTGAAGAGGTTGCGAAACTATATGGCTAGTCATGATGAGAATGTTCATATTGGAGATTTTCTTTTTCATAGGATAGATGTGGTTCTTAATAAAGGGATTGGAGCGCAGCTTGTTGCCAGGCTTCCATCCAATAGTTGTAAACTCCTTGTTGGTGATGATGATTAATTAAAAAAAAAAAGAAAAAAAGAAAAAAAATATATTATTATTGTGTTGAATAAAGTCACTCCTGGTTCCCTTGTATATGCCAGTGAGTTGATGTAGAAATAAGTTTGTTGACCACTGGTTCCCTTGTATATGCCAGTGTGTTGACACTAGAATTGACCAGTAGCTCAATCCAATAGGATAGGTTCATCTTGGCGGTGACCTTCAGACAGATATGGGATATATCGATCACTTGTGAATATTCGTCACATCTACCTCTCTATCCATCTTCTTTATCTTTTCATTGTGATTGTGGTTAGTCAGATTCCGAGTATTGTGGTTTGTTCGAATCTCTAAGAAAAACTTTATGCACTATTATATGAACTGAATTTTCTCAAGGTATCTCCTCCTGTAGTCATTTTGGATTTGTCCATTGATTTGTCACAAATAGACGGAGTTGGAAATATAGGTTTTGTAGGCAGACCTCTTGTAAACCTTCACGAGACTAAAACTCGTCCACTAGGGACACCTAGGGGTTCAAAGGCCTGTTATTCATGCTTAGAGTAACCGTAGCCTCGATGATACGGAGTTGTATGTATCTTTTAGAATTATTTTGTTTGATTTGCTTGAGGACTAGCAAAGTCTAAGTGTGGGGGAATTTGATAGGTGTCTAAAACACCTATATATTTATCTATTGTTTAGGCTTTCTTTGCTTAGTTTTCTTGTAAAATATGTATCTTATGTTTGCTTTTGAATATTTAGGTACTCTGGAGTCACTTGGAACTATAGAAGAAGAAACAGGGCAAAAGCCTTATCTCATGCGCAAATGCTTTTGGAGGCGGATGTTGTTGGTAAAAGAATTCGAAAGGAGGACAAAGCATACAATTTGGAGCAAGAGGGCAGAATCGTCATTTCGCGGGCAAGCGCTATCGGGAGCACATTGAAGGATAAGGGACTGTCATGTGGTGGCCTGTAGCTGGGGTGTCTAAATCCATATTCTTTTCCTACATAAACCTAAAAGCTAGAGAAAATCAATTCTCTAATCATTTGCTTTAATTCTCTAAATCCATATTCTTTACTCCTCCTGAGAATAAACGGCCGGAGAAGTTATCACCAAGAGAAATTCAGAATCAAGGGGAGATTTGAGATTCAAATTAAGGAAATGAGAAGGTGGAATCAGAGATGGGTTAGCTGGTGTTTTGGGCAAGTTCCGGAATCAAGAAGAAGGAAGGATTGGGGCTGTGATTAAGTGTTGAAGTTGTAGAGAAATTGAGATCTGAAATGGGTTTTGTTGGCTGGAATTGATAGAGGCTTGATAATGGGGAATGATTTAAAAATGGGTTTTGCTCACTTTCATTTTCTGATGCCAGGAAAGTTGCACAGATGATGTTGAGTTTTAGCTGGGGAGATGTAAAAAGAATCTGAGTTTGATTCTGGGATTTGGATGCTGCTGAACAGAAATGAGACATGTGACAGTTTTGGTGACTATGGAAGGTGCAGCAGTGGGAGATGGATATGTTATTGTGCTGAGCTGCAGGGAGTGGTTGATGATTCAACTAGTTACAGGTATGAATGGTTTGAGCCAGAACTGAGATTGCAGTGGCTAAGTTCTGGGGATTTCAGAGCATGAGAGCAACAACGAGTAATGGAGTTGGATAGCTGCCAAGGATTGACTGCAAGAAGGAGCTGGATGTGAGGTTAATGTGAGATACAGCTGAAGGAATGGTAGTTGTTGGTTACATTGATGTTGCAGGTGCAAGTTTGGTATTGAGAGGAGGCACTGATGGCATTGGAACTGTGAGAGTGCAGTTCAGCTGGAGTAGGTTGTGTAGCTTTGCAGGTGGTGATGCTACAAGGAAGAAGATGTTGAAGCATCTAGAATTGGTAGTTAGCAGTTAGAGGTGGCCTGGATTGGTGATGAATTGTGGCTGGATTTGGAGGCGAAATGAGGTTACAACAAAGACATAACTGGTTCATGGTTCAGTGGATTAGTGCTGTAGGTGAGGTGGTTATGCAATGAATAAAAAGTGGCAGGGAATAGGAGATAGATGGCATGGCAGGTGGTGCTTGTGGAAGTTGCTGTAGCTATGACATCAATGGTGGTTGTTAGGTGCTAAATAGATGTGTGCCTAGATTTGAATACAAGGTAATGGAGATGTTGCAGAATGAATTGTTGCAGGTTGGCATTACAGGGGAGAGCACATTGGAAGAAGCTGAGTTACACGCAGAGCGAGGAGAGCTGCAGAGGTTGTTTACGAGCGAGTGACGAGATGGTGCTGTAGCTGTTTTTGATGCTCAAGGCTAGGAGTTGTGGCTGTTGACTGATGAGTATCACAGTTGTAGGTGGTAATTGGCTACTGATCAACATAGGGTTGAACTGTGAGAATATCTACAGAAGTTAGAGGGATGTGTTGCTGGGCAGCTGGAGTTGGTGAGTCGGTATTGCAAGGGAAGCTAGGAAACGAGGCGACTACAAATGAGACTCGTGTATGGGAGCTGGAGATCAACAACGGTGACGTCTGTGGAAGGTAATGAGCATATAATGGAACTGAGCTAGGGGTGCTGTTTTGGTTGCAGTGGTTCAAAGTCGTTGTGGTGATAAATTGAGGTGGAGCTGTGCTGTATTGAGGTGAAGTGCAGTTGTGAACAGCAGTGAACACTGCGAAAATGCAGTGAGAATGGCGAGCCAGTGAGCATACTTCCGGTTGCCGGATTTTGGAACCAAAAGGGGGTATCATAATGTTTCATTGAATCATGAAGGTGGTATGAGTCGAATGGAAGAGCTGGAGGCCGGATATGGGAGCTACGAGTCGCGCTTTTGGGTACGTTTTCGCAAGAACAAGGAATTGGTTTAGATGGTATTTTGTGAATGTTTGAATTGCAGAGAAATGGAGTTGAATTGCTGGGAGTGTCACTTGACTGGTGACGTCTTCCAATGGTTCAACCGATCGGAGAAATTTTCCGGCAACCGGATTCCGGCACGGTGGCCGGATCCGGTGATGACGTCAGCAATTCCGGTGGGCATTTTTGGACCCAAAATTTCAGAGACATATTTCTCTTGTGTGGGCTTGGTGAACACATTGGATGTGGGCTTTTGATTTATGACCTAGTTTAAGGAGAAAAAGGCTACAAAAAGAAAAACTTCTACACTTTGTTTATCACGTATTTTCTATTCTACTTGGAGTTTTGCAGAGAGCTGGAACTAGGGTTTGCTATTCTTTTATTTTCATCTTCATTATTTCATTTAATATATTTGATGATGAGCTCCAATATTATGAGTAGCTAAAACTCTCTTTGGTTAAGGGCGATTTCGAAGCCCGAAATATGAATCTATATTTGATATGAAATAACTTGTTCACTTGCATTCATTTATGTTATTGATTGATTTTCTACTATTCTAATATTGTCTATGGATTATTTGTTAAGGGTTTAAGTTCGAAATTGAATCATTAATTCTTAATCTATTTGCTAGTTTAGATTTTCTTCGACCCGTAATTGTCTAGAGAAGATAAACACAAGTAGCAATATGTGGGTACTGATGATGGGACTTTGTTAAGTGTCCATATGTAGAAATCAACACTAGTAGGTGATTCATGCTTTTGAGTTCATCACTAGGAGCAACCTTATATCACAGAACTTAGAGCACTTGTTTAAGTCACACCTAGTAAGCGTACCTCTAGGAAACTTGGCAAGTAGGAACCGGTAGTCGAGCGCTTCCGTATCCGGTGAGCTAGGAGATAATAACGGAATAGTTGAGCGTACTAATTATTCTAGGGTTGTTAGTAACATGATAATGCAACGAACTTGGCTATATATCAATTTGGTTTGAATTTCGTGGTCTAGAATGAACCTTTAATCAATTACATCTCATTTTTGGTTACATTTTACAATTTTCAGATTTTCTACAACACAATTATCTTTTCTAAGAGTATTTGCATAACAACTTAGACTTCATTCCTCCCTTGGGACGATCCTGCTTACATTATACTACTTGCTAGTGTAAAAGTAGAGAAATATTATTTTTGCGAGATTCGACACCTCGTCAGTAGTAAGCTGAAATGAGCTACCAATAAATTGACAAGAAGAGGATTAATTTGAAGAAATTAACTTTCTAAACAAATGCTCAGAATAAATAAGAAATTATCAAACGGCAGGGAGTCTAATTGAACTACCAACGAAGACAAAACAAGGTCAGCGAACGATGTCAATAAGCAATAGAGCAGGTGAATAAGGAAATCAATTCTCAGTGGGACCATTGATGACATAGTATGCTTAATGGGAAAACAAAATGAACAACCAGGAGAAAAAATTTATGCGTTAATTTCAATAAACAAAATAAAATTTCGCAAACAAAATGAAATTTCGCAGACAAAATGAAACTTCATTTCAACAAAATGAACAATCACTTCGCAAACAAATCTTCTTTAATCAAGCACGGAGAGATTACGTAAAATCCTTAGCAATAGTGGATGATAAGTGTCAACTTCATAATGTGATTCCTCTATTACGCGGGCTTCTTCATTTTGCTAGGAAACTCTCATAACTAATCAACGGATTTCTCTACTTTCTATTAGCGCTCGCAAGTGTGTTCCTCTATAACGTACTCGCAAGGGGATCAGAATATGAAGCCAAATAATTAATTTAGTTAAATATTATGTGCTCGCAAGTGGATGATACTCAAACAATTAATTTAGTTATGAGAGTAATCTCCACTTGAAAATACAAGAAAGGCGCACAACATAACCAACAAATATACTAAAATGCGGTGAAGGAGAAATATTTGTGGGAAATGGCCAGTGGAGAGTAATCGCAGGACTAATGTTATCATGAGATCCACATTTTACAACATTTTGCGGTTGAAGGAGGTGAAGAATGGCCAGTGGTTGGATGAGTCTTATTGTATTCTCTTTAAGTGTATTAATTAATTAACAGTATATTAATTCATAGTATAGTGTGAGAAAATAACATGAGCAAACGGGATGCCAAAGCCGAAATCTTCTTAGTTCGTTTAATCTCTCTCTAATTTAATACGTACAAGAGCACTCAAGTTCTGCGAGAAATTAGAATCTGCGAGAACAATTCTCAAGTTTGCAACACATGAAGAAATGAAACAACCAGCGTGAAGATGAAAGACAAATGGAAACCAGCGTTTGTATTATTTGCATACAATAAGACTTTCTCGCTAAAGCAGCGACAATAACCACAACAATACGAAGCAAGGAGGAATTTGAATCAATAACAAGATCCAATAAGCAAGAGAAATAACTAGTAGAATATGAAGCTAGCACGAGAAGTTGAATAATTAATTACATTGTCAATTAATGCTGAGAAAAATGTGTTTCGAAAGCTACAATAACAGTTTTGGGGGACCTAACTCATACACTAGCACGTGAAGGCTGGTATGCAAAAGCTTCTTAAAAGTGAAATATCAAGGACCTATGAAGACGAACCAGAAGAAAAATCAAACAAAGCCACAATGAAAATTAGTAGTCCACCTCGCAAGTAATGATAACTAGTCCACTTCTCAAGTAAAGATGAGTAGTACACTTCTCAAGTAATACAGTGGCCTAATAAAACAGATGATGCAGACAACATTTCTCCGTAAAAATCATTTTGAGAAGTTTACTTCGCAAACTATATAATATGGAGAAAAACTATGAGACAACAAAGAAGCTGTGAGAAACACAAGAGGGGTTAACACAGTTGGTATGGTGCAAGAGTATACAAGAGGCAGATCAAGACTTCATTTCTCATTTCTTCTCAATTCACAAGCAAATCATATACTTCGCAAGAGACGACAACAACATAAAATCGCATGAAAGCTAAGTACCATTTTCTATGAACATTTTACTTACAGAAAATAAAATATTTTTGATTTAATTTACAAAAAGTGATACAATCGCAAGATTTCAAAGATTTCAAAATGTGAAATTATCGCAAAAATTTAAAGATTTCAAAAAATTTCAAAGATTTCAAAGATTACAGAAAGCAAAATTATCACAAAGATTTCTAAGATTTCAAAAATAAATAAATATTTGATTTGATTTACAAAGAGCGATACAATCGCAGAATTACAAAGATTTTACAACAACAAAGATTCCAAAATTACAAAAAACCGAGAAAATTCAATTTATATATTTCTCCAGAATATTTCTTTTACAGAAAAAGATTTTGATTTAAAAACGCGATACAATCGCAAGATTTCAAAGAAAATTTCAAAGATTTCTCTAGAATATTTCTTTTACAAAAAAGGATTTATGATTTAACAACGCGATACAATCGCAAGGTTTCAAAGAAGATTTCTAAGATTTTAAAAGATTTTAAAGAGTATTTACTTCAAATATGATGTTATGAGAATGAAAGAAGTAACAGAAATGAAAGAATGATTGAAAGAATTGACAGAAATGAAAGAATAAATGAAAAAATAAAGAAACGCGAAAATATCGCGAGAAACGCGAATAAAATTTCGCAGAGACATAAGAATGGGACGAACCTTTATGACGTACACCCTAGTTCGCGAAATTTTTTTTGCAAGAGGCAAATGTAAGACCTAAAGTGCGTCATATAAGGGGGTATCTCTTTGCATGGCTCAAGGATAAGCTTATACCGCTGCTGGAACCTGAGTCATGGAGATGTTGGGGTTAAATAAAACCTATCCTGAAGAGGTACCTTGGATCTCCAACTATATAAGGTTATACCCTGGTTGGACGACAGAGGGTCTCTTCTAAGGAGTGCATAGTATGACCAAGGCGCCGAGGTACACGGTTGAGCCAAGGGTTCCCGGGGCGTACGAAACTACCCTGGCCATTCTTGGCAAGTCTTGGCTATGATGCACTCGTCCCGAAGAAAACCCCACTTAGGGTGCAGTCTTGTAACTATAAGCCATATAGGCATAAAGGACAAGAGGCTGCGAAAACAACTGGTTGTTGGTAAATCCGGATGGGAGGAGCTATTCTTGTATGGACGATGTTCCCTCCTTGAAGGGGCAACCAGGGGGAATATAAGGGAGGCACCCTCTATTAGGGAGCTGATAAGTGTCTTAAGACGGAAATGTCATGGGGCTTTACGTTCGCAATGACGTTTAGGCCTGTCATATTATCGCGTGACAAATATTATAAAGAGGCAAAAAGCCAAGAGAAAAGATAAGATGATATCAATGGGTTTTTACATGAAAGTGTAAAGACGTCCTGCGATTTCATCGCAAGACGACAATGTCACGGGGCTTTGTTCTCGCAAGAAAACTTAGTCCTGTAATATTGTCGCAACAAAATGACAAAAAAATGATAACGCAAGATCAATGGGTCTTTACATGCGAATGTAAGGACGTCCTGCAATTTTGACGCAAATACAAAAATTGGCAAAATAAGACCTTTAACTAGGAAGGCAAAATAAGACCAATAGAATAAACTCAAACATTAACTATTTTCTTTTAAGAATGCAGGAAAGATTTGCTCATCGCAAGAGAGATAGCAAGTACTATTTAGAATCTCTCAGAAATACTATTCAGAGTCTCTCAGAAGTATTATTCATAATTTCTCAGAAGTATTATTCAGAGTCTCTCAGAAGGATTATTTGCATTTTCGCAGCAGTATTCGAGGCACTACTTCAGGAGCACTATTCATAATTTCGCAGGGTTATTCATAAATTCGCAGATTATTCAGAATCTCGCAGACTCATTCAAAATCTCGAAGACACATTCAAAATCTCGCAGGAGATGTGATTATTTCGCAGAATGTGATTATTTTCTTCAAGAGATTATCGCATGAGGCAAAGGCAAGATAAGAATAAAGAAACAATTCGTTCATTTAACATTTTCTCAAGGATTTTACCTTCATAGATAAAGAACAGAGGCAACTATGGATTACCAAGAAGACATTTTATGTTCTTTATCTTCTCGACAAGAATCATTTCCAAAATGGACAAGAATTTTCACCAAAAATGAAATAATAATTTCACATGAATAGAGGCAATACTTATGACTTTCATTCAAGGACGGATACTTCTTATATTTTTAGGATTGAGTACTTCTTCAATGATACTTCATAACTCGTATACTTCAAGATTTGATATTTCTTATTTACTTCACAAAGATCTGGAACTTCACAAAAGAATAGAGGCAAGTACGTACTTTTCAAGTCCAATATTCTTTCGCTCGTTCTGTCATCAGCAAAGATCAAAGACTACTACAACAACTGATATTTCCTTAAAGATCGCTCTTCAAGCAATATTCAAGGAAAAAGAGGCAAGATGTAGGATCAGAATATCGCCACAGCAACATTCTTTCGAAATTATTAACAACATTTCCGTGAGTTCTTCAACAACACACTGCGAGCGTCACAGAATAATTTAAAGAATGACGTAATAGACAACGACAACATAAAACACGAAAAAGATGTGAAGATTTTGTAGTTGGAGAGAAATCTCGAGAGAATGTAGCGGGAGCTCGAGAGAATGTAGAGAGAGCTCGAGAGAATGTAGCAAGAGAGAGAGAAAGCCTTCGAAATTATGGAGAGATCTTGCGAGAGTATAGAAAGAGATCCTAAAATAGAGGAAGTATGAGTTGTATGTGGGCTTTCATTCACTATGTAAACACCTATATAAAGAGAAGAGCAGGAGAGAGAATTTTTAGTAAGAGAGAGAAAAATATCTTGCAGAGAGATATTTTTAGAGAGTCTTCTTCCCCAAAACTAGATCTAGAACTCCACTAATGGAGATTATCAATATAAATCAAATGTAAATTTAAACGATCATAGTGAATAATCATGAATGTAGATCAAATTGATCTAACCATGTAAAAATCCATGTGTCCATTTACAATTTTAGTATTTTAATCATTATTTTCATATCAAATGGGTTTAGATCAATAAATTATTATCAAGATATTACAAGGGGTGTGTTGTAGGAAAACCTGCAACTACACAAATGGTTATGCTAACATGACTAAACTTGTCCATGCGAAACAAAAAACTATAATCAATAGAAGCCTACAATTTTTTATGCTTTAAAGAACTACAACATTAAAAGCTAAGATATCAAGACCCACGATCTAACAATCAGATCAAAAGTTATAATAATTTATTGTCTCAAAATTATGACTAAGAATAACAATTTAAAAAACAAAAATCATCCAATGACTTTTCCGTGGCTATCGATAGGCAGAAGAATAAAAAAATATATATAAAAAAGTCATTAAAGGAATTTTCTAGGTTAGAAAGGGTTGCAATAGCAAAATAATTTATCAATAATCTATAATCAAGCACCAAGTTCCAAACATTTTGTTATCTCAACAATTGTTGTGATTTTCGTTACATATTTTCTTTGCACGAAATCTAGAACTTTGATTTGTCGAAAGAATATATTCAATTATCATCATGTTCCATAAGTAGGGCTGGTGTGTTTTTTCCCTTCGTCGTCTCTTCCGTAGTTGTCTACTAGTATTGGTTGGAGAAAAGCTAGGAAAACATCGTTAGATTTTCCAGGTCCTTAACCTTCTAACGTATTTTGGTATTTAAATAATACAGAGAATTGTATTTTATTATGAAAAGGACATGTAACTAGTACATCACCAAAAAATTTGTTCGGGAACCTATATGATTTTTTTAGTAAGGTAAACCTAGTATATACCCGAAATGTACACAAACTTATCTACATTTCATGACACGAAATCAACAAGAACGAGTCATTAAGTTCTTTACAGTTGAGTTAATATTATCCAGGTTTAAATACGTACAACCAGCGAGATTTCAGTTATAAAGATAAAATAACATAATTCGGAAAAGAAATAACACACATATCCTAAAAATTTATTAACGGGGAAACTACAATCTTGTAGAAAATCCATTGAACCTTGTTTAGATTGAACACACACTGATTTAAGTTTTCACATAAATTATCTACAACTAGATTTTGGAATAGATATAATACTTGCTTCAGTCGTATTCATGCACTTGTAAAAGTTCCTAGTAGAACATTATTGTAAATATTCTAGTAGAACGTCAATTTATGATACTCATCTAAATCTTCTAGAAGAACGTTAGTTCTCCTTAGAAGATGCTCCTCAACAACTAGTGCTTACACATTTTGAAACCTAATTGATTTTATATCACAAGATCTACTAGATATATCCTAGTCCATCAAATCTAGGGTTTATGATAATAACCTAGATATAGGTTCCCTAACTATCAAAGAAGATAGCTTGCCTGTGATTTACGATCCCAAAGTAAAGTTTTCAAAATCTAAATCTCACTCTTGTCCGTGAAGAACAAAGATGTGGATAACAACCTTATACAACTCATACACAATTTTCCAAGGGATAGACTGTGTAGTTGCATGACACCCTATTTATAGTGAATGATCACGCCTATGTTGCTCAAAAACAAAGCCACCTTGTCTAGGAAAGGAAACACCGAGTACTTGACTAAATAGGCCCATGGTTACGTATTTACGGTTCAGTTTGCGAACAATGACTAAAAGTTCGTGTACAGTTTATTGTTCATGAATTGCCTTTAGCCACACATTTACGCTTTAGTAAATCACTCATAACTTCTTTGTTATAACTCAGAATTCAGTATTGTCGATCTTTAAACTAATATTTTCATTCACTATAACATGGATACCTTTCCAAGGTCAATTGTTATTTTCACTAAAGTCTTAGGATCAAAAAGTCCTTGGGTGTATATACAAAAATATATTTAGAGTCATAAGGATTGTTCCAAAGAGTGAGCATTTTGTTTTGGTAGATAAAGATAGAGAGGTAGAATAAACAAGAGAATCAAGTATTTGTTACTAACCTTTTTAATGAAGTTATCCATAGATGTCTTCGTGAATCTTCAATCTTTAGTCTTCAAGGATACCTTTGACTCCATATTCTACTACCTAAACCTAATCTAGTTTGAAACTAAATTTAGTAGACCAAATCAAGAACCCTTTTTGGCATCTAAATTTGATAACTGATTTGACATATCGATGTCAGTGGGTTCAACCGAGTAATGATCTAACAATCTCCCCATTTGTTAATTTTAGTGACAAAACCATTTTACATATGGACTATTAACAATATTATATTCTAATGCCATTATGCTTCTTGATTTCTTAAATCTTAAACGCCTTCGATGATGTATGTGTTCACTATGTACTTGTTCAAGATCTGTAGCATAATAAAAACTTTTAAAAATATTCAAGTTGTTATGCCAACGCATAGTACCTACTTCAAAGTGCAGTGTACCAAAAATTTAAAGTAATGCTACGGTGATATATTCTAGTCCTTAGTCTTTACATGTATCCTTTTGCTAGATTTGAAGTTTACCTTCATCCATGTAATTCAACCCCCCTTGGACATTGCTTAGTAAAGTCATACATCTTAGTAGATTTCTAGTAAATAATTCTTCCTTTTTTTTTGTCATAATTTGACAAAGGTTCCGACTGCGCCTTAAGACATTTTTAAGACTAAAGATTCATACATATTTTTTTTTCGATGATACCATTAAGTTTCGAAACTTAGCACTTTACTTAGGAGAAGTATTTTAAAGGTACTGTCCCCACTTAAAATTTCACAGCCGCACTCCCCACAAATATATAGCATTTGATAAGAGTTCAAACTGAACTCTCCCCCTTGTATGTCATTATAAAGGAAAACTAGAAAAGCGACCTTACTCTATACAATAGAAGGATTTTCTTTGGACATTAACAAATTTACTTGTAAATTTGTATCTATCAAAAGTTTACTCCTACGAGTGAACAAGAGTTAAAAGCATAACGTTTGAGGAACAATCATCATGAAATAGTATTCCCAATATTTGTTTACTCCTACTAGTGAATAAAAGAGTTACTAGCATAACTTTTTAGGAACAATCATCATGAGATGGTATTTGAAAAGGCGAGGGTACCCAAATATACCTCAAGCTATAACTTTTCCTTCATATAAGTCCTTTCTCCGAAAGTGATTGTCTATATACTGAGTCAAGACAATACAACAAATCGGTTCACACTTCGTGTGATTGTCTATGGGTATGAGATCGAGAGAATACAACATCGAAGTGTGTTTACTTGATACAAAGGTTCGGACTTAACCATACTCAATAGGATGGCGTATCAAGTAAATAGGAATTAACATTGGTGCAATTTACTTTAATTATAATAAAACAATTATAATGCGGAAATATAAAGTAAATGACACAACAAGATTTTGTTAACGAGAAAACCGCAAATGCAGAAAAACCCCGGGACCTAGTCCAGAATTGAATACTCTCATGATTAAGCCGATATACAAAATAAACCAACTTCATATAATTGATACCAAGCAACTAAACCTATAATTCACCTAGTTCCGTCTATATTCCCACACCTCCAACCTGTAAACAAGCCACGTACTTGGACCAATTCCTTTGGTTCATATTCCAAATAGTAAAGGAACAACAAATATGTTTGGTATCAACTCTCTTCAACCAAGTGATATAAGTTGCGCAAAGGCTCTTCTATTTATCTTAACATAAACTCCTTTGCCAGGTTCCAAGATCTATCATATGTTCAATCACCAAAAGGTAATCGTTAAGATTTTGCTATCAATACCTTTAATCCCAAGGAAATGTATTGATGCCGATCTTCTCAACTATTCTATCAAAATACCACAAGGATAAATCGATTATAGTTGGATCCTCTATTACCGAAACAAGTATTGTGCACACCAAAGATTATATAACCAAGTCAGAAATCTTATATCTCTTATTTGTCTTCAAATCTTCTTAGATCTTCAATAAACACCTGCACACAACTACTTAAATCTCTTATGATCAATCATACATTGAACTGAGTCTGTTAACAATGGATTATCACAAGATCATCTTTAGATCTAACAACAGTCTAAAGATCCATGTCGAAACCTTGAACTAGTTTGAGTGAATCTTATATCAGAAGAGATGATTCTCAAGCATAAACAAACTAGGTGCAATCAAAGTTCAACCACCGTTAGTCAATCAAATCAATATGAAAACTAAAGATAAACTGCAATTATATATTTCCCACCAATGTTACGCTCTAAAGCTTCTCAATCCCAAAGAAGACTTTAAACTGAGCTGCCGTAAGATATTTCGCCAAATTCGATTACTCTCCTCTCCGAATAGGCGGCTTCACCAGTAACAGTACAATAGAGGAAGTTTACTGTCACGAAGGATTATTTTGCTAGAAATGCAAACTCAAGGTATTTATAGACAAGGAAGTTTGGACACCAAGGAATTTCCAAAACCGAAAATATTCTCAAGATATTTTCATATTTCCTGAGAATGCACTTTCCAAATTAATGATCAAATCTCCTTGGAAAATCTTTAACTAGTAAATGCAAATTACTAATTCTTATTTTCCATATATAATTAAAAAGCTTAATTAAAAGATGCTTAACTTATTTAAATTCGATCTTGGGATTTACTTCCTTCTTAGATGTTAAGGAATATATTTGAACAATAAAAGATACACATTAATGCGCGTGTTCAAAGTGTGTCGACATCTTTCCTCTTGTAAGTCACTTTTCATACTTACTCACTTGAAACCGATTTACCACACTTCCAAACAAGTTTAGAATTGGTTCATCTGACTTTCAAGAACTATGTGATTGATCAAGTAACACTCAATCACAAGTCATGGGTGTAACATCTCTACCAAAACAAGTTTCGGTTCTACCTCCATGTGAGTACTGTGCATAGTCACACTAGATTACCAAATTTTCGGTTGACTAGGTACTAGGATCGGTTCCCCACATATATTTGGTATCTAACTTATATGTGTTGCACATGTCCATAGGATCGGTTCCCCTTTGCCTAAAAACATATTACACATGTTCATAGGATCGGTTCCCCTTTCTACTATTGCTGCACCTCATACAAGGATCGGTTCCACTTGTGAAGTACTGCACCTCTTACTAGGATCGGTTGCCCTCTCCCAAATTTTGTCAGACACACAAACCCGATCATACCCCTGATGATTACTTAAGATCGGTTTCACTAATAAAAGTCATACCAATACATAAGTTAGGCCTCATGTGAATAGTTTTACCAAGAACACAAACAAGTCGTGAGCGGTTATACTAATCACACATATTGGTCTTTCATAAGATATGCAATGAAGAACAGCCCCAATAACGCCTGGCGATTTCCTTTTCGGTTCACAACACATTTCATGAACTTACTTCCTTAAAACACATGTAAAAATTTTATTTCCTAGGTTGAAATCCTCATCCCATACCCATACATAATCACAATAGCATTCATACGATTATGTTGATGTCTTATATACAAAGTTTAATGGTCAAGCAATAAACCTCATATTGTATTCCTTAATACTATGTCTATCTAGAGTGTTCATGCTTCACGGTTTTATGTTTTCAGTATGCACAACTTGAAAGATATGGTAGGGAATGAAATAGTTCAAGTGAAATATCACTAACCTCAAATGGAAGGATGATGTTGTGGTTGTAGCTCCGTACTTCTTCACTTTTTTAAGTCTTCGCAATACTTGTAATGTCTCACCCTAATACTTTCAAGCTAACCTATACGAAGTTGACTCTATTACATTTAAATCAAACGACTCTTAAATGAGTTTTGGTTCAATAAAATATGATAACCAAACTTGACATACCAAAGCTTGGTGGGTTCAACCGAGCTATGCTCTAACAATCTCCCCCTTTGTCAATTTTAGTGACAAAACTCTTACATCATATGGATAAACAAATTACAATAATTCATTACACATACACTTGATTCCCGAATTCAACAACACATAACCTGCATTTATTCAATCCTTAAAATGTCGATGTTGACATTATAATAACAAAGCTCACACTCCCCCTAAAGGTGAGATAGGTAGTTTTTCAATCCGCGCGTCTTTGTTATACCAATCATATGATATGTTACTCCCCCTTAGTCTTTGTTTTTCCTCTTTCGTTAGATATACGTTCAAGCACCATTGTCCTCTTCCCTAGTGACACCAATCAATATAAAATTGATACCAACATCACCTGTTTACTCCATATATTTCTCCCCCCTTTTGTCACAAAAATGACAAAGAAACGAAAAATAAAGGACAACACAAAAAGTATCTTACAAATCTCAAAATAGACTTGCAACCTGTTTAGTCAAGCACGAGGGTTCCACATACCATTTTTGATAACCAATATCAAAACCAAAAATACAAAGTAATTATGTTTTGATATGTTATCATGGAAATAATTGCCCGAAGAAATTTTCCCAACTAGTTTAGCAAACCAAAAATCAACTAAGCAATTTAGTTCCTTTGCTAAACCGATTGTATAAATACAACCGCTTCATTCGATAAGACCAAAACAAAGATAAACTCCATTTTTCTCATCAGGTTCTAATTATCCATATAACTTAGACCTTTGGATTTTAAACATGCCAAATACTAGGTTAGTTAACTAGCATTTCCTTGTTTAGGCATTCAGCTAGACTTGAATAACTGAAACCTCCACTTTGATAAGTCTAACTAAGATCAGAATTAACTTAGTTTATCTTATCCGGAATCGATTTGGACTAAATAACTCATCCCGTCAATATATTCCTTCATTAAGCCATAAATAATTCATACAAACCAATAAAGCAACTTGCATAATTATTCACCTCAACCGGAAGCAATTGAAAGAACATATAAAAAGTTCTACTATTGCGCCGAAATTTTGTAAGCTTAACCAATTGACACTTCACAATAAAGCAAAATAACAATTGTTTTACTTAACTGGAAGAAATTGAAATAACATAGACACTAAATCACCGCAATTGCACCAAAATTTTGTAAGCCTAAACGATTGATATCACACAACAAAGCAAGATAACAATAGTTTTACTTAACCGGAACCAATTGAATCACACATACATCCACACATTCATAATGGAATAAACACATCAATTGTACCGACAATTTCATTTAAGCAAAAGCAATAAATATAGCAAATACAAAACAAGCTTTTCTTAAACAGGAAAACAATTAACTAACAAGATTGTTACCTCAATTTCACATCCAACTTCTCCAATATGATCGCATATTCTTCTTCCAGGGAGAATTGATATCGAAATACCATTATGTTGTCATCCTTATGCAAAGACAAAATAATAACAACAACCAACCTTTACCAGAGAAAGGTTGAAAATCGGTTTTAACAATTGCAAGCAAAAGTTGAAAACCGTCGAAACACATATGATTTTATGCTCAACCAAAACTGATTCAACATATTGTGACTTTTTCACATATTGTTTCTATAGGAACCCCTCATGATCCTTTGATAAAGCCTACCAACATGGGATATAACTTAATCCTGCTAAATCAAAAAATTCACCCAAACCATAAGGGTTCACAACATATTATGAGATCGATTATCAAGGTAATAAAACCAAAATCAAACATCCCATAAACATCCATAGCAAATAAATAAAGCATTCAAGCACATGCTATGTAAATCAAAAACCATCACAAAAAAAATTATAAATCAAATAACTTTATTCATAATAGACTTATACAATCAATGAAAGAAATCAAAAATTTATATATATTTTAGTTTCATTTTTGAAATTCTAATTTCAAACTTGTAGTGTTTCTTCCAATGTTGAATCCTGATCAGATGATTTTATCGGATTCCAATCATCTTCTATGATTACTAGTCTTAGACTAACGATATTGTCATTGACTTCTTTAATTTCCTTTCGAAAATCCTTTTCCATGTTCTTTACTTTACATTAAATTAGATCTAATTTTAGTGAAAGATTCTTGAGAAGATTATCATTAAGAGAGGATATCTCTTCATTGGAAACATCTTGTTGAAGATCTTTAGAAGAATAAGAATCAGAATTGTCATCATTAGACTCGAGATGAAGTTTCTTGTTGGGAAACAAGATAGTCCAGACCTTTTCGGATTTGCGAGAGTTGCAACTAGGGGTAGACATTCTGTCAAACCTTTATGAAAAATAAACAAGAGATCTTTCTTATTATAAGTCCTAGAACTTCTTCAAAAATATTGAGAATATTATTTCAATTAAATTCTTAATCGAAAATTAATTTTTAGAAATATTTTTTCCCAAATATTTACACCCACATCCTTGCTGTAACAAGTAAGAATCTATGACAACCAATCTGGTTTTCACCTTTTGGTTGTTTAATTTTCTTCCTTTGAAGATTTCAACATTGACTTCTGATGCAAGATCTTGACATCCAAGAAACTGATTTCTCCTGAGATATGAGATCTTCGATCTATATTTAGATCTTAAATTTTCGGTTTTATACAGTCTATATCTCTGTTTAGTATCACGACATTCCCTTTGATAATGCCCTATTTGTTTGCACAGGAAGCAAACACCAGATTTATTACATATTCTAGATTTAGATTTCATAAATCCGTCTTATCCCCTTGTCACTTGATGCATTCATGTCAAATGATGATTTTTCAATACAATTGAGTATATCTCTCAGTTTTTGATTTTCTGCTCTTAGCTTCCTTATCTCATCTTGACAACATTTGATATCAAGAATGAGTTTAGACACTTCAACCTTTTCGGAGTATTGAGTAGACTCGATTTTCTTCACTCGGTTATTAAATTTTTCTTTATCATTCTGAAAATTCTGATTGAGTTGAGCAAGTGATGATTTATTTTAATGATGTCATATTCAAGAAGATGAGTTCTTTTATCTTTACATGGAAATATTTATTTGAAAATCGAAGGGTTAAACTCCTCTTGAGTATCTAGATTTGGAACACTTTCAGATTCATAGACTTTTTCCATGGTTGCAACATGATCCACCTTATCACCTTGATCATTCTCATTAGGACAATAATAAAGTGTAGCAGTATAACCTTTTCTTTTCCATTATGTATTCTTAGTTGGACAGTCTGGAGAGATATGGCCGAAACCTCTACATTTGTAGCACTGAGGAACATTATCATTATCATCTGAGGTGTCTTCACGTTTTTGTGAAGAAATATTTTTCCCTTTTAACACCGGTAATTATGTTTTTCTATGTATCAACAATTTTTTGAATCGTTGAGTAAGAAGAGACAAGTGATGATTTATCTCAGCTTCATCTTCAGTAGTTTGATCTTCCTGATCTTCGGAGATTTCTGAATATTGGGTTGAAACCCCTTTTATGGCTTTGTAGGCCAAATTGTCTCTTTTTTTGGACACGTTCTCTTGATCAAAAATCTTTAGTTTTCCTACTAGAGAACTTCTAGAGAGATAAGAAAGATCATTAGCTTCTATAATTGCATGCTTCTTAGAATCGTATCTTGGAGGCAACAATCTGAGAATTTTACACACTATATCTTTTTCAGAAATAGTCTTTCCAAGAGAGAAAGAGGCATTAATTATCTCAGAGAGTTTAAGATGAAACTCTTCAAAAGTGTTGTTGTCATCCATTCGAAGGTTTTCCCAATCAGATGTAAGATTTTGAAATCTAACTTCTTTTTCTGTAGTGTTTCCTTCGAACAAGATTTGAAGATTATCCCAAGCCTCTTTCGAAGTTTGACATGTTGATACATGATGTTGTAGATCACGGCAGACAATATGTATTATAGCATTCAAACCATCTGAATTTTGCATAGCTAGTGCCTTTTCTTTGTTTGAAAAATCTACTAGGCGTTTAAGCTCAGTATCCGAATTTTCAATCTTTGGAAGAATATAACCATCGATGACTAATATCCAAGTATTAAAGTCTCGTGATTGAAGAAAAGATCGCATAACAGATTTCCACCATAGATAGTTTGTTCCGTCAAATCTTGGCGGCAAGTTAATTGAAGTTGATTCATGAGAATTCGAGTTTATTCTTATAGGATGGATTGCACCAAACACAGATTGCTAGATCTTTTCGTGTTTGCCTGCTATGATACCAATTGAAAAGGCGAGGATACCCAAATATACCTCAAGCTATAACTTTTCCTTCCTATAAGTCCTTTCTCCGAAAGTGATTATCTATAGACTGAGTCGAGACAATACAACAAATCGGTTCACACTTCGTGTGATGGTCTATAGATACGAGATCGAGACAATACAACAACGAAGTGTGTTTACTTGATATAAAGGTTTAGACTTAACCAAACTCAATAGGATTGCGTATCAAGTAAATATGAATTAACGTTTGTGCAATTTACTTTAATTATAATAAAACAATTATAGTGCGAAAATATAAAGTAAATGACACAGCAAGATTTTGTTAACGAGGAAACCGCAAATGCAGAAAAACCCCGGGACCTAGTCCAGAATTGAAAACTCTCAGGATTAAGCGGCTATACAAAATAAACCAACTTCTTATGATTGAGTCCAAGCAACAAAACCTATAGTTCACCTAGTTTCGTATGTATTTGATGTGTGTCGTAAGTGAAATCAAATTAATAATCTTATTTCCACACAATTAACTGGTAATATAATGGAAGTAAGGATTGTTCCCACGAAGAGCAGTGAGTTTTAGTTGTCAAACTGTCACAAAGGGGGGTTTTGTTTTAGATTTCAATAAAGTAAATAAACAAAGCAAATAAAATTGTATTGTATTGTAATCAATAGTGAGAGATATGATCGAGGAATCCTTCTTCGTAAATAAACCGTCAATGAGTTATTATAATTGCCTACTTGTCGCTAATCATAGATTATCACCAACCGTAGAATAACAGCTAGATCAGTGCTATCCCCTAAATTCCTTATATCACTAGATACGGAAGTTCTCGCCTACCAGATTCTATTCAACGAACCACCTAGTAGTAGATCACTCAAGGTGTAATCCAATCGAATGCTTTATCTTTTGTGAATTTATAGGTTGATCCTAATAGTTAGACTCTCAGATCAAGGTCCACTTTTTAGTGTTGTTTATACACACAATCGCCCCACATAATCCCTCTGCAAGGTTTTGTGTTCTCTACTTGTGTACAAGTTATTCGACGATTACTTATCTCCTAACTTAATACTAGCAATAGATTGAATCAACAAATCAATTTAGTTGGCCACCTGAACAATCTATCAATCAATCATAAATATAAATCAGTATAAACAAACGATAATCATATGAAGAACTTCAAAGTAGATTAATATAATAACTCAAATCTTGTTTACAACTTAGAATTCATCCTCAATCAATAGGTGTTTAGCTACTCATGGATGTAGAAACATCCATGATATACATATGAGAAAAGTAAAGAGATAACGTTACGATTGATAATCGCTCTGTATGATATTTCTTCTCTCCAAACTCTAACAATTTCGTGACCTAATGATATGATATGTTTTACATGACCTAATACCTTTTTTTATAGGTTTACATTACTTGGTCTTCACGTATTTTGTTTGGATCAAAAACCCAACCTAAATTAACGAAATAACATTCCCAAACGTGCCCTTAAGCCTTCCAAGGTGTGAATACACGTTTCTACTTTGATAAGTGTGCGAACCCAGTCCGCAAACTTCAAAATCCAGAAGAAATTTTTGGAATTAAGTCTGCGAACTCGGTTCGCAAACCCAGTTCGCGGACTTCACTATGTTCGGTATTCAATCAAAATTGTTTTGGCCACAGCTTCTTCATCCGAATTCGGAATGACCTCATTCTTTTTGAATTCTTTTTATCTTTAAATTCTCTTCAATATGGTGATGAGAAATCCTTAATTTGAATGAGTTTAGATCGGTCTTTGACCCTTCTCTTGATTATGAGCGTTTTGCTCCTTTTCGTCTATTTTCTTCCACTTCTCTTGGACTTGGGCGCTTGGATACTTGGAATACTTCTCTTCCTATATCTTTTTAGTACTTTGTAGCTCCTTTTTGGATGATTCACCTAATAGAGGCAAAGAAGAGCAAACAATAGTAATAATACAAAAATATGCAAGAATAATAACTTAAACAAGTATGGAATGTACACTAAAATCATATAAATTATGCACTTATCAAATTCCCCACACTTAGCCTTTGCTAGTCCTTGATCAAACTAAAATAAAATAATCCTAAATACAATAACTCCATGTCGTTGAGAAAACGGTTACTATTAGCATGAATAACAGGCCTTTAAACCCCTAGGTGTCCCTAGTGGACGAGTTATAGTCTTGTGAGGGATTACAAGAGGTATACCCATATAACCTACTCCAATCTCTCGCCTTGGAAGAACCACTAAGGATTGACACAAAGTATAAAGCCAAATAATTAGCTTTCATATGTTCTTTAGCTGCAAACATCCCACACACATTCCAATCCGCACACACAATCAATCACTTACGTATAACATTCAACCTGATTGCTAAACTCTACTAAGATAGTCATCGTACTTGTTGCAACATTTGTCACAACACTCGCATACTGAAATCTCATGGATAGATAAGAAAATGGAAATAGAAAAGTAAAGTGTGCAAATGTTGACTTAAGTGAAAGATGTTACCTATAATACTTGTGTGAATGTCGTCAAAGGATATGTATTTATAGCACAATAATTGAGAGAAGCACCCATTTAACTTGACCACATGATTAGATGCTCTAAGCGCATGTTTCCTTTTTAACAAGTTGTTCTGTTAGGGTACCGACCCTAAACTCGTCATAAGCCCATGGGTAGAACTCAACTCGAAAATTGGTTGACTAGATGAGGGATCCCATTGACTTATGAACTACCCAATTAAGTCCCATCTAACCAATGTGGGACTAAGGTCCTAACATCCCACCACGCTTCCAGACCCAACGTCCTCGTTGGCCCACTCTATCGATACTGACCCGGCGGTAGCCCTTTTCTTATGGAGGCTCCACTCGACTATCAGTATTCAATGCGATGACAACTACGCCCATACATAGCTTCCCTATACCTTAATCCCGCCTATAGGTCACCCCTTCCTTGGAGAGGGCACAGGTCGTGGTGGTTGGCTCTGATACCAAATTTTAATACTAGTGTGGTAGCTAGTATTGTACCACCACTCTGCAAGTGCCAACCAGTTGAACCATTTCTTGGGTTGAAACCTTGTCATGCATCTTAAATAGTTCTCCAAATAGGCATTAACTCTCTCAGTTTGACCATCAGTTTGAGGGTGATATGCAGTGCTGAGTTTAAGGGAAGTACCCAAATGATGAAAAAGATATTGCCAAAAATTGTTGGTGAAGATCTTATCTCTGTCAGAAATTATGGAGGAAGGCAAGCCATGCAATCTGAAAACATGATGGAGGAAAGCTTTAGCTACTGAGACTGCAGTGTAGGGGTGTTTGAGTCCAATAAAGTGGATGTACTTGGTGAGCCTGTCAACAACAACTAAGATAACATCTTTTTGCTCACTTTGGGGAAGGCCTTCAATGAAATCCATGGAGATATGCTGCCATGATTGTTCAGGAATGAGTAGTGGTTGTAACAATCATGCAGGGAGAGTGTGTTCATGCTTATTTGTTTGACAGATATCACAAGAAGTCACCATGGTAATAATATCTTGTTGCATTTTTGGCCAGAAAAAATGAAGCTTAGCTCTATTGTAGGTGGCTTGAATACCAGGGTGGCCACCAATGGCTGAAGAGTGTAATGAGGATAAAATGGAGGATTTAATATTGTTGCCATTACCTATGTATAATCTGGATTTATACCTGAGGACCTCATCATGGTAAGTGAAATAGGGCATTGCAACTGGAGATAGTAGCAGCTGAGCAATTAGCTGTTGAGACTTTGGATCATTGACATAGCTCAAGATGACTTCCTACATCCAGATGGGCTTGGACAAGGTGATAGCATGGAGTGTAATATTTGAATGAGGTCTCCTAGACAATGCATCAACCACTTTATTTTCAGTCCCTTTCTTGTAGTGTATGTCATAATGAAATCCCAATAACTTTATCAAGCATTTTTGCTGTAGGCCAGTGGTGATCTTCTGCTCAAGAAAAAATTTAATACTCTCATGATCAGTTTTGATGGTAAAGTGATGTCCTTGGAGATAATGCCTCCATTTAGTAACTGCTGATCCCACTGCCATAAGTTCCTTCTTATAAGTGGATAATCCCATAGCTTTGGGGACCAATGGCTTACTATGAAAAGCTATGGGTCTGCCCTCTTGCATCAATACAGCTCCAATGCCAAAATCAGAAGCATCTGTCTCCAAGATAAATTTCTTTGTAAAATCTGGAAGTGACAGCACATGAGTAGTTGTCATGGCTAGTTTAAGTTTGTTGAATGCTTCTTCAGCTGCTGGGGACCAATGAAAAGCATTTTTCTTCAAAATTTCAGTTAGTGGTTTAATAATCATTCCATACCCTCTGACAAATTTTCTTTAGTAACCAGTGAGTCCCAAAAATCCCCTTAAGGCCTTGATAGTAGTAGGAGTTGGCCAAGAAGTCATGCTGTAGATCTTATATGGATCAGCTACAACACCATGAGCTGTGATAAAGTGGCCCAAATATTCTAATTCAGTTTGTGCAAAGCATCATTTGGATAACTTGGCATGTAACTGATGTTGTCTCAGAACAGAGAGTACTTGTTGAAGGTGAAGCTTATGGGAGGCCATATCTGGACTATAGACAAGAATGTCATCAAAGAAAACCAACACAAATTTCCTTAAAAATGGTTTGAAAATGTTATTCATGAGTGCCTGAAAGGTAGCAGGGGCATTGGTGAGACCAAAAGGAATAACAAGGAACTCATAGTGACCTTGATAAGACCTGAAAGATATTTTAGGTATGTCAGGTGGGAATAATCTGATTTGGTGATATCCTAATCTTAGGTAAATTTTGGTAAAGACAGCAGAACTATGTAACTCATCCAACAACTCATCAATTAGAGGAATTAGAAATTTATCCTTAATAGTGAGATCATTTAGCCTCCTATAATCAACACAAAATCTCCAACTATTGTCTTTCTTTTTGACCAATAAGGTGGGAGAGGCAAAAAGACTGTGGCTATGTTGGATGATGCCCTGATGTAGCATTTGTTGAATCAAGTCCTCAATGACACCTTTCTGAACATATGGAAATCTATAAGGTCTTTGATTGACTAGTTGTGCATTGGGCTTAAGAGGAATATTGTGATCTAAACTTCTATGAGGAGGTAAAGATGTAGGTTATGTAAAAACATCTTGAAAATCTTGTAATAAAGAAGCAATATCAAGAGGATGTGAAGGGGGTTGGGGTTATCTGAGATTGAGAGCAGTTGAGCACAAATACCATGAGTGTTATTTTGGAAGAATTTCTGGACACCTTTATTGCTAATTGGGATTAAATTAGGTGTTATAGAAGTAACAGTGAGAGTAATATTGACACCCTGATGCAAGAAAGAAACACTCAGAGTTTTAAAGTTAAAAACTACATTACCAAATTGTCTTAACCAGTCAGCACCCAACACTATGTCACAACCACCCAAGGGAAACAGTCTGAGGACACCAGAGATTATGTGATCTTGAAGGGTCCAGTGTAATGACTTGCATATGCATGAACTGGAGGTTTTAGCACCATTTGCTACAGTAATATCTAATTGAGTAGTAGGAGTGACAAGGCAGTGTAGTTGTTCAGCTAAGGCTGAGTCTATAAAATTGTTGGTGCTTCCAGTATCAATATGGATAGATATTTTGTGGTACTTAAGAAGACCAGGAACTCCAATAGTGTCTCCTCTATTAGTACCTGTTTAAGCATTCAGTGAGACCTCCATGCCACTATCAGTTGGGGAATCAGCATCCTCAACATGTATGTCCTCCTCAGGAATGGTGTCAACATCCTCTTCATCTGTAACAATCCAAAATAGTTGTTGTGTTTTGCATACATGACCCTGTCTATACACTTCATCACAATTATAGCAAAGTCCTCGTGATTTCTTAATTTTAAGTTGTTCAGGATTGAGTCTCCTAATGGGAGGGTGGGTAGAGTTGGATTTAGGAATAAGTGGTGGTGGTGGTGGTGGTTTTGGAGTTGTTGGTGGAAGAGCTGGTGGTTTGGGAGACAAATTAGATTGATAGGATGGTTTCCCCAAAGAAAATGAATTGGAAAAAAAAATTGGGGTGGGTTTTGAAGGTTTTTGTTGATGAAGTAAGGACTGTTCCTGCAATCTTGCTAGAGGAAAAGCTCTCATGAGGGTTGTACGGTGAAACATCAACACATTATGTTGGATTTCTTCCTTCAGGGCACCAATGAAACTCATTACATAATAGCTCTCGGGAAATTCAGGATGAATGGTCATCATTAAGGACCTAACAACTTCAAATTCATCAAAAAATTCTTCTACCGTTTTCGTGTGAGCTAACTTGTTAAACATACCAATAATATTATGGTTTGATGGGTTTTCAAAACGAAAACATGCTTGTTCAGCTAATTCAAACCGGCATAAAATAGATCTGTAAGTTTGTAAGTTAGAAATCCACCTTTCTACTTTGCCATCCATGTGCATAGCTGCCATTTTCACTTTCTAAGTTTCCTCTCGGATATTGTGGAGAAGGAAGAATCTCTCACACTTTTGAATCCACCCTTTAGGATTAGTACCATCGAATCTCGAAAAATCCAGTTTGGGAAATCGATTATAGATGTTGATTCCCCGGTTCTCAGTGAGTTGATTAACGATTGGTATAGTACTCCCCTCCTTTGGTAAAGAATTCGATTCACCTTGATCACCTTCTCTGGTTTTTAGATTTTGCAATTGTAAGAGTACTTGATTGAGTTGTTCTTTCATATCCGACATATCTTGAGTCATTTTATCCATCTGAGTTTGTTGTTTTTTCTGTGTATCCTATAAATCATTAGTAGCTTGAGTTCCTTGTCCTTCCATGGTGACAGAATCAAACAGCTCTGATACCAATTGTTCGGTAATGAACAAATTGAAACACAGAAGAATTCGAATTTGGTAACTCTGATCCGAAAATCAGCCTGAGAACAAAGTTCTTTTAATAAAATCTAATAACTGATTCTTACAGCAGTCTTCCCTTGCTTTCTGATAGGGAAAAACAGAATTAACAGTCACCACTCTCCACACGACACGTGTGAGTTTGTGATAAACTTAAATCAGAAAAAGTAAACTAAGGATAAGACAAGATGAAGGCACACAGGTTTAAGATTAGTACAATCTGTAGCCACATGACACAAGTATGTGATAGTTTCCTTGGATCCTGCGTTCCACGCTTATTTAGGCGACGGAGACAGGAACAACGTTTCACGCATACTACCACCCAAGTGTCAAGAACCCCATCAATAGTCTTTTTGACTTGCCATATAATGATGCTATGGTTTTGTTTCATCGACTACATGATTAGATATTCTAAGAGCATGTTTCTTTTCAACAAATACGTGATATTTGCCTTGGATCCTGCATTCCACGCTTGTTCAGGCGACGGAGACAGGAACAAGGTTTCACACGTATTGCTATCCAAGTGTCGACAAATGAAGAGGAGCCCTATATATATATATTTATTTATTTTATTTTATTATTCGGCTCACTCTTTAAGAGTATAATACAATTGTCTTATGGGGCTTTCAAATACTCAACCAATGATTTCCTTGCTACAACATCCACGGCAGTATCAGGATCCCACCAAATCACTTTAGAGAAACATAAAGCTGCAAAAATAAAAAGAAATTGATTCAGTAATGATTAATTGCGAGGATGACTCTTTCAAACGACTACCATAGCTTAGTTTCGCATTCAATTATGAACGTATATAATTAAGGATTTTAGAATGATAAAATGGAACTCAATCTATAGCCGTATGAACTTTTTCAACCTGAAAAGGTTTAGAGTGTCATCCTAAATAGCTCATAAGTAACTCCAAAATATGAAGTCTCAAGAATGCAAGAAATCAAAGAGTATGATTTTATTTTTTTTGGTATATGCAAATAGTATAACACTAAATGCTCCCCCACACTTAAACTCAACATTGTCCTCAATGTTTAGAACCGAAAATTCTGATTTCTGACATCAGAGCCCTGAAAATCTCAAAAACTGTACCAATGGGTAGGGAACTAGAAAACACATACTAAATGAAAGTTGTTTACCTACGTCTTTTCTATAAGGTGTCAAAATTTCACACTGTTTTGATAAAATCTATGACTTTTATGGCGTCCGGACTGACTGACATGCAATCTGAAAAAGTTCTGGAAAAATTCCGAAACTCAAATGTCCAGGCCTATCACTCCAACTTAACAGACTCCGAACTCAGATTTTCTTTTTGGAAAAGAAATATATGTCTGTCCTCTTTAAAATTTGGGGTCAACCACTCAAATTGGGCTCCGTATGAAGTCTCGAGATCTATTTTCGTAACAAGTGCGCAGTCAGAATTCTCTGACGAGAATTCGTCAAAACTTTCATTACAGATATAGGACTTGTAAAATCTAAGATGGGAATGCAAGATATGATATGCAAAACTAAGAAAATGAAAAACAAAAGGATATAGATACAAAACCGATGGGTTTCCTCCCATTTAGCGCTTAGTTTAATGTCCTCAGCCCGACTTGGTATTCCTTTAATTACTCCTCCAAAGGGAGATAATCATGAAATTGTTGCACATCCATATCCACATAAGCAATGCTTTCATAATATGGATTCAATCTATGGCCGTTCACCTTCTAGTTTGTTCCATCTCTAAGACTAGAAATTTCAATTTCTCCATGAGAATAAACATTAGTAACAACATATGGTCCAATCCATTTGGAATGTAGCTTACCAGGAAATAACTTAAGACGAGAGTAAAATAAAAGAACTTTTTGCCCCACAACAAAATTATTTCGAGAAATCATTTTGTCATGGAAAAGTTTCGTCTTTTCCTTGTATATACGGGAACTCTCGTAAGCATCATTACGTATCTCCTTTAGCTCATTAAGTTGTAACTTCCTTTGTTTCCCCGCGTTGTCATAATCCATGTTGCACATCTTTATCGCCCAATATGCCTTGTGTTCAAGTTCAACCAGAAGATGACAAGCTTTTCCATAAACCAACCGATATGGATACATACAAATCGGTGTTTTGTATGCCATTCTATACGCCCAAAGTGCATCATTAAGCCTATAACTCCAATCTTTCCGTGCAGTGTTTACGATTTTCTCAAGAATGGATTTAATCTCACGGTTTGAGATTTTGGCTTGCCCACTAGTTTGTGGGTGATACGGCGTACCAACCTTGTGTGTTATGTTATACTTCTTGAGTAAAGCATGAAAGGATTTATGAAAATGTGAGCCTCCGTCACTGATAACCACTCTTGGTGTACCATGTCTAGAAAAAATATATTCCTTCACAAACTCACAAACAACTTAAGAATCATTAGTAGGGGTGGCTTTAGATTCCACCCATTTCGAAACATAATCCACAACAAGAAGTATATAAATTTTCCCATTAGAATTGACAAAAGGACCCATAAAATCAATTCCCCACACATCAAATACTTCAACAACAAGAATTAGTGTGAGTAGCATTTGATTTCGAGCACCTAGATTGCCCGTTCTTTGACATCTATCACAAGATTTGCAAAACATATAAGCATCCTCAAATAGGGTAGGCCAATAAAATCCACTTTCAAGTACTTTGAAAGCGGTACGTTTAGAACCAAATGACCACCACATGCATATGTATGACAAAAAGTAAGAATAGATTGAAATTCAGAATTAGGTACGCACCTGCGGATGATTTGATCAGAACCGTATTTCCACAAGTAGGGCTCATCCCACACATACTTCTTGGCTATTTTCTTAATCTTAATCTTTTGAAAATTAGATATTGTACTAGATACTTGTCTTGTAACCAAGTAGTTCACTATATCCGCGTACCAAGGTGTTGAGTCTTCAATTGAGAAAAGTTGTTCGTCTGGAAAATGATCTTGTAAAGGAAGTTCTTTTTCAGAAACAACAAGTCTACTAAGATGATATGCAACAGTATTTTCAACACCTCTTTTATCCTTAATTTCATAATCAAATTCTTGCAACATTAGTACCACAATTAGTATTTTCAACACCTCTTTTATCCTTATTTCTTTTTTAGTAGGTACCTAAGTGATGCGTGATCGGAATATACAATCACTTTTGAACCCACTAAATAGGATCTAATTTTTTCTAGCGCAAACACTATAGCCAAAAATTCTTTCTCTGTGGTAGAATAGTTGATTTGTGCATCGTTTAGGGTCTTAGATGCATAATAAATCACATGAGACAACTTGTCTACTCTTTGACCCAAAACAGCTCCAACTACATAGTCACTTGCATCACACATTAATTCAAATGGTAAACTCCAATCCGGTGACTTGATAATTGTTGTAGTTGTCAACAATTCTTTTAATCTATCAAAAGCATCCTTGCGTTCCTTGTTGAAGTCAAAAATAACCTCTTTTTGCAATAATTTGCACATCGGCATTGAGATTTTGGAGAAATCTTTGATAAACCGCCTGTAAAAACCTACATGACCAAGAAAATAACGAATTTCCCTCACCGAAGTGGGATATCGTAAGTTTCTTATTAAGTCTATCTTTGCTTTTTCAACTTCAAGCCCTCGAGAGGATACAATATGACCGAGCACTATGCCATGGTTTACCATAAAGTGACATTTCTCCCAATTTAAAACAAGATTAGTGTATATTCATCTTTTAAGCACAAGTTCAAGATTTTGCAAACAAAAATCAAATGAATCACCATAAACACTAAAATCATCCATAAATACCTCAATTATGCATTCCACATAGTCGGAAAATATACTAACCATACACCTCTAAAAAGTGGCAAGCGCATTGGAAAGACCAAACGACATCCATCTATAGGCAATTGTACCAAAAGGACAAGTGAAAGTAGTTTTCTCTTGATCCTCCGGTGCAATGACAATATGATTGTACCCCGAATAACCGTCCAAAAAGCAATAATATGAATGTCCCGCTAACCTCTCTAACATCTGATCAATGAAATGCAAAGGAAAGTGATCCTTTCGGGTTGCGGCATTAAGCTTTATGTAGTCTATGCACACTCTCCATCCTGTTTGAACTCTTGTAGGAACAAGTTCATCAACTTGATTTCAAAAAATAGTGACACCTGATTTCTTAGGCACCACCTGAACTGGACTAACCCATTTGCTGTCATAAATTGGGTAAATCACCCCCACACTTAGCAATTTGAGGATCTCTTTCTTCACGACCTCCATCATTGGGGGGTTAAGCCTATGCTGAGCATCATGTACTGGCTTGAAATCATCTTCCATTAGGATTCTATGCATGCACATCGATGGACTAATGCCTTTGATATTAGTAATTGTCCAACCAATAGCCGTTTTGTGCTCTTTCAGAACCCTAAGGAGACGTTCTTCTTGTATTAGGGGTGAGGTTATTTGCAATAATCACCTGAAGTTCTTCATTGTCACCTAAGTAAGCGTTCTTTAGGTGGTTTGGAAGCGTCTTTAATTCAAATTTCGGTGCCTGCACAATAGAAGGTAAAGGAACCTCATTAGTTATGGGCAACGAAATATAAGAAATATTACCCGTTTTTGCTTCTTGTAGTGCTGTTAAGGCACCACACATCTCCACCAGTTCTTTGGCTATCTCAACATCCATGTTTGGATGTCCATGAACGTCCAAATCAATGATATTCCGTAGCACAACTCCAAGTTCATCTCCATTGTTCAAATCAAATAATTTTTGTGTTAACGAATCAATAACATCAATAGACAAAGTGGAGTGAACATCACTAGGATAGCGCGTGGTTTCAAAAATATTGAACCGTATGATCTCCTTATCAAATTCCATAGTGAGTGCACCATTATCAACATCAATCTTCATCTTTGCAGTCTTCATGAACGGTCTCCCAAGAAGTAACGAAGTAGATGAACAATTATCTCCATTGTGCATATCCACAATGTAGAAATCAGTCGGAAAGATTAATTGATTCACTTGAACTAACACGTCCTCCATGACTCCCTTAGGATATATATTGGACTTGTTAGCCAATTGAATAGTGATCTTTGCCTCTTTCAAAGGTCTGAGATTCAAAGAATCATAAATATCGGCTGACATAACACTTATGGAAGCTCCCAAATCAAGCAAAGCACGCTCGAATCGTCGGTTACCAATGGTAACGGGAATTGTGAAACCACTAAGGTCTTCACACTTTGTAGGCATCTTCTTGAGTAACATAGCTATAGCACTTTCTCACACCTGAGTGATCTCATTAACAATCAACATATCCTTCCTTGTACACAAATCCTTCAAAACCTTGGCATACCTGGGTACGGTTTTGATGGCCTCAATAAATGGAATGTTGATATGTATCTTGCTGAAAATATCCATGATCTCCTTGTCTTGAGCTTGATTCTTCGACTTGGAAAAACAACTAGGGAAAGCAGGTGGTATGGCAAAAGTGGGAACCGTATCCTTAGGTTGGCCGTTTGAGGTTGGCTTTTCCTTTGGGACAATTTTCTCTTCTACTTCCTTTATAATGTCGCTATTAATCACTTCTTGTTGCTTTGGCTCTTCAGTTTGTTTCCCACTTCTTAAAGTCATTGCATTAACGTGCTCTATTGGATTCACAAACGGTTGAGATGGGAGTGTTGTAGACACTTTTGCCTTCAGTTGATTCACATCCGTAGATAACTGCCCAATATGTACTTGCAAGTCTTTAACAACATCATCATTATTTTGTTGACATATCGCCTTTTGATCGTTGGATGTTTCATCTTTCTTTAGCATCATATATTTCATCATCTCTTCTAAACTAGAGCTTTGGTTATGTTGAAGTTGTTGTTGAAATTGTTGTTGAAAACCGCTTTGTCTCGCATATGGATTAAGAGTTGCAGCTTGCTTGTTTGCATAACTGAAATTAGGATGATCTTTCCACCCTAGATTATAAGTGTTAGAATAAGAATCATACCTTTGCCTATGATTTGGAAACACATCGTTCACCTGTTCGGCCTCTTCTTCATAAGAAGGAATGAGAATGGATACCATCTATTGCGTCATCTTCTCCATATTACCCATTCTATCTTCTAAGTATGAAGAAGAACTAACTTTGTTGACTCTCCTAGCCACCTATACGCCTCTTGCATTAAATTGTTGCGTGTTTGTAGCCATGTTCTCGATCAGTTTTGTGGCTTCATCAATGTTTTTGTTGGTTAACGCACCACCACTAGCTGCATCTATGAGATTTCTCTCCGATTGAAGCATCCCATCATAAAAATACTGCACTATGAGTTTCTCACTGATTTGGTGGTGTGGACAACTAGACAATAATTTTCTGTACCATTCCCAATAATCGTAAAGAGTTTCACCAACAATTTGCTCAATTCCACTTATTGCTTTACGAATAGTTGTTGCTTAGGAAGCGGGAAAGTACTTTTCTAAAAACACTTTCTGTATATCATTCCATGTTGTAATGCTTCCTTGTGGAAGGCTGTAAAACCATTTTTCCGCAGAATCTGTCAAAGAAAATGGAAAAGTTGTAAGTAAATCTCTGTCTTTGTCAGTCCCAGTTGGCTTCAAACTTGTCAACCTATGTTGAAATAATAGCAAGTGTTTATTTGGATCATCTCCAGGAAGCCCTTTAAACTTCGGAAACCAATGTATCAACTGATATTTAAGTTCAATAGAATCAAACGATGCAAAGCTTTTGTTGATCAAATGATGTAGATGTTAGATCTTGGAGCGTCCTCCTAGGAGGAGGAGGTGGTGGTGGGGGTCCGTATACCATCTCTTCTGTAGAGGGTTCTTGATGCAAGTGCTGACGTGCTTGAAGTACCGTTCCTTTACGGGTTTGAATTCCGCACCTCTGGTATTCCCAGTCTTTCGGTGCCAGGGATTAAGCACCTGTAACCAAAAATCTAGAAAACGAAATTAAAAAATAATGGGAAACACGCTTGTGTTGACCTTACAGGAGTCTCTCCATTAGTAGGTATTGGACATGGTACTTTCACGGTTGGACAAGCAGCATTAAGGGCTGCCTCGGGTAAGATATCAAAACATGAGAAAGCGTGTACTGACAATGGACATGCTTTTATTCCCTTTGCTTTCGATACTTTTGGTTACCTTGCTCCAGAGGCGGTTGGACTTCTCAAAATAGTTCAGAAAGTCATGCACAATAATGTCATGACTCCTGGCTCGAGAGAGTTTGTTTTTAAGAGGATAGGTTTTGCAATTCAAAAAGGGCTTGCGGCGCAGCTTGTTGCTCGCTTGCCTGCTATGTAAATTCTGAAGTTTTTCAGCTTTTATACATTATCTTTTTTTATATCTATTCTAAAAACAATAATAAAACTAAAAGAAATAACAACTAAAGCTACCGACTGCTCCCCGGCAGCGGTGCCAAAATTTGATGCGTGTCGTAAGTGCAATCAAATTAATAATCTTATTTCCACACAATTAACTGGTAATATAATAGAATTAAGGATCGTTCCCATGAAGAGCAATGAGTTTTAGTTGGCAAAGTGTCACAAAGGGGGGTTTTGTTTTAGATTTGAATAAAGTAAATAAACAAAGCAAATAAAATTGTATTGTAATCAATAGAAAGATATGATCGAGGAATCCTTCTTTGTAAATAAACCGTCAATCAGTTATTATAATTTCCTACTTGTCGCTAATCATAGATTATCACCAACCATGGAATAACATCTAGATCATTGCTATCCCCTAAATTCCTTATATCACTGGATACGGAAGTTCTCACCTACCAGATTCTATTCAACAAACCACCTGGTAGTAGATCACTCAAGGTGTAATCCAATCGAATGCTTTATCTTCTGTGAATTTATAAGTTGATCCTAATAGTTAGACTCTTAGATCAAGGTCCACTTTTTAGTGTTGTAATCCAATCGAATGCTTTATCTTTTGTGAATTTACAAGTTATTCGACGATTACTTATCTCCTAACTTAATACTAGCAATAGATTGAATCAACAAATCACTTTAGTTGTCCACCTAAACAATCTATCAATCAATCATAAATATAAATCAGTATAAACAAACGATAATCATATGAATAACTTCAAAGTAGATTAATATAATAACTCAAATCTTGTTTACAACTTAGAATTCATCCTCAATCAATAGGTGTTTAGATACTCATGGATGTAGAAACATCCATGATATACATATGAGAAAAGTAAAGAGATAACGTTACGATTGATAATCGCTCTGTATGATGTTTCTTCTCTCCAAACCATAACAATTTCGTGACCTAATGATATGATATGTTTTACATAACCTAATACCTTTTTTATAGGTTTACATTACTTGGTCTTCACGTATTTAGTTTGGATCAAAAACCCAACCTAAATTAACGAAATAACGTTCCCAAACGTGCCCTTAAGCCTTCCAAGGTGTGAATACACGTTTCCACTTTGATAAGTGCGTGAACACAGTCCGAAAACTTCAAAATACAGCAAAAAAATTCGGAATTAAGTCTGCGAACTCGGTTCGCAAACCCAGTTTGCGGACTTCACTGTCTTCGGTATTCAATCAAAATTGTTTTGGCCACAGCTTCTTCATCCGAACTCGGAATGACCTCATTCTTTTTATCTTTCAATTCTCTTCAATATGGTGATGAGAAATCCTTAATTTGAATGAGTTTAGATCGGTCTTTGGCCCTTCTCTTGATTATGAGCGTTTTGTTCCTTTTCGTCTCTTTTCTTCCACTTCTTTTGGACTTGGGTGCTTGGAATACTTATCTTCCTAGTTATTTTTTGTACTTTGTAGCTCCTTTTTGGATGATTCACCTAATAGAGGCAAAGAAGAGCAAACAATAGTAATAATACAAAAATATGCAAGAATAATAGCTTAAACAAGTATGGAATGGACACTAAAATCATATGAATTATGCACTTATTAGCATTCCCACGCCTCCTACCTGTAAACATGTCACGCAGTTTTACCAATTGCTTTGGTTCGTATTCCAAACAGTAAAGGAACAACAAATCTGTTTGGTATCAACTCTCTTCAACCAAGTGATATGAGTTGCGCAAAGTCTCTTTTGTTTATCTTAACATAAAATCCTTTGCCAGGTTCCAAGATCCATCTTATGTTCAATCACCAAAAGGTAATCGTTAAGATTTTTCTATCAATACCTTTAATCCCAAGGAAATGTATTGATGCCGATCTTCTCAACTATTCTATCAAAATACCACAAGGATAAATTGATTATAGTTGGATCCTCTATTACCAAAACAAGTATTGTGCACACCAAGGATTATATAACCAAGTCAGAAACCTTATATCTCTTCTTTGTCTTCAAATATTCTTAGATCTTCAATAAACACATGCACACAACTACTTGAATCTCTTGTGATCAATCACACACAGAACGTAGTCTGTTAACAATAGATTATCAAAAGATCGTCTTTAGATCTAACAACAGTCTAAAGATCCATGTCGAAACCTTGAACTAGTTTGTGTGAATTTTATATCAGAAGAGAAGATTCTCAAGCATAAGTAAACTAGGTGCAATCAAATTTCAACCACCGTTAGTCAATCAAATCAATATGAAAACTAAATATAAACCACAATTATCTAGTTTTCCACCAACGGTATGCACTAGAGATTCTCAATCCCAAATAATACTTTAAACTGAGCGGCCGTAAGAGATTTCGCCTAATTAGGTTACTCTCCTCTCCGAATAGGCGACTTCACCATTAACAGTACAACATAGGAAGTTTACTGTCATGAAGGATTAGTTTTCTAGAAATGCAAACTCAAGTATTTATAGACAAGGAAGTTTGGACACCAAGGAATTTCCAAAATCGAAAATATTCTCAAGATATTTTCATAATTCCTGAGAATGCACTGTCCAAATTAATGATCGAAATCTCCTTGGAAAATCTTTAAATAGTAAATGCACATTACTAATTCTTATTTTTCATATATAATTAAAAACCTTAATTAAAAGATTCTTAACTTATTTAAATTCGATCTTGGGATTTACTTCCTTCTTAGTTGTTAAGGAATATCTTTGAACAATAAAAGATACACATTAATGCGCGTGTTCAAAGTGTGTCGACACATTTCCTCTTGTAAGTCCTTTTTCATACTTACTTACTTGAAACCGATTTACCACACTTCCAAACAAGTTTAGAATTGGTTCATCAGACTTTCAAGAACTATGTGATTGATCAAGTAACACTCAATCACAAGTTATGGGTGTAACGTTTCTACCAAAACAAGTTTCGGTTCTACCACCATGTGAGTACTGTGCATAGTCACACTAGCTTACCAAATTTTCGGTTGACTAGGTACTAGGATCGGTTCCCCACATATATTTGGTATCTAACTTATATGTGTTGCACATGTCCATAGGATCGGTTCCCCTTTGCCTAAAAACGTGTTGCACATGTTCATAGGATCGGTTCCCCTTTATACTATAAACCTTGCTGCACCTCATACAAGGATTGGTTCCACTTGTGTAGTACTGCACCTCTTACTAGGATCGGTTCCCCTCTCCCAAATTTGGTCAGACACACAGACCCGATCATACCCCAGGTGATTACTTAAGATCAGTTTCACTAATAAAAGTCATACCAATACATAAGTTAGGCCTCGTATGAATATTTTTACCAAGAACAAAAACAAGTCATGAGCGGTTATACTAATCACACATATTGGTCGTTCATAAGATATGCAATGAAGAACAGCCCCAGTAACGCCTGACGATTTTCTTTTCGGTTCACAACATATTTCATGAACTTACTTCCTTAAAACACATGTAAAAAAATTGTTTCCTAGGATGAAATCCTCACCTC
This sequence comes from Papaver bracteatum, assembly GCA_023529315.1. Classification (NCBI taxonomy): domain Eukaryota; kingdom Viridiplantae; phylum Streptophyta; class Magnoliopsida; order Ranunculales; family Papaveraceae; genus Papaver; species Papaver bracteatum. The sequence continues at coordinate 3,332,951 of JAJJWX010000811.1, read as the reverse complement.
ATACCCATACATAATCACAATATCATTCATACGATTATATTGATGTCTTATATACAAAGTTTAATGGTTAAGCAATAAACCTCATATTGTATTCCTCAATACTATGTCTATCTAGAGTGTTCATGTTTCGCAGTTTTATGTTTTCAATATGCACGACTTGAAAGATACGTTAGGGAATGAAACAGTTCAAGTCAAATATCACTAACCTCAAGTGGAAGGATGATGTTGTGGTTGTAGATCCGTACTTCTTCAAGTATTCTCGATACTTGTAATGTCTCATCCTAATACTTTCAGGTTAACCTATACGAAGTTGACTCTAGTACATTTAAATCAAGCGACTCTTAAATGAGTTTTGTTTCACTAAAATTTGACAACCAAACTTGACATACCAATGCTTGGTGGGTTCAACTGAGCTATCCTTTAACAGTATTCTCAATCACAAAGATTTATCTCAAGGAAATCAAGTAATATATGATGTAGTTTTTCAAGTGGTAAATAAAAGTTAGTTCAAAGACTTGTAAAGATTTGGTTTTAGAATTTAATAATAGAAATTATATACAAGAGATGTCACAAGATCAAGAAGTACTGGGACTCAGGATTCCACCAAACTCATAACATTAGGTTCAAATATTGATTCTTTTGACAATTATAGCTCAATAAATAAAGAAATGGACTCTTATTTTTTCCAAGGAAGATTCTCAAAATATTAGTTGTAAGTCCTAAGCATGGGACATCAAAACATCTAAGCAAGCATGACCCATCAAACGAGATAACAACTAATTAATCAAAACCATAATTCAATTTTAATCAGTGCAAAAGTCATATAAGAATTAAATATAATTACCACATGCGTAAAGAATGGCTTCCTCCATTGTCCCAGTGTTGGGGTTTAGCTCCTCATGGTGTAAACACTCTCAAAAGATATAAACATGTCTCAAAAGGTGTTTTTATTGAAGATATATTTGAAAACAGAGTTTCGCAACGCTGTAATAGTGTTACAGACATCACCGTTACAATTTGGGCGTTGCAGATTCAAAACAAACTGTTACAAAGGTACTATCACATACACTGTTGATAAGCGACAGTTTCGACTTGTCTGTTCTTCCTGTTCTTGAGAACGACAGTTAGGGCTGGCAATGGATAGCCGAAATCCGAGATCCGTTTCCGAAAATCCGACATCCTATAGGATTTCATCCGACATATCGGAATCGGATATTTTATCGGATTTTACCTCTTAACCTTATCGGAATCGGAATAGGCCTTATCCGTTAGGTTAATATCCGACCTTCCATAGCCTAGGGGTGTACTTGTAATTTTCTACCCCTAGGTAATATCTGTCGGGAGAAACAACCAAACTCATTACTCTCTTACAGTCCTACTCTTTAGTTTTAATCATTTTTTCTCAAACTCAAAACCCAACAAAAGAACTCAGAAATTGATCGTGATTTGATCGACAGAGAGGGACTGCGTGATCGATTTGATCGAGAATATTGATGATCAGAGACTCTTACTCAAGAAGTAAGTCATTAGTAATGAATCTTATCGATTGTTTCGAAGTTAGGTTTTTTCTTCCCCAAATCGATTGCATATTTCGGTATTTGCTTGTTTGATGTTTGATGTTTGAATATTTCTGTGTTTGAATTTTAGAATCAATTATGTTCTTCTGTGTTTACCTTGTTTAATGTTTGATCGAGAATACCCCAACTGAATTCAGTGAAAATTAGGGTTTGATGGGGTTTAGTCGATTTGAATTTAGGGTTCTGGGTTGATTGATTCATTATATTCAATTTCATGATTAGGGTTCTGTTTTGCTGAATTGATTGACTAGTAATCAAGGGTTTGTTCATGGAAGTATTATAATATTCTTATTGAGAAATCTAGTTATCTAGAGAATAGTTTTTGTAGGGAAAGTACAAGAAATTAAGATTATTGGAGGAGAGTAGAACTCTCTGTGGACATGGTGATAAGAAAAAAAATCTTGATCTTTTTGTGGCTTTTATGTAATGCCCTGATTACATATAACATTTTTGATTTGTGTTTGTATACATCGAAGAAAAGGACTAATGGGAACTGAATCGGTTGTGAGAACCATTAGTCTCGACTCTTGACCTTTGCCTTGTAGATGTAAGCCACCCTCTTACTAATGGGAACTGAATTGGTTGCTTAATTTGAATTGATCGCGCCCTTTGTTTACTACAAGGCCTTTGTCTGAATAGCCAACTTCAGCAAGCTTACAAGGCTAGTAGTTAGTGGTTCTGCTAGTGGTACAGTTTTGTAGATAGTATTGTTTGTACCTTTGTTTCTATATGCACTCTAAAGAGACTGTTTCCTATTTTCTGCCTTAAACCCTTTGTTTTACTTGTTTTTAACATTCCAACACTTTCATCTCTCCTGCTTTCAGTATTTGTCCATTCACTAGTTAACTGCTAGTCAAATTTGATTTATAATGCATCATATAACATATTAACCATTGCTGGTGCCATGCCATTACCAAGCGGCTTGTTTTGACTTATGTAACTTTTAGTATTCTATGAAAATTTTCAGTATGCTATAAACTATTTAGATTTGCGACAATAAAGGTCTAAATTGCACCCTTATCGGGTTCATTGCGGTTGGTATGAGCTGTTTGTCTTACCCTGGCGTCTCAAATTAGTTGTTTGTAGGGCACTGTAACCATTCAGTCTTGGCCAGTGAAGCAGGTCTTGTATTCCTTGGCCCTACCTGACACTCAAACTAATCAAATTAGAATCCATGTACGTCACTCACATAAAGATAAAGTACTAGTATGTATCTCAAATTTCATGATTTGATTCTTGAGAATAAGCTGTGACTCAACTGCTCAACTGCCGACAGATTTAACTAACTTGGGCCTATGAAAGTTTTTTTCCTTTATCAAGTTTATGAAATGATGAATCCCTCAACAATGATGAATCCAGTTTATGAAATGCTATCTTGGTTGTTTTCACTAGTCTTGTGTATCGAGTAACTGCTAAGCTATAGTTTTTCTTTAACTCAGTTGTCGCATATTATAGTGCAACCTTATAGTAGACTGCACATGTATTGTAAGCATCGCTTAATATAACAATGTCAATAGTGAGATGCATAGTGAGTTTATGTGTTGTGGTATATGAAATTGCAGCCATATGATGTTTTCATCTTTTCCCAACTACATGGAATGTTACGTTTCCCGCAGTTTCTTTTGGTTGTTATAGTGGATCTCTGTTTATTTTGGTTTTCATCTTCAAGTAATAAGAGATCTCTGTTTCTTTTGGTTGTTAGAGTTTCAATTAAACTCGAACTACTAAGTGGTTGGGTTAAGCATAGTTGATCAGTATTGATTTACACGTCTGTTATAGTGGGGACATAGTATGGGAGATGTGTTTAGTGCTTCCTGGTAACTCAGAGTTAGTGTGGCTTCGCGAACTTGTTAGTCGAATCTAATTAGGAAACGTACGCTGCCTACTAAGTGAATATTCATTCCCCTGCACCTCCCCCCATTCTCATTGTTTGATTTGATGTCTAATCAGTTAGTAGTAGTAGCCTTGGAGGGATACTGATATATGGGAAGTGCACGCTGACTTTTGTGGGTGTCAAACATTGTTGAACAAGAGAGAGACATTGCCATTGGTTGAGGTCTAAACCCTTTATCATGTTGTCTTTTTATATCTTTTGCCGTGTCTACAGTACACAAAAATAGGATGAGTTGGAACTAAGATGAACATGTCCGCGTAAGTGAAAAGATATTTACTGTATGAGGCTTTCAGTAGAGCAGTTCACATAGGGCAAAGTTAACACATAACTAGCAAAGCATGAATTAGATGAAACTGTCCAGGTACAGGCCGCTAATCTGGTCCTTTTATCATCTTTTTAATTATACAGATGTGCCTATATTCCCGAAACTTAAATGTTGGATGTCAGAATTTTCTTATCAAGTGATTCTTTGTGATTTGTGAATGAAGATACGGAAATAGTGAACTGAAGTGAAGTTGATGCAATGATACAACATGCCAGGAAGCCAAGCAAGATCACACTAAGTTACACTGCTCACTAGCCTATGTGACTGTTAGACATTTTTTTTTTTTTTTTTTTGGCTTTGTTGTAGCCTGTTCTGTACTTTCTTTTGCATTCACTAGACTGGGAGTAAACTCTTTTAACTCTAAACATTGTGCTTGTGCGGGTTTATACTTTTCACTGAACATTTTGAACTTAAAAAAACAAAGACGCTGTTTTTTTTCCTAGTAATCGGATTTTAACGGATAAAAATCCGATATCCGATAGCTTAACCTTAACCTTATCGAATTGTATTTTCTGATATCTGTCGGATGTTATCGGATATCCGATATCCGATAAACCTTAACCTTATCGGAACTACCAATATCCGTCGCCAGCCCTAACGACAGTTCTCTGATGTCGTCTGCAACTCCTCCTTCCTCTTCTCTGCTGCTGCTGCAGAATCGCTCTGCAACGATCTTTTGGTGTTATGAAATTACCCCCAAGGTCTCGATAACCTTCTTTGAATATCCCAACCCCTTTTATACTGTAGGATCAGAATATCTCCACACCAATACTCTTGCGATATTTACAGTGACATCTTTGCAAGTTAATCAACAACACATTGCGAGCGTTGCAGATGACATAAAGAATGACGCAATGGGTGACGATAGCCAAAACACAAAAAAAGCATGATGATACTGCGAGTTTTACAGATATCTGCGAGGATTGTTATTATAACTACTGCAATAATATCGCACGGCAGATCCAAAATTAAAGGACATCTTAGCTGTCATCCACTATGTAATTACCCTATATAAAGAAACCCAGTAGATTCAGAAAGGGGATGATGTATTTTTGAGTGTTGAAGAAATTCTTGTGGAGAGAGAAAATTCTAGAGAGTGGTTGTATTCTTAATTTCTTCCATTCCTTATAAACATTTCTGAGAATCAAATAAGAAAGTGTTGTTTTTAATCTTCAAATATGTGTTAATTACTGTAAATTCTTATCAAGGGTGTAGTGTAGGTTTTCCTGCAACTACATTTTGGCGCCCGAAACATGGATTGAATTAACGAAAATCATAGATAATGCAAGGTTGAAGATGAGAATTATTCAAGATTAAGATGATAATTGATTAAATTGGTGAAATAGTTGAAGGTAGAATGATTAGAGCTAAAGAGGATTGTAGGAAATTGGAGTGCGGTATGATAACAAGAACAATGGTCGAAAAATTCCATGAAAACATTAAAGGGAAGATACATAAACGAGATTTTGAAGGAAAGAAAATTATGACAGTGGAGAAGAAGAAAATCACATTTACAGCAGCAGAAATACCAACAGAAAATTTAATCATACATCTCCTTTGGTAGTTACGGTATCCGTTATACAAATGAAAGAGGGAAAATCAACAAAGTCTGCAGACGAATGGGCTGTAAATAGAACTTTAGTGGACGCGGGAAGTTCTGTAGATATAATATTTTATCATGCATTCAAGAAAATGGGATACAGAGATGAAGAAATGTCTTGTTCAACGTATCATATTCATGGCTTTGGAAAATCTTTAACAAAACCTAAAGGCGAAATAGTGGTACGAATTCCACTAGGGAAGATTGAAACACAAGTAACATTATGTGTGGTAGACGTGGAATCTCCGTACAACATGATATTGGGAAGACCATGGATACATGAAATCAAGGCTGTAGCATCAACATTACATCAATGTATCAAATTTCCTATGCCCGATGGAATTGGAGAAATTAGAGGAGATACTGATCTTGCGAAGTTGTGTTATCAAACTGAAGTGAGAAATGGTGAAGATCATCCAAAGCTTCGAAAATCTCGAAGAAAAATGGTGAAAGAAACAAAGAAAGACGAAGAATTTAAAGTTTACATGATAAGAGCAAAAGAAGGAAACGGAATACCCAACGAAATCTCATAAGAAGGAGATGAACTCATAAGAGCTGTAAAAACCACAACACCAATGAGAGAGCCTGAAGCCAGCTACACCGCAGCAGATCCAACAAAAGAAATAAATGTTAGAAGTAAAGAAGAACCTATGATGCTGAAAATTGGAACGAAGATGGATGCAGATGAAGAAGAACGAATCGTAAACCTCTTGCGAGAGTATAAAGACATCTTCACATGGAATATGGATGAGATTCCTGGAATAGACCCTTCAGTTGCATGTCATAAACTAGAAATTAACAAGGAGGTAAGACCATTTAAACAAAGGATAATAAAAATCTCAACAACATACCATTCCCAAATAGAAGAAGAATTACAGAAGATGCTTGATGCGGGAATTATAAGGCAAGCAAAGTATCTGGAATGGATTGAAAATATGGTGGTGGTTCCAAAGAAGAATAAAGGGATAAGAATTTGTATAGATTTTACTGACTTAAACAAAGCTTGTCCAAAAGATAGTTTTCCATTACCAGATATTCCTCAAATGGTTGAATCAGCAGCGGGAAATGATAGAATATCTTCATTAGATGGGTATAAAGGATATAATCATATCCCTCTCGCTGAAGAAGATCAAGAGCACACCGCATTATTTGCTTCAAGAGGATTGTATTGTTATACAAATATTCCCTTTGGTTTACGAAATGCTGGTGCAACATATCAAAGAATGGTGGAAAAAGTGTTTGCAAAATGGATCCATAAAACACTAGAAGTATATGTAGATGACATGCTAGTCAAAAGTAAAGAAGCAAAAAACCATGTGCAAGACTTAAAGGAGATTTTCGATCAAATGCGACATTTTAACATTAAGGTGAATCCCGAAAAATGTACTTTTGGAGTAGCTTCAGGAACAATTTTTGGGTGCATTGTGTCAAATGAAGGAATACAAGTTGACCTAGATAAAGTACAAGCAGTTCGCGATATGCCAACGCCCACAACAGTAAAAGATGTGCAGAAGTTGAATGGACTCTTAGCCTCGCTAGGAAGATTCATCTCGCGATCTTCAGATAAATGCAAGCATTTCTTCAACATACTCAGGAAGGGTACAAAGTTCAAGTGGACATATGAATGTGAGAAGGCTTTTCAAGGGATTAAAGAATATTTAATGGACATATCTATCTTGCAGAATCCAGAACCCGGAGAATAATTATTGATCTAACTTGCGACAACTTCGCACGCGTTAAGTGCAGTATTATTGCGAGTAGACGCAGGAATATAAAAACCAATTTATTATATCAGTAAGACATTTAATACTGCAGAGAAAAATTACTCAAATATTGAGAAGTTAATTCTGGCATTGGTTTATGCAACCTTTAAGCTTCGCATCTATTTTCAAGCACATAAAATAAAAGTATTAACAAAGGTACCTATAGAGTCAGTAACGAAGAATTATAAAATATCAGGCAAGGTTGAGAGATGGAATGCACAAGTAGGGCATTTCGAAATCTTATCCTCGCCAAAATCACAAGCTGTGCAGATTTTTTAGCAGAATTTCCTCTAGAAGATGATGAAGTTGTAGAAGAAATGATGAACATAGAGGAAGAACATGGAGATCCAAAAGATCTATTAAAGGAACCCAACATGTGGGAAATATTGGTGGATGGATCATCAAATTGGGAAGGTAATGGAATTGGAATTGTCTTTATTTCACCAGAAGGAGAAAAAATGGTTTTTTCATTTCGTTTGGAGTTCACATCCACTAATAATGAGACGGAGTATGAATCTATAGTGCATGCGTTAAAATTCACAATAAAAATGAAATTGGAAAATGCTAGAATTACTAGTGACTCGCAATTGGTCATTCGCCAGATAAAAGGAGAATACACAACAAACGAACCATCTTTGAATAAATACAAGAACCTTGTTGAAGAATTATCTGCGATAATTCCAAAAATAAAATGGAGACATATATCAAGAAAAGATAACAGACTCGCAGATGCTTTTGCTTTTATATCTAGTATGATGATAAATCCAGTTGCGAGGTGCATAAAATTTCAAACACTTGTATCACCCTCAGTCAATAAGGAAGAAGAAGATGAAGTAGATGTGATGATGATAGAAGGTGGTGAAGAAGAACCCAAAGGCAATATTGCAGACTGGCGAGCAGAACCTCATGCATATTTGGCAAGAGGGGAGACACCAAGAAATAGATTAGAAACACATAAGTTAAAAATCCGACCAACAAATTATGAATTAAGAGATGGAGTATTATATCGCAAATCTTTTAATGGACCATCGCTAAGATGCTTGACACGGGAAGAAGGACAAAAGGTGTTAAAAATGTTGCATAGTGGGGACGCTGGTAATCACAGTGGAGGAAGATCTTTGGCATACATAAAAAAAATGCAGGGTTATTATTAGCCATACATGCATGAGGATGCAAAGCAACTTTCAAGACGATGTGAAGATTTTCAGCGATATGGAAATAAAATACATGCACCAGGGGCACCATTGTCATCCTCAACCAGTGTGTGGCCTTTTGTAAAATGGGGATTGGATATTGTGGGACCATTTGTACCAGGTTCTGGACAAAGAAGATATCTAATTGTCGCTACAGATTATTTCACAAAATGGGGAGAAGTAAAGGCAGTGCAACACATCCGCGACAAAGACATTTTTACATTCATATTTGAAAATATAATTTGCAGATTCGGGATTCCTGCACATTTGGTATCTGATAATGGAAAACAATTTGAAGGACAGAATATTGAATTGTTACTTAATGCATTTAAGATTAAATGTGGAAAATCAACTCCACTATATCCACAAGCCAACGGACAGGCAGAGGCAACAAATAAGACAATTGCAGATATATTGAAGAAGAAATTAGAAGGACATCACAAGGCATGGTGCGAGCAAGTACATAATGCAATATGGGCTTACAATACAACTAGACGGGAAGCTACTGGAATGTCACCTTTTTGTTTGACATATGGGGTTGAAGCTGTGTTACCAACAGAAGTTACTATTCCTACAACAAAAAGAGAGGCTTGGGAGAAGAATCTCAGTGATGGTATGATTCTGAATAAACTTGATGAGTTAGAAGAAAAGAGATAAAAATCCCTACAACATATGGAAAACTATCAACGGAGATTATCTCGCGAGTATAAAAAACGTGTCAAAATACGTAAGTTCCAACCAGGCGATTTAGTATTGCGGGAAACACTAGTGTATCAGCGATAAAATGGTGGAAAATTGGCAAGAAAATGGGATGGACCATACATCATTAAAATAGTTGGAAATGGGGCATACAAATTAATGGACCCAGAAGGTAGAGATGCTGGTCAGAGACTTGATAGACCATGGAATAGATTATATCTGAAAAGATATTATCAATGACAAATTCTGCGAGATTAGAGACGCTGGAATATTATTTAATGAAGCATATAATAAAATTTTCTTTCTCTATCACAACTGCGAGATTCTTCCAATGACAGAGCAAATGAGAAATGCGAAAATATCGCAAGAAACGCGAATAAAATTTCGCAGAAACATAAGAATGGGACGAACCTTTATGGCGTACACCCTAGTTTGCGAATACAACTTCGCAAGAGGCAAATGTAAGACCTAAAGTGTGTCATATAAGGGGGTATATCTTTGCATGACTCAGGGATAAGTTTATACCGCCGCTGGAACCTAAGTCATGGAGATGATGGGGTTAAAGAAAACCTATCCGGGGGAGGTACCTTGGATTTCCAACTATATAAGGTTATACCCTGGTTGGACGACCGAGGATATCTTCCAAGGAGTGCAGAGTATGACTAAGGCGCCGAGGTACATGGTTGATCCAAGGGTGCCCGGGGCGTACAAAACTACCCTGGCCATTCTTGGCAAGTCTTAGATATAATGCACTCGGCCCAAAGAAAACCCCACTTAGGGTGCAGTCTTGTAACTATAAGCCATATAGGCATAAAGGACAAGGGGCTGTCAAAAAAGCTGGTTGTTGTTAAGACCGGATAGGAGGAGCTAGTCTTGTATGGCCGATGTGCCCTCCTTGAAGGGGCAACCATGGGGAAGATAAGGGCGGCACCCTCCATTAGGGAGCTGATAAGTGTCTAAAGACGGCAATGTCATGGGGCTTTATGATCGCAAGAACATTTAGGCCGGTCATATTTTCGCGTGAAAAATACTATACAGAGGCAACAATCCATAAGAAAAAGTTAAGATGAGATCAATGGGTTTTTACATGAAAGTGTAACGACGTCCTGCGATTTCATCGCAAGACGACAATGTCATAGGGCTTTGTTATCGCAAGGGAGATTAGGCTTATCATATTGTCGCAGAGAAATTGACAAAATACGGATAAGACAAGATCAATGGGTAAATACATGCAAATGTAAGGACGTCCTGCGATTTTTTCGCAGAAACAAATATTTGGCAAAATAAGACCTTTAACTAGGAAGGCAAAATAAGACCAACAAAATAATCCTAAACATTAACTATTTTCTTTTTTCAGAAATATTATTTAGAATCACATAGCAGGATTATTCATAATTTCGCAAAGTATTCGTAATATCGCAGTATTAGCCATAATTCCGCGAATACTATTCGCAACAAAGATCGCAAGAAAATACTTGTTAAATACAAGAAAGATAATGAGGGGCAAGTATGAAGTATGGGAATTGATATACAAAATATCATTATCTTCCTTGAGAATATTCAAAATGACATAAATAAAATTCCAAAATCGCATAAAAAGGCATTGCTCGCAGGAAAGAAGAAGAAAAAGAAAACAAGAACAAAATTCAAGCTTCGGAATTGGACTCGCCAGCTTCATTATTCTTGCCAGTGTTATCAACTTCATCAGTATTCTTCTTATTACGATTAATTCGAACTTCCTCTTCTTCTAACTCTTCGCCAGCGATTGCTTCGCTGCCAGAAACAACTCTTCTAGGAGGGCTTTTTTCTTCTTCTGTTGAATCTTCTTCTTCACCACTTACATAGTTTAGATCATTATCTATGGGAAGAGGAATTTAATCATCATCTACTTCTAAAGGATCAATAGATACAGGAGGGAGAGAATTGGATATCAGAATATCATTTACAAGAACTTCAGCATTAAGATGAACCGTGCGAAGGAAACCTCTATCACGATTTATGATCTCTATATTTTTGAAGTATTCAAGGTAGTCATATCTCCTCTCTGCTCGATCACGAGATTTAACAAGATTGGAAGTGAGCACTCCATTTTCTTTGCGAACTTTAGCCAATTTTTCAATCAGATCAGAAATAGTAGAGTGAAGGCCTTTTTTAGATTCTGCGAGAAACATAAATTGACAAGAAAATATTCAGATAAGAATCTCGCAACAAATATAACAGAGAAATTAAATAAATAAATTAACAGTTAAGGAAGTCAAAATGACTACCTTCTTTTTGAGAAGTTAAGTTTTGAATTAATGTTAAGAAACAATTCTCCCAACGGTTCATGGCATCATCAATGTTATCTCCAATTATACCCTTTCAGCGAGATTTTATAATTTATTCTTTGGAGAGGAGATACGAATTTTCTTTTGATAGTAGGGAGTAAGATTCTTCTAATTGAGAATATTGATCTTGGAGTTTATTGGCCTTTAAACTTAGAGTTAGTCTACCCTTGATAAGTTTATCTTTCTCAGCGGCAGATGATTCAGATACTTCCTTGAGTTCATCTTTTAGTGAACGAAGAGATTGTTCTTGATTATTACACACTTTCTGAAGAATATTTATTTGCTACGAGGAGATCGCCATCTTATTTAAAAAACCACATTTCTCCTGAGATAAAGTGTTGTTTTCATCTGATAAAGATTCCATCGCCAAGTTAGCTTGGATCAACAAATATGAGAGTCGAGTAACTTCATTACTTAATAGATTTTGCCTTTGCGCTAATTGATCATTCTCATTGGTAAGATTATCTATTTGATCAATTGAATATGTGTAAATATTATCTAATCTATTATATTGATCCATCCAAGAATCTCTCTCAGCAAGAGCTTCTTCAGCAACAGACTCAAATTGAAATATCTTCATTAATCGATTCTGATTTAAAGCTAAATAGGCAAACCAAATATTTAAAAGAAAATTGAGTACAGAAAAGATGAAAATCTACTAAAACATAAAAATTAGAGGCAGAGGCAAAAGAACTATACCTTTTAACTCCTTGTTTTTATTGCGAATATTTTCGCAATCAAGAAAAGAGTTGCGAAGCTTGTGATCAAGAATATCACATTATGAAGTTTTGGCTTGGAGATTTCTCTTTAGAGCTTCAACTTCATTTTCTAAAGACAAGCGAAGCAGTTCGATCAGGACCAAAATATTTGATCAAAGTCTCGCAAACATCATATTTGAAAGGGCCAGTAGAAGATTTCCTGGAATCATCTAAAATGTCAGACAAAACTTTAAAAGCAGCATCGACCCCTACTAATGCTTCTTTAGATGAGGGAAAAGGTGCAGTGGGTGAAGTAGTAATGATGGCGAGTTGGAGGTTTGAGTCATTTGCGATGGTTGCATCACCAGAGGGTGGAGTATCTGAAAAAGTAACGGTTGGAAGTAAAATATGAGAGGAAGAAGATTTGCTTATAACAGTTTGAGGAGTTTCATCCATTGGAGGACTAATGGCATCGGGAGTATTGATGATGACATTCTCACAGATAGAGGATGGAGGTTCCACCTGTGAAGTAGTAGAAATAGGTTTCGAAGACGAAAACTTGGGAATAGCAATATTAGTCTCAAGAGTCTTGGCTTTGCGATATTTCTTGCGAGGTTTAACAACATTTTCATCACCCTGTGATTAATAATATAGATAAGAAACAGAGGCAACAATATTGTTATTAAGAAGAGAAATGTTTCTTACTACCTTATGACTCGCAAACTTCCTTTTCTTTTCAGTAAGTATTTGTTGTGAATCCTCGAGAATATTAGGGTTTTGATCGACAAACTTGGTGTTGGATGCAGTTCCACTGAAAAGAAAACATAGTATGAGAGTTATATAGAATCAAGCAAAAAAGATCAAATAAAGTGAATAAGTATGATTTAGACAATCAAAATCGAGTTTAATAATGACAGAAGAACACATACCTTGAAGATTCCATTGAAGCAGCAGCAGGTGAATTTGCAGAAGAAGAAAGCTTCAGGTAGGGAAAACTTTACAAAGAGTGAAGAGGTGAAGAGGACGAAGAAGTAAAAGAAGAAAAAATATTTCTTTGATATATTCTCTGTTTTATAGACAGAAGGATGGTAACCGGATAATAAAATATTAACCGGTAAAAACAGGAATATTCGACATGTGTAGGCGGTAACACTTAATTTACGGAGTTTTGTTGGTCATAGAAGATAAAACGATGAATAGATGCGACATTCAATTTCTCATGATCTTTTCCTCTTCGCAAAAAAGACATGAGAAGAGGCAAGATGTAGGATCAGAATATCGCCACACTAATACTCTTGCGATATTTACAACGACATCTTTGCAAGTTAATCAACAACACATTGCGAGCGTTGCAGATGACAGAAAGAATGACGCAATGGGTGACGATAGCCAAAACACGAAAAAAAGCATGATGATACTGCGAGTTTTACAAATATCTGCTAGGATTGTTATTATAACTTCTGTGATAATATCGCAAGGTAAATATGAAATTAAAGGACAGCTTAGCTGTTATCCACTATGTAATTACCCTATATAAAAAAAACCAGTAGATTCAGAAAGGGGATGATGCATTTTTGAGTGTTGAAGAAAGTCTTGTGAAGAGAGAAAATTCTAGAGAGTGGTTGTATTCTTAATTTCTTCCATTCCTTGTAAACATTTCTGAGAATCAAATAAGAAAGTGTTGTTTTTAATCTTCAAATATGTGTTAATTACTGTAAATTATTATCAAGGGTGTAGTGTAGGTTTTCCTGCAACTACATATATACTTCACAGGGTCCTTGAATCCCGAGAACACCCTGTTTTTCTTCTTTTCCAAGTTCCGGGAATAATCCTTTTTTAGGATTTCTTTACGTGTCTTAGTTGTATTATTTCCCATAAACATATCCACTTTGATAGAAGCAAATCAACATGGACGATATCTTCCCCTGTATTACACGTAACATCCCATAATAGAATCAAAATTCTGAGAATATTGTACCTTCCCTGTGTTACTGAGATTATGTGAAATCTTCCCTTTTTATGTTTACAAATCTCTTACCATCCCCGTGTTGTCGTAACAGGTCAATTAGAATCTAATCCATCTAGAAAACCCTAGTAAATCTTGTCAAGAAACTCAGTAATACCGATCCTCCCCTATTTTGTGTCGTCTCGATGATCCAGCCCAACTAAGCCGGATTTATACACCATATCAAGCCCGTTAATCCCTAACAGACCCAAGCAACACAAATCCGAGATTGAATCTCGTGAAAACTCTGCCAAATTCGAACCCTAAATTATGCCCGTGAACTGTGAACTTTTCCCGCCAAAACTCAAAGTTCAAATGAAGAAGATGGGTTTCTCCTATCCGACAGTGGAGTCCTTTTAACAATTGGGGGCAGAAACATTAATTTATGGGGTGCAAATATCCATGGGGGTGCCCCTTATCTAAATTGAGAGTCCGAATAGTAGGTGTCCTCTGGGGTACTTTTATCAACTTTTCGTGCTGATTTCTCCAAAAACGTTTACTGCCCAAAAATACCTACCAAGACATAAAATACCAAAATAAGTACGAAAATGGGTACTAACAATATATATAATTGAGAAGAAAATAGACACATAAACGCGTCTATCAATATACAAGAATCGTCACAAGGATCAAATATTGCGAACACCTTAATTAAGAAACAAACTTGAATTAATAAGATTTGATTTACTTTTATCTGGACAAATTAATCTTCTCTTTAAGATGGTAACCATAAGCGTGCGCAAAGTTAACCCACAAAAGTAACCAATTAGGCTCGTTAACCATCAAGAAATATTTGGAGTTCAATTACTCGCAAAAATCGTGAACTGGCAAAAACAATTTCTGAACAAATTGTCATCTCGAAGTTTAGGAAGTTTTGATATTTACAAGTTCATGAACTGTTCAAAACAGTTTGTGTACTCAAATACAAAAAGTCTCCAGGAACCTTTAAAAATCAACCAATTCGGGAAATGTAAACATCAATTCGTGTACTATTGAAAGAATGAATATCCAAGAGCATCTCAAAATCAGTTCGTGTATGCGAGTTAGTTGAGATTTATTTTTCAACTATATTCAGTAAGTTCGTGTATAGACCAAATCAGTTTGTGAACCTGGATGCAATTTGATGTCCCTCTTATGAATATCCATTGCTTGAATTTATATTTTGAGAATCATCAAGTACTAGCTTGAACTCAAAATTTCTTCTCTGCAATTTAATAAATACAAAAGTAATCGACTTTATTTGTTTAATCTAACATGTATATTTAAGAACTTAAACACAAATCAAGTTAGGTAAACATGAATCATACTCAAGGTATATGGATCATTTGCTGCATTGGTTTGTCTATTATAAGTACTTCACCCTTGATCAATTATTATTTCACTAATGGTGATCAATGATGTGGCCGCATTGAGGTTTAATTATATATGAATTTTTATATTTTAGGTTTTTATATTATTATAAAATAGATACAAAATCTTTATTCCACCGTCTTCACTGGTTTAATCAAATCCATACCCTAATTTTTCCTTTTTCTTTTTGAAGTTGCATTTCTCTATGGAACTCAAACTAATAATGAAGCCCTAATTCATAAAATACCACGATGGTGTAACAATGATTATTATGAGAAGAAAAAAAAGATCGTGATAATGATAACGAAGATTTTAGAAGAAAACATCGAGATAGTAGTAGTAGTAGGAAACAAAGGCGACATGATTTTATTAATGATACTGCGATGGAATATGACGAGGAAGATTATAATAAGTATGAAGATTACGGTGGTAGCAGGGTAAATTTGTAAAGTTATCTTTTATTAATAAATAGAAAAAAATAATTAGGCAAACAGAATCTTAGAAAATCAACGTCTGTATAGGTACCAACTGTTATTTTTTTTACCATTTCTAGGTGTTGGACATTTTCCCAGTATCAATGGTTAAATAGCCCAAAAAATAACATATATGGTCCATTATATATGAAGTATTCAAGCCCATTGATAATAAACTTGAAACTACCAACATGGCCCGAAACACCTTGTTGACCAAAAAATTACTTCATTCAACTGTACTGGTCGGTAAACTATCTTCCCCTAATCTGATGATGACGAAAATTTTACCGAAGATTATTAAAAATTTACTCCAAACATACTAAGATTGCAAAACACTCTAACTATCAGATAATGAGGTAAGGTTGACGTTGTTCGTCTTCTCTGGAGGTTGGACACAACTAGGGGTGGGACTTTGGTTGGGTTAACCCACCCAACCCGTGCCCAACCCGAAAGTTTGGCGGACATGGGCAACATATTTCAAAACTTTGGGCAATCTTGGGCATAAATTTTACAAACCCGAGTTAAATTTGGGCAAGCATGGGCACAAATATTTTTAACCCAAGCAACCCGCCCAATCCGAAGAACCATGATATAGTTATATAAAACTATTTTTATAATTGGTATTACTATCTATTTAGAGTAATTTTAGATATTATCTTCAAATCTAATAAGGAAAATATAAATTATATCCATCTCATTAATCATTCAATATGAAAAAAATTTATATTATTGTCAATAATCTTCAGTTATTTGGAAATTTAAGATAAATGGAGCAATTGAATCTTATTATTACTAAAACTTGTTATTGTCATATTAACAAAATCGTATAACTAGCGAAACTTGGGCCAACCCAAGGAACCCGGGGAACCCGATGAACATAACTTGGGCGTACTTGGGGAGTACCTCCATGGGTTCCACGGGTTCGATGGGCAATCTGGGCACAAGATTCCTAGCTCAGGTATGCCTCGTCCAAGCCTTCTAACCCGCTCAACCAACCCAAGTCCCATCCCTAGACACAACTGTAAAGATTGAATATTTTCATGTAGTTACCAAGATCGTATTGCTATGAAAACTTTACCCTTGATACGTGATGTTAAGATATATAGCATATATTAGAAAGTCATCTTATTGTTGGAATTAAAAATATCAGGATATTACGATGTTGTTCGAAATTAAAGATTCCAAAAGGAAATTATTATCATTCACAAAAGTTTTATGCATGACTTTATGCTATGATTTAGAGTTACGTAACTGTAATATAAAGAAAAATCTATAAGAATCACGTTGATATCTTCATAAAGTAATCCATCACCAATCTCGAACGATAAAATAATTAAAATAATTACAAAAGTTGGTAGCGTCATGCTAATCACAAGAGAAGGAGAGTTCTTATTCAGAAGATATGAGTTACATGTTACACGGGTTTGAGCCTCTCATAAGCTATGAGGTAAACCCAATTTACATATATTACACACACATGGGAAAAAGGCTCGGCAACAATTTGGAATTATTTTTTGTTTTTTTTAATCCTCTAGTAATTGATCCTAATTTAAGTTTTGATCCTGATTCAAATCATACTTAATTAAGAAAAAATAATTATTTAGTGACATCTAAAGAAATTTGACTCCCAAAAGTTAAACCTTAATAGTTTGGCTCAAATCACTGACCAAAAATGAGAGGTGAGAAAAAAAAAACTTTATCAATTTTTTGTTTTGTTTTAATCCAGTAATTATAATTTGAGGAACCAAATCCTAACCATGTAGAACACCCAATTTGACTGTGTTTCACAATAATGTATAGTAAAACCTGGCTTGATTGGGGTATACCCAGATTAATTGGGGTATACCCAATTCCAAGGGGACATGGTGTGTCATTATAAAAAGAGTGCTTTTACTTTAATACCCTTTAACTAATTAAATTTTAAAAATAAACCAATTTCTTAATTTCATTAACCCTAAAATTAAAAAACTAAAAAACTCTTAATCTTCTCTTCTTCATCTTCATCTTCCATCAACCAAAGCCATATAAAAATCTTGAACTTTGATTTTCCAAAAATATTGTTGACTCTACCAGCAAAAAGAAGACTATAAATGATGTTTAAACTCAAACCCATCATTGTGTTGTGTGATTTGATTGTCATATTAGGTTATAAATCGAAAATTATGATTTCTGTGTTTTCGGCCGGCAAGGTCGTGACATGCATATCTTGCCGACTTTTCATAATAGCCATGGCGGCGACTGCAAATTTTTTTCAACAGCCGGCAGGGTATTTTTTGAAGACCTTGCCGGCCAAATATAACCGGCAGGATATTTTCTGAATACCTTGCCGGACAAAAACAGTCGGCGGGGTATTTTCTGAAAACTTGAAACTCAGAAAGGAAATAAAACCACCCTTGTTACTTAAGAATCTTAACCCCTTTAAGTCCCACCATGCAAACAATCAATCACTACTTGACTCGAACTTGACTAGAGCAATAACATTTATAAAGTGCATGATTTGAAACCTTCTTTTTCTTCTTTCTTCGGAGGAAATTAGTCACGGCTCATGGACTTGAACTATCCACCGAAAGATTGCTATCTAATGAATATGTAGATGTTGCTTCTTGGGACCAATAAATTAGCTTCGTTTTAGAAATTGCACAGCCGACATGGTATTTTCTGAATACCTTGCCGGGCAATAATATTTTTATGTCATCTCTTGTATGTCAAAAAACAAAAGTCGGCAAAGTCGACGATGAAGACCATGCCGGCCATTTTTGGCCGGCGAGGTCGACGATGGATACCATGCCGGACATATTTGGCTGGCGAGGTCGACGATGAAGACACCTTGCCGGTCCACTTTTGGCCGGCATGATCTTCATTAGTCGACCTTGCCGACTTTTCATACTTTCAGAACTGAAAGTGTTGATTTCTGATCTAATTTTGAGTATGATTTCATACAACATTTTTGTAATCCCCTCCTTAGAAGTGTTTCGGTTGTGTATTTGATTTTCATTGCAAGAGCTATTCTATAAAAAAAAAAAAAAAATCTCATCAAAAATCATCCCACAAAAATTCAATCAAAAACAAAATTTCATAACTTAAATTCATAAGTTTTAATCTATTCAATCAATTTAAATTTAATTAATTAATATAATCAAAATTTTAGTGTTAATTAAACGAGGGTAATTTTGCCATTTTGAAAATATTTGGTTAAGGGATGGCCTCTTTTACTTCAAAATAACCCTATTTTGTCTTATTGGGTATACCCCAATTAATCTGAGTATACCCCAATCAAGCCAGGTAGTAAAAGGCCTAGTAACCTTAAATTAAATCAATTAGTCAATTAAAAATGAGTAAACTTTTGTCGATACTTCACCAACGAATGCCTTACAAAATTGATACCCACGAAACTTTTTTTTTTCCTTTATGCAACCACATTTTCGGTGCAGTAATATATAACATGTTTGATAACCGGAAGTAGTATCTAGAAACATTAAGTAGTTTTTAGAAGTCAGAATCAAATAGTATTTGCTTTACAAAAAGGTTACTTTTTTTGTTTCTAGGAGTCATACCAAGAATTCATTCCCAACTTAACTTCAGACATTTTAACTTAATTAAGTTTATTAACAAGCTATAGTGTATATTATTTCCCACTAATTCAAATCAGTATGGTATGAACATCTCTATTACCATACATGATGTATATTTGAGCTCGACAATATCATTTTTCTTAAAGAAAAAACAGGTGATAAGTGTTAGAGCATTGCTCGGTCGAACTCCACTAGTACAGAAATGGGCTTTAACCACGCCAGATATAAATTTCCATGTCACGCCTTTCTAGTTTTGGCGTGTCTATAGGGGTAGACTTATACCCTATAGACACGCCATGTCCTATGGGCATGTTAATATAAGTGTTTAAGCCACGCCATAGCTAGTAGTGTGTCCAAATATCAAATGTCCAGTCACGTTAACTTTTAATTTTTGATTGTGCGTATTTATAGACCAATCTATGGCCACGTGAACCAGTTGTGGTGTGTCCATAAAAATAGTCATGCCACTTAAGGCATGGTTAAAAAGTTAGTTTAAATAGTCACGCCACTTGAGGCGTGGTTAAAAAGTTCGGTTTATTGGACACGCTAGTATGCGTGTCCATAGTGGCCATTTAATATCCACGCCGGTTTTGTTACGTGGCTAAAAAGTTCGGTTATTGGACACGCTAGTATGCATGTCCATAGTGTAAGTTTTATAGCCACACATGTTGTATTGTGTGGCTAAAAAGTTCGATTTATTGGACACGCTAGTATGCGTGTCCATAGTGGGCATTTAATAGCTACGCCGGTTTTGTTGCGTGGCTAAAAAGTTCGGTTTATTGGACACACTATGCGTGTCCATAGTGTGCGTTTTGTAGCCACGCCGGTTGTATTGCATGGCTAAAAAGTTCGATTTATTGGACACGCTAGTCTGCGTGTCCATAGTGTGCATTTTATAGACACGCCAGTTCTATTTATTAATGGGTACATGAAATGGGATGTAACTACGACAACACTGCCCCAGCTCTGTTGAGGGTCGTTTTCTTCTCCATCCCAACAGTCATTAACTGACTTTCAAAAAATAAATAAATAAACTTCTACTCAAATTCTAACGCATGGTCTCGACTTGAATGAGGTAGGTAACAAGACGAATCAATCCACCAAGCTGCAAATCTATAGTTGTTTAAGATTAGTTACAATAACCTATTTCTTCTATTCCATAGGGACCAAAGGATAGTTACAATATATAGATGAATCATTTGATGCTCCGCAAATCATAGAGAAGAAATTCTTCCTCATCCTCCTCATGCTCTACAACTCATTCATCCATTTTACCCCAAACCTATATTTCCATTTATCCTCCTTTACTACTCTTTCACCCCTTTAATCCCAAACACTAGCACTAATGCTTGGACTTGGTTTTGTTGTTGTTTGTTGTTTGATACATGAATCCATTAATATATTTTGGTGCTTGTGCAAGTATTTTAATGGATTCAACAGCAAACAAGAAAACAACAACAAAAACTAGTCCAAGATGCTCTGCCAAGTTAACCTGCATCTGAATGTCTATAAATAACACATCTGATAGAATTGTCTTCTATGAATGCATAAAACCAAACGGTTGACCTAACAATGCACCTCTTAATTGGAGTAAAAGCTAATGAATGAAGCGACTAGATTTAGGCTTTGGAAATATGGTACGTTTAGCAGAGTAATAACGGCTTTAAAGAGGGTGCGCATGGTATTAAAAATGCATTAATAGCCAAGCGACAGACACTTGACCAATCTCCATAAAATACCATTTATGGCTAAGCTACTACCATTAATTAAACAAGGCAGGGGGATAAACATATTATTATACCAAAAGAAGAAATCATAGAATAAAAGATTAAAAAAACAGATAGTGGCAGAGAATGCTAGTAGTTCAGCAAATGAAAATCACACCGAGCCACCACCCGACTCAGAAGCAATGGTATGTGCAAAGTTGAAAATTGGGAGTTTATTAAGATCTGAGATTGAAAGGTTGATTCCTTTCCTGAATTAGGAGAATACAAAGAAGAAAGAGCAAGAGGAGCGAGAATAATTTGAAAGATTAAGGGTTAAAAATGATAAGGATTTTCAGTTATGGATGAGAAAGTTGGATGCCAAAGATGCACATCAACACAGACTGAAGCTTCAACGACGAGGAGAGTGGAATTGTTCATGAGGGAAAACTCGCAGTGCGACAGAAAGTGATAGTGAAGATAAAGAAAAGAACCGTGAAGGAGGAGAAGATGAGGAGCACAATGATGATTCAATGAAGAGAGATGATAGAGCAAAAGAATAAGAGAAAAATAAGAGGAAGAGGAAGAGTCAAGAGTTTGAAGATGTGATGTACAAGTGCTATCTCACCGAAAAGAAGAATAACCCTCGTAAGTTTGCTCGAACCATGTCGGAAACCCTGAACGTGGATTCTGACGGAGAGGAGATTCCTGGGTTAAACCTCGATGGAGAGCATGTGTTTTCCGGTGAGATGGTGGTTTGTAGTGAAGCAGAAGATTAGGAAGAAGAAAACGAGGATGATGATCTCCAGGGTCCCTACACATCTTCAGACGATGATGATGGTACTGGTTCCTACTATGAAGAGGATGAGTTAAACTACATCAGAAACAGTAGTGTCGATTCTCGGTGATTGCCTTATACTGTCAAACCCCTTAGAACTAGAGTAATGTGATATTTTGATTACTATTTCTCTTGTACATCTTCGTGAAAACTTTTGGGGATATTGATGGTACTTTATATTACTGAAAAAGTGTATGGATAATGGGGTTTCAATTTCAGACATTTGGTGGTAGTTTTTTTTGTTTTTTTTTGTTTGATAGATGGTGTTGATGAAGAAGATGCTAGGGGGATTTTGGGGTTCAGTTTGCATCAGGTGCATTGTTTGGATAGCAACTGGGAGAGTTGCAGTGGTTATGATTGGGTAAACTTTTTATGTCAGGTAGATTAGTAATGTTGCATCTTTGAATTTTAATTGTAAAAAGAAAGTTGTAATGGCACTGGTAGCATGTCGGGTATATTTAGAAGTCGTATTATGTTTGCTTTGTCCTTCTTTAGATGTAATTAAACTAGTTGTGTTCTTCCAGTTGTTTAAATTTTCAGTAGTATTAAACTTGTGATGGATGTATGTTTGAAGGGTTTGAACATAATGTGTCAGTTTTTCTTGCTCTTTTGATTTCAGTAGTAATGGATTAAATACAGTAAATGTACAAACAAGCAATGTTCTTGGTGAATGATTCTAAAATTCCAATGATTGTTAAGTAGAGATGGGTAGGAATGACTGAATTAATGAATCAATAGGGTATATAAAATCTTGTTTAAGATGGTGGAAACTAGGGTATTACTCCAGTTTATAAAATGTTGTTGGAGTAAGATTAATTCAAAGACTATTTTAGGCCCAATTCCAAAAAAAAAAAAATCTATGTGCAAGCCTAGTACTATTACTACTAATCCTAGCATGACCGAATATTAATTCAACAATCAGTATAGCCAAATCCAAATTCATCCAACATTGCTAAAACCCATCTGCATACAAAACCCCACCATGATTTAAGAATTAACAATTCTTTCCTTTATTTCTTTAGTTAACAGAAAAATCCAAACTGTTAACTTAAATTTGAACCAAATTCAGTACCATGATGATCATTGCCAAAATAGTATAACCCTAAACAAAAAACAAAGGCTAAGAGAATATAATTTACACTAACCAGTTCCTTACACAAAAACCAAAAAAAATTCCAACCTAATCGTTCATCTATTAGAAAACACAAACAACTACATTCTATCACCTGGCTTGATTATCGCTTAGTCCTTGGAAATGGTTGCTCAGATGCAGTCGTTTGAGAAGCAGGGACCGCTGTTGGTGCTGGTGATTTCCTTGGAGTTTTACCCTTAATTTCGTCTCGATAGTAATCATCCCTGGATGTCCTTTGTAGGTCAAGTTTATCTACCTTTGGCAATTTATACTCATTCCGACAAATAACTGCCGTACTGAATTCCTCATTGACTTCATCACCATCATATTTCCATATTTGGGTAGGTGCACCTAACACAATAGACTTTTTTTTTTATTTTCCTGGTATGGCACATAAAATACCTGCTTAGCTTGGGAGGCTACAACAAAAGGATCATCCTGGAGTCCCAACTTATCAAGCTCAACCAAAATGTAGCCAAGTTTTTCTTTTGAGACCCCTGCTTTGGTAACCCATTTACACCTGAGAAGTGGCACTTTCAGCGAATGATATGTCAGCACCCATATCTCTTGTAAAACACCATAATAATCCGCTAGATTAAGGGTAATCCCCACTTTTATAATGTGCGGGTCAGATGCCTCTATGTAAACCCCGCTATTATGGTTAACGGAACCATCAGGAGATTTTGTGCGAAACAGGTATCCATTGATGTGATATGCTTCGTATGTCTCTACTTGTGCATTCGGTGGGATTGATAGCCACCTTAAGTCCTGATTGAAGTTTTCCCTAGAGTCAGTCTGACCACTCACTCTTAACATGAAATACATTATAAGGATTAGCCTACGTCTCAACGCAAAAGTTACATAGCAAGAGTGATATTTTCTGCAAACTCTTACCACTTTTTGTAACCATTTGGCGAACTCTTCATGATGTTTTTGATATATCTGTTTATCACTCATACCAAGATATTTATCCTTCAAAAAATTCTGGTATCGGTTGGACAGTGCAATGATTAATGTTATTATCTTTACAGAAATTCGGATACAGAATCAGAAACTAAATAAAAAATGAGGTTATTTGGTTAGATCTAGTTATACTTACTCAACGTAAGGAGCAACTTCCGGCGAATTCCGCAATACATATAAATTCGCTTTATCAAACAGATCCTTATCAACATGAGCAAACTTAGGATTTGACATAGGTTTTCCCATAAAAGAATAAGAATCTTCGCCAGTGTCATATGTGTTGAGTTTGTCTAGTGGAATTACGACTGTATCATTCATGCTTTGTTGGTGCTCACTGATAACCTTAATTGTCTCTTCCGCAAGGTTGCCTTCAGCAATGCTTCCTCTAGGTCTATTTCTGTTTCGCACATGCCTTTTAATGACCTTCATGCACCTTTCAAACGGATACATCCATCGAAAGAATACATGACCGCAAATTTGCACTTCCCTGGTAAGATGCACAGTTAAATGAACCATGATGTCGAAAAAGGATGGAGGAAAGTATTTCTCGAGCAAGCACAACGAGATCCGACTGTAATTTTTCTAGATCTGCCACATTGATTTCTTTGCTAGATATTTCCCTAAAAAAGAAACAAAACCTGATAATATCATATCTTGTTGGCTGCGGCATAATTGATTTAATCGCAATGAGAAAAAAATATTGCATTAGCATGTGATAATCATGCGATTTTAGTCCGATAAGCTTTCGATCTTTTCGATTCACCAGGGTTGAAAAGTTTGAACAATACCCTTGTGGAACCTTTATCTCGGATAATTTTGCACAAAAATTGTCCTTTTCCTCCGGGATTAATGAGTGACATGCTGCATTTAGTATATATCCCCATTTGCCATTTTCCCGAGGTTGCAACTCGTCTCTAAAACCCATCTCCTTCAGGTCCATTCGAGTAGCAAGGTGGTCTTTCGACTTAAATTTATTGTTCAACAATGTTCCAATGATACTCTCGCATACATTCTTTTTGACGTGCATGAAATCAAAATGAAAGGACATATGTGGAACACAGTTGAAGACTTACAGATCCTTAAATTTTTTGACATGAAATGCAGGAGAGTGAAGCATATCAAAGTTCAATAAGTATTCTTCTCTTTACCCATAAGTCCTAAAATTCTGTTATGATGTGATGGTGCTGCAAAAAACAATCCAGGTGATGCATGATATGGGTTCATAGGCAGAGACAGCTCAGGAGGTGTAGTTGCAGGAAATCCTACAATACATCCCTCACAAGAATTCATAATAATCAACACATCTTTATGATCAAAAACTATACTTTTTATTAATGGATTCCAGAAATGTTACAAGAAGAAAATGAAATCAAGAATACAACATTGTTTTGGACTTTCTCTCTCCTCAAAACTTTCTTAAAACTCCAAAATTGATCTCTCATTTCATTACGCCTATTCAACTCTTTATATAGGGTATTACATAGTGGATGACAGCTAATCTGTCCTTTAATTTAGGATATGGCTTGCAATATTCTCGCGAGCAATCAAGTGTTAAATTCGCAACATTCTTAAATATCGCTAGGTCTTCACATCTTTCTCGTGTTTAAGATGTCGTCATTTGTTACGTCATTTCTGTAGTTAGTCTGCGACGGCTTCGCAATGTATTAATGATGATGACTTCGCAATGGTGTTGCTGTTGAGATATTTTGATCCTACATCTTGCCTCTTCTCATGTCTTCTCTGCGAAGGGGAGAATGTCATGAGAAATTGTACTTCATAATGCCGCATCTGTTCATCCCTTCATATTCTTCTACCGACAAGACTCCATAAATTAAGCATAACTGCCTACACGTGTTAAATACTCCTTTATTTACCGGCACGTTTGATGTTATCCGGTCATCACTTTTTTTTATCTATTTAAGGAGAGATCTAGTTAGAGAGATGATTTTCTCTCTTTTACTTCGCCTTTTTCATCTCCACGTTCTCTGTAAATCTTCATCGTCTGCAACTCTTTCACCTTAGATTTTCATGGATTCATCTTTCTGTTACTGTCCTCATGGAATCATCAAGGTTAATTTTCTTTTCTCTTCTTGTGGTTTTGCTGAAACCGATTTCTTCTATTGAAATTATCTTATTTGATTTTGTTCGTCTTTATTTAATTCCCATACTATTTTTATTTCAGCAAAAGCACCTCTAATACTAGATTATCAATTCAAAATCCTAATGTTCCCAAATATTCGCATCCCAAAGTCACTGCAAGAAAAATAAAGTCCGCGAATCGCAAGGTAGTAAGAAACACTATTATTTTAATAACAATATTGTTGCCTCTGTTTCTTATCTGGATTGGGATTCGCAGGGTGATGGAGATGCTAATAAACCCCCAAAGAGATCTCGCCATTTTAATATTGTTGAAAATTCTGCTCCATTTCCCACATTTACTCCTTTAACTTCTCCTTTAATACCTTCGCAAAATTAATCTCTATTTTCTATCTGCGAAAATATTGCAACAGATTCCACCCCTTCAACTGATGTTTCTATGGATGAAATTCCTTTTACTAAGCCTGCTGCGAATGAAAATTTTTCTTCTCCTGTGGCCAATACCTCTCGACCTAATTCCATCTCAACCCCAATCACTAATCTTCCTCAAACTTCACCTTCAAATGACACCTCTTTAGCAAAGAATGATGATCACCAACTTTCTGTTATCACCACTTCTTCGTCTGAGTCTCTCCCATTTACCAAAGAAACTATGGATGGAATAAATATTGCCTTCAAGGTTTTATCAGATGTTTTGGATGATGTCAAGAAATCCTCCGTTGATCCTGTCAAGTTTGGCGTCTGCGAAATTTTGAGTAAATATTTTGGTTCTGATAGGATGGTTTCGCAAACGTCTTTAGAGATTGTAGCCTTGAAGGAAAGTCTTCAGGCCAAGACCTTAGAATGTGACACTTTTTGTCTTGAAAATCAAAAGCTTCAAAATGTTTCGCTAGACTGTGAAAATCTTCGCAGTAAGAATGAGGAATTAAAAGGTACAACCTTCTTATCTTTGCCCTTAACTTATCTTTTTCAATAGTCAATTCATTCTTTTATCAATATATGCATATCAACTCATGAACAAATTTACTTTTGACAAGGTATGGGACAATCAAGTTCCGACTTTACTTTTTCAATAAATTTATTCTTTTCGTATTCAATTTTCTTAAAATCTTTTGTTCGCCTTTAAGTTTTAAACCAGAAACGAATAATGAAGAGATATCAATTTGAATCCATCGCTGAAGAAGCCCGTGTGGACAGAGATATTTGGATGGATCAATATAACCAATTAGATAACCTTCATACATATTCTGTCGATCAAATATATAATCTTACCAAAGAGAATACTCAATTAGTTCAGAAGCAAAACTTATTAAGTAGTGAAATATCTCGCCTCTCTTATTCTTTAACTAAAGCTAACTTGGAGATGGAAACTTTATCAGATGAGAATAAGACCTTATCTCAAGAAAAACGAGTTCTTTTAAATAAGGTGGCGATCTCTTCGTAGCAACATAACATTTGTCAAAAAGTATGTAATGATCAAGAACATTCTCTTTGATCTTTGAGAAGTAAACTTAAAGAAATAACATAATCATCTGTTGCTGAGAGGGATGAACTTATCCGGGGTAGAATAGCCTTAAGTGTAAAGGCAAGTCAACTCAAAGACCAATACTCCAAACTAGAAGAATCATATACTTCTCTTGCGAAGGAAAACGCCTCACTTATTTCTAAAGAAAAGAATTTTCAATCTCGCTTGAAAGGTTTAGTTGGAGATAAATTTGACGATGCAATGGACCGCTGGGAAGATAGTTGTTTGGCTCTAACTCAATATCCTGTTTTGCAAAAGGAAGGTGGTCATAAAAATTTGACTGCCTCAACCATCTTTTATCTTTGTTAAGTCTTTTTGTGATGATATCTTCCTTGCGAAATTTTCGCTTGAATAATATTTTTTTGTGTTATTCCTTTTCGCAGAATCTGAGAAGAATATTCACTCCCCCATTTCTATCTTGGAGTCTAAGCTTGCCAAAATTCGCAGGGAAAATGCATTATTAGCTTCTCATCTTGCTCGTTCTCGCGACCGGGCAGAAAGAAGATTTGATTATCTTGCTTACTTTAAAAATATGGAAAGTAGAAACCGTGAAAAAGCACTCCTTCGCCAAGCTCATCTCCAAGCTGAAGTTATTGTAAATGATATCTTGTTGTTCAAATCTCTTCCTCATGTATCAATCAAGCCTCTAGAAGTAGGTGAAGATGAAGTTCCTCATGCTACTGATAGCGACTTTGATTATGAAAGTGGTGAGGAGGCTATTTCTCAAGAAGAATTTGCGAATGAGGAAGAAATCCCTCTCAAGGAAACAATTGTTATTGATAACCCAGATGAAGAAGAATCTGGAATAAATGAGCCAATTGTTGGTAATATCCCATATGAAGAAGAATCTAGAGTAGACCAAAATAAAGAGAATATTGGCGAAAATGATAAAGCTGGCGAAGAACGTCCATCATCCCCTTCTGGCAAAGATAACAATGAAGTCTGATCTTTAGTTTTATTTTCTTGAATTATTTCTTCTACGTCTCTTCTTGCGAATGATGTACTTCAGCCAACTTTAAGGTTCATTTACTCTTTTAGTATTTCGCATGCTCGCGAGAAAGATAATGACATCTTGTTTATTAATTCCCATACTTGCCTCTCATTATATTTCCTGCATAAAGAATAGTTAATGTCTACAAATTTTCTGTTTTGTCATGTGGTCTTATTTTTCCTTCCTAATTAAAGGTCCTATTTTTCCACCTCTTGTCATTGCGATAAAATCGCAGGACATTTTTGCACTTTCATGCGGAAACCCATTGATCTTGTCTTAACTTTTCTCTTTTGTCATTTTTGTTGCGACAATATGACAGGCCTAAATATTCTTGCGAAAATAAAGCCCCATGACATTGCCGTCTTGCGATGAAATCGCAGGACGTCCTTACACTTTCATGTAATGACCCATTGACCTCGTCTTATCTTTATCTATTGTATTACTGCCTCTTCAGGATGTCGCACAAATATGACAAGCCTTGATAATCCCGTGAGTAAAAATCCTCATGACATTTGTGTCTTAAGACACTTATCAGCTCCCTAATGGAGGGTGCCGCCACTATCTTCCCCCTGGTTGCCCCTTCAAGGAGACGTACCTCTACCATACAAGGTTGGATCCTTCCATCCAGTCTTAACAATAACCAATTGTTTTCGCAGCTTCTTATCCCTTTTGCCTATATGGCTTATGGTTACGAGACTGCACCTTAAGTGGGGTTTTCTTTGGACCGAGTGCAGTATAAGCCAAGACTTGCCAAGAATGGCCAGGTACGATCTAGACGCCCCAGGAACTCTTGGATCAACTGTGTACCTCGACGCCTTGATCATATTCTGCACTCCTTAAGAGAGATCTTCGTACCTTAGTCGCCCAACCTAAGTCATATGCTTAAGCTGAGAATCCAAGGCGCCTCTCCTAGATGGGCTTTATTGACCCCAAATCTCCATGACTCAGGTTCCAGAGGCGGTGTAACCTTTTCGCTGATCTATGCAAAAGGTACCCCTTCTATGACGTACTTTAGGTCTTACATTTGCCTCTTGCAAAATTTTGATTTCGCTAACTAGGGTGTACGCCATAGTAAGTTCGCCCCTTTCTATTATGTCAATGATCTTTGCGAAGTTTTCGCATATTTTCATTCTGCTTTTGATATTTGTAATCTCGCATCTTCTCTTTCATAAAGTCTTTGCATATATTCATCTCATTTCATTCATACATTATTTCGCAATCTATTCTTTTCCACAATTTATTATGGGTAATATCTCTTTAGGTATAATATGTTTCATTGTCTACCAAGTCTCTGACCCACATCTCTACCCTCAGGGTCTATCAACTTATATGCCCCTTTTCCAACTATCTCTTTAATGATATAAGGCCCATCCCATTTTTTCGCTAACTTTCCGCGATTTTCTCGCTGATATATTGGTATTTCTCGCAGCACTAAATCTCTTGGTTGAAATTCACGCTTTTTGACACGTTTATTATACTCCCAGGCTAATCTTCGCTGGTAATTTTCCATATGATGTAATGCTCTTTCTCTCTTTTCTTTTAATTCATCAAGCTTGGTTAAAATCATACCCGCACTAAGATTTTTCTCCTATGCCTCTCTCTTTGTTGTGGGAATAATAACTTATGTTGGTAGCATGGCCTCAACTCCATATGTTAAACAAAATGGTGACATTCCTGTAGCTTCTCATCTAGTTGTGTTATAATCCCAGACTGCATTATGTACCTGTTTGCACCATGCTCTATTATGTCCTTCTAATTTCTTCTTTAATATGTCTGCGATTGTCTTATTTGTTGCTTCAGCTTGACCATTGTCCTGTGGATATAGAGGGGTGGATTTTCCACACTTTATCTTGAATGCATTGAGTAACATTTCTATGTTCTTCCCTTTAAATTGTTTCCCATTATCGGATATCAGTTACGCAGGAACTCCAAATCTGCAAATGATATTTTCAAATATGAATGTAAAAATGTCTTTGTCGCGAATATGCTGTAGTGCCTTTACTTCTGCCCATTTTGTGAAATAATCTGTTGCAACAATTAAATATCTTCTTTGTCCAGATCCCGGTAAAAATAGTCTCACAATGTCTAAACCCCACTTTCCAAAGAGCCATACACTTGTTGAAGATGATAATGGTGCTCCAGGTGCATGTATTTTCTTTCCGTGTCGCTGACAATCTTCGCAACACCTTGATATTTGCTTTGCGTCTTCATGCATAAATGGCCAATAATAACCTTGCATTTTTGTTTTATATGCCAAAGATCTTCCTCTACTATGATTTCCAGCATCCCCACTATGTAACATCTTCAATATCTCTTCTCCTTATTTTCGTATTAGACATCTGAGTGACGGTCCATTAAAGGATCTTCAATACAATACCCCATCTCTTAATCATAATTTTTCGCACGGCTTTTTAACTTGTGCGCCTCCAATCTATTCCTTGGGGTTTCTCCTTTCACCAAGTATGCATGAAGTTCTACTCTCCAATCTTCGATATTAGGCATATGTTCTTCTTCCCCACCTTCTATTATCATTACGTCTACTTCTTCCTCTTCTTCTTTGTTTATTGATGGTGATTGAAGTGTCTGTATCTTTATGCATCTTGTAGCTAGATATATCATCATGCTTGAAATGAAAGCATAAGCATCTGGAAGTCTATTGTCTTTCCTTGATATGTTCCTCCACTTTATTTTTGGGATTTTCGCTGACAATTCTTCAACAAGTTTTTTGTATTTCTTCAAGGACGGTTCATTTGTTGTGTACTCTCATTTTATTTGGCAAATAACTAACTGCGAGTCACTGGTGATTCTCATATTATCCAACTTTATTTCTATTGCGAATTTTAGGACATGTACCACAACTTCATATTATGTTTCATTATTAGTGGATGCGAATTCCAACCAGAAGGAAAAACCATTTTGGTTTCTTCTGGAGAAATTAGAAAAATTCCCACTTCATTACCTTCCCCATTTGACGATCCATCTACCAATATTTCCAATCTATCGGGTTCTGCCAACAGATCTCTTGGGTTTCCATGTTTTTCTTCCACATCCATCATTTCCTCCACAGCTTCATCATCTTCTAGAGGAAATTCTGCCAAGAAGTCTGCGACAACTTGTGATTTTGGTGAAGACAATATTTCATACTTAATTTCAAAATATCCTATTTGTGCATTCCATTTCTCCACCCTGCTTGACCTTTTTGAATTCTTCGTCACCGATTCAATTGGTATCTTTGTCATAACCATTATTTTATGTGCCGAAAAATATATGTGAAGCTTAAACGCTGCATAAACTAATTCCATAATTAGTTTTTCAATTTTTGAATAATTTTTTTCCTGCGGCATTGAACGTTTTGCTGATGTAGTAAATCGTTTTTTCACCTCATGCGTCAATTCGCAATATCATAGCACTTAATGCATGCGAAGTTATCGCAAGATAGATTAATAATTCTTCTCCTGGTTCTGCCTTTTTCAAAATAGATATATTTATCAAATGTTCTTTTATTCCTTGAAAAGCTTTCTCACATTCATATGTCCATCTGAACTTGCATGGGTTGTTAGAGCACTGCTCGGTCGAACTCGCATGCATTGCTATCTCAAGCATATTTGTAATTGTTAGTGATCAAAACTATAAAGTCTTGATTTATAGTCTACTATAGCTAAGGTCTCGGACTAGGATAGAAAGTGTAGTTGATCTTAAGAACTCTATGGCAATCATCATACAAGACGAAAGACTACTCAAGGAACCAGTGGATCTTCATCGAATAAAAGGTATGTGGAGACTTGAACTTATCTATAACTCAAAAGTCTATCTACCCTATCTCCTATCTTGAGACAAAAGTCGTTTTACTATATAGACTAAAGATATGCACATCTGACATTTAGAGCTGAGTATATCTCGCTTATCTATTTCTCGAAATATGTGTTGGTAAAGCTTTCGCTTTAGCCAAGTTCATCTTTGCCTAGTGAAGAAAGTCATGTTATATTTCAATCACTTTGGAAATTGCTCTGACTAAAACTAGTTTGTGAATAACAACTACATGACGTCTTCTGAGAATGTTTCAATGATTGAAATAAGAGCTTAGACAATATAACCATTGGGGGGTATAAACATTGTTGTGGTAAAATATATATGTATAAGTCCTTAGCACTTGAACCGAAGTTTGCGAACTTTGATGATCAAGTGAAAACCGAAACTTGAGCAGTCAACCCAGTCCGCGAAAGTGCGTAGTTCTCGAACCCGAGAATTTCTGCTGGAGTTGTAGCTCGGTTTCAGTCCGCGAACTGACGGAAGTTCTCGAACCGAGAATTTATCTTTGGAGTTTGTGAACTCCAACCGAGTTATGAGTCCGCGAACCCAGTCCGTGAACTTGAGTGGTTATGTCTAAAAACGATGTTCATGAACTTATTTAAATTATCTAAGGAATGCTATTGCAAACCGTGGCTTTATAGTTCATGAATCGATTCGAGTGAATCACATCGTTTTTGCTTCAATTGTGTCTTGTGTAGTACATATGATCTCATAGCAATTGAACAACTCTCTAACTAGTTCATTTGAGTCATTTGGACTAGTTACGGTGAAGAAGAATATGGTTGATATGAAAGTTATCATTTGTCTAACCATTTGGTTGACTAATATTGAACCAACTATTGTACACGTTTGGGTACGGTTACACAAACCCAAAATCTCCAAGTACATGTGTGTATGGCAAGCTAAGTTTTCGATCTAACGGTTGAGAGATATTAGCTTATATCTAATCAGGTTTTCATCTAACGGTGAATATTGAATGCTTTGTTACTAAGCTAACATTGATTGCAAACCCTGATTTGAAAGACTATATAAGGGAGAACTCTAGCAACTGGGAAACCTAATCCCCACACATTCTGTGTGATACTAGTTTGCTAAGCTAGAGTTGATTCTCCTTTAACCTTTGGTTTTCTTCTTCTAAAACTTCATTGGGATTGTGAAGCCAGATCGATACTACCTTTCTTGTAGTTGTGTGATCTGATATTGCTGTTTCTATCGTACATTATAATTATAATAATTGGCTTGAGATTTCTATCTCTGATAGGCAAGATATAAAAGTAATCACAAACATCTTCGTATCATCGTTTGTGATCCACAATATCTTTTTTCGC
Source organism: Papaver bracteatum (assembly GCA_023529315.1). NCBI lineage: Eukaryota > Viridiplantae > Streptophyta > Magnoliopsida > Ranunculales > Papaveraceae > Papaver > Papaver bracteatum. The sequence continues at coordinate 3,299,088 of JAJJWX010000811.1, read as the reverse complement.
TGCGTCGATTAAGACTATTGTGAGGTGATTGATAAAACTGAGCTGTTCTTCGGGAATATAAGTCTGGTTTTATTGATTGGTTCCTGTTCACCTTGTTTTATCAAAAGACGGAACAAAACTCATAGGTGTATTCGTGGGAGACGAATTTATCTATCTTGTAGACTTTTCTGTGTGAGACAAATTTGTTTTCTAAAGTCTTTGAATTTGTGTCGTAGAAACTCTTGGTTGTGGGTGAGATCAGCTAAGGGAATCAAGTGCGCAGTATCTTGCTGGGATCATAGGAGCATAACTGTACCTGGGATCAGTGTGAGATTGATTATGGTCCAGACCGAAGTTAATTTGGAGTAGGCTAGTGTCTGTAGCGGCTTAATACAATGTATGTTTAATCTGGACTAGGTCCCGGGGTTTTTCTGCATTTGCGGTTTCCTCGTTAACAAAATTCTGGTGTCTGTGTTATTTCTTTTCCGCATTATATTTTTATATAATTAAAATAATACAAGTTATGCGTTGTTCAATCGATTAGAATATCCGACCTATTGGTTGTTGATTTAAATCGATTGACACTTGGATATTGGTCTTTGGTACCATCCAAGTTATCTCTCTTTGATTAGACTCGTGAATCATATTTGCTTGAGTAAACCAAATCGAGAAATTGAGATAATAACTCCTTAAGTATTTTTTATTGATTGAGTCTAGTTGATTCTCTAGAAAATAACTCGGAGTTGTCCATACATATTACTAATCGAAATATTGGGTGAGGTTGTTAGACCCCCGCTTTTTCAATTGGTATCAGACCAAGGAAACACGTTTAAGATCTTACAAGTCTGTGTTTGTGGCAATCTGAGTCTGTGGACAAAATCTCTGTTGCGCATACCAAAATGCCTCCTAAAGATTTTGATCATGTCAAGTGTCTTGGAAACACCTCAAAGGATTATTCTTAGTTGATTCTTCTGAATCCCGAGGTAAAAAGAATGTTCAATGTGATAATGACATTTCTTCCTCTCACGAGGCATGTGACACTTTGGCAGAAGCTGAAAAGGAGCTCACCGGAATTTTAAGACATACAGCTGAAGATATTGATTTTAATAATCATGATCAGCTCATTTATGAATTTGAAAAGTCTCTTGATCGAGAACGTGATCTCTACAATATTATTAAGTCATTCTCTAAGAATATTGAGAAACTTCTTCAAGAAACTAATCTTCAACATGAAAAGATTAGTACTCTTGAGGATATTATTAAAAAGGACTCAATTAGAGAAAAACGGTTGATCAAGACTCATTCATCATATCTCAACAGACTTCGTGCTGAAAAAGAGAAACTATGTGCATCTCTTACTCTAGCCCATGAACAGTGCAAATCCTTGGAAAAGGAAAACTTTGTCTTAAGGAGAAAATCCTCTGTACAAACTAACTCTCGTGACGTTCTGTACAAGACAAAGTATTCTCCAGAAGAAGATTTTGTCAACAAAAGTTTACATAACTTACAATATTCTCATATGGTTATGGAGTTTAAACAGGTGCCAGTTATTGCTCCTCCTCCGCGAATCTGTACTTTTTGTGGGAAATAGAATCATTATGCTATCCATTGTTTTGTAAGAAGGAAACAAATTTCTAAGCTTCATAATTTGCTTCTTTTCACTGTCAATGGAACAAATAGTCAGTGGACTAACGCAGTGAATCGTATGCCCACAAGAAATCATAAACCTTATAAGAATGATCTCTATTCTAGAAATCAGTACAGGGCTCAAGTGCATTCTGGTATAAATTCTTGTGTTGCTAACAAAAGGATTTCATGTACTTATAAGGATGTTTCTGTTAAACCTAAGCCTAGGAAACGGATGCATATCTATTATGATCCTCTTGAACCCATTGCAAGAGGTCCTAGACTTAGTCCTTAGAGAAAGCCATCTGATGGATTTGTTGAAAACGCCATGTTTCATCCTTCATGGATGGATACCAACTGAAGAAAGGCGAAGAAAACAAATGTCAAACTGACTGATGATATATACAAACCTTTTCTCGATAAGCACAGTGGGACTAGTTTCCACCCAATCACATAATTCCACGTATTTGTTTCCTTGTTTCGAGCTTGAGAGATGCAAGGAAAATTATTGAGAAATACTCAAGTATGTTATATAGTATTTCAGTTTGAGTTTTGAGATTAGCAGTCCGCGAACGCATGTGACCTCCTCCTGTGAACTCTTAGGGCTTGAATTAGAGATTATTACTCTCGTTCACAAACACATATATATTCCTATATTGTGTGTTTATTCCTTAAACTGCTATGAAGAGCTCTGCAAGATCTCAAGAGATTGTGTGTCTTGATATGGAGGAAGGAATACAGGAACGTGGATCAATTCAAGAGCTTGTTATAAAGAAGATGCTTGAAAGAAAGGATCATAACTCCTGGATTGATGATTCTGTCAAGGATTTAACTCGTTTTTGGAACGATTCAAAGGTCGAGTTTTCAAATCTTCAGTTGCAAATAAACCAACTTCTAGATGGTCAGGCCAGAATTCTTGCTAATCAGAACATTCTGATACGGAATCAAAAGAAGCTTATCATGGACTGTGCCAAAGCCAGACAACTTGCTCGGGTGGTTAATCGCAAAGTTAGTGTTCTGACTCACGAACATGGTGTGTCTACGGTCAAGAGAATAAAGGAAATCAGCGATACCTTATTTGATGGCTTCATTGAAAGATACGAGGTTCTTAATGAACTCTGATTTCTTTTAAAATCTAGTAAATCTTCTATGGTTCTTTTTCTTTAGAAGAATAACTAGTGTTTTTGAATAGCCATTATTGTGATTACACATAGCTATCCAATGTTTTCATCTTTTTTTTTTTTAGATTTTTTGGTTTAAAAAATTCTAAGTTTGTTTGGAAGATGATGGTTGCAGTATTAATCTTTATGATTTTATATATTGCAATATTTTGATGGGATTGTTGATGGTGGATTTCTATTTAAAGGCTAAAATTGTAAAACCAAATAAATATATGCTGCCATCCTGTAAGGGATAAATCCGTTAATGAAGTGATAAGTACTTCTTCACTTTACTAATTCACCTAGAATGGAGCATGTGGAAACAATCTCAGTGATACATGAATTAAATACACGAAATTCATCCAGGTTGGAGCATGTAGCAACAATCCCATACACCCTGTGAATTTACAGCATTATTGATTAATGCATGGCCAGCCTTGTATTTCCTGTACTTCTCCACTCTCATTATTTGTGTGGCATGACGACTGAGTGTTGCTCTCATCAGACCAACACGAATCTCCAAGCATTAATAAGGAGACATGTGCGAAATACACGTACAGGCTGAAACTCTCGGTGTTATACTAGCCCGATTGAGTAAAGCCTCACGGAAGGTTATACTAGCCCCGTTGAGCGTCTCTCACGGCGGGTTATATTAGCCCCGTTGAGTATAAAAAATACTACCCATGCTAGTCATGAAAAGCTGTTCTGCAAAGACAAGCTTAAAAAATAGATCTCAACCGTCCAACTTCGCAGGCATAGTTGGACGGCCTAGATCGCACGCGGGACCGAGTAGCATGCATGCACATGCTCACCGCCAGCCTACCTTCCTCATGGATTGATTGGTTTCCCCAAGGGGGCCGTAGAAACCACAAAACCGTTAGAGAGAAGTGGCGGACCCACAAACCCTAAAATTAGGGTTTGCTAAACAAGTTGCGACCAAGCAACTTGCAACCGGCGTACACGAACGGTTTGGTGTCCCAACCACTGGCCGGTAGTACCAAAGTGCTCACCTTGGGCTCGGATACACATCCAATCAATCGTACATTGAAGATTGCATCTAGCCGTCTCGAAATTTGTGCCCAAAAGTAGCATGCGAGATCCCTTTTAATCTAAGCCATCCGTCATCGCAGGCGTGTTTGGATGGCTTAGATCGCGCCTATGGTCGCAAACCAAGCATGCACATGCTCGCCACCAACCCACCTCCCTGCTGGTGCAAACGGCTTCTTTATGGGAGTCACAAACGTTGAGTTACGGTGGCGCAAAGGAAGCAGGCCCGCAAACCCTAAAACTAGGGTTTGCCGACAGTTGCGACCACACAACTTGGAACCACCGTACATGAATGGTTTGGATGCATCGTCACCAACTGATGGCACCTACGTGACCATCGTGGGCCCACCTCCACGGTGAACCAATCGTCCAGTGCCCATGGTTGTTGTATGTCTCGATTTGCGTGCCCAAAGGTGGCATGTAAGGCCACTTATAATCTCGGCCATCCGTCATCACAGGCTAGAACGGGCGACCCATATCGCTCCAATGAGATTCAACTCTACATGGGCGTGTAGATTGGCGTCCTGCCTGCCTGCAAGACCAATCGGTCCTCCCTTGCACGCCTCCCAAGGCATAAAACCGTTAGGGTGAAAAAGGAAGCTCGCAAGCCTTCCAAACCCTAATCCAACGGTTATCTCTCTATCAATCTCGTCCGTCCAAGTTCGCATGCTTGGATGAATAGCCTAGGAAGGGAGTTAGGTGGCAAACAAGATATCACCTTGATAACTATCATCCACACTTCCCCATGGCATAATCGGCCAAGATGGGTCCCACTCATGCGGCCTCCAAAACACTTCCTGAACATAGCTAGTTGAGGCACTTCAACTTGCAACTTTTTTCATCAAAGTTTTAAGGCAACCATGCTTCCAGCATGTTGAGCACATTCAATGCAACGCATGCGTAGAATGAACACTTGCAAATAATTCAGTTATTTCACCTAGCACCGTTTGCTATCACATGTGGGTCCCATGACTCACTCGAGACGTTAATCACGTCACAACTGGGGGATACAAACTGGGGTATTGGTCTGGCGGTTTACAGCGTGCAGTGTGCAATACGACATCACAAGATCGTGTCAGGGAAACATGGGCGGTTAGCAATGATAGGAGAAGTGGGCAAGCAACCGTGTGACACTAACACACAACTCCACTTCCTCCATCACTCCACTTCCTCCACTTTCCCACGAGAGACGTGATGAAGGCTTATCGACTTGTATAAATAGGTTCTCCTCCCTATTTCCAACAACACAGAAAAACCAAGTGTTAATACCATCGTATTCAACACCCAGAGCATGTATGCAATATTTGCTAGCCTACTCAACCTTCTGTTAACAAGTTATCAAATAGCCTTCACCTTCATACTCTCAACACCTTCTTCGCTTCCCTCCCTAAGATCAACCTCACATCCTTCACCTATGACCGAAACAAATCTGGAACGGCCGTGTCTTCGGTTTAGGACAGAATTGTACAGATTATCTCTTGAATCAAAAGTGCTCATCGTGCAACACATTTTTTGAAGGTTTAAATTCACTTCTCATCCACACACCCAAAATTACCTAAACCTGCAGAAGTAGTTTTCTCCCACGAACAGGGATATATGTGTCTACGTCCGTGTACTTGATTGTCCCATATTTTTTCAAAAGTAAAGTCGTTCATGAATTGATATGCATATATTGATAAAAGGATGAATAGACTTTTGACAAACACAAAAGTTAAGCCTATATTTCCAATTGTTGATGTAAGATAGGTTAAAATCTTTTGTGATTCAAGGATTATTTCTATTGTGTGTCATTGTGCAAATGGTGATGGAAACATAAAATGAATCCTTGTATTATCCCCGGTATAGAGCTTTATTGATCCATATTATTATGTATTACCGTGAAGGATCCATTGTGTGTCTTATGTTGAGCACGATATGACTAATTCGATTCCTTATTGGCATGGTTGGTTGTTCCATTTGATGCTATATGTTGAGCATTAATAACTAAATTAATCAAATTGTGTGGTTGTTTAGTTTGTATTCCATAGGTTTTCTTATGTTGAGTACATGTACGGTTAAGGTTGTCATGTTATGATAATCTTAGTCGGAGTTCCATAATCTCTTGTGTTGAGCCCAAATGAACTAAATCAATCATCTAGTATGGTTATTTAGTTAGCACCCCATAAGTTCTTCTTATGTCGAGTGTGGCCAATTAAATTGATTACTCTTGTAATTAGTTTGGTTGAGTATGACAATTAGATTATTTGCAAGTTCTCTTGTGATTAATTTAATTGATTTTTTAAGTCTCCATATGTTTACTTATGTTGAGCATATTTAGTCAAATTAATCTTGGTTCGCTGTGGTTAATTTGATTGAATATTTCTTGTTGGATTCCAAATTCATACTTGTATGTAATTTGTTGAGTCTAAATAAATCCTTTTTTTCTTTTGAAATTAAGGTCCCTCTTGTTGTTCCTTAGGGAATGGCATTTTATGGGGGGAGAGTTTTTTTGAACTTGCGCTTAATTGCCAAACCTTTGTGGGGAGTGCGGCTGTGGAATATTAGAGGGGTTATCTTACGTCTTTATAAACTCCTTGATGAATGCATTTAGCTTCGGCTTTATGATTGCATCTAAACAAGATGATACATATTTACCTTTGGTCATGAAATGTCTCTTACCGAAATTTCATTAGGATCCCGTTCTTGTACCTTTGCCAATTTTATTGACAAAATGAGGGAGAATTAATTGTAGTTCACACTACAAATACATATGGTTTATGATCATTATGTAAGGGGGAGTGGTTTCCATGTGAGATGGAGTATTGACTAAGACGGATTAAAGTATCACCATAGTATTGTTGTTGAAGTTGTGATGCAATTGGACTTTGACGCTGTGTAATAATACTATGTCATTGTATAACAATGATTGAGAACCGATGCTTTTATCATTGTTATAGCTACGGATTTTCAACAACGATGATGCTAAACTTACAACCTTTGGGATTATTGGACTACTTGGAAGTGACGAAGATTTCGAGTATTGTTGAAGATTAGGCATGTGGAATAGGAGCTACAAAGTTTATTTATATATTTTTGTATTCCATGTGTATTAATAGTTTTTCCACTAAAATTGACAAAGGGGGAGATTGTTAGAGCACTTCTCGGCTGAACTCGCATGTGTTGCTATCTCAAGCATGTTTGTCAATGTTAGTGATCAAAACTAAAAAGTCTTGATTTATAGTCTACTATATATAAGGTCTCGGACTATGATAGAAAGTGTAGTTGAGCTCAAGAACTCCATGGAAATCATTATACAAGACGAAGGACTACTCAAGGAACCAGTGGATCTTCATCGACAAAAAGGTATGTGGAGACTTGAACTTATCTATCACTTAAAAGTCTATCTACTCTATCCCCAATCTTGAGACAAAAGTCGTTTTACTATATAGACTAAAGATATGCACATGTGATATTTCGAGCTGAGTATATCTCGCTTATCTATTTCTCGAAATGTATGTTGGTAAAGCTTTCACTTTAGCCAAGTTAATCTTTGCCTAGTGACGAAAGTCATGTTATGTTTTAATCACTTTGGAAATTTCTCTGACGAAAACTAGTTTGTGAATAACAACTATATGACGTCCTCTGAGAATGTTTCAATGATTGAAATGAGAGCTTAGACAATATAACCATTGGGGGATATAAACATTGTTGTGGTAACACATATATGTATAAGTCCTTAGCACTTGAACCGAAGTTTGCGAACTTTGTTGATCAAGTGAAAACCGGAACATGGGCGGTCAACCCAGTCCGCCAACGTAGTCCGTGAACATGCGTAGTTCTCGAACCCGAGAATTTATTATGGAGTTGTAGCTCGGTTTCAGTCCGCGAACTGACGGAAGTTCTCGAACCCAAGAATTTAAGCTGGAGTTTGTGAACTCCAACCGGTTATGTGAGCCCATGAACCCAGTCCGCGAATTTGAGTAGTTATGTCTAAAAACGATGTTCATGAACTTATTTAAATTATCTAAGGAATGCTATTGCAAATCGTGGATTTATAGTTCATGAATCTATTCGAGTGAATCACATCGTTTTTTTTTTCAATTGTGTCTTGTGTAGTTCATTTGAGTTATTTGGACTAGTTATGGTGAAGAAGAATATGGTTGATAAGAAATTTATCATTTGGCTATCCATTTGGTTGACTAATATTGAACCAACCATTGTACACGTTTGGGTACGGTTACACAAACCCAAAATCGTCAAGTACATGTGTGTATGGAAAGCTAAGTTTTCGATCTAACGGTTGAGAGATATTAGCTTGTATCTAATCAGGTTTTCATCTAACGATGAATATTGAATGCTTTGTTACTAAACTAACATTGATTGCAAACCCTGATTTCAAAGACTATATAAGGGAGAACTCTAGTAACTGGGAAACCTAATCCCCACACATTCTGTGTGATACTAGTTTGCTAAGCTAGAGTCGATTCTCCTTTAACCTTTGGTTTTCTTCTTCTAAAACCAGGTTAACGACTTAAAGACTTCATTGGGATTGTAAAGCCAGACCGATACTACTTTTCTTGTAGTTGTGTGATCTGATCTTGCTGTTTCTATCATACGAGTACAATTGTAATAATTGTATTGAGATTTCTATCTCCGATAGGCGAGATATAAAAGTAATCACAAATATCTTCGTTTCATCGTTTGTGATTCCACAATATCTTTTTTCCCTGCCTCGATTAAGACTATTGTGAGGTGATTGATAAAACTGAGTTGTTATTTGGGAATATAAGTCTGATTTTATTGGTTTGTTCATGTTCACCTTGATTTATCAAAAGACAGAACAAAACTCATAGGTTTATTCGTGGGAGACAAATTTATCTATCTTGTAGACGTTTCTGTTGGAGACAGATTTGTTTGCTAAAGTCTTCAACTTTGGGTCGTAGCAACTCTTAGTTGTGGGTGAGATCAGCTAAGGGAATCAAGTGCGCAGTATCTTGCTGGGATCAGAGGAGCATAATTGTACCTGGGATCAGTGTGAGATTGATTAGGGTTCAACTACAGTCCAGACCGAAGTTAATTTGGAGTAGGCTAGTGTCTGTAGCGGCTTAATACAGTGTATGTTTAATTTGGACTAGGTCCCATGGTTTTTCTTCATTTGTGGTTTCCTCGTTAACAAAATTCTGGTGTCTGTGTTATTTTTTTTCCGCATTATATTTTTATATAATTGAAATAATACCGGTTGTGCATTGTTCAATCGATTAGAACATCCGACCTATTGGTTGTTGATTTAAATCGATTGACAGTTGGATATTGGTCTTTGGTACCATCCAAGTTATCTCTCTTTGATTAGACTCGCGATCATATTTGCTTGAGTAAATTAAATCGAGAGATTAAGATAATAACTCATTGAGTATTTTCTATTAATTGAGTCTAGTTGATTCTCTAGAAAACCACTTGAAGTTGTCCATACATATTGCTAATCGAAATATTGGGTGAGGTTGTTAGACCCCCACTTTTTCACAGATTTTGCAAAAGAAGCATCATCATGATTTTCTCATAGATGAATAAGAGAAGGAAAAATTATGGGCAGTGCAGGGTAAAAAGATGAGGTTGGCTGAAATGGAAGTAATGAAGAAAGAATCTGGGCCGCATGATAGTGATGCAACTGCTTCCGAAGATGAAGAGCATGTTGTTTTTGTTGATCATCGAAGTGATACACATACTGTTTTTGTCCTAGAAGAGATAATTAAGGAATTTCTCCAAGATGAGATATTTGGGATTAATGATTCATTGTTGGAGCAAAAGACCAATTCTGAAGCGGACGATGCAAATGAAGACGAGGAAGAAGAGGGGTTTGATGAGGAAGAGGGGTATGATAAGGAAGAAGAGGGGTATGATGAAGAGGAAGAGGAGTATGTTGAGGAGGAAGATGAATCTGATTATTCTGATTCCTGGTGATGGGTATGACAATGAGTAAGCCTTATCGACATTTGAATTCTTCTATAGAGAGATGGTGGATTTTTGGGTAAGTGCTCGAATGGAAATGGTGACATAATGTTAAAAAATGGTTAAGAGATAGATATTATCATCAAAGTACATAGAAGAATTCAAATGGAGAGGGGTCTGATGCAAATGGTAAGTCACTGAATCATGTGTTTCTTTTTTGGTTCTGGAAATGGAGACTGAAAATGCAGGGTAATGTTATGTTTATTTTTCTTTTTGCTTTTTTCATTTTTATTTTGGTATTTGGACTTTTTGTGGGTAAGATGGTGAAATACTTGTAAATGGGTATGTTTTAGTTTATGAGCATCTAAGTGGATATGAAATGATAGTATTTCTGCTAAATATTGCTCAAGACTGAATGAACAAAACAGTTGTAACTTTTTTAAATGCAATATGATGAATTCAGCTTATTTATATTGTGTGTCGATAATGTTGGAGATGTAGGATGTATTCCAGAAACTAAAACTACAATCAAAGAACTGGAACATGTACAAGACTAAAATGTATAGAAAACAAATGCAAACTGAAAACAAGTCACTTTAATGTTTCTCTATTCAGTTTAATTCACTTGGTGGAGAGGCATATACACACCTAGTCTTAATCTACAATCTTGCAAAGGGACAAATTACGAACATCCATATGTGTTTGATCTTTATATCTTCTGTCAAATACATGACTAACAAAAATTAGCTTGCATTGGTTGTGTGTATTCGACTTGCACATAAATGACATGAACACTACTTGGTGGAGCCTTATGCATACCTAATTTGATTCTACAATCTGACAGTAAATACAAATCACAAAAACTCTTGAGATGCTGCTTCTCAAAACAGAATACAAGCTTTATTCACCAATGCTGACATCCTACAACCAAATACTATGTCTGAGTTTAAGATTATTTGTCAACTGACATATAAAACTACTTGGTGGAGGCATAAATCATGCAATTGAGATTTTCATAATCACCAAAACATTCTAAAAACAGGATACAATTCACAACAACATAATAAACCTAAAATCTGAAAGATAGAGATGTTCATAATCACCAAAACTTTCTAAAAATAGGATACAATTCACAACAACATAATAAACCTAAAATCTGAAAGATAGAGATGTTCATAATCACCATCAGAAATTGTACCATTCAAAATCAGTAGTGTGTAACCTCCAATTTGTAAAATCATTAAACCCCCAAATGAATGAATGAATGAGAAATACCTTAGATGAAGATGACCAAGATTTGCATTTCCAAAATTATGAATCACTATCAATACTTCTATGAGAGATCGATTAAACTTAAATCTAGGTCTGAATCGATCTTTCATAGAAGAATCAATTGATTCATTGTTGTTGATGAAGTTTCCTGCAGATGAAGTGTTGTGCAGCTCAAATAAATGGAATTAGATGAAATGATAATGAGTTATGTCTCAGGCGTTGTTGACATAGTGTTGGTAGATTTTTGTGGCTCATTTGAGTCGTTGGTCAGGGACCAGGGTATTGAGATATGGCATGATGCCTGATCCAATCCATGCTGCAGTACAAGATATGGCCCATCTGTTTACTAATTAAAATTAAATGAATATACATGACCTATTATGTTTGACCATTTTTTTATTTTAATTGTTGGTCACTTGGTCAGGTACTTGAGACATGGCATGATACATGAGCTAAACTTGTGAACCCTGGTGAACCATAATGCTACAATTATGGTCTTCAAATTAGGTAACCATTGTGTGCAATTAAGAAATGAGACAGGTCTGGAGAGGATAATAATGATGTACTCGGCCTATTTTGAAAAATTACGTCTTGAGACTAAAGACGCGTGGTCTTCCAGGGGACTAGATGTTTAATCATGCGCCATAAATGGACATTTATGGTTAATATAACCACTCTACAAAAGGATGAGAAACTGATATACTTGCAATTACTCTAAATCAAACCAAAAGAATAAAGAAAACTTGCAGTGAGAAGAAGATTAAGAGATGGCTGAAAATCAATCACCAGCATTAGAAAATGCAAAACAACAACATAAAAATAAACCTAAAATCGGAAACATAGAGATGTTCATACTTCATAATCACCATAATAATATATTGTACCATTCAATAAATATACACAAGTGTGCTGATTTTATTTTGCTTATTGACCTATTATGTTTGACCATTTTTTTATTTTAGTTGTTGGTCAGGGACTTGAGATATGGCATGAGACATGAGCTAAACCATGCTGCAGTTCAAGATATATTACAATACACCAGTGTCACATAATGCCTTTCAACAGGTGCTGGCTCTATGAAAAATGCTTAAACCCTGGTAAATCGTGCATGATCAACAAGTGTTGGTGTCTATGAATTTTGCAAAAAATCAATTATGATTGTAGTAATAATGTAGTAGGAAAAATTGCGTCTGAAATTCAATAAGGAAGGAGTATTTTGTTAAATAAGGAAGGTAAAATTTTAATTTTAACAGGTGTATTATCTCATTGACATGCATGCTTAACGTGTCAGGATATTTAGAGATATATTTAGGGTTACGGCAAGATTATAGACATCTAATTAGAACTGACAATCAATAGTCTAATCCTACAATCCTAAATGCAATATTTTTCTGCTCGGTCTCGCAAAATCCGCAAAATCGCACTTTCCATATATCACCTTGATTTTCGTTTGTTATATTCATGGTAAACATAACCCACCCACTATATTTAGATTTGCATACTAGATATGTATAGAAGGAAAAAAAAATACTATATTTAGCTAGATTTGTATCCTAGAAATAAAAAATTAGATATCTCGTTCATAAGTAAAAGAAATAAGGAATTGAGAGTATGAGTTATAATGAGAAATGTGTTGTTCCTGCCAATGGTCTTATTAATAATGATCCTCCTCCTCCGAAGGGCTTTGCTTCATGGGATGACTTTGTGGAAAGCATTGGTGATATACTAGAAGATTTTGTCGATGAAGAATGGAAATTAGTTCATAATAAGAAAATGATCCATGTTGAAAATGATCCTCCTCCTAAGGGTTTTGCTTCTTGGGATGCATTTGAGAAAATCTATGGTGAACATTTGGATAATGATTACAATGAATAAGAACAGGGGAAGCCACCAAGACAAACAAATTTATGGCTGAGCACTCGGCATTAACTAAATTCAAGTTTTTTACATTATTTTTAGTATGCTAATTTTATTAATGTGTAAGCACAATTATGTAGCAATCCTAGGCCTACTGTTCCTATCAGATTTGGCATTGAAATTTATGAAAAATTTGGCTATTTTTTTCAACTCTGATACAAGACTCAATATACAGTTCCTATCATATTCATGATCCTATCACTTTAACAACAAAGCCACGACAAAATCATGGTTAACCCTAACATCCAAATCTCTACACCAAGCCCCCTTAAACACATTACTCGTTCATTCTGTTTTGTCAAAATATTGATACTCCAACAGATTAACAATGGACAGAAATTAAACAACATACACACTTAGAATCTAAAGAAAATATTGCATCCGTAAATATTAAACATTCACAAAAACTATACTTCCAAGAAGCTTTACAAACAGACTAATTAAACATTAAAAAAAAAACAACATAAGATTACACTAATAACACAAAAACAAAAAAAAAACTAAGAAAGACATACATATATATATATATATATATATAACTAAACAAAAGATGATGGATCAAGATATGATTGAATACCATTCTTGCATAGCAGAACCATGAAAACAGAGGACTAGATCAGTTAGAATCCCCTTCTTCTTCATTGCTGCTGTCGACAATCGTAACCACATCTTTGTATGGCCAATCATCATCGTCATCATCAACATCATCGTCTTCATCTTCATCCTCAAGCGCTGGCCCAAACCAAAATAAGTGTTCTGGATCATCTAAATCATCACCATCATCATCATCCTCATCCTCATCATTATCATCATCCTCAAAATCATACTCATCATCCTCTTCACCGTCCTCCTCTTCTTCATCTTCAACAACATCATAATCATCAACATATCCAAAACAAGGAACAACCTCGCAACCAAAATAACCAACAATCTCTTTGTCTTCATCAAGAAGAAGAAATCAGAAGGAAGTTACTAGAAGAGCAATCATTTTGTCTGGTTTGATACTAGAACTTTCAGTTTTTGATACTGAAACCCTGGTTTAGAGAGAGACTTGGAAAAGAAAAAGGGTTATTGTTCAGTCTTCCTTCCTTGCTCGTGTTTTATACCGTGATACATGTTTTCACTTTACCTCTAGCTTAGCCACGTACAAACTTTGCTAGTGAACAAGTATGCGGCTTTGGAAAATAAATAAAAAGTACTAATATAAAAAAATATTGGATGGAAAATTAACATTAAGGAATTTATCTGGGTGGAGATACTCCCCGTAAATTTAGATTTGGATGATAAATACTTACTAAGATCATGACATCGAAATATAAATTGGTTTACAAGCTCGTCCAAGAGTGACATCGGTGAAAATGGAAAATTACCATTAAGAAATTTGTCTCGGTGGAAATACTCCCCGAAAACTTAGATTTGGACCAAAAATTCTTGCTAAGATCATGACATGGAAATAAATAAAAATTGATTTAGAAGCTCGTCCAACAGTGACATCGGTAAAAATGGAAAATTACCATTAACCAATTTGTCTCGGTGGAAATACTCCCCGAAAACTTAGATTTGGACGAAAAATTCTTGCTAAGATCATGACAAGGAAATAAATAAAAATTGGTTTAGAAGCTCGTCTAAGAGTGACATCGGTAAAAATGGAAAATTACCATCAATCAATTTATCTTGGTGGAGATACTCCGCGTAATCTTAGATTTGGACGATAATACTTGCTAAGATCGTGACATCGAAATATAAATTGGTTTACAAGCTCGTATAAGAGTGACATCGGTAAAAATGGAAAATTACCATTAAGCAATTTGTCTCGGTGGAAATACTCCCCAGAAACTTAGATTTGGACGAAAAATTCTTGCTAAGATCATGACATGGAAATAAACAAAAATTGGTTTAGAATCTCGTCCAAGAGTGACATCGATAAAAATGGAAAATTACCATTAAGAAATTTGTCTCGGTGGAAATACTCGCCGAAAACTTAGATTTGGACGAAAAATTCTTGCAAAGATCATGACATGGAAATAAATAAAAATTGGTTTAGAAGCTCGTCCAAGAGTGACATAAGTAAAAATGGAAAATTACCATCAATCAATCTATCTTGGTGGATATACTCCGCGTAAACTTAAATTTGGACGATAATACTTGCTAAGATCGTGACATCGAAATATAAATTGGTTTACAAGCTCATCTAAGAGTGACATCGGTAAAAATGGAAAATTACCATTATGCAATTTGTCTCGGTGGAAATACTTCCCGGAAACTTAGATTTGGACGAAAATTTCTTGCTAAGATCATGACATGGAAATTGTAGTTACAGGAATTCCCACACTACACCCTTGTTAAGATTCTATAGAAATCTATTGGAAATCAATTAAACTTCAAAGATTTAAACGACACTTTACTATTCAAATCTCAGAAATGTTTACAGAATTGGAAGAAATCAAGATTACAAATATTCTCTTGAAGTTTCTCTCTCCTCAAGACTCTTTCAACTCTCAAAAAATACATCATCCTTTTCTAGATATATCGAGCCCTTTATATAAGTATTTACATAATGGATGACAGCAGAGTTTTCCTCCTATTTCAGATCTATTCTGCGATCTCATCGCGATCGCTACAATATTCTCTATCGCAAGAATGATGACCATCGTAGGATCAACATATTCTTCTTTTATTTCTTCCATCGTCAGTCTCTTTTGGATATTCTGTGATGCTCGTGAAACGTTGTTAAAGAATTGGCAGTGACGCTCGCAGAAAAGTTGTTAATATCGCAGGAACAACGTCGTAGCGATATTCTGGTCCTACATCTTGCCTCTTCTCATGTCTTTTTTGCGAAGAAGAGAAGATCATGAGAACCAATATTCTTTATTATCCTCGCAACTTCTTTCCATTTTATACTTTCTCCTCGACAAGATTCCGTTAATCTAGCCTTTCCTACACGTGTTGTGAATTCCTCCATTTACTGACACGTGTCTGCTCAATAGGTCCACCCCCTTTTTCCTATAAAAGGTAGAATTAAATTTCAAAACTAATTTTCTTCTTCCGTTTCTTCATCTTCTTCATTTGTCTACTTCGTCTTCCGTCTGCAACTTTTCTTCTTCTTCATATTGTTCTGCTACTGTTCTAATGGAGTCATCAAGGTATGTTTCTTGACTTATGACATTTATTTAAGCCAATTTTTACTTTCATTCTCCAATATTTCTTATTTGATTCTTCATAACTTCCATGTTATGTCTTCTCTTCAGAGAAACTATCTCTAACACACAATTCACGATTCAAAACCCTAATACTCGCAAAAGACTAGCAGAAAAGAAGAAGAGGAGTTCTGCGAATGATAAGGTAGTAAGAAACATATTTTATTTCCTAATAACAATATTGTTGCCTCTGTTTCTTATCTGAGTTATTGTACGCAGAATGACGAGAATCATGTTAAGCCTCCCAAAAGATCTCGCCACTTTAAGACTCTTGGGGATAATCCCATGATTCCCATGCTAACATCCGTGAGGACTACTCCCACACCATCGCAACCAAATCTTTCTACTTTTTTTTTGCGAGAATATCGCTACCCATACTTCTACTTCCTCTGACCCTTTGACAGATCAGGCTTCTAAAATTGTTGTGACTGAGACTCCTTATAGTCCTTTACGGCCTTCAACTGTTGTTTTTCCGCATATTCCTCCTCCTGATAACTCAACCATCACAAATGATCGTCAACTTGCTCTCATTACTACTTTACCTTCTACACCCCTTCCTTCATCAAACGAAACTTTTGCAGGTGTTGATGTTGCTTTTAAAATCTTGTCTAACATTTTAGACAATGCTAGAAAGTCTTCCACCGACCCTCTCCAACATGAAGCTTGCGAGACTCTACTCAAGTATTTTGGCTCTGATTGTAATGCTTCACGAGTGTCTTTGGAAAATGAGATTGAAGCTCTGAGGAAAAGCCTTCAAGTTAAAACTGCTGAATGTGATACTTTGAATCATATGCTCCGCAACTCTTCTCTAGACTGCGAGAATCTTCGCAGAAAAAATGACGAGCTGAAAGGTACATTTTCTTGCCTCTACCCCCTTGTTCTTATGTTTTATTTTCATATTTTCTGTACTCAGGCTTCCTTCTTAAATTCTTGATTCATATATTTGTTTCAAATTAGACTCGTTTCATAGAAAGACTCAAATTTGAATCTATCGCTGAAGAAGCTCGCGTTGAAAGAGATTCTTGGATGGATCAACATACTAGACTAGACAATATTTACACTTATTCAATTGATCACATAAATAATCTTACTAATGAGAATAATCAATTATTGCAAAGACAGAATTTATAAAGTGGCGAGGTTGATCGCCTCTCATATTTGTTTTATAAGGCTAATTTGGCAATGGAATCTTTATCAGATGAGAATAAAACTTTGTCCCAAGAAAAACATATATTTTCAAGCTTGATGGCGATTTCCTCGCAGCAATTAAGTAATCTTCAAAGCACATGTAAT
The DNA here is from genome assembly GCA_023529315.1 of Papaver bracteatum. Lineage (NCBI taxonomy): Eukaryota > Viridiplantae > Streptophyta > Magnoliopsida > Ranunculales > Papaveraceae > Papaver > Papaver bracteatum. The sequence continues at coordinate 3,281,672 of JAJJWX010000811.1, read as the reverse complement.
AATCAAGAGCAATCTCTTTGTTCTCTTAAGAATGAGCTCAAGGAATTAACTGAATCATCTGCTGCCGAGAAGGATAAACTTATCAAGGGTTGATTAACTCTTAGTTTAAGGGCCAGCGAACTTCAAGACCAATACTCTCAATTAAAGGAATCTCATTCTTTATTAGCAAAGGAAAACTCATATCTTTGCAACAAAGAAGAAAGCATGAAATCTCGTCTGAATGGTATGGTTGGCGATAAATTCGATGATGCCATGAATCAATGGGAGAACTGTTTATTTTCATTAATCCAAAACTTAACCTCGCGAAAAGAAGGTAGTCAATTGACTGCCTCTCTTGTTGATCTTCTCATAAAATTTTGTGTTATATTCCTTGTGAGATTTTTGTCTAACTGATCTTTTATTATTTTGTTGCTCGCAGAATCCGAAAGAAATCTTCATTCTACCATCGCTAATATGACCACTAAATTGGACAAAGTTTGCAAAGAAAACAATTCTCTTCTTTCCAATTATCTTGAAGCCCGTGACAAAGCAGAAAGAAGACTTGATTATCTCGAGTACTTTAAAAATATAGAGATTAGGAATCGTGACAGAGGTTTCCTTCGCAAGGTCCACCTCAGTGCTGAAGTTCTTGTGAATAAGATTCTGCTCTCCCATTCTCTCCCTCATGTATCTATTCCTCCTTTAAAGGTTGATGATGATGAAATTCCTCTTCCCATGGATGAAGAATTAGAGTTTACTAATGATGAAGAAAATACCACCCAAGAAGATGGTGAAGAAGAAGCAAGAAGTCCTCCCAAAGAAGTAACTGCAAGTGGCGAAGTAATCGCTGATGAAGAATCAAAAGAAGAAGAGACTCGTGATGAAAAGGATGCTGATGAAGTTGATAACTCTGGCGAAAATAATAAATCTGACGAGCAAGAAGAATGAATCTGGCGAAGCCATCGCTGAAACTTGAATTTTATCTTTGCTTTCTCTTTCTTCTTCTTTCTTGCGAGCGATGTAACTTTTGAGACTTTTAGAATTTAACTTTCAATTTAGCTTACTTTGAATATTTTCAAGGAAGATAATGAAATCTTACTTCTCTATTCCTCTACTTTCCCTTCATTATCTTTCTTGAAATGGTAAATCAATTTCTGTATCTTCTTTAAGGAATTGTGTTGTTGCATTATTTGCGAAAGTATGAATATATCTGCGATACAATGAATACTGCTGCAATGTTCTGAAAAATTCTGAAGGAATATGCGATGTTAAGAATTTTCCTTCTTATATATAGTTCTGCGATGAATGAATATTTCCTGCAATCTTAAAATAGAATAGTTAATTGGTAAGATTATTCTTTTGGTATTATTTTGCCTTCCTAGTTCAAGGTTTTATTTTGCCAAACTTTTTCTGTTTGCGACAAAATCGCAGGATTTCTTAACATTTGCATGTAAAGACCCTTTGATCTTGTCTTATCCATGTTGTTTCAAATCTTTGCGACAATATGATAAGTATAAACTCTCTGTCAAGAATTTAGCCTTATGACATTGTCGTCTTGCGATGAAATCGCAGGACGTCTTTACACTTTCATGTAAAAACCCATTGATCTCATCTTAACTTTTGGCTTGTTTGCCTCTATATAATTTACGTCACGCAACAATATGACAGGCCTAAATGTTCTTGTGATCATAAAGCCCCATGACATTGCCGTCTTAAGACACTCATCAGCTACCTAATGGAGGGTGCCGCCCTTATCTTACCCCTTCAAGGAGGGCACATCGGCCATACAAGACTAGCTCCTCCCATCCAGATTTACCAACAACCAGCTGTTTTTACAGCCTCTTGTCCTTTATGCCTATATGGATTATAGTTACAAGATTGCACCCTAAGTGGGGTTTTCTTTAGGCCAAGTGCATCATAGACAAGACTTACCAAGAATGGCAAGGGAGTTTCGTACGCCCTTGGAACCCTTGGCTCAACCGTGTACCTCGGCGCCTTGGTTATACTTTGCACTTCTTGGAAGAGATTCTCGGTCGTCCAACCAGGGTATAACCATATATAGTTGGAAATCCAAGATCTCTCTCCCGGATAGGTTTTATTTAACCCCAACATCTGCATGACTCAGGATCCAGCAGCGGTATAACCTTACCCCTGAATCATGTCAAGAGATACCCCTCCTATGACGCGCTTTTAGGTCTTACATTTGCCTCTTATGAAATTTTATTCGCGAACTAGGGTGCACGCCATAAAGGTTTGTCCCATTCTTTAATCACTGCGAAATTTTATTCGCTTTTCTTGCGATGATGCTCGCTGCTCTTGTTGTGCTTTGTTATCAGAAGAATTTTTCAATTGTAAGATAGAGAGAAGAATTTATTATCTGTGCCATCATATAACATACCAGTATTTCTTATCTCGCAGAAGATTTCATTGATAATACCTCTTCAGAAATAATCTATTCCACGGTCTATCGAGTCTTTGACCAACATCTCTTCCTTCAGGATCCACTAGTTTGTATGCCCCGGTTCCAACTATCTCTTTAATGATGTATGGTCCATCCCATTTTCTCGCAAATTTTCCACCACTTTCTCACTGATAACTAGGCATTTCTCGCAGTACTAAATCGCCAGGTTGGAATTCGCGCTTCTTAACACGTTTGTTGTACTCGCGATCTAATCTGCGTTAATAATTCTCCATATGTTGTAGAGTTTGTTATCTTTTTTCTTCTAATTCATCCAACTTATTCAGTATCATACCGGCACTTAAATTTCTTTCCCATGCTTCTGTTTTTGTTGTAGGAATAACAACTTTTGTTGGTAATACAGCTTCTACCCCATATGTCAAACAAAATGGTGACATTCCAGTTGCTTCTCGTCTAGTTGTGTTGTAAGCCCATATTGCATTATGTACTTGCTTACACCATGCTCTGTGGTATCCTTCTAACTTCTTTTTCAAGATGTCTGCGATTGTTTTATTAGTTGCCTCAGCCTGACCATTTGCTTGTGGGTATAAAGGAGTAGACTTTCCACATTTTATCTTAAATGCATTGAGTAACAATTCTATATTTTGTCCCTCAAATTGATTTCCATTATCAGATACTAATTGTGCTGGAATCCCAAATCTGCAGATTATATTTTCAAAGATGAATGTAAAAATATCTTTATCGCGAATATGTTGTACTGCCTTTACTTCTCCCCATTTTGTGAAATAATCTGTTGCGACAATCAGATATCTTCTTTGTCCAGAACCAGGTACAAATGGTCCCACAATATCTAACCCCCATTTCCCAAAAGTCCATATACTTGTTGAAGATGATAATGGTGCTCCTGGTGCATGTATCTTTTTTCCGTATCGCTGGCTATTCTCGCAACGCCTTGAGAGTTTCTTTGCATCCTCATTCATATACGGCCAGTAATAACCCTGCATTTTTGTTCTATATGCTAAAGATCTTCCTCCACTGTGATTACCAGCGTCACCACTATGTAACATCTTTAATACTTTTTGTCCTTCTTCTCTCGTCAAACATCTTAGCGATGGTCCATTAAAAGATCTGCGATATAACACTCCATCTCTTATCTCATAATTGGTTGCCCTACTTTTCAACTTGTGTGCTTCTAATCGATTTCTTGGAATTTCTCCTCTCGCCAAGTATGCATGAAGATATGCTCACCAATCCGTCATATTGCTCGTGGGTTCTCCCTCGCCAGCCTCTACCATCATTACATATGTCTCTTCTTCTTCTTTATTTATCGATGGAAATGAAAGTGTTTGAATTTTTATGCACCTCGCCAATGGATTTTTCATCATACTAGATATGAAAGCGAAAGCATCTGCGAGCCTATTATCTTTCCTTGATATGTGTCTCCATTTTATTTTTGGAATTCTCGCAAATAATTCTTCAACAAGTCTTTTGTATTTTTATAAGGGATGGTTCATTTGTTGTGTACTCCCCTTTTATCTGACGAATAACCAATTGTGAATCTCTGGTGATTCTGGCATTTTCCAAATTCATTTCTATCGCAAATTTTAAAGCATGGATCATAGCCTCATACTCTGTCTCATTATTAGTGGATGCAAATTATAATCTAAATGAAAAGGTTGTTTTTTCTCCTTCTGGCGATATAAAAACAACTCCAATTCCATTTCCTTCTCCGTTGGATGATCCATCCACTAATATTTCCCATCTGTTGGGTTATGTTAATAGTTCTTTTGGATCTCCGCATTCCTCTTCTACATCCATCATATCTTCCACATCTTCATCATCCTCCAAAGGAAATTCAGCCAAGAACTCTGTGATGACTTGGGATTTTGGCGAAGATAGAATTTCATATTGGATATCAAAGTGTCCTACTTGTGCGTTCCATCGCTCAACCCTGCCTGATCTTTTTGAATTTTTCATCATTGACTCAATGGGCACCTTTGTTAACACTTTGATTTTATGTGTTTGAAAATAGATACGAAGCTTGAAAGTTGCATGCACCAATGCTAAAATTAACTTCTCAATCTTGGAATAATTTCTCTCTGCAGAATTGAATGTTTTGCTGATATAGTAGATTGGTTTTTCTACCCACGCGTTTACTTGCAGCAATACTACACTTAGCGCGTATGTGATTGTCGCGAGATAGATCAATAATTCTTCTCCTGGTTCAGCCTTTTGTAAAATATATATGTACACTAAATGTTCTTTGATTCCTTGAAAAGCCCTTTCACATTCATCCGTCCACTTGAATTTTGTTCCCTTCTTCAATATGTCGAAAAAATGTTTGCACTTATCTGAAGATCGCGAAATGAATCTCCCTAGCGAGGCTAAGAGTCCATTCAATTTTTGTACATCTTTTATTGTCGCTGGTGTTGGCATATCGCGAATTGCTTTCACCTTTTCTGGATCAACTTGTATTCCTTCTTTTGATACAATGTACCCCAAAAAGTTTCATGAGGTTACTCCAAAGGTACACTTATCAGGATTTACTTTGATATTAAATTGTCGCATTTGATCGAAAATTTCTTTCAAATCTTGCACATGATTTTCAGCTTCTTTACTTTTGATTAGCATATCATCTACATACACTTCTAATGTTTTGTGAATCCACTTTGCAAACACCTTCTCCACCATTATTTGATATGTTTCTCCAGCATTTCGCAAACCAAATGGCATCTTTGTGTAACAATACAACCCTTTTGGAGCAAAAAATGCTGTATGTTCTTGATCTTCTTCAGCGAGAGGAATTTGGTTATATCCTTTATATCTATCCAGCGATGTTATTCTTGCATTTCCCGCTGCTAATTCAACCATTTGTGGGATATCTGGCAATGGAAAACTATCTTTTGGACAAGACTTGTTTAATTCAGTAAAATCTATACAAATTCTTATCCCTTTGTTCTTCTTCGGGACCACCACCATATTTGCAATCCATTCTGGATATTTTGCTTGCCTTATAATTCCTGCATCGAGCATTTTCTGTAATTCTTCCTCTATTTGAGAATGGTATGTTGTTGCGATTTTTATTATTCTTTGCTTGAATGGTCTTACATTTTTGTTGATTTCTAATTTATGACATGCTATTGATGGATCTATTCCCGACATTTCATCCATATTCCACGCGAAGATATCTTTATATTCTCGCAAGAGATTTATAGTTCTTTCTTCCTCATCTGCCTCCATTCTAGTCCCGATTTTTAGTATTTTAGGCTCTTCTTTACTCCCAATATTTACTTCTTTTGTTGGTTCCCCAGCAGTGTAACTGGCTTCAGGTTCTCCCATTGGTGTTGGTGTTTTCATAATTCTCGTGAATTCGTCTCCCTCTCTCGAAATTTCACTGGGCACTCCTTTTCCCTCCTTTGCTCTCATCATGTAAGCTTTAAACTCTTCTTCCTTCTTTGATTCTCTCGCCAATTTTCTGCGAGTTTTTCGCAACTTTGGACGGTTTTCACAATTTTTCACTTCAATTTGGTAACATAATTTTGCAAAATCCGTATCTCCTCTAATTTCTCCGATTCCACTGGGCATAGGAAATTTAATGCACTGATGCAACATTGATGCTACAGCCTTGATTGCATGTATCCATGGTCTTCCCAGTATCATGTTGTACGGTGACTCCACATCTACCACACATAATGATACTTGTGTTCCAATTTCTCCTAGTGGAATTCGTACCACTATTTCGCCTTTAGGTTTTGTTAACGATTTTCCAAAGCCATGAATATGATATGTTAAGTTAAAAAAAATTTCATCCTTATATCCCATTTTCTTAAAAGTATGATAGAACATTATATCCACAGAACTTCCTGAATCTACCAAAGTTCTATTCATAGCCCATTCTTCTTCAGATTTTATTGATTCTCCTATTCTCACTGGTATAGCGGATATCGTAATTACCAAAGAAGATGTATGACTTAGATTTTGTTCTGGTATTTCTGCTGATGTAAATGTGATCTCCTGATTTTCCCAATCTTTTAATGATGATATCTTCTCCATTGTCATAATCTTCCTTCCTTCAAAATCCCGTTTATGTATCTTCCCCTTAATGTTTTCATGAAATCTATCAACCATTGCTCTTGTTACCATATCACATTCCAATTTTCTACAATCCTTTTTGATCCTGATCATTCTTCCTTCAATTATCTCACCGATTTACTTAATGATTTCCTTAATCTTGAACAATTCTTATCTTCTTCTTCGCTTTTTCTTCAATTTTCGTTAATTCAGTCCCTGTTTCGGGCTCCAAAATGTAGTTGCAGGAATTCCCACACTACACCCTTGTTAAGATTCTATAGAAATCTATTGGAAATCAATTAAACTTCAAAGATTTAAACGACACTTTACTATTCAAATCTCAGAAATGTTTACAGAATTGGAAGAAATCAAGATTACAAATATTCTCTTGAAGTTTCTCTCTCCTCAAGACTCTTTCAACTCTCAAAAAATACATCATCCTTTTCTAGATCTATCGAGCCCTTTATATAGGGATTTACCTAATGGATGACAGCTAAGTTTTCCTTCTATTTCGGATCTATTCTGCGATCTCATCGCGATCGCTACAATATTCTCTATCGCAAGAATGATGACCATCGTAGGATCAACATATTCTTCTTTTATTTCTTCCATCGTCAGTCTCTTTTGGATATTCTGTGATGCTCGTGAAACGTTGTTAAAGAATTGGCAGTGACGCTCGTAGAAACGTTGTTAATATCGCAGGAATAGCGTCGTAGTGATATTCTGGTCCTACAGAAATAAACAAAAATTGGTTTAAAAGCTCGTCCAAGAGTGTCATCGTTAAAAATGGAAAATTACCATTAAACAATTTGTCTCGGTGGAAATACTCGCCGAAAACTTAGATTTGGACGAAATATTCTTGCTAAGATCATGACATGGAAATAAACAAAAATTGGTTTAGAAGCTCATCCAAGAGTGACATCGGTAAAAATGGAAAATTACCATTAAGCAATTTGTCTTTGTGGAAATACTCCCTGGAAACTTAGATTTAGACGAAAAATTCTTGCTAAGATCATGACATGGAAATAAATAAAAATTGATTTAGAAGCTCGTCCAAGAGTGACATCGGTAAAAATGGAAAATTACCATTAAGCAATTTGTCTCGGTGGAAATACTCCCCGAAAACTTAGATTGGGACGAAAAATTCTTGCTAAGATCATGACATGGAAATAAATAAAAATTGGTTTAGAAGCTCATCTAAGAGTGACATCGGTAAAAATGGAAAATTACCATCAATGAATTTATCTTGGTGGAGATACTCCGTGTAATCTTAGATTTGGATGATAATACTTGCTAAGATCGTGACATCAAAATATAAATTGTTTTACAAGCTCGTCTAAGAGTGACATCGGTAAAAATGGAAAATTACCATTAAGCAATTTGTCTCGGTGGAAATACTCCCCGGAAACTTAGATTTGGACGAAAAATTCTTGCTAAGATCATGACATGGAAATAAATAAAAATTGGTTTAGAAGCTCGTCCAAGAGTGACATCGGTAAAAATGGAAAATTACCATTAAGCAATTTGTCTCGGTGGAAATACTCGCCTAAAACTTAGATTTGGACGAAAAATTCTTGCTAAAATCATGACATGGAAATAAATAAAAATTGGTTTAGAAGCTCATCCAAGAGTGACATAAGTAAAAATGGAAAATTACCATCAATCAAGTTATCTTGGTGGAGATACTCCGCGTAAACTTAGATTTGGACGATAATACTTGCTAAGATCGTAACATCAAAATATAAATTGGTTTGCAAGCTCGTCTAAGAGTGACATCGATAAAAATGGAAAATTACCATTAAGCAATTTGTCTCGGTAGAAATACTCCCCGGAAACTTAGATTTGGACGAAAACTTCTTGCTAGGATCATGACATGGAAATAAACAAAAATTGGTTTAGAAGCTCGTCCAAGAGTGTCATCGGTAAAAATGGAAAATTACCATTAAGAAATTTGTTTCGGTGGAAATACTCCCCGAAAACTTAGATTTGGACCAAAAATTCTTGCTAAGATCATGACATGGAAATATATAAAAAATAATTTAGAAGCTCGTCCAAGAGTGACATCGGTAAAAATGGAAAATTACCATTAACCAATTTGTCTCGGTGGAAATACTCCCCGAAAACTTAGATTTGGAAGAAAAATTCTTTCTAAGATCATGACATGGAAATAAACAAAAATTGGTTTAGAAGCTCGTCCAAGAGTGATATCGGTAAAAATAGAAAATTACCATTAAGCAATTTGTCTCAGCGGAAATACTCCCCGGAAACTTAGATTTGGACGAAAAATTCTTGCTAAGATTGTGACATCGAAATAAATAATAATTGGTTTAGAAGCTCCTCCAAGAGTGACATCGAGTCTTGTCGACGAAGCCAATCATAGTCGTTCGTGAATTCATAATGCTAACCAATAAAATAAACTAGTTTCACCTGATAACCTAACATCCCCAAACACCCTTACCAATATTATCGGTTGATCGGTCCGATACGACCAATAATGGATATTATCGGATATTCATGATAAAATCCTATATTTTCGGTCAGTATTTAAAAAATAAATACTGATCTTGGTTCTTTTAATACAAATTTAATTATAAGAGCTAGCTAGAATTGCTTCTAAGAATATGAATTGGGATTTTAATCAAAAAAATTACACCAAAAAGTATTTATGATCTTCCAAGGCACTAGCTAGTACTATATATTAATCATTTATTATTTTGCTTTTAAGAATATGTGAATTGGGAGTAAAATAGTGCAATGTAGTTAACTCAGTAGTAAAGAAAAGATACTACTATATCCAAGGTACTAGTAACAAAGGAATTAGCTAGTACAATAATAAATACTTCAGTTTGCAGTGGTATTTTTTGATCTTTGATCATTTCTACTTTAACAATTTGTGTAGAATATTCTAATGGGACTCTGTCCTAAATACCAGCCGCATCACTAAATACTAAGAGTATATATATGGAACATTCCTATGATTGATTTTTGGATTTAAGGGTGCATTCCTATGGTAGTTGTACTTTAGGACTTATTGTTATGTGTGACTAAAAGAAAAGTATGATCGGTATTGTATACCCCACAAGATCTGATAACTTTTGGTCTTATCAAAAACAATAAAAAGTTGGTATAGCCTTCTCACACTTATATTTTTTAATTTTTTAATTTTTTTTTTGTAACAAGATATAAAGCAGAGAAAGAAAATAACCCAACTATATTCTTCTCACACCTTTGACTACCTAAACAAGTACTCCTCTTCAATTTATTCTTAAATGAAGCAGTATCTTTGATTAGAGCAATGAAGCTTTTTTTTTTTATTTTTTAGTAAAATATTTTCCTTTTTTTTTTTTTTGAATTTATTAACATTTTATTTTTGGTATCTTATCATATCTTCTGGAGTATATTCTTTCCTTCAAAAGCAATATTTTTTCAATCACCACGCTACTGCTTTTGTCTTTTTTTTTTGTCAATCAACAAATTTCAATTCATTCAAATCAAAATAGTGATTGTATGTTTGCTTACAAGATTAACAAAAACATCAAAATATATAAAAAAATATCAAGATAATCAAAACCCCAATACAAATAAGGATATCAACTACAAGTAGATTGAGAAGAGAAAGAGCAATAAACCGCATAGATACCCAATTTTTTATTATGTATAAGGGAGAGATGATGGTATATTCCGGAAATAATTCCGACCATTTAATTTGATTATATTCTTCTTTCAAAAGAGATGCTCCTGGAAGGAAGGAATATTTTTCCCAAAAACTTTTGGATGGAAACGTTGATGTTTTTGAATCAAGAGTAGCTTTTGTCAATCATCATTACACCCCCGTCTCTCATATTTCGCTTCCACTAATATACACAATCACAATGAGTCCCTTATTTTTGTGCGCATGCAAAAGAAGAAGATCTAGGTAGCCATAATGAGTATCTTGTGCGGCCTTGTTGGGTATATGCAAAAGAAAAGATAGTTTTGCCAAATAATATGGAGAAGACTATTTTTTGTTTCTAAAATGTCTGTCACATTGGGTTGGCTTGACCCAAATTTGGCATTGGTGCCAAGATCCCTTGTGGTCCAGTCTTTCCATAAATTAATGCTATATTTCTTCCATTTTGGTTGTGCCTAAATTAAAATTAAAATCTGATAACTGTCATAAGGGATTATGTTTATATAAGGTATATTATGGAAAACTGAGTTGACTCGACGAGTTAAGATAATGAAAATTGATTGATTAACAAACAAATATCAAGCAAAGAATTTGAACACAATGAGCATATATTAAAGAACCAATATTTTTATATTATTCATTCTAAAACTAAACGAAGCAAAATAATACCAACATCCTCAATATTTTTAAAAAAATAAATAATCAAATTAAATAATTTATAAAAACAAAAACCACATTATTCGAAAGTTTATTTGATAATCTGCTCAACTAAAACCATCGCATATGGTACTCCTATTGCAGCGTTAGCAGGCTGTGCTGTAAATTCAAGTACCTTTTCTTCTAGAGTTGTCTCCCTGGGTATTTTTGGTATGCCAGACACAGTTTCACCAACAAGATCATTTGAAGGAATGGGAGCATGGACACCATCATTTCAACATAAGCAGAAGCAGGAAGAGTAAGATTGTCAACATGAGCTTGAAATTTAGCTAACATGGGTATGCCAGGAACCTTACACACGCCATAAATAGTTATGGTGATCCTTAGCTTTCTAGGTACAACCATTACTATCCTTGGACTTGTTTTAATCCCCTCGGTATTGTTCTTATTGGAACTCATTTTCTTCGTCTAATACAATATATCAATCTATCTTCTATGCTGGTGTGGTTTGTACGACCTCTAATAATATATATATATATATATATTAGAAAAACCCTAAAAAAAATTAGGTTAGGAGTATTCTCTCGAATTACCTAATTTAGTTGTATTCCACATATCGATCTCAAATAAACAAAACATAACAATTTCCATATCGATAAATATATGCTCATATACGCGTACAACACCACATTGATTCTAGTATACACATGATTTATCTAAATACGGAAAAATAGCATGAAAAAATTGCGGAGTATATGCTTTATCTTACAGTATATCATAATCATATACTCTTCGCTAATGTGCATTCCTTGGCTACACTCTTGCCAAATCTATAGGTATCTGAAGTATCTCAATCTCCATGATTCGCCATGCCTAATATTCTCTGAATAAATTTCTATTTTTGGTGTAATTCCCTTGGTAATTAATTCACACCTACTCAGAGACATGCGCAATAATTCCCTCCATCCAAGCGTTATAACCATGCCCAAATTCTCTTTTGGCTTTAGTATATTGGTCAACACCATAAATTACAGCTATGATTGTCAATAGCAATATATATTGGGGTCATATTTTTTCTTCAAAAGATTAATATACTATAGTCATAACCCTAATTTCTTGTCTTCAAAAGGTTAATATACTATGGTCATAACCCTAATTCTTAAATTTGCAATGGACACATAAATATAATGTTGATAAACTGGAATAAATCTCACACAAACACATGAAAACATTCGTTTATTGTTTGGATCATGAATTTTTAAAGAAGGCATGCTTATTAAGGATGCGACCATTGGCCAAACGGTGTAATGGTTCGCACCCCTTTAACCGAATAGATTTTGAAATCTCAAAAGACGTTAAAATTCCAACATGTGTGTTGTGTGGGGACACATATATTGCATCCATTGGATGTCTATATAAGCTTTACTCGTATCTTCTAGTAGCATTCAACAAAAACAAAATCCTAAATAATATTTCACCAGTAATAGTAATGGAAATATTAGCGGATTTAACTCCTGAGATACTACACCTCCTCCCAAGTACAGAAAGTATTTTGGCAAGCAAATGTGTATGCAAAGAGTGGAATTCTGTCCTTGCAGACAAAAGAATTGGACTCATTTTCGGTTTCACTAAAAAAGTGAGAGAAGAAAATATTACGCAATTCTTCTATAGAGAACAAATTGAGGAGGAGGATTACTACATGATGATGGGAGATTTCGATCAGATGTTATTTGGAAACAATGGATCCTGGAATATCATACGATCCTACGATGAAAACATGTCACACCCAATCATTGGATCTTGTAATGGTCTGGTATGTTTTTATGTTTCACACCATGGCATACATGATCCTATTTATATTATGAATCCAACAATAGGTGAACACCTCCAACTTCCACAAATTAGTTGGGATCCACGATACGTCGTAGGGGGTTTCAGATATTGTGAACATACCGGTGAATACAAAGTAGTTCGAATTCAAGTGGGCGGTAAAGTGGACGTACACACACTAGGAGACAATAGGGGATGGAGGAACATCGGGGAGTTTCCTTTTACTTTTCGGGATTCAGGTGTGTACGCACATGGTTGTATTTTTTGGATAAATTATTATATTTATAACAATGATCAGATAGTATCATTCAATTTGGACAATGAGACATTCCAGTCACATTCGCCACCCCCGCATCATATTTATGAGAATGGTGGTTGTATTCCAAGACTTGGAATGGTATTGTCTGGAGTTCGCCTTTTATTTTACAACATTCACGATATTTATGATATCCTGATTGATTTTTGGTCACCCATTTCCGATAATGATATTCATGCACGGGCACCCGGTGTAGAATAGAATTGGGTACTTAAGAGGAGAATTGATTTGGAAGAGCCTTTGAATCCATGGTAGCAGCATTATATACTTATATCCTTGGGAAATAACAACGACATCCTATTGCAAAACGATCGTTGTTTAGCACGTTATAATGAACTCACCAAAACTTTGACAGAAATTGGGCAGACAAGGTGGCCGGTAAAGGTTAGATTTATTCCTCACATGAGGAGCGTCGTCTCGTTGAGGAATTTTGGAGGATAGTCGAAAACATGTACTGACGATGTCCATGCCACCAACATATTCCGTGTGTAGTGTTTTTGTTTTGATCAGAGTAATGTAGTTTGGTATTCAATATATATATATATATATTATAGTACTATTTTTCATCTTTGATTAATTTTTTTGTATCTTGTCTGGACTAAAAGTTGTTTTTGAAATTTGAAGAATCGGACTTGGTCTTATTTTGGGTAATAATGGTTGGTATTTTATGTAATGGCGATCGTTTGTGAAGAATCTAATTTGGGCATATTACTTCCCTTTTATGGAAGCATCTGATATATTTAATGGTCAAGAAACAAAATGGTTTGAAACCAATATTTCAACAGAGTTCGGAAGTTTAATACGATTTTCTTATCTCGTTTCTTTAAGTTTCGATTGTAAATCTTGTATTATCTGTATTGTCATGTTTAATGATGTAATTGATCAATGTAATCCTTCAAACCTCAATTTGAATGAGGTAGCCATAAATAAAATTTAGGGGCTATTCAAAGATCCCCTGTTTCCATTAAAAAAAAATTGGGAAAAACCAATTAGAGACATGTAACACATCGTTTTAATTTCCAGAATTGTGTTATTACGTATTTTTTATTAATAAATAACTAAGAAATACAAGAAATACTTATTAATAAGAAACCTATTTTGTTAATCTAGCCTCTTTTTTAATCATGAACTATAAATGTCACGTCCTAGTCGTTAATATCACGAATCAATTGTTCTTGAAGCCGATTAACTCATTCTTGAAGTATATTCACCTGTTGTTGGAGACCAAAAAAATCACGATCAAAGGGACAACAACATCTACTTTCCCCCATGCACCAATTCCACACAATTCTCATCGACAGCAAATGCATTAATCTCACGCAAACGCCAATAATCTGCATGCTTCCTCGTGTAGATTATGAACACGCCGAGTCTAGGCTGAAGAACTCGTACATCGTAATCTGAAATCTTGAAATCGTATTCTAGGGTTCTTCTTAATGAATTGTATCTAACAGTTTTAGGACCCATAGCAATAAATTGGTAGCAGTAGGATATGCAATTCATTCTGATCGAAAAGGAAGAGCGATTCGCAGGAGAAGAAAAACTCCTTGTGTTGACAATTAGATATGGTGGCCGAATTTTTATTTATTTAATAAGTTCTGTGTGTTCAAAAACTACATCCGATTAAAAAGGAAATTATATAAAGATCTAATATTCATTATATCCCCATATATATATCATTATCTATTTTCTTCCATATTTATAGTGATACGGAAACTGAAATATTTGATCTACTTGTAAGGAGGTAAGGAATACCAAATACCTAATTCACTTAACCTAAAAATGTAGGGGATATAACTGCTTAATAGTTATCCTTTAGATTTTGCTTCCTTTTAAATAAAAATTTAGTTATAGGTTTAAGTTATAACTGCTTATATTAGATAAAACATGCAAATATGTGTTACTTGTCTGCTCATTAAATATGCGACCTTTCAAATAATTCATGTTCATCAAGGACACAACCATTCGCCAACAGGTGTATTGGATGTCTATATAAGCATTACTCGGACCTGCTTTCAGCATTCTACAATATTAAGAAAATCTTAAATGCTTTGAAATTTTTTTAATAATCTTTCATCAGTATAATAGTGATGGATATGTTGCCGGAATTAATTACCGAGATACTACAACACCTCCAAACTGCAGAAAGCATGTTAGCAAGCAATTGTTTTTCCAAAGAGTGGAATATTGTCCTCGAGGACAAAAGAATTGGACTTCTTTTTGGTGTCACACCAAGAATATGGAAAGAAGTTACTCAACTCTTTTATAGAGATGAATATTTCAGCCTGATCGTAACAGCCAACAATCACGACGCCCCGAATGATGGAACCCATGAAGATTTGACTAAGTTGCACCCAATAGTGGGATCTTGCAATGGTCTGGTCTATTTTTATGTTTCACACCACGGCATACAAGATCTTGTATATGTTATGAATCCAGAAACTGGTGAGCACCTACATCTACCACAACTATGCATCATAATTATTGCACAAGATCAAGTACTTTCTTGGTATCCTGTAATTGGGGGTTTCGGATACTATCAACGTACCGATGAGTACAAGGTAGTTCGAATTCACATGGATGGTGAAGTTCAAATACACACTCTAGGAGATAAGAAGGGATGGAGGAATATAACATGGGAGATTCCTTATATTTTTCGGAGTTCAGGTATGTACGCACATGGTTGTATTTTTTGGAAGGATTATTGTCAGTGGCATAGTTTCTTTCAATTTGGACAGTGAGACATTTCATCAACATTCACGACCCCCGCATCATATTCCTAGGAGTGAATTCCCATCAGTTGGGATGGTTATGTTCGGAGTTCGCCTTTTATTTTACTACATCCATTAGGCCTGTGATGAGGGGATTAATCATCCCCATATAGATTTCTGGGCACCCATTTCCAAAAAAAAATATTCATACATAGGCACCTGGCGGGGAATGGAATTGGAATCATAAGATAAGCATTTTCTTGGAAAAGGATGAGGATGAAGGGTGGCGACCTATTACTCGATAGATTTTAGAAAAAACAAGGACCTCCTATTGTGGCAGAATGGGTGTTTATTGCGTTACAATGCACTCACCAGAACTTGGACGGAAATTTGGGGGACACGACTGTGGGAAACAATCAAGGTTGCAATTATTCCTCATATGAGGAGCGCTGTCTCGTTGAAGAATTTTGGTGGACAATCAAAAACATGTACTCATGATGTCCATGCCACTAACACATTCCTTGGGTTATCTATGTAGCTTTTTTTTTTCTTGTAGTTGTGTTTTTTTTTTTTTGGTGTTTGGATTATTTTCTATGTTGAAATGTATAATTTAGTTTGGGTCATTGTTTAACTAACCAACATTTTTTTGTTGCATTACACCTATGGTCCAGCCGTCCGGGCCACCCCAACCAACCTAGGTAATTAGTCAAAAATGTAGGAGCAGAATATCGCAACAAGGACACATTTGTGAAGTCTTCATCAACAACACATTGCGAGTGTTGCAAGTGAATTAGAAAAATGACGTAACAGATGACGATGGTAGAAACATGAGAAAAGCGTGATGATCCTGCGAATTTTAGAGTGTTTGCGAAGACTAACATGAAAGCTCTTGCGAGATTGCCACAAGCCAGATCCGAAAATAAGGGACAACATAGTTGTCATCCACTATGCAATATCCTATATAAAAAGAAAGGCAGGAGAGAGAAAGGGGAGGACACACATTTGTAAGAGAGAGGGAGAGATAGATTTCTGGGTGAGAGACTTTATTTTCTTTATCATCTTCTCCCCAAAAACTAGATCTAGAGAGCTCCAAAGACTCATTAATGGAGATTCTAAATGTAATACCTATGTAAATTCAAACAATTATAGTGAAGAACCATGGATGTAGATCAAATTGATCGAACCATGTAAAAAATCTTAATGTCCATTTATAATTTTAGCACTTTTATATTTATTTTGATTATCAAATAAGTTTAGATCTAGAAAATATTATCATAATATCATGAGGGGCGTGTTGTGGATTTCCAGCAACTACAGAAAAGTAGAAAAATTATTTGGGTATTTCCTAAGAGATCATGATTTATTTTAGTTTGTTATGTTCGGAATGTATATATTAGATTAAAAAGGAAATTAGATAAACATGAAAATATTCATTCCATATCTCATTATACTGCTACAATATCTATTTTTTTAGTATTATGGAAATTGAAATATTCGGTGTAAATACCAAAGAATAGTGATTTAAGATAATGATGGAAAACCTAAAAAATTAGAGTTTTCAAATTACACCAAGCATAGAAAAAAACTAACATAGAGTATGAAGAGGGATTGTTTATATGAAATTGACGAGAGGATCCAGAAACGTCCTAGACTGACGCGACCATTCGCCAACATGTATATTGTATGTCTATATATATATATATAAGTTTATACTCGTATTTGCTCTTAGCATTCACAATAAAAAAATCCTAAAAGCTTGTTATTTTATTTTATTTTTGATAATCTTTCATCAGTATAATAGCGATGGATATGTTGTCGTAATTAACTACCGAGATACTTCAGCGCCTCCAAACTACAGAAATCGTTTTAGCAAGCAAATGTGTATGCAAAGAATGGAATACTATCCTTGGGGACAAAAGAATTGGATTCCTTTTTGGTGCCACACCAAGAATGGGGAAAGATAAAGTTACCCAACTCTTTTATAAAGAGGAATATTTCAGCCCGATCGTAACAGCCAACAATCACGATGCCCCGAATGATGGAACCCATGATGATTGGACTATGTTGCACCCAATAGTTGGATCTTGAAATGGTCTGGTTTGTTTTTATGTTTCACACCACGGAATACAAGATCTTGTATGTATTATGAATCCATAAACTGGTGACCACCTCCATCTGCCACAACTATGCATCCCAATTACACCGGATCAAGTACTTTCGTGGTATCCACGATATAACGTAATTGGGGGTTTCGGATATTGTCAACGTACCAATGAGTACAAGATAGTTCGAATTCACATGGATGGTAAAGTCCAAATATGCACTTTAGGAGACAAGAGGGGATGGAGGAACATAGCATGGGAGATTTCTTATAATTTTCGCCTTTCAGAGTTTAGGTGTGTACGCACATGGTTATATTTTTTGGATAGATTGTTGTCAGCAAGATATTGGCATAACATCTTTCAATTTCGACACCGAGACGTTCCATCAACATTAGCCACCCTCGCATCATATTCCTGGGAGTGAATTTTGGATAAATACTTACCTATCACTTGGGATGGTCATGTTTGGAGTTCACATTTTATTTTACTACATCCATGAGGGAATTGATCGGCCCCGAATAGATTTTTGGGCTCCCATTTCCGAAGAAAATATTCATACATGGGCACCTGTCGGGGAATGGAATTGGAATTATGATATAAGCATTTTCTTTGAAGAGGATGAATGGCTGACTCACAACCCGATGGCCTTTGTAAATAACAAGGAACTCTTATTTTGATAGAATAGGTGTTTATTGCGTTACAATACACTCACTAGAACTTGGACGGAAATTTGGAGGGCACTACCGTGGGAAACAAGAGTTGCAATTATTCCTCACATGAGAGCGCTGTCTCGTTGATGAATTTTGGTGGACAATCGGAAACGTGTACTCATGATGTCCATGCCACTAACACATTCCTAGGCTTATCTATGTAGCTTTTTTTCTTGCAGTTGTGTTTTGTTTTTTTTTTGGTATTTGGTATTTGGATTTATTTCTATGCTGAAATGTACAATTTATTCCTTGGGTTATTTATGTTGCTTTTTTTTTCCTTGTATTTTTTTTTTTTTTGGTGTTTATATTTTTTTTCTATGTTGAAATGTTCAATTTCGTGAATCAACATGAAAGTGTTGCCGCTAAATTTTGGGTCATTGTTTAACTAGCAAATATTTGGTTTTTTCCTTTTTTTTGTGTTACACCTATGGTCCAGCCGGCCGGGCCACCCCAACCGACCTAGGTAATTAGTTGAAAAGTAAAAAAATTATTTGGGTATTGCCTAAGAGATCGTATATTAAATTAAAAAGGAAATTAGATAAATATGAAAATATTCATTCCATATATCTCATGAGATCATAATTTTTTTTAGTTTGTTATGTTCGTTATGTATATTAGATTAAAAAGGAAATTAGATAAACATGAAAATATTCATTCCATATCTCCTTATATTGCTATAATATTCGATGTAAATACTAAAGAATAGGTGATTTAAGATAATTATGGAAAACCTAAGAAATTAGGGGTTTCCTTAGAAATATATATAAATTACACCAAGCATAGAAAAAATTAACATAGAGTATTAAGAGGAAAATGAGTTCTGCTAAGAGGGACTGTAGAGATGAAACTGAAGAGAGGATCCAAAAATATCCTTGACTGATGGCTGGTCCTCGTAAATTGAGGATTATCATTACTGTGGACGGAATAACTACTATTCTTGGTGTTCCTCTCGACGCTGTAATTAGTTTTGTTGTCGGTAGTGTTGACAATGATGATGTTCCTATTTATGCTGATGTTATTCCTGGTGTTCCTCTGGACGTTGTAATCAGTAGCGTTGAGGATGCTGATGGTCCTGCTTATGCTGATGTTCCTACTGTGAATGATGATGCTCCTGCTTCTATTATTAAAATTATTGATGAAGATCGTCCTGATGTTCCGGATATGGAAGATAATACAAAAGTTAACAAGCACGATCTTAACAAACATGTGGATCCCGATGAAGCAGAAAATGAAAAATCTAAGGATGACAAGGCACCCAAGCCTGCTGGTTGGAGTGATCAGGTTCACCTCAGCATTGTGAGAAGAATTGTTTGAAGATGGGGATGGTTCATTTGATATGTTTTTTTTTTCGTTTGCTAATTTTGTCATTTAGAAGAAGTTGATGTTAATGAAACCTTTTATTATTTAGGTATTGGAATCATGAAATAAATCAGATAATTATTTACAAGTTCACAGACTTTATAGAATGCAATATACTCTTGCAAATTTATTTATTTATAAGGTGTGCATTCTTTTGGAAAAATAAATATAATTAGCTGAAAGAACGGAGGAAATGTAGAAAAATACAGTTTTTCCGCCCTGTAAACAATAAGAATCAATTTATCACTTTAGGTCTGATCTTATTATCTCCTTGCCAATAATTTTAACAAAAATACGAGTTTGAACAAGTAAAGTTCTATTGAAAGTAAAGTACTGCTATACGACGATGTTAATGATAATTATCTTTGTGTGGAATTGGATGAGAATGAGGAACCAGACTCATCTAACAAGTTTTTTGTTTTTTAAACAGGGTTTTTGATGTGTGAACTTTTAGTTTACATATTTTTAAATATAAAACATTTCATCTGAGATGAGGCTTTTTATGCTAATAGATAGGTTGACATTTATGTGATGAATGATTCACGTTGAACTTTTATGTTTTATGGAAATGATTAACATGAAAATGGATGGGTTTAGTTTATTTATCTTTATTAGCTTACTGTATGATTAGAATAATACTTTTACTACAAAGGTTCCACTAATAATTCATACGTTTCCTCCCTAAACCAAGAATAATACAGGAGACAACCCAGCTTAAAATTATTAAGGTAAATATTATTCGAAATAGGAAAGTAATATTTTTCTATAGCCTCTTCTCGAGTTGGTTAGAGATAGGAAACAAAATTTCGAAAATTTTGGGAAACAATTTTATCATAACTGTCTACGATATATTCTCTCATAAAATAAGGAAACTAACCGTAGTTACACATCAAAAATTTGGAAATAAAAAAAAAAGAAAAACACCAAAAAATTGTTGTTTGGCGAGTGATGAAAATGGATTTTACTGGGCAGGATGATTTCAAAAGGAAAATCAATTCCCGCCTGATGGTTTGGTTAAATTCCAAAAAGAAAAAGAAAGATGAGTTTGGTCTACTTTTTTAGTTTTTATTACTCGATTCATTCTCTCTATGAAATCATAATTCTACTACTATCTTTAATCTTTACAAGGAACCTACCTCTTCAGACTCGATCTTTGTTGTTGGTATTATTTCTACAACCCATTATCGAATGAATATTAAATTGATGTTAGATTTTTTGTTCGATCTCATGGAATCAAATGTTAGACCTTATACTAGTTAAAGCATGATTAGGGTTTTTATTCTATCACTTCTTATAGGTTTACTAGTTAAAGCATGAGTAGGGTTTTTATTCTATTACTATCTCTAATCTTTACAAGGAATCTACCTCTTTAAACTCGATCTTTGTTGCTGGTAATATTTCTACAACCCATTATCGAATGAATATTAAATTTATGTTAGATTTTTTGTTTGATCTCATGGAATCAGATGTTAGATCTTATAGGTTTACTAGTTAAAGCATGATTACGGTTTTTATTCCGCTGTATCAAAGAACAAGTTAATGACATCACGGGTTGTATGATGAGATGTGATTTCATTTTGTTACAACAATAATATTTTAGGCTTAAGTTACATGCAGGAACTATTATAAGATTTAGGTAAGGATCTTTCTTTCATGTTACTTAGTTAGGCTTTACTAGTTAGTTAGGTTTTACAAAATAAAAAATAAAATAAAAAAACTTAACGATGTTAATTTTTTTCTAGGGTTTTTGTTATCGTTTGGGTTGGATTTTGATTGAGAGTTAATAACTCTACTTTGATCGATGATGTTGTGTCAATCATATTTATATACAAGGCTTCTCAAGATTTGATCATTTGAGTCTCTGTTACTTGGCGAGCCTGTAACATCTGCATTTTAAGTTGCCACTTTTAATCATACCATGTTGCTGGTTGGCCAATTTGACTATATCTTCAAGCTAAAAATGGATAATCATTATCTGGTGCTTTAGTGCTCTTGGATTTTGTAACAAAAAGTTATATAAGACCGTTTAACTGGTACCTTTCGCTTTGAGGATAACACAATAATCATGAGGATATTTTGTGTGTTGCAGTGATGTTTTTGCCTCAAGTTACATGCATCAATGACTTCATGTTTGTTTTCTTTTCATATAATAGAAAAAAGGTGTAACACATGTTGCCTATCCTGCTAGGTTTAGCTAATATTTTCCAAAATAAGCTCAAATTCCTAACTGAGATGCATGTACCTATACATCTTTTGTCATGGGAGAAGATGATGATTACGACCAATGGAGGGAATCATATGATGAGGTGGATTCTGATGAAGAAAAGATGAATTTAGATGAGAGTCATGATGACATTGTATAATCAGATGACTATGATGGTGAAGATTTGGTCCACACTGCTAGATTTGAAGAATTAACAGGTAATGTGCAAATCCTTGTACTTACTTGTTTCTACTTAAACATCACATGGTTTCATATGTTGCCTCGGTTATTTCCAGAGTCAGAAGATTCTAAAAATGATGATTTGGAGGTGTTAGAAGAAAAATAATTGGAAAATGCTCCAGAAGCAGAAAAGCAGCTACAACAAGAAGACTCTACATAAGTGATCATAAAAGAGATAGGAATGACAAGAATTTTGAAGCTGCATAGATACTTCTCGGAAAAAAATGCCAAAAAAAGGGATATTGAATTTGACAAAATGTTCCGGCCTATTGGTGACCATAGAATTGAATTCAGTAGTTACCTAGGCTATTTGGTCCGTGATATGGTTGGCATAAAACATTTATGTTAGAAGGAAGTCCCTTCAACAACAAAAGAAAATATGTGGGAGAAAATTCGGGTATGCATATACGGTTATCAATTCTTTGTTTTTGTTATCTAACTATGAGTCTATGATTAACATACATTAGATGTTATTGCAGCTTCATTTTGAGGTCCCCCATGATCTGAAGTGAGTGGTCATAAAGCGTCTACTTGTTCAGCTGCGGGACTTCAGAAGGAAATTATACAACAATCATGTAAAACCCTTCATGGAAATACCGCACAAACTAAGAACTTTCCCCAAAAAGTACGAAACGGTAATGGACCAAGAAAACTGGGAGAATTACCTTAATCATGTACTAACATCGCCTATATTTAAGGTATGGAATACACATTGATTTTTCTAATTTGTGTTTCATTCTTATTGTCTATCCCAGCATACTAATGAAATTATTTTTATTTCCTCTGCATGAAAAATTCGGAGAGGGGAAAAGAGGCAATATCACAATCCAAGTTCCCACATCGGACGAGACGAGGAGGATACTCGGGATTAAAACTAAAATTAGTAAGTATGTTGTCTTATTTATTATACACTGCACAGTAAAACCGGCCATATCATATACTTCTGTTTTGTTTGTCGTGTTGCGTGTCTCATATATGCAGAAACTTATAACGGTATAGGGATGTGTCCTCTTATACCAATATGTAATTTTGTCACATTAGATGCTTTGGAATAGGTTTTATGTTTTACACAATTAATATTTGTGCGGATGTAAATCCTTACTTGTTTTTTGTAACTACTAGGTCCAAAACGGAAATGTTGTCGAAGAAGATATTGAACACCGGTGCTTCATGTGGCAAAATCACGCGAAAAAAAAGACGGAATTGTTCCATACGAGTTTAGAGCATTGCTCGGTTGAACCCACCAAGCGTTGGTATGTCAAGTTTGATTGTCATATTTTAGTGAAGCAAAACTTATTTAAGATCCGCTTGATTTAAATGTACTAGAGTCAACTTCGTATAGGTTAGCTTGAAAGTATTAGGGTGAGACATTACAAGTATTGCGAAGACTTGAAGAAGTGAAGAAGTTGGGAGCTACAACGACAACATAATCCTTCCACTAGAGGTTATTGATATTTGACTTGAACTGTTTCATTCCCTAACGTATCTTTCAAGTCGTGCATATTGAAATTTGAAAACATAAAACTATGAAGCATGAACACTCTAGATAGACATAGTATTAAGGAATACAATATAAATTTTCTTGCTTAACCATTAAACTTTGTATATAAGACATAGACATAATCGTATGAATGCTATTGTGATTATGTATGGGTATGAGGTGAGGATTTCATCCTAGGGAACAATGTTTACATGTGTTCTAAGGAAGTAAGTTAATGATATGTGTTGTGAACCGAAAAGGAAATCGCCAGGCATTATTGGGGCTGTTCTTCATTGCATATCTTATGAATGACCAATATGTGTGATTAGTATAACCGCTCATGACTTGTTTGTGTTCTTGGTAAAACTATTCACATGAGGCCTGACTTATGTATTGGTATGACTTTTATTAGTGAAACCGATCTTAAGTAATCACCTGGTGTATGATCGGGTTGTGTATGTCTGAACTTATTACTGGGAAGAGGGGAACCGATCCTAGTAAGAGTTGCAGTGCATCACAAGGGGAACCGGTCCTTGTATGAGGTGCAACAAGGTTTATGGAAGAAAGGGGAACCAATCCTATGAACATGTGCAACACGTTTATTGGAAGGGGGAACCGATCCTATAGACATGTGCAGTGCATACAAGTTAGATACCAAATATATGTTGGGAACCGATCCTAGTACCTAGTCAGTCGTATCTTTGGTAAGCTAGTGTAACTATGCACAGTACTCACATGGAGGTAGAACCGAAACTTGTTTTGATAGAACCGTAAACCCATGAGTTGTGATTGAGTAGTACTTGATCAATCACATAGTTCTTGAAAGTCAGACGAACCAATTCTAAACTTGTTTGGAAGTGTGGTAAATCGGTTTCAAGTGAGCAAGCATGGAAAAGACTTGCAAGAGTAAGGTGTCATCACTCTTTGAACACGATGCATTAATGCTTATTCTATTTTGTTCAAAGATATTCCTTAACGGCTAAGAAGGAAGTAAATCCCAAGATCGAATTTAAATAAGTTAAGAATCTTTTTAATTAGGGGTTTTTAATTATATATGAAAAATAAGAATTAGTAATGTGCATTTGCTAATTAAAGATTTTCCAAGGAGATTTCAATCATTATTTTTGGACAGTGCATTCACAGGAATTATGATAACCGAATTTAGTGAAGTAATGAAAAATATCTTGAGAATATTTTCGGTTTTGGAAATTCCTTGGTGTCCAAACTTCATTGTCTATAAATACTTTAAGTTTGCATTTCGAGCAAACTAATCCTGCATAACCTAGACTTACTCTTTTGTCTTTGTTACTGGTGAAGTCGCCTATTGGAGAGGAGAGTAATCTAATTAGGTGAAATCTTTTATGGCCGCTCAATTTAAAGTCTTCTTTGGGATTGAGAATCTCTAGCACGACCCGTTGGTGGGAAACTAGATATTGCGGTTTATCTTTAGTTTTCATATTGATTTGATTGACTAACGGTGGTTGAACTTTGATTGCACCAAGTTTATTTATGCTTGAGAATCTTCTAATCTGATATAAGATTCACTCAAACTAGTTCAAGGTTTCGACAGGAATCTTTAGACTGTTGTTAGATTTAAAGACGATCTTGTGATAATCCATTGTCAACAGACTCTGTTCTGTGTGTGATTGATCACAAGAGATTCAAGTAGTTGTGTGCATGTGTTTATTGAAGATCTAAGAAGATTTGAAGATAGGGAAGATATTGAAGATTTCTAACTTGGGTTTTACAATCTTTGGTGTGCACAATACTTTTTTGGGAAAAAGAGGATCCAATTAATAACCAGTTTATCCTTGTGGTAGATTGGATTGATTAATTGAAGAAGATCGGCATAAACACATATCACTTGGTTGAAGAGTGTTGTTGGCTTAATCTTAATGATTACCTTTGGGTGATTGAACATAATATAGATCTTGGAACCTGGAAAAGGAGTTTATGTTAATATAAACAAGGGAACCTTTGTGCAAATCATATCACTTGGTTGAAGAGAGTTGATACCAAACATATTTGTTGTTCCTTTACTATTTGGAATATGAACTAAAGGAATTGGTCCAAGTACGTGACTTGTTTACAGGTTGGAGGCGTGGGAATACAGATGAAACTAGGTGAACTATAGGTTTAGTTGCTTGGTCTCAACTATACGAAGTTATCTTATTTTGTATAGCTGCTTAATCCTGAGAGTATTCAATTCTGGACTAGGTCCCGGGGTTTTTCTGCATTTGTGGTTTCCTCGTTAACAAAATATTATTGTGTTATTTACTTTCTATTTCCACATTATAATTGTTTTATTATAATTAAAGTAAATTGCACAAATGTTAATTCCTATTTACTTGATACATAAATCCTATTGAGTTTGGTTAAGTCCGAACCTTTGTATCAAGTAAACACACTTTGTTATTATATTGTCTCGATCTCGTATCCATAGACGATCACACAAAGTGTGAACCGATTTGTTGTATTGTCTCGACTCGGTCTATAGACAATCACTTTCGGGGAAAGGACTTATAGGAAGGAAAATTTATAGCTTGAGGTATAATTGGGGTACCCTCACCTTTTCAATTGGTATCAGAGCAGGAAAACACGAAAATATCTAACAATATGTGTTTGGTGCGATCTATCCTATAAGAATTGAGTCTGGTTAATGATTCAGTTAACGTAATGGCATGATTTGACTACTTCAGGAGTTTGTGGTGGATAAAACTTATGAAGTATGTAATACTTTTATTCCTAAAACTCTTAGGAATGATGCATATGTATGTCGTGAATGACTTTCATAATCCTTTCATAGGATTGTCTATCATTATGATAAATAATGATTCAATGGTCAATGAGACAGATAGTATCTTGAAGATGCATAAGATTCTACTTAAGATTTTTGTGAACCTAGGCTATTGTGTTCTTGCGAAATCTAGAATCTTAAATATATTTTGGATAGCCTATCAAAGTATATTTGTTTAAATTTAAGATCAAAGACTGTCAATGTTTCACCGTCTTGGGTGCGATTTTGGAAAAGATGTAATCCAATAAGGATTAAATTTTCAGTTAATAATTCTATTAACTATGGATTGCTTCATGCGCCTCACAACTGTTTTAATGAAGCAAGTGATCTTTTAAAATTCAAGGATTATGATTCAAGTGGTATTTTTAACAAATATCTTATTTTGTTCAAACATGTATCTGTATACTCTATAAAATTCTTGAGCAAGTTTCAAGTAATATTATCAATCTTTGGTAATAAAAGAGTAAACAAACTTTTTGACAAAAATATGGAATCAATTCAAAATAAAGATCCAGTCCATAAAAAATTGGTTTTCCAAAAGAAAGACCCAGATACAAAATCGGATTTATTTTCTCATAAGTCACGGTTTTCGATTTTGCTAGTATTACCTAAAACTAGTTGTTTTCGGTTTTTGATCTCATGTCTTCCTATAAAAGATGATCCCTTATTATGTGTTCGAACATATTGGAGAAGACTGATAAAAACCGAAACTAGGGTTTTTCATATTTTCGTAAATATGGGAAAGAGAAAATCAATGGAAGAAAACGATGGAACAGACAAGTTTGTCTTAAATCAATTTATTCCTCCTGGAGAGGTTAATAAAATCAAGCGTCCTCACTTGATCAAATGAAAACATGATCTTACGGATTTCGTAGACTCTACATGCTTTGATAGATACCAAACCTTGATGGAAGCTACCTTCACTGAAGAGAAGAGATTCGATCCAGAGGTTTCAGAGACCAATTATGTGAAATTTTTCCAAGACCGAATTTGGGGGAAGATGTTCGGATTTGAAAAATATTCACCTGACATAGTAAGAATTTTTTATGGAAATATTCACAGTATTAATCATGAAAAACTTACTTTTAGTACCTTGGTTGGGAGTACTTTTCTTCATGTCAGCAGAAAAATGATATCAGAAATCATCAACTACAATGTGAAAGGCCATTTGGTTGCAGGTTCTGAAATTGATCACGATAGCATTTCAAAACTTATCACTGGAAAAACTGTTAAATGGAGAAAGGGAAAAATGCTGACCAAAGATGTACCAATTCATCTAAGGGTGTTTGGAAAACTAGTTGTCGCAACTTTGTTTGCATGTTCAAGAGATTCATCCACATGGAATAGAGAATTTGCTGAATTAGTTTACTTTATTCTTGAAGGTAAGAAACGAATTGATATTTGTGGAATGATTATCAACCAAATGATTAAAATCATTGAATCTCTCAATGTCATAGGTTTTCATAGAAACCTTGGTTATCCTTGTCTTATCACCAAGATATGTGAAAAAGATTTGGATTGCAGCTTTAAAGATGAGAAAAGTATCAAAACTCTCTCGCAAAAAATTATCAATTGTATGGGATGAACGAAAAGGGAATTTAGTATCTCATATGATCAAGTCTACAGCAATGGAGATTTTATGTTTCATATTCTACGTCTCGGAAGATAATTAGACTGTATTCAGAAACAGTTGGCATTATCCTACAGAAATGATACGGATACTCTTAATGGTATCCTAAATATCAATGATATGTTCTTAAATAAAGAACAAGAAGAAGACTCTGAAGAATACTCGTAAGAGCAAATAAATGAAGGTTGATTTACCTTCAAAAAGGAAGAATAAGGGTAGACATTAGTTGTTGATTTATTTCAAGTCGTAAGTGTTTATTATGAATAAAGTTATTTGATTTATAATTTTTCATGTGATAGTTTTTGATTTACATAGCCGGTACTTTAATGCTTTATTTATTTGCTGTGTATGTGTATGAGATGTTTGATTTCGGTTTTATTACCTTGATATTCAATCTCATAATATGTTGTGAACCCTTATGGTTTGGGTGAATTTTTGATTTAGTAGGATTAAGTTCTATCCCAAGTTGGTAGGCTTTATCAAAGGATCATGAGGGATTCCTGTAGAAACAATATGTGAAAAAGTCACAATATGTTGAATCGGTTTTGGTTTAGCATAAAAGCATACGTGTTTCGACGGTTTTCAACTTTTGCTTGCAATTGTTAAAACCGATTTTCAACCTTTCTCTGGTAAAGGTGGGTTGTTGTTATTCTTTTGTTTTTAGCATGAGAATGACAACATGATGGTATTTCGATATCAATTCTCCCGGAGGAAGAAAGCAATGGAATCATATTTGGAGAAGTTGGATGCGAAATTGAGGTAACAATCTTGTTAGTTAATTGTTTTCTTGTTTTAAGAAAAGCCTATTTTTATTTGTTATATATATTTCTTTTTCTTAAAAGAAATTGTTGGTACAATTGATGTGTTTATTCCATTATGAATGTATGGATGTGTGTGTGATTCAATTGTTTCCGGTTAAGTAAAACTTTTGTTATCTTGCTTTGTTGTGTGATATCATTAGTTTAGGCTTACAAAATTTGGTGCAATTGCGGTGCTTTAATGTCTATGTTAATTCAATTGCTTCCAGTTAAGTAAAACAATTGTTATTTTTGCTTTATTGTATAGTATCAATTGTTTAAGCTTACAAAATTTCGGTGCAATAGTGAAACTTTGGTTTATATATGTTGTTTCTATTGTATCCGGTTGAGGTGAATAATTATGCAAGTTGATTTATTGGTTTGTATGAATTATTTATGGCTTAACAATGAATATGTTGACAGGATGAGTTGTTTAGTCCAATTCGATTCCGGATAAGCTAAGCTGAGTTAATTCTGATCTTAGTTAGACTTATCAAAATGGAGGTTTCGGTTATTCAAGTCTAGCCGAAATCCTAAACAAGGAAATGCTAGTTAACTAACCTAGTATTTGGCTTGTTTGAAATCTAAAGGTATAAGTTATATGGATAATTAGAACCTGATGAGAAAAATGGAGTTTATCTTTGTTTTGGTCTTATCGAATGAAGCAGTTGTATTTATACAATCGGTTTAGAAAAGGGACTAACTTGATTAGTTGTTTTTTAGTTTGCTAAACTAGTTGGGAAAATTTCTTCGGGAAATTATTTCCATGATAACATATCAAAACGTAATTACTTGTAGTTTTGGTTTAGATATTGGTTATCAAAAATGGTGTCCTCGTGCTTGACTCAACAGGTTGCAAGTCTATTTTGAGATTTGTAAGATCCTTTTCGCGTTGTCCATTATTTTTTCGTTTCTTTGTCATTTGTGACAAAAAGGGGGAGAAATATATGGAGTAAACAAGTGATGTTGGTATCAATTTATGGTTGATTGGTGTCACTTGGGAAGAGGACAATGGTGTTTGAAAGTTTATCTAACGAATGAGGAAAAGCATAGACTAATGGGGAGTAACATATCATATGAATGGGATAACAAAGATGTGCGGATTGAAAATCTACCTAGCTCACCTTTAGAGGGAGTATGAGCTTTGTTATTATAGTGAAGCTGCTGCATTTTTGAGGATTGAATGAATGCAGGTTATGTGATGTGTATTCGGGAATCAAGCGTATGTGTAATGAATTCTTGTAATTTGTTTATCCATACGATTATAAGAGTTTTGTCACTAAAATTGACAAAGGTGGAGATTGTTAGAGCATTGCTCGGTTGAACCCACCAAGCGTTGGTATGTCAAGTTTGGTTGTCATATTTTAGTGAAGAAAAACTCATTTAAGAGCCGCTTGATTTAAATGTGGTAGAGTCAACTTCGTATAGGTTAGATTGAAAGTATTAGGGTGAGACATTACAAGTATTGCGAAGACTTGAAGAAGTGAAGAAGTGCGGAGCTACAATGAAAACATAATCCTCCCACTTGAGGTTATTGATATTTGACTTGAACTGTTTAATTCCCTAACGTATCTTTCAAGTCATGCATATTGAAACATAAAACTGTGAAGCATGAACACTCTAGATAGACATAGTATTAAGGAATACAACATAAAGTTTCTTGCTTAACCATTAAACTTTGTATATAAGTGTTTGTAGGTGAAAATGGTTTCTGCTGATTTCGATAATTGCGGGTGTGCAGGTGAGAAACAATTTAAACCCTAAACAATATACTGCAAGGGAGTACTTCAGATTCGAGAGATCAATTTGTATAAGTCCGGCCTAAACCAAGAAATGGCCATTCCAGACTTTCTTCGGTCACAAAGTGGATGAGAATGGGTTGGTTTTGGGAAGGGAAGCAAGGAAAGTGGTGAGACCAGAATAGTTGATTCTGGAAGAGTAGTTGGGTTACTACGACTTGTTATCAGAAAAGTGAGAGAGCTAACAAGGTGAGCTAGCAAGTAAGTATTTCTGAGTGTTGTATCTCCCGTATGAACTTGTTGTTCAATGGAAATAGGTAAGACCTATTTATACAAGTCGGAGTAAAAACGTACCCTGGTCTCATTAAGGAGTAGGGAAGTAAATGGGAGGAGGTGGTAACCGTATGCATGTAATTGATGTTCCATAAAGTGGTTAACGCATGAAACTGGTTTTCATGAAACTTCTAACATTATGGAATTGATGTCCCATAAAATTGTTAATGCATGTGCTTTATGTCCCATGAACGTTTCACACATAACTTCTCGTATTTACTAACCGCCTCACCCTTATGACACTTCCTTATGATGGGCGTAGTGTACGCCGCATGATGTAAACCGCCAAACCAATACACAAAGAGGCTCCCCCATTTTCTATTGATGTCTCGAATGTTTATGGAAAACATGTAGCATGTTGTTGTGCCTTGGCAAGTCAAGATCGGGAAACTTGCTAGCCTGGTGACCTTCGACGGTCGAGATTTTGCATCTTGAGAGGAGGGGCAACCGTTGATCGTTGTACGCCTTCGTTTTGGTAGACGCGTAGTGAGGGCCAACGTGGCGGCACATCTAGGTTAGCATGTCGTTGGCATGGTATGGTTTGGCGTGGCCAAACTTAGGTTTTCGGGCCAAAGGTTACCATGTGTCGTCTGGTAACCTTGGATGGCTAGGATTTGCTCCTGGGATTGAAGGGGAACCGTTGATTGTTGCACGCCTTCGTTTTGGTGGCAGTGTAGAGAAGGCCAATAGGTGGCGCGGATAGGTTGGCATGCCGTTGGCATGGCATGGTTTGGCGTGGACAAACTTAGGTTTTCGGGCCAAAGGTTACCATGTGTCATCTGGTAACCTTGGATGTCTAGGATTCTCTCCTGGGATTGAAGGGCAATTGTTGATTGTTACACGCTTTCGTTTTGGTGGTCGCGTAGGGAAGACCAACAGGGTGGCGCATCTAGGGTGTGGTTAGGCTTGGCATGTGGAGCAAAGGGTTCGCCTTGGGCATGGCTAGCTTTGACTAGGTGCGATTTTGGCTTGGCATATGGGTCCAAGGGTTTTCCATGGGCGTATAGCGTGGCTAGCTTGGGCTAGGTGTGGTTTTGGATTGGCATGTGGGGCCAAGGGTTTGCCATAGGCACATGTCATGACTATCTTGGGCTAGGTGCGTGACCAAGCTAGGGTATTGGGGCAAAGGTCGTTTGGTAACCTTAGACGGCCAGTATTTTCTCTTGGGATTGAAGGGAAACCGTTGATTGTTGCACGCATTCGTTTTTATAGTTGTGTAGTGAAGGCCAATATGGTGGCGCGGCATGGGGTCATGGCGAGGTGCGTTTCGCATGGCGCGGTAGTTGTGGCTGGCATGATTTTCCATTGGCATGGAGGTGCGGCTAGCATGGTGGGCATGCTTTGGCGCGGTTGGTGTGGCTGACATGATTTTCCATTGGCACAGAGGTGCGGCTAGCATGGTTGGCATGCTTTGGCGCGGTTGGTGTGGCTGGCATGATTTTCCATTGGCACAGAGGTGCGGCTAGCATGGTTGGCATGCTTTGGCGCGATCGGTGTGGCTGGCATGATTTGCCATTGGCATAGAGGTGCGGCTAGCATGGCTGACATGCTTTGGCGCGGTCGGTGTGGCTGGCATGATTTTCCATATGCACAGAGGTGCGGCTAGCATGGTTGGTATGCTTTGGCGCGGTTGGTGTGACTGGCATAATTTTTCATTGGCACCCGTGGGAATTAGGGTTTGGCTTGTCGTAACCCTAATTTGAAAAAGATACCCCGGTAATTATTTAGAGACATATTAAAGATTTCAGTAAATGTTCCTAGTAAATGCTTGTTACTTTAAATGTTGTGACATCACTGTCTGATAGGGTTTAGTGTTTTACGATTTTAACCATAAGCTAAAAACCACCATCAATATTAAGTCCCCTGCTTAGCTCGGAACAGGTGCCTTGTTGCGAGGTAAGCATATGATAGTGACAGATAATGATGGAATCGAGGTGTAAATCATTGCAAATATGGTCAGGAGAATCCGACTAACCTTTTTGAGTGGTAAAGAGAGTTTTGGCTTCCCGTGTTGGCGGGCCTGCGTAAGTTGTACTGGGAATGCAGACCGTGGAGTGGTGAGATAAAAGTTACCGGCTTGGTCGGGTCGTACATCTCCAAGGAAAAGGGGGCGCGGTCTTGGAAGGCGAAGCAAGTGGACGGCTTGGCTCGAGGGGCCAAGAGGTGGCGTGGTCTTGGTAAGGCAAACGCGCATGAACGATAGGGTCACGACAGTGGAGCAGGCGGCTTGGCATAGTGTGGCCTTGGCAAGAAGAAAAGTACACGGACGGATAGGCATGGTGGGGCCGCGGTAATGGAGCGAATGGCTTGGCAGGGGGCCGCAGTAATGGCATGGTGGAACGTGCAAGGACGGATAGGCGTGGTGGGGCCGTGGTATGGCGTGAGTGGTCTTGGACGTGGAAATTGGTCTTTGCGGGACCGGTTTCCTCTTTTCCTTCCTTGGCTCAAAATTGGAAATCCTTTTCCTGTTCGAACTCCCAAGTATCACGCCTATAAAAAGGATGGCTGGCCTCTCCCTTTGATTTACGCCTTTATTGTTTCTTCTTTTGTTGCTTGGTAGCGGTGAAGCGGGCGAGCGGATTAGGTATGTCTTCCAGTACTTCCTCTGTGACTTGCTTTTTCTTTTGTTTTCTTGTGTTGGTGAAAAAACCCTAGTTGTAGGTGTACCTTTCCATGAACTTGTAGAAAATATTGGTGTAAATCCCAGCCGTAGGTATTTATTGCACAAGCTCGTAGTAATACTTAGGCATGAATACTATAATAATGTTGACCGCCTCAACTCGCTGTGTAAAGTAAGCACGCGATGGTAATTGCTATCCCGTTTCCATGAAAACCTAGTATTTTAGGGTTTACTCATTGTCTTGGTGTAGCCGTGTGCATGGTCCCCCCCCCTTTTTTTGGGGCGCGTCTATCTGGCTGAGCGCGAGTTTCTGCCTGCATGTAGTGGTGATGTAGAGTCGGCCAGCCCCTATTTTTTCGCGTATACACGAAAGGAATTTGAAACCAATTAGTTTGTGCCCGAGGTGGCTCCCTTGCGTCCAATAGAATAATTTCTGCACGCTTTATGTAATAATTCCTGCTCTTCTTGTTCCATTGTAGTTATCGCAGCGGTGAAACAGTGTAAGAGAATTTTGGTTAAGATGTCAACAGTTTCTGCGGTACCGAGGGATGGGGGTAATTACAAGCCAAACATAGATGACGAGTTCTTCACGGCATCAGCCACGATTAGGATAAACCATCCCCAATATGTTCCGATCCTTCTGACCAGATCAGAAAGTGAAGGAGAGGATCGATCGGTTCGGCCAGGAGGCGTAATAAGGTTTTGCCTTCAGAGGAAAGAATATCGTGCCTCTTCTATAGACTTTAAAACCCCTGCTAGCCCGTTGCGTTCCTTTGAGAAATGGACGCAATTTATGATGGACCAGTAACCTGTAAAGACCAATTTGACCAGGGAACAGATGATAGGTGTCTAAAACACCTATTTATTTATCTATTGTTTATGCTTTCTCTGCTCGTTTTCTTGTAAATTATGTATCTTATGTTTTGTTTTTGAGTATTTAGGTATTTTGGAGTCATTTGGATCAAAAGAAGAGGAAACATGGAAAAAGCGTTGGAGGTGGATTGTGTCTCATTATTTACTTTTATTTCTTCATCTCTGTCTGAAAAGCTTGTCCGCTTTAGTGATGCAACTTTTGTCTGAAGAGCATGACAACTTTAGTGATGAAAAGAAATTGAAGAAAAGAAATGGATTTGAGAAGTACAAAATGGCTACAGTTGGTGGGAGAATTCGAAGAAGAGCAAAAGTGGCACTTCAATGAATCAAGCGTTATCGGGAGCACAATGAAGGATACGGGATAGTCGACATTACCAATACAATTTGCAAAAGGGCTACCATTCGGTTGGCCTTTATCTTATTTATGGATGCCTAGAATCACCCTGGATATCCCTTATCTAGCCCACTGGGTTGTCTATATCCACTTATATTCATATACATCCCTAGAATTCAGAGAGAAAATGATTGTGTCTATCATTAGCTCTTCTCTCTGTCTGCGCATAAAATTCAGAGATAGAAGAAATTGATGTTGGAGAGGACTTGAAGCCTGTGGGATGAAGGTATGAGTCTTCTGGTAAAGTTGGGAAAATTTGGTTGAATTTACCAAGGAAATGAAGATTAGAGCTCAACAAATCGAGAAGACTTTTTGGTTCACTGTTCAATAAAATTGGTTGAGGAATCTGGTGATGGGTGTGATGTTTTTTAGAGATTGGGTTTACTGGTGATGTTGTTGAGTGCAAAAGGGGGAAATTTGACACGGGTTTAGTTCAGATCGATGGATGGAGCTGATGGTGAAGTTAGGGTTCTCTGTAGATTCACAATAGGGTTTGATGTTGCTGTTGAATTGTGAGATTCAAGTTCAGAGATAGAGAGAATTTCATGTCAGGAAGAGTACAGGGAAGAACTACAATTAGGGTTTAATGATTTTGAATCTGAATCTGGGGTTGAAACTGAGCTGAAAGTGCTCAAATCTGATGAATGGAAGATTAAGAAGTGGTTGAATTACAGTCTTGGGATTAAGAATATACTATTGTTGGTTGTGGTACTGGTGGTTTGTTTCTGGTGCAGCTACAATGAGGAGCTGGTGGTGTGTAGCCATATATTGCAGGAATGGTAGCTGTTGGTTGAATTGATGTTGCAGGTGCAGGCAGGGAGAAAAAGTTGTATGGAAGAGAAGCTGGTGTTGTTGGTTTGTTGATGTTATGAGATGAACCTGGTGGTGATGAAATGATTAGGTGAAGCTAATGGGGTGGTGGCTGGTGATTTGAACCTGAGAAGAAAGGAGGTGATGTTGCTGGTGAAGCTCATATCAGTGGTAGTTCCCAAGGGTATAATGGGTTGTTTCCATGGATTATGAACTGTTGGAAGGAGTTGGATGCTAGTTGAGAAGGTGTGGTGCAATGAAATGGACTGGACAGAGGCAGTGAGCTGTTGGTTGGATTAAATAGCAGATAAAGCTGAGTATTTGTTCAGATGTTTTGAAAATTCAGGGTAATGAAGGTTGCAGGGTGGAACTGATGATGGAGTTGTACAAGGGTTTCTGGTGGAATTCTGAATCTAATGGGTATTGAGCTTAACTAAAGTGATGTGCTGCAGTTGGTCATGTGATACTATAGGAGATCAGGTGGAGAAAGGTGTTGGTTAGCAGCATCTGAGACTGAGGTTTGAGTTACTGGTTCAGTTGAAGTGCAGGGTTGTAAGATGCCTGAGTTGGTAGTTGAATATGGTGTAGGTGGCAATTGCAGGTGATGGAATTAGGAGGCAAGAGCAATTGAATATTGGGTTCAGAGATGAATGAATGTATTAGCTATTACAGGCAAGCTTGAACCTGAGATGGAAAGGGCGAGTAGGTATTGCTACTGGGGTTGCAGGTGAACTGGTGGCTGTAATAGGCTGTGTTGCAAATATAAGGAGTTGTGGGATTGTTGGTAGTCAGGCTAGAGATGAGTT
The DNA here is from genome assembly GCA_023529315.1 of Papaver bracteatum. Lineage (NCBI taxonomy): Eukaryota > Viridiplantae > Streptophyta > Magnoliopsida > Ranunculales > Papaveraceae > Papaver > Papaver bracteatum. Next base: position 3,245,126 of record JAJJWX010000811.1, on the reverse strand, counting down.
GGAGGTGCTGCTATTGATTGGATGAATACGAAGAGGAGCTGGGTTGAGTTCAGGCATCAGTTGAGAACGGGGAATGATATCGGTGGTCTGTAATGGGAGCTATGGTGGTGTTTTGGCCTAGTAATGTTGGTAGGGCAGTGAAATAACAAACTGAGAAAGTGGAGTTGGAATTGGAGCTGCTAAAGTTGCTACAAAAGGCTTGCAGGATATAGACATCATGTCTAGAAGCGCTATTGAAGCACAATGGGTGTAGCAGGGCCATCTTGGCTGTGCACTGAGCTTGGCCAACTCCAACTCAGACCAGTCAGCTGAGTTAGCTGCTGACTCGATTCTAACTCAGTGATCCAGAACTTGACCCGGTCAAACGTTAAACATCGTTAGTCAACAGTTAAGTATAACGGAATATTCCATCGACTGAGGTGAATTTTCAGGCTACCGACGGAGACTTTCCGGCACCGGATTCCGGTCAATTTCCGGCCAAAACCTCAGTTTTCCGGCGAGCGTTTTTGGGACAGATTTTCTACATGGGTTTCTCTCACATGTGGGCTTGGTGGATTTCCAACTAATGGAATTTGAAGACAAAACCTATTTTTGGAAGGAGAAAAAGCTATAAAAAGGAAGTTTTCTACACAATTTAAGAGATAACGTTTTATTCTATTCTTGGAGCTTTTGCAGAGAACTACTTCTAGGGTTTGCTTTCTTTTATGTTTCATCTTATTTCTTTGAATATTATGATGATGAACTCCATGAATATGAGTAGCTAAATACAATAATTGGTTATGGGATAAAAGTTGATTTCTTTAAGCATGTTATTTGATTCTATGAATTAGTTCTGTCTCAATTTTATCGTTTGTGATTCATTATTTATATTATCATATGATTTGAATGCTAGTTTGGTTGAGTCCGGAATCAATTGGATTTGTTTTCATCTCTATAGCTATATTAGGGTTTTCAATACGTAAAAGTTGTTTGTCCCTGATTTCTAGTAACAACTTGTGGTTAATACTTGTAGTGATACATATTTTTAATCGCATATGAATCATAACCTTTGTTAAAACGAATTAGTGCTTTTACACGTTTGTTTGCATCGATTAGTCTTATTTCATAGAACTTATTGCTCTTAGGGAGTTAAATCTAATTGTGCTTTTACACTTTAGGTTGCTTTTTAAGAAGATTTCACGATAGCATCTTTTAATGTTGTTTGTGATAAAATCAGGAAAAAAATGGGATACTCTTGCGATCAAGATATCCTATGACTTTTGATAATTGAGAGATTAAATACCAATTCTAATCATAGATGAAAAATACATGTTTGTGAATGATACTATCCCTTAACCAATATCTTCTCCTTATTGGTTATTCCAACTATTTACTTTGCTTTATTTAGTATTATTACTTAGATAAAAACAAAAACACACCTTGGGTTATTTGGTTACTTAAGAATCTGAAAATTGCATAACAACAATCGCCTCTCTGTGGATACGAACTCTTTCTTATCGAATACTATATTCATAATTAGTAAAGTGAGGAAGTGAATTATTTTTGACGCATACGACACGCATCAAATTTTGGCACCGTTGCCGGGGAGGCATTCGGCTTGTTATCTAGTTTTTAGTTTCTTTTTATTATTTTTCTGCTTGCATACTTGTGTTTCGTTTTTTGTCTTGTTTCTCACTTGTTTGCGAGAATTGTTTTTCAGGTACCTAATCTCTGGCTTCTAAATATTGTAATTATCCAAGGTGCGGGATAGCTACTCGAAAAGGAACAATACTCCAACCAAGGCAAGGCACAACGGAAGAACGCAACTTGGAAGTAGAACACGAAGCTCTTCGGCAAGAAGGAGAGGAAGTAGAACACGATATTCCTTTTGAAGAAGAAGGAGAAGGAGAAGAAGAAATGGGTGACCCTGCAAATCGTTCACTTAAAGACTTAGCTTCTCACAAGCTGGATATACAGCAGGGTTGCATTCAAACCGACTCCACTTTTGAAATCAAGCCGGGACTTCTTAGAGAATTACCAAAGTTCCATGGCTTGGTGAATGAAGATACAAACAAGCATCTTATGGATTTCCACAACATTTTCATGGCTATGCTCCCAGTAAATATGGAGGCGGATGGTGCTATGTTGAAGGTTTTTCGATTCTCATTGGAAGGTAATGCTAAGGATTGGTTATACTACTTGCCTTCCGGGAGTGTTACAACTTGGAATGGGCTCAAGAAACTCTTTCTAGAGAGATATTTTCCTACATCTAAGGCTACTCAAATTCGCAAGGAGATTTGCGGAATGAAGCAAAATGTCGGAGAATCGTTATATGATTGTTGGGAACGATACAAGAGGTTGGTGGCAAGCTGTCCTCATCACCAATTTAGTGACGCCATGATCATACAATACTTCTATGAAGGACTCCAATCAAGTGATAGGAATCTTATCGACGTAGCGGGTGGTGGTGCACTAGTGAGCAAGACGGTGGCACAAGCTAGAGAGTTGATTGAAAACATGGCAGCAAACTCTCAACAATTCTTGAGTCGTGGTTCGGATGTACTTCTTCGGAGAGTCAATGAAGTGAGCGAGGTGGAGGAATTTCGTCAACAAATGAGAAACATCACAACAATGCTACAACAAGTTTCAGCTGCGGTGATACCAAGTTCTCATGGGTATGAAGACATCAATGAGCAAGCTAATGCGGTTTTTCCAAATCAGCCAAGACGGTATGATCCTTATTCCAATACTTACAATCCGGGATGGAGAGATCACCCCAATTTTAGATATGCGAACAAGCAAGGAGCGGTTCAACAACCTACTTTCAACAATTCATGTGGATATCAACCTCAACAACAACAATTCCAGCTGCGTCAACAATTTCAACAACAACAACAACAATCTCAAAATCAGGGGTCGAGTATGGAAGAGTTGATGAAATCTTTTATGCAAAGAACGGAGAGCACGATGAAAGAGTTGCAAACCCAAGTTGGTTCTATGGCTCTTGAGTTGAACCAAATGAAGGCACAAAATAGTGGGAAACTCCCTTCTCAACCTATCAACCCAAAAGGAGATGTGAATGCAATTACGTTGAGAAGTGGTACCCAACTTGTGCCACCCGAAGTTGTTGATTCGGGCAAGGTGGAAGCACCAAAGGAACCTGTTTTGGAGGAGAAGAATGAGGATTCTCCCCAAACTTCTGAGGTACCTATTCCTAACTCTAAAACTCCTATTCCTACTTATGTTCCTCCTTTACCTTTTCCTCGCAGATTTGCAAATTCTAAGAAGGAGGCACTAGAAAAGGAGATTTTAGACGTTCTTAAGAAGATTCATGTGAACATACCACTCATTGATTCTATAAAGCAAGTTCCAAAGTATGCAAAAGTGTTGAAGGACTTGTGTACCAATAAGCAAAGGCTCAAAGGTAATGAAGTGCTTAGTGTGGGGGAGAATGCTTCGGCGATCTTACAACACAAACTCCCATTGAAATGCAAAGACCCGGGTAGCTTTGACATTCCCGTAAAAATTGGTAACACTACATTTGACAAAGCTATGTTAGACTTAGGTGCATCGGTTAATGTTATGCATGCATCTATGTATAAGTCACTTGATTTAGGTCCTCTCAAAAAAGCTGAAATTGTGTTGCAATTAGCCGATCGCTCTAATGTCTACCCAATGGGTATTGTTGAGGGTGTTCTTGTGCAGGTTAATCGACTAGTATTTACAGCAGATTTTTGTGTCTTAGAGATGGATGAAGGTTCACCGGACTCGTCTCTTCCATTGCTACTTGGGCGTCCCTTCATGAAAACGGAGAAGACCATTATTAATGTGGATAAGGGAACGCTAACTATGGAGTTTAATGGAGAAGTAATACGTTTCAACATTTTCGAGAGGATGAGATATCCTAGTGATGTACACTCTTGATTCTCCGTTGATGTGTTGGATACATTGGCACAACAAATGTTTGAATTGAATGGTGATGATGCTCTGGAAACCGTTCTAACTACATCCATTGATAATGGTGTAGAGTGTGGTAATGAGGTCAAAGAATCCATTGGTGATGTCAACTCACTACAAGGATGCCCGGAAACTCATAATATCTCTTTTATTTCTTTACCATGCAGTGATGAAAAACTTTTACCTTCTATTGTTAAATCTCCAAAGTTAGAATTGAAACCTCTTCCTAGTCACTTAAAGTACTTGTACTTGGGTGACAATGAAGAGTTACCTATGATTGTTTCTAACGAGCTTAGTGAATTACAGGAGCAAAAACTTCTAAGGGTGCTAAGGAAGCACAAGATTGCCATAGGATGGACAATTGCCGATATCAAGGGTATAAGCCCTGCCGTTTGTATGCACAAGATACGTTTGGAGGACGATGCAAATCCTACAAGGGAAGCGCAACGTCGTTTGAACCCACCAATGATAGAAGTTGTGAAAAAGGAGATACTCAAGCTTTTGGAAGTGGGTGTTATCTACCCCATATCCGATAGCAAGTGGGTGAGCCCGGTACAAGTTGTACCAAAGAAATCAGGTGTGACCGTGGTGGAGAATGATGAGAATGAACTTGTCCCAACTCGTGTGCAAACCGGTTGGAGGGTTTGTATTGATTATAGGAAATTGAATGCCACTACTAGAAAAGATCACTTTCCATTACCTTTTATTGATCAAATGCTTGAACGTTTAGCTGGACACTCTTTTTATTGCTTTCTTGATGGCTATTCAGGTTATAATCAGATTGTGATAGCACCGGAGGATCAAGAGAAAACCACTTTTACTTGTCCTTTTGGTACTTTTGCTTATCGAAGGATGCCTTTTGGCTTGTGCAATGCTTCAGCTACTTTTCAAAGGTGTATGGTAAGTATATTTTCGGAATATGTTGAAAACATAATCGAAGTGTTCATGGACGACTTTAGTGTCTTTGGTGACTCATTTGACCTTTGTTTGAAAAATTTGTCACTAATCCTTGAACGATGTGTTGAAACAAATCTTGTGCTTAATTGGGAGAAGTGCCATTTCATGGTAACTCATGGCATAGTTTTAGGCCATATAATATCTTCTAAAGGCTTGGAAGTTGATAAATCTAAGATAGACCTTATTCGTGATCTAACCCCTCCCACTACGGTGAGGGAGATACGCTCTTTTCTTAGTCATACAGGTTTCTATCGTAGATTCATCAAGGATTTTTCCAAGATAGCATCACCACTTTGTACCTTATTGCAAAAAGATGTGGTTTTTAACTTTGACGAAAAGTGTGTGGCGGCATTCAATCGTTTGAAAGAATTTTTGATTTCAGCCCCTATCATTAAACCACCGGATTGGAGCAAGCCTTTTGAGCTCATGTGTGATGCAAGTGACTATGCGGTTGGTGCGGTGCTTGGGCAGAGTGTGGGGAAGATACCTCATGCTATTTATTATGCTTCTAGAACGTTAAATGAAGCCCAACAAAACTACACTACCACTGAAAAAGAGTTATTAGCTATTGTTTTTGCTTTGGAAAAGTTTCGCTCTTATCTAATTTGTACAAAAGTTGTTGTCTTTTCAGATCATGCATCACTTAGGTACTTGCTTACAAAGAAAGAGGCGAAACCGAGGCTCATACGATGGATTTTACTCTTGCAATAGTTTGATATTGAAATCAAAGATAAGAAAGGAATTGAGAACACCGTTGCGGATCATTTGAGCCGTCTCTCTGTAAACAAGGAAGCTATCCCGTTGCGTGAAAGTTTCCCGGATGAGCAACTATTCTCAATTGCATTTGGAGAACCATGGTATGCGGATATTGTTAATTACTTGGTGTCTAAACAAATCCCAAAGAACTTGTCTCGTGCTGAGAGGGACAAACTTAAGAGGTTAGGAAACCAATATATATGGGATGATCCATACTTATGGAAACATGGCAGCGACCAAGTCATACGAAGGTGCGTTCCTGAATATGAATTTAACTCTATCTTGTCTTTTTGTCACTCCTATGCTTGCGGAGGACATTTTGGGAGTAAAAGAACAGATCACAAGGTACTTGAAAGCGGTTTTTATTGGCCAACTTTATTTAAGGATGCACACATATTTTGCACAACTTGTGATAGGTGCCAAAGGAAAGGAAATTTAGGTGCTAGAAATCAAATGCCACAAACTTTTATTCAATTTATTGAAGTTTTTGATGTATGGGGTATTGATTTTATGGGTCCTTTTGTCAACTCCCATGGGAATTTTTATATCTTACTTGTTGTTTATTATGTCTTGAAATGGGTGGAAGCTAAGGCCACCCCAACTAATGATTCTAAAGTGGTTTCAGATTTTGTGCAAGCTAACATTTTTGCAAGGTTTGGAATTCCAAGAGCCATAATTAGCGATGGGGGATCTCACTTCAATAACAAGTTATTACAAGGATTGTTGAAGAAGTACAATGTGTCTCACAAGATTGCAACACCTTATCATCCCAAACCAACGGACAAGCCGAGGTGTCGAACCGAGAGGTGAAATCCATACTAGAGAAGACGGTGAATCCAACAAGGAAAGATTGGAGCATGCGACTTAATGATGCGTTGTGGGATTATAGAACCGCATACAAGACACCTATTGGGATGTCTCCCTTTAGGCTTGTGTATGGTAAACCTTGTCACTTACCCGTGGAGATTGAGCATAAAGCGTTTTGGGCTATTAAGCAATGCAATTTGGAGTTAGATGGTGCTGGAAAACAAAGGAAGTTGCAACTCCAAGAGATAGAGGAGTTACGCAATGATGCATTTGAAAGCTCGCGCATTTACAAGGAGAAAACTAAGGCATTTCATGATTCTATGATTTCTAGAAAACAATTTTGTGTTGGGAAGAAAGTGCTTTTGTTTAATTCTCGCTTGCAATTATTTCCGGGTAAACTAAGGTCACGTTGGATTGGACCTTTTATTGTTACTAATGTGTTTTCTCATGGTGCAGTAGAAATTCGTAGTATTGCTACAGGAAAGGAGTTTAAAGTGAATGTACACCGGCTGAAACCATATTATGAGAACTTTACTACCGAAGTTGTGGAAGGTGTGAACTTTGTGGATGCACTCCCTCTAGAGGAGTCTTAGTGAACAAGGAGAACGTCGGGCTGACGACTTTAAACCAAGTGCTAAGTGGGAGGCAACCCACCGGTTTTGTATCTTTACCCTTATCTTTTTATTTTTATGCATTTGCTTTTATCTTTATTTTTCTTGTTTTTGCATATCATTTGCGGAATTTCCCACCTTGAACTTTCTTTAGACGATTCAATTTTACATTGAGGACAATGTAAAGTTTAAGTGTGGGGGAGCATTTATATGTTTGTATAGTTTGTTTTAAGTGTGTTTTATGCCTTTTTTAAAAAAAATCAGAAAAATAGAAAAACCAAGAAAAAAATTTGTGCTTTTTGAACTCCGAAATCTAGAAACTTGTGCCTTTAGGATGACACCATTAGTGGATGGAACCATTTTTATTGCAGGAGTTGAGGAACCAATTAACTAAAAGGGACGAACATATCTCAGAAATCACAATTATCATGATAGTTGTTACCATATCTCGGAATATCACCATATCGCATTCTATTTTTATTTTTCCATATTTATCTACTGTTCTCTAAGTGCTTTGGTGGGTCACTAAACATCGACGTGTTATTAATGCTAGGATGAAATAGAGTGATTGAGTTACTAGAAAATGAAAAAAAGAAAAAAGAAAAAAAAGAGACCGACCAATTAGACCAAACAGAATAAAATGACACTTGGGAATAGCAGTATGTGTGAAACGTAGTCCCTGTCTCCGTCGCCTAAACAAGCGTGGAATGCAGGATCCAAGGCAACTATCATGTACTTGCTGACAAGAATCATGCGCTTGGATCCAGTTTGATCCAATCATGTTGTCTAAAAAAAAGTAAAAAAAAAAAAGAAAAAGAGAAAAAGAAAGTATTATATTTGGTTGAATAAAGTCACTTCTGGTTCCCTTATATATGCCAGTGAGTTGATGTAGAATTCAAACCAGTATCTCAATCCAATAGGAATAGGTTCATCTTGGCAGTGACCTTCAGACAGATATGGGAAACATCGATCACTTGTGAACATTCGCCAACATCTACATCTATATCCATCTTCTTAATCTTTTCATGGTGATTGTGGTTTGTTAGTTTCCGAGTATTGTGGCTTGTTCGACTATCTAATTAAAGCTTTACTAATATATGAATTGAATTTGTGCAAGGTACCTCCTCCTGTAGTCATTTTGGATTCGTTCATTGATTTGTCACAAATAGACGGAGTTGGAAATATAGGTTTTGTAGACAACTTTGATGGAGTTGTACAAGGGTTTCTGGTGGAATTCTGAAGCTAATGGGTATTGAGCTTAACTAAAGTGATATGATGCAGTTGGTCATGTGATACTGTAGGAGCTCAGGTGGATCAAGGTGTACAAGGGCTAAGTGCAGGGTTTGGTTAGCAGCATCTGAGACTGAGGTTTGAGTTACTGGTTCAGGTGAAGTGCAGGGTTGTAAGATGCCTGAGTTGGTAGTTGAATATGGTGTAGGTGGCAATTTCAGGTGATGGAATTAGGAGGCAAGAGCAATTGAATACTGGGTTCAGAGATGAATGAATGTATTAGCTATTACAGGAAAGCTTGAACCTGAGATGGAAAGGGCGAGTATGTATTGCTACTGGGGTTGCAGGTGAACTGGTGGCTGTAATAAATCATGTTGCGAGATATAAGGAGCGGTGGGATTTTTGGTAGTCAGGCTAGAGATGAGTTGGAGGTGCTGCTATTGATTGGATGAATAAGAAGAGGATCTGGGTTGAGTTCAGGCATCAGTTGAGAACGAGGAATGATATCGGTGGTCTGTAATGGGAGCTATGGTGGTGTTTTGGCCTAGTAATGTTGGTAGGGCAGTGAAATAACAAAGTGATAAAGTGGAGTTGGAATTGGAGCTGCTAAAGTTGCTACAGAAGGCTTGCAGGATATATCCATCATGGCTAGAAGCGCTATTGAAGCACAATGGGTGTAGCAGGGCCATCTTGGTTGTGCACTGAGCTTGGCCAACTCCAACTCAGACCAATCCAACCGAGTTAGTCTGCTGACTCGATTCTAACTCAGTGATCCAGAACTTGACCCGGTCAACCGTTAAACACTGTTAGTCAACAGTTAAGTATAACGGAATATTCCGTCGACTGAGGTGAATTTTCAGGCTACCTACGGCGCCGGATTCCGGTCAATTTCCGGCCAAAAATCCAGTTTTCCGGCGAACGCTTTTTGGGACAGATTTTCTACATGGGTTTCTCTCACCCGTGGCCTTGGTGGATTTCCAACTAATGGACTTTGAAGACAAAACCTATTTTTGGAAGGAGAAAAAGCTATAAAAAGGAAGTTTTCTACACAATTTAAGAGATAACGTTTTATTCTATTCTTGGAGCTTTTGTAGAGAACTACTTCTAGGGTTTGCTTTCTTTTATGTTTCATCTTATTTATTTGAATATTATGATGATGAACTCCATGAATATGAGTAGCTAAATACAATAATTGGTTATGGGATAAAAGTTGATTTCTTCAAGCATGTTATTTGATTCTATGAATTAGTTCTGTCTCAATTTTATCGTTTGTGATTCATTATTTATATTATCATATGATTTGAATGCTAGTTTGGTTGAGTCCGGAATCAATTGGATTTGTTTTCATCTCTATAGCTATATTAGGGTTTTCAATACGTAAAAGTTGTTTGTCCCTGATTTCTAGTAGCAACTTGTGGTTAATACTTGTAGTGATACATCTTTTTAATCGCATATGAATCATAACCTTTGTTAAAACGAATTAGTGCTTTTACACGTTTGTTTGCATCGATTAGTCTTATTTCATAGAACTTATTGCTCTTAGGGAGTTAAATCTACTTGTGCTTTTACACTTTAGGTTGCTTTTTAAGAAGATTTCATGATATCATCTTTTAATGTTGTTTGTGATAAAATCAGGAAAAAAACGGGATACTCTTGCGATCAAGATATCCTATGACTTTTGATAATTGAGAGATTAAATACCAATTCTAATCATAGATGAAAAATACATGTTTGTGAATGATACTATCCCTTAACCAATATCTTCTCCTTATTGATTATTCCAACTATTTACTTTGCTTTATTTAGTATTATTACTTAGATAAAAACAAAAACACACCTTGGGTTATTTGGTTACTTAAGAATCTGAAAATTGCATAACAACAATCGCCTCTATGTGGATACGAACTCTTTCTTATCGAATACTATATTCATAATTAGTAAAGTGAGGAAGTGAATTATTTTTGACGCATACGACACGTATCAACAGATTGTCGACGCTGTTTCGGATTCCTCAATGCTTCATATTAGGAAAGACATTCCAGGGTTAGTTGTTTTTGTTTCCAGATGGTGTCCAGACACCCATACGGATGTATGCAGGTGGGGCGAAATGACCATTTCTTTGGAGAGCGTGGTTGTGTTGCTAAATATTCCTATAATTGGAAACCTCGACGTCAGGCTGTTTGCAGACGAAGAAGAAATTTGCGCCACCCTGGTTGTGAAGTCAAATGGATTCGTTCGGAAGGAAAATGAGACGAAGTGCTTTTATGACTGGTGGGTGTCTCAGTGGTTTCCTGACGATTTGGAGTGGAACCAGAAGAATAGCGTACTTCATGTCACGATATTCTTGGCTCTTTGGCTATCCATGGATATTTTTGACGACGGCTCGGGCAAGAAAGAGATAAGACAGGAACTTATCAAATTTGCCATAAAATTGGCAAAGGGAGTCGCTCTCCCCATCGGTAGTTTGTTTCTTGGTTCTTTGTATGCACACCTGGATTAGCTGGTTTCGGACATGCACGCCTCGAACGGTCATATGAAAGTTGATTCGTATGTTCATGCCGCCTTTCTCCAGGCATGGTTGTGGGAGCATTTCGAGAAGTATGCCCCGAAACCGTTGGCTATACTTCCTGAGTCTTGGGGTGGCTCCAGAATACTGCACTGGTCGAACAGGCGCCAAAAAACAGGTTCGAAACTGATTAAGTTTCTTGACAACTCGTATGCGGTTAATTTTCGTCCATGGGCTCCGGTGCATGCGTCCATAACTCATATTAGTAGAGATGGTGTTCATGCGTAGCTGCATGCCTGGCCACGTGCCATCTTTTTTTCGAGGAGCTTGCAAATCCATCTCTTACAATGTTGATAGGGCTGCTCGACATATGGGTTTTGACCAAGGGGTCCCACTTGTTCGTCAGCCGGTTGTTCAAGAAATCCCGTTATCAACTATTCTCGACGCTAGTGCTCTTGTGTCAAGTAAAAGTCTGCCTTTCCTCGTGGAACGGAATCTATCAACGACCTCCAATTACAACATATTTTGGAAGGATGAGTTTCTTGTTATTCATGGATTCGTGAATGATGTGGTAGAGAATCATCAGGATAAGCCTTCTCCTGCGGTTTTAGCGGAACATCCACTGCTAAGGGATCCCAAGCGAAAATCCGTTAGTCCAAATACAGATAGTCCCCAGGTGAAGGAACGAAAATCTAAAGATCATGCGGGCGGACTTCAGTCAGACTCCACGGTTCTGCCGACTTTTAGTTCATCCAATATGTGGGTACGTACGGCTCTCCTCTTGACCTTGCCATGGATCGTTTATTTCCTTGTTCCTTTTCTGAGAATGTGCCCTTGTATTCTGTTCAGGGTCTCAGTAGTACGAACGCCTTTGCCAAACTTGTGAGCAGTCAGAAAAAATCATTTTTCGAGACAGAGAGTGGCATTGTAGAGCCTACCCATAATGACGCGAAACTCAAAAAGGATGAGAGTTCAGGGTCTAGTGATGGCGAGAGCAATTCTTCCGACAGTAGTGTTGAATCTTCGTCTAGTCAGTCTGACCACTAGAGTAAATACGTATCCGTACTTCCCATTGCGGAAAATGTGCCAGCTAGCGACTTGGACATGGAGATTCATCATCCCGAGGGCACTGCCATGACTCAGGTGGAGGAGAGCACTTCGGGGGGTAAAATCATAGTTAGGGATCTCCTGCTGGATGCTGATTTAGTTGCAGGTGCCACCTTCAATCCTCCGTATCTGGCCCCTTTCCCAGATCATATGTTGATTGGTGGATTTAGCGTGCCAGCTAAACATGCGACATTGTACACCAAGATTTGGGAAAGCTACGGTCACATTTCCACGACTAAGAAGATCACTAGTCGACATACGTTGGTCAAGCGTGTGGAGGAAGACTTGTCTTCGATTGATGACATGTGCAACGTGGCTGGTTATATAGTTTTTGAATATGTAATCTCGAGCTGGAGGTTCCATCATAACATGTGTGTGGACTTCGAATTCAACGTTCCTTGGTTCGTTGAAGGTCTCTCTGATGTTGAAAGGTCATTGGCCGGAGCAGTTAAAGGTCCTTCCGCAGACATGATGAAGAATCAAGAAGTGGAATTCAAGAAGTTGTGCAGGAAGCTAAAACTTAAGATGGCGGCTCTCTAAAGCACGAGGGAGGCCTTTGCTAAAAGGAGCAAGCAGTTGTTGGAAAACTTCCCTTGAATGTGTATCTTTCTTTTAGACCTCTTATCTTTAGGTTTTTTTTTTTTAAAAGGCAAATGAGACGCCTAGTTTTTGGTTTTTGATTTTCTAATTTTCTCGGGTTAATAGATAAATGCTACCTTGACGGTTTTGGATTATATATTTTTTTTGAATGAAATGTTTAGAATTAAATTGTCTTTGGCTATGAATGAAATTGACGCAGACATACCAGGAAAAACATGGAACCATGTGTTGGTAGATGACATGGGATGAAACAAGGTTATAGGTTTTATCAGAACTTGAATAAGCAAACCACGTATTTTTGTCTAGATAAGACTTACTCGGTTTCTCAGGTCTTTTAATGAGAATAAACTTTCCGGGTGTAGGACCAAGGTTTTTTTTTTCTCGAGAAACATGGTCATGTGAAGTCCCCAGTCTTCCGAGTCGTTTCTGAGTTGTCTGATAACTGCGTTGTTAATCCATGGGAGGATAGTTTTGCTTCTAGCCTCTGAGAAGTCCCCAGTCATCCTTTGTCATGTTATGACTGATAATCGAGTCGTCGAGTAACTGAGTCGGAGTGGATCGCCTTCCTCTACCATCTTGACGTCGGGGTCGAAGAATGAGATTGCAGGTTGAAAATTGACATTGTATCGTACTTGCAAGGGAGTACTTTAGATTCGAGATATAAATTTGTATAATTCTGGCCTAAACCAATAAATGGCCAAGTGGAGGAGAATGGGTTGGTTTTGGGGAGGGAAGCAAGGAAAGTGGTGAGACCAGAATAGTTGATTCTGGAAGAGTAGTTGGGTGATGAGCACGAAAGTGCGACGCATTTTCACCCATAAATACATTAACTAGGACTCATTTTATCACTAATAATCTTCTTTGTAGGTGTTTTTGTCAAATAAGCGCTTAATGAGACCTCATCTTCAACCTTTTGAAATCCGTTATGAAACTAAGGAACAAAATTGGGTTTCGGTTTTGGAGGTGTTAGAAGTCGATTCAATGGCTGGTTTTTGTTGGGTCGACCTTCATCTAGACAGGGATGGTATGTGCTTTATAATCGGTTAAAATTGGTGTAGAAATCATCTGGTTGATGAAAACAAGAAGAACAGTTTAAGGGAAAAGAAAGTTGAAGATAAATAAGGAAGCGGGACACTTACGGGAGAAGAAAAAAAAAAATATTCTCGAAATATTTTCTTTCTTGCGTTAAAGAGGATTATATGGAGTGAATGAGCCGATGGGTCCATTGGCTATAAATATGTTGTTGACTCATAGAAGGGTTATCGAATGGGTCAAGAGTGGTTTTGGGAAGAAGAAGAAGCAGGTTGAAAATTGACATTGTTGTTTCTAGACCCTAGACTTCCAAAAGTTGCCTAATTTAGGTTAGAATGGTGTGCTTCAAAATTTTATTGAAAGATCGAACCTCCCGTTTTTCAGGTTATTAATTTATGGGGATCCTGTGGTCGTGTGGGGGAGTGGTTAACGTTTATTTTCTTTTGTTTTGGAATTTTCTTGCTTATCATGACAGCTGGAGCGGGTCTCAAAAAAAAAAAAATTAATTTTTTTTTTATTATGACCCAATTGTTTGTAGGTAAAAATGGTTTGAGCACGAAAGTGCGACGCATTTTCACCCATAAATACATTAACTAGGACTCATTTTATCACTAATAATCTTCTTTGTAGGTGTTTTTGTCAAATAAGCTGATTTCGGTAATTGCTATTCTTTGTTATTTGATCCTGTGGTTATTCGCGCCCCCAAGAATTGTGTGTCATCTTCAACCTTTTGAAATCCAGTGAGAGAAACAATTAAACCCTAAATAATGTACTGCAAGGGAGTACTTTAGATTCGAGATATAAATTTGTATAATTCTCTAACAGACTGTTGCCTAAACCAATAAATGGCCATTCCAGACTTGCTTCGGTCACAAAGTGGAGTAGAATGGGTTGGTTTTGGGGAGGGAAGCAAGGAAAGTGGTGAGACCAGAATAGTTGATTCTGGAAGAGTAGTTGGGTTACTATGACTTGTTATCAGAAAACTGAGAGAGCTAACAAGGTGAGCTAACAAGTAAGTATTTCTGAGTGTTGTATATCCTGTATGAACTTGTTGTTCAATGGAAATAGGTAAGACCTATTTATACAAGTCGGAGTAAAAACGTACCCTGGTCTCATTAAGGAGTGGGGAAGTAAATGGGAGGAGGTGGTAACCATATGCATGTAATTGATGTTCCATAAAGTGGTTAATGCATGAAAGTGCTAACGTTATGGAATTGATGTCCCATAAAATTGTTAACGCATGTGCTTTATGTCCCATGAACGTTTCACACATAACTTCCCGTATTTACTAACCGCCTCACCCTTATGACACTTTCTTATGACGGGTGTTGTTTACGCCACACGATGTAAACCTCCAAACCAATACCCAAAGAGGATCTCCTAGTTTTTTGTTGATGTCTCGAATGTTTTTGGAAAATATGTAGCATGTTGTTGTGGCTTGGAAAGTCAAGCTCGGGAAACTTTCTAGCCTGGTGACCTTCGACGGTCGAGATTTTTCATCTTGAGATGAGGGGAAACCGTTGATCATTGCACGCCTTCGTTTTGGTAGCCGCGTAGTGAGGGCCAACGTGTTGGCGCGGCTAGGTTGGCATGGCATGGTTTGGCGTGGCCAAACTTAGGTTTTCGGGCCAAAGGTTACCATATGTCGTCTGGTAACCTTGGATGGCTAGGATTTTCTCCTGGGATTGAAGGGAAATCGTTGATTATTGTACGCCTTCATTTTGGTGTCGTGTAGGGAAGGCCAATAGGTAGCGCGGCTAGGTTGGCATGCCGTTGGCATGGCATGGTTTGGCGTGGCCAAACTTAGGTTTTCGGGCCAAAGGTTACCATGTGTCGTCTGGTAACCTTGGATGGCTAAGATTTGATCCTAGGATTGAAGGGTAATCATTGATTGTTGCACGACTTCGTTTTGGTGTCCGCGTAGGGAATGCCAATAGGGTGGCGTGGCCAGGGTGTGGTTAGTCTTGGCATGTAGGGCCAACGGTTCGCCTTGGGCGTGCCTAGATTTGGATAGGTGTGATTTTGGCTTGGAATGTGGGGCCAAGGGTTTTCCATGGGCGTATGGCGTGGCTAGGGCCAAGGCAAGGGCGTTTTGCTTGGCATGATGTGACTATCATGGCTAGGGCCAAGGCAAATTACGTTTGGCATGGCGCGGCTAGCTTGTCTAGGTTTGGTTTGGCTTGGCATGTGGGTCCAATGGTTTGCCAATGGCGCATGGCGTGTCTAGGGCCAAGGCAACGACGTTTGGATTGGCATGGTATGATTAGCATAGCTAGGGCCAAGGCAGAGTGCGTTTGGTATGGCGCAGCTAGATTGGGCTAGGTGTTGTTTTGGTTTGGCATGTGGGTCCAAGGGGTTTCCATAGGCGCATGTCATGGCTAGCTTGGAACCGATCCTAGTAAGAAGTGCAATGCATCACAAGGGGAACCGATCCTTGTATGAGGTGCAACAATGTTTATGGAAGAAAGGGGAACCGATCCTATGAACATGTGCAACACGTTTATTGGAAAGGGGAACCAATCCTATGGACATGTGCAGTGCATACAAGTTAGATACCAAATATATATGGGGAACCGATCCTAGTACCTAGTCAGCCGTATCTTTGGTAAGCTAGTGTAACTATGCACAGTACTCACGTGGAGGTAGAACCGAAACTTGTTTTGGTAGAACCGTAAACCCATGAGTTGTGATTGAGTAGTACTTGATCAATCACATAGTTCTTGAAAGTCAAACAAACCAATTCTAAACTTGTTTGGAAGTGTGGTAAATCGGTTTCAAGTGAGCAAGCATGGAAAAAACTTGCAAGAGTAAGGTGTCATCACTCTTTGAACACGATGAATTAATGCTTATTCTATTTTGTTCAAAGATATTCCTTAACGGCTAAGAAGGAAGTAAATCCCAAGATCGAATTTAAATAAGTTAAGAATCTTTTTAATTAAGGGTTTTTAATTATATATGGAAAATAAGAATTAGTAATGTGCATTTGCTAATTAAATATTTTCTAAGGAGATTTCAATCATTATTTTTGGACAGTGCATTCACATGAATTATGATAACCGAATTTAGTGGAGTAATGAAAAATATCTTGAGAATAATTTTGATTTTGGAAATTCCTTGGTGTCCAAACTTCCTTGTCTATAAATACTTTAAGTTTGCATTTCGAGCAAACTAATTATGCGTAACCTAGATTTACTCTTTTGTCTTTGTTACTGGTGAAGTCGCCTATTGGAGAGGAGAGTAATCTAATTAGGTTAAATCTCTTACGGCCGCTCAATTTAAAGTATTCTTTGGGATTGAGAAGCTCTAGCGCGACCGTTGGTGGGAAACTAGATATTGCGGTTTATATTTAGTTTTCGTATTAATTTGATTGACTAATGGTGGTTGAACTTTGATTGCACCTAGTTTGTTTATGCTTGAGAATCTTCTCTTCTGATATAAGATTCACTCAAACTAGTTCAAAGTTTTGACGTGGATCTTTAGACTGTTGTTAGATCTAAAGACGATCTTGTGATAATCCATTGTTAACAGACTCCGTTATGTGTGTGATTGATCACAAGAGATTCAAGTAGTTGTGTGCAGGTGTTTATTGAAGATCTAAGAAGATTTGAAGACAAAGAAGATATTGAAGATTTCTAACTTGTCTTTTACAATCTTTGGTGTGCATAATATTTGTTTGGGAAAAAGAGGATCCAATTAATAATCGGTTTATCCTTGTGGTATATTGGATTGATTAATTGAGAAAGATCGGCATCAACACATATAACTTGGTTGAAGAGTGTTGTTGGCTTAATCTTAACGATTACCTTTGGGTGATTGAACAAAATATAGATCTTGGAACTTGGCAAAGGAGTTTATGTGAAGATAAACAAGGGAAACTTTGCGCAACCCATATCACTTGGTTGAAGAGAGTTGATACCAAACAGATTTGTTGTTCCTTCACTATTTGGAATACGAACCAAAAGAATTGGTCCAAGTATGTGACTTGTTTACAGGTTGGAGGCGTGGGAATACAGATGGAACTAGGTGAACTATAGGTTTAGTTGCTTGGTCTCAACTATACGAAGTTGTCTTATTTTGTATAGCGGCTTAATCCTGAGAGTATTCAATTCTGGACTAGGTCCCGGGTTTTTTCCGTATTTGCGGTTTATTCGTTAACAAAATCTTGTTGTGTTATTTACTTTATATTTTCGCATTATAATTGTTTTATTATAATTAAAGTATATTGCATGAACGTTAATTCCTATTTAATTGATACGTAAATCCTATTGAGTTTGGTTAAGTCCGAACCTTTGTATCAAGTAAACACACTTTGTTGTTGCATTGTCTCGATCTCGTATCCATAGATGATCACACAAAGTGTGAACCGATTTGTTGTATTGTCTCTACTCAGTCCATAGACAATCACTTTCGGGGAAAGGACTTATAGGAAGGAAAAGTTATAGCTTGAGGTATAATTGGGGTACCCTCGCCTTTTCAGTGAGAAAACATAAACTTTTCAGTCCTCATGTTTTTAACCAAAGTAAGTGCAAAGTAATTGCGCAAGGTTTAAATCAGAATTTAACACATTATTTGGACAGGAAGAGAAGCGAAAGATGATTCGAGAGGGAACTCTAATGGTTGGTCATAACGAGGATGCCCTAACAGTTTCGATCGGCCTGGATAAGGGTGGACGTGTCAAGGGGGCTGGCTTTGGAGTGACGACAACCCTTTACTTTCCAAATGGAAGAAAACCAAGACACTCGAAAAAGAACGATGAACTGCGTGAAAAGCTGAAAGCTAAGGAGAAAGAATTAGAGTCTACTAAAAATATGTATCAAAGATTAACAAATAACTTGTTATCTCAAGGAGTCGACATTGCGAAAATTGTGGGTAACAATATCAGCAAGTCTGGAGGAGAGGTAAGTGAATTGAGTTTAGATTAGATTGTGTAATTTAAAAAAAAAAATTGGAAGACAGTATCTACTTTTTTCAAACAATGTGTTCAACTACAGTCATAGGATACATGACCTAGCAACGCCTCCAATCGATCTAAGAATAACATAGGTCCAGAATCAGTTAAGCAACTTCCAAGAAAACATGGGAAATCTGGTCCGAAGAAGTCATCTGAAAGCACCAAAGGGTCCGCGAAGCGGGACTCTCCTTGTACTAAAACGCCGTCCGTTTCTACTGAATTCCCAGCGTCTTTAGTATCAAAAAAGAAGTCTTCGTCTCCTCCATCCACTGGGGAATCTCAGAATGTGCCATCTGAAAAAGTTACCATTGATGTATGGTTTTCCAACGCATTTAAATTTTTAATCTTCCATTTACTATATCTCATGCGCCTTGTGTTTCTGCAGGGCATAGGATGCAAACTTTGGTTTGGAGAAAAGGATAACATTGTTGTCGTTGGTAGAGCTTACTTTTCAAAGAAGGTATCTTATAAAATGAAGTCAGGATGACGGGTGAGGTTACATGTTATAGCGTCCTGGTTAGTGAAGTACTAAATGAAACCATCAAATTACCCTTTGGCACATCTTCTGGGATAAGAACTTTAAAAGATGTTGGTGATGGTGAAATTAATTGGCCATCAAATCAAACCATCTTGGATAAAAAAGGTTGGTTGTTATGCTTGTTTGCTTTATTAACTCATTGGATATGTTTTTACACAAACCAGTTTTATACTCCCTCCGTTCCACTTTAGATGAGTGTTTAGGTTTATTTTTTTGTTCCACATTACTTGATAGTTTTCATATTTTTCCCACAAAACTACCAACAATACCCTTACAATTTGTCTTGGAACCATAAGTTTATTTTTAAATACACTAATAACAATTAAACGGGGATACAAATAAAATAAATCTTGAAAATCGTACAAAACTTTAGTTGGTAGCCTAGCAACAAGCTGAGCACCAACCCCCTTTTGGATAGCAATGCCTAGTCTATACAAAAGAAATTTTCCTACACCACTACTGACATCATTACTAACAAGACAATTATTCAATCTCTTAAAGAAACATAAAGTATCATCTCCTAGTTCCCCCCAACGTGGTAAAAGGCAAGACACCTAACCCATAGCCATGCGAGACACATTGATCCAAGTACTTGTTACGTTTCCGTTGAACATCATTGGCAATAGCTTGGCCAGGGACAAAAGAACGGACACCATCACCTGTGAAAGGAGAAACACCTGTAATGTCCATACAAACATCTTGGCCATTATCCCAATTAAGAACAAGAATGTCCGCCATACGCAAGTCTTTATTATCATCAGACAAAAGACCGAGATCCGCTTCCTTGAGGACATGCACACCAACCTTGTAACAAATATCGACGACTATATCTCGCACTTGGTCATGCCGAAATTTGATCCCAACATCCTTGGCACAATGAAGGGCATGGTCCCCGAAGATGTCCATGGGTCTATTGCAACTAGAACACAGGCCACCTTCAACAACCAAAGAGATACCAAGGAGATAGCAAACCACCGCCCGAAACTGTCTAGGACCAAGGCATTAATTGAGGACACTAATGGGTACGTCCAAAAGGTAATCTTGAGCATGCTTAACCCGGTTACACTGCCACAAAATGGAATCTCTTGCAGACATAATAAATTGGTTTGGGATTTGCTTCTTAATCGCATCGAAATAGGTGACTTCCAGGGAGTGCATAGATGGGGGGTGGGGGGGAATCATCAACGCAAAAATTAGAAGGTAAACCACATACCTGGATAAAGTTCTGAAGAGCCGACTGAAATGCAGAACATTTGTCTGAAGAGAATAAATTACCAAGAATCGCCTTTTGAACCGAAACAGTCTGAACCTGAGAGGACAAATAGCAGTAGTTACGAGTATCCGCCATAGTGTAAATACCAAAGCCCCCATCCTTAATGGGGAGAGTAGCAATACATTGTTTTAGTGGCCCAAAACCCGCACCATCACCCGTGACCAAAATTCTCAAGTACTGGGATAACTGATCATCAAATAAATATGAGGCAAGTTGTAGAGCTCCCAGGTTAATGGTGCGTAAAGCAAAATAAAGTCTTGACATACCAATGCAATTGTGAAGCAATAACATCTCGCTCTGAGGATCCTTGAGTTTTTTGATGCAAGACATTAAGTGGATGGTCTTGCGAACCCTTGCTACGGCCATGTCGCTGATAAAATTCAAATCTAAACTCACTAACCCCCCTAAGAGTTTAACACCAGTAGTAGGTCTACCGATATCTTGAGGGAAAACATCCACATCAAAGCTTCTAGGATCAGCAGTGGGACAAAAGACCTCTGTTTTCTTAATATTAAGATGTAAGCCTCTAGTTGGGCCTTCAGGCTCAATAATCTTAAGAGCCTTAGACACTTCAAGAGTGTCTCCAATAATAGTCTCGTCATCGAGGTACCAAGCATGCAAGTCAAGTTTTTACTGGGAGGCAATGGTTTGCACAAGAGGATGAAGCGTCAATGCAAACAACAACGGACCGAGGGGATCCCCTTGTTGAACACCCAAAGCTGAGGACAAAATATATTCGTCATAGTAAAGTCTAGCAGGCTTACTATAACAAAAATCAACCCACCGATAAATACCTGGACAACGTAAGCGAACTTCTCTAATGAGGTAAGACCAGCTAATCATGTTGAAGGCGTTGGAGAAGTCAACAAGCAACATTGACATACCGACGGACTGACCTTTCAGCTCTAGTAATCTATTTACAACATGTAAAATACTATCACCACCAACAGGAACACCGACACCGAACTGGTGATCTCCCAAATAAGAAGTCATCGCTTTACTTATAGAAAAAGCGTCTATATTTGAGACTAGTCTGCGCCAAATGGTACCAACGGCTATTGGCCTAAGTCCGCCACCCGATTTCAAAAGTGGAGTTAGGGGTGCACTAGCTATGAACTCGCCTAACTCACTGGGGCACTTACCTGCCAACCATAAATTGACAACACCTGTAATTGATGTTAACAGATCATCCGCCACCGCAGAAGCTTCCCCACTCAAAGCATCCGTTAAATGTTGTGCACGCAAACCGTCATGACCACAAGAGGTTCCTCTAGGGAAACTCTTAAGGGCACCCAAAACCGCCTTCGAATCCACAAAAATAACATCAGCACTAACCGTTTCAGGTGGAATTGAAGGGTGTAAGGCTGCTAGGTGTTTCAACTGTAACTCAGCAAGGGTAAATTCATCCCGAGGTGTGATGCCATCTGAAGATAAAACCCGAATGGAAGCAAAAAAATGACCGCATCTAATTTTCTTCTTACAAGCATTCAGATTAGAAACATCTTGGTTCTTCTTAGCTGGTTGTTTCCTTGACACGAGTGAAGGGTCTTGGATCAATTTACGAGCTAAAGCTAAGCCACCACTGATGTATTTCCAATCCGAGAGGGCTTGGTTGATAGCATTGGATTGAAGCTTCATGCGGATACTTGGCTTCTCCTCTGCATAATCCCTCGGTCGAAAGACTTGCAATGTGATCATGGGAAGAAGGAGGAGCCTTACCCAAGCTGTGGTATTACCAGGGCTGGCTGAGACTCAGTCAAGACACGGCTTAAGTGTCCGAGAGAAGGCTAACCTGCACTGGAAAGGGATACAAGAAACAGTAGTGACCCTTCTATGAAACACCGAGTGTAGCAATTCTACAGAAAATTCAGCCTCACTAACTGAATCATAAACTGCAGATACAACAGGCGATGGAACAACATCATGTAAAGCAGGGACAAGAGCATGCAAGCCAAGGATAACGGGGGCAATATCATCAACATGTCCATTGATAACCTCACCATGGATAGAACCATATTTACCTTTGCAGGACAGCTTCCAGGCATGCAAATGTAAGCACTTACAACACAACCACATGTTGAGTTGACGAAGAACATCATCACAGGCTTGATAGACCAAAGCATCTGAAACAAAAAGGTCTCTGTAAAAGGTTCTGTCGGCAACATTAGAGAAATGTTTGTCCTGCACATGGCGAATGAACGAACCTTTCACATATCCCCTCCTATTAACTCTATCACCACAGTCATGGAAACCCTTCAAGAGATAATGGTAGTAGTCGTTTGAAGAAGACAATGGGACAACTAAGTCTAGGGGAGCGACAAAAGAGCCAACCAGAGGCCGAGAAGATGACCTGGTATGCCTCGGCATTAGAAATAAGAATACAAACCCTAAAGAGGAAAACAAAAACGAAGAACCCTAAAACAACCGATAAGAGGCAAAAAAGGCGTGGAAAAATTACAGAAACCCTAAAAAGAAGTAAGGGAAATCTAAAAGTGGGTTCAAGAAAAAGCAGAAAGCTCGAGAAGTTCTGGAGAATTTCTCTGGTTTTCACTCGCCAGAGAAATCGCCTGACCGGGTTCCATGTAAGAAATCGTGTAAAAAAGAAAAAATATATATTATGGTTTTATTAATGTGTGAAGACTTTTCTGAAGGGCATATATAGAATTTCTTTATATCTCTCTCCATTTTTTAATCTGCGTGAAAACTCCTAAAACATCATCTAAATTGGAACGGAGGGAGTATATATATCTTGTTTGATATAAGATACGAATATGTTATCAGTTATATGAATCATGGACATTAGTTTATATTCTAGAGAACCTTATAGAACGAGATATGTGGTTAGCTATTTGATTGTGAGTCAGTTGTGCATTTTGCTTAAATGGTTTCACTGCAAAAAGAAGGTACAACTTTCATTTCAATTTTCTGATGCAGGTAAGTCAACCAAAACATTCCGAGGCTGTGAAATCACTGGATCTACTCAACGGAAGCCGATCTCGTATCGCAATATCTGAAAAAGTTCCAAAGGTATGTGTTTTAAACCGGTTACATGATCTTAAGACCATATGAGTCTGAAATATGCTATCAACTATATGAATCACGGACGTTAGGGTGTATTTTGGAGAACCTTGTATATTTTCTACCTATTCAATTCATCAGTGTCTTTGCATTCACGGTAGAATTTGGTATATTTGTTACCCGAATATGGAATATTACTCTACTGCTGCAGGTAACTCAACAAAATTCGGGGAAACATACTCTGGATGTGATATCAAAAGCTACATCTAATCGAAGAAAATATGAGATAATGACAACTGCATCAGTTCATCCGGTATTTGTTTTATTTTTACATGCATTTTAAATCTCAAAATTTCTTTGAATTTTTCGCTGCTTGAAGATGTTCATATGACATATAATTCCGCAGGGTAGAAGGTGCTACCTTTTTGACGAGTTGTCTAAGGAGAATGTCGTTGCTAGAGGTAGAGCTTTTCTGTTAGCAGGAAAACAACAATTACATGGAAAGGATGGGGTGGAGGTTGATTGCCATAAAATCCTAATTGAGGAAGTAATAAAACCGAATTTATGTTTACCCGTACGATTTGATGGTATGGAAACATTAGGAAAAACTCTTGGAAAAGTGATTCCTTGGCCAAAGTATGGTGTTAAGCTTACCGAGCATGCTAAGAAGGTTAGTTTATTGTCTTATTTGATTTGTAAGTCGAATATACATAAACCAGTCTATCAATTATATGAATCACCGATCCAAGTGTAAATTAGAGAACCTAGAAAAAATAGAAATATGTGTAACTTTCAAAAGTAACTAATAACTCTTTTAATCTTATGCAGAACCCTACCAGTAATTTACAACCAACTACTTCTCTGCGAAAGTATCCTTCATGTAGCAACCCTTCTGATGGATCTAAGAAGCAGTCTCCTAATCTTATGCAGAACTCAACCAGTAATTCCCAACCAAATGCTTTAATATCTCTAGAGAAGTCGTGCACATCTACGGCAGAACCTCTGGCTAAGACATCTAATGGAGTATTTTTTTTTCTTCGTAAATATATATTGCTAATTCTAGCATCTTATTTTTATATGATGTTCATATGTCGTATCTCCGCAGAAAGCAAAATACGACTTTTGGAATGGATCTAGGGGAAACGTCGTTGCTAGAGGCAGTATTTTACCTACGCTGCCTAACCAGAAAATACATGGACAAGATATTCCTAAAAAATGTTATGTTGTCAATATTCAGGAGGTTATAGTTCCATCGTTCGTGTTAACCGAACCAAGTGGTGAGTTTAAGTTATTATGGGAAGCTAAGGATGGTTTTGTGGCATGGCCGAAAGATAATTGTTCCATCTCTGATGACAAGGTTAGTTTCTTAGCTCTTTTTCTTTGTTAACCAAGTATATAAATTGTTTTACATATTCATGTATTCAATTTGATTAAAGAATAAGTACGAGATAGAAATATATTAACACCTAAATGGAACATGAATGCCAGTGTAAATTAGAAAATTGATATTTGATATTGGATTTTATTATGGGCGTCAGCTGTGAAAAATGTCGCGGCCTTCAGTGAAGTTGGCTTTATTACATTGTTGGAAAAATGACTTTTGTCTGTCTCTTGTTGAGAATTCATATGACAGACGAATTCGCCTTGGATTTAGAATATATATAATATATTTAATCTCTTGCTGCAGGAAACTCCACATCATGGAAAACCTCATAAGCAACCAGAACCAGTTTTAGATTCTGAGAAGAAATTGGACAGTGACCTAAGAACAACAAGCAGCCTTGCAGAAGATAAACTGAATGAGGAGCACCGAGCAGTCAATCCACATTTAGGGAGTCATGCAGCCTCTGCCAAGCTTCCAAAGAAGATTAAAAAGGCGTAGAGAGATTTCTATGTACAAAGTGTAGATCAGGCATACCAACTTCCAGATGGGAAACAAAGGATGACAAGGTTTGCTGCGTCGATAATGTCACAACCTGATCAATTGCTTGAAGAGACACCACCATCAAAAAAGTTGAAAAAAAAATGATGATTTTTGGATAAATTCTCTTTAATATTTTCTTTTGCAAACTGTTAGACCAAAGCTCAACATTTTTTACTATGTTATTAATAATAATATGAATTTTTGGCATATATGAATTTCCGATTTAACCACAATTTATAAAGTATAAGAGAATTTGGATAGTGCCAGGTGGAAGGTTTAGATGCATCATATCTGAACGGCTTAGAGGCATTACACGCGTAATACACACGCTTCGAGATTAATTGGCGTGGCTAAACATAACATAAAGACACATTAAGCAGATATAATTTGGCATGGCTAAATAACACATAAAGACACGCTATATGGCGTGTCTATAGATTCTCCGATGAATGGCTCCCAACATTACATGTGGACGGTCAACGTTACATCTGAAGGGTCAATATTGCATCATCTTAAATGAGATCCAATGGTTCCTAATACAGCCACATGGATGAAGGTAATTGTGAATTGGCATGGCAAAATATAACATATAGCCACGCTATATGGAGTGCCTATAGGTTCTTCAATGAACGGATCACAACGTTACATGTGGACGATGAAGGATGCATATAATTTAACGGTCAATATTACATCATCTTAAATGAGATCCAACGATTCCTAATACGTCCACGTGGATCAAGGTAATTAGAAATTGGCGTGGCTAAATATCACATATAGCCACGCTATATGGGGCGTGTCTATAGCATATCCAATGAACGGCTCACAACGTTACATGTGGACGGTGATGTAAAACATACATACAACTCCGTGTCGTCGAGGCTACGGTCACTTTTAGCATAAATAACAAGCCTTTGAACCCCTAGGTGTCCCTAGTGGACGAGTTATAGTCTCGTGAAGGTTTACAAGAGGTCTGCCTACAAAACCTATATTTCCAACTCCGTCTATTTGTGACAAATCAATGAACGAATCCAAAATGGCTATTGGAGGAGGTACCTTGCGCAAATTCACTTCATATTTAAATAAATAAAGCTCTAATTAGATAGTCAAACAAGCCACAATACTCGGAAACTAACAAACCACAATCACAATGAAAAGATTAAGAAGATGGATATAGATGTAGATATTGGCGAATGTTCACAAGTGATTGGTGTTTCCCATATCTGTCTGAAGGTCACCGCCAAGATGAACCTATGCATCCTATTGGATTGAGCTACTGGTCTGAATTCTAGTGTCAACACACTGGCATATACAAGGGAACCAGTGGTCAACAATCTTATTTCTACATCAACTCAACTGGCATATACAAGGGAACCAGAAGTGACTTTATTCAACACAATAATAATATTTTCTTTTTTTTTAGACAGCATGATTAAATCTTTTGGATCCAAGCGCATGCTTCTTGTCAGCAGATTACATGATATTTCCCTTGGATCCTTCATTCCACGCTTGTTTAGGCGACGGAGACAGGGAGAACACACACATATTGCTATCCAAGTGTCATTTTTATTCCGTTTGGTCTAATTGGTCGGTCTTTTTTTTTTTTTAGCTACTCAATCACTCTATTTCATCCTAGCAGTAATAACAATTCGATTTTTAGTGACCCACCAAATCACTTAGATAACAATAGATAAATATGGAAAAATAAAAATAGAACGTGATATGGTAACAACTATCATATAATTTCTAACACTTGAATAAATATGTCCTTTTAGTTAATGGGTTCCTCAACTCCTCCATCCAAGATAGTTCCATCCATTTAGATTGATAGTGTCATCCTAAAGGCACATGTTTCTAGGTTTCAGAGTGTATAAAGCAAAAAAAAAAAATTCTAGTTTTTTTTTATATGAACACAAGGGAAAAAATACAAGGCTAAAAACTCTATATGAGAACACTCCCCCACACTTAAACTTTACATTGTCCTCAATGTAAAATTTAGTCATTCAAAGTAAAGTTCAAGATGGGAAATTCATAACATGATATATATACACAATAAGAAAATAAAATGCATGATAAAAATGGATACTCCAACTCATAGCTATTTCTGAACAATAGAGAATAAACACTAAACAAGCTATTTAGTTGGCATCTAATCCCAACTCAGCCAATATATACACCTCACCGCCAAGAAAAAATTCCATCTACTTAGAAAGGCTAGTGCTTATTCTAGATTGTTCACAAATCTCTAAAAGTTGGAGTTTTGATATGCAAATATCCAAAATAAGAAAATAAAGATAAAAGACTTAAAAATAAAATAAAAAGATAGAGATAGATACACAAAACCAGTGGGTTGCCTCCCATTTAGAAATTGGTTTAAAGTCGTCAGCCCGACATGCAAGTTGAATTCCCCATACACCAATATTCGGAAAAGTTGGGGATCCAACCATAGCACCTGTTTTGCAAACACTAGCTTCACACCAATATTAGTAATATAAAATAGAAACGAAGCTATGAACCGATAAGAGTTTCCCCCACACTTATTCTTGTCCACACTTGGAAGTGCATAAAGAATATAGAAATCGGGGACTACCACGGTTTCTTGTTCACAAACCTGCATAGTATGAGAATCAAATGTTTCTAATGGCGGATATCAAGAAACAAAGTCATCTAACAATGTTTTCGAAGCACATACATTCCAACCAATAAGAGGTAAAGGAGAAGAGTTAATATGCAAAGGGTTAGACAAACCTCGCACAATCTCTTGTAGCACGGAATCCTCTTCATCCTTGAAAAACTCAAGTGAATTATTCACCTCTTGTATATCATGGTCCTCTATCAAACCTTGCAACCATTCTTCGTCCGTTTCTGCCTTAACCAAAGTCTCGACATCAACATCATCATTAAAATCATATGCAAACTCAATTGGGTCTTCCAAAATATTGGTCATAGCGGTCACATTCTCAACATACTCCTCTTTGTTATAAGGCACATACTCTTTTGCGGATGCAATTCTGTCCATAAGGAATTTCTTTAGAACACTTATTGCATCATCCTCAAGCTCTACCTTTTGAATAGGTTCTTGATCATTATAAAGATCAATGCTTGAGTAAGCTACACTAGTGTCATCATATTCCTTTTCAACTTCACCTTGATTGCAAAAAGACTCCATTGTACACTCTTCGGGGATGTCACCATAAATTGGTTCAAGCGATGTATTTTCATAATCATCGTCACTATCATAGTTAACATTAGATTGGCTACCACTTCCCAAAGATTGGTCTTTCGCAGAATTTTGCATGTCCTCTTTGTATTCTTCAATGCCTTGTCTTAAATTGGAAACACCTTTTTGAAGCTCTTGGAGTGATCCATCCAAATTTTGAAAATAGCATTCCATTTGTTGGTAAAGCTCATTCGACAAAGAAAAAGTAGAATTACTTACTTCAGTATTACTAGGCCAATTATCTTCCCTTTGAATGGGTGAATGATCATAACTACGATCAGAAATTGGGCCAAAAATACTATGAGTACATTCGGTCAATGAAATTGGTTCCACGCTTGGTTGTTTACAAACTGACTCCATGCTCACCATAAATCGTTGCATCTCATCTACCAAACTCGAAGAAATATTAAGAGAAGCACAACTATTCTCCCCTGTTTGTGGTTGCTCACTTACATACCCACCATAAGAAGGTTGGAATGTATGAGAGTAATTAAAAGGGTACGTGGAGTATTGATCATAACCAAAGGACTGGTTTTGATTATACTCCCCATAAGGGTGATAGTTGTCATATTATTGTTGAGGTTGATAACCATACCCATTGTTCCAATATGCTCTGTCCATAGAAATTGGTACCTGAAACAAGAGTTCTCAAAACTATGGTTAAAAACCAGAAAATATGAAAAAAAAAAAACTAAAAAAACTAAAAAAAAGAAACCAAGAACAAGTGACAACCGCTACCTCCCCGGCAACGGCGCCAAAATTTGATCGGTTGTCAGCCGACACAAAAATAATTCACACTTTCTTACTACTCAAAATATAAATATAGCAAGGGCAAGAAAGGATCGATCCCACATAGAGGTCTAGGTTGTCAATATATTTCGGTTTCCTATATAAAACACCGGGGGTTTTCTGATTTTTATATACTAAAATAAAATAAAAGTAAAACAATAAAAAGTAACACGCAAATCAAGGTAGTGAGAATATTGGTTAAGGATTCATCTTCATTCACAAATATGTTTTCTTCACAATAACTAGAATTGATATTTTAATCTCAACTTTTATCAAAAGCCCTAGAATATCTTGATCGCAAGAATATCCTGCTAATCTCCTTTTGTCATCAACAAACACATTAAAAGATGCGAATATGAGTTCTATCTAAAAGAACAACCTAACGTGTAAAAGCACTAATCAAGTTTAATTCCCTAGATGCATTAAGTTCTATGAAATCAGGCCAATCAAAGCAATTGAATGTGGAAAGCGCACTAATTCAATTTAACAAAGGTTACGATTCACATATGATCATAAGAATATATCACTACAAACTATAATCATATTTATGCTACTTGTATTCAAGGATTATCACTTTTACGTATAATAAACCCTAAACTAGCAATAGATGTGATTAGAAGTTCTACCAATTTTCAACTTGACAAAACTAACAATCAATCATACCACTATATTTTCAGAGAATCGTAAACGATAAATATGAGACAAAACTAATATATTGAATCAAAGAATCATGCTTTGTGAAATCCAACTATTCCATAACCAATAATAAAATTAAGTACTCATGTTAATGGAGTTCATAACAATAAGAAAGAGAAACCCTATCATGTTGTAAAATCCTAGAACAAAAGTAGTAAAAGATATATCCTAGGTTTTTAGAGAAAAAGTTCTATTTATATGCCTCTCCCAAAAGGATACTCAAAAGTAGGTCAAGTCTTCTCAAAACCCGTCTCAAATTCGTCCACCAAGCCCATGTGTGGAAAATACCCATGTGAAAATCTTTGTCCAAAAATGTCACCGGAATTGCTGACGTCATCGCCGGAATCCGGTCGCCGGAAAATTATCTCTGGCTGCCTTTGTCATAAGAAATTGTCACCAGCAAGTATGTACTTCCCTTTTTTTTTAATAGGAAAAATGGCTTTATTGAATAGAATTAAGAACCAATAAAACTGTTTTGGTCACTTTGAATCATATTAGTGATCCAATTAGGCCAATCACTACTCCACTCTACTGAATCTGTTTGAGTTCTGGAAAATTTAGCTAATGAATCAGCTAAGATATTTGAATCTCTATGACTATAAATAATTTCCCAGTATTCAAAATCAGCTAGAATAAAAAGAATGTCTTCTATGATCATTTAAACATTTACAAAAATTATTTAAATCTGTATGTACTTCCAGCAACTCATCTTTCTTTCTCTGCATTTCAAACATTTACAAAAATCATCTAAACCAATTCTTTCTCTCTTGCGAAAACGCGCCCAAAAGCGTGACTCCTAGCTCATATATCCGTCCGCCAACTTCCGCATCTGACTCATACCCCCTTCATGATTCAGTGAAACATTGTAATTCACGCTTTAACTTCTGAAATCCGACAACCGGAACTAGTACCACCAGTGCACCAATTCTGCTCCATTTTTGCACAGTTTCTGCAGCTTCAAAATCCATTCCCTGCACAGTTTATAACAGAACCACTTCTGCATCTTTTGATTAGTGCTTTAAACTTGATTTCATTGAAACTGGTTCACTTCTATGGGAACAACCAAGACAAACTCTCCATATTTGAGTACACATTCTTCATGTCCTTCTCAATCTTGAACATTCATCCATTTCACACAAACCATTCAGCTCCAGTTCCCAGACCACGGCAGCAACACAATTCCAGTGTACAAACCAACAGCACCAGATTTCTATGGCCTAGCCATCTGAAATAAGCCCAAACCATTCAACCATTCGCAACTTCAACACCTCACTGCATTACTTCCACCATTAAGAAAGAGCATTCTCGAGCTCCATTCTCAGCTCCGACCACAGACTCCCATGATCTTCTCCATCTTATATCATTGATCCATCACCAATACCACAGTTCAAAATCCTGCCAAACTGTCGAGCTCCTGTACTGCATTTGTTCGCTGCCCTTGGTACCTTAAACCACCACGAATTCGAACAACAACATAACCTCCTACATCTTCACAGCAAACCCAGTTGCACACTTAACCTTCTATGCACCCCATCTCAGCGCACAACACTACTGCCTTCCACCGATCTCTGTTAAGCTTCCATTCTCTATTCCATTGCAGCTTCAATCATCTACACAGAAGCAACTCACAGTCGTTCCGACCATGGCCAATTCCCCCATCTGCAATTTCCTTTAGCAGTAACAATTTCAACCATTGCATTAGCAATCCACCATAACAGCCTCACATCAATTGCTGCACCAGTTCTTCAACAGCACAAACTCCATATCCTTGCTTCAATTAGTTCCCAATGCATTCTCATCTCCATGGATTCACCAAATTCCAGCAGCAAACCTACATCAACAGCCTACACCTCCTTCCAGATTCACCTCCAACTACAGCTGCCATTTGCACAAATCCATAGTATCATCAATAGTCTCAAACCAAAGCCATCAGATTTATGTTCTTCGTTCTCTCGGCCAACCACCTACAATCATCAGCAAACCCCAATTGTAACTGCAATTCATCCAAAGAAGCTTCATCACCACCAGCCTAAGTACCAATACCAGCTTCCATCATTCCTCCGTCTCGAGCCAAAGTTATAAGATCACTACAGCTTCATAACTCCATC
The DNA here is from genome assembly GCA_023529315.1 of Papaver bracteatum. NCBI lineage: Eukaryota > Viridiplantae > Streptophyta > Magnoliopsida > Ranunculales > Papaveraceae > Papaver > Papaver bracteatum. Next base: position 3,213,070 of record JAJJWX010000811.1, on the reverse strand, counting down.
CCAAACTCGAACATATCTGACACTCATTACTGCTCCGTGATGCTCCTATCACCTGGGAAACAACCCTCAAGCCCATGGCTGGCTGATGGCAAACCAGGTACAATAACTTGTCGTGACTGAGAATTTCTCAGGCATTTTCTCAAACAGTACGACTGCATTCTTATGCTGATACAGACGTAAGCTTCTCGCTGTTTTCTGAGCCGATCTCAGCTCCTTCCCTGCACTAAACATTCATTTAACACAAACCCATTCTTCCATTCATCTCAGAGAACACAATTACTGCCTTATTCTTTCATTATACACAATATCAATAGCAGCAACGTCTTCATCCAACCACCAGTCTCTTGATCCATATGTCAAGCCATGCTTACAAGAACAACCCATCTTCCTTGTTCAACTCGAACCCTCAATTCTTCAAGAACAAACCCATAACTCATCAATTTAAAAATTCCCAGATCCCCTTTCTTCATATCTGATTTATCGATTCAAACTTTTCTTTATTTTTTCGTTATTTCACAGCAACAATGAGCTATTCTTCTTTGTTCTTCTCGGTGAACTGGCTGTCCAATACAATATTCCATGACCAGCACGACCCATGCCGGCTTGAAAGAATGAAAGAGCTTGGCGGCAGCATCTTGGTCCGTCGAGAAGAATCAGACTGAAAATCTCCACATAGTTCTGCTAAGTTATAGTGAGAAGAGTTTAGACACCTAACTTATGGATATGGGCCACCAACAGATTATTAGGCCTGTCAGTTCTAGGTAACCGACAGTCTAATTCTCTGATTCAACTGCCATTTGTGGAAAACTGACAATTCATTCTGTCTCCTCCATGCGTAGCCTAGCATGCTCCAAAAATAACTCGCATGTGAATTTATCTTTTCGCCCTTTACGCTTCAAACATACATTTTCTCCTTCTTTTGCTCATAAGGACTCCATTGCACCTGATAACTCAAAACTAAACATAAGAGATGCAATTCGCAACAATAATAGCAAAGAAAGCATAAATACTAGATATAAAATAAGGTGTTTTAGACACCTATCATGATGGATGCACATAATTTAACGGTCAATATTGCATCATCTTAAATAAGATCGAACGATTCCTAATACGTCCACGTGGATCAAGGTAATTGGAAAATGACATGGCTAAATATCACATATAGCCACGCTCTATGGGGCGTGTCTATAGGATATCCAATGAACGGCTCACAATGTTACATGTGGATGGTGAAGGATGCATATAATTGAACGTCAATATTGTATCATCTTAAATAAGATCCAACGATTCCTAATATGGCCACGTGGACCAAGGTAATTGGAAATTGGCATGGATAAATATCACATATAGCCACGCTCTATGGGGCGTGTCTATAGGATATCCAATGAACGACTCACAACGTTACATGTGGATGGTATTCAACGGTTCCTAATACAGCCACGTGGATGAAGGAAAGTGAAATTGGCGTGGCTAAAACCACATTAAACCAATATGGCATGTCTATCGGATAACCAATGGCTACGCCAAAAAGCAATTTGTGTGTCTAAAGTGAACCAAATAGCCACGCCAAAAGCAATTTGCGTGTCTAAAGTGAACCAAATAGCCACGCCAAAAAGCAATTTGCGTGTCTATAGTGAATCAAATAGCCATGCTAAAAAGCAATTTGCATGTCTAAAGTGAACCAAATAGCCACGCCAAAAAGAAATTTGTGTGTATATAGTGAACCAAATAGCCACGCCAAAACAATAAATCGTGTGTTTATAGAGTACCGGTACTTAAGTTTTTGGGACACTATATAGCAACGCCTATATGGCTCTAGCGTGTCTATTTCATGCATAAATAGACACGCAAGGAAAGCATGGCTATAAGCTACCTAAAACCACGCAAGTAGAAGACATGCCAAGTCCAAACCAAATTGGCGTGTCAAAACCCCTATGGACATGCCAATTTGGCATGGAAAAAGCGTATGTTTGTACTAGTGCTTGCAAGCGTTGCTATCTCAAGTTTTTTTGTCAAGTTTAGTTGCCAAAACTATAAGTCTTGATTTCTAGTCTACTTACAGCTAAGTCTCGGATTAGGATAGTAAGTGTAGTTGAGCCTTGGACTCCATGACATTCATCAAATGAAGACGGAGAACTACTCAAGGGAACTGGTGGAGCTTCATTAACAAAAGGTATGTGGAGACTTGAACTTATCCAGCACTCAAAAGTCTATCTATTTTATCTCCTATTTTGAGATAAAAGTCGTATTACTATATAGACTTCAATTATACACATTTGCTATTTCGAGCCGAGTTTATCTCGCTTATCTATTTCTCGAAATATGTGTTGTTAAGCTTTCGCTTTAGCCAAGTTCATCTTTACTCGTGACGAAAGTCATGTTGATTATTTCAATAACTTGAAAATCGTTTTGATGAAAATAGTTTGTGAATAACGACTATTTCAACATCCTCTAAGAAAGTTTCAATGATTAAAATGAGAGTTTAGAACATGTAACCATGCTTGGATATAAACATAGTATGTTCTCACATTCGTGCAAAAGTCCAAAACCGGGAACCAAAAGTATGCGTACCCGTACGCGTACTGGCGGTTGTTGGAAATCCGGGAAAGTATGCGTACCCATACGCATACTGGCGGAAGTATCACGTCTGTGAATTTTTGCTGGATTTTGTAGTGAAAACAAACTCAATGCTGTTACTTAAGTACGCGTACCCGTTTGCATAGTTAAGTAGGTTACTTTCTAAAATCGGTTTGTTCATGAACTAAAATATTTATATATAATAAGGAACGTAATCTTTGCAAACCATGGCTATAATGTTCATGAGTTGATTCGTGTGAATCAAAATCGTTTTTCTTTGATTATGTCTTATATACTTCTATGAGATTTAAGCAATTGAACAACTATCTAACTAGTTCATTTGAGTCATTTGAACTAGTTATGGTAAAGATGAATAAGGTTGATATGAAAGTGCTCATATGGCTAACCATTGGTTAACTATTGTTGAACCGACTAAGTGTACACGTTTAGGTATGGTTACTGAAACCTAAATGAAGTTACATTTCATTTGTGTATAACAAGATAAGTTCTATTTAACGGTTGAAAGATATTAGCTTGAATCTAATCAGGTTTTCATCTAACGATGAATATTGAATGCTTTGTTACCAAGGTAACTTAGATTGCAAACCCTGATTTGAAATCTATATAAAGGAGAACTATAGCAACTAGGAAACCTAATCCACACACCTCTTATGTGATACTAGTTGTATAAGATATAGTCGATTCTCCTTTAACCTTAGGTTTTTCACGAAACCATGTATGTTAACGACTTAAAGACTTCACTGGGATTGTGAAGCTAGACCCAACTATTTTCTCTGTAGTTGTATGATCTGATCTTGCTATTTCTATCGTGTTTGAGTGCAATCATAAGATTTGCTTGATATTTATATCGTCGATAGGCAAGATAGAAAAGTAGTCACAAACACCTTTGTCTCATCGTTTGTGATTCCACGATATCTGGTTTCGTTAATCGATTAAGATTATTGTGAGGTGATTGATAATTCTAGGCTGTTCTTCGGGAATATATGTCCGGGTTATCAATTGGTTCATGTTCACATTGATTTATCAAAGACAGAACAAAAACTTGTAGGTATATATGTGAGAGACAGATTTATCTATTCAATAGACTTTTCTGTGTGATACAAATTTGTTTATCAAGTCTTCGACTTTGGGTCGTAGCAACTCTTAGTTATGGGTAATATCAGCTAAGGGAATCAACTGCGTAGTATCCTGCTGGGATCAGAGATGTAAGGATCATGATTGTACCTTGAATCAGTGTGAGATTGACTAGGGTTCAACTACATTCCAGACCGAAGTTAGCTTTGTAGTAGGCTAGTGTCTGTAGCGGCTTAATACAGTGCGGTGTTCAAATCTGGACTAGGTCCCGGGGTTTTTCTGAATTTGCGGTTTCCTCATTAACAAAACTTCTGGTGTCTGTGTTATTTCTTTTTCGCATTATATTTTATAGTATAATTGAAATATTGCAGGTTGTGCGTTGAATCGATCAATCAGTAAATCCAACCTTTGGTTGTTGATTGAAATTGATTGATCCTTGAACATTGGTCTTTGCAGCCGTTCAATTTATCTCTCTTATATTCAATCAGGCTCGCAAATTATTGTTTGTTTGAATGCGGATTGAATTGAGAGATGGAGATATAACTCCTCGATATACTTTTCTTAAGATTGAGTCTAACTATCTAGTTGGTTCTCTTATAAGTATATTGGAGTTAGTCCATACAGATTGCTAAACGAAATATTGGGTGAGGTTGTTAGACCCCCTATTTTTCAATAAATATGAAGTAATTTTAGCTTAAATATTGAAGGATGATTAATGCACAATCTTACTTGCACACCTTTATACAAGATTTACACCAAATTTTCAATAGATCCCAAACAACAATTAATTTGAATCTAATATTATGATGATACATCTCTTATTAAACTCTGGGCTATTACAAAAAAATGAGCACAATTTTAGATACCAAACCTCACTGTATCCTGATCTTAATTTCAACCGTTAATATTCAGTGGTTAATTTTCAAAGTGGAAGATGGTGGTGTCATTTGTTCCGGATTGTGCTCATTTTTTTGTAGGATTGTCGATTTTATAAGAAGAATAATCACCAGAATATTAACTTCAAATTCATTGTCATTTGGAGTCTATAAGAAAAATTAGTGTAAGTTTTGTAAGACGGTGTTTAGATAAGGCTGTCCATTAATCCCAGTGACGAGGAAATATAAAAACAAGTGGGGTCTCTAGACCCACTAGTGTTTGAACCTTAAGGTAAAATTGGTTGGGTTTTGGGCAAATTCAGTTTCTCGTAGGGGCAGATATGAATGATATGAGTGATAATTTTGTTCTTTCAAGAGTTGGATATGTAAAATTTTAAGATGAACTTTTCTTGATCCCATCAGGTAGGAGACTTGGCTTCGTCAATGATTAATTTTCAGCGGTTAATCTTCAAAGCGGTAAATGTTGGTATCATTCGTTCAGGATTGTTTTTTTTTTTTTGTAGGATTGTGGATTTTATTAGCTTCAAATTTATTGTCATTTGGACTCTATAGAGGAAACTAGTGTAAATTTGTAAGATAGTGCTATAGAGAAAATTAGTGTAAATTTGTAAGATAGTGCTTAAATATTATTATCCATTAATCTCAATAAGTGGAATGCACGTGCGTTGCACATCAAATGCTGAGAATATGCCTTCGGCCCTTCGCCGGGTTAGGCCATTTTCTTAGCTTGATATGCAAACACACGCCAATTAGGGATTGAACTGACCAATTTCTTGCGCTTCTTTTGTGCCTGCCTCTTGAATCTAAGGATGTAAATAACAAAAGCACTTGCCTAGAACTATGAAAAGCATCTTAATTTGATAATAATCCTTACAATAGTCCTCTAATAGAGTTTTTTTGTCATCATTTTCTAACTAATCGAAATTTCACCTATAACTCAAAAACTTGTGCAAGTTGGTAATTAATTAGTTCTTGCTACCAAATAGGAAGGAAAGCTTATTCTTGTTGTTGCCGCCACTTTTAAATCCGGTCACCCTCTCAAGCACCAAGAACATGTTGGAACTGCATACCCAGGTAACAAAGACGCAAATAACTCAAATGGCTTAGTTTGCATCCTTGTACTTCCATCATTGTCAGAATTGAGTGAGTAATAAGTAATTTTAGTCACATCTAAACATCTAATTCCAGGCAGTAACACAAATAAAAGTATTGAGAATCAGACTGCATAAAATTAATAAGTAACGCAATACATAATTAAAAAACACTTAAGGGTTGTTGACAATAACCAACAACAACAGGCTGCAAAAGCATCCTGAAACTGAAGAAACGCAAGCAAACATTTGCTTGGCCCCGATTTCCAGTTTAAAAGAGTAATGATGCAATATCCTCTACATCAATTTGGAGACATGCTGCTTCCACAAAACCTGCAGGGAAGCTTTGAAATTGTTTATATACATGCACCACAAAGTGTAGGTTCTACTCAGTGTGTCCCAAGTATCAAATTCTGAAATACATAAGTAAGCGCTTTGTGAAATTCTTCAAAATGCTCAAATAGTGAAATCAATGATTCTAAACCATAAGAGATTAATTTCTTAGGACTTCAATCATCTATAAAATGAAACACAATGGTCGAGTATTTACCTAACAAACAACAAAAACACCTAAAATACATGAATATATACATATATCATATTTATGCACCGTCATCATCGACATGAGTGTCACAATCCAGATTTGTAGTGCCAAATGTTGTGGTTTTTTACCAGATGTTTTCTTAAATGTACTTGGTGTGTCATGATCATAAGTTGTGGGCATGTCCCAATTTTTCTATTTCTTTCATTTACACATTTTTAGACATGCACTGAACGCTCATAACTAACAAAATCATGCAGCCCAATAAGTATTGGGCTTCGACGTACGCCATCTTGCGATGAATCCATCTATCTACCTATCAATACAGGTACACACAGAGGTATCAACATAGTTATACATAACAATCAGAAAGACATACTTAGTAAAATATCAACTCAGAATGCATGCTATGCAACATATCCCATGCAATTGCACCCGTGTCTAGAGAAGTTCCTTGTACTTCTACTTTACATTTTAGGTCTAATATGCTCAGTTGTCAGTGAAATATTGTTTCAATGAGTAGCTTAATGAGTTTAGGGTTCAGCTGGAAATCCTATGAATGCTTGAATTAAAAGAAGATAAAACCCATTCTTCAAGAACTACATATAAACTATAAAAACAATGAATCTGAGACAGATAAACCCAAATTCAGTACATAAGTACACAAACAAAAAGATACGGGAACAAACATGAGCAGCGATTTCTTCAGCAATATTTCAAACAACTTCTTAATAAATTTGTTTAGATTCTTCTTCAATCTTAGACATTTTCCTACCCACAAATAAAATGTCATTGTTGTTAGCAATAAATGCCCCAAATTCTAAGGTAATTACCAAATTGCATATAGTAAACCAAAAACGTAGTACATATATAAGAGATGTTTAAACAAAATTAACATTGAAAAAGCGGGGGTCTAACAACCACACCCAATATTTTGCTTAGCAATCGGTATGGACTAACTCCAATATACTTTTAAGAGAATCAAATAGACAATCAGACTCAATCTTAAGAAAATTATATTAAAGAGTTATATTTCTGTTTCACAATGTAATCAACAAATCAAACAGATAGAAATCCGTGAGCCTGATTATTATGTGAAACAACTTTAACGGTACCAAAGACAAATGTTCAAGTGTCAATCAATTTATATCAACAAACAAAGGTTGGATTATCTAATTGATGGAACTACGCGCAACCTGTGATATTTCAATTATATAAACAAATATAATGCGGAAAAGAAATAACACGGACACTAGAAATTTTGTTAATTACGAAACCGCAAATATAGAAAAACCCCGGAACCTAGTCCAGATTTGAACACCACACTATACTAAGCCTCTACAGACACTAGCCTACTCCAAGTTAACTTCGGACTGGAATGTAGTTAAGCCCTAACTAATCTCACACTAATCAAGGTACAGTCACATTCCTTACATCCCTGAATCCCAGTAGGACTCTACGTACTTGATAACCTTAGCTGATCTCACCCACAACTAAGAGTTTCTACGACCCAAAGTTGAAGACTTGATAAACCAATATATCTCACACAAAAAAGTCTATTGGATATATAAATCTGTCTCCCATAGATATACATATGAGTTTTGCTCTGTCTTTTGATAAATCAAGGTGAACATGAACCAATTGATATACCAGACTTATACTCCCGAAGAACATCCTAAAAATATCAATCACCTCATAATAATCTTAATCGTATGGTAGCGAAACAAGATATTGTGGAATCACAAACGATGAGACGAAGATGTTTATGACTACTTTTTATCTTGCATATCGGAGAATAAATCTCGATCAAATCTTAGAGAAGATAGTTTCAATATGATAGAAAACAGCAAGATCAGAACACGCAACTACAGAGAAAATAGTTGGGTCTGGCTTCACAATCCCAAATGACGTCTTCAAGTCATTAACCTATATGGTTTCGTGAAAAACATAAGTCTTCAAATCATGGTTTGCAATCAATTCTACCTTGGTAAAAAAGTATTCAATATTCAACGTTAGATAAAAACTTGATTAGACTCAAGCTAATATATTCCAACCGTTAGATCAAACTTAGCTTGTTACACACAAATGAAAAGTGACTTCATTTAGATATGAGTAACCGTACCTAAAGATGTGCACCTTTGTTGGCTCAACAATAGTTAATCGGAGTTAGCCATATGAACACTTTCATATCAACCTTATTCATATTAACCATAACTAGTTCAAATGACTCAAATGAAACTAGTTCCAGAGTTGTTCAATTGTTTATATTCTCACAGAATTATACATGACACAATTGAAGAAAAATCGATTTTGATTCACTCGGATCAATTCTTGAACATTATAGCCACGGTTTGCAAAAGATTGCATTCCTTATTTATTATATAAATGTATTAGTTCATGAACAAACCAATTTTAGAACATAACCCACTCAAGTATGCAAACGGGTACGCATACCTAAGTGGTCGGACTAAGTTTGGATTTGCCAGTACGTGAACATGTATGCATACCACCAAACTCAGTAAAGTCCCGGAACTTGAACCTCATGCCAGTACGCATACCGGTATGCATACTTGGTTCCCGGACTTTGACTAAACCAATCAGTACGTATACGGGTATGCATACCATGGTTCCCTGACTTGGATTACACATATGCAAGTGCGCATACTGTGCTTATATTCAATTGTTCTAAACTCCCATTTCAATCATTGAAACATTCTTGGAAGATGACAATAGCTGTCTCATACAAACTATTAGCTTCAAAGCAATTTTCAAGTGATTGAATGATCAATAAGAAACATTCCGAGTCTACATCAAATGACCGTCTCATACATATGATGTAAGATGTTACTAGGCGATTTTTACATGATCATCTTTTGACTTTCGTCAAGAATATAAGATGAATTTGGTTAAAGCGAAAGCTTACCGACACATATTTCGAGAAATATGTAAGCGAGTTAAACTCAACTCGAAATATCAAATGTGTTGTTGATGGCGGTTTTTAGTTCAGGGATAAAATTGTAAAATATGCATTTAATGCGATTTAATCCTGCAAAGGAATAAAGGCCATTTAAAAGTAACGAGTGCTCAAACCTATTTACTTATACATGTATTGAGAAACTCATTATATATATGAAATTCAATCAGAATGGTGCGCGTAGTAACAATCCCAAATATTATGTGAATTCTATTTTCTGCCAGCATTGTTAACTAATGCATGACTTGCCTAGTATTTGCATGTGCTATGTTCCCAGCCGAACTCTCAATATTGATATGACATGACGATCAATGCAACAGAGTAGCATGAATCTCCCGAAGTGCCATTATTGGTATCTGCACAAAAATACTCTTACAGGCTACATCGCTCTCTGACAAAGAGATCAACGCGTTCATACACTTTTTAAATTAAAGTTAGCATGATCGATCACATATTTATTCCTTAAAGAAAATCTAGACTATTAATATCAGTCTCAAAATAATCACGGCCACATGATTTGGCCGCGCAATTTAACAAACTTAGACTACTCCTAGCAGAACTAGGTAATCACCATAGTGACCACCGATGGGCCCACTAATACCCTGGTCGATCGAGCCCTATGTAGATCATTCACAAGTACTTCGAACGCCGACCCAAACATGGGCATTCACGCTGCATAAATATAGGTCAAACGTGACAAAAGGGTCTCAAGAACGTATCACGTCCGTCCAACTTAGCCGGCCTAGTTGGACGGCTTGGATCGCATCTCGAGCGATCAAAGAGGTACCAACGTGTTCACCATTGGCCCAACTCCTCCCTTGGTCGATCGACCTGTCCACAACAAAAACAGAGCATATCAAATCGTTTGCCCGAAGTAGCGTGAATGCGCTGTTTTAAGAAACCCTAAATTATTTTGCGGCAACATATTACTGCCGCAAATCGATCACGACCATCCATCTTTGCCAGCCGAATTGAATGGCTTAGATTTAATTTTAAGTGGACCAGGAAATGTCAGCATGCTCGCTGGTAACCCACTTTTGTACATGGTCTATCAACTTGGTCGAAGGAGCACTCAACGCCCCGAATCGCTCGCCCAAAATAGGGTTGATCGTGCGGTCCCCTAAACCCTAAAATTACGTCAATAATAGTGTACAAGTTCCTCAAATCATCTCATCCATCCAACTTTGCCATCCTAGTTGGATGGTATAGACTTATTTTTAGAAAACCAACAAAATAGCATTGTGATCACCGACCTTCCTCCCTCCACGGGGAGTGATCGACCAAGTAATGGCCCGCCAATAGGGTCCTCAAACAATCACTCAAAGAGGGTCGTGCTACTTTTACGACGCTTAATCCGTGACTGATTCAATCGATCTCAAAAATATTGATTCTTCTATCACATCGATTTCTTTCAGCTGCTTATTTGAAAGCGATACTTCACATGCATCGATTATAAGCAATGCTTTATAAATATCGGTTTTACAAATAATACGTTATTTAACCTAAAATAACTATGTGTTGATTTTAGCGGCAAGTTACGTGACTTGACCCATTCACTCGAGACATCAAACATGTCACAAACTGGGGGATACTCACTGGGGTATTGGTCTGGCGATTTACAGCGTGCAGCGTGCAACGCCCCCATTACGAGAACGTGTCAAGGAAGAACGGACGGTTAATAGCAATGAGATAGTGGGTGAAGGCATGACTAGTTTCCCATCATAGTGGAAACATGGTGATCACCACTCTTTACACAACTCCACTTCTCTATTGCCTAATCACCTCCACTTCCTACGAGATCAGGGGTGTTCGAACATGACTTGTATAAATAGGTTTTTCAACCTATTCAAACACAAGAACACAAGTGTTATCAACATGGTATCCAGAAAATACCAAGAACTGATAGATTACATTCTGCAAGACAGTTCCACATTATGATACAAGTCATAAACATCCACACATTCATGATTCAACATTATGATCTCAAACACCTTCTTTGCTTCCATCCCTAAGATCAACCCCTTCTCCTTCACTTTGTGACCGAATTTAATCTGGAACGACCATTTCTTGGTTTAGGCCAGAGTCTTACAGATTGATCTCTCGAATCTAAAAGTACTCCCGTGCAGTGCATTTGTTTAGGGTTTGAATTCGTTTCTCATCAACACACTCAATTTACCAAAAATAACAGAATCATTTTTACCCTCAAAAATGTGTATAATTAAAGTCTATATAGCTATACGACTTTTGCCTCAAATAGGAGATAAAGTAGATATACTTTTGATTGATATATGTATTCAATTCTCTACATACCTTTTGTTGATCAAGTTCCACAAGCTCCCCTTAGTAGTTCTTCGTCTTTGAGCGATGAATGTCGTGAAGTCTAATGCTCAACTACACTTTGTATCCTAATCTGAGACTTAGCTATAAGTAGACTAGAAATCAAGACTTAGAGTTTTGGAAACTAAACTTGACAACAAGCTTGAGATAACAACGCTTGCGAGTTCGACCGAGCAGTGCTCTAACAAACATAAAGTTTTCTTGGCATTATCTGTCATGAACACGTCTGTTCCAATAGCATGTTGATCTTCGATCATCTTATTTCTTCAAGTAGCAAAAAAACTCTGAGATGTATCCATATTTGGTGTTATGGATTCACCCTATGAAACATCAGTAGACTAAATTAATCCAAATGCAAATATCATCAAAATAGTAGTGCATAATTTGGTGTTCTATATGCATAAATAACAAAATGTGTTGCTGCACTAAATAAATTGGAAAATTTGTATGTAGCTTAACAATCCCAGTTCAACTAATTTATACATAACAAAATGTATTGTTGTGGTAAATGATATGGACAATTTAGACGTAACTTCACAACCCCTGTTCAACTAAATTTAGGGACAAATAAGATGAAAATGCTATACTAAATGTTAAAATTGTGGACAGAACCCCAATGAAACACTAAATATCAACATTGTTTCCTACATATATAAATCAAATGAAACCCCTAAAATCGAACAGAACCCTAGAATTACGGATTAATCGGCTGTGTTCCATAAAAACACAAATTATGCAAAACCCCTAAACGTTACAAACCCTATAACTCCAAATTACAACACATAATGATTTCTATCATAAGAAAACAAATATGCAAAACCAAAAATAGTTACAAACCCTAGAATTCGAAATTACAATACAAAATGATTTCAGAATCACATACCTATCGAAGTAATTGCATGAAAACCGAGAAGAAACTTGAGGCGAAGGTTAATTTCACAGTATTGTTAATCGAAGAATGGTTTCAGTGGAACGATATAAGAAATTTATAGTGGGAAAACTGAGAAAGGAAAGAAGTTGGAGGAGAACTTGGGAAGAAGCTTATTTTGCTAGGGGTATTTTTGTCGAGTAACCAGAAAAATCATACGGGATGTTCACCTATGACGGGAACCTTTAGAGAATATTCGATCATCTAACGATCCATATTTTTTTTTTAATTAGTCTTGCTCTCATTAAAGGGGGGAGATGACGAAGACATATAAAGACGATCCGGGTCTCTAGACTCTGCTGGTATTTGATTCTTAAGGTAAAATTGGTCGAGTTTTTGGAAAATTCAGTTTCTTGTGAATACGAGTGATATGAGTGGTAATTTTGTTCTTTCAAGAGTTAGATAAATAAAATTTTAAGATGAACTTTGCTTGACTCCATCCTGAAGGAGACCTGGCTCCGTCCGCCCCTGATTGATCCTCCCTCATGATTACTTTTTTTTCATTTTTTTTATTGGATTTTTTTTTAGATTAAAAAAAATCCTCCTTCAAGCATTACACTGTCATATTCATACCCCAGCTTAATTATGTTTATGTTCTCAGACAGAAAAAGAAGAAAGAAAATTATAATAATGTCGTGGTTCTGTTGTAGTGCCAACACCACACGGTTAGATATTCCATATATTTAGTTTCCTAGATTTCCGTAATTAGTTAAACTCTTTCTCAGTTTAGATAATTATTAAACCCTAAATTCTTTTATGTTTTACCAAGGCTTTGAAGCTATAAATAGCCTGGCCGTAAGTTGTTTTATTAATTAATCAATACAAACAAGTTTCATTAAACAAGGGTTTCCCTATCAGAGCTGGTGGCTGACCCCCAATCAAAGGGTTTTATCCTGGTTTCTTAAGTATTTGGTCTGATTTCCATTGTATTTTGGTGTTGGATCATAACACCTGGATCAGAGCAGGTTTACATCATACCTAAATTTCACCCATTTTTTTTTATGATGCTGCGCCTTGAGGATGAATTAATAGGGATTTGGTTCTAGCTGAGCATACAAAAGATCTGGCAAACACTCTGTCCACAACAATCACAAATTCTGTATGTTCTGTGTTTCGTGAATTTCTTCCCCAACTTATTTCCCTTACTACTGGTGTTCAGCCATTCGATCAGTGTATTTCTCACCCTCAGAATGGTGATGGAATTCTTGAAACCAATATTCAGGCTGGATCTATGAGTTTGCAGTTTCCTATTTTTGATAGAGGTGACCCTGATGGTTGGATACTTCAAGCTGACCAATATTTCGCTTTGCATGCTACCGCTAATTCTATGAAGATTGCAATATCTACTGCACATCTTAAAGGCGATGCCTATGTTTGGTATCGTTGGTTAAAGTACACAACTACGACTGCGGTTACCACATGAGAAGAATTTTGTTCTTTAGTTCGTGCTCGTTTTGGTCCTGAGAGATTTGTTGATGCTAGGATGGCATTAAGTTCCATTAAACATAAAGTTTCATTGACAATTCAAAAAGCTACTTCTGAAGAGAAAGATGAAAATAAGGTTACAGAAGTTTCACCAACGCATCACGAGGATTCGTCGTCATCTAAAGATGCTAGGGCTGATTCCACTACATCGTTAGTTGAAGTGATTTGGCATGATTCACGGGATATTATTGCATTAGTTGAATATACAATAGATACCATAGAGAAGGTTGATGCGATATTGGTTCCAAAATCGGAAGAGATTGCTAAAGTTCCGCAACTTTTAGAAATCGCAGTACAAGCCGTCTGTACAGAACCAGTCGAGGAAGATTATGTTCCTAAAACGATTCCGTATGATTTTCAAATGATGGATGGTGAGTTCTTATATCTTAAACCTAATGATTTTATATATTCTGGTTATGATTTTCTCTATTCATCTACTACCGAGAATAGTCAGGCACTTCTTAGTAATGGGAAAACATGTATGATCTCTTATGTAAATCCTAAGAAGACTAGATTTGTTGAATATTCCTCTGGTAATTATTGTGTGTCATCTGATATGTCTGTCCATATGTGTGAACAACTATCTCCGACATATATTTTTTGGGAGAACTACTACGGCAGACATGCTTTAGCTGAAAATCTATTGTTGGATTTGAAAAGCCTCGTGTGCACTATGCATTCGAATGATAAGTTTTACAGTGAAGAGACGTTTATAAAATGGTCTACACCTAAGGGTATTGGGTGGAACGATATATGCATGACGCCGGCGATTGATGATATAGGAAATAGACGGTTGTCTTTTCCAACTAATTTTAATGTTTTTTCCACGGAATCACTAAATGATGTTCAACGAATTATACTTCACATTGGATTTCATGTTCGTGGTGCTCTTATAAGTGCTTATTTTGGTCGAGCATATGATGGTGAAGTGATATTAATTTTGGAGGATTTTTGTTTGAAAGTGAATGTTCCTACCGAAAGCCCACAAATATCATTCTCGGGTACTTCAGGTTCTTCCATGTATTTCAAGACCTTGGAAAAGGAGATCACTAAACACAGCGATGCTAGATTATTTTTATTTTCTTCTCTTTTATTTTCTGGTCGAAATACTGTGACGGATACAAAACTCAACACTGAGAGTCCAAGATCAGCATATCGGTTGGCACTCGTCAATCAAATCAATAACAAGCTGTTATTTAACAAATGTGCCAACAGGGAGCTTGTCAACCACAAGTTTCCAGACCAGGAGTGTCTTTGTCTTCCTCTTCTCTATACTCGTTTATTCTTCGATCGTGGGAGGTGTGAAGGTATATCATCGAATTGTTTTGGGGTTACTATTTGTGACCACCATGGCAAGCCCATTGACGCGAGCTTGGATTCAGAAAGGGATGACGATTGTGCTGCTATGGAACTATTTAGGGTGTTTAAGAAGGCGCGTATGAAAGCTGACGTTTCTCTGTATGATTCATGGGATGTTTTATTTTGCCCAAATGGTAAAGTGGAGTTTATTGTTTCTGTTCTTCATGAGATGGAGACAGAGGCATCTCGACTTGACTTTTTTATCGACACCGTTGGAAGATATTCTACAACGAGACCTACTAATAAACAAAATATTTTCCAGTTTATTGATGATATCACTCCTACAAATATTGTTCAGCCAAATCAGAAGGTATTTCTCTCGCCGGGAATTTCTTTTTCGAATTTTGGCTTTGGTACTGCATTTGAAAAGCAGAAGACGTTTTCTAAAAGACTATCTTTCGTTGGATCAGATGATTATACAACAATTTGGACAGGAAGTGCAATCATGAATATTCTATTTGGTAGAATTCTCAAGAAGAGAGCTAGCAAGAACTCATCATTTTTGAACGCTATGGAAGTAAAGTCCAAATTATATTCTGCTGTTCTTGCACTTTGGTTACAGAATTTGGCAAGTGTTGCAGATGATATTTTATCATCTTATGATTTTCTTACATTGTTATTCGGTAAGATCTCCAAGTTGTCATGGATATGGAGCTCCGATAATGATTGCCAGCACGAATGTAGTGCAAAGCTCAAGGAAGGCGTCAACTTGCTACAATATAAGTTAATGATTTCTAATCCTTTTCACTATTCTGATCATATGGAAAGTCTCTCAGTTATTCACAACTGCGATCTGCTTACTATTCTTCTAACGTATGAAGACATCCAGCTTCGTTTTGGAAATTCTCGTTATTCTTTTGGCTGTAAGGTATTATCCGGTGCTGAAGTGAATTGCATACCATTTGAATGGTCAATTTTTTTTCTGGCTCCTGTACATAACGATGGTCTTATGTCTTTACTCCAAGTTGTAGCTAGCTCATTGTTTGTGCAGGATCGCCGTGTTGGTCAACGAAGTGTGTTCGTATGGTGTAACTACTATGAGAGGGGAAAAGTTGCCATACACATGGAACATACATTTTGCATTCTTATTCTTGCAAAGGAACCTTGTGTTGGTCCATTTTGTTTGTTACCAGAACTAAAGACCAGCTGCATTCAACAACAGCTGAGATTAGGAGCTAAAGATGAAACACTTACAAGTGACAGAAAAGGACGTCGGGATGAAATGGAAATTAGCCTTGAGGTACTCATTGAATTGGTACTAGGAGAGAATAGTTTTGATCCATTGAATGCAACAATAAGACTCCAGAACTACGGAGCTTTTGGTACATTAATGGGTACTGGTATTATTAGTTCATTTACAAGGGAGTACTGGTATGATCGATTCACCTTTGCCAATATCTGCTTCTCAATTGTTTGGGTTGGTGCTAAGTTAGTCTGGACCTCGACTACTCATTCTTCTTTACATTCATTTCGAAAACTGTTTTCCAAGTGTACAAGGGAGTCGTCTTCTCTTACTTATAATTCATTTATATGGCGTAAATTCTGGCTATTCTCGACGAAATGGACACGTCAGTTTGGAATAAAAGAGGAAGAGATAGTTTTGTATGATAAAACTTCTTTACAGTGGATTTTGAACTTTGCCATACAACACCAGCTTTTGACGAGGTCCAAGATGGGTTTCGATACATCTTTTGGAAATGACCCAGTCACATTAGACTTCAAAAGAATGGGTAATACGGGAGCATGGGTGGATGACCGGAGTATTAGTCTTTTTCGAACCACCTTGGTTAAACAACACAGTGACAATAATTTTTACCACTGTAAGCGAAGATGTTGTTCACACAAATGTCGCAAGATTTGTGGCAACCCATCTCAGCAGCCGTACTATGTCCCGGACTCATTGATCCAATCAAGAGGTAACATTTCTGTGTTTAATTCAATTAATTTTGGCTACCAACACGCAAGAAGCGTATGTGCGCACATACACTTTATGTACCTCTTGGGTCTTTCGTTTTTTATGGATAAACAAGCCAATGATATACCGATTAATACATGCTGGGGATGGTTAAATGACATCATTTATCCTACATTATTTTCTTCATCTACTTCTGCATCACCGCTTGCGACAGTTTTAGACAACACTGTGGATGCCAGACGATACGTTGAAGATAGAAGATTTGGTTGGAGAATTTTATTTCAAATCAAAAATGTAGATACTGAAGTCAAGGGCCTACTTTATTTCGTGGACCAACAAACGAACCAATCATTTGGATGTCCATTCTATGGTGGAGCTCAGAATTTAGAGAAAAATTATCTCTGCTTGTGGCTGCTACTCGGGTGGATTCAAATACACTCACTAATGATATGAATTTTGTGTTCGATCGTGGTAAGCCGTACCAATTGTTTAAAAGATTTATAAGGAGAATACAAGCCGCGCGCATTATCGTGATGGATTTCCAGAATATAAGACTTGAGGACAAGTCTGTTTTCAAGCGAGGTGGGATGTTGTAGTGCCAACACCACACGGTTAGATATTCCATATATTTAGTTTCCTAAATTTCCGTAATTGGTTAAACTCTTTCTCAGTTTAGATAATTATTAAACCCTAAATTCTTTTCTTGTTTACCAAGGCTTTGAAGCTATAAATAGCCTGGCCGTAAGTTGTTTTATTAATTAATCAATACAAACAAGTTTCATTAAACAAGGGTTTCCCTATCAGAGCTGGTGGCTGACCCCCAATCAAAAGGTTTTATCCTGGTTTCTTAAGTATTTGGTCTGATTTCCATTGTGTTTTGGTGTTGGACCATAACAGGTTCATGCCAAACTTTACTTCTTCACCCGTTTCTAATGCACTGCACTGAGCTATTTCCATGATTATTTTATAGTTACGAAGACATAAATAATAAAGCAAGAGCACATGCAAAACATTATAATAGACGACTACAGTCTACAGACCCGCCGGTCAAAATTTCAAAAGGAAGCAACGTGAACCACGCGGCCGTTCCCTGGCCAAAGGAAAAACTGTTGACATTAACTCGGAGTTGGTGGACTAGCAACTTCACTATAAAGTCAATCACGTAAAAAAGGTTGATAGGGTCATAGGGATTTTCCTTTTTAGTGGCCTTGGGTCATTTTAACTTGTAAGACCACTCCATTTTTCGTACGTGACCACAATTTCCACGAGGAACATAGGCAAACGTAGCACAACCGTCTGTGGTGGTAGTTTCCCAACATTTTCCCCTCCATAGCCTCATTTTGTTTGATCGATAAGTGCTGATACATGTCGAATTCTCCGATAATTTTTTTTTTAATGCTCACAATTTTGAAGCTCGGTTTCTAGTTCATTACCAAGTGACGTTACTACTGTACTCCAGTGACATTAGCTGTGTCAATGCTTATATGCACGCTCCATGGGCCGTTGCCTACGTTTATCTTTCATCACCATAACCGTCTGGCCGGTCTTAACTTGAACTTTCACAGTACGCAATGGAATAAGACCAACAAACTAAAGAAGATGCAACTTTTTAACCGGCAGTAACAAGTAAATAGATCGAGATCAGAAATTTGTTACCACCAACAACTTTTTTTTCTTTCAAATAGAGTTGAAGAAGAATGAAGATCATTGAATGAACAAACGTATAAAGTAAGTTTGGTAGACTTGGAACAAAAGAAAATGAGTATATAATTACTCAAACTACCCTAGTCAAAAAAAATAAAATAACCCTTCCTGGTTCGAGACACAGAGACAAAGACTGAGAGAGGAATTAAATTTAGCACCGCCATTAAAAACCTTCAAAAATACAAAGAAAGACAAAACGCGTACCAGATCTGGAGTGATAGTGACAAATTACATTTTGATTTTTCAATCTTGGAGATTTAGTTAAAGTTAATTAAGTAGTTCTAGGGAATTTCTGCCAAGGAATCTCAATTTTCTGTTTGTTCGATTTTTGCTGCATTTTGATTCTGCTATTATCAACTGCTGGATCGGATTTATAATCGGTTTGTTTGAGTTCAGTGACTCACATTTTTCGTTTTGATTTGGCGATTTCATAATCGGTTGTAGTTTTTGAGTATAGTCTATTAAGTGTAAAAAAACAGTTGATTGATTTTCAGAGTTTTGTAATTTAACAAGTTATAGATCTGAAATTGAGTATGCTCTGAGTAAAATTGTATAAGTCTAGAGAATTGAATTCTATGGCAATGCCATCAGGAGTAAATATGTTGATGTCAGAGAAAATAATGCAGTTTCCTCCTAATAACAATGGAGGTGGAGGTAGTAATGGTGGTGGAGAGATCCATCATTATCCTTCTCCTCCTCCTCTGAGACAATGGATTCCAGATGAACGTGATGGATTTATTTCATGGTTAAGAGGAGAATTTGCTGCATCTAATGCTATAATTGATGTATTACTTGATCATTTGAAATCAATTGGGGGAGGAGAACCTGGAGAGTATAATTCTGTTTTTGGTTCTGTTAATCAAAGGCGGTCTAATTGGAATCATGTTCTTTGTATGCAACAGTACTTTCCCATTACTGATATTATGTTTGCAGTACAACAAGTGACAATGAGGAAGCAACACAGAAATTTTGGTGGAGGTCAGATGAAAGTTTCTGACAAGAAATTGCATCCACAGAATGTTAGTTTTAGACAGGCTCAGTATACTGTTCAGGAAGATCACATTTTTAATTCGGAATCTCGTAGTAGTAGTAGTCATCGAAATGAGGCTCAGTTTGTAAATAACGGTTCAGCTGATGGGAAAGAAGATTTGAAAACAAAAAAGATGGATAATGTTGAAAGTTCAGTAGAAGGTAAAAATGATGGTCTTCAGGAGGCAAAGGAAGGTAATTTTGATATGCATTATTAACTACTATGTCTATTTTTATTATACTCCATATGTTGGTTTTCACTGATAAATGAATACCTTGTTAACATAAATTATAGGTTTCTAATTTGGATAAATTTGTAATCTGAACGGCGGGCATTGCAGTGTGTCAAGGAAGTTATCTTCTAGGCATTACATATTTATCTTGCTAAATAATAGAAGTAACAAAATGTAGTAAACCTGTGTTTCCTTTTTAGGTCAAGGAAGGTAATAATATGATGTAGTCATCGTAGTATTAACTGTTAAGAGAACAACTCACGTAATAAGTTCAGGAACGTTACCAATCTATTTTGAGGGAAACATTTTTAACAGCAAACAGAAAAAAGCATTCCCATTTTTAGTTTTGAGTGTATTTTCATTATGTTAAGCTCAAAAAAGGTAAGCATTACCATTAATAGCTATTGTTTGAACATCTTTCCCATATGTATACTCTTCTTTCAATTCCACGGTTTTACGATATATGCAAAAACTGCATGTTTGTCTCAATACAATATGAGGTTATAGATGATCTTCTTGCTTTCATCTGATTAGCATATCTAGTACAATACGATATATGCAAAAACTGCATGTTTGCTAAATAATAGAAGTAACATACTAGACATATTCTTTGTTCAACTTACTAAGTTACTGTCATCATACTCTAGATTCTTAGTTCTCTAACTATGTCTAGTATGTAATGTTCTTTTCTAGGAATCAAGAGCGATGCTTCAAAGCCCGAGGCAGAAGTTGATGGAGGCATTTCAGTTTCAACAGGTTTGTTTGCTTGAATTTTCTGAACATTTTGTTTATTGAAGGGAAAAGAAATCTATTGGCATGTTCTAGTAAGGTTTCACTGGTTTGTTTTGGGTCTTAGAGCACGTGTAGTTAGAGCTTTTTAAGTTCCAAATATGTTAAAAGCTATAGCACTAGATGAAAGAGGCATAAAGAAATATTAATCCATTTGAAGTGTCTATTTGATAATGATTTGAAAGGTTAACCCCAGTAATCATAGTTCCGAGAAAAAAAATTGACGCGAAAAGGAGTTCTGAGAATTGAAAAGAACAAAACAACTGCATACCCATTCTATCGACATTATTCATACCTAGTAACTATTTGCGTTTGCTAAATGTGGTGCAGATAAGATACAAAAACATGATGAGAAACATAATGTGATTCCTGTTTTCAGTAGATGTGTGGCCACCGAGGTCTTCGATGGAAAGGAGGTATGATTTTGTAGGCTACTAGAGGTTCAATCTTGTCAGCTCTTTCCAGAAGATTATACATTTTCTTCTATGTTTATATTGGCATCTAAAATAAAGGTACTTTCTTCAGGTGAATGTTGTTGAAGGACTTAAATTGTATGAAGAACTATTTAACAATTCAGATATCGCAAAGGTTACTTCATTGACAAATGAGTTGAGACTAGCAGGACGAAGAGGGCATTTCCAAGGCAAGTCTCTCTTCTTTTAATTTAGACTTTAAAGGAGCATTTGTTTTTAACTGTTGATAAAAAGTTTTAAATGTATTCATCAACTCTTAAAAGGTCGATCTAGCTACTTGAGTAGTTTTATTACTCTCTTGTCATAATCAAGAGACGCGGCTCTCATTTGCTGCACATTGTGTAAAACAGTAGAAGATTTGTTCGTCAAGATACATAGTGGGGCGAAAGAGATAACTGATTTGGTTGCATAGGTTGGAACAAACACTTATGTTTAAAATGTAGCCGGAACCATGTGCCCAGTGGGGTCAAATAAAAATAAAAAAACTAAAAACTAAAAACCAAAATCGAAAATAAGTAGGGGTTAAAAGTGGCACTTCGTTACTCAATGAAGTATTTTGTTTCTTTTTATACTCTGGGCATCCAGCTTATGGGATGCTTTGTATCAAATGGAGCTGGAACTAGGCATACATGATGCTGTTTTTTTTTTTTTGCTAGACAAGAACAGTATGCTCTACATGAAGTATTTGTGAATTTATCTGCAACTATGTAAGCATGACATGTCCAGTTGACTGGAGATTTGGCTAGGTTTCTAGTTAATATTTATATAATTTAGCGTTTGGCGTTACTAACATTTCTAATAACATCAAACGTAATGCACATTGGTTCTCAAATTTTAATGTTGCTGTCTGAATTAAAGCAGGACAGACATATGTTGTCTCCAAAAGACCCATAAAGGGGCATGGAAGAGAAATGATTCAGTTGGGCCTCCCAGTTGCTGATTCACCTCTGGATGATGAAATTGCTGCTGGAAATTCCAAAGGCATGTATTTCTAACTATCAGTCGCACCATGTTTTCTTTTACTTTATGGATAATTTATTTAATAGAATACCCTTAAAAACAATGTCACAGATAGAAGGACTGAACCAATTCCTGACATTCTACAAGACGTTATTGAGCGTTTGGTTCAGGCGCAAGTTATAAACATGAAACCAGATTCTTGCATCATTGACTACTTCAATGAGGTAAGTGCCTCTTCACAGAGTAGTCACAAGGTTCTAAGAACACGTACAAGTGTGGCTTTGATTGTTTCTAATCCTTTTTTTTTTTTTTTTAATGTGAGAGCATAAAACCCATCTTAAAGACTGGCTGTTAGGAATTTGTTTTCAAAACAGAATACCTTTACGAAATAAAATATCATGAATCTGGGTTCACTCATGCTGGAAGATGCTGACAGGATTAAGTTATTGCGAGGCTAATTTCTAATTATTTTTATTTCTTTAGGGAGATCACTCACAACCTCATATGTGTCCACCTTGGTTTGGAAGGCCTGTTTGCATTTTGTTTTTGACTGAATGTGACGTGACCTTCGGAAGAGTAATTGCTACAGAGCATCCCGGAGATTACAGAGGTTCTCTCAAACTTTCTCTTGCTGCCGGGTAAGCATTCACTAGTTTTTTCTCCTTTAATTGATTCAGAGTCATGGTCGCTGATTGACATTGTTTTGCTATAACTTATGGTGAGCTAGAGACTATGGAACATCGGGATTGATGTTCAAGTGTAAACAGCTAAACTAAATTCAAAAGGGTGCAACAGTTAAGACCATGCCACAGAAAGTGGATATATCACTGTCAAACTTTCATGGCACACTCTCTATTTAACCATGATCAGTGTACATTTATGACCATACATATCTAGCTTCATTTTTTTGGACTACGGCTACAGGTTTATTGAATATCATAATGTTCAGTTAGGGTTGTGTCATGAGAATACGAATGATAGGAAGGACCTGTTAGGAAATATATGTTTCTCAAGTAATGAATTCTGACTTCTTCTGACGTTTTTCTTTACAAATGCAGAACGCTGCTCTCTCTAGAAGGTAAAAGCGCGGATTTTGCTAAACACGCACTACCTTCCATCCGCAAACAACGCATACTTATTACCTTCACTAAATTTCAGCCAAAGAAAAGTATGGTCATTCCCTCCTCTATACCACCATCAGCCTCGGCTTTACCATGGGGCCCACCAACTCTGAGGCCACCACATCAGTTCCGTCCTAAACATTTTATACCTATTTCAGCAACCGGAGTATTACCGGTCCCATCTATCCATCCACCGCACCTCACACCTCTCAACAGCATTCAACCTGTTTTTGTAGCAGCCCCTTTGGCACCCCCAGTACCTTATCCTGCACCAGTTCCCATCCCTCCACCTGCATCAGCAGGATGGACTGCTGTTGTTCCAGCTAGACATCCTCCTCCACCTAGATTCCCACTTCCTGGAACTGGTGTTTTCCTCCCCCCTGGATCTTCTGGAAACTCTCCACCAGCACCACCCCACCAACTTGGATTACCTATTGCCTCTGAAGTGAATTCTGCAGTAGATACTGACACTTCCTTGAGTAATGAAAACAACGCCCAAGGGTTGAATTGTACTGATGCCAAAGTTGTTTCTCCCAAGAGTAGAGTGGACGCGGAAGTGAAAAGGCAGGAGAGTAATGGATGCGTCACAGGCACTGGAAATGGAAGCAGAACTGTCTTATAGACTAGGCCTAGGCAGCCTCAAATTGTTGGGGCCCAAAATTTTCAATTTTTCTTAAATGTAACCCAAAATTTTTAAGTTTAAATTTTTCTTAAATATATCCCAAAAAGAAAATGATTTTTACAAATGAGCTTAATCTTTAATCTTTGGAAAGGGACAAAATTTCAAATGATTCCAATCCCACACAGTTCCATCTATTCAATTTAACGTGGGACACTTTATTCAATTTCGAACTCACCTTCTTCCCATGGAACGTCGTGAGGAGGAGTTGAATCTCTACATAAGTTCCCATCTCAGTCTCTTAGTTCCATTCTGCTAATGGACCAAATTTCTTCAAGCGAAACTTGATAGAAATCTCGAGCCTTGGGCTGAATGTCAGTTGCATAATCTCTAATGTTTTCTTTCCACAGGCACAGAGTATGTAAATTGCTGTAAAGTCAAATATACCAAGAGTTCGATGGGGCTAGTCTAACAGAATGTCCACAGAAAAGAAAAAAAGTTAACCTGGTGTTAGGACAATGAACACAAATATTAGTCGAAGGTATCACAGGTAAAAATGACTAAATGAGAATCAAATTTGTAGGTAACTACCAAAAAAAAAATATTTACTTGAAATTTGGTTAATTACATGCTAATTACATGGAGCTAGGCACATTCTTATTACTTGCCTTCTTTGCTTTGTTGGCATTTACACCATTTGGCAAAACAACAGGTGCGACTACATTGCTTTGACTAAACCGGCATACCAATTTTTGCTTTTAATTCATGCAAAGCATTCATCACAGTGATACTCTGGTCTTTGCAATCTGCTGACATCGTTGCGACTTCATGGAAATACTTGCACATCTCATCATATCGCTGCGCAGTTGGGTTGACATCCAAATCTTTGTAATTGGCTTTAACAAAAGAGCATTTCCGTTTAATGTCCTTCCTCCATCTAGAGAGAATATACTTAGATGGAACTTGTTGCACTTTACTTTGGGTTAGGACAGAAAGTATGTGCCTGCATATAATCCCGCTAAACTCGAACAAATGACATGTGCAATTCAGCTCACAGTCTACTGCATTGAAGTTAACAATAAACTTTGCATCCTTCTCACTGTCTCCAACTTTAACATGCTCGGTGACTTGAATTACAAAAATAGAGTCTCCCTCCTTAACAAGAGAGGTATAACAATACAGCTTTCCCATCATCTCTTCCTGAAATTCTTTAAATTTTGTATTGGTGTAAACTTCTTGAAACTGTTTCTCAATCTCATAATGAGTTATGCAGTCATACCTTGAATACAGAGATTCATAATCTGCCCGGCTTTCCTTTTCGACCTTACTTCTTATAATGTTATCATACTGCTCTAGAAACTGCTTCAAAGTCGTTTTGGAGTTCACATGCCCATTGAATAGTGCACAACTGCTCTCACTACGTCGTGCAGTTGACATTCCTGCCCAAAAAGTTTCTTTTGTATAAATTGGAACCCAGCGATGCCGCTCGACATACAGTTCTTTTAACCACTCGTTGTCATGAAGATCATATTTCTCAATCACTTTTCTCCATTCATCTTCAAACTCATCTTTGCTCGTAGACTCGCAAACAGAATTCTGCAAAGATATTTTAATAGCTTTGTACTGAGAACATCCTTTCAGCTTCTCTCGAGTCTTTTTCATCACTTGCCATAAGCACCATCGATATTGGACATTAGGAAAGACAGTTTGAACAGCCTTTTGTATAGCTTGGGATTGATCAGTGATAATGGCTTTTGGAGGAATTCCCATCATACATGCCAACCAAGATTTAAATAACCACAAGAATGTCCCGACATCCTCATTTGACAACAAAGCACAACCTAATAAGATAGCTTGTCCATGATGATTCACACCGACAAAAGGAACCAAAGGCATAACAAATTTATTTCCGAGATTTGAAGTGTCAAGTGTGACAACATCTCCAAAGTCTTCATACGCTGCCCTACTCCTTGCATCAGCCCAGAATATGTTTCTTACAGTACAGTCTTCATCCATGTCCATCACATAAAAGAAATTTGAGTTTCTAGTTTGCATTTTAACAAAAAATTTCTGTAAAACTGCAGCATCACCTTCCTCGGGCATTAATGTTTTCACCTGACCATAGTTATTTCGAGACCTTTTATCCCCAACCATTAGCGTTTCACATACCCCAGTTTGAACAATGTCACTTGTCCGTGACTGCTGGCGTACTCTGGCTTTGGCATCTTGATCCAACTTCTTATATTTAAAACACCGTGTCTCGCCTGGCGTCAGCGGATGGTTATGCTCAAGCACAACACCGCTCAATTTAAAACTACCATCACATTGCATTATAGTTCTTATCTTAGCCTGGCAATTAGTTCCTGAAGTGAGATTCGAGTATCTATTCTTTGATGTGCTCACTCTCTTTTTCTCTCGAGAACATGCAAATGTGAAATATCTTAAAATCCCATAATCATCACATCGGGTTGATCTTCTATTTACACGAAAGCCTTGTTGAATACCATAATTTGTATAATAACGGTAAACATCATCTTGGGAGCTAAACACCATACCTACCTTAGGTTCTTCAAGTTTTTCGCTCCCTTCCAAATGTTGCTCATTACCCTGCTGGCACTCGCTATTTCCTACATTAACATCGCAAACGCCCTCCTCCTCCACAACAAGCATATCAATTCTTGTACTTTCCATTTCCTGCAAAGATTTGAGCAAATGAAACATATATAATTTGAATGTCAAAAATTCCACAATAGCAACTTAGGGCAAATGCCCCTCACAACAAAAAAAAAAATCACAATATTTTTCAATTGAACTAGGCAATGAGTTTGAATCTTTAAACGAAACAAATTTCCTTATGGGGGTTCTAAACCCTAAGAGTATTATTGATTAATGCGCAGAATCCTAATCCGAATAGAAAATCCAATACAGACATGATAAAGATGCCGTAATTAACAGGATTGAAACAATTGCTACTCACACTGAGTTGGGTATTCAGTAATAATACATCTCCTTCATTGTAACACTGAATAGGGGAAAAGAAATCGTTAATGGCGTCTAGCAATGGTGTCAGTCGAAGACAACCTAGTGGAAGTGTGGAAGTGTGGAACTGTAGTGACTGTTGAGAACCAAAAATGAATCAAGGAAAATCCGAATTTTATTATACCGATGGATGGGGCATATTCAAGTGGGCCATCCACAAATTAACGTGCATTTTAGGTGGACAAATTATTATTTTTTGTGGGAATGTTATATATGCCCCTAGTATCCATGGGCTTTGCAAGAACACCCTTCAGGGGCAACTTTGCAGTGGGCTTAATATCCAACAAAATGTCGGTGTACGATTTTAACCTCCGTCTAATATTTCCATTGATCATTTTATTTCTATTCTGTCACCTCCTCTCCCGAAGAGGGTCACCACCACCATCTTCATCGTTGCCACCGTCGTTGGAAGACTACCTCCACTACATCACCACCTCTACTTCCGCCACAATTCCAGAACCATCTCCCAAATCTCATAAATAAGGTTTTCCGATTCAGAGATTTAAAGTTCGTGATTTCGCTCTCAGGTAATTTTCGAATTCGAAGATTCGCGTGTTTGATTCATTGAAACTTAGGTTGTGATTTAGTTATTCTTCCTCTTCAGGTTATTGAATCTTATTTTTCTTTCTCTTCATCTTCTTCTATTTATTTTGTCAGTAATTTCAATACCATCCAAAGATTTAGGCGATTAGAGATTCGATTTTTAGGTTCGATCTATGGTAATTTCAAGTTGCAATACAGAATCAAAAACCAGTCGAATTACAAAGAGATTGATGAATCAAGTTTGTATCAAAAACCCTAAAAATATCCATTTGATTTGAATCTCGCATCTATTGGATGTGTTTTTATGAAACGACTCAGTAAAACAATGTTTTTATTGTATTTTGATATGGTGTTGGTACTTTTGGTGGTGGTGATGGTAGATGTTGGAAGGGAAGTCACAGTGGTGGATTTTGTTGTAATAATGTACGTGGTGGTTTTAGTGATAGCAGCATAAGTATTGTTGGTGTAGAATCAGCAGTAGAATGGTAGTGTAGATGGTGGAAGCAAGAGTGCTAAATTAGCAGCTCAAGCTTTTAGGTTTGTGAAATTGGTGGCATAAACAGTGCTAAACCCGCATATAGGAACTTGAGTTGACAAAATTGGCTTGGTCCCTTGGCTCTGGCCCACACCATGACACTAATTTGACCATTTGTATTAGTTAAGAATATATTTCTTAGAATGAATACACGCATTTGCCTAAGTTCAGTTCAACATTAAAGCGATTTTATGGTTTTGTGGTATTGATGTCGGGTCATTCCAATGTTTATTGAGAACGATATAAGTTTGCTACAATCGGTAACTTCTCACTAGTATGGTTTGTATGAGCTCTGTATGTACTTAAATTTCTT
Organism: Papaver bracteatum; assembly: GCA_023529315.1. NCBI lineage: Eukaryota > Viridiplantae > Streptophyta > Magnoliopsida > Ranunculales > Papaveraceae > Papaver > Papaver bracteatum. The sequence goes on along the minus strand of JAJJWX010000811.1, from coordinate 3,184,514 downwards.
TATAATTGTGACTGTGTACTTGAATGAATGTTGACTGTGTACTTATTGATTATGGAGGGTATATATTGATTCACTGTTAATTGTGTACTTGTTATTTGCTAACTGTGGTGGTTTGTGTTCTCTTGATTGAATGTTAATAACTGTGAGCGAGACTGATTTTACACTATTTGGTTTGTGTTCTCTTGTAGGTCCAATGAGGATAGTTCAAGTTGTAATAACCAAACATAGTACTTAGGAGAAAGGGGAAGATAGTGAATGTTGGAAATGTGGCTGCTTTGGGCTACAAGACCATGGAAGGGTGTTTACTCTGCGGGATTTCGAAAGAGGTTACTAAGCTCTGCTGAAGAAGTATGTTTGCCATCATCACTTTTCTTTTCAGTCGACAAATCCAGTGAATGAGTTTGAACCGTTTCCTAAGCTAGTACCCCTGTTGCATCTAAAGTGCAGGTAAGTCGAGCAAATTAAGTTTCAAGTTTCAACTTTCCGACTCTTAAGTTTCAACAATTCAGAATTACTGTCGTAACATTTATTTGAAGCATATAAAAACATACTTTTTTTCGGAAAAAATTTGTGTTAGTTGCTTCCAAATTTGGAGCCAACTTGTGTTAGTTGCTTCCAAATTTGGAGCCAACTTGTGTTAGTTGCCTCCATATTTGGAGCCAATTTCTGCTAGTTGCTTCCAGCTTTGGAGATAACTTGGGATAGTTTTCTTCTTATTGTATATTATTACTGTAACTTTCTGCAGGAGGGCATGCATCTCTGTCATAATCATGTTCTCTCCTCAAGAATAAACTTACAAATTGATGATCACTATCCTGACTTGGTAATTGTACACTTATGCATGGTCTACTTGAGTAAGAATAGCTGAATCCACATTTCTACAATGCGATTAATAGATATAAGATATTAAGAAAAACTAGCACAAGTTGTTTCAGTCACTCTAGAAATGAAATGAGACCTATTGGTTTAATGCTGAGAGGCTGAAGCTGTTGGTAGATGCAGGGATGTTCGGAAGATATGTTGTTAATCGAAGCGAAGGGATAGTGGTTGTATTTTTGCTTTTTGCTTGTTTGTGTGCAACTTGGTATATGTGTGTCAGTGTTGTTGGAATTGGTGGTTAGCTGCTTGACCGATCACAACTGTTCCGTCGGGAAGGTAAAGTAATTGTGACCCTGGAAAACCTCATCAAGTTGCTTCCAACTTTGGAAACAACTTGACCAAGTTGCTTCTACTATTTGGAGACAACTTGTGCTAGTTGCTTCCAACTTTGAAGACAACTTGACCCAGTTGCTTCCAATATCATTACTCATATTCGGATTATCTTCCATATATTTTCAGATATACTCTCTCTTGATTTATATTTGCAAATTGTGTGTATAGTTTCAAGTCTGTGAACAATTAAGGCGATGCTCCGTAAAAACGATAAGAGGAGTCTGGTACTATGTACTGATGTCTGCTTTTTTCTGATGCTACTGGCTCTGATTTTGCTGGTGGAACGTACCCACATTTTCTTTCTCAAGCTTGAGGTGCAATAGGGATTTAGATGAAATTAGGGATTGATGGCACCTTATATGAAGACTTCATTGCCATCACAATTAAGGTACTCAACCTAATTTGGTTTATCAGTAAAAGCTGAGGAGTTCATTTTACTATCCAGTTAAAAGGAAAAGCTTAGGAGTTCATTGGCACCTTATATCGATTATTTTTTAAAATTTGATTTTATTTTGTTGTTTCCTTTCGACTGGGATGACAATGTTTACTTGTTGGCCATTCTATTCGAGCTTGCATGTAGTGGATGCTAGAAAGACTGTTATCTGGTCCTTGGAGATTCATTTGTGATCCTGAAATTTAGTTTAAAGACACCTCAAAGACGACCTTATTGAGATAAGAAACTATTGTAGAATGTGTGAAGGATTTAGTTTTTGATCCTCTGTGTACATCTTCTTGTTGTTCTAAGTGTTTTCTTTTTTAAATATTTATATTACAAGTAGCATGTACATGCTCCTGATAAATAAACAATTCAATTAGACATCATCTAGAAAGTGTGATTGATTGTTCTGTGGAACTTTACAGGAGTTTTTACCTTAAGAGTATAGATCATTGACAATAGTTTAACTTTATCTAGTTTGCTCCATTTAGTTCTTGGGCTCTAGATTTTGGGGGCAACTTGAGAAAGTTGCTTTCACTTTTGGAGGCAACTTGAGCCAGTTGATTCTAGGGTCGGAAGCAACTTGATCTAGTTGGCCCAATTTTTTTGAGAAGCATGTGAAATTATCTTTACACATATCCTAGAGTATTTGTGACGAATCTGTGGTGCAATGGTAGCACGACTGACTCCGTGTTAGAAGATGTGTATTCGATTCAGGCCAGGTTCATTAATTTTGTGCATCCTTTTTGTTTTTGGAGAGAGTAGTTGCCTCCATATTTGGAGACAATGGTTCCAGATTCGGAGACAACTTGGTCTTGTTGGTTCCATATTAGGAGACAACTTTGTGCTAGTCTCCTCAGTTTCGGAGACAACTTCAGCAGCTTCAACAAGTTGACTCCATTTTTGTCAAGCAGATTGTTTGATTTTGTTTTTTTGCGAGTATTCTTTGGTTTGTTTTTTGATGTGGTGTTGTGCTTTTGGTTTGCAGGCAGACATGGTGGTTACAGAGTTTTTTATTTGCAACCTAAGCATCTCATATCCTGTTTCGGCATCAACTACAGTTAATGAAATGAAAAGCATTATAAATGATATTTGGACCTATCATCATGAAGACCTCATTCATCTTTCTTACAGCGTTGATGAAGCGTTGCATCATTTGTTCTTATTTTGACTTAAAATGTTTAATTCATTGTCAAATTCGTTTAGACTCGATGCATTGAAATTCTAAATTTAGTTAGATGTCAGTTCAATAAGTGTTCATCTGATGTGTGTTCTTCGTTATCTAGTTGTGTTTTAAATTTCAAAGTATATGTATTATAGAAGAATTGGCTGATAATGTAAGTGTTGCAGAGGAATTACTTTAATAAATGATCTTAGAGTTTCTGAACATTAATTCCTCACTTTGTTATGAATTTTTTTTCTTTTTATTATGTTGTTTTTGAATGTAAGGATGTTTGCATTGGGCTCTGTTCTTATTTTTCAGGAAAATTATGTAAGTATTAGCTCCAGATTGGAGACAACTTGTGATGGTTGTCTTCAAATTTTTGTGCAACTTGTTCCTATATATGTTTTTCGGACTAGTTGCCTTCAATTTTTGAGACTAGAGCAAGTTTGCTTCATACTTTTGAGCAACTTGTTTTTGAATATTTTTTTCCAGAAAACTTATGCTAGTTACAGAAAAAATAAAAATTGCGAGGGTTGGTTAACATTTATATCCATCACCTTTTAGCTATTTAATACCTGCAACAATGCTACATTTACATCACCATATCAAATCCGTCCATTCAGTTATGCAAAAGATTAAACTCAGACAAACAAGAGTACTATATATAATCAAGAGTGTTTTCTAAGATTTTTCTTTCTGCAAATTTACACATTACACCGGTTCATAAGTGCTCCATCAGGTAGTAGCTTTTTAAGATGCGGAACGCCTTCTTGATACTATTAGTGTTTGTCTTTACTTCTGGAAACAATTTCATCAAGTTGCTTCCATTTATGAAGGAAACTAGTGATAGTTGCTTCAACTTTTGGAGACAGCTTCATCAAGTTGCTTTCGTTTGTAGAGTCAACTTATGAAAGTTTTCTCCAAATTTGGATCCAACTGGTGACAGTTGTCTCCACTTCTGGAACCAAATTCATCAAGTTGCTTCCACTTTCGGTTCAATATCATTTGAGAACAAACATTACGGTGCACTGATATGAACATATATTTACCGTGCACAGATACAAAAATGACATTTAAAACGCGACAAGTCAACTGTTTATAGCCTGAGATAGTAATGCCAAAGTACGAAAAAATAAAATAAAACAAACAATAATATCTAAAGACGTGTAAACTATTCAGTTATGAGTTTAGGTTGAATGAGTCACAGTATTGAAAAGCAAAATGCTCTGGATTGATCAATTACATTACAGAAAGCATATTTCTATGGATTGATCAATTAAGAACATTGCATAAGCATAATGCATACATCACATTGCATAAAAGAGGTTTCCAGATTTTCTACCATTATATGCTTGTGTTGATCATCAATTATAGAGAGCCATTGTAGATATTATTCAACCAGAATATTGATATGCAAATTAAAAGTTGCTTCCAGAAATAGAACTGGGAACTAACTAGCTCTAGTTGTCTCCATCTATCAAAGCAACTAGCTAAAGTTGTATCCAACACATAGTCAAATGTATTTGTTAAATTTTAAACAACACAATATGAAATAGTAATCAAACATTTACATGCCTACATTTAGAACAACACAATAGAACAACAACAAGCTAAGGTAGGAACTTCAACAATTGCACACAATCTATTCATGCACAACTGCACTCTTTTGTTTCCAAACTGGGAACAACTATCACAAGTTGCCTCCAAATATGAAATCAACTAGTACAGGTTGTCTTCCAAATAGAACAATTCAATACGCAAAAATAGAACTCAAATTATCACTAATTCAGTTCTAATACAATGAACAATGAACACTAAACCACCCAAAAACCTATAGTCAGTTGAATTACATTTGAACAATCAACATTAAACTTCAGTTCTAATTCCACATTATTAAATGAAACAAACTAAGTATGAAATAGAACAAAAACATGTAACCGAGTAAACAAAATCACAGTGTTTTCTTTTTCTTTTTTTACCTTTACTGATCTCTTAACACCAGCAGAAGCATTTGATTCCTTAAAAACCAGCAGAAGAAGCAATTAATTTGTCTTTCATCAGATGCAACAACAAATCAAAGAAATACAAGTGACAAATCAAAAAGCGAAGAAGAAATCATGTATAAAACCCTAAAAATTGAAATCGAATGAAATTTAAATTTAATTGAAGCACATAATCGTTTTTTACCTTCGATTTGATCTCTTTTCGAAGTGTTGATGTTGATGATTCACAGTAAATTTATCTCTGAAACCTATTTTTCTCTTCTTTTTTTTTTGTTTTTCAGTTCGATTTGAATTTATAAATCAAACAACATGTATAGATCTACTGATTTCGATTGATTTTGTGTTTGATTTTCGAAGATTTGATCGGTACTTTTAGTTCTTTTCTTCATCTTTTTGATTTGTTTTTTTTTTTCGCAGAGACAGAGAGAGAAAGGAAGAGAAACTGAATGAAATGAAAATAACACCTGTATTCATCTCCGACTAACGGTTGTGTGTATTTATCTAGGGATATTTTAGTAATCTAATCATCCGGGTTTGGGCTTTTTCATGCCTAGGGGTATTTGTAAAAGATGCTAAGGGTATTTTTGAAGAGGCCCTATAGTAAGGGTATTTAAATAATGTTCCCTTATTTTTTTGGGTCAAAGTACGGCTTAACAGAGGAAGCTGCAGGTAGAGCTTTTCTATCCACACATGTATTGCAGTCATATAGTGCACTGCTGGAAGGAGATACTCAAGGCATGGGTAATCAGCCCAGCTAGACTGGTCGAGAAAATTCTTGAAGAAAAAACTAATGGTGATCTGGATTGGATTATCTTGTATCATTGAAATATGTAATGAGTAAGCGGGGGCCAGCCATTTGTCTCACTCGTGAATTCCTACATGAATTCTTCTCGGTCGAAAGCATTTTCCTAGGTAGTATACTATGTAAAGTTTGTCGGTTCGCGCCTTTCTTTTGTTCGAGGTTGGCCTTGAAAAGCTTGCTCAATCTTGACATTACTAATAAAGGTACAAGTTTGCTAGGGAAAACTGGTACCAGATAGAGACGGATCCAACATAGAGCAAGAGCAAGGATGTGCCATTGTTATGGTCCATTGGTAAAAAGTTTTGCAATGTACGATCATAATTATGAGGTTACCATTTTAGGTAAAAACTAAACTGAAATATGGAATTGTTGAATATCTAGTGCTTGGAAAACTAGTATATTGCCAAAACTAAGTCCCTTTGCAGATTGGTTTATGGGGATGTAGGCAAGTTACCCTCATTTCATAACCGAGATTAGTATTGTATGCTTGTCTATTTCATTTCAAGAAAAACAACGGCTGCCAGGTGACACTTTTCCCAGACTATATTCAAGTGGGTTATCCACAGTTCGATAACGTGCCTCACGTCGGACATTTTTATGTGTTGACTTCATTTGCCCATTAAAACATGGATTGAGGAAGACACACAAATCAAACAGAGAAATAATGGCATCCTCCTCCTCTTCAGAAACACCTCTTCGTGTTGTAATACTTCCATTCATGGCAAAAGGTCATACAATCCCACTTCTACACTTAACTCGTCTCCTTTTCCTTCGTCGCAGCAATATTGCCGTGACCATATTTACAACTCATGCCAATTCTCATTTCATTCGACAATCTTTACACGACACAAAAGCTTCAATTATCGATCTCACTTTCCCACAAAACTTTCATCCTGAGATACCTTAAGGAGTTGAATCCATCTCAATCTCTTTTAGTCCCATTCTGCAAAGGAACCAAATTTCTACAACCGGAATTCTCCAGAATCTCCGGCCGAATGTCAGATTGTCAGTTGTTTAATCTCTGATGTTTTCTTTCCGTGGAGAATGGAAATCGCTGCAAAGTTAAGTATACCAAGATTGGATTTTGATGGGGCTAGTAATTTTGCCATGGTATTCTACGATATCCTTATGACTCAAGAGTTTCCTGTTGATTCCGATGATGAGCTTTTCAGTGTAATTCCAAGTCTTCCTGACATCAAGCTGACTAAGAATGATATCGAACCTGAGTTTTCACATCCTCAACCAGGTGCACATACTGATTTTTACACTGATGTAGTCATGGCAATGAGTAAGAGAAAAGGTATTATCAGGAACAGTTTCTATGAACTCGAGCCGGAATTCGTCGATTACTGGAACAAAGAAAAGTCACCAAAAGCTTGGAATATTGGACCACTCTGTCTACTTGCAACAAAAGTTGTATGCTCTGAAGAAAAACCAATGTGGATTCAATGGCTTGATGAGAAGCTAGAGAAGGGAAAATCTGTTATGCATGTTGCATTTGGGTCTCTGGCAGAAATCACAATGGAACAATTGAGAGAAATAGCTATTGGATTGGAGAACTCTGGGGAACATTTCTTATGGGTTTTGCGACTGCCGGAACCGAGTAACGGAGATGAATTTATGAGTGAGTTTGAGGAAAGAGTGAAAGGAAGATGATTATTGGTGAAGAATCAATGGGTTGATCAAGTTGGAATACTACGTCATGAGAGTGTTGGTGGATTTATGAGTCATTGTGGATGGAATTCAGTACTAGAAAGCATATGCGAATCACTACCACTGTTAGGCTTTCCATTAACAGCTGACCAGCACTTGAATGCAAGAATGGTTGAGGAGTATTTTGGAATTGGCGTTAAGGTTGTAATGAGAAACGGTTCCGGTTGCGGGTTTTTTGGTTCCGAGTGCATTGAGAATAAGGTGAAAGAATTGATGGATATAGAAGGCCAGAAAGGGAAAGAAATGAGGAAGAATGTGAAGAAGTTTAATGAAAAAGCTAGAAATGCCATGGTAGAAGGTGGGTCTTCTTGGCGCACTCTAAATTTGCTTATCGATGAGGCCATCTGTAACAAAAATTGAAATATTTTGTTGACTATTTCATGTGTGTATCTATACATTTGAAGTATCAATGTTAATCTATGGGTCATTTGGATTGTGCGCAACCTTATAGTTAACCAAGTACGGAACTGACTAATCAAGAGGCAAATCATGTGGGGAGGTCTTTCAAGGCTGCACAGTATTCAAGTGCAGCACAATGGGAGGTCTTTCAAGACTCGCGCGTGCCCAGCATTCTAGTCACAAAAGAGAACAGTTTTAGATTCATGTGTTAATGAAAACTAAATTGTAGATGCTATTCCCACAGTTAAAACATTTTTATGGATGACTGGCACAGCCAAGGCAATGGCAGACATGGTCAGAACCTAAAATCCGAACTTGAAGTTCAACAACTTACAGGCATAAAAAAAATGACAACAAAGTAGAGGTAACAGAGGTAACTTATGAATAATTTGTCTATCTTTTCTCAAGAGGATCATTGAGTTCACAACTTGATTAGTGCCACTCAGTTGTGTAAAAACATCAGGGAGTCCTTTTCACACTCAGGATACCCACAAGTGAGGTACTACTGACTACTCAGGGATGAAATTCTCATATACCTTAGAACAAAGAAATTGAAGATTAAATAAATTGCTTAAAAGAGGGGAAGCAATAAAACCAATTCCAGTCATTGATTTCATCCCTTTTATGGTTTTACATTAAATTTACAATTACGATTTTTACTAGGCTATAACAAAGTTCTTCAGCAAAATGACACCGGATCTGTGGTAATAACCGCCTCAAGTTCTGCTATATATCTTGAGTCAGTACTTACTTCTAGTCTTGAGAGGAAAAATTGTAGTGCCAAAGTATTCAACCACCTCCAAATAAAGAAAAATCAAAATGAGACACATATCAATGATTAGCTTCTAAATATGAGTGATCAACTTATACATATACTGACCTGGTATATACTCTCCAGGTTCTCCTCCCACAATACCTTTTGGTCCCTCAGTACATCCAATAAACTTTAAAAGCCCCCAAACAATGTTAAAAAAACTAACATCAAATGATGAACAATAAATCTGATGCATAGTGCTCATCACACAGAGTACCGCCCAGATATTTGACCTCAGTATCCCAGTTGAAGAAAAGACGTTCCATGTGTGCCGGGAGAAATATAGAATAGTGAACTTGTTAGGGATATCCCACCAAGGCATAGCCATGGATCAAATTTCCAGATGAGTTTTTTGGGACCACACCATGCAGTTTATCCCCTGATGACAATAATTTTTTTTGTGAATTCAGTGACGCCAAATCATGTATAACCGGTGAATATTCACACAACACAGATGACAGATAATAAACTACTTCAGATACTTACATTATCATCAAGCATGAAGACTTTAAGGCTGGTGACCTCATTGGTCCCCATGAAATCTAGTTCATTCCACTTTCTTGAGATTCGAAGGCGAGTCTTCCGTTTTGTGTGTCGGTAAGGGGTATGGTGGAAGCTTCTGCAACAAAATCAACAAAGCAAGATGAATTAAACTTTTAAATAAGAAAAAAAAATACATAAATTGAATGAATATCCAACAATTTGAGTTACCTTTCCTAACTGAGCACCCCACAAAAAGCCGCAAAAAGACACGTTGTCGGAACTGCCCAACAACCATGCCAAATCTAACTTAATAGTCCATAGAGAGTTTGAACGGTATCCAGTTGTTACACATAATCCATAAGCCTCCCAAGTGTCTTTACTAGATTTCAAACCCTTCCCATGTACCTAAAATCCATTTTGAACACAAAAATATGCGAAAAAAATAATATATATCAGCAAAGAGGAAATAAAAAACAGTTCGTAGCTATTAATGATAAGAAAGTATATGAAATCACTCACTATTAGTCTTCTGAGATAAAATACCATCATGTTATTGCATGATTAAAGTGTTCCTCCTCCAGGATCCCAAACAAAATTAGCAGTCAATTTAAGACAACCCATCTGTATGCTTTTCAAACCTGATCCATGATACAAGCATTCAAGTCAAAAAAACGAAATTGATACAGAGGAAAAAAAACATAAGAGATACACAGTTCCAAAAGAAATTGTATCCAAATTCCATGATTACTATGGATGATTAATTTTTTTAGGTAGTGAAAGCGCAGTTCAAAATAATAATATTGACAAAGAATATTGTATCCTATCAGGGAGATTTGGCCATCCAAACTTAACATTCGCTGTTTTATTTTGACACAAACAAGTGATTTTTTTTATGGCCATGTGAAATCCTTCAACAAGACAAAAATAATAAACATGTATGTTTTTTTTTTTTTTTTGAAGCATAACATAGATGTTTATATATATATGCCGTAATAATTAAAAATAAAAATGAATAGAGTACCTGACGCCGTAGAGGAAGAAGAATAATCTCTGTATTCTGTAAACAAAAACAAAAACAATGGTGGATGTTGTTGCCCTATTAATCCTGGCTGTGAAAGAAAGAGGAGAACGAGTATATTGAAAGGGTTTAGCACACCGGCGGTATTTATTGGGAAGGGTTTTAGAGTCAGAGGTGTATCATTGCTTATCGAGAGGATTTTTTCTTTTTGACTTGATCTCCGTAAATAAGGCAAAGAGAATATCTATATCATTTATTATTTTTGTTTTGGTAACAAATACCGATATTCATAAATTCATATGTAACTTTAAACATATGGAGAAAAAAAAATCTTATTCTTTTAACAAACAAAATATAAAAAAGATTTTTTTTTTTTTTAATAAAGAAAGAGAGACTAAACCGAATCAAGTGAATTACAGTGAGAATCCAAAAATAACCTATTTCTCCTAGAAAATATAGTAAATACTCCAAATATGAAATTTTTAGTTATGAATATGTCAAAACAGTTATGAATATGTCGAAACTAATATCCATATCCAAAATAACAAAATAATATATCCTAGTTTAAATGGGGGCCTCCACTAGAGGACAGAAAAGGTCATTCCACCCTAATTTGAGTCATCCCTTATAAAAAAAATTTATAAATGGCTAAAATGCCCATAAATAATTAGTAATAAACTTAATTAATTAGAGTTTAATTTTGTTTTTCATAGGTTAGAGCTTCTCCAATGGAATGTGTGTGAAGAAAAAAGTCTTTATCCACATAGGATACACAACAACTTTTATAAAAAATAATCTTCAATCCATTTATGTGAAGATGATGTGGCCAAAAAAAAAGGTAGACATCCTCTAAGTCAACATCTAGTTTTAGACATTCACTTAGAAGATGTCATCCCATCCTAGTCACATTTTTGTTAATAAAAATTATTATAAACAAAAAAGTCAATAAGTTTAACCAATCATATGCCTACAATTAAGTAAAAGAATGATAAAATATTTTACCTGGCTTGATTGGGGTATACCCAGATTAATTTGGGTATACCCAATTTTAAAGGGACATTTTTTGTGGGTTTTAGGGGGAGGCCTAATAGGTAAGTTACAAAAATACCCTTACCCTTTAAAAACCTATTACTCTAAATCAGTTTTAATTTTTTTTCCATTTCATCTTCTTCTCTTCTTCTCCTCCCTCCACAACCCTACCGGCTCCATCACCCCACCACCACCAAAACGCGTCGATTAATTCGTTAGCATCATCGATTCGAAAACTCCGATTAATCTTCATCAATGGATCCACCACGGAAGAAGGCAACTCGTATGAAAGAAACTAATCGCAAACCCAATGAATATAACCATGGAATTGCAAGTTTGGTTGCTAAGAAAGTGAAGAAAAAACGGTTGAAGAAGAAGGAATTGAACCCGCTGAAACACGTGAAATGGTGCGCTTAAGAAAGTAAGGGATTTTTTAAACTCACTCTAGTACTTCGATTTCATATTTGCATGTCAAATTAGGTCAGAAAATTCGAATTTGTGAATTGGAAGTTGCCACGCCGGCAATGTTTTTTTTATCGACCCTTCCGGGGTTTCATAGTTAGGGTTTGGCCGGAATGGTATAAGCTTGAAGAACCTGCCGGCTCTATGGTTTTTGAATCGCTACTAGCAGGGCCGGCAGTTATTCAACTAAGTACTTGCTTAGGCGTTATATTAGTTTTAACGACGCCTAGCCTTTTATTCGTTTTTCACCTGGCCGCTACTTTTCTTTGAATGTCTCCTGATGCCTAGAATGTTTTATCCCGGAAGGGTATTTTATAAAACGATGCCGGCGCTATGTCAGCCGGAAATGTATGGTTAATGGACCTTGCCGACCTGTTTAGTGAAAATTCCTTGTATTTACTGTGTAAATTTGTTTGTTGGCCGGAAGGCTATTTTGATGACACTTTGCCGGGGTGTCTTAGCCGGTAAGCATCTTTTGGTCGACCTTTCCGGCTATGTGTCCGCCGGATAGGTTGTTTTTGTAGACCCTACCGGCTTTTGATTTTTTTTTTTCTGAATTATTCTTGTTCAGATTGCGAACGGAAAAGAAGAAAGCTGCTCTGAAAGCATCTCTTAGTAGTCCTCCTTCGAAACCTCCTCGTGTTGGTGATAAACTCTTGTCTTCAAAACATTGAGGGGCATATGTTGAGCGGGAAACGACAAAGATCATTATAAGCAATAATCCAGAACCACCGTCTGAACCCAGTGATTCAGACGACACTCCATATGAAGACCAATCAATTCCATCTGGTAGAAGAGGTGATGATGATGATGATGTTGATGAAAGAATTACGGCTGCTGGAGGAGGCAACAATGATGATGATGATGGTGATGGTGATCAAGACATGCCACCTGTTGGAAGAGGTAATGATTATGATGATGATGGTAATAGAGATAAAGGTAAGAAAACCATCGAAGAGGAAATTATTGAAGAGGAAGAGGAACAAGAAGAAGAATAAGAAGGAGATGGAGAACAAGTTGTTGAACCCACCGAAGCTTCAGGGTCAACTTCAACCGGAGCGAGGAAGAGGGTGATCACTAAACCACATAATTCTCACATGCCTTCCGAACACTTGATGGTTAAACTGAAAAAAGATGAGGACCCAAGGGGGACCCCAAGAGATGGTGGAAATGTTCTTTTTGGATACAAAGACTCATGGGCATGTACGATCCATAATACTATCGTAAGTAATCTTAATCCGTCTTTGTTCTTTATTCAAGTGTGTAACTATCTTAATTAAATTTGCGTCAAGTGTTTGTATATCTTTTCATTTTGTTTTTTTTTTGTAATTTAGGATCACAAGAATGCCATCTGTCTCATGAGGCGCCAAGCTTCGTGTTCAGTGGCTCATACTTGGGATCTTGACAAGGAATGTGAGGATGTGAAAGTGATTGTGAGGAACTCCGGGTTGATGCCTGCGATTGAGAGTTCGAATATTAATCTTGATAAAGTTACCGTCTCTGCATTATGTGAAAGGTTCTACGGAGAGACTGATACCATGTTATTCCCGTTCGGTGAGATGGCGATAACTCCCGATGATGCTCAACAAATTCTAGGCCTCGAGGTTGAGGGAAAAACAGTATGTGAGGGGATGGATAATTCGATATCTTTCGAGAAGATTCACGATTTGAGCAAGAAATTGTTCGGTTGGAATCAGGTTCAGACGGAGGCTGTTCTTGACACGAAGGATGGTCGTCTAACCAAGAAGTTTAATACGAATAGGTTGAGGGACACATTATGGGATACACAGTCAATCCTTGATAGGGAAGGAATGGTGAACCCGGTGCGAATCAATGCTGCCGAGGCCGGTTATTTGCTATACGTCCTGGGCAAATGTATCTTCCCCGACAGTTCCGAAAACCAAGTGGAGGCCGGTTACTTGCAACTATTGGATCCCTTAAATAAGATGCGTGAGTATTCTTGGGGTACTACGGTGGTCGCCTTCTTGAACAATGAGTTGAAAAAATGTTCTAGGGCACTCACTAAGCAAGTTAACAGAAACACATGTCTCTTCCAAGTAATTTTATTGTCTAAAACATTTATATTACCGAATATTCTCGTAAGATAAGGCTCTTACTAAACTTTTTTTTTTGGAATAGGTTTGGATATATGAGCACTTCCCTTCATTTTTCAAAGACAACTCCTACATCAAAGTGGATGAGAGTGTTGCGGTTAATAGGCCAAGAGCGCAAAGGTACAGTTTTAAGGGTACTCAGGATAAGGAAATACCGCAACAACTTATGAAACTCCAAAGTCCCATCGACGAATTGACTGCGGAGGAGGTGATTTTTGATCCGTATCGGGATGCTAGAAATCAAGGTTTAATCCATCCTAGAAATGAAGTTGTTGCATTATACTATGGACCCTTGATGAATGTGTTTGAAGGATATTCAATGTACAATCCACATCGGATTATGCGACAATTGGGTTACGTCCAAGAAGAACCTCATTTCGATGAATATAAGCCGTTCTTTACTGTGAACCGGGATGAGTGCACCACGTCCCAGAAAAAAATTAACTTCTCTTACGCTCCATGGCCGGCTCAAGAACATTGGGATAATAGACGTGGCCGTAACATCGATGTGAGTCTTTTGGACGAGGTGACCAACGGTCATGAAGCTATTGAGAAATACATGGCGTGGTACTTGGAATGGGATCGTCCTACTGTGATTAGGAAAATGACTTCTGAAGAACTGGCTTTAAAGAAGAAGTTGGAAGCGAAAGACCCATCAACATTGCTTAAGTTCTTTGTAAGTATATTTAGAGTTTCTCTTACTATTTTAAGATTGATTGCATTACCGAATAATTCTATTCATTATTTGTTGTTTAATTGAAAATAGAAGGAGCATTTGAAGACCTTTGGGAAGGTGTTGTTGTGCGCGAGAGAAAAAGGAGAGCCTTTGTCGATTGAAGAGAAAATCAAGCACATTGACTATGTTAACAATGTTGGCAATGAGGATGCCAATGAAATGTTCAAGCAACTTTAGGCTCAAGTAAAGGATGAATAAAAATCTAGGAGAGAAGCACAAGCCAAGATGAAGGCTGATAAAAAGAGGACTCGTGGTGGTGAAGGTAGCAGCAGTGGTCGTGGTGGTGAAGGTAATTCTCCAAAACAGGGCCGTGCTCGTCGTGGTCAATGAATGCTTTCGTAGTTTATTTCTCTATGTTGTGGTGGACAAATGTTTAAGTTAATGGCGTGGACAAATGTTTTTTAAGGTTTATGGGACGTATTTTCATTTTGGACAAAAAGTGTTGGATATCTGGTTGTTGAATGAATGGTTTGTTTATCTACGTAAATTTTTAATGCATAAGCCGGAATGCTTCCGTAAAATTAAAATGCCGGCTTTACCAGGGCCGGCAAGGTTCGGAATTGTTAAAATGCCGGCCCTGACAAAAAAAATCTGTAGTTACCAGGGCCGGCATTGTATAAAAATGATAACCTTCCGGCGTGTTCGTCACCGGCAATGTATTGACCCAATATAGTTCCGGCGGTTTGTTGCAAAAACACATTTCTCCTGATGCCTAAAAAATATCTCGCCGGCACGGTAAAAAATTTGTGACACCTCCGTCTAGAACGTGGCCGGCAGTGTAGCGTACCAATACACTTCCGGCGGGTTTGTGGGAAAAATATCTTCTCCTAATGCCTACAATCTTACACGACCGGCATTTTGGAGAAAACATACCTCGCCGGCGTATTCAAAATTCAAATTTTTTGCAAGTACAATTTCATTGATTGACTTGTACTTGGGCACTATAACGGCCAAATTTGGCCACCATCCTATAAATACACTACTTCTCTCTACAAAACAACATACAAATAGTTCCATATACTCTCCAAAGCTCATATCATCATACACTCCATCTAACTCACCCAACATCTCTCTACAAACAACAATGGCATCTTTTGATTCAAATGAAGATTTTGCAATCACCAAGGCTTGGTATGCGGAAGATCGACTTAGACGTCAATCCTCCGAAAGGGAAGATTCCAAAACCTTTTGGGCTAGGGTACACAACAAATTTAGCGGCGAGTATGGGAATCCTAATGCAAGAAGTATTGAACAAGTCCATGCTAGGCACCTAGTAATAGAAAATGCGATACTTGTTTATTTAGCCCTCCAACCTGGGATTTTTAACACTCGCCCCTTCACCTTGTCCGTTGCAGAATTTGTAAGTTATTTTGTGGTTTTTTTTACGTAACCCATGTTTTTTTATCTTCCAACGAAACACCACTAACAAATGTAAGCTTGTTTTTGTAGCACGAAGCCGTGAAAGCGCGCTACTTGGAAGTAAAGGGGGAAGCATTCACATTCGATGCAAGCTATCACTTCTTGGCCGATAAAATCCCGTTGGATAACCCGGATTACTTGGTATCGTCTTCGTCGGAGGAAGATTGATGGTTTTAGAAGTTTTAGTGTAGGTTTTGTGGGTATACCTCTATGTAAGCCCTCACGAGACTATAACTCGTCCACTAGGGTCTCCTAGGGTTTAAAGGCTTGATGCACATGCTAAGTGCATTCGTTTTTATGTTTCAATCAATGTAGTAACCAAATTTGCATAAATAAAGTGAATTACATCTTCCATATTTTCTGTTTTTTGTTTGGTATAAGTACAAGTCGGCAAGGTTATAAATCCCTAACCTGCCGGATATATGTTAGCCAGCAGTGATAAAAGCTATTTACTTGCCGACGTTATAACCGCCGGCATCGTAGTATAATTTTCCATGCCGAAGATACTCGGCGTGTTCTTCAACCAATACAATGTCGGCTGACCAAAGTCGACAGCTTATTCAAAATGGACCATGCCGGTGCATATTAGCCGGCATGTTATTCAAACTATAACCTTGTCGGCCTTGTGTATTTTTAAAATCTAATTTTTTTGATCGAAATCGAAATCATAAGTGGGATGAAAGGTTTAATTTAGTGAATTCATAATTTCAAATTTTTAATCTAAACTCAATTAATTAACCTAATCATAATTTTAATGTTAATTAACCAAGGGTATTTTAGCCATTTAGAAAATACAAGGTTAAGGGGTGGCTTGGTTTTACTTCATAATGACCTTATTTTGTCTTATTGGGTATACCCCAATTAATCTGGGTATACCCCAATCTCGCCAGGATATTTTATGGGTTGGAGATAAAATTTATTTTCTCCTAATATTTAGGAATTTATACCTAGAGGATGTCTTAAAAGTGATGCCACATATGAAAGAACCACATTCACCATTGGAGAAGCTCTTAGGCATCGCTATTCAAAGGGGAGTTGGAGCCCAGCTTGTTGCTAGGCTACCTACCAAAAGCTTTGTATAACTTTTATTCTTAAATGATAATAATAATAAAATACTAAAAATAAATATCTTTTTTTTTCAATTTTTTTTTTGGCCCAGATTTGTATGAAAAATCGTCATGCTATTGAAGTGTTTCAGTGAAGACTCTAACCAGTCGTTATTGTTTCTGTGATGACTCTAAACAATCGTTAATGTTTCGACTGTTTCAGTGATGACTCTAAACAGTCGTTATTTCCTATAAAAGAGTAGTTATCTTCTTTGAAGAATCATTAATGGCGGAAATGTACGACAGTTTGGAGCCGTCATATACATAATCAATTCCCCGACGACCCTTTGAAAGAGTCGTTATTGTTTTTATTTTGTATATGACGACTCCAAACAGTCGTTATTGTTTTTGAAGTGTCGTTATTCTCTAAAAAGAGTCTTCTTTAATGAAGTGTCGTTATGGCAGTCGTTATTCTCTAAAAAGAGTCGTTATCTTCGAAGAGTCATTAATGGTAGAAATTCATTAAAGGGTCGTAATAGACTTGAATACGACCATGACGACCCTTAAAGTCGTTATTGTCTTTGAATGGTCGTTAATCTAGAGTCGTTATTTGAAAGAAAAAAAAAATAGTCAAGGGTAAAACAGTATTTTCATAATCGGATGAATACACCCCTGATAAATTTGGGGTGTAAATAAAATATCAAGGCCCCTAATTAAAATCAATGGCCCCCAATTAAACTAGGATATATATATATATGGATCTGATCATTCTTCATTATCTTTTACTCTATCTCCCCCTTTTAATGGGAACAAGGGATTACAAAATCAAGTAGATATAACCGTTGGATCACCAAACATTAAAATTCCACCGTTAGATCATAAATAGAATTTCGTCCGAACTATTTCTATTAGATCTTCCTTATCAGCCGTTAGATTTTAAAGAAATGGTACAATAAAGAATATTTATAGGTACATAAGAGTAAATGCACTTTTTATATATTTAAAAACCTCATATCTTTTAAACTACATGTCAGATTTTTGTCAATTTTGTATATTTGGAAAGCCCTTTAAATTATCTACGCAATGAGCACAAATCAAATTTCTATTTTTCAATTTTTTTTATATTTCTCCAAATTTTATTGGGCCGACCGACCGGAGGGCCCGAAGGGAGGGAGTCCCTTTTATGGCCAATTTTTTGTAAAATGTAGACTAACATAAATGTTCAATTTGATAAAAAGATTGGAATTTGGTTGTTTGTAATCATAAAAACCTAACTCCTTGTAGATCCTATTTTTTCAGGGGTATAATTGGCAACCAAACTTTATTATAACATATTTAAAAATCCGTGCCTTGAAATTTTACAAATTTTATGTTATTGGAAAGGATTTAAAAAAACCTACACAACGAGTACAAACAACAATATAAAATTTAATCTTTTTACGAAAAATTTGATGATGACTTTTAAAATTTAATGTATAGCCATTATGCAAAGCACCACAAAGGATGCATAATACATGGGGAAATTGAGGCAAACCACCACAATGAATACATAACACATGGAGTAAATTGATGCAAACCACCACAAAAGATGCATAAAAAATGGTGAAAATTTATGTAAACTACCATAAATTGGATGCATATCAATTTTAACCTTATAACACCATCACGCATAATGGTGTTTCGTTTTTCTTCGGTCGGCCCTCCCACCATGAAAGCGGTGATCTAGTATGTTTTCTCCTTAAAAGTTAGACATGGCTTATAATTAAACATAACTTAAAAGTAAATTGAAAAAATCTACAAAAGAAAAAAAAAATGATTGATTCTTAAGTACAAAAAACGACTAATTTTTAAATAAAAAGATATGGTGTCGAATCACCATCAAATTATTTGTAAAGTAGAAAAATAGCATTGCTGACGTGCAGCGCACGTGCTCATTACTTGTATTTTTAAAGCAACTTCATTATAGCTTATAGTAAGGTGGTATAGGGATTCGATTTTTTAGGATAAATTGTTTTTTATTTAGCGATGCTTGCCGGCAGTAGTATACAAATAAGTTTTCGGCACAAGCCTCATCTATGTTCTTCTCAGCATTCGCCAACCTGGTTCGCAAGAGGGCCTCAGCCAATTTAACCGCATATAAAGTTAAGGCAAACATGCCATGGAAACTAGTACAACCGTTACCACGGTGGGAGGGCCGACCGAAGAAGAATCTGAAGATGCGGTTTGTCCGCGACTACTTTCACATTCCATTTCGGGAAAAATGATCTTTTCTCCCCGTTTCAGAAAAGTGACACTTTCACCTCGTTTCAGAATAAGTGACACTTTCACCTCGTCTCAGAAAAAGTGATACTTTTGTCCCGTTTCAGAAAAAGTGATGTTGTTGCTCTGTTCCAAGAAAAGTGATACATAGCGAAAATATCATTTTCCCAAAACGGAGCGAAAATATCACTTTTCCCTAGACGGGGCGAAAGTATCACTTTTTTCGAAATAGGGAGAAAATATCACTTTTTCCCAAAACGGGGTGAAATGATCACTTTTCCTGAAACGGAATGTGAAAGTATTATTTTTTTCTGAAACGGAAAATTAGTCGATCCATAAACCAAAATATGGTTACATTATGTGTTTGCAGCCTGTGTGGTGGTTTGCATAATGGAATGCATTTAATTTTCTTGAATTGCACCTAAAATGAAAGTATCACTTTTCTTGAAACAGAGGGAGTAGTTTTATTAGTTGCCACGGAAAATTAGTTGACGCATAAACCAAATTATGGCTACATGAAGTATTTTGTATCCTTTGTGGTGGTTTGCATAATGAATGTACATTTAATTTTCTAAAATTGTGCCTAAAATGATAAATACCTCCGAATTTTTCGTAAAAACTCTAAAAAAACTCTAAATTTGATATTGTTGTTTATACTCATTGCATAGCTTTTTTTATTACATTTCTAGCGAGATAAAATTTGTAAAATTCCAAGGCACGGATTTTTGAATATGTTATATTAAAGTTTGTTTTCCAATTATACCCCTAAAAAAATAGGATACATAAGGAGTTATAGTAATTAGACTAAAAGGGAGGGATAATTGTGTCAAGTGAAAAGGACTAACCATGAACACCAAATCCAATCTTTTTGTATTAATTGATGACTTAGGATTTACAAATAAATGGTCATATAAAAGTCCTTCCTCGCCTCGCGTCGCTCCGTCCACCCAACTAGAAAGTAGAAAGGAACACTATGGTTATAAGTTAAAAGTCATGAACTTATCGTCTAACTATTCTGTCCATTGAAAAACATTTTTTATATACCACCAAGACGAGCATTTTACATGAAAATGTATTTGGGCATTTTACCATTTACTAAAAATATAATAATCATATTTTTATTTTGTTGGTGAAAGGTTATGAACTCTCTTGACCCTGACTGGGTTTGAGATATGTATTTATATCAGACAAATATACAGAGGTAGCCCTTTAGGCAAGTAAGCAAGAGTATACAGCAGTATTACACAAAGCATAGAAAATACAGTAGTCCTAAGTGACACCAATAGACTCTTGCGTTAACACCCCCCGCAAGCTGAACGAGGGGTATCCGTAAGTGATAGCTTGGCCGTAAGATAGTGAAACCGAGACTTCAAGTGTCCTTTTGTAAAGAGATCTGCAAGTTGACGTTGAGTAGGAACATAACGAACCAACAAAGAACCACGAGCAACACGTTCACGAACAAAGTGATAATCAAGATCAATGTGTTTGGCACGAGAATGCAGAATAGGATTAGAAGCCATGTACGTAGCACTGATATTATCACATAGTAAGGTAGGTTGTTGCTTTATATAGACACCCAAGTCACGTAATAGATATAAGATCCAAATCACTTCAGCTGCAGCAATAGCTAAGGCACGATACTCAGCTTCTGTACTTGAACGAGAAACATTAGGTTGTTTCTTAGAGGACCAAGAGATCAAGTTAGGACCAACAAAGACACATGTACCAGTAGTTGAACGCCGATCATCAGGGTTACTGACCAAATCAAGATCACTATATGAAAAAATAGAATGTGAAGAACCAGCAGAAACCTGAAGAGAGGAAGACGGCGTAAAAAATAATCCTTTACCCAAAGTGCCTTTGAGATACCGAAGTATTCTCTTTACTGCCAAAAAATGAACGTCAGTAGGAGCATGCATAAACTGACAAACTTGATTAACTGCATAGGTAATATCCGGCCTGGTCATCGTCAAATATTGCAAAGCACCCACTAGACTGCGATATAAAGTAACATCATGAAATAAGGTACCATCATGAGCAGACATCTTGGTTCCAGCAGCAACAGGAGTAGAGACTGGTTTAGCAGTTAACAAATCAACACGTTTGAGAATATCAAGAGTATAACGTGTCTGAGATAGATGGAGTCCAGAAGAAGATCTGTGTGCTTCAATCCCAAGAAAAAAAATTCAAGTCTCCAAAATCTGTCATAGAGAACTGACGTTGTAGAGCAGCTAACAGTTGATTAAAGAATCTAAAGTCCGAACCTGTGATAATAATATCATCTACATAGAGTAGAAGAAGAAGTACACCAGTTGAAGATCTTCGAACAAATAAAGAAGCATCAGATTTAGATGCAACAAAGCCTAACTCAGAAATATAATTGGTAAACCGCTGAAACCAAGCTCTAGGAGCTTGTTTAAGCCCATAGATGGCTTTATTGAGTTTACAAACATGATTCGGATATCGTTTGTCAACAAAACCTGGAGGTTGAGACATATAAACTTCCTGATTAAGAAAACCATGCAAAAAGGAATTTTTAACATCCAACTGTCGAATAGTCCATGAGCAAGAAACAACAATACTTAAAACCAAACGAATGGTAACTGGTTTAATAAACGGACTGAAGGTTTCTTCATAATCAATACCAAACTGTTGAGTATAGCCCTGTGCAACTAAACGAGACTTGTGACGATCAATAGTACCATTTGGCTTGCGTTTAACTCGATATACCCATTTGCATCCAATGATGTTCATATGAGGTTTTCGAGGAACATAAGACCAAGTATCATTAATCAGTAGAGCATTGTGTTCATCACACATAGAATCGCACCATTCCGGAATTTTACAAGCTTCTTTTTTTGAACCCTTTAGGTTCAACAAAAGAGTCATTCAGATGTGAAAGAAAACAAGAAGCAATAGGATGCTTCGTAACAGCCAGTAAATTCATCTTTACAAGAGGTTTACAAATTCCATCACGTAAACGAGTAGTCATTGGATGAAGAGAGGCACCTTGTGAAGAAGGTTAAGTGGAAGCAACAGATTCTGAGTTACTGAGAGGAGATGACTGAGATTCTATTGAAGACACAGAAGAAGAATCTGGTGACGAATCAGAGTCTGAATTATATGCAGTGCGAGATGGTGAATCATCTGTGGAAGATGAAACATAAATAGTAGATATTTGTGGGATAGGAGCAGGAGAAGTAGATGAAACCGCATGTGTAACCAATGGCAAGACAAACCAGGTGGGCAAAAGATAAGTGACAGCAGGAGGAGTAGCTGGATTTGTAATAGAAAACGGAAAAGAAGTTTCATCAAAAAGAACATGTCTAGAGATATAAACACGTTTACTATCCAAATCAAAACACTTATAACCCTTATGTTGATTAGAATATCCAATAAACACACACGGTTTTTCTTGTACTCCAATTTGTTTTTGTTGTATGAAACCAAATGAGGGTGACACAAGCAACCAAAAACACGCAGAAAATCATAGTCATGATGTTGATTATATAACTTATAAAAGGGTGAAGCACCACCTAGAACAGGAGTAGGCATACGATTTATAAGATAAACAGCAGTTGCAAAGGCTTCTAGCCAATAAGACTTAGGCATATAGCTATGATGAAGAAGAGCTAATCCTGTTTCAACAACATGACTAATCTTGCGCTCAGACACACCATTTTGTTGTGGAGTGTGAGGACAAGAAAATTGATGTGACACACCATGAGTAGCAAAGAAATCTCGCAAAGAATGAGAGATGTATTCACCACCTCCATCACTCTGAAAAATTTTCAAAGTTGTGGAAAACCGAGTCTCAGTTTGAGCTTTGAAATTTTTGACACAATGAAATACTTGGGTTTTGTTATGAAAAAAATATATCCATGTAAATTTGGAAAAATCATCCACAATAAGAAGAAAATAGCGAAAACCAGAATTGGAAATTACTGGAGAAGGCCCCCATAAATCACTATGAACTTTAAATAGTATATTAGGACTTGAGGAATCTGATAAATAAAATGGAATCCTATGATGTTTAGCACAGGCACAACTACTACACAACGTGTGCCGTATGATCGAAGGAATATAAACTAATTTATGAGACACTAAGGTGGAGAGACTGCGAGTGTGGAGATGACCAAGACGCATATGCCACAACTAAGATAAAGAAAGAGCTGCAACATGACTTTGAGCAGCAACTTGAGCAGACGCTGGATGAGATCTAATAGGTTGAATAGAGTAGAGACCACCTTTATTGGGTCCGCTGAGAATTAGGTTCCCCGTTTGACGATCCTTTACAGAAAAACCGAATCGATCAAAACACATAGAAACATTGTAATCTCTAGTTAACTGAGAGACATATATCAAATTTTTAGCAATGAGCGGAACATGAAAGACTCTATTTAAAGAGATAGAGGATTGTGGTGTAGTGAGTAAAACATTCCCAGTGGAAGAAATATTAAGAAGATTACCATTGCCAACCATGACATGATTGGAACCAGAGTACGCAACTGGTGTAGTAAGCATATTTGGATCGGCTGTCATATGATTTGTAGCTCCCGTATCAGCATACCAATGTTGATCAAAGGGTGTAGCCTGAAGTTGCATGGCAGCAAACGATTGTGGAAGGTTACGAGCTTGATATGAATGATCAAATCTGTGTGGACAGGCCAATCTAGAATGTGCTTTGGAGTCACAGATTTGACAAGGCTGTTTGCTGCTTGAAAAAGGTGAAGGAGGCGCACCAAGTATAGATTGTTGTTGCGGAGGTTGATAACCATACGAATAGTGTGAAGGTGCAAAATAACCACCACGTCCTCGTCCACCAGTACCACGACCACCACCTCGATAGCCACCACGACCATTGTTGCCACCACGGCCTCCACGACCTCCTCTGTAAGAAGTAGAACCACCACGGACAGAAGGTGAAAAATTTGTAGAAGAAGAAGATGAGAAGGTAGAACCATAAAAGGCAGTGGAAGGATTAGATTCTGATGCAGGTGGATTATATTGGGTGAGACGGATCTCATGATTGAGAAGCAAGGGTTTCAACTCTGAGAAAGAAGGAAGAGAAGAACGAGTTTCAATGGCAGTAGAAAACTGCTGATAATCAGGCCCTAGACCTCTTAGAGTATTAAGCACAAGTTCAACATCAGTTAACGGAGCCGATGATGTTGAAAGAGAGTCTCGAATAGAAGTAAGCTTAGCAAGATATGCAGAGATAGAAAGAGTATCTCTTTGAAGTGTTTGTAGATGATGACGAAGTTGAAGAGAGCGAGATGCGGTTGGAGCAGCGTAAGTATCAGCCAGGTATTTCCATAATTCACGGGAAGAGTCGAAATTAGGAATATCCGCAAAAACAGATTGAGTAAGCGTAGCTTGTAGCCAGCTTAGAAGTTGTGTATCAACTTGATACCAGGGAAGATAGTCAGGGTTGGGAGGAGGGTTTTTAGCAAAAGAAGAGGTCAGAACAGGTGAGGGAGATGCAACAGCTGGATCAACATGGTTGTAGATGTCATGAGATCGTAGTATAGGGAGGATTTGACGACGCCAAGAAGAAGAAGGAATTGGTGGTAGAACCTGAAATGGGTTTGCTGGATGTAGTTGGT
Source organism: Papaver bracteatum (assembly GCA_023529315.1). NCBI lineage: Eukaryota > Viridiplantae > Streptophyta > Magnoliopsida > Ranunculales > Papaveraceae > Papaver > Papaver bracteatum. The sequence goes on along the minus strand of JAJJWX010000811.1, from coordinate 3,159,798 downwards.
TTCATCAAGTTTGAAGGAGACATACGAAGTTTTGAGCTTAAGGGAAGAAGAAGAGGATGAAACAGAGGAAGCGATGGTAGCCAATTCGGTAGACATGATTTTAGGGTTTAAAAGTTGAAAAAAAAATAAAAATCTGAAAGACAGCCCTAATGGCTCTGATACCATGAAAGGTTATGAACTCTCTTGACCCTGACTGGGTTTGAGATATGTATTTATATCATACAAATATACAGAGGTAGCCCTTTAGGCAAGTAAGCAAGAGTATACATCAGTATTACACAAAGCATAGAAAATACAGTAGTCCTAAGTGACACCAATAGACTCTTGCGTTAACAGTTGGACCATTATGTCTTTTTGCAACAAAGATTATAAGCTGCACTGAGAAACCAATGTGGATTCAGTGGCTTGATGAGAAGCCAGAGAAGGGAAAATCCGTTTTTTGTGTTGCATTTGGGTCTTTGGCAGAAATGACAATGGAACAATTGAGAGAAATAGCTGTTGGATTGGAGATTTCTGGGGAACATTTCTAGTGGGTTTTTCGCCTGCCGGAACCGAGTAACAGAGATGAATTTATGAGTGAGTTTAAGGAAAGAGTGAAAGGAAGAGGACTGTTGGTGAAGAACCAATGGGTTGATCAAGTTGGAATACTACCTCATGACTCATGAGAGTGGTAGTGGATTTATGAGTCATTGTGGATGGAATTCATTCTTAGAAAGTATATGAAAATCAGTACCAATGCTAGGCTTTCCAATAACAGCTGACCAACACTTGAATGCAAGAATGGCTGAAGAGTATTTTAGAATTGGCGTTAAGGTTGTAACAAGAAACAGTTCGTTCGCGGGTTTTTAGGGTTTTTCAGTTCAGAGTGCATTGAGAGTAAGGTGAAAGAATTGATGGATATAGAAGGCGAGAAAGGAAAAGAAATGAGGAAGAATGTGAAGAAGTTTAATGAAAAAGCTAGAAATGTCATGGTAGAAGGTGGGTCTTCTTGGCGCACTCTTAATTTGCTTATCGATGAAGTCATTTGTAACATAAACTGAAATAATATTTTGTTCTCTATTTCTCCACTACTTCAAGTTTACCATGTGTATTGTAGTATCTAAGTACTTTAACCAAGTACAGAACTGACTAATCAAGAGGGGAGGACTTTCAAGACTGCACAATATTAAAATTGATATTCAAGTGGAGTACAATGGGAGTTTCAAGTCACAAAAGGCAACAGTTTTAGATTCATGTGCTAATTAGTTCATTTACACATAATCATATAAGGCACTTATCATTTACAGATACATTAAATTTACGATTATGATTTTTACTAGTGTTGGAGGCAACACCATAGAAAAATCCTTCAGCACTACATGGAGGAATTCCAGCTACTCTTTATGCTGGCACATAATATTCATCTTGCAATACATGAACAACTAGATCTTGACTCTTAAAATTCTGTTGCAAGTGTCACAGGCTTTTTTAAGGCCTTAATTTAAGTGCTTCATTCCCTGTACAGAAAACAACCATGAGTTGTTGTTAATCTAGAAAGTAAAAATCATGGAAAATGAAGAATTTAATACTTACTTCTAGTTTTGAGAGGAAAAATCACAGTGTCGAGTATTCAACCACCTGCAAATAAAGAACAATCAAAATGAGACACATATAAATGATTACTAAGTTGCTTCAAAATGAGTGATCGACTTATACATATACATACCTGATTGTGGGGCTATGCCCTCCCCACTACAGTAGATACAATCTCATCCCACCACAAACTAAAGGTAAGCTACAAATTCTTACTTTTTGGAAGTTCCTCTTACAAATGTTAGGGCAACTCTGGAACCTACAAAAATGTAAGAATATGTTTCATCAATAACTTGACATAATAACTATGACTAAGAAAACAAGATTAGGATAATTTTTACCAGCGGCTTTTACGGAGTCGAGGATGATTTTGATGCGTGGATGACGATGTGCAATGTTCTTTTTATCCACTATCACCCCCTAAGATCCACCAAACAATACAATCATTTAATAAATATATACGAATTACTCAACTAAAAACTAACCTTTCTCCATGGGAAAGTAAGAAACAAATCATATAAACCTTGGGAAGATCCGAAAGTGCGTCCCTAAGAAACAAAGGGTTCTTATGCTTTTCAATTTTGTCAAACCCAACAAGGCAACAAGGCATTTTTCAAACTCTTACAACGGCCTCATGTGTTAGTAAGGGGTACGCTGGAAGTTTCTGCAACAAAATCAATAATGCAATACGAATTAAACTTTAAAAAAAGAAAAGAATACCTAAACATAATGAATACCGAAAGTTCGAATTACCTTTCCTAACTGAGCACCCCAAAAAAAGACGCGTTGTCATAGCTGCCAAACATCCCCACTGGTTGCTGCCATAATATCAGGTCTAACTTGATAGTCCATAGAGAATTTGAATGGTATCCAGTTGTTACACATAATCCGCTATAAACCTCCCAAGTGTCTTTACTAGATTTCAAATTCTTCCTATGTACCTAAGTCGATTTTGAACACAAAAGCGGGGAAAGGAACATGTATCGGCGGAGAGTAAAACGAACCAGTTTGGTGATCTATTAATAATAAAAAAAAGTATATGGAATTGTTACTTACTATTGTTTTTTTGAGAGAACATACTATCATGTTATTGCAAGAATCCTTCCTCCTCCTCCACCAGGATCCCATGCAAAACCATCCATTTGTATTATTTTCATACCTGATCCAAAATACAAGAATTGAAGTAAATTGATACAGAGAAAGAAAAAAACATAAGAGAGAAACAATTCCCAAAGAAAGAAAATTGTATCCAAATTCCATGGATTACTATGGACGGTTAATATTTTTAGGTAGTGAAAACACAATTCAAAATAGTAATAGTAATATTGACAAAGAATATTGTATCTTTCAAGGAGATTTTAGCCATCCAAACTTAACATTTGCTCGTTTTATTTCGACACAAACAGGTGAAATTTTTTATGGCACTGTGACATCCTTCAACTAGACAAAAAAGTAATTGACATGTGGGAGGTAAACCTATACAACCATATAGAGTATCTATCTACTGCGACAGACAACAAAATCTGTACTCAGTAATCCTACAACATGCACGTACCATATAATCGGTGATGAAACCCACATATGAATAAGTCATTTTAGTTTTTACCAATCTATACGAGACAAGCCAAATCATCAGCTAAACCATATATATGCCATAAAAATTAAAAACAAAAATTGAATAGAAAAGTTTTCAAAAAGAGGGAGATAGAGTACCTAGTGCAATTGAGGAAAAAAAATAACATTTGTAATCAAATCAACTATGTGATAAACAAAAACAGATCAATTCTGTTTATTGCTTATAACAATTTTTCTGTTAATTTTTTTTTTTTTTTTTGATACCTAGGATTTCTATGGAGACTATTCAAACAGAAGAACGAGTATATTGGAAGGGTTTAGGCCTCTTCCTATGCACATGCCAAAAAAATGGTGTTTGGCATGCCAGGTGACATGCCAAACCATTTGTGCCACTATGGGGAAACCGCAGAGCGATCGAATCCCTAGCGAGCGATATTTTCAATAAAGACTTTATCGCTAGCGATATTGTGAATATCATTCGAAATTCACTATATCGCTACCGATATAATCAATATCGCCACCGTTTAAGTTTTTGACGCTTATAAATACCGCATCTCTACTCCCACCTTCTCAATTCTCCTCAATTCTTCTTCTCAAAACCTTCTTAAAAACCTCTGAGTTTCTTTAAACTTTTGTTCTAAAACGATTATCTTCAACAGATATGGAGAGAAGAAAAAGAAACAAAAAAGGGAAAGTATCTAGTAGTACCTCATGCACTGGAGCAAATTTTGTTGTGGATACAAATTATGAGTTTAATAATGTTAGACTAGTAGCCGGTGAAGGTGTATTCTCTAATCACCTTTCTGCTAATGAAGGGCGATGTAACGCTATACATCTAAGAGTTGGATGGAGTGAGTTACGTACAATTTTTCAATTACTTCCTCCTGCTGTTCAAGAGAGAGTGGGAAGATATCCTTGGCGACATCTATATCTAATACAACCTAGAAACCACATGACTCAAGGTGTTCAAGTTATATTAGAACGATGGTGGAAGACTACAAATACGTTCTTTTTCAAGGACTTTGAATGCGGTAAGTAGGTCTTTTCTAGTAATTTAATTTTTACATTATGTGTTTTGTTTCATAAAAATCAACAAATTCTAATTATGAATAATTATTGTTAATAGGAGTTACACCGCTAGATTTATACATGTTAACCGGAATTCCATGCCAAGGGAACTTACTTCCATTTAATAGACTAAAGTGGCAATCAGAAGATAGATGGAAAGAATTACTTCCATTATACTCAAATGAATTAGAAGGAAATCCTACACATAGACAAATAAAAGCAAATGGGTTGAAGGTGTCTGGGTTGAAAAGTTTTTTCCAGCGTTATGCTGTAAAAATGCGTCAAAACAGGGTAGCTGGTAATCAATATTTGATCCCCGAACATTTTGAGGAGCTAGAACGTCTGTTTGTATTGTGGACACTGGGCCAATGTCTGTTTCCAAATGCTAGCTCAAAGAGTGTTAATTGGGTTTCTCGAAGCATTAGAAGATTTAGAGCAAGCACCAACATATGATTGGGGGACTGCGATTTTATCATAGATTTACATTGCCCTAAGTGAAAACTCGACGTGTGAAAAAGATAGCTTTAATGCTTTTTGGGGAGTTCTGGAGGTAAGAACCAATATTTTTCACATTATGTATTTATTTGTCATTTTCATATGGAAAAGTTATTAACCTCCTGAATGTTATTATTTTCAGTATTGGTGGTATACATATTTCCGTGTTTCGGAACCTTGTCTTAAGAATTATACGAATGTTTTTCCGATCATACGGAAGTATGATTCTGAGAATTGGGAAGTTGCACAGATTGAAGATGGTCAACATGCTGCTATTGTTCATAAGATTCAGCAGTTGAGTAAAACAAGCCATAACCTTATCTCACATCCATATGAAGCAGTACCTGAGTTCCAAGAAGAACTAGGTCAGATAATGGTAGAGTTAAGCCTTAGAAGGATGGTGTTATACAACCCTATTTCTGAGAAGGGTGTTTGGTATTATGGTGAAAGAAAACTTCTTCTGTTGCAAGGGAGATCAGTGATAGCTGTCAACCCTTATCCCAGTACAGATGTTTCAGCAAACGATTACTTCAAATTGATAAGGGAAGGTCATCGTTGGCAAGAAGATGATGAATTGATCCAGGAGACGATGGACAGAAATGAGTACCTATCTTGGTTTAATAATATTTTCAAGCCAAATATTTCCATGAAACCGCAAAGTTTGGGTCGGATGGATTTTCCAGCTTTAGGTAGGTTGCCACTTGACAATGAATTTCTTCCTTCCCAACCTCCACCAGAGACGGGTGACGTAATTGCATATCCTTCTCAAAGTTCATCGTCAAACATGCCACCCTTTTCTTGGGAAGTAAAGACTATATCCAACACATCTGGAGAGATTTTTAGTTTTCCAATTGTTTCAAGTGCACCTACTCGGACTTATCCATACCTCGGGGTCAATGCTACAGAGTTGGATTATCAGACTCGGTGTAACGATTATGCATCTCTTGTTCATGGATTTCAGAATATGCACTTGGAACAGATGCAAAGTTTGAGGGAAAACATGATGTTTGAGATGAGTCAAGGACTTGAGGGTAATGATTGTTCAGGTGGTAGTAGGGGAATGAGTCCCGGTGTTACATGAGCTGGTATAGGAATGAATCATTTGAGTCCCGGTGTTACAGGAGCTGGTAGAGGAATGAGTCCAACCGGAAGTCAGCAGAGTCATAGAAGTCACCAAAGTAGTCGAAGTCGTGAAAGAAGTTTGAGACGTCGTCATATGGAGGAGGTACCAGAAAGTTCAACCCTACACATGGTGTTAAATACTCAAGGTGGTGAACAAAACATTGGCTTGGATACAACTCCTACACGTATGTTTAGTCATTTTCCAACTGACATACTGACTCCAGGTGGTGGTGTGAACATGGAAGTAGTTAGGCAAACGAATCTGTACACCCCAATTGCCTCAACCTCATCATCATTTCAACCATTCCAGCAACACTATCAACCACACCCATTTAAAGATTTGTATCATGTTCCCATACCCCCTACTCCCATTGCTTATCAAGGTTATGGTGATTCTGATGAGACTCAAGCACCAAGCTAGTCTCAAACCGGCAGCTTAACTAATTTGTTGAACAACTCTATGGATCCAGAAAATGCAGGCAATTGGATCTTTGGTCCGGGAGGAAATGGACAAAGAAATGAGTAGTTTAAATGTTTTCCTTTAGTTGAATTGTGAAATGCAATTTTGTTTTTTTTTAAATTAATGGAAACTATCTTTTCAATTAATGTTTAGATTGAAACCAGATTTAGATCAATTAGCTACTACTGCTCTACCACAACTATCAGTGGGTCATCCATTACAAAAATACTTTTCTATAAGTGGATATGTGCTATCATGATCCAGAGAAACATGTTGTTTCCTCTGGAGTCAAATCCACTTCGGTTATGCAAGGACTAGGCATGGTGAAATGAATTTGAAGTTGGGTTCGAATTGGTTGAAGTCAGGCAGCCGTTGGATGAAGATCTGATGAGCGATTATCATAGTATTGAGCGATAGCTTGACTGTCGCTGTCGATTTAATGACCATCGAGCGATTTGTTGACCATCGAGCGATGAAGACTATATCGCTCGCTGGAAACTCTGTCGTGTATGCCAATATGCCAGAAAAAACATATTGGCATATGAGTTTGGAAGTTTTGCATACCCATAGTGGGTGCATATATGCCAAATACATGAGTTTGGCATATGCATAGGAAGAGGCCTTAGAAGATATTTATTGGAAGGGTTAGAGTCAGAGACCGGTATTATTGATTACCGAGAGGATATTTTTTCTCTTTTTGACAATAAAAATCATAAATTTACTACTTTAAATACATGGGAATTTTTTTTAATTTTTTTTTAACAAACAAAATATAAAAAAGATTTTTTTATAAGCAAAGAGTGACTAAACCGAATCAAGTAGATATTGTGAAATTTTGGAGAATCCAAAAATAATCTCTTTAAAATAGTAAATTTTGTGTTGACATTAAAAAAAATTACTCTTAATAGTAAATTTTGAGTTGTGAATATGTCAAAACTAATATCCATATCCAAGATAATATACTACGCTATATACATGGGATCCGATAATATAAGAACCCCCAATTGGGGGATATGACTTTTAATTGGGGGATATGAATTACTTCCCCCAACCAAAGGTGGCTTCTAAGGGGTGTCTTTTAGGTACGAAAATACCAAAACACCCTTTCATTAATTAAAAAACATTATGAAAAGACTGTTATGCCTTTTCCCCTAAAACATAAAATCTAAAAATCAAAATCATATATCCCCCAATTCCATTTGAGGTACCGGCACAGTTTTAGGTTTTTTTTTTTTTTTTCCCTTCATCTTCTTCGTCGTTCTTCATCGTTCTTCATCGACGATTAATCGTTCTTCAAATATTCCCCATTCCCTTTGAAATTCTAAACTCTCCCCACTCTATATCAAATTCTCTTCTCCTCACTTTGGAAACGATTTTTTTTTTATTCTAAGTGATGAAGATCATCTTTGAAAGTGATGAAGACCATGCCGGTACCATGTTCCGGCATATGGTCTTCATCAATTCCGGCATGGTCTTCATCACTTCCGTTTTGAATTTTTTCTGGTTTTGATCTTCACAATTCCGGCATGGTCAGTTGATATGAAGACCATGCCGGTATTGTTTCCCGGCAAAGGAAATAAATATGAAGACTATGCCGAAAAACAATACCGGCATGGTCTTCATATCAACTGACCATGCCGGCACCAAGCTTTTCAAAGCCAAGAAAAATTCAAAATGGAAGTGATGAATACCATGCCGGAATTGATGAAGACCATATGCCGGAACACGGTACCGGCATGCCCGATAATTTCCTATCAATGCCGGTAGTGTAGTGAAAAAAAAAATCAACATTCTGGATACTTTTCATCCTATTCCGGCATAGGTATTTAAGCAAAATACTATGCCGGAACAGGTACCGGCATGCTCGAGAATATGAAGACCATGCCGGTAGTCAAGTAATTTTTTTTTTAAACTTTCTGGATACTTTTCATCCCGGACCGGCATAGAAATTTAAGCAAAATACTATGCCGGAATAGGTACCGGCATGCTCGAAAACTAGATTACCATGCCGGTACCTGTTCAAAACCAGATAGTGGCAAACAATTTTTTTTCTTTGTCACCTTCTCCGGTGGTCTGTCATCATTGGTTTTTGTAGCCTCGTCGGGTTCATTTCTTGTTTGTGGGAGTCCAATTTCTTTCATCTCCTTCTCAACCCAAGCCCGTACACCTTTAAGAGACTTAAAACCTTTCTTATCTTAACTCCATTTCTATTGCTTCAACTAAGTCTCCATCCGCAAGCCATCGTACTTCCTCTCTAAAGACGATGAAGATTTCTCAACGGTTAAATCTGTTCCAAATGCAATGAAATGGGGATTACTCTTACTAGGCTGCACATTTAATCTATTAGGGTGTATAGGAGGACCTTTACTACTTGTTTTCACTTCCTTTATTTCATTCTTCTGGGTTTAGCAGAAATTTACACCTTACTCGATTAATGCAATTGTTGTAATAATAATGGGTTCTATACTTCTCGCTATGACGAGGTCCGGTGATCGCCCTCCTGGTGTTACAAATCCTTAGTATTTGTTGGGTTTCTTTATGAGTATAGCTGCTGCCTCCATTATAGGGACCCTCCTAGTTGCCACTCAAGTTGCTTATGCTAAGGCCAACCAAGCCATGACTTATCCTATTGTATTGCAGTTTCAAGTTTGTAATGCATTCTTTGCTACACTAATTGGCACAATTGGAGGTCTTGTAACCATGTATTTCTCAGTAAAAAAACTAATAATCAAGTGAATTTTTTTTTTAAACTTTGTGGATACTTTTCATCCCGGACCGGCATAGAAATTTAAGCAAAATACTATGCCGGAAAAGGTACCGGCATGCTCGAGAATATGAAGACCATGCCGGTAGTCAAGTAAATTTTTTTTTTAACTTTCTGGATACTTTTCTTGTGGTACCGGCATGCATATTTGGGTTGAAGACCACGCCGGTACTAAGCTTTTGCAGAGAAAAAAATGGCGGTTTCAAAAAAAAAAAAAAATCGACCTCTTTGAAGCATTACCTGTGTGTTGGGGTTGCTTGTATGCTGAACATGTTTACTTTCTTGAGTTGGTTCTTCACAAAACACTTTATGGTCACGAAAATCATGATTCAAAGGTGTTGGTTCATCATACAACAATTTTTAGTTGTTATCATTAACCGAAGATTGAAGATATGATTGTTGTTGTAATTGAGCTAAAGATTCAGTAGCTGCAAGTCTCTCATCACAATCATCTTCCATTTCCAAAAAAAAAAAATTCTACTCAAAATTTTTTTCCCTCCTTCTACTCTTAACTAACCCACACAAATTCAAAAAAACTTAAAAACACTAATTATATCCCCCAAATCATTAACATTTTACTAATCTTAATTAGTAACTAATCTTGATTAGAGATGGTTAGATTAGGAATTAAAAAATTAATTTTATAAGGGGTAACCCACCTAGGATATTTGGATCACTATTTTGTCATTTAGTCATATTCTCCAATTAAAAGCCATATCCCCAATTGGGGGTTCTAATATAACTTATAGTGTGGTGTAGGGATTCGATTTTTAGGATTTGAAATTGTTTTGAATATTCTTTTTTAAGCATTGGTATTTATCCCAAGTGCGGAACTGTCTAATCAAGAGGCAAATCAGGCACCAGGGGAGGCCTTTCAAGACTTATATTCCGCGTGCCCAACACTGATAAAAAAAAAAAATCTTTTCGGTATCTATGCATTTTTTTTTACGGATGGCTGACATGGCTAAGGCAATGGAAGACATGGTGGGGAGAGCCCGTATATACCAGTAACCTACTCTTGCCTATAAGAATTCACTGTGTAGATTCAACAATGTTAATCACCTGACAGTCTAGTACAAATATCATTCGACGTATTAATAGTTAGTCACTAACAGAACGATGTTATTACTGACAGTCTTTAAGTACAAATGCCATTATATTAACTAGAATGTTCCGCACGTGCAAATGCACGTGCAAGATGAATTGGTTTCATCTAACTTAGTCTGGGTCCGTTTTCAACGAAGACAACTTTTTTTTCTTTTTTGTTAATAACTAAATTACCAATATAGCTTCAAGTTTATTTTTACACAGTTCTAATGATTAAGTGATATAGGGGTAAAATAGTCAAAAATATTTTGCAGCTTCACTCCCCTACAGTAAGGGGAGTTGGCTTTATATAGAAGAATAAATATTTACTCTTCTACCAAAACGATAAAAGTGTCTGGAACCTAAAATCGAAAGTTGAAATTCAACAAATTTTTAGTAATTTGTTATAGGGCTGAAGAAATCATTAGAGGGGCTGATATAATAGGGCAAAAAGGGTCAATATGTAGTAATTTCAAACACTCATTATCTATATAATTTTCACAATGGCTAAAAAGCCTTTATTTAGTTAATGTTGTTAATTATTTAGCTAATTATTAGGTTAATGAACTTTTTTTTATAGTTAATGAAAAATTAAATCAAATTAAGAGTAAGGTTTGGTGGAGAAATAAAATAAAGGGTTTTTTTTAAGAAATTTATTTTAAAAACCTAGATTTTGATTTACTCAAATAAAATGAATGATTTCAGTGGCAAATTGGAGGTGGGTGAATCCCTATATGATAGAGAAATCATATTTTACAAATAACCCACGATGGAGATCCTAATATGGCTGATCTATTAGCTCCAATGTCACGCAATTTACGATTAAACTTAACCAAAGAAACCAACCGTAGGAGCCATTTACGGTTGGAATTAACCATAAAATCCAACTGGTAGGTGCCATTTACGGTTAGTATCTGATGAACCGTTTAGGAAAACCCAATCATAAACCAGTTACGGTTGGATTGTTCTCTTACGAGACGAACCGTTTACGGTTCGTTTTCCAGTGGCTAGTATCCAACCATAACCACTTACGGTTGATAACATTCAAGTCAAAGCCAACTGTAATCAAACTCAAAAACTTAACTTATTTTCACTCAAGAATTTTTACGGTGGGTACTATTAAAATCGAAATCAACCGTAAATAATTTTACAGTTACAGAAATGAACCGTAACTGGATATTCTAAATAGTTTTTAGGATTTACGGTTGGTAGTTCTTCGGTAACCAACCGTAACACCTTCAGAAATCGAGTTTACGGTTGGTAATTATTGAAGAGTAACCAACCGTAACTCCAAAAATCATAGTTTTATTTAGGTTTAAATATATTTGATGATGATTATCAAAGAAACACTGATTTTGATTTTGATTTCAGTTTTTTTTTTATGATTAGGTTTGAATAGATAGGGGGTAATTTAGTCATTTTAAAAATGGAAGGGTAATCTAGACCTTTAACATGACACTAGGACACCCCTAACCAATTTGGTAGACATTATTATCATGGTTCATCCCTTCAATTGGAATCATCAGCCCCTATAACAGGTTACAATTTTTACATGCATGAAAAAAACGAAAATGCTAATTGCGGGACAGACAGAAGTGGGGGAGATGTGGGACAATTAATCTGGACCCTTCATCAAAAGTCAGACGTGTGAAATTTATCGACCCGTCCCCAATCCGGTCCGTTACCTATCCAAATGTTGAGAATCATTTCCCTACCAACCAATCATGTTGTGCCGCATCGTTTCCCACATTTGTCCCGTTTCTTTTGTCCCGCACCTAGTCGTTCCGTGAAGAAAAAAAAGACAAATGTCTTGTGAAATAGAGATAAAGAACAAAAGACACAAAGTAGAGAGGAAGAAGGAGAGATAAATCTTATTTATGTGTGTATCGAATACAATGTTTAAGCCTCTATTTATATAGATAGAAGACTTGGTGTCCAAAATATGTAAACCCTAAACTTAGACACGAAGGGCATCTTAGTAAATGAACTTGGTTTATAACAATCCCCCTGATGACCACTGTGGCTAAGTCATTACAAATATACCAGGAAAACTCAAAAGAGAAAAACCTGAAATTGCATAAGCATGTAAATACTCGAAACAGTGTTGGACACGCAAATGTTGCCTCATTAAAACCTTGACAAGGAAAACCCAATGGGACAAAACCTCGACAAAGGAAAAAGAGTACAACGAGATAAAGTCCAGTGAATGCACCTTAATTTGATGATGGCGCTCCACCTGATAAGTACTTCATTTAAGTCTTGGCTAGCAAATCTTCGAGTCGACACTTCCCAATTTCGATAAACGAATTTCTTGAATGTTGAAGACAACAATGCTTTCGTGAGAAATCTGCCAGTTGATGAAGTCTTCTTTTGCGTTAGTCTTCTAATAGTAGTGTTCTTGAGTCTTCATGTTTCCTTCAATACATTAAGTACTTATGTCTTGGATTGGTAATTGATTGAAGATGATTTGCAGATATAGTTGGTGTAGTTTCTTCAAAAAAGTGCTAGTATATGAATACCTTATCATACGTGAACAAAAAAATCCAAATTCTTAGGAGATGATTAAGCTGATTTGGTTTAATCAAATGTGGGCATCCACTAAACAACCAAAATTGATACAACTCCCCCTTGGATGACCATCATGTTGAATTAAATTTCCTTGCTAAAACCTTGACAGTAAAACCCGATGGGGAAAAAATTGGGCGAAGGAAAAAAAAAAAACATAAATATCATCATTTTAAAAGAAAATTAAATGTCAATGAGATGTTGCCTCATTAAAACCTTGTCAGGAAAACCACATCAAAATAATAACTCTAAAGACGAGTTTATGCTAGCATAATTCTAACTGCAGATTTAAGAAAGGAAAGAAAATGGAATTTATGCTACTAAAACGTGGATTTTTGTGTTTTTAAGGACCCTTCAAGAGACCTATAAAGTTGATATCTTCAACTGATTAATCCGGATTTTTGGTTTTGTACCAAATTTCTAAAAAAACTTAAAGGATTGTTAAACCTGATAATTGAGTCAAGTGGATGCCAGAATATAATTTGAATCCTACAAGGATTACAAATACGAATATGGTCTCTGGATACATACGAGTCATCCAAAGACTACCACGCCAAATGCATCATATAAAGAGAACAATTATTAAACCAATCGTGGGTTTGATAAAAAAAACAACCTCAAATCGTTTTTACAACGAAAATATTTCTCGTATGAAGACGCAATGTCACTACACCAACCTATGATTAACGGGCTTGGTATGTTAATTAAGGTGTTAAGTTTGGATCCAAAATTGCATCAATCGAGAAATTAATCCAACCTAATTGGATTGTATGCAAACCAATCACATATGTCGATATTCCTCTGCAGAGGGGTTAACAACCACCGTCTTTATTATTTTAGCAGCTACCATAAATGAATATTCGACAATCATATTAGCTTATCACGATCTCACACAACTTCCAGTGTATGCATACTTTGAAAAATTCAAAATTTACTGGTAGCAGCGCCCACGAGCATGATAATCTCCTACTATTCAAATGAGGAGATACGAATTTTGAGAAGTGAATCGTATTATGATAGACTCTGTTGGAGCTATCTGTAGTCTATATAAAAATGCTACTTGATTGCTATATGTGGTTGAATTTTCTTTTTCAAACGGCATAAGCTTATATAAAAGCTATATGAGATATTTTCACGCCTAGTAGATAGCCTTTTCCGATTTGATCATAATGGGAGAGAAACGTCTGGTAATGTATAGTCACCCCCTGATTATGGCGAAAATATAATCATCTCATATACGAAAACAAGTTCGTAGAGTATTATCCGATTAAATCGAGGACATATACTCGTAATAACAACTGGATTTTAACAACACCAGTTGGACCGTAGATAATGACTTCAAAAGCTATAAAAGAAATGTCCAAATAAATAAATAAAAATTGTAGTCTACATGACGTACAAATTTAAAATCAACCATGGACTCGTTGGTTAGAGTAAGAAAAACATAAATCTCCAATGACCTATAGGGCCGACGAGATATTCATTCACCTAAGAATGAAATTATAGACACTTTATTTCATTCAAATAAATTAATATTGAGATCAATATAGTCACTACAAGGACTAATTAATGATTTGGGATAACAAGCCGAGTGCGCACCCACTAACCTTAAGTGTCTAACCGTATTCCAACTACAAGTGAGACGGTTCTATATTTTGGAGATCAATATACCAAGGAAAAATAAAAATTGCTAAATATCTCTCAAGAATGCAACAATTATTTATTTATTATTTATTATTATTTACTGGTATTGGAAATTGATATAATCAAAATAATGATACCATATTTCTAGGGTCGATAGAAAAATGTTTCTTTTTAAGAACATAAAGAAATTATTATCGTTATTCATTTTGGAAAAAATCCACTTTGTGATTGACTACTGATGGTTTCTTGTAGGGAATAGAAACTAATCAATGCTCCTTGCAATAAATAAAACCATCGGCTTAAAAATAATTTAGAATGCCAATTTATTTACATCTCATCCCGAAGAATCGATAGAGAAAATCAATTCCAACTGATTTAAATCATATACCAAAATTGTATTGACAACATAAAGAAACAATCGTTTTATATAGTCATCGCATATGGAAAATTCATCTTATCGCTAACAAAGGGTTTCTTATAGAAAAAAAATAAAATAAAAATAGAAACCATATGGCTAAATCACATGATCTTAGTCGACCGGACAAAGATACCAAATTGAATTGGCCGTAGGTTTTTCAGCCATGCACGTGATTATTTACCATAAAGGTAATTATATTGCGATAACACCAATCTTTGGTGATTACAATTTCATTAAAAGAATAGAAATTGTAAACCGATTTTAGATATATTTTTTTTTCCTCTATATAAAAAAATATTAGAGAATAAAATATTAATTTTGGTGATTACGATTTCATTAGGGAAATAGAAACTGTAAACTATCTTCCCTTGACTTCCCGAAAGAGGGGATAAGAGAAGAAAGGTAACCAAAGATGATTACCAATATAACCAACCATATAACTTCAAAGAGTAACTTTAAAAAAGAAAATAAAACTGTAGCTAAGAGGATAATTGTAAAAACAAAACAGTGGTTCTGCACAGACCGAGTCTGTAGACCACACCAAAACCGAACGCCGTATTTATCTCACAGTTTTCTTTGATGTGGGTCCCGTGGGCCATGCGGAGGGTAGCAGGGTGACACTTATGGTGGGACCCATTGGAATTTTTGTGAGTAGTTGTTTTGGCGTTGTTTTTTTCACGGTTCAAATAGAATTTTTGAAAACAAAAACAGACACATAAAACAAATCTACCAATATGTACATCGTGGTAGTTGAAAAAGCCGTCCAACAATATGATATGTCTGAGCCAGTGTTGCTATGGGAACTTCAAAAATTATCCCAGGTACAAATCTTCTTGCGTTGATCATATGTATACAAAAGCGTTCATAGCCGGCCACTAAATAATGGACAGTTGTTGTATGAGATCCCATAGGTATCAAACCTAACAAAAACCAAATTAAGATTTCGTTAATAAAGAAAAAGAAATCAAACGAAAAGGAAAGGAGGTTAGAGAGATGCGGTTAATCTTATAAGTTGTGCTTATAATCTTCCGTATTGGGTTGGCATGTTTGATTCCAGTCGATCACTGGATGTTTTTATTAGCTCCGACATTGAGATTACCAACATGATTGACTCAATATAGAATTGATATTGATAGAGCAATGTGCATGATAACGTCTTGTGAAATAGAGATAAAGAACAAAAGACACAAAGTAGAGAGGAAGAAGGAGTGTGTGTATCGAATACAATGTTTAAGCCTCTATTTATATAGATAGAAGACTTGTTGTCCAAGATATGTAAACCCTAAACTTAGACACGAAGGGCATCTTAGTAAATGAACTTGGTTTATAACAAAATGATCAGGTTCTAATAGTGAATGATGCAAAGAATGTGATAAAGAGAGGTAATTTATGAATAAAAACATGTGAAGAAGGTGGAAAACGTCCCTTAAATCGGGCGAAATTGCATCTTAGTAAATGAACTTGGAGTGGTTTGTGATACCAAAAACCCTAAAACATTTGAAAGTTCAACTCCCAACACACATTTGCTTTGCTTGTGGTGACAAGAGTCATGATTAAATGTCCATGGAAGAACCAAGCCCCAAGAAGAAGAACCGTTTTTATTCTTAATGGATCAAATGCTCCCACCCGATTTTCAATGGTTGTCATGTTGTCTTCCATGCAAAATGTAATGAGCTTCCTATAAATAAAAGAAACTTTCATGATTATGACACCATCACAATAACATAGAATATAAACATACATTAAGACCATATCATAAGGGTGTTCATAAATCCAAAACATAGAGAGAACATACATTAAGACCATATCATAAGTGGATAGTCTAAAAACAAGAAGGAACTTATTGAGTAGCACTTCTCGTGACAGTGTTTGATGCACTGGCATTCCACTTCCCCACCTTCCTCTACCACCTCTTGAACCTCTACCTCCTATTGAACCTATACTTCCTGTGGACCCTCTACTAGCAACACTATTTGTAGGTTGAGATGATGATGCACCAGCAGTACTATTTGTAGGTGAGAAGATGATGCACCAAAAGACAATTATTTGTTGGTTGAGATGAAGATGCAGATCCTCTTCCTCTTGTTTCTTTTCTTACTCTCTTACGCTGCTCTCGAAATCTATAAGAAATTGAGTGATATCCTCCTTGAACCATAGTCCTTTGCCTTTTTGCTTTTGGATTGGATCCAACAACACCTTGAACAACTCCTAACCTTCTTCTCCTTGTGACCTTCATCATAAGCTCTCTTCCTTTTCTTACATGGTCTCCCTCTGGTTTCCTGATGTCAATTGGAGGCCTCATATTAACTATGTCTTTGGCCGCACAAAGAAACCGAGAGAAAGAGATAAGAATGGATAATAAAATAAGATACAAGTAAGGAAAGTTAAGACAATAAGTAGTGGAAGCAAACCCTAATTATTAAAAAATATTTTTTCATAAAGTGAAAGATTCCCTAACAAAGCAAATTACATAAAAGGACAAATAAAAAACGAGTAAATAAGGGTAATTACCTCATCCCGGAATAATCCCATCTCATAAGTTGCTCTCAAAGCATCAACTTGAGAAAGACTTGTCACAATAAATCGCCATCGAGAAGGACAAAAGCATTAATAATGACACACACAGCCACTAAATAATAAAATAAAACACAAATATGGAAGAGAACTTACTCAATTCTCATATCCATTAACACACACACAACATGAAGGCAAGGAATTCCTCTAAGTTGCCACTTACAAGTCTTGTCAACAATATCAACTTGAAACAGCATTGGTTTCAATATTTTTCACTTCATTAACCTTTGCCATAAAGCTTTTGGTCTCGGAGCTTTGTTTTATGAATCATTCATAACTTCTTCGACCAATGTTCCAAACTTATCAGCCTCAACTCTTCTTTTGTAGAACATACCCATTTATAACAAAATGATCAAATCCTATCACATTTCTACACCCATCATGAAAACTGTTCTAATAGTGAATGATGCAAAGAATGTGATAAAGAGAGGTAATTTATGAATAAAAACAGACCTTTCATGTGATACCAATAAAAACAAAATTACTATATATATAGTGCAAGGTGGAAAACGTCCGCAAATCGGGCGAAATTGAGTCGACACAGACTCCTTCCGATTCACAAATTATCCTATCAATCTCGGAAGATTCTCTGTTGATTTGTAGATTGATTAAACCTTTTATTCTTGGATCTATAGATTAATCATATTTAGTCCCAAATTTATCCATCAATATCCATAAAAATCCCTATTATCCCCTCAAAATCAAAACAATTTTTTCCGGAATGAATATTGAATAAATTTTCTTCCTTGCCTGGTCATCTTGAGCTCCCCATGATTCTCTTAGTGATGTTCTAAGGTATGTATGCTCCTATCTAATTCAATTTGTGCTAATACTTATGTTCTTTTGCAGGGTTTTTATTTTTATTTTTTCTTTCGCATTTGTTTCGATCCCCTTCCCATCCATTCTTCAATACCTTCCCCATGTAACTCTCGAATCCGTTTCTCCAAATCCCTATTGCTCAATTCAGTAAACCATTCATCCAAGCTCTTGTTGGATAGTTTTACAATGAACCAATTTTAACCTATAAAATCTTACAAATCCCATCTCACCCAATCGCCTTCCAAAGTATTCATGAAGCTATTCTGGTGGATTTTAAGCCTAATTGTTTATAAGTTAATGAATGTGTACTTAAGTAGTTAGTGTAAGGAAAAAAATGACCAGTTACTCTAGCTCTCAACCTGCTAGATTCAATTTCAAAAGAGTAGTTTCCAATCGGGTAAAGCAGTCGACACCAATTGTGAAAAGAGCACCCTACAAGAACCAAATAATTATTCAAGTTAAAAGAAGCGTAAAAAAAACATTGAATCAAGAAAGTAAGAAAATGGCGGTTAAAAAGATGTTACGGAAAAGTTAGTGAAAGAGTTGAAGAAGATTCCTGAGATGCCATTTGGAAAACAAATGAATAAAGGAGATACCTCGCCCCTTCATATGATACAGTAGCAAAAATCCCCCTAACTCAGCAAGAAGGAAACCACAAAAGTTCAGATGCAAATCACCCCAGCAGAGACAAGAGGATGGTGAAAAATTCCTTTATCCTTTATCCGACACCAAGTTCTAGAGTGTATGTCAGGTACCTTGAACAATGGCTTGGAAAACATGACTTAAGAAAGAAAAAAAAAGGCTTGCTGACTCAGTCCAAGAAGAAGAACCAACATGGAAGATTCTCAACATTAATTGTGATTCAGAGAAATTGGAAGAAACAGAAGAAGACAATTCTTGCAGTTGGGATGTCCCCCACAGAAGAAGTAAAACCACAAAAAAGCTCAATCCCCTCTTCACTAGACACAAAAACCTTTCGGCCAAAAAATTTCCTAGTCCTTTTAAATCCCAAAACTACAACCTATAAATGGAACTTTCAAATCAAACCTATACCTCAAGACCGCCAATCCTGCCCAATGATGTTAGTAAAGAGAAAATGAAGATGAAGGCCCTCAAGAATAGCAGTAAGGAGGGAGAAAAAAGATGGGGGAATTCCGTTAGTCTCACTGCAGCTAAATATTTTGTAATATCTAGCAATGGGGAAGCAATCTTGCTCAAGAATAACCAGGTAAGGCTAAAACTTACAAGTTTTCTTTATACTCGTTTGATTGTAGTTATATTTAAGGAGTTAATTTGTCTTGCTCATAATAACAAATGTACAACTTTAGCACGCGCAGTTGAAAGATTTGTCACATATGTTTTGCATGGAATATCACACACCCTTCAAAATGATCTTGAAAATCTCAAACTCAATCACTGTCTACTAGCTCTCCTCACTAGTCCAGAAGTCTTTTGTCGCATTCTCATCTTCTTGTTTAGGAGTGTCAATAAAAAGTATATTTTTATGGCTCTAAGTGTCTTAGCATGGAACTGCCAGGGCTTAGGCAAAGCATCGACACAGTCTCACTTGAAGAAACTTATTTCGGAACACATCCCAGATATCCTATTCCTCTAAGAAACCAAAATCCATGAAACCAATATCCATCCTCTCATCAAAAACCTCAAATACAACAACATGGTTATCATGAACCTAACTGGGGTGATAGGTACTTCATGGGGTCTTGTTTTAGATTGGTCTAGTAAATTAGAAGTATAATTTTTTCACACCTCCGATAGCCAGATAGATACCCTAGTCACGTGTAAAAGAAGCAAAACTCCTGGATGTTCTCGGGAGTATATGATTGTCCTTCTAAAATCAAGAGACACGTTAGTGGGGAATACTTTAAGAAAAATTCCAAAAATGTTGAAATACATTGGTTAATCGTTGGATTCCTCAACTTTACCGTTTTGAGCTATGAAAAAAGAGGAGGTGCCTCCCCTGACCAAAATGAAATCTTTATTTTCTCCAATTTGATTGAAGCCACTGATCTTGTAGACCTAGGTTTGGTGGGATATAACTACACATGGTCTAATCACCATAAGGGGAAAGGTTTTATAGAGGCTAGGTTAGACAGAGCTATGGCTAACTCTAGATGGTTGACCTTGTACCCTAGCGTCATGATGTATCATCTGACCCCTTCTGATCATGCCCCAATTCTCATAAGAACTTCACCTTGCTGGAAAGACGGATCCAAACCATTTAAGTTCTTTGGGATTTATATGGAAGACCCATCGTATTTCCAGGTGATTGAGGACTCCTGGGACTTTGACCCAGGTGGGTCAACAACCTTTGGGTTTGTACCTCGGTTAAAAAATGTCAAAACAAATATAAAACTTTGGAACCGTGAATATTTTGGGAACATCCAATAAAACATCAAGAAACTCACCCAAAATCTCAATCATGCTAAAAACAATCTCAATCTTCAAGATAACAACCCTAAAATTCTGGAAATTAAAAGTGATCTAGAAAAATGGTATAATTATGAAGAAGCATTATGGAAAATGAAAGCTTCGGATAACAACTTGCATTTGGTAGACAGAAATACCGGATATTTCCACTCAACGACTAATTATAGGGCTAGAAAATTGAGAATTGAGATTGTTAAAAGAGATGACGGAACCTGGTGTAATGAAAAACAAGAAATAGTGGACACCTTCTACACCCACTTTGCTTCCATGGTTTCTTCCTCTCATCCTGATATTTCTGAACAAATCATCAATCTGATCCCCAAGTGTTTATCTGATCTATATAATATCAATCTCATGGGAAAACCTTCAAAACTTGTAATAAAACTCATCATTTTCGATATGCATCCAAACAAATCTCCAGGCCCAGACGGCTTCCCTGCAATCTTTTTTTTTTAAAAAATTGTTTTCTCGTCAAGGATGAGTTAACGAAGATGATACAAGACTTTTTTGAAACTAGACACATTATAAAAGAAATCAATTCCACTTTTATAACTCTCATTCCGAAAATTGGTTCTCCGGAAACACCAAAGGATATTAGACACATTTCACTGTGTAATATCATCTACAAAATCATCTCAAAACTGCTGGCTAATAGGATCAAACCTCACATAAAAAAATTGTTTTCCCTTTATCAATCTGCTTTCGTCCCTGGCAGGAAGATCTCCGATAATATTTTCATTGCTCATGAAATTATACACACAATGAGAACTGAAATAAAATGCAAGAAAAAGAAAGGGTACATGGGTCTAAAAATAGATATGTCTAAAGCTTTTGATCTGGTAGAATGATCTTTTTTGGTTAAAGTCATGGACAAAATGGGTTTCTGTAAAAACTGGATTGAGTTAATCGTTCAATGCATAAGAACCACCTTCAGTGTGGTTCTTATTAATGGGTCTTCGACGGGTTTCTTTAAGCCTACTAGGGGATTAAGGCAAGGAGACCCTCTCTCTCCGTACTTATTCATCATCTGTATGGAAGCCCTCTTGGAGGCTGAAAATAAAAAAATGATAAGTGGGGTAAAGTTTGCCAAAGTCTCTCCATCCATCTCCCATCTCCTTTTCGCTAATGATTGCCTAATATTCACGAAAACGGGGAAGAAGGAATGTAAGAACGTGGTGAAAATTCTTGACCTCTTTAGCATTGGGTCAGGTCAACAAATTAACTATGATAAATTTGGGATCTTCTTTAATCGATACCGAATTGTGACATAAGGGGGATTTTGCAAACCCTCAAAGTGCGTAGGATTCGACTAGATGACAAATATCTAGGGGTCCCTTTATCCACCCACAAGTCCAAAATCAAGTGTTTCCAACCCCTAGTTGAAAAACTATGTGGCATGCTAAAAGGTTGGAGGCTTCTCTCCACCTGCGGGAAAGGGGGTTATGATAAAACACGTTGCAGACACTTTGGAAACATACCAAATATCTTGCTTTGTGATTCCTACAACTAACCAAGAAAATGGATTCCCTCAACAGATCCTTCTGGTGGGGTCATGCTAAGGACAATAACCGTGGTTGGTGTCCTATAGTGTGGGGTGGAGTTCGTAAGCCCACTACCAGTTCTGGGCCCAGTTTAAAGAAATAAGGAAAATTCAATCATGATATGTTAGCCAAGCTAGCATGGAGGATGATAAAAAAAACTGAAAGCTTTGTGGTCAAAAATCCTAGAAACGAAATACTTCAGAAACATTTTCCCTCTAAACATCACTCAACCAAAAGGTAACAGATCCTGGTTCTGGAATGGGATAAAAATAATAAATGAAGTGGACATATTGCAGGTAGGAGATGGAAAGGGTTCCATATCTGGATACCCTTTGACATCCTTAATACCATTTTGATAAATAATATCAAACCCACCGTAGAGAATACCCTAATCAACGTGAATGATGTTAGAGTACTGCTCGGTCGAAGTCGCAAGCGTTGCTATCTCAATCTTGTTTGTCAAGTTTAGGTAATCAAAACTATAAGTATTGATTTCTAGTATACTTATAGTTATGCCTCGGATTAGGATAAAATGTGTAGTTGAGCTTTAGACTTCACGGCGTTCATCGATTGAATACGAAGATATACTGAGGAGAGCTTGAAGGAACTTCATCAACAAAAGGTATATGGATACTAAAACTTATCTATCACTCAAAAGTCTATTGTTGATAGACACATTTTTGTGTCTAAGTTGTCCTTAATTTTCTGTATTGTTGGTAGTTGATTTTGTACTTATTATGGTGTTTTGTGTGTTTGTAAGTATTTTTGGAAAAATCGGCTCGAAAAGTTGTCCAAAGCACCTTGGAGGAGATTTGCTATTCGGACTCTCAGTTTGGATAAGGGGCACATATTCGATAAGTGGCGCCCATCTGCTAAGGGGTACCCTATTTACTATTCATATCCCAGTGCTATCGGCACCCTACTTTGGATAGGGGGCGACCTTCTTCTTCACCTGGTTTTGGTGGGAAATTGGAGTTTGTAGCTGCGTAACTTTTAGGGCAAGATTGGACATGAGTTTTGCCGAGTTTCTCTTGGATTTGACTTGGAATAACCTTGTTTCACTAAAACAGGGAAGGTAATTGATTCATGCATGTAAACAAGGGAAGATTTGGGTTGATTCTCGTAAAACAGGGCTGTATTTACTCTCGTGACTGGCCGAGATTTTCAAAGGATTTTTTCACAGAATCAAGTGGGAATATCCTGTGTTATCACAACAGGATTGGTAAGTTTCTAATTTTCGGGAAAAAAGGAGTGCTACGCAGACTATCGAGTAAACAGAGATCATGAGAATATCTCGGTTCATATTATATTGTCACGTTCTTACATGAAGTTGGTTGTGGATATACACAAGTTTGGCAAAATATCAGTGTGTTTGGACCGTGAAGGCAACATGTTGGAGAGTCTCAGCTGAAGAAAACACATGAAAGAGAAATAAAAGGTAAATATTTTCCCGTGATCTGCAAATAAGTAAGGAGGAGTAAATACGAGTTATTTTGGAGATTTCTTTGAAGCTGCGACTATATAAAGGGTTCTGGGATAGAAGAGAAGGGGATGGAGAGATAGGGTACGAAATAGGGGTAAGAAATCAGAGCTGCAGAGATGAACCAGTTCTGCTGGTGAAGAAGAACACGAAGAATATTAGACCACAGAAGACAGTCGTATTGCTACAGTGAAAACGACAATTCATATTTATCGTTCTCTATAACAGTTCGGTTTGTAACAAATATAATTGTTGCAAACACGGTTTTAATTGTTTATCTCCTATTTCATTATTGTGATTACCCTTTGAGCAATAAAAATGAATTTTGAGTGTGTTTCCAACCTAATGAGCTAAACCCCAACACTGGGACGACGGAGGAAGGCGGATTTCATACATGTGTAAAATTATTTAATTTTTTTTTTAAGACTTTTGCATTAATTTTAATTGAAATATGATTTGAATTAATTGGTTGTCATTTAATTTGATGAGGTATGCTTAGCTTAAATGTTTTGATATATCATGCTTAGGATTTACAACCATTCTTTTGAGAATCTACCTTGGCAAAATCAGAGTCCATGTTAATTTTATTTATTGAGCTTTAATTGTTGAGAATAAATAAATTGAACCCTATGTTATGAATTCAACGAAATCCTAGTCTCACTAGCTCTCTTCATCCTGTGATAATATTTGGTATATTTCTTTTATTTTAGTTTATTAATTCTTAAAGTCAATCTCATCAAGTCCGAGTGAACGACAACTCTACATACCACTATATTAAAATTCGATCAATTATATTCTATATTCTATTGAGTCTAAGTCATATAGCTATATAGACTTTTACATTATACGCATTTGATATTTCGAGCTGAGTTTAACTTGCTTATATCATTCTCAAAATATGTGTTGGAAAGCTTCTTGCTTTAGCTACGTTCATCATTATTCTTGACGAGTTTAGTTGGAAACAATTTATTTGTTGGAAACTAAATAATGAGTCAAAAGATGATCATGTGAAAATTGCCTTGAAATATCTTACATGATTTGTGTGAGACAGTCATTTGATGTGAACTCAGAATGTTTCATATTGATCATATGATCACTTGAAAATTACTTATAAGCTAGTAGTTTGTATGAGACATCTATTTCCGTCTTCTAAGGATGTTTCAATGATTGAAATTGGAGTTTAGAACAAATAACCAGAATCATACTACAACAGTATGCATACCAGTATGCAAACTGTTGTAGTATGATTCAGGTCCGGGAACCAAGTTTGCGTACCAGTATATGAACGGTTTTAACTGTCAAAGTCCGGGAACCAAGTTTCCATACCAGTATGCGAAAGGTTTCACCCGAGTTAGGTCCGAAACGAAAGTATGCGTACCCGTTTACAAACTGTCGGACGTGACCAAGTCCAGAACTTAAGTTTGCGTACCCGTTTGCAAACTGAGTTAGTTTAAGTTCTAAATTCTGTCAAGTGTGATTTCATACTCATGAACAAATACATTTATAAATTAAGGAATGCAATCTTTGCAAACTGTGGCTAAATGCTCATGAATTGATTCTCTTGAATCAAATCCGATTTTGTTTCAATTCTGTCTTGTATACTTCTACGAGAATATAAAAAATTGAAAAACTCTATGAGTAACATTATTAGATTCATTTGATTATCATTTGATCTAGAAATGTTATATGAATGTGGTTAATACAAAGTGTTCATATGGCTAACTTCGGTTAACTATTATTTAGCCAACTCAATGTACACATTTAGGTACGGTTACCCATATCTAAATGAAGGTATATTTCATTTGTGTGTAAGAAGCTAAGACCATCTAATGGTGGAGAGATATTGCTTCGGTTTTAAGCAAACTTAGCTTGAATCTTAAATCATGTTTTCATCTAACAGTGAATATTGATTGCTTTGTTTCAAAGCTATCAAACCCTGATTTGAAGACTATATAAGGGATCACTCTAGCAACTGGAAAACCTAATCCCCACACCTCATGTGTGATACTAGTTGTGACTAGAGTCGATTTTCCTTTAACTTAGGTTTTTCCTAAAACCATTATAGGTTAACGACTTAAAGACTTCATTGGGATTCTGAATCCAGACCCAACTATTTTCTCTGTAGTTGCGTGTTCTGATCTTACTTGTTCTATTGTATTGAGTAATCTCTTCTCTAAGATTGGATCGAGATTTATCTCTGATATGTAAGATATAAAAAGTAATCACAAATCTCTTCATCTCATTATTTGTGATTCCACAATAACTTGTTCTACTACGATATAGTTAAGTTATTGTGAGGTGATTGATATTTCTAGGCTGTTCTTCGGAAATATAATACCGGATTATCAATTGGTTCCTGTTCACCTTGATTTATCAAAATACGGAACAAAACTTCGGAGGTATTTCAGACAGATTTATCTATCAGAATATACTTTTCTGTGGACAGGTTTGTTTATAAAGTCTTCGACTTTGGGTCGTAGCAACTCTTAGTTGTGGGTGAGATCAGCTAAGGGAATCAAGTGCATAGAGTCCTGCTGGAATTTAGAGTAGTAAGGAATGCGACTGTACCTTAATCGGTGTGAGACTTGGTTGGGGATCAACTACATTCCAGTCCGAAGTTAACTTGTAGTAGGCTAGTGTCTGTAGCGGATTAATACAATGTTTTCTTCGAATCTGGACTAGGTCCCGAGGTTTTTATGCATTTGCAGTTTCCTCGTTAACAAAACTTCTAGTGTTTGTGGTATTTCTTTTTCGCATTATATTTGTTTATATAATTAAAATATCACAGGTTGTGCGTAGTTCAATCAATTATAAATCCAACCTTTGGTTGTTGATTAAAATTTATTGATACTTGAACATTGGTCTTTGCTACCGTTCCAATTGTTTCTCATCATAATCAGGCTCACGGATTTCAATCTGTTTGATTTAATGATTACATTGAGAAACATAGATATAATTCTTGGATATATTTTCTTAATTGCGTCTGAATGTCTAGTTGATTCTCTTGGAATTATATTGGAGTTACTCCATACATATTACCGAAAAATATTGGGTATGGTTGTTAGACCCCCGCTTTTTCAATATGTATCAGAGCATGCAAACACGTTAAAGGCCTCATAAGTATGTGTTTGTAGCAATCTGACTCTATGGACAGAAGCGCTATCTCTATAAACGTACTTCCAGTTTTCGATGGATCGAATTACTTATGGTGGAAAATTGTTATACGTGCCTTTCTTAAAGCACGTGATTTTCAATCATGGGTTTATGTTGTTAATGGCTATAATACTCTAATGGTTTCAGTAGACGGTGTAACCGTTGCAAAGGATATTGGTAGGCATGAGCCTGAAGAAATTCTCGTTGCAAAGAAAATTCTGATGGCTTAAATGCCATCATACATGCCATTACTCCAGATTTTTAGCACCATATGACTACGTGCACCCGGTCTAAATATGCTTGGGATATCTTAGAAACTGTATTTGAAGGGAATACCTCTGAAAAGGAAGCTAGGCTTCAAAACCTAAGTTCTGATTGGGAAAACCTTCGTATGGCTGATGGAGATTCATTTGATGAGTTTAATCACAAAGTGTCTGAAATTGTTAATGCATCCTTTGCATTGGGCAAGACTATTCCTGAAAAGGACATTGTGATGAAAGTTCTCAGACCATTGACAGCTAGATACGATTATAAGAAACATGCCATTGTTGAAGGAAACAACCTTGAAACACTTTCCAGAAAATCACTTTTTGGAAAGTTAAGAGTTCTTGATCATGATCAGAACACAGTCAGAACTTCCACGTTCAATACGGTGACCAACAAAAGTAATTCTCCTAACTTATCTTGGGATGATGAATGTTGTCCAAAGTTTTCACAGAAATTTCAGCTCTCATAGAAGAAACTTCTACTAACTCAAATTTTGATTCGGATTGCGAATCTGACACTGAGATTTTTGAATTCTTTGATAAAAATGAAAAAAAATCTCCAAGAAAATCTTCAATTAAAGATGGCGTTG
Organism: Papaver bracteatum; assembly: GCA_023529315.1. NCBI lineage: Eukaryota > Viridiplantae > Streptophyta > Magnoliopsida > Ranunculales > Papaveraceae > Papaver > Papaver bracteatum. Next base: position 3,132,158 of record JAJJWX010000811.1, on the reverse strand, counting down.
GAGAAACTTGAATCATCACTTCAGGTGAAAAATCTCGAGATTGATTGTCTTAATGATGAATTCACTGGAACCCTGTCTCTAAAAGAAAAAGAGATTAATACTCTTAAGTGTGACCTGCAAAGGTTATATGGAAGCTCTGATAAGATTTCAGCAATGTTATTTGGTCAGAAGTCTTTTGGAAACACAAATGGTTTAGGGTTCAAAAGCAAGATTATGAGCACAAACAACTCTTTTGTTCCAGACGGTTCTGGAATAATGGATGTTAAACGTTGTGATAAACATGAGTCATATCAGTAAAATGAGAATTCGTACTTGAGTTGTTTGTTTTGTGGAAATGTGAATCATGTTCAAAGTAAGTGTTGGAAATTCAATAAGAACAACAAACGAATTGCCAAACTTCAGAATGACATGCAAAGGATGAATTTGGCTTTGGGTAACCAATAGCGAACTCCTGAAGACACGAAGAAGTCTAAGAGAACCAAAGTTAGACGAGGTAAGAAGTCTGTTTATACAACAAACCTTGATAAGTCACCATGTGACCCAAAATGTGAGCATTCTTCCCATCCCATCACTATCTAATTATAGTGATGTATGCATCCTCATTATTAACTTGAGAATATGAGGATTTCATCAAGGTTGCTCAATTCTTGTATAGTTGTACTTATCTTCGTTTATTTAAGTTAAGATTTGCAATTGAATATTTTCTTATCAAAAATAGATAATGGATCCTGAACCGTGAAGACTTTGTCAAAGTTCTTTTTAGGGTTTACTTATTTGGTCCTCTATTTATATTCATTTGTAATCAAAATTTCCTTTACTCTTTTTTCTTTGAAAGATACAATATCATGGCTCTTGTAACTAGAGGTACCACAAAAGGGATGTAGTAGAAGCAATTAATGTGTATCGGTGTGAAGGAATCCAATCCTCATGGAATAAAAAGGAGAAGTGTACAAATGATGAAAAAGGTTCCTCCTCTAACAGTTTTTTATCTATTTGTCAAAATGATAATTACTTTAGGGCTATGGTAAAGGATTTCATCAGCAAAAGAAATGATTTAAAATCTCAAATCATGTTCTCTTTAGAAAATATAGCTCACTATGAAAAAAAATGTTATCTTTGAAAAAGAACACTCCGTGTGAACTGAAAAGAGAAATTAGTGAGTTAACTGATATTTCTAAAGATTTGAAGGAATTAAACAATCCCATAATCAATGGGTTCTTCAATAATGAGAAGGAATTCTCAATAGATGCTATGAGAAAGCTCTATAATGTCTAGGAAACTTCTTATGAGAATTTATTCTTATGTTTTTAAGAATGATAACTAGAGTTTGGAATAACAAATATTGTGATTACACATAGCTATTACCAACGATTTTCATCTTGCAATGTTTTAGATTTATTTATTTAAATTCTAAGTTATTTGGAAGATGATTTTGCAGTATTAATCTTTTTGGTTTTATATATTGCAAAAATATTATGGGATATGTGTGTTTACGTCTGTGAAATATTATTATCTCATTTGTCAAAAGTTAAGTCTATTATGTATTTATGCAAATATTGATAACAGATAGAATAAACTTTTGAATATTCCACAATATTGATTTTTTCCTGATCCACTTCTATGTGAAAGTACTGTATGGCTCTGTAAGTTTTTTTTTTATGTTGGCCATTTCCGATTAAATTAATCATTAAGATTCTCTTATGGTTAATTTATTCGAGTTTATTGGATACAAATTCATGTTTCATGTGATTTGTTAATGTCCAAAGAAATCCTTTTTTTCTAGTAAAAGTAAGGTCGCTCTTGTTGTTCTTTCAGGAATGACATTTTATGGGGGAGAGTTCTTAATTGAACTTGTGCTTAATTGACAAATCTTTGTGGGGAGTGCGGCTATGGAATATTGTAGGAGTTATCTTGTATCTTTATAAACTCCTTGATGAATACATTAAGTTTCGACTAGGTGAATCATCGAAACAAATTTGATATGTTCTATTTTATTCATGAATAATCTCTTTGGAAATTTCATTATGATCCCGCTAGTTTTCGTACCTTTGCCAATTTATATTGACAAAAAGGGGGAGAATTATTTTGTAGTTCGCACTACATACATATGGTTTACTGATCATTATGTAAGGGGGAGTGGTTTTCATTATGAGATGAAGTATTTACTAAGGGTAGTGATACATATCATCGTAGTATTATTGTCAAAGTTGTGATACAATTGAACTTTGATGTTGTGAAATAATACTATGATACTGTATAACAATAATTGAGAATATTTTTTTTTTATTGTTATGGCTACGGATCTTCAACAACAATGATGCTGAGTTGAACATGTTCAGAATCACTGGAGTACTTGGAGTGACGAAGAATTCAAGGAATGTTGAAGAACTAAGGAAATCAAGCTTATTGGTATTGATGAGGGGAAACGATTGTTTTTTTTTTTTAGGAAAGTGAATAGATAACCACGCGGACGGGAATCCTCGACCGAGCAAACTTCTTAACCTCAAACAGATATACTGCATGGGAGTGCTTTGAGTTCGAGAGATCAATCTGTAGTACTCCTTCCTAAACCAAGACTATGGGCGTTTTAGAGTCAATTCAGGCATAAAGAGGGAAGAGGGTCGATTTGTATGAGGGAAGATGAGAAGTGTGTGAGATCAATGGTGAACAAGGATTATGAATGTGTTCTAGGTTTCTGCAAATGAACTGCTGGGTTCGAATAAGTTTGAATTATGCTCAATATATTGAGAGTGGTTGTTCAGATAAGAATTCTTGTGATAATTCTCGTATATCTGTTCTTGTTCGATTATGAATTCTGAGACTTATTTATATTGCAAGAATGTAGACACATTGATCTCCAGTAAGTGTGATGGTTGTTCGTGTAAAAGAGTGAGAAAATGGGAAATCGTGGTTAAACCATTTCCACGTCGTACAGAGACTTGGTTGATTATCCACCCACTACTTTGCTAACTCCCTCAACTGCTTGCACGACTTACTCATATCTCTCATCGTGGGTGAACACACGTGCCATAGGCCGCTAGACCAAAATCCTAGTTAATATCCCCCCATGTGATATGATTGATGTCTCATGATTGTGGAGTCTGTAGATGTGTATTTAATTAGTCAGTTGTTGATATGATTAGATGATGAGTCTAAGTATTGTTGATTCGAGCAAGATTGACGAATGCTCTGTGATTCATGGATTGAACATGTTTTCTGGGACATATGTATAGTTCATAGCACGAGAAAATATTGCTCATCTGAGCGAATATTGCTCGATTGATTAATTATTAAACATTATAATATTACTGGTCCGCCTGAGAAAATATTTCTCATTGGAAGGATTACTGAATATTGATAGTTGAATCAATATTGATATTCTTAGCAAATATTGTTCGTCTAAGAAAATATTGCTCGTTTGAACAATTATTAATAGCATGACCAAATAAAATATTAATTTAAAATATTGGAAGATGGGAAGAATATTATATAATTAGTCAAGATGTTGATTGCTGGATCAACATAAAATTATTAATGCTTAAACTTGCTCAGAATTATGACTTGCAGAGCGACCAGTTCAAAACCCTATTTTTGATCGATTACTGATCAATAATGATTTATTGAAAATCAATCACTGAGTGAGAGAGGGACCAGCTACATGGGATGATGGCCGATCATGTAGCTCCCAGATACTCGAATGAGCAAATACCAAAGTCCTTTGTAGACCAGTTGGTGGAAAGATTATTAAATGCTGGTTTAATCAATTATTAAAATAGTGCTCATCTGAGCATTAGGCAATGAAACCTAATTATGGAGAGATGAGGGACCAACCAAGGGATATAAAACATTCCCTTGGTGGTCATGGGACCAGCAGGTGGTCGATTGAACAAGCTCCAAGTTGGTTGCAAAGAGTTTGGACCCAATATGAGTTGTAGAAGATTAATTAGGTCAAAATTGTTAAAGTATGTGGGATCATCTCCTGGCAAGCCTAAGGGCCGACCTTGGTCGGTCAAGGTGGCATGCTAGTGTCACCATATTTTCCATGTCTTAATCCTGAAAATTTTGATATTTTCTAGTGCGTGTTCGATCAATATTTTGGATTTTCAGAAGAGTTTGATCTTGACTGAAATTCTCGATTTTGCTCGAATGAGCAAGTAGAACTTTGCTCATGCGAAGAATATTAAAATAATAATATTTTAATATTTGTCATGAGAAGCCTAGTCGGTCATGTGACCATTTGACTCTTTGGCTTTTGACGGTTTGAGCAATATTTGAGAAAATATGGAAAAGCCAGGGTTTTTGCTCAGACGAAGGAGTTTCATGAGATGAAGGAAATAATAATAATAATAAAATAAGGGATTATAGTATGTGGAACATGACTGTACCTTAATCGGTGTGAGACTTGGTTATGGCTTAACTACATTCCAGTCTAAAGTTAACTTGTAGTAGGCTAGTGTCTGTAGCGGCTTAATGCAGTGTGGTGTTCAAATCTGGACTAGGTCCCGGGGTTTTTCTGCATTTGCAGTAATCACGTTAACAAAACTTCTGGTGTTTGTGTTATTTATTTTTCGTATTATATTTGTTTATATAATTAAAATATCATAGGTTGTGCGTAGTTCAATCAATTGGTAAATCAAACCTTTGGTTGTTGATCGAAATTGATCGATACTTGAACATTGGTCTTTGGTACCGTTCAAATTGTTTCTCATAATAATCAGGCTCACGGATTTCAATCTGTTTGATTTGCTGATTACATTGAGAAACAGAGATATAACTCTTGGATATATTTCCTTGATTGAGTCTGACTGTCTAGTTGATTCTCTTGGAATTATATTGGAGTTAGTCCATACAGATTGCCGAACGAAATATTGGGTGTGGTTGTTATACCCCCGCTTTTTCAAAGGACTTTATGCACTCCTCCTCCAAAGAGTGGAATGTTGATTTTCTTCCAAGTTCTCCCCGATGAGGTTGTGCAAAACATTATGGGTATAGACCTGACCAACTCCAATGGCACCACCGACACCTTGATCTGGCCTTTACCCAATAAAGGAGATTTAACGGTTAAGTTTGTTTATGAATATCTCATCAAACACCATGCTCATCCCATCACTACCATATCTACTATGAACCCTATTTGGGGTCATATTTGGTCTCTTGATGTGCTACTGCGCATCAAAGTCTTTGTGTGGAAGGCCTACAATGGTATCCTTCCTGTCAGATCTACTATGAATAGAAGGGTGATGGTATTTTCAATGATGTTGTAGTAAGAAGGTTCTTGAGACTTGTGAAAGCAGAATTTTTAGACTTAATTCTTATAAATAAAAATGGCAAACTCAATTAAAAAGTGTTGTAAAAAAATATATGGAGAGACCGGGGCTAGGATTCCACCAATTTCCACACTCATATGGTTCATGTATCAATTCTAAACAATGAAAGCTCAAATTATAAAGTTTTATTGACTCTAGTTCATTGCCTAAGGTAGATTTCGAAAGTAATGGGTGTAAAACTAAAGCATGGGACATCAAAACATCTAAGCTAAGCATGACCCACCAATTGTAATCACAACCATTCAATGAAAATCATAAATCATTTGAATAATAGTGCAAATAGTCTAAACAAGAATTGATAGAATTACCACATTTGTGAAAGTTGGCTTCCTCCGTCACCCCGGAGGTTGGGTCTAGCACATCATGTTCGAAACACGCTCAAAGTACGATTTCATTGCTCAAATGTGCTTACAAAGATGAATAGAGTGAAAAAGATTAAAACCAGGTGTTTGCAACGCTTATAAATGTTGCAAAACACTGTTACAAAGAACGATAACAGTAACGCGTCACTGACACTGTAGCTTTACGACACTGACCGATCTGTCGTTTATGATGTTCAAGAACGACGGTCTTAGGCTGTCTGTTCTTCGTGTTCTTTGTCTTTCACAGGAGCAGAAAAGTATTTCCCGAAACTAGATCCAACTCCTCTCTGCAGCTCTCTATTCTCTTCCAAACTCTCCGTACCTCTTCTATGAGTCCCAAGCACCCTATTTAAACACGACAAGGTTCAAAAATCTCCCGGATATCTTTATTAATCGTTGTTATTCTTCGCTGCCAAAAAGGGAAAATAATTTCCATTTTTATCTTCACCACGCGTTAAACCCTTTCCAGCATGCTCCAAATCTTCATGTACATGCCTCAAATGTGGTTATACACAGTTCCATCTCACGCCATGCACAGAAATCACGTACAATCCCGTGAAACACCTCTTCCATTGACGTGCTGTCCTGTTTTCTTCTCTCGGATTTTCTAGACAAATTCAGTCGAAACCATCGACCATACCATTCATGTGATGATGAATCAAGTCGAACCATGAAGTTTCAGCCATTGAATCGCCCTAAAACACGCCCAAATCAGCAACCCTAATTCTGGTTCTTTGAAACCAGATTTTCCCGCCAAAAACAAATTTGAAAGGGATAAGATAGGTGTCTCCCTAACCAAACCGGGGGTGCGAATAGCAGATGCCTGGGGTTGCCTGGTGAGCATCGTTTACTCAACAAAATAAAAATGTATTTCCCACTAATTAAATATAATATAGCGGTAGTAAAAGATCGTTCCCACGAAGAGTAATGCAATTGATATGTTATCTAAATCGGCGAAAATATAAAAGAAGGATAAAAGATAATAAGAAAAGATATTGAAGAAATCCTTCGCCGTTACTAACCGTTAACTCAACATTGTACCCATTTATCTCTTGCTAGAAGCAATTGTCACCAACCGTAGGAAAGCAGGTACGCTTAGCAATCCCCAAAAACTCCATATATCACCGGATACGGAAGCGCTCGACTACCGGATTCTATTCAAAAGAACCACCTTGACACGGAAGCGCTCGACTACAAGATGTAATTCCCAGAACGCATTAATATTTGTGAATTTAGGTTTGATCCCAGCAGTAAAACTCGGTACGCTCGGTCCACTTACTGGTGTTGTCTTTACTCGCAATTGCTCCACAGAATCCCTCCGTAAGGTCTTGCGATTTCTACTTGTGTAGGAGATAAGAGACAATTACGGGTCGACTCACCTCTCTACTAGCATTAGAATGATTAATGAACTAATCTGGTTGCGCACCCAAACCAATCTAAGAACCAATCATAAACCTTCGATATGGTAAAAACAATCCACAATGAATCAATTTAAAACTTGAAACAAACTTGCAAAATAACTGAGCTTCACAATTAGAACTTTGAATTCATCCTTACAATATAAAAGAGATAGTTCTCCCCCCTAAGGGGGAGAAAAAAGGTGAAAATAAGATATGTGTCAAGAAGATATTATGATAAATTGTGCCTAGGGTTCTCTATATATAGAGTTTTGTAACCTCCTCTTTAAGAAAACTAGGAAACCTAGCAAAAATAGGAAAGTGCACCTCCTCTTGAAGAAAACTAGTAAACCTAGCAAAAATAGGAGAGTGTCCCGTGCATCAAATCCCGGACCAAAGCAGGTTGCGAACTCTTGCCAAACTTGAAACAGCATGAACCCTTAATGTGATCGTGTAGAATAACTGGCTAAAAGCCTGTTGGGCTCGTGCAACAACTGTTGAATCTAGCCGGCCCACTCATCTGGTCACGTAAATATTGCTAGATATACTTTTGGGCTTGCATTCAAATTTCAGTTATAGCCCACTACGTCTCATCTCAGCCATTCAATGTCCCTTCACTGCCAATTACCATATCATGGCAACAACACCATAGCTACTACAGCAGTTAGCAGTACAGCCCTTCTTTTCTTCTTACGTCTCCAGTTTCACTTCGTTCTCTCCCTCAGAAACCAGCTACCGCTCCTTGAAATCTTGGTTCATGTCAATGGTTTGTACTGCATCACCACGGGTGAATAATATTCCACTTCTTCCCTCCCCGTGTAGACCTCATCAACATAGGAAACTTGAAGCGCCTCATTGTTCTTCATTAGGTATAAAACCTCTTCTTCACGTGGATATTTCTTTTCCTTCTGAGACCCGTATACCTGTCGTCTTGATTTCTCTTTACTCCTTTGAACATCCCCTGCCAGTCACAGTTCTTTGTCTACTCTTTCATTGCCAGCAACGTCACAGCATTATTGCCATCATCTACTGTGGTTGTTAATAGCTCTAAATCATCGACTGCCAATGGCAGCAGCCAAGACAACGTCGTCCCTTCCATTCCATCTCTATTCATCTCCAACAGCAACAGCCTCCACCCTCTGTCTACCAAGCTCCCAGGAAACTCGAGCTTTACCTTCCATCATTGCCATAATATTTTCACTTTCTCTTCCAAGCTCTGCAACTAGCATACCCTTATTTCTCGAGTTTAATGTCCATCAGCTGCAACTCCTCGATCACTCCTATTCACGTCCATCCCTGTGTTCTTCACTGAAACCATCCTTGCTGCCAAACTCCACCGGTCCTACCAGATATCGAGCCCACTACAACCACCAGCCCTTAAGTCCATCTCCTCACCGGATGTGGCAGCAAGCCATCCTCAGTCGTTCAACCTTCCATGCCAAACTCTAAACCATGCATGCCATGCAGCGTCCTTTCAGCGTCACTACTCAGTTCGAGTTCTCCCTGGCCGTCATCTGTCAACAGCTATGCGTCTTGACTTCACCACTGCCAGGCTCGTTTACTTCCAATCACGTTCACAGCAAACCACAACATTGAGATTGCAACGTCACTCCCATGTATTCTGGACATTCACGGTTGGAAAATATGTCGTCTCAGATTCGAGCTCCATCTTGTTTACCGCCAGCCAAAGTCCATCTCCTCGAGCTCTAAACTTCTCAGTCGTTCATTCGTCATCACAGTTCACTCCCTGACTTCTTTATTACTGCCATGCATTATCAACTCGAGTCCACCAAAACTCAGGCGTCTACAGATCAGCTGTCATTCACTTCCGGAACAGCAACCCAGCTTACGTCGCAGATCTCACCATGCATATTCTTTCTCAAAGTCGAGCAGCCAGTCCATGCTTACTGCCAAGCCTCCATGCCAGAAGCCATCCATTTACTCTCATTTGCATGTTATTTGGACTTTTGTCACGACCCTCAGACTATTAATCATCACCGAGCCTCGAGCCAAGACCATTCATTTCAGTGCCATTATAACCAGCAGCACCTCCATCTGCTCTTAAACTGTTGCTCTTAAACATTCCCTGCCAGGCTTGTTTAAACTGCTTCTCTTAATGGGCTTGTCTCTTGCACATCCCATACAACCCAATAGCTCATAACTCTCTTTAGCTACAGAGGCACCACCAATTTAGTGAGTTCATTAACACGAGCTTCTAGCGTCCGATATGCCTACGCGACTGCCCGTCACGCAATGATAATTTCGTCTCTCTTTTTGGTAAATTGGACGATTCTTTGTTCTTTTCAGGAATAAGCTCTAAAATTCCCGTAAAATATAAAACGAAAGATAATAATGCAATTTCACTCGAAAACTAGCTAAGAAAGCATAACCAATCGATACTTAGAGAGGTGTTTTTACACACCTATTATTGCCCTTATCCAAAATAAGGGTGCCTTTATCACTTTTTCTCCGGGGGTCCAAAAAGCACTTTTCGAGCAACTTTTTCCACACAAATGTATTTCTCCAAAAACACCTAAACAAACATAAAAACACCAAAATTAGTACAAAAATTGAGACTAACAATAGAGACACTGAGAACAAATCAGACACAAAAATGTGTCTATCAAATACCCCCAAACTTATTATTTGCTAGTCCCGATCAAATCTAAAATAAAATGACTACACTTAGCACGTGCAGCAAGTCGTTAAACCGCTAGGTGGCCCTAGCGGCGGAGTGTTGTCTCCGGAGGGTTTACCAGAGGTGTACCCATAAAACCTGTACTTCTAATTGGTCACAAGTATCCAAAGATCTATGAGGACATACAAATTCTCAACCTATCTCCAAGTGACTAGAATGCCAGAGAAATTAAAGGTGTCAGCTCTAAAGCTGACTGAGGAAAAGGGGAGACACATCCGCAACACTGCTAGATAAAGAGATATCCGCTACACAGCTAGATAAACATTGTAAGATGCGTCCACTGATTTACAGCTGGATAAGATTAGGAGAGAGAAAAGATGAGAGGGACATCTGCTACACAACTGGACTAATTACGTGTGATGAGTTAAACCAGTGCTAGAAAGATCTTGTGCCATATTGAAAGCGGACTAACAAAGCAACCAAATGTATATTTCTTCGACTCTCTCATAGTGCTTAGTAGAAACAACGTCTTCTTCGGCTTCAACTGTTGATGATAAACTCTTGAACCTCGTAGAACCTTGACAATTAACTCTTCTCTTCGATTCCTCACTTGAAACTTCCTTATAGATTTCTACTTCCTTATGGCCTTATTGAACAAAAAATTAAAATTTAAACTTTAATTTTTTTTTTGTATTTTTTTTTTGGAAACAAGATAAAAATTTACATGGCCATCACAGAAGGAATTTAACACTTGGATCTCCGCAACTTGTAATGTCTTGGTATCATGAACTTATATCGTTTGATTTTTCTTGCTCTTATAACTTCTTGTAACCCATGATTTTGAATTCTGATTTTCTATTGTTGTTTCTAAACCTTAAATGTCTTCCAATTTCTTCATAGATTTTGATGTCGCTCCGATTGTTGATGATGATAAGATTCTACTGAGAGAGTGTCGTAATCCAGTAACTAAGACTACATTGTGAGGTTGCTTTGTCTTTCTGGCATTTCCTGACCTACTTTCCTTTCTATCATGGATGGTTAGGTCCATCACGGTTACCCTCTAAAAGGAACAAGTTCTCTCCTGAATTTCAAGGATCTCAATGTCTTTTTCTCTAATGTCTCAATAGGTTGTTATCCCTAGCATTCCAATTTCTATCTTTTCGGTGAGAAACAATATGTAAACTTAGCTAACCGGATACCATGTGACACTAGAAGTTTCAAAAGTGCAACTAAAAAGTTCTTCCTCACCCCCAAACTTAAATCTAACATTGTCCTCAATGTTCAAAAGATGATATTAAAAGCATGAACAAGGAGAAACTGTTACCACTTGAAGAAAAAGAGTTAAGGAAAGATATTACCGTGTTGCATGAGCAAGGGGTACCTACCAAGGAGTGCTAAATTTAAAGTCCTCATCCAGACATCAAATACCTCAAAAAGGATCTTCACCTTCCAAAGTCATACACCAATAGCGGAAATAGGTGTGGGTCCATAAGGGATAATAGAGCTAACACCAATATGAGACAACTGCACTGATTCAGGAAAATGAATAGAAGGAGCATATCCACATCTAAGGTTTCTGTCAAGACAACTGGGTTTATCTGGGAAAAATAACGAAGCTTCACATGTGTGTCTTGATAAAGAGATTCGTCCGAAATGCTGGCTTCTAATACATGGGTCACTTCCTGGACAGTATCAGGAGGATCGGGCGGCGGAGTCTGAATAGACTCAAGTAATATCTCAGACGTACAAGGCTCGAGTCCCAAGTTAGGGACTTCAATTAGGGATACATGACGATCACTAGAGTCATCATTACCCCCAAACTTAGGGTGAAAAATATCCTCAAATGGACCAAAATCTATGGGATGGATTCTAGGGTCCATAAAGGCAGCACAAAAACTAGCTTCTTTGGGAGACTGGTCATCTAAACGAACAACATCATCATATAAGGGATTATCAAAGAAAATCTCCAATGTAGGCTCATCAACTAAGGTGTTCGACATGGTTACCTCCTCCGAATCACTGAAAGGTTCATCAAATAATGGATTATCAAACATAGTGCAAGCTAAAGGATCAGGAACTAGAGTGCTAATCATGTTCACCACTTCTAAATCATCCATCTCAGAAGACTTAACAACATTAGATACATTTAGCTCAGTAGTCATGTTACCAAAATATATGTTCATAAGTCCGGTTCTACAATTGAATACATGTTATCCAAAATGAGGGTGCCTTTATCACTTTTTCTCCGGGGGTCCAAAAAGCACTTTTCGAGCAACTTTTTCCACACAAATGTATTTCTCCAAAAACACCTAAACAAACATAAAAACACCAAAATTAGTACAAAAATCGATATTAACAATAGAGACACTGAGAACAAATCAGATACAAAAATGTGTCTATCAAAGGGTCTAAGCAATTGACCCAATATGTAATCTTTGAACTTCTGAACCATAAACTGAGTTACATTCTTTGCTAAATTGTCCTTTCAACAGAGCTGTCTGGATGGGAATAAGTTGTAGAATAGACAACAAGGTAGGAAGGATCAGGCAGCGGATAAAAACTTGGATAGATAACAACAGAGGTAAACCAGTTGGAAATGTAAAGCGGAGTCAACTTTTTTCTCTCGCAACTTGGTACATATGGAAGGTAGGTGCAATAAGTGCTTCCAGAATATTATTTCCTCTCTTGCAGTAACTATTAGCCTCATCCATGATCATATCCAAACCTACCGTACTCATGTATCTTCATACACCCTCAATAGAACCCCAAATCCAACCCAACTCACAAACTCCTAAGTTCATCTCCCCAAACAAAGTCTTGTCATGTTATGTTGTGGAAAATAGAAGGTATATCTAATCAAGGAAATCATGGTTATAGTCATCACAGATGAAGAAGGAACAATCAAAGGAAAACATGTCTTCTATTGCGACGTCGGAATAATAGAAGAAAGCGTGACTCTGGGGGCTTTAGCGGCGATGAAGTGGCATCAACAACTCAAGAACATGATTTGCAACATTAATGGAAAATAAGAAGATAATGAAGAAACTAAGGTCAAAGTGGAAGCATCTAGCGCAACCATCAAATATAACTATGCTCGACGATAATGTAAACTTATTTTTTTATTTTAGAATTTTTAATTGTAATTCCTTAATGCATGATTGCCAGCAAAAACTGAAAGCAATTGCTGCTATATCCCCTGGAGATGATAGCGGCCCTTTATTTCCGGATTGTAATACCTTCCGAAGGTAAAAATCCAATCTGGTTAATCCCCTGAATGGCTAGTTTTCTCTAATATAGTTTGTTCCAAGAAAAAAAAAACATGATACCAATAAGTTCAATTGTCTATTTTTTTATACTGGAAGTTAAATAGAGAGAAAAAGAATGTACGAAGGGCAACTTAAAAATTCAAAATTACAAGCTACATAAAGATTGCATCCCATTTACAAACTAAATTACTCTTCTTCCCTCTTAAACCTGATTATAAAATTGAGGCCCATGAGGGAGGTAATGCTCTATAATTTTGTGAGACTTTATTAATGTTGATCATATTCGTTTCAAACTAGTGAAATCGCACGTGCGATGCACCTGCCTCCTGAACAGAAGATTGCGCATTGCTTCCAATTGTTCTGTTTCAAAACTTGTAATACATAACTGCATTGCATTATGTCCCAGACTAATAAACATCAAAATACATGCGCGATGCGCCAGCCGGTCCGATTACTCAAAATCACCAAAATTTAGGATTTTGGCTTGCAAGAGGAAAAATATATATGTAGAAACTGGAACTGAAGAACACCAAATATCGAATGAAACATAATAAAAAAGAGTTATGAGATCAGATCACTAAATATCACTGTAATCTCCAAATGAAACCTAGACTAAGATAATAAGATTCCAATACAAGCAAATGAATCAAAGAAACAAATGAGAATCACTCAGATTCTTGATTACGAGAGAAATTCTTGATTTTTATTTAGGGACAAAAATTGTCCTTTGCTATTGAAAATGAAAGAATCTGAAAGAAGAAGAAAAAAAAGCTTCACTCACTTTTGTTTTTCTGTCCTTAATTACCAGGAAGGTGGAGAAGTGGATTTGGTATTTATGTATATCCTTCTATTCTACCATATTTCACCAAAGGGTTGTATCTGAATCACAGTTGTCCTTCTCAAGCACTCAAATCTTTGTCATCAATTAATTTTACTCGAATATAGATCAATCCTTCTAACTCCCCTCGTCATTATAGCACCAACCATAGAATGCAAAATTTGTTGTTCAGTTTACTTCAAAACAAGTATTTTGCAAGAAAATATGATTTTTTTCATCATTAAACCTCATCCATCCAACATGACTTCATATTTTTTTCCCAATTTCAGATACCCGCAACACAATTAAGCAAAAATAAGTGTCGTTTCACAATAAGGGAGTTCACAGGAACACAAATTTTTGGGTGCTATTAAAGAATAACTTTTTTACTTGACATAACAAATGTGTAAGGATGAACCAAAATTTTAAGATAGCCTGAAAATGGTTTATATATGTCCTGCACCACCAGGATAGGAAGATGCACTACTAAGATCTACCACACAGATATTGCAGAAAATCCCATAGGAAAATTAAATTCCACCTAACTAAAAAGTAATTCTTGTATTCTACCTGATATTGGCATCATCAGTATTGTTCATACATATATCATCAGTAAATCTTCGGACAAAATTATTATTTTTTGACAATAGATACACATGCAAAGCATAATAATAATAGGATAAAGTTTTGAAATAAATGCTAAACTTGACAATAGTGGAATAGCAAGTGTTGCACACCTGCTATGCATATTTACACCTAATGTTTTTACAATCCGAAACTTCCCAAAAAGAAAGAGAATTATAGAAATGGTACATAAAAAATACGAAACTAAAAGCTTAAATATATAATATAGATGCTACTCACTAATATTTCCATGTCCTAAGATTTTACTTCATCCGCACACTCACACTTTTCTAACTAATCTTACATATAAAACACGACTTAGGTTTCAGAAACACTCATTTTCCTTCCAACTTTGACGCAGTGAAGCAATACTACCCAAATTCTAGACAATTAAATCAAAGTTCTAGTACTCCGATATGCTTCGTTGATGTTTCTATCAACTCCAGAAATCGAGCTTGCCCTGTGATTCTAGGGCTACGATGTGGAACGAATACTTCCTTGCTTTCCATTACTACAAACATGTATGGACTCAATCATTAAAAACCAATAAAGAAAGATTTTATTACACACGCTATATGTGCCAAATTAAAATCCACAAATAACCACTTCATTCAAATTATGTATGTACATAACCTACCCTAAATGTCTTCCATTTGCTTTATTCTTATCTCCTGAGCATATACCTCTCTAACAAAATCCTAGCCTGTCTCGGGATAAGTATTAACTCGAAATGGGATCCAATGATTCTTCTCCATACTACTTAGTAACCTTTTTGTGTGTACTTAACATAACAAATCATATGATTAAACATGTATAGCCTCAATCATCAAAAATCAATAAAGAAAGCTTCTATTACACACTGTCTTCCAATTTAAAACCAACAAATAGCCAATTCTTTCAAATTTTGTATGCATACATAATTTAAAACTAACATTAACCTAATCATTTAAACAGGTTAATATGAAATTAGTAACTCATTTAGTTTAATACTGTAGGATCAGAATATCGCAACAACAACACCCTTGCGAAGTCATCATCATTAATATATTGCGAAGCTGTCGCAGACTAACTACAGATATGACGTAACATATGACGACATCTTAAGCATGAGAAAGATGTGAAGACCTTGCGATATTTAAGAACGTTGAGAACATCAACACTTGAATACTTGCGAGAATATCGCAAACCAGATCAGAAAAAAAAGGATAGATTAGCTTCCATCCACTATGTAGTACCCTATATAAAGAGTTGAATAGGTGTAAGGAATATAGAGATCTTTTTGGAAGGTTGAGAAAGTTTTGAGGAGAGAGAAAGTCCAAAAACATTATTGTATTCTTGATTTCTTGTAACATTTCTGGAATCCAATAATAAGAAGTGTAGTTTTTTATCATAAAGATGTGTTGATTATTATGAATTCTTGTGAGGGATGTATTGTAGGATTTCCTGCAACTACATATTGGCGCTAGAAACAGGAAGGAATTGAAAATTGAAAATTGTTGAAAAACAAAATTAAAGATTGTTATTGAGACTGTTCAAACCAAGAAGATGATGGAACAAATCAGTAAACCAGTTAAGGAAAAGATGAGTAAAATCAATGAAGATAACAAAAGGATGGAGTGTAATCTAATCACAAAAACAATGATTAATAAGTTTCATGAAAACATCAAAGGAATAATATATAAACGAGATTTCGAAGGAAAGAAGATTATGACGGTGGAAAAAGTATCACCCTTGAAAGATTGGGAAAATAAAAAAATTACATTCACAACAGCAGAGGTACCAAGAGAAAATTTGAGCCACACATCTCCTTTGGTAATCACAGTAACCACACGGAAAGAAAAGAGGAAATCCGCAAAAAACATGGAAGAGTGGGCGGTGAATAGAACTTTGGTGGATACAGGAAGTTCAGTGAATATAATGTTTTATCATGCATATAAAGGAATGGGATAAAAATATGAATAAATGACTCATTCAACGTATCATATTCATGGCTTTGGAAAATCTACAACAAAACCTAAAGGAAAAATAATGATGCGAATTTTGCTAGGAGAAATTGAAACACAAATAACGTTGTGTGTGGTGGATATGGAATCGCCATATAACATGCTGCTATGAAGGCCATGGATACACGCAATTCAAGCCGTAGCATCAACATTACATCAATGCATCAAATTTCCTATGCCAAGCGGAATTGGTGAAGTTAAAGGAGATACTGATAGTGCGAAATTATGTTATCAAATTGAAGTAAAGTGTTATGAAGGACGTGCAAAGAAGAAAAAAACTCGCAGAAAAATGGCGAAAGACGCAAAGAAAGAAGAAGAATTTAAAATTTACATGATTAGAGCAGAGGAAGGGAAAGGAATACCTAGCGAAATTTCAGAAGAAGGAAACGAACTTGCGAAGGAAATAAAAGAACCAACACCCATGGGAGAACCTAAAGCCAGTTACACCGCGGCATAACCAACAAAGGAAGTGAATGTTGGAACTAAAGAAGAACCCAAAATGCTAAGGATTGGGACCAAAATGGAGGCAGATGAAGAAGAAAAAACTAATAGTCTTTTGCGAGAATATAAAGATATTTTCGCATAGAACATGGATGAGATGCCTGGAATAGATCCGTCTGTGGCGTGTCATAAGTTGGAGATTAACAAAAGTGCAAGACCATTCAAACAAAGAATAAAAAAAATCGCAACAACATATCATCCCCAAATAGAAGATGAGTTACAGAAGATGCTTGATGCAGGAATTATAAGACAAGCTAAATATCCGGAGTGGATAGCCAACATGGTTGTAGTCCCAAAGAAAAATAAGGGGATAAGAATTTGTATAGACTTTACTGATCTAAATAAAGCATGTCCGAAAAACAGCTTTCCATTACCAAATATTCCACAAATGGTTGAGTCAGCGGCGGGTGATCGGTTGTCAGCCAACACAAATATAATTTCACTTCCTAACTCAACTAAAATAAATGTAGTAGTGATAAGAAAGAGTTCGTATCCACAGAGAAGCTTTCGTTGTCAAATTTTTAATAAAGAAAAATAAAATAAAAGCAAATAAATAAATAAACAAATAATTCAAGTAGAAAAGATATTGGTTGAGGATTCATCTTAATTCACAAACATGCTTTCAAAACAATAATTAGAATTGATATTTAATCTCTATTTTATCAATGTCCCTAGAATACCTTGATCGCAAGAATATCCCGCTAATTTCCTCTTGTCATCAACAAACACATTAAAAGATGCTAGTATGAGTTCTATCTAAAAGAACAATCTAACATGTAAAAGCACTAATCAAGTTTAATTCCCTAGATGCATTAAGTTCTATGAAATCAGGCCAATCAAAGCAATCGAACGTGTAAAAGCACTAATCCGATTTAACAAAGGTTATGGTTCACATATGGTTACTAGGATATATCACTACAAGCAATAACCATATTTGTGCTACTTGCAATCAGGAATTATCACTTTTGCGTATAATAACCCTAATCTAGCAAAAGATATGCATGTGAGTTCTACCAATTTGCAACTTGACAAAACTAACATTCAATCATGCAACAATATTAATGGTGAATCATAAACGATAATATGAGACAAAACTAATTTATTGAACAAGAAACATGTTATGTGAAATCAAATCAATCCATCACCAATAATAAAATTAGCTACTCATGTTAATGGGGTTCTTAACAAGGATAAAAAGAAGGGTTTCCATGTTTCTAAACCCTAGGCAAAACAAAAGTAGAGAATAAGATATCCCCTCAGAATAGCCCCCCTCAGCTGCTTAAATACTTCCCTGTCTTAGGTCACGTCCAAACCCAGCCGCCTAACAGAGCCCATTTCCCTGTCTTAGGTCACGTCCAAACCCAGCCGCCTAACAGAGCCCATTTACGAGGCCCAATATCCAAGTCCAGTTAAGTTTAGCCGGGTCAGGTGAGTCAGACCGGGATCAGCGAGTCAACTCGGAAACTGGCCGAGTTCTGACCGATTCCTGGCATTCACCTAGCCACAATCTTCATATGTACAACTCCAGTTTCAGATGCATTGCATTCCCATTTACTTCAATCTCCATTGCAGCCAAATCCACCAGCCATTACTTCCATTATTATTAGCACTAGCAATTCCAACTTGCATAGCACCTGTAAATCATTCACAACCACCTCCATTTCGCACTACAGCTGCAACTCCCAGCGCAAGCACAATCCATATTCTGCAGCTTCAATACCAGTACCAGCTCCCGATGCAACTCAAGCCTGGCCTCTCCATCTGAGATGCACCAACTAGGTTAATCTATATCTCCCATTTAAGCTCTCAAATACCAGCAGAAACCCCAATCTAAACTGCTCTCTATCCAGTCCATCTTCGCACATCTCTGCAAGTCCTCAGCCAGCTTCACATTCCTTCTGCCCTTGTGATCCCTGCTCTTCAATTCACTTTCTTTGGATGCACCTGCATCTGAGTCACCACTTGCATCAGTAAACACCCGAACAGACGCCACTGCACTTCACCATATCCACTTGCAGCTGTGTCTTCCCCTGTAGCTGCAATGCAATTCCAGCCATGATGGCTCTTTTGCAAACTCCTTAATCTCTGAATCCTTCTCAACTGCAACAAACCAACACATACACACTCCATTTCCATTCACCATCTCAGCCTGCAATGCAACAACCTTTGCTTCATCGTGCAATTCAGCTACCTTGCAGCTGCCATTTCGAGCTCCTCCACATCTCAGTGACTACACCTGAATCGTATTTCAGTCGCACTCGTCCCTGCATCATCAAAAAAACACAGGACACAATAATCTAGCATCTCAAATCTCAATTCCACCAATCCAGATGCAGTATCAACACCACTCTCTAAATCTCATACGCAGTAGCAAACTCAAATCCATCATATAGTCTCGGCTGAAAACCGTTCTCAACATCAGAACTTGCACACTCCTATTCTCCACAACAATCACCACCAACACAGTCCCTGTAATATCCAGCTCCATAGATAACACAATGGCATCACTGCATGTTTAGTGAATCACAGGAACATTCAGTTTTCTACATCGCATCATCAAATTCTTTCTCTTCCTTCTAATCTCAGTATCACCAGATGCAATGACTCAAGCACCAACACCATCATAGCTCTCTTACGGCGCCTCCAAACCAATGCCAAATTGCAGTGCCATCAATACCAGTCCTTCGCATTTACAGTTCAGCTGCACATGCACATTTCCTGCCAATACCCCTTCAACTGCATCACTGCCTTGTAGCTCCAATTCCACCAATGCCTTGGCTTACACGACTGCAACTCCTCCTGCGTCCCTAACTAACAACAACGATTCACACCTTCTTCCACCAAGAACCAACAACACTGCAGCCTTACTTCACTGCCTTCATCTTCAACTCTGCCTAAGACTAAGCCATGGCAGCACAACTCATTTTAGCTTCAAATCTTTTCCATTGTAGCTGTGATAAACCAACAACAGTAGCTAAGGAACTTGGCTGAAACTGGTCACAATGAAGATAAGAAGGACTGGTTCATACATTTCCACAAACACCTTCTATGCATTCTGCTCATCATGATTTAGCCGTACAACCGGTGGCAGTAACTTAGTTCTTGGTTGTTTTCTCGGTTGAAACTGTGTCTGAATCAGTTCATGACTGGTACCCAATCTTCAATTCCATCATGTCTTCGAACACCCCTCTTAACCCTTCAGTAATATCTTCTATTGATCAATCTAATCAACACCTGTAATCTCTTGAACCCTGTTTACTTTTCTTGTAGACAACAGAACCCCAGTTCTTGTACCACTTTCTCCTGTGATGTTCTCGGCTTCGAATCCCATATCCAATTACTCAAGCAACAACAATTTCACCATGAATAGGATCCCATCTCACATAGCTGAAGAAAACCAAAAAGGGGTAGGAATGAGGAAGGCTAGGTATGTTGACCTTAATGTAAGACTATGGTGTACGGACAGGGATTCTGCCACCCCAGCTCTTGAGATAAGTGTCATCCAGATGGAAACCCCTTAACATCAGCTCCACTGTAATTAGTATTCCTCCAAATTGAGTTGACCCTTAACCACGACTGGGCTCCTGATAGTGTTATCCTATAAAATGACGGCTTTGCCCTTTTCGCTCAATTTTGGATTATTTCTCCTCCTTTTCCTCCGTGCGACTCCCGAGTACCTAATAACTCAAAAACAAACGTAAAGTACATAATTTATAAGAAAAATAGCAAAGTAAGCATACACTCTATATAGTAAATATGGTGTATTCTACACCTATCAGATTCCCCCACACTTAGACTTTGCTAGTCCTCGAGCAAATCAAACAAAACAAAATACAACAACTCCATGTCGTCGAGAAAACGGTTAATTTTAGCATAAATAACAAGCCTTTAAACCCCTAGGTGTCCCTAGTGGACGAGTTATAGTCTCGTGAAGGTTTACTAGAGATATACCTACAAAACCTATATTTCCAACTCCGTCAATTTGTGACAAATCAATGAACGAATCCAGAATGACTACAGGAGGAGGTACCTTGTGCAAATTCAATTCATATATTAGTAAATAAAGCTCTAATTAGATAGTTGAACAAGCCACAATACTCAGAAACTAACAAACCACAATCACAATGAAAAAATTAAGAAGATGGATATAGATGTAGATGTTGGCGAATGTTCACAAGTGATCGATGTTTCCCATATCTGTCTGAAGGTCACTGCCAAGATGAACCTATGCATCCTATTGTATTGAGCTACTGGTCTGTTCTAGAGTTAACACACTGGCATATACAAGGGAACCAGTGGTCAACAAACTTATTTCTACATCAACTCACTGGCATATACAAGGGAACCAGGAGTGACTTTATTCAACAATAATAATATTTTTCTTTTATTTTCTTTTCTTTTTCACATTTTTTTTTAGACAGCATGATTAGATCTTTTGGATCCAAGCGCATGCTTCTTGTCAGCAAGTACGTGATAGTTGCCTTGGATCCTGCATTCCACGCTTGTTTAGGCGACGGAGACAGGGACTACGTTTCACACATACTACTATTCCCAAGTGTCATTTTTATTCCGTTTGGTCTAATTGGTCGGTCTCTTTTTTTTTTTTTTTTAGCAACTCAATCACTCTATTTCATCCTAGCAGTAATAACAACTCGATTTTTAGTGACCCACCAAAGCACTTAGAGAACAATAGATAAATATGGAAAAATAAAAGTAGAACATGATATGGTGATATTCCGAGATATGGTAACAACTATCATTGTATTAATGATTTCTGAGCTATGTTCGTCCATTTTAGTTAATTGGTTCCTCAACTCCTGTAATCAAAATGGTTCCATCCACTAATGGTGTCATCCTAAAGGCACAAGTTTCTAGATTTCGGAGTTCAAAAAGCACAAATTTTTCTTGGTTTTTTCTTTTTTCTGATTTTTTTTTAAAGGCATAAAACAAACTATACAAACATATAAATGCTCCCCCACACTTAAACTTTACATTGTCCTCAATGTAAAATTGAATCGTCCAAAGAAAGTTCAAGGTGGGAAATCCCGCAAATGATATGCAAATACAAGAAAATAAAGATAAAAGCAAACGCATAAAAATAAAAAGATAAGGATAAAGATACAAAACCGTTGGGTTGCCTCCCACTTAGCGCTTGTTTTGAAGTCGTCGGCCCGACTTGCAAATTGAATTCCCTATACATCAATAATCGGAAAAGTTGGGGATACTTCCATGTAACCTGTTTTGCAAATATTTGCTTCACACAAATATTAGTACAAGAAAATAGAATTGAAGCTATCGCCCCATAGAAGTTTCCCCCACACTTATTCTTTTCTACACTTGGAAGTGTATAAAGAACATAAAAATCAGGAACTTCTATGGTTTCTTCTTTGCAAACATCCAAAGTATGAGAATCAAAAGTTTCTAATGGTGGATATCGAGAAACAAAGTCATTTAACAATATTCTCGAAGCACATATATTCAATCCAATAAGAGGTATAGGAGAAGGATAAATAGGCAAAGGGTTAGACAAACCTTGCAACTCTTGTATTATAGTATCCTCTTCATCCTTAGAAACTTCAAGTGAATTACTTACCTCTTGCACATCGTGGTCCTCTATTGAAACTTGCAACAATTCTTCATTCGTTTCTGCCTTAACTAAAGTCTCGACATCAACATCTTCGTCACAATCTTTTGCATGCTCAATTGGGTCTTCCACAATATTGGTCAAATCGGTTTCATTCTCAATATTCTCCTCTTCGTTATTAGGCACATGCTCTACTGCGGATCCAAATTTCACTATGAGGAATTCCTTTAGAACACTCAAAAATGCATCATCCTCAAGCTCCACCCTTTGAATAAGCTCTTTATAATTATTAAGATCAATGCTTGAGTTATCTACATAAGTGCCATCATAGTCCTCTTCATGTTCATCTTGATCCCAAAAAAATTCCGCGGTACACCTTTGGGAAATGTCACCATGAGTTGGTTCAAGTGATGTATCTTCATAATCATAATCACTTTCATAGTTAACATAAGATTGGTTCTCACTAAATTTAGTGTTGCTAGTCTCAAACTCATCCTTTTGAATATGTGAATGATCATTATTAAGATCAAGAGTTGAGTTAACTACACAATTATCAACGAAAGACCCCAAAGGTTGGCCTTTTTCAACATTAACATCAATCAAATATTCATCACAAACCACATGCACATTAGAATAATTATTGTTTTGAAAACAAAGTTCTTCTTCATACCTTTCTTCTTTGTATTGATCAATATCTCTTTGTAGGTTAGCAATACCTTCACGAAGTTCTTGGAGTTGATCGTCTATAGCCTCTTTATCTTTTTAAAACTCTTGCCGTACAAAGTTGGAAAAGTTGTCTAACAAGTTAGAGACTTGTTGTTCACGAGCATAAGAATCCTCCAATCCTTGTGGTTGTTCACACACATACCCGCCATAAGGTTATTGAGGAAAACCATAAGGTTCCATGGAATATTGGTCATAACCAATGAATTGGTTTTGATTATACCCCTGGAATTGGTAGTTGTCATATTGTTAAGGTTATTGGAAACCGTATCCGTTGTTCCAATATGCTGCATCCATGAGAAATAAGTACCTGAAACACGATTCTCAAAACAAGGTTAAAACCCAGAAAAGAAGAAAAACTAAAAACAAAGCAAAACAAAACAAAACAAAAATAAGAAACCAAAAACAAGTGACAACCGTTGCCTCCCCGGCAACGGCGCCAAAATTTGATCGGTTGTCAGCCAACACAAATATAATTTCACTTCCTCACTCAACTAAAATAAATGTAGTAGTGATAAGAAAGAGTTCGTATCCACAGAGAGGCTTTCGTTGTCAAATGTTTCGGTTTCCTAAAAGTAACAAGGGGGATTTTTCTGATTTTTAATAAAGAAAAATAAAATAAAAGCAAATAAATAAATAAACAAATAATTCAAGTAGAAAAGATATTGGTTGAGGATTCATCTTAATTCACAAACATGCTTTCAAAACAATAATTAGAATTGATATTTAATCTCTATTTTATCAATGGCCCTAGAATACCTTGATCGCAAGAATATCCCGCTAATTTCCTCTTGTCATCAACAAACACATTAAAAGATGCGAGTATGAGTTCTATCTAAAAGAACAACCTAACGTGTAAAAGCACTAATCAAGTTTAATTCCCTAGATGCATTAAGTTATATGAAATTAGGCTAATCAAAGCAATCGAACGTGTAAAAGCACTAATCCGATTTAACAAAGGTTATGGTTCACATATGGTTACTAAGATATATCACTACAAGCAATAACCATATTTGTGCTACTTGCAATCAGGAATTATCACTTTTGCGTATAATAACCCTAATCTAGCAAAAGATATGCATGTGAGTTCTACCAATTTGCAACTTGACAAAGATAACATTCAATCATGCAACAATATTAATGGTGAATCATAAACGATAATATGAGACAAAACTAATTTATTGAACAAGAAACATGTTATGTGAAATCAAATCAATCCATCACCAATAATAAAATTAGCTACTCATGTTAATGGGGTTCATAACAAGGATAAAAAGAAGGGTTTCCATGTTTCTAAACCCTAGGAAAAACAAAAGTAGAGAATAAGATATCCCCTCAGAATATCCCCCCTCAGCTGCTTAAATACTTCCCTGTCTTAGGTCACGTCCAAACCCAGCCGCCTAACAGAGCCCATTTACGAGGCCCAATATCCAAGTCCAGTTGAGTTTAGCCGGGTCAGGTGAGTCAGACCGGGATCGGCGAGTCAACTCGGAAACTAGCCGAGTTCTGACCGATTCTTGGCATTCACCTAGCCACAATCTTCATATGTACAACTCCAGTTTCAGCTGCACTGCATTCCCATTTACTTCAATCTCCATTGCAGCCAAATCCACCAGCCATCACTTCCATTATTATTAGCACTAGCAATTCCAACTTGCATTGCACCTGTAAATCATTCACAACCACCTCCATTTCGCACTACAGCTGCAACTCCCAGCGCAAGAACAATCCATATTCTGCAACTTCAATACCAGTACCAGCTCCCGATGCAACTCAAGCCTGTCCTCTCCATCTGAGATGCACCAACTAGGTTAATCTATGTCTCCCATTTAAGCTCTCAAATACCAGCAGAAACCCCAATCTAAACTGCTCTCTATCCAGTCCATCTTCGCACATCTCTGCAAGTCCTCAGCCAGCTTCACATTCCTTCTGCCCTTGTGATCCCAGCTCTTCAGTTCACTTTCTTTGGCTGCACCTGCATCTGAGTCGCCACTTGCATCAGTAAACACCCGAACAGACGCCACTGCACTTCACCATATCCACTTGCAGCTGTGTCTTCCCCTGTAGCTGCAACGCAATTCCAGCCATGATGGCTCTCTTGCAAACTCCTTAATCTCTGCATCCTTATCAACTGCAACAAACCAATACATACACACTCCATTTGCATTCACCATCTCAGCCTGCAATGCAAAAACCTTTGCTTCATCGTGCAATTCAGCTACCTTGCAGTTGCCATTTCGAGCTCCTCCACATCTCAGTGACTACACCTGAATCGTATTTCAGTCGCACTCGTCCCTGCATCATCAAAAAAACACAGGACACAATAATCTAGCATCTCAAATCTCAATTCCACCAATCCAGATGCAGTATCAGCACCACTCTCTAAATCTCATACGCAGTAGCAAACTCAAATCCATCATATAGTCTCGGCTGAAAACCGTTCTCAGCATCAGAACTTGCACACTCCTATTCTCCACAACAATCACCACCAACACAGTCCCTGTAATATCCATCTCCATAGATAACACAATGGCATCACTGCATGTTTAGTGAATCACATGAATATTCAGTTTTCTACATTGCAGCATCAAATTCTTTCTCTTCCTTCTAATCTCAGCATCACCAGCTGCAATGACTCAAGCACCAACACCATCATAGATCTCTTGCGGCGCCTCCAAACCAATGCCCAATTGCAGCGCCATCAATACCAGTCCTTCGCATTTACAGTTCAGCTGCACATGCACATTTCCTGCCAATACCCCTTCAACTGCATCACTGCCTTGTAGCTCCAATTCCACCAATGCCTTGGCTTACACGACTGCAACTCCTCCTGCGTCCCTGACTGACAACAGCGATTCACACATTCTTCCACCAAGAACCAACAACACTGCAGCCTTACTTCACTGCCTTCATCTTCAACTCTGCCTAAGACTAAGCCATGGCAGCACAACTCATTTTAGCTTCAAATCTCTTCCATTGTAGCTGTGATAAACCAACAATAGTAGATAAGGAACTTGGCTGAAACTGGTCACAATGAAGAGAAGAAGGACTGGTTCATACATTTCCACAAACACCTTCTATGCATTCTGCTCATCATGATTTAGCCGTACAACCGGTGGCAGTAACTTAGTTCTTGGTTGTTTTCTCGGTTGAAACTGTGTTCGAATCAGTTCATGACTGGTACCCAATCTTCAATTCCATCATGGCTTCGAACACCCCTCTTAACCCTTCAGTAATATCTTCTATTGATCAATCTAATCAACACCTGTAAGCTCTTGAACCCTGTTTACTTTTCTTGTAGACAACAGAACCCCAGTTCATGTACCCCTTTCTCCTGTGATGTTCTCGGCTTCGAATCCCATAAGCAATTACTCAAGTAACAACAATTTCACCATGAACAGGATCCCATCTCACATAGCTGAAGAAAACCAAAAAGGGGTAGGAATGAGGAAGGCTAGGTCTGTTGACCTTAATGTAAGACTATGGTGTACGGACAGGGATTCTTCCACCCAGCTCTTGAGATAAGGGTCACCCAGATGGAAACCCCTTAACATCAGCTCCACTGTAATTAGTATTCCTCCAAATTGAGTTGACCCTTAACCACGACTGGGCTCCTGATAGTGTTATCCTATAAAATGATGGCTTTGCCCTTTTCGCTCAATTTTGGATTATTTCTCCTCCTTTTCCTCCGTGCGACTCCCGAGTACCTAATAACTCAAAAACAAACGTAAAGTACATAATTTACTAGAAAAATAGCAAAGAAAACATACACTCTATATAGTAAATATGGTGTATTCTACACCTATCAGATTCCCCCACACTTAGACTTTGCTAGTCCTCGAGCAAATCAAACAAAACAAAATACAACAACTCCATGTCGTCGAGAAAACGGTTAATTTTAGCATAAATAACAAGCCTTTAAACCCCTAGGTGTCCCTAGTGGACGAGTTATAGTCTCGTGAAGGTTTACTAGAGATATACCTACAAAACCTATATTTCCAACTCCGTCTATTTGTGACAAATCAATGAACGAATCCATAATGACTACAGGAGGAGGTACCTTGTGCAAATTCAATTCATATATTAGTAAATAAAGCTCTAATTAGATATTCGAACAAGCCACAATACTCGGAAACTAACAAACCACAATCACAATGAAAAGATTAAGAAGATGGATATAGATGTAGATGTTGGCGAATGTTCACAAGTGATCGATGTTTCCCATATCTGTATGAAGGTCACTGCCAAGATGAACCTATGCATCCTATTGGATTGAGCTACTGGTCTGTTCTAGAGTTAACACACTGTCATATACAAGGTAACCAGTGGTCAACAAACTTATTTCTACATCAACTCACTGGCATATACAAGGGAACCAGGAGTGACTTTATTCAACAATAATAATATTTTTATTTTCTTTTCTTTTATTTTTCACTTTTTTTTTAGACAGCATGATTAGATCTTTTGGATCCAAGCGCATGCTTCTTGTCAGCAAGTACGTGATAGTTGCCTTGGATCCTGCATTCCACGCTTGTTTAGGCGACGGAGACAGGGACTACGTTTCACACATACTGCTATTCCTAAGTGTCATTTTTATTCCGTTTGGTCTAATTGGTCGGTCTTTTTTTTTTTTTTTAGCAACTCAATCACTCTATTTCATCCTAGCAGTAATAACAACTCGATTTTTAGTGACCCACCAAAGCACTTAGAGAACAATAGATAAATATGGAAAAATAAAAGTAGAACATGATATGGTGATATTCCGAGATATGGTAACAACTATCATTGTATTTATGATTTCTGAGCTATGTTCGTCCATTTTAGTTAATTGGTTCCTCAACTCCTGCAATCAAAATGGTTCCATCCACTAATGGTCTCATCCTAAAGGCACAAGTTTCTAGATTTCGGAGTTCAAAAAGCACAAATTTTTCTTGGTTTTTTTTTTCTTCTGATTTTTCTGATTTTTTTTTTAAAGGCATAAAACAAACTATACAAATATATAAATGCTCCCCCACACTTAAACTTTACATTGTCAATAGAAGTTCCCATTATCCACCTGATATCATATAGTAGTGTCTTGCGAGAATACTAACATCTGAGTACTATGCCGTAAGCTTCCGAGTCCGCTTACTGTGCTAACTGCTTCTCAAACTCTGTTGGGAGAGGAAAAGGAATTTGGGGTGAGCAAACCACATCCTAGTAGGAATTTCAAAAAATAATATAGTGCAACGAAAATTAAACAATGCAGCCGATAAAAATAAATAAAATCCACGTAAGTCAAAATCCTCTGAAATTACTTACTCATTTTACTCATATAAGCCAACCTATAATTGTAGGTCCTAGTCTACTGTCAGAGTTATTCCGGTTACAAACCATATTGTTCCCCGAACAGTCTTCCCAAGGTAGCCACCAGTGGTGGGATGCCATAAAAGCATGACATTTTAGCATCAGCAGAGATTATGTATCCAAACCTTATTTTTTTTAACAGTACACTCAATTCCGTACGAAACTCAAACACGCCCATAATCCGATAAAAATTAACCAATGCATCTATATATAATATTTAATATTTACAGTAACCAACAAAAATGCATTTATACTCCAAAACATAGAACCATCCATATGCCCAGACTATTTACTCTACATCTAATTACCAATCAGACAGACTCGCGGTCAGGAAATAGCCATACTTCAAATCACTGACTCAATTGGAAAGATTAAAATCATTTAGCAACATCAACTCACAAAACGAGAAAGAAAAGTTGATTCTACATCAATTAAATCGTCACAAGGAAAAAAAAAACAAAGACGGCTATATGATCAACAAAGCTAGGGTCAAATACAGTTTCCAGATATCAGTTTAAAACGAGACCACCAGTGGCTAAGTAGTTAATTAAAAGAAAGAGGTATAAGAAAGAAAATGGAGTGGCTGCAAACGGTTTTCAGTAAATCAATAAATCAATCAATTAAAATGTAAAATCCAGGGAGACATTAAAATATTAAAACAAGTACTTGTAAATATACTACATGACAAAATACTTTTGTTTTTCTTATTTGACCCAAAACAGGTGTAAGCTTTGGAACAGTCATGGAAGAGGAAAAGGTGAGTGTACGTAGGTGGGGTGTCCATGACTACATCTAGGAAATAAAACAAGCTCTGCATTTTGTTTTATTTGAATCTGAATTTTTTTATTTGAGGAAAATATGTACATAATCTTTTCTTTTAAAAAAAAATGTTTTCTTCCCAATTGAATGGATGAAACAATTATTATTTAAAGGATTTAAACACCCAAAACAAAGCACTGACAGAGTTCATAAATGGCGAGTTGTGTTTATAAGTGAAGATAAATCAATAGACATCTAAAGTAGGTGTACCCGGTTAACGTCAGACATAAATAATTCAGAAATATCACGCAAATCAGAGAAATAAATCATGAAAATAGTTTAGTAGTTTTTATAGTATTACGAGAAACCCCTACCTCTTACGCAATCCAAGTGAAAATCCTTATATCCTAGCAATCCAAGCAAGTAGTATTCCAGGCAGATAAAGTAACAAAACAAATTCCTTTTTTTTTTCTTTTTGTAAAGTAGCATAGATGGAAAGAGGAAGAAAGAGATGGTTTCTTTATCTTTTCTAGGGTTTTAGGAAAATAACAAAAACAATATATATAATAATTATAACCCTAAAAGTAAATCCAAATAGAGAGAAAAAGACTTATTCTTCTTCTCACACGTATTACTAGCCACAAAAAAAAAAAATCATGTGATGTACTAGGTAGTGACCCTATCATTCCATGGGCTAACTATTCCTTCTAGCCACCCACTAATTTGAGCAATATGCACCCCAAAAACCATCACACACAAAAAATACTAAATAAACTAGGATTTGTACATCACATATATACAAAACGCTATGTCAACTCTAATGAGTTGAAAACGGGCTTTAAGCCCGGGTTCATAAAAAAAACCAGGCGTTATACTATTAACCTCTAAAAAAAGAATTTCTCCGGAAATTCGAGGCTTAGCTAAGTTTAAGAATTACCTCTCAGTAATTACGGATATTTGTCTCGTATCTCAGACTCCATCTCCCAAGTTGCCTCTTCGGAACCATGATGTTTCCAGAGCACCTTCACGGTTTTGATGGTTTTCCTCCGAAGGATTTGTTCCTTTGAGTCGATTACGCGCAATGGTTTCTCTTCATAAGAAACATTGTCGTTCAGTTGTAAGTCTCTCTATTCGATGACGTGGGACGGATCAGCATTGTATTTATGAAGCATGGATACATGAAACACATTGTGTATGTCTGCAAATTGTGTTGGTAGAGCTAGTCGATATGATACTTCTCTGATACGTTGAAGAATTTCAAATGGCCCAATATAGCGTGGCGCCAATTTTCTTTTCTTCCCAAACCGTTTGATGCCTGGTCTAGGACTAACTCTTAGAAACACATTCTCCCCAACCTGGAACTCCAATGGTCTCCTTCTTACATCTGCATAACTCTTTTGAAGACTTTGTGCCATTCTCAGACGGTCTTGGATGATCCTTATCTTCTTTGTTGTTTCTTGGACCATCTGGGGCCCTATGACACTTCTTTCGCTAACCTCAGCCCAACATAATGGTGTTCGACACGGTCTTCCATACAACGCCTCATAAGGTGCCATACCGATGCTGGACTGATAATTGTTATTGTATACGAACTCAACAAGGGGTAAATGATCGTTCCAATTACCTTTGAAGTCAATCGCACATGCTCTTAACATATCCTCCAAAATCTGAATCGTTCGCTCGGACTGACCATCGGTCTGAGGGTGGTAAGCAGTACTCATATCTAATCCTGTTCCCATCAACTGGTGAAAACTCCCCCAAAACTTGGATGTAAAAAGAGGATCTCGGTCGGAAACGATCGATAGTGGAACTCCATGCAACCTAACTATCTCCTTGATGTACAAATTACATAAAATAGGTACAGTATCTGTCTAATTCACCGGAAGAAAATGGGCCGACTTGGTGAGACGTTCTATGATCACCCATATGCCATCCTTCCCATGTGGGGTCTTAGGTAATCCTCTAACGAAATCCATAGCAATGAAATCCCATTTCCACTCCGCTATTGGTAAAGGCTGAAGAGGTCATGCTGGTCGCTGGTGTTCAGCCTTCACTTGCTGACAAGTAAGACACCTGGAGACAAATAATGCAACATCCCTTTTCAAACCTTTCCACCAGAACTGGCGCTTCAAGTCTTGATACATCTTTGTGCTTCCCGGATGTACTGTTAATACAGACTTATGA
Organism: Papaver bracteatum; assembly: GCA_023529315.1. Classification (NCBI taxonomy): domain Eukaryota; kingdom Viridiplantae; phylum Streptophyta; class Magnoliopsida; order Ranunculales; family Papaveraceae; genus Papaver; species Papaver bracteatum. The sequence goes on along the minus strand of JAJJWX010000811.1, from coordinate 3,100,627 downwards.
GCCATCGTCAAAATTTTCTTTCGCAATTCCTCAACATATGGTACACACAACCGTCCCTTATAGAGTATAGCCCCATTGACTCCCAGTGTCCATCCTTCCTGTTGATCCATAGTACCCATCTTTCATTTGATTTCTTGCAAACCGTCGTCTAACGTCTGCGCCTGAATGACCTTCTCCACAATCTCAGGTACTGCAACAACATGCGTCAGGTATGCCCTTTCATCGTTCCACTCAACAAAAAAGTCATATTTTTCCACAACCTTGACCATCCTCAATAAATCTATGGATCCAGATTCCTTTCTACTGAGTGCATCCGCTACAACATTCGCTTTCCCAGGATGGTACTCCAACTTAAACTCATAGTCTATAAGAAGCTCGAGCCATCTTCTCTATCTCAAGTTCAAATCCTTCCGAGTGAAGATGTACTTTAGAATTTTGTGGTCCGAAAATACCATAAATTTTTCTCCATAAAGATAATGCCTCCAAAGATTTAGCACAAACACTACAGCTGCTAATTCCAGATCATGAGTTGGGTAGTTCTTTTCATGATTCTTTAACTGTCGAGAAGCATAAGCCACTACTCTCCCTTTCTGCATAAGAACTCCACCCAAACCACTCCTTGAAGCATCACAATAAACATCATAACCTAATCCTGGTTCTGGGGTAACCAAGATGGGTGCCGTAGTCAATCGCCGCTTCAACTCCTCGAATGCTTTATCACACTCAGTAGTCCACTATCACACTCAGTAGTCCACTCAAACTTTACACCCTTTTTGGTCAAACGAGTAAGAGGGACTGTTATCTTCGAGAAATTCTCAACAAATCTTCGATAATAGCTAGCCAAACCTAAGAAGCTGCGAATCTCAAAAACACTCTTTGGAGGTTGCCATTTCGTTACAGCCGATATCTTCTCCGGATCGACAGATATGCCATCCTTGGAAATAACATGTCCGAGAAATAAAACTTTCGTCATCCAGAATTCACACTTGCTCCTCTTTGCATACAACTTGTGCTCTCTTAGAGTTTTTAAAACCATTCTAAGATGTTCCTCATGATCTTCCTTAGTCTTGGAATAAATGAGAATGTCGTCAATGAACACCACCACAAACTTGTTCACAAAAGTTCGGAGAACTCGGTTCATCAGATCCATGAATACTGCAGGTACATTTGTTAACCCGAACGGCATCACGAGAAATTCATAATGACCGTAATAAGTTCCAAATGCGGTCTTGCGAATGTCCTCCTCTCTGACCCGCATCTGATGGTACCCAGATCGAAGATCAATCTTTGTTAAGTAACACGCTCCCTTCAACTGGTCAAAAAGATCATCAATTCTCGGCAAGGGGTACTTATTCTTGATTGTAATTTTGTTCAGTCGTCGGTAGTCAATACACATCCTCATTAATCCATCCTTTTTGAGCACAAAAAGAACAGGAGCTCTCCACGGTGAGGTACTTGGTCGAATAAATCCCATCTCTTCCAACTCATCAAGTTGTTTCCGTAACTCCTTCATCTCTTTGGGTGCCATGCGGTATGGGTGCATCGACATTGGCATACTTCCCGGTTGCACTTCAATCTCAAAGTCAATCTCTATATTTGGTGGTAATCCAGGCAATGCCTCTGGAAAGACATTCGGAAAATCTCGAACTATCGGTAACTCTTCATCTACCACCTTGGTATCCTCTTCTTCACTCAAATTAGCAAGATAAGTTATGTGTTCTTCGGTTTTATCCCTCCTTTTCATCCCGGGTAAGGATGGATTTATAACTTTCCACCTTTCTCCTTGAACATACACTCGACTTCCATCCGATGATTGGAAAGATATCTTCTTCTCAAAACATTCCAGTATAGCTTGGTTTTGCAACAACCAGTTCATACCAATAATGACATCATAATACTGGAGCCTCATCGGTATCAAATCTATTTTCACTCTATAATCACCAAAAGTTATTTCACAATCCTTGCAAAATTTACTAAGGGTCACTACATTTCCTAGCGGTGAAGAGACGTTCAAAGTAAACCCCATGGGTACTGGTTTCAAACCAAGATAAGCATCAAAATGCAAAGATATGAACGAATGGGTAGCTCCAGAATCAAAAAAAACTTTAGCACGAGAACTAAAGATCAAGAAATTACCCTCTATCGCAGAGTTTTTTGTCCTCTTCTCAACAGTAGCAATATGGTTCAGCTGCCCCGGAACATTTGGCTGACCCCTTGGCTAGAATGGTGGTGCATTGTTTCGCGGATGGTATGGTTGTCGTGCTTGGAAATTCGGCCTTGGAGCATTCTGAAACTGATTATGAGTTGGAGGCCTAGGTGGTGCAGGTAAAGGACACTCCCTCACAAAATGATCTTCCTTCCCACAATGATAACACCCCGAGATTGCATTCAGTTGTCCAGGTGGCTTCAATTTAGGACAATCCCTAGCGAAGTGACCCACAACTCCACAATGAAAGTAAGGTTTTGGTGCAACTACCTTCCCAGGGTTATCCGTACGCTGACGCTTTCGATGAGTCGATGAGTCCGTCTTCTGGTTCCTCTTCGGATCCTTCGACTCCCTTTCGTTATGGTTCTTGACCCAGTCCGCTTCTATAGCTAGTGCAGTATCAAGAATATCCTCATAAGTGGTAAGGAGACATGGTACCAACCTAGCATGGATGGCAGGTTTCAGTGCATCCTGAAGTTTTCTTGCTCTTCGTAACGGCGTATTGACCAAGTTATCCCCAAAACGTTCCAATTCAACGAACCTCTTGTCTAGTTGAGAAACCGTCATGTCTCCCCGACCTAAGGTTGCAAATTCAGCACACATTTGGGCTTTAACCGTCTCAGGAAAATACTTGTCAAAAAACAACGTTTCAAACTCTGCCCAAACGGTAACATTTCGGACTCGTTTTATCGAATCCCACTAAAAATTAGCAGCTTCAGTGAAAAGGTACGTAGCAAAACGGATCTTGTCATTCCCTTCCACTCTCAAGCCTAGAAACTCCTTTTGTATCCCCATTAACCACCTTTCATCCTCAAGAGGTTCTTCAGTCCCCTTAAATTCTTTCCTTCCAACCACCTTCAAGAATTTTTCTAAGTCCACTCTACCCTGGCGTTGGGTTTCAACAACCTGTACCAGTGTTCCCAATGTCCCAACAACTAGGTCAAGGGTAGCTTCCATGCGTTCCCTTCTGTCCTCTCCTTCTTCCCCATTTGGTTGAGCACCGTTGGTAGCATCACGACGAGGCGGCATCTTCTAAATAGAGAGAAACGCGCACTAATGTTAATATCTAAGTCGAAATCCTATATTAACTAATACACACAATATTTTATATTATAAGGCTTTTAGTTATTTACCCCAACCCCAAAGTAAATTAAATATGAAAAGAAAAACTTGATGAAAACTAAATAAATTTAATTTTCCAAAAAGAATAAGTAAAAACATAACCTAACTCTCAAAATCATTTCAGATCATAAGTCGATAAATAAGTAAATCAAAATAATCAGACTGTAATTTTTTTTTTTAAAACCAACTTTCAAAACTAGTAAGTCCACACGCATGGTCCAAGTAAATCAGAACCATGCTCTGATACCAAACTGTCACGACCGCAAAAATTCGGGCTTCTATTGAGTCGGATTTGACCCGATGGATCAAGTCCAACCCAACTAGCAAGACCGGATTCTTGAGTCATGACTATGGAACATGCTATTTGTTTTTCTCGAATAGTAAATAAAGTGCAAAATAAATAAAGACTTCATAATTTATTTTGCTTTCAAATTCAAGTCCAAATAAATAAATGAAAAGGTTCCAAATAATAATTATTAAAGATGTTCCAAAAGTCATAAAGTAAGAACAATAATTTAAAAAGCATTTAAATAGAAATGTCTCTTATTAAAATACTTGAAAACTCCAAAGTAATAAAAATGATAATCAATAGAAGTACCCATTATCCCCCTGATATCATATAGTAGTGTCTTGCAAGAATAATAACATCTGAGTACTATGCCGTAAGCTTCCGAGTCCGCTTACTGTGCTAACTGCTCCTCAAACTCTGTTAGGAGAGGAAAAGGAATTTGGGGTGAGCAAACCACAGCCCAGTAGGAATTTCAAAAAATAATATGGTGCAACGAAAATTAAACCATGCAGCCGATAAAAATAAATAAAATCCACGTAAGTCAAAATCCTCTGAAATTACTTACTCATTTTACTCACATAAGCCAACCTATAATTGTAGGTCCTAGTCTACTATCAGAGTTATTACAGTTACAAACGATATTGTTCCCCGAACAGTCTTCCCAGGGTAGCCACCAGTGGTGGGATGCCATAAAAGCCTGACATTTTAGCAGCATCAGAGATTATGTATCCAAACTTTTTTTTTTTTACCAGTACACTCAATTCCGTACGAAACTCAAACACGCCCATAATCCGATAAAAATTAACCAATGCATCTATATATAATATTTAATATTTACAGTAACCAACAAAAATGCATTTATACTCCAAAACATAGAACCATCCATATGCCCAAACTATTTACTCTACATCTAATTACCAATCAGACAGACTCGCGGTCAGGAAATAGTCATACTTCAATTCACTGACTCAATTGGAAAAATTAAAATCATTTAGGAACATCAATTCACAAAACGAGAAAGAAAAGTTGATTCTACATCAATTAAATCGTCACAAGGAAAAAAAAAAACAAAGACGGCTATATGATCAACAAATCTAGGGTCAAATACAGTTTCTAGATATCAGTTTAAAACGAGACCACCGGTGGCTAAGTAGCTAATTAAAAGAAAGAGGTATAAGAAAGAAAATGGAGTGGCTGCAAACGGTTTTCAGTAAATCAATAAATCAATCAATTAAAATGTAAAATCCAAGGAGACATTAAAATATTAAAACAAGTACTTGTAAATGTACTACATGACAAAATACTTTTGTTTTTCTTATTTGACCCAAAACAGGTGTAAGCTTTGGAACAGTCATGGAAGAGGAAAAGGTGAGTGTACGTAGGTGGGGTATCCATGACTACAGCTAGGAAATAAAACAAGCTCTGCATTTTGTTTTATTTGAATTTGACTTTTTTTATTTGAGGCAGATATGTACAAAATCTTTTCTTTTAAAAAAAAATGTTTTCTTCCCAATTGAATGGACGAAACAATTATTATTTAAAGGATTTAAACACCCAAAACAAAGCACTGACAGAGTTCATAAATGGCGAGTTATGTTTATAAGTGAAGATAAATCAATAGACATCTAAAGTAGGTGTACCCGGTTAATGTCATACATAAATAATTCGGAAATATCACGCAAATCAGAGAAATAAATCATGAAAATAGTTTAGTAATTTTTATAGTATTACGAGAAACCCCTACCTCTTACGCAATCCAAGTGAAAATCTTGATATCCTAGCAATCCAAGCAAGTAGTATTCAAGGCAGATAAAGTAACAAAACAGATTCCCTTTTTTTTTTCTTTTTGTAAAGTAGCAGAGATGGAAAGAGGAAGAAAGACATGGTTTCTTTATCTTTTCTAGGGTTTTAGGAAAATAACAAAAACAATATATATAATAATTATAACCCTAAAAGTAAATCCAAAGAGAGAGAAAAAGACTTATTCTTCTTCTCACACTTATTACTAGCCACAAAAAAAAAATCATGTGTTGTACTAGGTAGTGACTCTATCATTCCATGGGCTAACTATTCCTTCTAGCCACCCACTAATTTGAGCTATATGCACCCCAAAAACCATCACACACAAAAAATACTAAATAAACTAGGATTTGTACATCACATATATACAAAACGCTATGTCAACTCTAATGAGTTGAAAACGGGCTTTAAGCCCGGGTTCATAAAAAAAAAACCAGGCGTTATATGTTAATAAAAAGTAAAGAAGCTAAAGATCGTGTACAAGATCTAAAGGAAGTTTTTTAACAGATGCGACACTTTAACATTAAGATAAATCCAGAAAAGTGTATTTTTGGGGTTGCGTCTGGAAAATTTCTAGGCTACATTGTGTCAAAAGAAGGAATACTCAAGAGATCTGTTGGAATAATCAAGAGATCTGTTGAGAAAGCCCAATAGATGGGAAATATTGGTAGATGGATCGTCAAATGGGGAAGGTAATGGAGTTGGAATTGTCTTAATCTCGCCAGAATGAACCAAAATGGCTTTTTCCTTCAAATTGGAATTCGCATCCACTAATAATGAAACAGAATATGAAGTTGTGGTACATGCCCTAAAATTCGTAATAGAAATGAAGTTGGAGAATATGAGAATCACCAGTGACTCGCAGTTAGTTATTCGCCAAATAAAAGGAGAGTACACTACAAATGAACCATCCTTGAATAAATACAAAAAACTTGTTGAAGAATTGTCAGCGAAAATACAAAAAATTAAGTGGAGGCACATATCAAGGAAAGACAATAGACTCGCAGATGCTTATGCTTTCATTTCAAGCCTGATGACAGACCCAGCTACGAGATACTTAAAGATACAGACACTTCATTCACCATCTGTAAACAAATAAGAAGAGGAAGAAGTAGACGTAATGATAATAGAAGATGGAGAAGAAAAACAAATACCTAATATAGAAGATTGGAGAGTAGAACTTCATGCATACTTGGCGAAAGGAGAAACCCCAAGGAATAGATTGGAAGCGCACAAGTTAAAGATCCGTGCGAAAAATTATGAATTAAGAGATGGGGTATTATATCGAAGATCCTTTAATGGACCACTACTCAGATGTCTAACACGAAAATAAGGAGAAGAGATATTGAAGATGTTACATAGTGGGGATGTTGGAAATCATAGTGGAGGAAGATCTTTGACATACAAAACAAAAATGCAAGGTTATTATTGGCCATATATGCATGAAGACGCGAAGCAAATATCAAGGAGTTGCGAAGATTGTCAGCGACACATAAAGAAAATACATGCACCTGAAGCACCATTATCATCTTCAATAAGTGTATGGTCCTTTGGAAAGTGGGGTTTAGACATTGTGGGACCATTTTTACCGGGATCTGGACAGAGAAGATATTTAATTGTCGCTACAGATTATTTCACAAAATGTGTAGAAGTAAAGGCAGTACAACATATTCGCGACAAAGACATTTTTACATTCATATTTGAAAATATCATTTACAGATTTGGAGTTCCTGCACAATTGGTATCTGATAATGGGAAACAATTTGAAGGGCAGAACATAGAAATGTTACTCAATGCATTCAAGATAAAGTATGGAAAATATACCCCTCTATATCCACATGCCAATGGTCAAGCTGAAGCAATAAATAAGACAATTGCAGACATATTGAAGAAGAAATTAGAAGGACATAATAGAGCATGGTGCGAACAAGTACATAATGCAGTCTGGGCTTACAACACAACTAGGCGAGAAACTACTGGAATGTCACCTTTTTGTTTAACATATGGAGTTGAAGCTGTGCGACCAACATAAGTAATTATTCCCACAAAAAAGAGCGAGGCATGGGAGAAAAATCTTAGTGCGGGTATGATTTTAACCAAGCTTGATGAATTAGAAGAAAAGAGAGAAATAGCATTACAACATATGGAAAATTACCAGCGAAGATTAGCCCGGGAGTATAATAAACGCGTCAAAAAGCGTGAATTTCAACCAGGTGATTTAGTACTGCGAGAAACACCAATATATCAGCGAGAAAATGGTGGAAAGGTGGCGAAAAAATGGGATGGGCCTTATATACCATTAAAGAGATAGTTAGAACAGGGGCATATAAGTTAATGGACCCTGAGGGTAGAGATGTGGGTCAGAGACTTGGTAGACCATGTAATAGATTATACCTAAAGAGATATTACCCATAAGAAATTTTGGGAAATAGTAGATTGCGAAATAATGTATAATTGAAATGAGATGAATATATGCAAATATTTTATGAAAAGAGAAGATGCGAAATTACAAATATCAAAAAGCAGAATGAAAATATGCGAAAACTTCGCAAAGATTATTGACATAATAGAAAGGGGTGAACTTACTATGGCGTACACCCTAGTTCGCGAAATCAAAATTTCGCAAGAGGCAAATGTAAGACCTAAAGTACGTCATAGAAGGGGTACGTGTTGCATGGATCAGCGAAAAGGTTACACCCCCCATGGAACCTGAGTCATGGAGATTTGGGGTCAATAAAGCCCATCCAGGAGAGGTACCTTGGATTTTCAACCTAAGCTTATGACTTAGGGTGGATGACTGAGGGTCTCTTCTAAGGGGTGCAGAATATGATCAAGGCGTTGAGGTACACGGTTGATCCAAGAGTTCTTGGGGCGTCTGGAATGTACCTAGCCATTCTTGGAAAGTCTTGACTATGATGCACTCGGCCTGAAGAAAACCCACTTAGGGTGAAGTCTCGTAACCATAAGTCATATATGAAAAAGGGATAAGAGGCTGCGAAAACAACTAGTTGTTGTTAAGACCGGATGGGAGGATCCAACCTTGTATGGTAGAGGTACGTCTCCTTGAAGGGGCAACCAGGGGGAAGATAAGGGCGGCACCCTCCATTAGGGAGCTGATAAGTGTCTTAAGACGCAAATGTCATGAGGCTTTTTACTCACGGGGGTATCAAGGCTTGTCATATTTGTGCGAGAATCCTGAAAAATACAAGAGATAAAGATAAGACGAGGTCAATAGGTCATTACATGAAAGTGTAAGGACGTCATCCGATTTAGTCGCAAGACAACAATGTCATGGGGTTTTATTTTCGCAAGAATATTTAGGCCTGTCATATTGTCGAACGAAAGAGAAAAGTTAAGACAAGATCAATGGGTTTCTGCATGAAAGTGCAAAAACTTCCTGCGATTTTGTCGCAATGACAAGAGGTGGAAAAATAAGACCTTTAACTAGGAAGGAAAAATAAGACCACATGACAAAACAGAAAATTTGTAAACATTAAATATTCTTTTCGCAGGAAAAAATGTGTTCACCACAAGAAAGATAATGAGAGGCAAGTATGGAAATTAATAAACAAGATATCATTATATTTCTCGCGAGCATGCGAAATACTAAAAGAGTAAATGAACCTTAAAGTTGGATGAAGTACATCATTCGCAAGAAGAGACGAAGAAGAAATAATTCAAGAAAATAAAATTAAAGCTCAGACTTCAATGTTAGCTTCGCCAGAAGGGGATGATGGACGTTCTTCGCCAGCTTTATCATTTTCGCCAGTATTCTCTTTATTCTGGTCTACTCTAGATTCTTCTTCATTTGGGATATTACCAACAATTGGCTCATTTATTCTAGATTCTTCTTCATTTGGGTCATCAACAGTAGTTGTTTCCTTGAGAGGGATTTCTTCCTCATTCGTAAATTATTCTTGAGAAATAGCCTCCTCACCACTTTCATAATCAAAGTCGCTATCAGTAGCACGAGGAACTTCATCTTCACCTACTTTTAGAGGCTTGAGTGATACAGGAGGGGGAGATTTGGACAGCAAAATATCATTCATAAGAACTTCAGCTTGGAGATGAGCTTGGCGAAGGAGTGCTTTTTCACGGTTTCTACTTTCCATATTTTTGAAGTAAGCAAGATAATCAAATCTTTTTTTTGCCTGGTCGCGAGAACGAGCAAGATGAGAAGCTAATAATGCATTTTCCTTGCGAATTTTGGCAAGCTTAGACTCCAAAACAGAAATGGAGGAGTGAAGATTTTTCTCAGATTCTGAAAAAAAGAATAACAATATATATATATATATATATTCAAGAGAAAATTTCGCAAGGAAGATATCACAAAAAGACTTAACAGAGATAAAAGATGGTTGAGGCAGTCAAATTTTTATGACTACCTTCCTTTTGCGAAACAAGATATTGAGTCAGAGCCAAGAAACTATCTTCCCAGTGGTCCATTGCATCGTCAAATTTATCTCCAACTAAACCTTTCAAGCGAGATTGAAAATTCTTTTCTTTAGAAATAAGTGAGGCGTTTTCCTTCGCAAGAGAAGTATATGATTCTTCTAGTTTGGAGTATTGGTCTTTGAGTTGAATTGCCTTTACACTTAAGGCTATTCTACCCTGGATAAGTTCATCCCTCTCAGCAGCAGATGATTCTGTTATTTCTTTAAGTTTACTTCTCAAAAATCAAAGAGATTGTTCTTGATCATTACATACTTTTTAAAAAGTGTTATGTTGCTGCGAAAAGATCGCCACCTTATTTAAAAGAACTCGTTTCTCTTGAGATAAGGTCTTATTATCATCTGATAAAGTTTTCATCTCCAATTTAGCTTAAGTTAAAGAATAAGAGAGGCGAGATATTTCACTACTTAATAAGTTTTGCTTCTGAACTAATTGATTATTCTCTTTGGTAAGATTATCTATTTGATCGACAGAATATGTATGAAGGTTATCTAATTGGTTATATTGATCCATCCAATCTCTGTCCATACGGTCTTCTTCAGCAATGGATTCAAATTGATATCTCTCCATTATTCGTTTCTGGTTTAAAACTCAAAGGCGAACAAAGAATTTTAAGAAAATTGAATACGGAAAGAATAAATTTATTGAAAAAGAGAAGTTAAGGGAAAAGATAAGAAGGTCGTACCTTTTAATTCCTCATTCTTCATGTGAAGATTTTCACAGTCTAGCGAAATATTTTAAAGCTTTTGATTTTCAAGATGAAGAGTTCCACATTCTAAGGTCTTGGCCTGAAGACTTTCCTTCAAGGCTACAATTTCTTTCTCTAAGGACGTTTGCGAAAACATCTTATCAGAACCAAAATATTTACTCAAAATTTCGCAGACGCCAAACTTGACAGGGTCAACGGAGGATTTCTTGACATCATCCAAAACATCTGATAAAACCTTGAAGGTAATATCTATTCCATCCATAGTTTCTTTGGTAAAGGGGAGAGACTCAGACGAAGAAGTGGTGATAACATAAAGTTGGTGATTATCATTCTTTGTTAAAGAGATGTCATTTGAAGGTGAAGTTTGAGGAATATTAATGATTGGGATTGAGATGGAATTAGGTCGAGATCTATTGGCCATAGGAGAATAAAAAACTTCATTCGCAGCAGGCTTAGTAAAAGGAACTTCATCCATAGAAAGATCAGTTGAAGGGGTGGAATCTGTTGCGATATTTTCGCAGATAGGAAGTAGAGATTCAATTGGCAAAGGTATTAAAGGAGAATTTAAAGAAGTAAATGTGGGAAATGGAGCAGAAGTTTCAACAGTCTTAAAGTTGCGAGATCTCTTTGGGGGTTTATTAGCATCTCCATCACCCTGCTAATCATAATCTAGATAAGAAACAGAGGCAACAATATTGTTATTAAAAGAATAGTGTTTCTTACTACCTTGCGATTCGCAGACTTTCTTTTGCTTGCAGCGACTTTGGGCTGCGAATCTATGGGAACATTAGGATTTTGAATTGAGAATCTGGTATTAGAGGTGATTTTGCTAAAACAGAAACAATATGGGAATTAAATAAAGATGAACAAAATTAAATAAGATAATTTCAGTAGAAGAAATCGGCTTCAGCAAAACCACGAGAAGAGAAAATAAAATTAGCCTTGATGATTCCATGGGGACAGTAACAGAAAGATGAATCCATGAAAATCTAAGGAGAAAGAGTTGCGGACGATGAATATTTGCAGAGAACGTGGAGATGAAGAAGACGAAGTAAAAGAAAGAAAATCATCTCTCTAATTAGATCTCTCCTTAAATAGATTAAAAAAAAGTGATGACCGGATAACATCAAACGTGCCGGTTAACAAAGGAGTATTTAACACGTGTAGGCGGTTATGCTTAATTCATGGAGTCTTGTCGGTAGAAGAATATGAAGAGATGAACAGCTGCGGCATTATGAAATACAGTTTCTCATGACATTCTCCCCTTCGCAGAGAAGACATGAGAAGAGGCAAGATGTAGGATCAGAATATCTCAACAGCAACACCCTTGCTAAGTCATCATCATTAATACATTGTGAAGCCGTCGCAGACTAACTATAGAAATGACGTAATAGATGACGACACCTTAAACACGCGAAAGATGTGAAGACCTTGCGATATTTAAGAACGTTGCGAATATCAGCACATGAATACTTGCGAGAATATCGCAAACCAGATCCGAAAATAAAGGACAGATTAGCTGTTATCCATTATGTAATACCCTATATAAAGAGTTGAATAGGCGTAAGGAAGAGAGAGATATTTTTGGAAGGTTGAGAAAGTTTTGAGGAGAGAGAAAGTCCAAAAATAGTGTTGTATTCTTGATTTTATTTCCTTCTTGTAACATTTCTGGCAATAATAAGAAGTGTATTGTAAGATTTCCTGCAACTACAAATACTGACCTGATATGGGGGAATAAAAACCATAAACATGGAATTCACACTGTTAATTCAATTTAAAAGATGATCTTCAACCGAAGCATTTATGTAGCTTGAAGCTTTTCTCCAAATCATTGTTCATAAATTATTCAATGATGTATAGTCTGAACCAAAAACCCAAGGAGAAACTAGAGTTCACAAATCTCTATAAGGTCCAATTTAAAAACATTTTCTTACAGGATAATCAACAACAAACAAAAGAGGTTTACAAATAGTAAAAATTAAATAATGGGTTCACTGAAACCAAATAGAATTAGACGAAAATCTAATTCTCCGGAAAAAAATATGACTTTATTTATTATCCTTTTTATTTCTTTGGCTATTGCACCTCAGTTTTCCCAAAATACACACTTGACTTAGACTAATTTTGAGTCTTTTTATAGAATCTCTTGTTGGAGTTCTAGAAATAAGATGGAAATCTGTGGTATATAGATGTAATTCAGAGATTATTTTGGCATATATTTTCACATGCCAAAGTCACATGGTCATGCATTAATTGCGTATCACTGTGTAATGATACACAAGTAGATTTTGAGAAAGTATCCTTGAAAGGTTAATCATATGTGAGACAAACTACAAGGTTTGGAGAAAATGTAGTGTACATGATGCATCCTGATTTTACATATATATTTGTATAAGCTTTGTAGTACCAGAATATCGCTACAACACTATTCCTGCGATATTAACAACATTTCTACGAGCGTCACTGACAATTCTTCAACGAAATTTCACGAGCGTTACAGAGCAACTAAAAGAAACTGACGAGGGAAGAAGTAAAAGAAGAATAAGACTGATCATGCGATGGTCATCATGCTTGCGATAGAGAAATATTGTAACGATCGCGATAAGATCGCAGAATAGATCCGAAATAGGAGGAAACTTAGCTTTCATCCATTATGTAAATCTCTATATAAAGGGCACGATAGATCCAGAAGATGATGATGCATTTTTTGAGAGCTGAGAGAATTTTGAGGAGAGAGAAACTCCAGAACGAAAGTTGTACTTCTGAGTTTGAATATTTCTTGTAAATCTTCCTGAAAGTGAATTAATAAAAGTGTTGTTGTTCATTCACAATTATGACTTAGTTTTCATAGATTCTTGACAAGGATGTAGTATAGGAAATCTTGCAACTACATTTTGGCGCCCGAAACAGGGAATGAATTAATGAAAATAGAAGAAAAGGCGAAGAAGAAGATAAAAATTGTTCAAGAATAGGGAAATCATAAAGTAAATCGGTGAGAAAATTGAAGGAAGAATGATCAGAATCAAAAAGGATTGTAGAAAATTGAAAGGTGATGTAATAACAAAAGAAATGATTGATAGATTTCATGAAAATATCAAGGGAAGGATACATAAACGGGATTTTGAAGGAAGGAAGATTATGACAGTGGAGAAGATATCATCATTGAAAGATTGGGAAAAACAAGAAATCATGTTTACAGCAGCAGAAATACCAGGAGAAGATTTAAGTCATACATCTCCATTGGTGGTCACAGTAACCACTATACCAATGAGAAAGGGGAAATCGATAAAATCTGAAGAAGAATGGGCTATGAATAGAACTTTAGTAGACACAGGAAGTTCTGTAGACATGTAAAGACGTCCTGCGATTTTGTCGCAGAAAGAAGAAGCGTGGAAAAATAAGACCTTTAATTAGGAAGGCACAATAAGACCACAAGATTACTGCGATAATACTCGCAGATGTTATAAGAATTGCGATTTCACGCAACTATTATTTGACGGTAAGATCACCAATATTAAGGTAAATTTTGATTTTTATTTAATCTTTAATCAATTTTTATATTGCAAATGAATAATAGAGGCAAGTATGGGAATGCATGAGAACGATGAAATTATTATTCATCTATCATATAAAAATTGCATAGATACAAGCACGCAGATAATTAAAAGAATAATAGTTATATTGATTGATTAACTTGCAGAAAAAAAACTGTTTTCTGATTCTTACAGGTAGAAACAAAAGAGGCAAAAGAAATTTACAAATTAACGGCAATATTACAGAAAAAGGAGAAAGAAAAAGAAGAACTAGTTAGATCCATCGCGATCCTCCTTATCAGACTTCTCTTCATCGCCAGATTATTCCCCTTAATCATTATCATTATTATTTTCTTCTCCACCAGACTTTTCACCTTCGTCATCACTATCATTTTCATCCTCATCATAATTTTCAGCCTCACTATCAGAGATGTCAAGACTTGAAATTACTACGGGTACTTATTTCGCAAGATTAGGGTATACAGAAGGAGAAATTCCATGGTCATCGCAGAACAATTTAACAGAATCATTGCGAACGACAATGAGAGATCTATTGAAGTTCGCAGTGGTGATGCCAAATTGCTTCTTCAGTTGTGAATATTTGAAATTGCGAGCAACAAGAGTATTCGCGAGATGGTCCTTCTCTTGTTCAAGCTCCTTGATTCTTTCAAGATAACCTTTTTCAGTTTCTACAAGAATATAACAACAAGTTAGAAATTTTATAAAAGAGAATAATGAAAACAAGAAATTAGCGAGAAGAAGAGTAGCCAATAACCTAATCTGTTAGAAATCATATCTCTAATTAGAGCCGCCTGTTCGACTTGAAGGCTAACATTTACACCTAAATAATTTCTGGAATTGTCAAGAACCTTCGCATCCCAGGAAAACTCATCATCGCTATTAATAAGGAGACGAGATCGAATTTGAGTCTCCCTCGAAAGAAGATCTTCATTCTTGCGGATAAGTTTATCTCTAACCATTTGAACTTCAAGGAGAGTTTTATGAAAATCTGCTAAGGTTTTAGATCCCTTTTTTATGGCGAGATCCTTCTCGTCAATGAGATCGCTATTCTTCTGCCTTAATTTATCTATTTCTTTCTTTTAATCAAAATAAAGGCGCATATATTTGTCAGTCAAGCCTAAATTGAATCTGTGTTCAAGTTTTAAGAGATTAAACTTGGATCTAAGTTCATCTATGGAGAGGAAGTTAATCTTATCATCTGAGAAGTTACTCAAGGAATTATTAAGACTAACGAGAAGAGTATGATCATCTACAGGTTCAGGTAAAGTTTGAAAGATTATAGCCTCGTCAGTAAGACCATAAATATCTGCAAGTTAAAAGTGATTGCTTGAATAAGCTGCGATAGAATAAAAGGAATTAAGAAAGATGGGAAATCAGTCATACCATAGAGTTGTTGGTTAGCTTTATCAAGATTAATGATCTTTTGCTTATTAACAGAAGCTTCTGTCTCCAATTATTTATTCTTCTTGCGAAGCTCTATATTTTCAGACTCTAGTTTTTCCTTATCCTGGCGAACTTTGGCTACTTTCTATTCAGCATTGACGCATCTTTTATCTAAGTCAGAAGCACCAACAAAAGAAGCTCTTCCAACCTGCGAAGAAAAGAAATAAATTAAAATCTAGCGATAAAGAAAATATGAACAAATTGAAGAGATGAAAACATACCAAGGCACCAAGAGAATTCAAGAGACTGGGAGTCAGCGATCTTGAGATTCCTTGGAGAGAATCATTATCCACTAAAATAGGAGCATCGCAAAATTGAGCAAGGGCTTGGGATGTCTTTTTAATTATTTCATCCTCGTCATTAGAAGTCATGATGTGGGAGATATCACTAAAAATCCTAGATAGATGAGTCATTGAAGAATCGGAAGAAGAGGAATTTCTTATTGAAGGAAAACCGCAAACATTAAACTCCTCGTCAATATCCTTATCAAGAACAACAATGGGATTCTCTGGAATTGTTTGAGGAGTTGAAGAAGAAGAAGGTTGAGTTTTTAATTTCTTTAGCGGAGGATCGCTAGATTCATCATTGCGAGGGGCAGAAGATCTTCCCCTAGAAGAAGTAGTAGGCTTCTCCTTTATAGATTTCCCAGATGGTTCCTTTGGAGATTTCTCCTTGATTTTTGGAGGAGGCAGTGGTTCTAATTCTTCGATTTCCTGCGAGCACAAATGAAGATAAGAAATAGGGGAAACAATATATTGTTAAAATTTATGAAGAAATATTTCTTACTTCATCTGTAAAAGATCTCAGAGCCAAGAGAATGTTGGGTTTCCTAAGAGTTTGATAGCTGAGTTTCATTCTATCAATCTGAGAAAATCAAAAAAGTTAGCGAGAATATAAAGAAGACAATAAATAATAATAACATGAAAAGTTGAGAGAATATACTTCTTTAGATCTTTCAGGCCAGTTGAAGACCCAGGGTTGATATTCTCGAGATTCGTGGGAAGTTCGCGAGAACCAGATATATAAGGACCTTCAAGACTTAATGGGAAGATGAACCACTTATCGTCGCTAGAATGACGAGGACCTTGGTTAGTAGATGTATGAAAGTCAATATCCATCATAAGAGCATTGTCACCAGTGACCTTCTCTTTCTTCAAACGAACACCCCAACATGTACTATCCCTCTTCATAGGGACAATTCTATAGTTTACAAAAAAGTTGTCCACGGTATAATCGCAAGAAACAATAGGGACATCTTTGAACAAAGGATTCTTTGGAGCCTTGGGGTAGCGAGTTCCTTTACCAGCGCCACGATAAGCATATTCAAGTAGTAATCTGATGCAATCCCCACCCAATTGGTATATTTCTCGTGAGAATCTCTCGTCAGAAATTATTTGATAAAACAGCGGATGCTCAATATCGTAAAGAGGGATGGGAAGACCAGCTTCAAGTTGTCCTAGCGATACTATGATTTCTCGCGAGAATATTGGTCGTCAGTAAATAGTTTAAGGGAAAGTTCTGATTTGGAATCTTGATCTGGAATCAGAGATAAGTTAAAACCTTTAAGTCTGAGTTTCTCGCGCATTTTATTGAAGGCCTTCAAATTTTTAGCACCAGCAGCAACCATTTTTGAGTATGGGAATGAAAGAAAAAGTTGAAAAGAAGGAATAAATCACAGTTGTTATATAAGCGATTCACGAAAGAACAGTAAAAATTGCAGAGAGAATACGGAGAGAAAAAAGAAGAAAGTAAAAGAGAAAAAGGAGAGGAATGAGAAGAGTATTTATAGAAGAAGAAATGTATCGAAGAAGATGAAGGAAATTAATGCAAAGAAGAGACGTGGGTGGTCAGATCGCAGCGGTTACAGAAGACGTGTCAAAAATTTATTAGAAGAAAAGATTCGTGAAAACAGCTGGCGAAGGACGAAGAAATCTGAAAAGATAGGCAATTATTGCATTTTAGATTCTCATATCTTCTCTTCTTCGCAGAAAATACATGAGAAGAGGCAAGATGTAGTACCAGAATATCGCTACAACACTATTCCTGCGATATTAACAACATTTCTACGAGCGTCACTGACAATTCTTCAACGACATTTCACGAGCGTTACAGAACAACTAAAAGATACTTACGAGGAAAGAAGTAAAAGAAGAATAAGACTGATCCTGCGATGATCATTATGCTTGCGATAGAGAAATATTGTAACGATCGCGATAAGATCGCAGAATAGATCCGAAATAGGAGGAAAACTTAGTTGTCATCCATTATGTAAATCCCTATATAAAAGGCACGATATATCCAGAAAATGATGATGCATTTTTATGAGCTAAGAGAATTTTGAGGAGAGAGAAAATCCAGAAAGAAAGTTATACTTCTGAGTTTGAATATTTCTTGTAAATCTTCCTGAAAGTGAATTAATAAAAGTGTTGTTGTTCATTCACAATTATGACTTAGTTTTCATAGATTCTTGACAAGGGTGTAGTGTAGGAAATCCTGCAACTACATTTTGGCGCCCGAAACAGGGAATGAATTAATAAAAATAGAAGAAAAGGCGATGAAGAAGATAAAAATTGTTCAAGATTAGGGAAATCATAAAGTAAATCGGTGAGAAAATTGAAGGAAGAATGATCAGAATCAAAAAGGATTGTAGAAAATTGAAAGGTGATATAATAACAAAAGAAATGATTGATAGATTTCATGAAAATATCAAGGGAAGGATACATAAACGGGATTTTGAAGGAAGGAAGATTATGACAGTGGAGAATATATCATCATTGAATGATTGGGAAAACCAAGAAATCACGTTTACAGCAGCAGAAATACTAGGAGAAGATTCAAGTCATACATCTCCATTGGTGGTCACAATAACCACTATACCAATGAGAAAGGAGAAATCGATAAAATCTGAAGAAGAATGGGCTATGAATAGAACTTTAGTAGACACAGGAAGTTCTGTAGACATGATATTTTATCATACCTTCAAGAAGATGGGATATAAGGATGAAGAAATGTCTCATTCAACGTATTATGTTCATGGCTTTGGAAAGTCTATAACAAAACCTAAAGGCGAGATAATGGTACGAATTCCACTAGGAGAAATTGAAACACAAATATCATTATGTGTGGTAGATGTGGAATCGCCGTACAATATGATACTGGGAAGACCGTGGATACACGCAATCAAGGATGTGGCGTCAACATTACATCAATGTGTTAAATTTCCTATGCCTAGTGGAATTGGAGAAATTAGAGGAGATGTGAATTTCGCGAGATTGTGCTACCAAATTGAAGTAAGAAATTGTGAAGAACGTCCAAAGCTGCAAAAAGCTCGCAGAAAATTGAACAGATAAGCAAAGAAAGAAGAGGAATTTAAAATTTACATGATAAGGGCAAAAGAAGGAAAAGGGATACCAAGTGAAGTTTCACGATAAGGAGATGAGTTCGCGAGAGTTATGAAAACGCCAACACCAATGGGAGAACCTAAAGCCAGCTACACTGTTGTTGAACCAACAAAAGAAATAAATATTGGAAGTAAAGAAGAACCTAAAATGCTAAAATTGGGACTAGAATGGAGGCAGATGAGGAAGAAAGAACTATAAAACTTTTGCGAGAATATACAGATATCTTCGCATGGAACATGGATGAGATGCCAGGGATAGACCCATCAATAGCATGTCATAAATTAGAAATCAACAAAAACATAAGACCATTTAAGCAGAGAATAAGGAAGATCGCAACAACATATCATTCTCAAATAGAAGAAGAATTACAGAAGATGCTCGACGCAGGAATTATAAGACAAGCAAAATATCCAAAATGGATTGCAAACATGGTGGTGGTCCCAAATAAGAACAAAGGGATAAGAATTTGCATAGATTTTACGGATCTAAACAAGGCATGTCCAAAAGATAGTTTTCCGTTGCCAGATATTCCACAAATGGTTGAATCAAAGAAGAAAACGCAAGAATATCATCATTGGATGGGTATAAAGGATATAATCAAATCCCTCTCGTTGAAGAAGATCAAGAATATACAGCATTTTTTGCTCCAAGAGGATTATATTGTTATACAAAGATGCCATTTGGCTTACGAAATGCTGGTGCAACGTATCAAAGAATTGTGGAAAAGGTGTTTGCAAAGTGGATCCACAAAATATTAGAAGTGTATGTAGATGATATGCTGATCAAAAGCAAAGAATCTGAGAATCATGTGCAAGATTTGAGAGAGATTTTCGATCAAATGCGACAATTCAATATTAAAGTGAATCCTGATAAGTGTACCTTTGGAGTAACTTCAGGGAAGTTTTTGGGGTACATTGTGTCAAAAGAGGGAATAAAAGTTGATCCAGAAAAGGTACAAGCAATTCGCGATATGCCAACTCCTGCGACGGTAAAAGATGTGCAAAAACTAAATGGACTCTTAGCCTCGCTAGGAAGGTTCATTTCGCGATCTTCAGACAAGTGTAAACATTTTTTCGATATACTCAAGAAGGGAACAAAATTCAAGTGGACAGATGAATGCGAAAAAGCTTTTCAAGGAATAAAAGAACATTTGGCGAGTATATCTATATTACAGAAAGCTGAACCGGGAGAAGAATTATTGATTTATCTCACAACAACTCCATATTCGCTAAGTGATGTATTATTGCGAGTAGACGCAGGAATAGAAAAACCAATTTATTATATCAGCAAAACATTTAATTCAGCAGAGAGAAATTATTCAAAGATTGATAAACTAATTCTAACATTGGTACATGATAGGTGTCTAAAACACCGTAATATTTATCTATTGTTTATGCTTTCTTTGCTAGTTTTCTTGTAAATTATGCATCTTATGTTTTGTTTTTGAGTATTTAGGTACTTTGGAGTCATTTGGATCAAAAGAAGAGGAAACATGGCAACAACATTGAAGGCGAACCATTTCTCAATATTTGCTTTTATTTCTTCATCTCTGTCTGAAAAGTTTGTCGGCTTTAGTGATGCAACTTCTGTATGAAAAGCACGACAACTTTAGTGATGATTCTCATTGAAGAGAAGAAGTAGATTTGAAAAGTAAGAAGCGGCTGCTGTTGGTGGAAGAACTCGAAGAAGAAAGCGTCCAAAACAAGGAGAGCATAATCGTCGTTGCACAGACAAGCGCTATCGGGAGCACAATGGAAGTTACGTGACATTCTACATCACCAATGCAAGTTTTTTAGAATAGGCATGTCAGTTCCATGGAACCAACAAGCATTTCACCATCTGGGTACCCCTTATCCAGTTAATTTGGGTGACCGTATCACTCTCCTACCCAAGACTTGAAAATCAGAGAAATCATCATTTCTCTTATCATTAGTTATTTCCTCTTTCCCTAAAATCGAGAGAATGAAGAGAAAAACGGTGCTGAGCCGCTGTTGCTGAAATTTAGAGATCCATATGGGTTCAAACTGATTGGAGATTGGGAGTTGAGAAAGGGAGAAATCAAGGTTCTGAAGCTGTTACTGTTAAATCAAGGCTGGAGAATGAGGAAGAAATTGGCTCTACAATGGGAATTGGAGTGGTCGTTGTTGATTCAAGGAGGGGAAGGAAGAAATCCAAGATGGGTTTACTGAGATGGTGAAGCTGCTAATGTTTTGAGGAATCTTCTTTCTGTTGCTGCATCTAGGGTTTCAGTTAGATTTAGTTAGTACTTGAAGACGACGATAGGATTAGAAAATGAAACTGGAGGATGGGTTCTTTTCATTTGTAGATTTAACAGTTGCTAATGGTGAATCAAGGTGTTTGGGTGAGTTTAGAAGCTTTAGAATTTCAAAACTACAGCAAGGAGAGATTGGCACGTAACTTGTTTGAGTAAAGGCCTGAATGAGACTGAAGTTCATCACAAGGGTTACTGTTGCTGTTCTGAGTTATTAGAATTGTGGGTCTGTGATGAGAATGTGCTGGTGGTTCTGATTAAAGCTTCTGGTGATGATAACAATTGATTGAGAGCAGAATCAGGTTGGCTATTGCTTGCCTTGAGCTAAAGGACACAGATGATGTAGCTGTGAAATAAAGAAATTTGGGTTGGCTTGGCAGAATTATTGTGTTGCAGCTGTGGCTTGCTGTAACTGAAAGGAGATGACTGGGAAGAAGTTTGATATTGAGAAGAGCAGGTTTATAATGGTGCTGCTCTAGTGAACTGGAGTATAAGGGTTTGGTGGTGTTGGTTCTGTTGATTGAAAATGCAAGGTGGTGATGCTGTTTCTGGAGGAATTAGCTGCAGCCTGGTGAATGGAGCTGATGCATCTAAGCTACATTACAGTGGGTTTGTTGGCTTGCTGGTGGAGGTTAGTGTTGTTGCAGATGGGAAGAGTAGTTCAGCTACAAGATGGTGGTTGGAGAAGAAATAATGGGCACTACAGAATGAAGTCGTGGAGCTTGAATTGCAGGCCAGGGGGATGCAGTGGAGGCATGGATCTGTGGCTAAGCAAGGACTGAAATTGGAAGCTGCATAGATATGGGATATGGAGTTGATTATGTGTTGGTGTCGCAGCGAGAATGATTGCAGGGAACTAGTTGATGGTGCAACGGGTCAACTGATGTTAATGGGCACTAATGGAGTAGAAATTGCAGGTGCAAGTCGAGCTTAGGGCAATTGCAGGTGAAAATGAGAAGAATATAGAGATTGGTGATGAGCTGCAATGGTTGTGCAAGACTGAAGCTAAATGGGGTAGCTGCTGTTGAGAAATTGAGAAGAATTTGAAGTACATGGAGCTAAATGGAGTGTTATGGTGATTGCTTCCATGGTTCGTATGCATGAAGGTGGTGCATTGAATGATGGCAGAGATGCTCGATAATTGGCATTGGTGTTGTTCAGTGGGTTGGTGGAGCTCGAGGTGGAGTTAACGCTGGTGACTGACATGGGTTCATGGTGCTGTTGCGAATGAATAAGTGCAGGAGAAGCTCAAATGGAATGTGGTTGAGAGCTGGGTTAGTCCACGTACATTATTGTTTATCAAATGTTGAGACTGGATTTTGAAGTCCAGATGAAACTGGAGTTTGGGTTGGTGTTATTTGTGAAGCTACAGGAACATGAAGTTGCAGCTGCAAGCTGAGATGTTGAGCTGTAGGATTGAGCCTCATAGGAAAAGATGATGTTGTTCACTGAGATTTGGATTGAGCTACTGAAGCTTGGAGATTCATAATTCATGAAGCTGTTGATTTGTAGCTGCGCAAGGAGGCCGTTACAGGGTGATTATGAACCGTTGGTTATTGGTAGAGGTTGCAGCGGTAATGAGCATTTGAGCTAATGCGTACTGGTGCTGTTAGTGGAAGCTGCTGATATGAAGAATAGAACATGTTGGAGGTTAAGGCTAGCAAGGAATAAAGTTAAGGAGCAATCAGTTCGCTGTAGTTTTATGGAGATGTCAAAAATAGCTCAATGTCTAAGTGCAGGGTGTTGGCTGAGTCGCATAAATGAGTGTTGCAGGTGATTGTGCTGAGAAGGGATGGCTCGATTCTCTGGAGCTGATACAGACGGACAGATATCGGTGGTGATGAGAAGTTCAAAGTTGCTGGAAGTTTCAGTAGACGGATACAAGTTCCGGCGACCGGATTCCGGCGACTGTGACCGGATTCCGGTGATGACGTCAGCACTCCGGCGACCCGTTTTGGACCCGAAAATTCCAGAGATATATTTTTCACACATGGGCTTGGTAGACATGTAGATGGACGTGGACTTGAAGATTTTGAAGACTTAGACCTATTTTTGGAAAGCAAAGGGCTATAAAAAAGAGAGTTTCTACAACAAAGACATCACGTATTATTCTTGGAGCAGAGGAGAGAGCCGCTGAAACTACAACTAGGGTTTGCTTTCGTATTTAATATTCATCTCCTTTATTTTATTATTGATTATGATGAACTCCATAGCTATGAGTAGCTAAATTTCTTATTATTGGTTAAGGATGTAGTCTTATATCTATAACTTGTGCTTGATTAATGCATTAGTTTTCTCTCTTAATTATCGTTCGTATCTCTACTGTTTTTAATATCACATGATTGATGTATTGTGATAGGGTTTTGATGTTTGTTTAGTTAAGTGGCCAATTAATTGAACTTGCATCTTGTCCATAGCTATTTTAGGGTTTTTCATCGAGCGATAACCCCAAATACAAGTAGCATGATATGATTATAGTTTGTAGTGATACACTTTTATAATCATATGTAGAGTTTGACCATTGTCCGAATTGTTATGCGCAATGTATGACAATTGCTTTGATTAGCCTATTTCCAAAACTTAATGCTCCTGGGAATTGAACTTGATTAGCGCAAGGCATTAGGTTATTCTTTAGGTAGAATTCACATACGCAGCTCTAATGTGTGTGTTGATGAACTTAGGAAATTTTCAGATTATCTTGCTCTCTTGATTTTCTAGGCTTTTGATAATAAAAGAGATTAAATTGTAATTCTAATCATATATGCAAGCACATGTTTAAGATTGAAGATGAATTCCTTGACCAATATCTTTCTCTCATTGATTATTTTCTCCAATTTACTTTGCTTTTATTATACTTTTATTTTACAAAAATCAGAAATCCCCCATCTTGGTTACTAAGAAACTAGAAATTGATAACTACAATCGCCTCTCTGTGGATACAAACTCTTCCTTACTTTATACTTCATTCATATTTTGTCGAGTAAGAAAGTGAATTATTTTTGTGTCGGCTGACAACCGATCAAATTTTGGCGCCGTTGTTGGGAGGCATTCGGCTAGTTATTAAGTTTTTTTTTTTAGTTTCTTTTTAATAGTTCTGTTCGCATACTGCTTTTCGTTTCTTGTCTTGTTTCTTACTTGTTTGTGAGAATTGTGTTTCAGGTACCTAATCCATGGCTTCTAAAGATTGGAATTATCCAAGGTGCGGGATATCTACTCGAAAAGGCATAATACTCCAACCAAGACAAGGCACAACGGAAGAACACAACTTGGGTGAAGGCGAAGCTTTTCATCAAGAAGGCGAAGTAGAACACGAGATTCCAGCACAGTTGATGTCTGATAATGGAAAGCAGTAAAAGAAGAATAAGACTGATCCTGCGATGGTCATCATGCTTGCGATAGAGAAATATTGTAACGATCGCGATAAGATCGCATAATAAATCCGAAATAGGAGGAAAACTTAGCTATCATCCATTATGTAAATCTCTATATAAAGGGCACGATAGATCCAGAAGATGATGATGCATTTTTTGAGAGCTGAGAGAATTTTGAGGAGAGAGAAACTCCATAAAGAAAGTTGTACTTATAAGTTTGAATATTTCTTGTAAATCTTCCTGAAAGTGAATTAATAAAAGTGTTGTTATTCATTCACAATTATGACTTAGTTTTCATAGATTCTTGACAAGGGTGTAGTGTAGGAAATCCTGCAACTACAAGCTTAGATACTAATCTTATTGATCGTCTCTATTATTGGGATGATCTGATCAGATACTTGCGATACTTGAGGTACATATTAAATTGTGTATTTGGTACATATTGATCTGACCTTGAGAAATGTTGTTGTTTCAGGATATGAAAAAATCTTAGCCTATGTGTGTACCCTCTTAAGGAGTGTCTATCTAAGGAAGTCCTTAAAACAGACATGATGAAATTAATTTTTCGAGAAATCAAAGTTCGTGCGCTTTAATTTAAGCACGAGAGAAAGCCGAATGGCTATTAAGATGCTCCTTAGAAGATATTCCTCTGTGACCGAAGCCTATGGCCATCATTGCAGAAACTCAATTGACTATGTGAGTCTAAAGTAAATGAGCAATAACGAAGTCTAGACATACTCAGAGAAGTCTAATTTGGTAAGATAACTATACTCTCTAATAAAGTAATTTTTGTTTACTCGTGAAGCCAAAAAGAGAGTCTCAGTAGACATGTGAAGTAAAAAGAGAACCTCATACACTTATCGAAGTCAACAGAAAAATTAGTGATCCTTTGACGAAAAGATAATCTAGAGAGATAGTTTGTAATTATACATCAAGGGTAGGGCTGTACATGGGTCGGGTTGGGTCAGGTTTGGCCTCACCCACCACCCAACCCACTGATGGTGGGTAACATGAGTTGTCACCCACAACTGACCCAACTATACAGTGGGTCGGTTTTCACCCGACCCACTATACAGTGGGTTGGTTCGGATGGGCGGTGGGTTACCCACCATAAAATACACATTACTAAAAAAAAAAAAGTTACATACATACCTAAGACTCTTACGGATTAAAATTAAAAAGTTACATACATACAAAGAGTTCCTGCAACCTCAATTACGCAGCAAAACCAACTCATTCTATCTCTAGCAAAATTAATTAAACATCCAACATAGTAATTTGTAAGTCCCACTTTCTGCTGATAAATGATTAGCCCGGAACCAACTCCAATGCACCAACTTGTACAGCATGTCCCACGGCCAAATTATCATTCCCATGGAGTAATTCCTTTACTGCACATGTCATGTGCCTTTCCTTGTCTAGCTAGCGAGATTAATGCATACTTCCCAAACCTTCACTAGCTGGTTTTGGTTTAGGGGCTGGAATTGGAGTTGGTTTGGTGACGACTGGTTCAAGTGCTGAAACTGCCACTCCACCCGGACTATACCCTCCGTGACCACCATGCAGTCTAGCTAATACACCAAGAGGAGGATCTTAGTTGTATGTATGTGACTGGTTCTTTTGCTCATAATTAATTCGTTCATCAGCGATGTTGTTTTAAGCATCAGGACCAACAAGAGTAAAACCAGTAAGCACACATTTGGGTCACTAGCTTTAAGACTGTACCAGGTAGCAAAGTTGTCTAAATAAGATTAAAAGTCAAGTAGATCAATGGACAATACTAAAGCTATTTTGACATCAAACTCTGCAAAGCTCATAGTTCATACATCGCATCCTTTACAGTCAAGAACATCTCTTCCCATTATTAACCACATACACATCAGTGCCTTCTTCTATACAGCCTGATGACTAACTTCCTGCACCCCAATATCATTCCTTGCAGCAACTCCATCACCAGTTCTCATCTACAGACTCAATTTCTCAATCTCACTGCAAACCAACAGCTTCAGCTCAATCAAATTCCTCCACCTAAATCATAACTACAACAGCAAGAACACCATCTTTCTACTTCCCCAATATCTCAAATTCATCTGTAACATACCTCAAACCTTATTCTCTGAATTTCTATCTCCATCAAACCCTAGCTTCCTATTTTGCTGCCAAGTGCCAACCATCGAATTAAACTCAAACCCACTCTTCCTAATCCTTCACAGACTCCAATTACTCCATTGAATCTCACAGTTTCACCTAAATCATCATAAGAACCCTAATCTCTCCTCAAACTCCTCTTGTTTCTGAAATTAACATCACATCCCCTATAATCATCCTCTTCTTAATAGCAGCAGCAACGAGCATCTATCTTCTCCTTCTTCTTCTGATTCTCGGGCGAATCCCTAATTTCTTTACCATTTCTTCCATCTAATCTGGTTCAAACACGAACCTAGATTTCTCTCCTAGTAAAACAAAGGAAATGAAAAGGCCATCGTATTTATCTAGCTAGTATTACCTGATCAAGTTTTGGTCCTCAAGCTTCAAAGTAGAACTGATATTCAACTCCAACTATCTGCAAAAAAAATCAACAACCAAAATCAGAATTAGGTTATCAAAATTAGACAACAAATCAGACCCTAATAGAAATGAAGATAACAAAATTAGTGCTTACTTGTTGTTGCTTGTTGGTGAATCTGGTGATTTGATTGAAAAATCTGAAGGAAATCGGGATTAAGCGAAGAAGAAACTGAGAGAGAGAAAAAGAATATAAATGAGGCCGCAGCCCGCAGTTTCATTTGCGATTAGGTTTTTAGGTTTCTTTTGTATATGATACTGAACGGCTAGGATTAGTTGACAAGAATTAATCTAAGGCTGATGGTTGTTTTCGGCGGGTGGTGGGTTGGGTCGGGTGAAAATAGGTGCCACCCACAACCGACCCAACATATGGCGGGTGAAAATAGGTGCCACCCACAACTGACCCGCGCCTAGGTGGGTTGGGTCGGGTACGGGTAATTTCTGGTGGGTGCGGGTTGGGTCGGCGGGTCGGATTTGTATCCAAGATCAAGGTTTCGAATGAGACAACTAATTTGTGGAGAGTAAAGGTAAACATTATCAGAGAATTATTATTCTTTGTCCCTTCCATATGGTGTAGATGTTGTTAGAGCACTGCTCGGTAGAACTCGCAAGCGTTGCTATCTCAAGCTTGTTGTCAAGTTTAGTTGCCAAAACTATAAGTCTTGATTTATAGTCTACTTATAGCTAAGTCTCGGACTAGGATAGAAAGTGTAGTTGAGCTCTAGAATCCACGACGTTCATCATACAAACACGAATAACTACTCAAGGAACTGGTGGAACTTCATCGACTAAAAGGTATGTGGAGACTTGAACTTATCTATCACTCAAAAAGTCTATCTACTCTATCTCATATCTTGATACAAAAGTCATATTGCTATATAGACTTCGATAATATACATTTGTTATTTTGAGCCGAGTTTATCTCGCTTATCTTTTTCTCTAAATATGTGTTGGTAAGCTTTCACTTTGTCCAAGTTAATTTTTACAAGTGACGAAAGTCATGTTGATTATTTCAATATCTTGAAAATTGCTTTGATGAAAAATAGTGTGTGAATAACCTCTGTTTAACATCCCCTAAGAATGTTTCAATGATTGAAATAAAGAGTTTAGAACATTTAACCATTCTTGGATATAAGCATATAATGTGCTCGCGCATTAATGTATAAGTCCAATACTGGGAACCAAATGTATGCATACTTGTGTGTGTACTAAATGGTTGATGAGGACTGGGTACCCCGTACGCATACTGGCGGAAGTTCACATTCGTGAATTTCTGCTGAGTTTGGAAATCAAAACCAACTCAATCCAGTTACCGAAATATGCTTACCTGTACGCATACTGGCGGAAAGTTCACGTCCGTGAATTTCTGTTGAGTTTGGAAACCAAAATAAACTCAAATCTGGTTACTTAAGTACGCATACCCGTACGCATACTTTCTAAAATTAGTTTATTCGTGAACTTAAATACATATAAACTAAGGAATGCATATTTGCAAACCGTGGCTATAAAGTTCATGAATCGATTCGAGTGAATCAAAACCGATTTTTCTTCGATTATGTCTTTTATACTTCTATGAGATCCAAGCAATTGAACAACTCTTAAACTAGTTCATTTGAGTCATTTGGACTAGTTATGGTGAAGATGAATATGGTTGATATGAAAGTGCTCATATGGCTAATCATTTGGTTAACTAATGTTGAACCAATGACTTGTACACATTTATGTATGGTTACACAAACCTAAATGACGTATATTTCATTTTTGTATAACAAGCTAAGTTCGATCTAACGGTTGAAAGATATTAGCTTGAATCTAATAAGGGTTTCATCTAATGGTGAATATTGAATGCTTTGTTACCAAGGTAACTTAGATTGCAAACCATGATTTTGAGACTATATAAGGAGAACTCTAGTAACTGGGAAAGTTAATCCACACACCTCCTATGTGATAGTAGTTGTATAAGCTACAGTCGGTTCTCCTTTAACCTTAGGTTTCTACCGAGACCCTATAGGTTAGCGACTTGAAGACTTCATTGGGATTGTGAAGGCAGACCCAACTATTTTCTCTGCAGTTGCGTGATCTGATCTTGTTGTTTCTATCGTGATTGAGTCCATAATATCTTGTTTCACTAGTCGATTAAGATTATTGTGAGGTGATTGATAATTCTAGGCTGTTCTTCGGGAATATAAGTCCTGGTTATCAATTGGTTCATGTTCACCTTGATTTATCAAAAGACGGAACAAAACTCGTAGGTATTTCCGCTGGAGACAGATTTATCTATTCTTGTAGACTTTTCTGTGTGAGACAGATTTATTAATTAAAGTCTTCGACTTTGGGTCGTAGCAACTCTTAGTTGTGGGTGAGATCGGCTAAGGGAATAAAGTGCGTAGTATCCTGTTGAGATCAGAAACATAAGGATCGCAAATGTACGTTGGATCAGTGTAAGATTGATTGGGGTTCAACTACAGTCCAGAATGAAGTTAGTTTGTAGTAGGCTAGTGTTTGTAGCGGCTTAATACAATGTGTGTTCAATCTGGACTAGGTCCTAGGGTTTTTCTTCATTTGCGGTTTCCTGATTAACAAAACTTCTGGCATCTGTGTTATTTCTCTTCTGCATTATATTTTGTTATATAATTGAAATATCACAGGTTGTGCGTTGAATCGATCAATTGGTAAATCCAATCTTTGGTTGTTGATTGCAATTGATTGATACTTGAACATTGGTCTTTGGTACCATTCAAGTTAATTTCTCTTGTATTCAATTAGACTCACAGTTTTTTATTTTCTTGAGTAAGTATTGAATCGAGAAATAGAGATATAACTCTTTGATATACTTTTTATTAAGATTGAGTCCGACTGTCTAGTTGATTCTCTTAAAAGTATATTGGAGTTAGTCCATACAGATTGTTAAGCGAATTATTGGGTGAGGTTGTTGTACCCCCACTTTTTAAATTGGTATCAGAGCAGGCAAACACGTTAAAGACCTTATAAGTCTGTGTTGGTAAGCGATCTGACTCTATGGGGAGAAGTGCTATCTCAATTAATGAACCACCATATCCATGGATTCCAGAATTTTCTTCCACGTGTGATTTTACTAAATCTGTAGAATAAATTTTATCTAAACCTTCACCAGGTTTAAAATCCTTTGAAGTTTTATTAGGAATTGAAAAGAAACTGGAAAGACTAACTTTTGATGTTGGTCTGTATCTCCAGAATGAAAAAGAAACTCTTGACAGGTTAAATCATGTTATGATGAATATTGAAGTTGATTTGTTAATCAGTGAGAGCAATGCTCCTTCTCTGTAATCAAATTAGTCGGAACAAACTAAACAAGTTACAAGAGGAGTTTAAATCTCAGTCATCTGAGAATATCATTTCAAAGCATGAATTGATCCAGAGATCAATCCCTGATACTTCCTATCAAGATATTAGTATTTCCTTCAATTTTAAAGAAGCTAGGGCGTCTCCTTTTACCAAAAGAGTTTCCCTTTTCAATACTAAAAACTATCTGCAGAAACAGTTCTTTATAAGTTAGAAAACAGGAAATCAGAAACTCAATTTACTCTGGGTTCTCTTGAAGTTCCTTGATAAACTTATGAAAACAATGTTCTTTTTTTTCTTCTTTTTTTTGAAAGTTGTAAGAGTTGTTGGAAAGAAGCTTTTTCCCGGTGTCATAGCATCCAAGACTAGACTTATATGTCTTGGTGATCACACGTCTCGGCTCAAGAGGTTTATTTGTTGAGTCCTCACTCCAAATATTTTTTGGTTATCCAAACAAGTCCCTCTTACACATGTGTGTCTCACACAACTTGAACTCGACTCCCGTACGTTTTTAATCCTATTCCAGATCGCACCCGAAACAGTTCAAGTCCACTGCTCGACACATTAAAATAGAAATGCTTCTCTTCGTTTTCTTCTCATCCTCTTCATTTCTTTTGTTCGAGTATGAACTAGAAAGTTCGCAAACACCCGTTCTCCTCTTTTCTTCACCATATTGTATTTGGTTTTGTTCGTTGAACTCAAAAGAAGCTCGTGTACATTGGGTCAAGAGTTGTTTTTGATTTTGACAAAGTTTTAGAATTCCACCATTAGCAACAGTTCACGAACAAGTAAGTTTCTTAACTATTTTTTGAGAATTCTTTTTCAACAATGGCACATAGAAGAACTGGTCATTTCGGGAGTTCAAGTGGTCAAACCATGATGAATCTTTCTATGATTCTAGTATCCGTGCTAGGTTTGTCAATCCTGCATCTCGTGTTCTTTATTTGGAGTATAAGAACAAACAACCCATTTTTGAAAGATACTATGTTGCGTCTGAAATTAATGTAGATGGGTTGACTGTTTTTTTCAACAAACACTCTTGTGGTAATATTCACAAACCTTTAGGGACTGCTCATATTGATATGACTCCACAATTTTATGCAAACATTCAAGATCCAGACCCTGTAAAATGCATGTTTAGACCATTGTAGGAAGTAAGACGTTCATTGTGGATCATCATGTTATTGCTTTCCTGATGAATATGTCTGTTATGGGTACTCGATTTCCTCCTCTTGAGAATGAAAGATTAACTTCACAAGTGATGTCTAGTCGCCTCTTTGATAGATATGTTTCTCGGAGAGATGGAAAGATTGATATTAGCGGTGTTGGATTATTTTTCAAAGTTGCTCCAAAACTTTTTGTGGCCAAAATGATGCCAAGTACTATGGACAACAATCTATGGACCATATCACTTGTTGAATTGATCTGTTATATTGTTGAAGGAAGAAGCATTGATTTCTGTGGAATTATTGTTAATCAGATGATAAACGTGAAACAGACTTCAAGGAAAACTCATGGCTTTCCTTGTCTCATTTCAAGGATTTGTGGTCACTTTGGGATTACTCTTTTTGGTTCTGATCTTGGAGGTCCAAAAGTTCTGAGTATGTCAAGCATAGAGAAAATGAGATATCCTGCGACCAGAGCCTCTGCAAGTACCCCAGCTACAGCCAAACTCATTCTTCTTTAGGAAGAAAATGATGTTTTTAGAGAATAAGTGGACTATGCTCAAACTTCTTATCGTAAACTGGCTGAGAAGTTTTATGTGATTAAAAGAGATTTTTTACGGGTTAAGTGATTAATCTTTGTACTAACTGAACTATTACCTACCTTGTCTGTTTAACTTCTTATGTTGATTTACTTTTAAAACCGTTGGTTAATGCTTGTAATAACTTTTATGTTTAACCTTGAATGATTTTATCTTTCAATTAAAATTGCTACATGTGTTAGATCCATAAGAAGTACAGATAATATGGTCAAAAGTTAAGTCTTTCGTATGTCAATATGCATGTATTGATAAAAGAATGAATGAACTTTTGACAAAAACAAAAGATAATCCTTTTATGTCATTATGCAAATATTGATGGAAGAAAGGATGAGATTTTGTTTACAAAGATTAAGTCTGAAAAAGCGGGGGTCTAAAAACCTCACCCAATATTTTGATTAGAAATATGTATGGACTAACTCTAATATACTTTTTAGATAATCAACTAGACAGTCAGACTCAATCTTAATAAAAAGTATATCAAGGAGTTAATATCTCTATCTCTCAATTTGATCTATACTCAAGAAAATAGAAATATGCGAGTCTTTATCAAATACAAGAGAGATATAAACTTGGATGGTACCAAAGACCAATATCCAAGGATCAATCAATTTCCAATCAACAACCAAAGGTTGGATTTCACAATTGATCGAGACAACGCACAACCTGTGATATTTCTATTATATAACAAAATATAATGCGAAATAGAAATAACACAGACACCAGAAATTTTGTTAACGAGGAAACCGCAAATGCAGAAAAACCTCGGGATCTAGTCCAGATTGAACACCACATTGTATTAAGCCGCTACAAACATTAGCCTACTACAAACTAACTTTGGTCTGGACTGTAGTTGAACCCTAATCAATATCACACTGATTCAAGGTACAATTGCGCTCCTTACGTCCCTGATCCCAGTAGGATACTACGCACTTGATTCCCTTAGCTGATCTCACCCACAACCAAGAGTTGCTACGACCTAAAGTCAAAGTCTTGAATAAACAAATCTGTATTACACAGAAAAGTCTACGATAATAGATAAATCTATCTCCTACAGATAAACCTACGAGTTTTGTTCCGTATTTTGATAAAATAAAGGTGAACAGGAACCAATCAATAACCCGGACTTATATTCCCGAAGAACAACCTAGAATTATTGATCACCTCATAATAATCTAAATCGTATGGTAGCGAAACTAAATATTGCGGAATCACAAACAATGAGACGAAGATGTTTATGATTTCTTATTATCTTTCCCTATCAGAGATATAATCTCAAGCCAATTATTCAATTGAACTCGTACAATAGCAAATGGCAAGATCAGATCGCTCAACTACAAGAGAAATAGTTTCGTCTGGCTTCACAATCCCAATGAAGTCTTTAAGTCGTTAATTGAAAGGGTCTCGATAAGAAACCTACGATTAGTGGAGAATCGACTCTATCAAACTAACTAGTATCACACAGGAGGTATGGGGATTAGTTTTTTAATTGCTAGATATCTCCTTTATATAGTTTTCAAATCAGGGTTTGCAATCTAAGTTACCTTGGAAACAAAGCATTCAATATTCACTGTTAGATGAAAAACATGATTTATCCAAGCTAATATCTTTGAACCGTTAGATCAAAACTTATCTTGTCACACACACACACAAAATGCATTTCATTTAGGTTTGAGTAACCGTACCTAAACGTATACATTTGGTTGGTTCACAAATGGTTGACCAATGGTTAGCCATATGAGTACTTTCATATCAACCGTATTCATCTTTCTCATAACTAGTTTAAATGACTCATAAAAACTAGTTCAAGAGTTATTCAATTGCAAGGAAATCTTATGTAACTACACAAGACACAATTGAAGCAAAATCGGTTTGATTCACTTGAATCAATTCATGAAAAATATAGCCACGGTTTGCAAAGATTACATTCCTTATTGATTTATTATTTAAGTTCATGAGCTAACCGATTTGAGATATAACCATCTTGGGTACGTGTACGTGTATTCTAGCTTTACTGGAATTGGAATTGAGAACCCAGCAGAAATTTTCGGTTGGAAAACTTCCGTGGGTACGCGTACCTAAGGTGACTGGTTTGTAAGTTCGTAAACTCCAAACTTCAGCAGAAATTATCGGTACAAGAACTTACGCCAGTACGCGTACGGTTACGCGTACCCAACCTATCTCCTTCACCAATACCGCATGCACACATATGCACGCACTTGGTTTCTGGTACATGAATTTATACACTAATGTGCAAACACACTATATATGATTATATCCATAGGTGGTTACGTAATCTCAACTCTACATTTCAATCATTGAAACATTCTTCTATAATGTTATAATAGTCGTTAGACATAAAAAATCGACTATCGTCATCAAAGCCATTTTCAAGATTGAAACGTCATCATGACTTTCGTCATGGGTAAAGATGAAACGTGGTTAAAGCGAAAGCTTACCAACACATATTTCAAGAAAAATATAGGCGAGTAAACTCGGCTCGAAATATCAAATATGTATGTATGAAAACTATCATACTATACGACTTTTGTCTCAAGAGTAGGAGATATAATAGATAGATTTTTGAGTGCTAGATGAGTTCAAGTCTCCACATACCTTTTTGGTAGGATGAAGTTCAACATACCTTTTTGGTTCCTTGAGTAGTTCTTCGTCTTCGTAAGATAATCGCCATGGAGTCTGGAGCTCAACTATACTTAACTATCCTAGACCGAGACTTAGTCATAAGTAAACTAGAAATCAAGATGTATAGTTTTGATCACTAATATTGGCAAACATGCTTGGGGATAG
The DNA here is from genome assembly GCA_023529315.1 of Papaver bracteatum. NCBI lineage: Eukaryota > Viridiplantae > Streptophyta > Magnoliopsida > Ranunculales > Papaveraceae > Papaver > Papaver bracteatum. The sequence continues at coordinate 3,065,552 of JAJJWX010000811.1, read as the reverse complement.
AAACGCATGCGAGTTCGACCGAGCAATGCTCTAACAAAATTTATTGTATGTCATTGTGTAAATAGTGATAGAAGATAGAATGAATCTTTGTCTATTTCGCAGTATTGATCTTCCCTGATCCGTATATTTTATGTATATACTATGTGGCTCCATAAGTTCTCTTATGTTGAGCATTTCCAATTGAATTAATCATGGGTTCTCTTGTGGTTAATTTAGTTGAGTTTTCCGGTTGAATTAATCATGGGTTCTCTTGTGGTTAATTCAATTGAGTATTTTGGATGTAAATTCATATTCTTATATGATTTGTTGTTGTCCAAAGAAATTCTTCTTTTCTTATGAAAGTAAGGTCTCTCTTGTTGTTCTTTCGGGAATGACATTTTATGGGGGAGAGTTCTTAATTGAACTTGTGCTTAATTGCCAAATCTTTGTGGGGAGTGCAGCTGTGGAATATTATAGGGGTTATCTGTATCTTTATAAACTCCTTGATGAATGCATTGAGTTTCGGCTATATGAATGCATCTAAAAGGGGGATCCCACTAGTTTTCGTACACATTAATTGATATGTGCTTTCTTTTGGTCATGAAATGTCTCTATGGAAATTTCATTAGGATCCCACTAGTTTTCGTACCTTCGCCAATTTTATTGACAAAAAGGGGGAGAATTAATGTGTAGTTCACACTACTAATACATATGGTTTTTGGATCATTATGTAAGGGGGAGTGGTTTCCATGTGAGATGGAGTATTGACTAAGAGGGAATGATGCATATCACCATAATATTGTTGTCGAAGTTGTGATACAATTAAACTTTAATGTTGTGTAATAATACTATGACACTGTGTAACAATGATTGAGAGCTTTTGTTTTCTCATTGTTATGGATACATATTTTCAACAACGATGATGCTGAACTTACAACCTTTGGAATCATTGGAGTACTTGGAAGTGACGAAGATTTCGAGTAATGTTGAAGAACCAAGGAGATCATGCATGTGGAAGAGAAGCTGCAAAGTTTATTTTTTGTATTCCATATGTATTGATAGTTTTGTCACTAAAATTGACAAATGGGGATATTGTTAGAGCACTGCTCGGTCGAACTCGCAAGCGTTGCTATCTCAAGCTTATTGTCAAGTTTAGTTTCCAAAATAATAAGTCTTGTTTTCTAGTCTACTTATAGCTAAGTCTCGGACTACTTATAACTAAGTGTAGTTGAGCTCTAGACTCCACGACGTTCATCATACAGAGATAAAGAACTACTCAAGGAAATGGTGGATCTTCATCGAATAAAAGGTATGTGGAGACTTGAACTTATCTATCACTCAAAAAGTCTATCTACTCTATCTCCTATCTTAAGACAAAAGTCGTATTGCTATATAGACTTCAATTATACACATCTTCTATTTCGAGCCGATTTTATCTCGCTTATCTTTTTATCGAAATATGTGTTGGTAAGATTTTGCTTTGTCCAAGTTCATCTTTACAAGTGATGAAAGTCATGTTGATTATTTCAATATCTTGAAAATTGCTTTGATGAAAAATAGTGTGTAAATAACCTTTATTTAACATCCTCTAAGAATGTTTCAATGATTGTAATAAAGATTTTAGAATATGTAACCATCCTTGTATATAAGCATATAATGTGTTCGAGCATTAGTGTATAAGTCCAAAACCGGGAACCAAATGTACTCATACTTGTGTGTACTAAATGGTTGATGGAGACTAGGTAAGTATGCGTACCCGTACGCATACTGGCGGAAGTTCACGTCCGTGAATTTCTGCTGAGTTTGGAAACCAAAAAAACTCAATTCCGGTTACTTAAGTACGCATACACGCACGCATACTTAAGTGTGTTTCTTTCTAAAATTGGTTTATTCGTGAACTTAAATATATATAAACTAAGGAATGCATATTTGCAAACCGTGGCTAAAAATTTCATGAATCGATTCGAGTGAATCAAAACCGATTTTGCTTCGATCGTGTCTTGTATACTTCTATGAGATCTAAGTAATTGAACAACTCTTGAACTAGTTCATTTGAGTCATTTGGACTAGTTATGGTGAAGATGAATATGGTTGATATGAAAGTGCTCATATGGATAATCATTTGGTTAACTAATGTTGAACCAACGACTTGTATACGTTTTGGTACGGTTACACAAACCTAAATGACATATATTTCATTTGTGTATAACAATCTAAGTTCAATCTAACGGTTGAAAGATATTAGCTTAAATCTAATTAGGTTTTCATCTATCGGTGAATATTGAATGCTTTGTTACCAAGGTAACTTGAATTGCAAACCGTGATTTGGAGACTATATAAAGGAGAACTATAGCAACTGGGAAAGTTAATCCCCACACCTCCTGTGTGATACTAGTTATATAAGATAGAGACGATTCTCATTTAACCCTAGGTTTCTACCGAGACCCTGTAGGTTAACGACTTGAAGATTTCATTGGGATTGTGAAGCCGGACCCAACTATTTTCTCTGTAGTTGCATGATATGATCTTGTTGTTTCTATCGTGATTGAGTGTAATCATAATATTGGCTTGAGATTAATTTTTCCGATAGGAAATATAAAAAAGTAGTCGCAAACATCTTCGCCTCATCGTTTTTGATTCCACAATATCTTGTTTCGATAATCGATTAAGATTATTGTGAGGTGATTGATAATTATAGGCTGTTCTTTTGGAACATAAGTCCAGGTTATCGATTGGATCCTGTTTACCCTGATTCATCAAAAGACAGAACAAAACTTGTAGGTATTTTTGTGGGAGAAAAATTTATCTATTCCTGTAGACTTTTCTGTGTGAGACAGATTTGTTTATTAAAGTCTTCGAGTTTGGGTCGTAGCAACTCTTAGTTGTGGGTGAGATCAGCTAAGGGAATCAAGTGCGTAGTATCCTGCTGGGATCAGAGACGTAAGGAGCGCAACTATACCTTGATCAGTGTGAGATTGATTGGGGTTCAACTACAGTCCAGACCGAAGTTAGTTTGTAGTAGGCTAGTGTCTGTAGAGGCTTAATACAGTGTGTTCAATCTGGACTAGGTCCCGAGGTTTTTCTGCATTTGCGGTTTCCTCGTTAACAAAACTTCTGGTGTCTGTGTTATTTATTTTCCGCATTATATTTTGTTATATAATTGGAATATCACAGGTTGTGTGTTGAATCGATCAATTGGTAAATCCAACCTTTGGTTGTTGATTGAAATTGATTGATACTTGAACATTGGTCTTTGGTACCGTTCAAGTTAATTTCTCTTGTGTTCAATTAGACTCGCATATTTCTATTTGCTTGAGTAAGTATTAAATCAATAAATTGAGATATAACTCTTTTATATACTTTTTATTAAGATTGAGTATGACTGTCTAGTTGATTCTCTTAAAAGTATACTGGAGTTAGTCCATCCAGATTGCTAAGCGAATTATTGGGTGAGGTTGTTGTACCCCCACTTTTTCAGATGTGATAGTGTGACTACATGTGTAGGATGACTTTTAATAGGTCTTAATGAGTTCTATAGTTTCAGTTTAAGATTGAAGTGCGGTGTAGCAGTGAACACTCTTAATGGAATTCACCTATCTGAATGAGGAAGTGGGTCTCTTCCTATGAGAATATGAGATGATTCTCTAGAGAATTATGAGAAACAAGATACAACCAGGGAAAAAATGAACACAATGGCATGAGCTTGGCAGCAACCTTGGAGATATCATGCGTGGTTGTTATCACGAATTACACCAAATAATGGACAGTTCAAGACACTTCCTTCATTGGCTAACAACTAGTTCCAGTAACCTCTCACTAAGTAAAGGTTCAAGACATAATGGACACCTATTCGTTCATGTGGGGGATTATTGGGAAAAAATAAGGTTTTATATGAATAAAAATTAATAATAAAACTTTTAAAAAAATTAATATATATAAACACCTTCCAAATTTATCTCTTAGTTTTTTACGGGATAAGTTTACCTTATATAGTTTGGATTTGTGCTAGGGTTTTGTATATAGATGAACCTCTCTTGAGTACTTCTTCTTCTTCGTTTTCTATGTTTGATACGAGGGTTCAAGTGCTAACATATTTTGAGTTTTCTGCTGCCAAGTTCTAGAAGGATAAGGTTTAAATGTGTTATTCAAGCTTTGTTAAGATTGTTGTATCTTGTAGAAGATGTCCAGTAGGGCTATAACATCATATTTTTAGAGTGTAGCCGGGCATTTTTGTCTTAAGGACATCATGTTGAACATGTGCATCAATCTACCATTACCATTTTCTTCTTTCTATGGTGTTTAATAGGGATGTTTAAGACATCAACAATTGAATCAGAGACGACATAAAAATCAAATAACCACCTCTTATATTAATTAGTTATTTGATATATTATAAATTTTAATTGTTATTCCCTAACATGATGCATCCGACGTCAATTGAACACGTGTATTCTGACTTGAAGTCATACGTACTACAATTACACCACAGATTCTTCTTGAGTGCACATAAATCTTCAAAGAATTCTGCAATCAGTAATACTGTAATATCGTACTAATATATGAAAAGTGAGCCTATATATTTTTTAAATATCCTACAATTGAAAATGATGGTAGTATTCTTGTGTGCACAAAAGTTTTGGCTTTTGGCTTTTGCATTTGATTTTGAATAAAATGTTTATGACCTGATTCAATACATCAAATTAGGAGGAATTGGTTTAAAGATATAGAACAACCCAATTGAAAATGTAAAAACCATAAGTTTTAATTGAAATGATCATTTACAAAATTTATAAGTGAATATGGAATCACCTCCTCATGATTAAGATAATAAAGTAATGCGGTGTTCTGTAATAGCTCTCAATCACAGTTATTTCAATCGAACTGTGATAACTCTTTTCATGATTATTGAATAGAAAACCGAAAACCAAATTATCACAGTTCTTTCAATCGATAATAACTCTCAAATGATGAATCTCTACATAACTCATAATATTGTTTTTAACATATCAATGAAGGAGCAAGAAAAAGTCGGTATTCTATAAGCAGCCCAAGAAAAAAATGATCATACAAGTTAAGTGGTTTGCCCAATGATAACTTATAACTATATATGTAATAGTAATATACGAATTAATTACTTTTACATGCGGACCAGAGCTATCGAGATTAATCGAGTCCAGGTGAGCACAATAGCATATATATATATCATCTGTCAGTATTGAAGAGTCTTTTTGCAAGAGGAATAAGAGTACTCTCCCTCTTTGCTGGTATTGGAGAAATAAGGGTACTCACCCCCTAGCATAGGTTTAGGTTTATATCGATTATCGAATAGGAACATGAGATTGAATAGTTGCGACGAAGAAGATATATAAACATGTTATACATATATTAGTTGAAGTTTTCAAACATAGTGAAATTTAAAGATTAGGTTTTAATGAACTAGAGAGAAATATTTGACTTTATCATACAGGTATATAACAAATGATTGATTTTCATAAGTGAAATCTGAATACTGATTTCACAAATTCAATGAACTTAGTTCTTCAAACAATTGAAATAATATAGTACTGATTTTACAAACATAACGAATTTCAAATGATTATTATTTTATGGAATTTGAGATACAAAGTGAATAAGAGTTATGTAAGCAATAAATACAGAAGAAACATTATAGTTTTTGGGGTGATGTTTTTTGTTTAGCTGAATTAATTAATATCTTTAATCACTAAGTCTTAGAACGAGGATAATTTTTTATGGCATATTATTTTCATTTACTATTTTTTTTTTCATTATAATATAATGTTATTATTTGAAAAGTAAAGTATTAAAGGATAACAATGGCTATAATATTAAGATTTATTTGAAAAATGTTTTTAAATTTCATATGTTTTGTTTTTGAATTTAACAATTTGTAACTGTGTATTAGAGGCATACAAATAAAACACACATGATGAAAAAATTATGAAGGTATGGATAATAATAGAAAAAACTGATTTTCGTAAAGGTTTATTATGAACTTTCTTCTTTCCAAAATCATTACCAGAAGAATATAAAATTTTCCATCGTCTATCTTTGAAAACAATAAAATTACCCGCTCTTGGCCTAAAATATTAAAACTAAATAACCATATACCTTTTTTAATACTCTAATCTAATTCTTCGAAATTTAAAACTCTAATAATTTTAATTTAATCTCATTGATGATGAAATTATAAATAAATTAGGGATTTCTTCTCTTGGTTTAGATGAAACAATAAAAATCCCTTTTCTCATGAAAGCTATAATAAATCACTATAGGTGTAAATAAATAAAAAAAAACCCCCGAAGACACGAGAAGGCCCCATTACCAACAAATGGTTTTTCAATACTAGAAATCCTAGGGGGGGTGGGGGTGTTAAGAGTTTGTATTTTAACAACATAAGAAAGAAGAGTCTAATTGACAATACAAAACTAATGAATATAAACAAAACAAGTTCCTAAACAAAAGGCATGATAAAGCAGAAATAACATGCGGTCACAACAAAAAAATTCCTCCTGGATGAACACATGTCGTGAATATTTCTTCATACGAATAATATTTGAACAGTCAAATCAATTACATGATTAGATAGTCAATGAAGAGAAACTTTGTGCTGATAATATTTATATAAGAAGGGACCCATCAGTAGGATATTGACCCATTTGTTTATTTACTTGTATTTCGCAGATGTACATTGTTAATACCTTCGTTAACACTAATAAACAAACAAAAACTGAAATGGAGAGCGTACCAAGTACACCACAATCTTTTAGATATCAACCTATAAGCTAAATACCTTGTGTGATCTAATATAGATAGAGACTTTCAAGAAGATAGAAACCACAAGGTATACATGTTAGAGCACTGCTCGGTCGAACTCGTAAGCATTGCTATCTCAAGCTTGTTGTCAAGTATAGTTTCCAAAACTATAAGTCTTGATTTCTAGTCTACTTATAGCTAAGTCATAGATTAAGATAGAAAGTGTCGTTGAGCATTAGAATTCATGATGTTCATCGACTGAAGACGAAGAAATACTAAGGGGAGCTTGTGGAACTTCATCAACAAAAGTTATATGGAGACTTGAACTCATCTATCACTCAAAAGTATATCTACTCTATCTCCGATTTGAGACAAAATTCGTATAGATATATAGACTTTGATTATACACATTTCATATTTCGAGCCGAGTTTAACTCGCTTACTTATTTCTCGAAGTATGCGTTGGTAATCTTTCGCTTTAACCAAGTTCATCTTACATTCTTGACGAAAGTCAAAAGATGATCACATGAAAATCGCCTTATAACATCTTACATGATTTGTGTGAGACATTCATTTGATGTAGACTCAGAATATTTCGTATTGATCATCCGATCACTTGAAAATTGCTTTGAAGTTAATAGTTTGTGTGAGACAGCTATTGTCGTCTTCTAAGAATGTTTCAATGATTGAAATGGGAGTTTAGAACAATTAACCATGATATATAAAAAGCCTTTGAAGGTCAGATTACAAAAAGTTGGTGGGTAGCCTGGCAACAAGCTGATTGGATGTAGCATAGTATGTGTACTTGTATACTAGTTTGTGCAAGATATTCCAAGTCCGGGAACCATCGTATGCATACCCGTATGAGTACTGATTGGTTAATGAAAGTCCGGGAACTTAGTATGCATACCGGTATGCGTACTGGCGTGAGTTTAAAGTTCCGAAAATTCAATTGAGTTCTGGAAGGTATGCGTACCCGTTCGCATACTGGCGAACACAAACTTAGTCCGGTCATTTAGGTATGCGTACCAGTTTGCATAGTTGAGTAGGTTATGTTAAAAAATTGGTTTATTCATGAACTAATACATTTATATATAATAAGGAATGCAATCTTTTGCAAATCATGGCTATAATGTTCATGAATTGATTCGAGTGTATCAAAATCGATTTTGCTTCAATTGTGTCTTATATAATTCTATGAGAATATAAACAATTTAACAACTCTATAACTAGTTTCATTTGAGTCATTTGAACTAGTTATGGTTAAGATGAATATGGTTGATATGAAAGTGTTCATATGGCTAACTTCGGTTAACTATTGTTGAGCCAACAAGGTGTACACGTTTAGGTAGGTTACTCATATCTAAATGAAGTCACTTTTCATTTGAGTGTAACAAGCTAAGTTCGATCTAACAATTGAAAGATATTAGCTTGAGTGTAATCAGGTTTTCATCTAACGGTGAATATTGAATGCTTTGTTACCAAGGTAACATTGGTTGCAAACCCTGATTTGAAGACTATATAAGGGAGACCTCTAACAACTAGGAAACCTAATCTCCACACCTCATGTGTGATACTAGTTGAGACTAGAGTCGATTCTCCTTTAACCTTAGGTTTTTCACGAAACCCTAAAGGTTAAAGACTTGAAGACTTTATTGGGATTGTGAAGCCAGACCCAACTATTTCTATATAGTTGCTTGTTCCGATCTTGCTATTTTCTATCGTATTGAGTACTATCTTCTCTAAGATTTGCTCGAGATTTATTCTCCGATAGGCATAATAAAAAGTAGTCACAAACATATACGTCTCATCGTTTGTGATTCCACAATATCTTATTTCTCTACCATACGATTAAGATTATTGTGAGGTGATTGACATTTCTAGGATGTTCTTCGGGAATATAAGTCCGGTGAGGTTCTAGAGGCATAAGGAACGCGATTGTACCTTGATCAATGTGAGATTGGTTAGGGATCAACTACATTCCAGTCCGAAGTTAACTTGGAGTAGGCTAGTAGTGTATGTAGCGGCTTAATACAGTGCGGTGTTCAAATATGGACTAGGTCCCGGGGTTTTTATGCATTTGCGGTTTCCCCGTTAACAAAATTTCCGGTGTCTGTGCTATTTCTTTTTTGCATTATATTTTCTATATAATTGAAATATCATAGGTTGTGCGTAAGTTCAATAAATTATGAATCCAACCTTTGGTGGTAGATTAGATTGATTGACATTTGGATATTGGTTTTTGATAACGTCTAAGTCATTTTTTATATTCAATCAGGCTCGCAAATGCCTATTTGTTTGATTGCAGATTGAATTGAGAAATAGAGATATAACTCTTGGATATACTTTTCTTAAGATTAAGTCTGATTGTCTAGTTGATTCTCTTGAAAGTATATTAAAGTTATTCCATACAGATTGCTAAGCGAAATATTGGGTGTGGTTGTTAGACACCTGCTTTATCATTTGGTATCAGAGTAGGCAAACACGATTAAGACCTCATAATTCTGTGTTTGTAGCGATCTGACTCTATGGACAGACGTGCTATCTCAGTAAACGTACCACCAGTCTTCGATGACTCAAATTACCTATGGTGGAAAATTGCCATGCGTTCTTTCTTAAAGTGCATTATTTCCAATCATGGATTTATGTTGTTAATGACTACAATCCTCTAATGGTTACAGTAGATGGTGTCTCTATTTCAAAGTATATTGGTAGTGTTGATGGTGGATTTCTATTTAAAGGGTAAAATTGTAAAAAGCCATTTTTTGTAAGCTGACGTCCTGCAAAGGATAAAGCCTTCAGGCGGTGAATACTTCTCGCCATATTAATTCATTGGAGCATGTGCAACCATCCTGAGAATTAAACATACCTACCCAGAACGGAGCATGTGGCAACCATCCCGACGGAGCATGTGGCAACCATCCCGGTTTTCTGTAGGTATATACATCATTACTATTAATGCTTTAATTAAAGCCTTGTGTTCGACGTGCAAACACCCATAGGCTACCTAACGGTAGGTTATACTAGCCCCGTTGAACGCATGCAAGACTATCCATGTTAGTCTCACTTGCTGAAAACAAACCCAAAAATATATCTCACCCGTCCAACTTCGCAAGCATATATGGAGGGTGTATATATAGATTCAGGGGGTCCTGAGCATGCTACCATGATCACCTCGGACCCACCTTCACACATGACCGAATGGTCAAGACCAACCTCGGTTGGTCCTTCCAAAACGTGTGCTCAAAGTGAGCATGATGCACGGCTAAGGTTTCTTTTAATCGTGAGCGTCCAACTTCTCCGGCATAGTTGGACGGCTTAGATTATACCCTAAAACAAGTAGTGAAGTGATGGTACACCATTGGCGGGCCTACTTTCTACCTACATGACCGACTCCCTCATAGGCAATCCGTGGTTCAAGAAACGATTGCCCAAACAAGGCTAGTTTAACGCCTTATGCAGGTTGAGAAGATCCAAAACGATCACGACCATCCGACTTCGCCGGCATAGTTGGATGGCTTATATTGCGCCCAGGGTCATAGAGCAAGCATGTACATGCTCACCTTCGACCCAAGATGTTGCATACATGGTCGGTCTCCCCAAAAGAGGTGCACGCAACCCAAAACCGATCGCTCAAAGTGGCCGGTCTAAAGCCCTAATTAGGGTTTGCGGCGCAGAAACATCTCGAGCGTCCATTTTCGCAGGCTTGGACGGAAGGCCAAGATGGAGACTTAGAAGGAACCGAGCATGCTAGCATGACCACCGTGGGCCCGGCTTCACGTCTAGCTAATCGTCCAAGACCGGCGGTGATCAAGATCCTCGGTACATGCGCCCAAAGGTGATATGTCACGTCCCCTCCATAAATTCTAATCTCGACCACTCGTCTTTGCCGCCTGAGTCGAGTGGCTTAGATTAAATCTTTGCGAGTCAAGCAGGCATGGGCGTGAACACCATTGTACTACCTCCATTTAGGGCTGATCGGTTCCTCCAATGGAACCCTCTAAGCATGAAAACGTTTGGGCCGAAAGAGGCGGCATGCGCGCCTCCCATCCAACGGTCGCAAGAAAGTCTACGAGTCATCTCGTCCATCTAGATTTGCAAGCTTGGACGAATGGCTTAGGGTACGAATCAACCAGAAAAAAAGGTATCACTATGACCACCATCCATCACTCTTCTTCACAAGGTAACCGACCAAGGCATGGCTTGTCTATACAGCCTCCAAACGGTTACCTGAAGATGGATGCATGCGATGTTATACCAAGTTCATGGTTCACCCTGCACTATTTTCTGTCGGTCCTGCGATCCACACACTCGAGACATTAATCACGTCACAACTGGGGGATACAAACTGGGGTATTGGTCTGGCGGTTTATAGCGTGCAGCGTACAACGCGCCATCACAAGAACGTGTTAGGAAGACATGGGCGGTTAAGTCAAGATGGGAGAAGTGGGCAGTTCTGATCGTGTGACACTCACACACAACTCCACTATTCCCTCACTCCACTTCCTCCACTTCCCACGAGAGACGTGAAGAAGGATTAATGACTTGTATAAATAGGTTCTCCTCCCTATTTCCAAAAACAGAAGTTGGAACAACACAGAAAACCAAGTGTTAATCGTATTCAACACCCAGAGCCTGCCTGCAACATTTGCTAGCCTGCTCAACCTTCTGTTAACAAGTCATCAAATAGCCTTCACCTTCATACTCTTAACACATTCTTCGCTTCCCTCCCTAAGATCAACCTCACATCCTTCACCTGTGACCGAAACAAATCTGGAACGGCCGTGTCTTCGGTTTAGGCCAGAATTGTATAGATTACCTCTCGAATCAAAGTTCTCATCGTGCAACACATTTGTTGAAGGTTTAAACTCACTTCTCATCCACACACACCCAAAATTACCCAAATCGGCATAATTAGTTTTCTCCCATAAACAATTGGCGACCACATTGGGAGGGTTAATCTCTCGGTTGCAAAACTCAAATCTTTAAAAGTCTACCATCTTTTATTTGATTTTGGAGAGGTAGATCTTAGATTTGATTTGATCATCAATTCACTCTTCACCATATCCCAGAAGTTCATCCCAAGATGTACTCCCGTTCGTTGAATCCTTCAGAAGCCATGGATAATTCAAGTGTCATCGAAAATGTGACCAGGATGCTGGAAGACGTCCTGGAGAATCAAGCAGGAATTGCCAGAAGGCAGAGTGAAACCTTCCGTCTCTTGAACAACATATCGGCTCAATTACATGAGGGATCTGCAAGCGGCTACCCGGGAAGTATCACTAATAACGCAAGAAGTTCTGGAGGTCAGATTTTCAGAAGAACTGGCGGAACACATGTCCCCAGAGAGCCTAGAGACGAACAAAACCTTTCACCTAGCAACGAGAGCTTGAGACGGATTGACCAGCATGAAGAATTACGACGCTTTCCGGATGAAAACAGAGAACCAACTGCATACGAAGCCTTGTTAGAAGATTTATACCTCAAGACTCTTGTCAGAACTTAGAATAATGCCCAACCCGTGTTGACTCTTCATCCAGGGGAAGAAACGCTGGAGGAAGGCAAAATCAATCAGAGAGCATATGAACGTAGGAGCTTGCAGCCTTCAAATCACCAGATCAACGACAATGCCATCGCCAGCGCAACACCCCCCATGTTTCAGCAGAATCTCCCGACCAAGAGGGCCGCGGATGCAGTGACACGAGACAACGCCTCAATTCCATCTCCAGCGCAACACCCCCCATGTTTCAGCATATAATTATATATCCTACTGGGGACTTGGCATCCTACATATATGAACATGGTACTCAATGAGCAAGCGCCATACATGCTCACCACCCATCACCTTTCCCTTTTACACTGCATTTTCAATTTCACATGACATGTATGATCACTCATAATATAAGATTCAGATCCTATTTTAGAATAATCTTTTCCGAAAGTCAAACATTCATAAAAGCATGTCGTAAATAAACTAGTCCAAGATTCAATCACCTATCAATTCAAAAACTAAAACCAAATTGTGTGAAAGGAAATCCTCACAATCACTTGAGAAGTATCTAAAGATAAAACACAAGTAGACGGCATGAATACTTCAGGGAAAATATTTCAGCAACACCTCATCCTTATGAGCAAGAGAGGATTCCATCTTCCGGAGAACATCTTGCTGATATTTCAACTCCTCGGCCAACCTACCAACCTTTTGTTTCTGACGGACGACGCATTCAGTGGAGAGCACCGTACCTTGCTTCTTCTAAATCTCATGAAACCCTTTGAAGAACCAAGGAGCATTGAAGTCATACTGCGCAAACACATCCAAGTGGCACTTCCAGTCTTCCATCACGTCTTCAGAAACATCACGAACGATTGCGACACTCATCTCCCGAATAGAGGGTAAGGCCTCCTGAACGCGATTTACCAAGGCAAGACGACTCTTCAGCTTCGTGGTGGTAGCAATGTGGCCATATTTCTTCCATATTATGGTGTAAAACGCCTCAAAATGGGCCGGCACGCTGAACCCTCCAACCAACACATGATCAGGATGTGGATTATCAAAGGGAAGGTCGAACATACCACCAGGAACGACTGCTGGCGACAACATCTCTTTAGAAGGAACCATCGCAGCAGATGTCCCTTCTAAACTCCTCGAAGTGCTGGTCTGGATTGCTGACACGACCTCATCTACAAGCTCATTAAAATTACCGCTCTGAAAGGCATTCTCTTCAATCGAGCTTGCACCATCTTCATCGTTGTATATGATAGGATCAATGTTACCAGATTCGTCTACATGAAGATCGATGTTGCCAGACTTCTCCGCATGAGGATCAGTGTTCCCAGACTGTTCTACATGAAGGTCATTATTTCCAGGCTTCTCATCATGAAGATTTCCAGACTTCCCGTTACCTCCACGCTCCTCATTGTAAACTCGGTCCAGTGCGGCAAAGGCATTTTCTTCTGGAATCCCCTGATCACCAACAAGGATTAGTAAAAGCTGCTCATGGAAGTTGAAGCTGAAAATTAAGCGTAAGGAATTCAGAATACCTGCATATTGGAAGACTTGAGAATTACTGGACTACATGCTTGCTTCTTTTTATTGGACTTAAGATCGCAGTCGGTGGCGTTAACCCTGCCTCGCTTCCCTGGAAGGGGTTTCAATCGCCTATGACCAGCCAAGACGTCATCAAGAGGTTTACCACGAAGGTCAGCTACCGCTTCGCTAGCAAATGATTTAAAGAGCAGTAATTGCCCCTTCCAAAAATCTTTGTAACCAGAAGTAGCTACCGGCTTTCTCCCCGGGGAAGGAAAAGGAAGTTTCAACTCCGGCGAGAAAACATCAACATCGAGGAATGATGACTTAAGTTCTTCTGAAGGCGTTGCGGGACGACGAAATGGGACACCTTGATCAAAACCCATTTGGCGAGCGGCTCTATCAATATTATATGGAATAATGCTTAGCATGTCATCACAAAAAGAAGGAACATACCCTGGTATACAGCTCCGCAGGAAAACGACTTCTTCAGGGCTCATATCTCTCCCCTCAGGCGGCATCTCAATGACAGGGACGATGGCAGAAGGATGAACCGGCCCCCAAGGATGAAAGTCTATGGCGCTCACACTATCGAGCAAATCTACAAGCCTCACCCCAGCTTTTGGAAGTCTATTCTTCCAACGGAGTATTCTTGAATCACCATACAAGCTGGGGACTGAGGTTGTAGGAGTGGGAGCGTAATCCTTAAAGTGTTCCCACAAAAATACCTGAAGAAAGGCGACGTGCACATATGTTTCCACCTTCATGTACCCATTGGAAATATACATCTCCTCCACTAAAGAATTCAGGTGACCATACAGTGAGCCTAGGAATAACGAAGCCAAAGGGAGAGTTATACCTTTGCCCAGCTTAATGGAGAATACGATGATTTTATTTCTGATAGTTTTCGTGCCGGAGCCGTCATCAAGGATATCTCTGGACAACCACAAGGACAAGAATGCAGCTGTGCTAAGATCATCATTACCTTGCATGGAATACCATTCACCTACCCACCAAGTGTAGAAACATTTCGGCTTCTTCTCCAACTGATCGTATTCGTTCACCTTCTGAATTATAGCCTGATAGATGGTGTCTTCGCTTTCAGACATCTTGCAATTAAGACTGCCAGCGACAGGAAGGCTCATTAATACAGACACGCTCTCAAGAGTGATAGTCATTTCACCCTACGTGCATAAAGTTGTGTTCGTAGAAGGACGCCATCGAGCAGCAAAAGTGACCAAACCTGGGATATCCTTCTTGACGTGAAGAATTGCAGACGCCTTAACATCGTCAAGAATCCACGCCCTGGCTAAGTTGCCTCTAATCTCTTCATTACCCAACATGCGCCACATCCATCCTTCGTATGATTCAAGTGGATTCCGGAAAATTCTGAAGTCAATAGGGGAAGGTGGATATTCTTTCTTCTGGATACAAAGCCTCATCATGCCTGCTAAAGACGATGGTAGACTCTCTTCACTTTATGAACCGGTAATAAGGATTATATTATGTCTGGGGTGCCTCCTGACGATTGGAAAAGACTTGGTAAGCATTCCATCATTTATATTTGGCACATCTCTGAAAGAGTCGACACCGCCCTTCACAACATTATCCTCCGCGTTCATTATTGAGCAACTGCAATAAGATTGGAAGTGTTAGCATGTTTCCAAGGAGTCGTTTAGCAATAAAAGATTCTCGTGATTCCCAACTTCGTTGTTAGGCACCTAATACGGAGATTACATGGGATTGGGATGGTTCAAGCGTCTTCCAAACAAACTCAGTTGAGGGAAATTTACACTACCCTGTGTTCGACTATGATCTGGGAGCAATGGGTATGGAATATAGTATTACTTTATGTTCCATTCTCTTCATATGGAAGTTACCTACAACATATCAAAATTTCACGACTATCGGATGAAAGTGCAAGAATGGGTGTCCAAAACATCGACACGATGAAAGAGCAAGAATGGGTGTCCAAAACATCCTGAAGACACGAAAATATTCTTTATTAAAGCTTGGAAAAAGTTACATATGAAAACCTCATCTACAGCAATTTCATAAACGTAGTTTCAAACTATTTTGCATGCGCGTCCCTAAAGCTAAGCCAACATGTTTTATCCCCTAAACACGCTCAAAATACGAAAATATTCTTTATTAAAGCTTGGAAATTTTCTGGGCTTGAATTTACGTATGCGGAACGTCGAAATCCGAGTTTGTATGAAGATTCTACAGCAATTTCAGTAAACGCACGCGCAAGAGTACCTCAAAATCAAACAGGCGGGAACTAAAGTTTGCATGCGCGTCCCTAAAGCTAAGCCAACATGTCAACATATTTTTCTACAGTTGGTTATTATGTCTACAAGTTCAAGACAGCGGTTCTACCAAGCTACAACCTGGGTTTTGACATGCAAGGATAAAGGGAACAAACGACATGTTTATGATTTCTTTTACTACGCAACCCTAACAGGCGGTAAAGGAATTAATTATGGTATGTTTTGCTGCACCTACAATCCTCTCAAAATGCAAAATAAACTCTAACTAAACAATTAGGGTTTGCAAAAAATAAATAAATAAATTTTTGCACGTACCTGATTAACGGCGCCGGGGGCAACAAATCCGGCGGCGACTCCGGCAGCAACGGCGGTGGCGGAAGCACGAGCAGAGAGCTGAACGTTCACACAAAAAGAAATCGTGAAGGGAAAACAAAAGGGTTCTCCCTTTTATAGGCAAAATTTGAAGAATTCTAATTAGAGAAGGATTCCCTTTTGCTCCCAAAAAACCAAGAAGGGAAACCGGCCCACCCAAGATTTCATGCTTGCGACGGTACATCCACATGGACAATCACTAGCGGCTGCCTTCCAAGGTTAGTTACCTTTATTTCTTTTACGTATATTTGTCACCATCTCATGCCTACCCTACAATAGTGTAACCATTGCATGCTAGGCAGGGGACTTAATGTTGATGGTGGATTTCTATTTAAAGGGTAAAATTGTAAAAAGCCAATTTTTGTAAGCTGACGTCCT
Source organism: Papaver bracteatum (assembly GCA_023529315.1). Taxonomy (NCBI): domain Eukaryota; kingdom Viridiplantae; phylum Streptophyta; class Magnoliopsida; order Ranunculales; family Papaveraceae; genus Papaver; species Papaver bracteatum. Next base: position 3,048,752 of record JAJJWX010000811.1, on the reverse strand, counting down.
GCAAAGGATAAAGCCTTAAGGCGGTGAATACTTCTCTCCATATTAATTCATTGGAGCATGTGCAACCATCCTGAGAATTAAACATACCTACCCAGAACGGAGCATGTGGCAACCATCCCGACGGAGCATGTGGCAACCATCCCGGTTTTCTGTAGGTATATACATCATTACTATTAATGCTTTAATTAAAGCCTTGTGTTCGACGTGCAAACACCCATAGGCTACCTAACGGTAGGTTATACTAGCCCCGTTGAATGCATGCAAGACTATCCATGTTAGTCTCACTTGCTGAAAACAAACCCAAAAATATATCTCACCCGTCCAACTTCGCAAGCATAGATGGAGGGCGTAGATATAGATTCAGGGGGTCCTAAGCATGCTACCATGATCACCTAGGACCCACCTTCAAACATGACCGAATGGTCAAGACCAACCTCGGTTGGTCCTTCCAAAACATGTGCTCAAAGTGAGCATGACGCACGTCTAGGGTTTCTTTTAATCGTGAGCGTCCAACTTCGCCGGCATAGTTGTACGGCTTAGATTATACCCTAAAACAAGTAGTGAAGTGATGGTACACCATTGGCGGGTCTAATTTATACCTACATGACCGACTCCCTCATAGGCAAGCCGTGGTGCAAGAAATGATTGCCCAAACAATGCTAGTTTAACGCCTTATGCATGTTGAGAAGATCCAAAACGATCACGACCATCCGACTTCGCCGGCATAGTTGGATGGCTTAGATTGCGCCCAGGGTCATAGAGAAAGCATGTACATGCTCACCGTCGACCCAAGATGCTGCATACATGGTCGGTCTCCCCAAAAGAGGTGCACGCAACCCAAAACCGATCGCTCAAAGTGGCCGGTCTAAAGCCCTAATTAGGGTTTGCGGCGCAGAAACATCTCGAGCGTCCATCTTCGCAGGCTTGGACGGAAGGCCAAGATGGAGACTTAGAATGAACCGAGCATGCTAGCATGACCACCGTGGGCCCAGATTCACGTCTAGCTAATCGGCCAAGACCGGAGGTGATCAAGCTCCTCAGTACGCGCGCCCAAAGGTGATATGTCACGGCCCCTCCATAAATTCTAATCTCGACCACTCGTCTTTGCCTCCTGAGTCGAGTGGATTAGATTAAATCTTTGCGAGTCAAGCAGGCATGGGCGTGAACACAATTGTACTACCTCCATGCAGGGCTGATCGGTTCCTCCATTGGAACTCTCTAAGCATGCAAACGTTTGGGCCGAAAGAGGCAGCATGCGCACCTCCCATCCAACGTTCTCAAGCAAGGCTATGAGTCATCTCTTCCATCCAGCTTTGCAAGATTGGACGAATGGCTTAGGGTACGAATCAACCAGAAAACAAGGTATCACTATGACCACCATCCTTCACTCTTATTCACAAGGTAACCGACCAAGGCTTGGCCTGTCTATACATCCTCCAAACGGTTACCTGAAGATGGCTCCATGCGATGTTATACCAAGTTCATGGTTCACCCTGCACTATTTTATGTGGGTCCCACGATCCACACACTCGAGACATTAATCACGTCACAATTGGGGGATACAAACTGGGGTATTGGTCTGGCGGTTTACAGCGTGCAGCGTACAACGCGCCATCACAAGAACGTGTTAGGAAGACATGGGCGGTTAAGTCAAGATGGGAGAAGTGGGCAGTTCTGATCGTGTGACACTCACACACAACTCCACTCTTCCCTCACTCCACTTCATCCACTTCCCACGAGAGACGTGAAGAAGGCTTAATGACTTGTATAAATAGGTTCTCCTCCCTATTTCCAAAAACAGAAGTTGGAACAACACAGAAAACCAAGTGTGAATCGTATTCAACACCCAGAGCCTGCCTGCAACATTTGCTAGCCTGCTCAACCTTCTGTTAACAAGTCATCAAATAGCCTTCACCTTCATACTCTCAACACCTTCTTCGCTTCCCTCCCTAAGATCAACCTCACATCCTTCACCTGTGACCGAAATAAATCTGGAACGACCGTGTCTTCGGTTTAGGCCAGAATTGTATAGATTACCTCTCGAATCAAAGTGCTCATCGTGCAACACATTTGTTGAATGTTTAAACTCACTTCTCATCCACACACACCCAAAATTACCCAAACCGGCAGAAGTAGTTTTCTCCCACAAACAGGTAGATATGAACCTAACGAGATTTTCGCTGCAAAGCAAAATTCTGACGGTTTAAACCCTATCATACATGCCATTACCCCAGATCTTCAGCACCACGTTACTACGTGCACTAGGTCTAAAGATACGTGGGATATCTTAGAAACTTTATTTGAAGGGAATACCTGTGAAAAAAGGAAGATATGCATCAAAACCTAAATTCTGATTGGGAAAACCTTCGTATGGCTGATAAAGATTCATTTGATGAGTTTAATCACAAAGTTTCTGAAATAGTTAATGCATCTTTTGCATTGGGTAAGACTATTCCTGAAGGGAATACCTGTGAACCTTTATTTGAAGGGAATACCTGTGAAAAATGAAGCTAGGCTTAAAAACCTAAATTCTGATTGGGAAAACCTTCGTATGGGTGATATAGATTCATTTGATGAGTTTAATCACAAAGTTTCTAAAATTGTTAATGCATCTTTTGCATTGGGTAAGACTATTCCTGAAAAGGACATTGTGATAAAAATTCTCAAATCATTGCCAACCAGATACGATTCTAAGAAACATGCCATCATTGAAGGAAATAACCTTGATACTCTATCCAGAAACTCTCTGGTAGAAAAACTAAAGATTTTTCTATTTTGAACTTAGTTAAAGAGAAAAAATTCGAATGAGTTGCAATTATGTTACTTCTTCTAATGTAAGTTCTCTATGTCCAAAATTAATTGATCTGAAGGATGAGAATTGCTTTAATTCTACTATTTCACTGTGTGTACAACAGTTAAAGAAAACTCTTAAGAGAAGAAAAAGAAAGTCTCGCAAAAAATCCTCCTCAATCAATGTAATGGACAAGAAAGTTCACAAAAACTATGTCAATGGAACTTTTTCCATATGCTACAAATGTGATCATCATAAGTTATGGTGTTCCTGATAAGGAAAAAAATGATATAACCAAAGCATGGACGGAAACCCTTGACTACTGTCCGTAGGAAGAAGTCTGTGAAAGTTCTCTCACTTATTTTGCTGATAATCACCCTTGTTCTTCCAACAACTCTGATTATTCCATGATAAAAAATCAAACTTCTCCAGAAGAAAAATTCGATCTCTTGACCAAACATCTCTACTTGATTAAGAGAAAATTTCAACCGGAAAAGGAAGTCTGGATTAAAAGGATTGAAAATCTGGAACTTTAATTGAAAACATTAAGATAAAAAAATGCGACTTCTCGCAATTCTGATGTTAAAAAGGATGTGAAAAGACGAGGGTACCCAAATATACCTCAATCTAAAACTTTTCCACCTGTAATTCCTTTCTCCGAAAGTGATTGTCTATGGAATGAGCCGAGACAATACAAATAATCGGTTCACACTTTGTGTTATCATCTATGGATACAAGATCGAACATGCGTGATTGACTATGGATACAAGATCAAGACAATACAACAACGAAGTATGTGTACTTGATAATAGGTTTGAACTTAACCAAACACAATAGGATTGATATCAAGTAAATAGGAATTAAAGTTTGTGTATTTTACTTATAATTATAATAAAACAATTATAATTGTGAAAATGGAAAAGTAAAAGACACAACAAGATTTTGTTAGCGAGGAAACCGCAAAAGCAGAAAAACCCCGAGACCTAGTCCAAAATTGAATACTCTCAGAATTAAGCCGCTATACAAAATCTAAACCAACTTCGTATAGTTGAGATCAAGCAACTAAACCTATAGTTCACCTAGTTCCCTCAGTATCCTTGTGCCTCCAACTTGTAATAAGTCACGCACTTGGAATAATTCCTTTGGTTCGTATTCCAAACAGTAAAGGAACACCAAATCTGTTCGATAACAACTCTTTTCAAACAACGTGATATGAGTTTGACAAAAGGCTCTTCCATTTATTCCAATAAACTCATTTGTCAGATTCTTAGAGGTGTCTCTCAACAACTATTAAAGTAATTTTCTAGACTTATGAAATCAATACTCTTAATCACAAAGAATTATATTGATGCCAATCTACTTAACTAATCAATCAAGTTTATCACAAAGATAAACCGATTATAGTTGGATCCCCAGCCGATCAAGTTTTGTGCACACCAAAGATTATGAACTCAAATAAGAAATCTTCTTTGTCTTCCATCTTCTTAGATCTTCAATAAACACCTGCACACAAATAGCTTAAATCTCTTGTGATTAATCACACACAGAATGGAGTCTGTTAACAATGGATTATCACAAGACATCTTTATATCTACAAACAGTCTAAAGATCCCCGTCGACACTTCGATCTAGTTTGAGTGAATCTTATATCAGAAGAGAAGATTCTCAAGCATAAACAAACTAGGTACAATCAAAGTTCAACAACCATTAGTCAATCAAATCAATCGAAAACTAATAATAAACTGCAACAATACTCATAGAGCTTCTTAATCCCAAAGAAGTCTTTAAAATGAGCGGTCGTAAGAGATTTCGCCTAATTAGGGTACTTTCCTCTCCGAATAGACGGCTCCACCAGTAACAACACCACTAGGGTTTTGCTGGCTCTGTGGATTAGTTTGCTTGAAATGCAAACTTCAATATTTATATACCAAGGAAGTTTGGACACCAAGGAATTTCCGAAACCGAATATTCTCAAAGATATGCAATAAACGCCAAATCAGTTTTCATAATTCCTGGAAATACACTGTCCAAATATAATGATTGAAATCTCAGTAGAAAAATCTACAATTAGTAAATGCACATTACTAATTTTTATTTTCTAAAGATATGCATTTAATTGTTGTAAATTAAAAGCATATAAAACTAAAAACCTTAATTAAATGATTCTCAATTTATGTCGATCCGGGATTCTCCTTTAGCTATTAAGGAATATGTTTGAAAAATAAAAGATAAGAGTTACTGCACATGTTCAAAGTATGTATACATCTTTACTTTGTAATTCCTTTTTCATATTTACAATCTTGGAACCGATTTTCCACACTTCCAAACAAGTTTAGAATTGATTCATCCGACTTCCAAGAACTATGTGATTGATTTTCCTATCAAATCACCAATCATGGGTTTAATGTTTCTACCAAAATAAGTTTCGGTTCAACCTCCATGTGGGTACTAAGATTAGTCACGCTAGTTACCAAAAGTTGGTTGACTAGGTATTCTAGGATCGGTTACCACATATTTATGGTATCTAACTTGTATTCAATTGCACAAGTCATATGATCGGTTCCCCAATTACTAAAATATGGTTACACCTCTTACAAGGATATATTCCCTCTTGTGATCGGTTGCACCTCTTACTAGGATCAGTTCAACAATGTCTAGAGTTGGTCATACCAATTACAACATATCGATCATACCATCTCAGGTGATTACTTAAGATCAGTTTCACTAATAAAAGTCAGGCAGTGTGAATAGTTTTACCAAGATACATAAACAAGTTATGAGCAGTTATACTAAACACACATATTGGTAATCCAAAGATTTGCAATGAATAACAATACCAATAAGCCTAGTGATTTACCTTTCGATTCACAAAACAAGTTTATGAATGTACTTCCTTTAAATGAATGTAAAACATTGTTTCCTAGGATGAAAGCTTCACCCATACCCATACATAATCACAATAGCATTCATACGATTATGTCAATCTCTTATATACGAAGTTCAAAAAATAGATGTTATACTTCGTATTGTAAATCCTTAATACTGTGTCTAACTAGAGTATAATCATTCACAGCTTCGCAGTTATGTTTTCAATATGCACGACTTGAAAGATATGTTAGGAATGAAATGGTTCAAGTCAAATATTACTAACCTCAAGTGGAAGGATGATGTCGTCGTTGTAGTTCTTTACTTCTTCACATTCTTCAAGTATTCACGTAATACTTGTAAGTCTCATATCCTAGTAATTTTCTAGCTATCATATACGAAGTTGACTCTAGTAAATAATCAAGTGACTCTTTAAATGAGTTTTGACTCACTAAAATATGACAACCAAACTAGACATACCAACGCTTGGTGGGTTCAACTGAGCTATGCTCTAACAGGATGATCGATACTGTTCGATAAGTTTTTGCAAACCAAATCAACATATTACTCATGTGATTTTGTCGTGTTATAATCTCTCTCATGATGAGAAAGACATGGTTAACTCACAACAAATCATGAGTATACCTTGAATAAAAATCAGGATTACCCATAAACGGATTGCACAAAGGTTCTTAAAAAATCTTCTTTTAAATCACGTTTTCAGAAGAAGAAAAAGAAATCTCATAAGAAATCTATGTCATTTTCTAAAGATATTTTCTGAACCATTCACAGTATGCAAAAATCGATGAACAGTCTGTTCAAAAAAATAAAGGGAAGAAAATATCCTCTTCGGATTCTCACTCCATAAAGAGGAATATGAAACAAGTTTTAACAAAATCATCCTCCTCTCTTGTGAAACCTCCTGATCCTTCTTTAGGTGGGAGAAATTACTCTTTGTAAGTTTTGAGATTGTTCTTGTCTATTTTCCCTTGGACAAGAACAATAATCTCCAAGAGGGATGTGAAAAGATTTCTATTGACTTGTTCGTGTATCTCCCCAAATTGCTTAAGCTTTGGTTAATAAACTAAGAACCGTTTCTGAACACTTGGATGTTTTTCCTATCTATTTTAAGTTTCGGTTAGGGTTTTTGTCAAAGGTCTTTTTGGGAATTTCTCTCATCTTTTCTTCTTTTTAAAGAGATTTATTTCCCTTAAGCAAGCACTTCATTTACCTTCTCTATCATGTCCTATTCAAGTCTTTCTAGTAAAGAGGATGGTGTTTGTACTGTTCTCTTTCCCTCTAAGAATGTTCATTTTGGTTCTTCTGATAATGAGACATGTCAAGATAAACGTGATTCATCCTCTGATGGAAATCCTACTGATTCTCATTTTGATAAAATCTCATTAACCATGAATCTTGTCTTGGATCAAGTACGGGCATTGAAGGATGAACTAGAATCCTCCATTAAAAGACTTGAAGACAAGATGGATAATCTTGAATCCAGGATTGATTTAATCGAAGATGAACTTGATGATTATAGGGAATATGAGAAGGGTATTCAAAGTAAGTGAAATTATTTTCGGTTCTTGCTTAAATTTGTTTTGTCTAGGAAACTTCTTATGAGAATTTATTCTTGTATTTTAAGAAGGATAACTAGCGTTTGGAATAGGCATTATTGTGAGTACGTACACATAGCTATTGAAAACTGTAGTTGCAGGAATTCCCACACTACACCCTACTCAAGAATTTATCAATATTTATGACACAATTTGAAGATTAAGAACCTTTTTTATTAATATGACCTTAAAAGAATTACAGTAATCAAGAATACAATTCACGTAATAAGATTTTCTCTCTCCTAAAAACTTTCTTAGCACTCAAAAATTCCTCCTTTCTCTGGAACTATTCATTTCCTTTATAGGCATTTACATAGTGGATTACAGCTCATGACAGCTCATTTACAGCTAAGATTCCCTTTAATTTCGGATTTGGGTTCTTGCGATAAATCGCAGTTAGCACCGCCTTAATCTTTCGCAGGTTTTATCGATTCATCGCAGAAATGTCACACTTTTCTCATGTTTCTGTCATTTTCATCCGATATGTCATTCCTTACATCACTATGAGATGTTTCGTAGAATATCATTGATGTATCGTAAACATGTCTCGCAGAACTGTTGTTTATTTCGCAGGAATATTGTTGTGACAATATTCTGATCCTACATCTTGCCTCTTCTCATATCTTTTCTACGAAGAAGATAAAGATCATGAGAATTTAAGTTTGCCCGATTTGATGCAACTTCTTTTCTTTTCACACTCCCTTCATTCTGACATGTCTCTGCATCCATCCCTAGATATTCTACGCATGTTTTTTTTCTTTCTTATTTATCCCTTGACACATCTTTTTTCAACCGTTGAATTCTGACCATTCACGTCTTTTCTTCATTGAATGCATTGATGTTCTCGAGAATATTTTTCTCTTATAAATATCTTCTTCGCCAATCTCTCCTCTTCTTTTTACTCTTTCTTCTTACTTCTTCTCTACAACTCTACTGTTCTTCATCTTCTTCCGCAAATTCCGGATCTATCACTGTTTCAATTTTAAGTCTTTATTCTTCTTCATCTTAATCATCATTCCCATACTAAAAAATGGCTCCTGCTAAAAAATTAGGTCAACCCACTTTCCAAAAACACCAACAGAAGCTCCAAACTTTAGGTTTCACACTTTCTGAGATCCCTGGTCAATCTTCAGACTCTGATCTCTCTATTGATCTAATCTCAGGATTTCCTTCTTCCCATGAGAAAATCCTTATTTCGCTAGGTCAACTGGAAGCTGGCCTTCTTATCCCTCTTTATAACCCAGAACTCCCTCTTTTTTATGAAATTATTTCTCACGCTAAATTTTCACGTGCAATCTACCAATTAAGTGGAGACTGTATTCGTCTCATTCTCGAATATGCCTCTCGTGGAGCTGGTAAAGGATCTCGCTATCCTGATGATGCGAAACATCCTGATTTAAAAGATATCCCAATTATTCCGGCGAAATATACCGTGGAGAATTTCTTCGCGAATTATCAAGTGATTCCCATGAAGAAAGAGAGCACGTGTTTGGATGTTCATTTAAATAAGAATAAAAAGGTTGCGAAGGATAAAATTCTTATGCAAGATATAGACTATCATTCGAGTAAAAACCAAGGTCCACGTTACTCAAAAGATGATAAGTGGTGCGGATTTCCTCTCCTCCTTGAAGGTCCATATATTTATGGCACTCTTGATCTTCCTGCGAATCCTGCGTATCTTGCAGCGTATCATCCTTGGATTTTTAACTGGCCTGAAAGGAACTCTGAGGTATATCTCGCAAAATTTATCATTATTCGCAAATTTGGATAAATGTATTATTCTTAATGATTATTGAAATATCTTTAATAGATTGAAAAAATGAAGCTTAGCTATGCTAATACTGGGAATCCCAATCTCCTACAAACTTTGAAGACCTTCACAAATGAAGTAAGAAACAATCTTCTATAACCTTTAACAATATATTGTTGCCCATGTTTCTTATCTTCATGTGTGATTGTTTTCAAGGAAATACCATTTGTCGCGGCGGTTGAAGCCAAAAATTAAGGCAAAAGAGTAATAACTCCAAATGAAGGTTCCGGTGCTTCTCCTCACCGCAATAAAAATCAAACCGATGACGGTCCTCCAAAGAAGATAATAAAAACTCAGCCACTTCCTTCTTTAAATTCTCCACTCAGAGAAACTTCTATTATCGCTGAAAAAGATAATGAAATTGAAAAGAATAGTGGAGTTAATAATGATGCCTCCGTGGGCACTTCAGTACATATTTCTTCCGAAAGAATTAGGTCTGCGATGGGTCTTTCTCAACCTGAGACTCCAATGGATCAATTGTCAAACATTTTTAGAAACCCTATACAAGGTATTGGAGAGGATGATATTACTCATACTTGCAACTATCTCTCGAAGATCTGCGACGCTTCAATCTTGACTAATAATAAAGATCTTAAAGGAGTCTCAAGATTTATCAACCCAGGTTTTCTTCATGCGCTAGCTTCGTTGGTATGCCCCTTTCCTTTATTTTTCTTGTAGTAAACTTTACATTTGTCATGAGTATCAAAGATCTTTTACTTATCTTACTCATTTTCTATTTTCTGTCACAGACTGCTAGAGCTTCTTTTTCTGTTGCTTCAGAATTAGAAAGTAGATTATCATCATCGCAGAAAAGGCTTACTGATTCTCAATCTGAGTCTGCGAAACTTTGTGAGAAGAATAAGCAATATGAAGTTGAAATCTCCATTCTTCGCGAAAAATGTAAACAGTTGGAAATAGATGGAAATACTGAGATCCTTAATAAAAACAAATCGCTTGAAGTAGAAGTTAAAGTTCTTCAACATAAATTAGTTGACAAGGAGAAATTCTGCAAACAAGTTATTGGTATGAATCTTTTTTATTTTATTTTTCTTTTTGATATTTTAGCTTATTTGAGCAACCATTTTGCAGATGCCTATAATCTTACTGATGAAGCCCTCATTCTTAATTCTTTTGATGAACCCATAGATGAAACCACTCTTCTTCAGCGTCTTAATGACGCTTTAAATAACTATTCAGACGAAAAAATTAATACTTTGTCCATTGATGAGCTTAAATATCACATTTCCCTTATGAGAATGGATTATAGATATGTCTTAAGTACATCCAATAGTTTAAAGACTTGCATAGATGAGTTTAGAGAAAAAAATCAAAGTCTTAAAAGCCAAGAAAAATGAACTCGAGAAGGATAAAGAACGCATTACTCATCAAGGCGCTGAAGCTCTATCAAAATTCCGCAATACCCTTATTGATACTGAACTTGAGAGAGATAGACTTGAGAATGAAAACATTAAACTTCTTAAAAGAGAAGAACAAATCCGTTCCTGTCTTCTCATTCAAAGTGATGATGAATTCGCATGGGCTGCGACAATTCTCGATAATGCTAGGAAAAATTTAGCGATAGATGTCAGTCTTCATACCGAGCAAGCAACCTTGATACAAGAAATGATCCATGAAAGAGAAGGTTATTATTTATTGTTCCTTTAATATCTTTGTATTTCTTGTAGATTTCCAACAAATTTCTAATTTGTTGTTGTATCATCGCAGAATCTGAAAAAAGATATTCCAAAAGGATAGAAGAACTTGAAGAAGAAAAGAGTGGTCTTGCGAAAAATCTTGTTTCCCGTAATGAAAAAATATCTAGACTGCAAGAGAAAATAAAGATATCCAACTCAAACTTGCGTAGTACTCTTCTCACCATTCGCAATAATGCTATTGAGAAAGTTTGCAAAGATAACGATCTTCCTCTTAGTATATATCCTTGTCTTATGGATAATATCCCAGCCAGTTCTCAAGTACCAGTTATTTCTGACAGTGAGGCTGATGCAGATGAAAGTGAAAGCGAAGATGAGGAAGAAACTAATGATGAAGATGGTGAAGACAAAGATGAAAATAATGATGGAGATAAATCTCAATAGTTTTGTTTTTTCTTTTTGATCTTCTCCTGTATTTCTCTTTTTCTTTCTTGCGATAATTATCTGCGACAAATTGTAATATTCTGCGAATTATCTGCAGCTTCTGATGTCTTTCAATATATAAATTCTTTTTTGCTTCTATCTGTTTGTCATTAAAAATTCAAGAAACAATTCTTTTTGCAAAATGGTTAATATAATCATTAATCTCCAATTTTCTGTATGAATTTATCATATAATGATGAATAACAATATTTACCATTCTATGCATCATTCCCATACTTTCCTCTTGTTATTAATCTGAAATATGATAAATGAATTATCGCAAATAATTCTGCAAAAAATCTGTTATATGCTTCGCAGATATAACCTCTCTTGTGGTCTTATTTCGCCTTCCTAGTTAAAGGTCTTATTATGCCACTTTTATCCGACAAGATCGCAAGACATTCTTATTTTTACATGTAATAATCCATTGATCTTGTCTTATCATTTATTTTGATCTCTACGACAATATGATAAGTCTAAGCCATCTTGTGAGATTAATCTCTCTTTGCTTTTTAAGACTTATGACATTGGCGTCTTTGCGATGAAATCGCAGGACGTCTTTGCGATTTATATCCTCTTATCATTGATTTCATTTATCTCATCTTTTGTTCTTATCGCAAAAACCCATTGATCTCATCTTAACATTTCTCTTTAGGCTTTTTGGCCTGTCATGCGGCAATATGACGGGCCTAAATATTCTTGCGAATATAAAGTCCCATGACATTGCTGTCTGTGTCACGGGACAATATGACGGGCCTAAATATTCTTGCGAATATAAAGTCCTATGACATTTCCGTATTTTTTGATACACAGCTCCCTAATGGAGGGTATCACCCTTATCTATCCCCCTGGTTGCCCCTTCAAGGAGACGTACTTCTGCCATACAAGACTAGCTCCTCCCATCCGGTTCTAGAAACAACCAGTTGTTTTCGTAGCCTCTTATCCTTTATGCCTATATGGATTATAGTTACAAGACTACACCCTAGTGGGGTTTTCTTCGGGCCGAACACATCGTAATCCAAGACTTGCCATGGATGGCCATGGTAGGTTCATCCGTCCCGGGCACCCACAACTCAACCGTGTACCTCGGCGCCTTGATCATACTTTGCATTCCTTAGGAGAAACTCTCGGGCGCCCAACCAGGGTATAACCTTATATAGTTGGGAATCCAAGTTATCTCTCCCGGATGGATTTTCTATAATCCCAAATCTCCATGACTAGGTTCCAGCAGTAGTATAGCCTTTCCCATAGCCATGCAAAGAGATACCCCCCTTATGACGCACTTTAAGGATATTACCTCTTACATAATAGAATCCGCGAACTAAGGTGTACGCCATAAAAGTTCGTCCCATTCTTATATGTTTTTAGGCGATTTGCGCCCGTCGTATGCATTTGCATTAAAAATTCTTATATGATTCGAAATCATCATCTTTTTCTTTTAATAAAAAAAAAAATTCTTATTTTTGAGCAAAGTTTTTCTTTTAATATTTTATCTGCACACTTCTTGTTGTTCTTGTTTTTCGATTGTTCACAACATGATATTGTTGCACTTCTTTTCTTCTGTAATGAATGATTATTCACAATATTTTGTTGCTTTTTATTTTCTTGCGAGAAATGAAGATTTCAAATTTTTCCCAGCACCTTGCACTTGTTTATTTTCCTGCGAAGAATGAAGATTTCAACTTTTTCCCATCTTTGCGCGATTAATCACCATTGATTCTTTTGGCACAAACTATTCTTGTAATGTATTCTTTCCCCTCAACTCTATATTCTTGTCCACCATCAATTTCTCTGCTCTCTGAGTTTGCTTCATGTTATGTTGCCAATTACGACTTCTGGCGTTTCTTTCTTCGCAAGTATTAATGTCAACTTCATAACACTTTTTTCCTTCAAACCAATCACCTTTAATTATCCCAATACCATGAGGATGTGGAAACTTTATACATTGATGATATGTGGATGCTATGCCCAAGATCCCATGGAGCCATGGTCTTCCAATTAAGGCATTATAAGGAGATTCTATATCCACTACACATAACTTAATTTTTGAAGATATCTTGTTCAATGGAATTTCCATAGTAATTTGTCCTTTTGGCTTATTTGCAGTGCCATTAAAACCATAGATCTTGTAATTTGAGGGGATTAACTCATCATCTCTTCCACCCATTGTTCGATAAGTATGATAGAATAAGATGTCTACCGAGCTTCCAATGTCAATTAAAACCTTATCTATTGCCCAAAAATCACTTGCTGCGTCACCATAATCTTCTTCTTCTTCTTCTTCTCTGTACTTTGGATTTATCTCTAACTTCACCACCAATGGGTTGTCATGCATCTTCCATGGCTCTGGTATCTCTTATGCAGTAAAAGAAATAACTTGTTTTTTCCATTCTTCTAACGGAGAAATCTTCGCAATATTCATCATCTCTCTTCCCTATATATCCCTTGCAAATACTCTACTTAGCACATTGTCATGGAAATCTTCTATTGTTTTCTACGAATGTACAATTGAATTGCAAAATAGATTTTTTTGCTGTAGCTCCTACTTCAATGACAAATGTTTCTACTTCTTTCGCAACATTGACTCTGCTGCAAATTTACTGGTCTTGGGCGGCAATTGCTGAGGTTGTGGATATCTCGCTAGAAAATGATTTAACTTCCCCTGTTCAATCATTCGCAGAATAATTCTTTTTATTCTTTCTACAATTACTCACAGAATGGCCATGAAAATGATGATATGGGCATAATTCTTGACTTTGGTTGTTAGGATGTGGTTCTCTCCCCATGTTCCATGGTGAAGGTATATTCTCCATCAAAATAATCGCTTCCCAAATCTTGTCTATACTGGTATTTAGAGGTGGCAATTTGATGTCTTCCCATATAATCCTCTGACCTCTTTGCTCTCTTGAATAATTCTGCCTCTGTCCACCATAAGTCTCTTGCGGTTGATCAAACCTTGGGACCTTATTATTGTTATTGAGATTATAAAAATTTATCTCCTTTTCCAATTCCTCCTGATCTATACTCCCCATTGCTACTACCTTACGTTGATTATCAATCTCCATTTTCTCTCGCTGATTTTGGGAGGTACTTGCCACTGTATTAATCATCTTTGGTAATAAACTTCCATTTGCTGCGGCTGAACTTGTGCCTGCGAGAATTGGATATGACTCCATCTCATTTTGTTTTTCCTCCAAAGCGATATATTCTTCTTGCAATTCTCGCAGTTCTGTCATAGTGATTGTGTTTTTAACTCTGAATACCTGGATGTATAATAGATTTGTCGCAAACATAGCATTTATGAAGAACAAAATGAGATATCTTTCATCTACTCTCCCTGACATTTCAATGCACATTGTCCTCCATCTTATCATTAAGTGCTTTAAACTCTCGCCAACTATCTGCTTCAATCCAAACACATCTTCAATTCCAGGTCGTGTATAGTTATTGTTTATGTATGCTCCTAAGAAAGTAGTTTGCAAGTGCATGAACGAAGTTATTGTATTCTTGGGGAGACTTTCAAACCACTTCAGTGCTTCGCCAGTTAAACTTGACGCAAAATATTTGCACAAAACGACATCATGGTTCTCCCATTGTAGCATGCATCGAATATAGGCTTTGATATGTTGGACAACACATGTAGTCCCATCAAAAATACTGGTCAACACTGGAAAATTTCATTTTAGAGGTATCCCTCCTAATTGTACCTCTTGAGTAAATGGAGTTTTCGCAGCTTCTTCGATTGCCTCATCAAGTTGTCTTCTTCCTCCTTCTCTTCTGTTATTTATCATTCCTCTCATTTCTGCTAATTCTCGCAAGATTTTCTCATTCCTATCAGAATTTTGCTCCATTGGCCTTTTCAACGCATCTTCTCTTCGTCTGCGTTCATGCCTTTCTTGTCTTGCGATATTTCGTGCTTCTTCTTCAACATCTTGATTTTGCCCTCTTCTGCGATTTTCTTCTTCTTGAATTTGCAAATTAATTTGTCTTTCATTTTCTTCTCTGCGAATTTCCTCATCCCTTATCGTTTCTCTTCGTTGCCTTTCTATGTCTCTGTGAATTCTCTCATATTCCTCATTTAGATTATCATTATTACGATTTTGTACACGTCGTCTTTCTCGATTATCATGATTATTCTGACGCAATGCTGCTTGAATTTCTTGTTCTTCTACTTCTACTTCGGCTCGCAATCTCTCTCTTTCTCCCGCTAAATGTACTTGCTCAATATAATGCCTCTCAATATCATCTTCAATTATCCTACGATTTCTTCGAATCTCTTCATCACGTAACATTCTTCTTCTCTATTCTTGATTTTCTCCCTCATCTTGATTATGTATAATGTCCAAAGTTTCACCGCGTGGAATATAACGATCATTTATCAAATTCTCGCCAATATTTTGTATAGGATGATTTTGTCTTGTTTCTTCTCTATATGATCTTGAACTTGATCTCATGCTTCTTCTTGATCTTCTGTTTTGCAACCTCAAATTTTCCATTCTTAGTTCATGATTTTGCCTTGTAAGATTTGCACGTTCTTCTGCCTCTAATCTTCTTTCTTCCTGTATCCTTTGTCTCAAATCATCTACTACCTCATGTCCTTCATGAATTACTCCTCCATCCACTTCTTGATTTCTTTCCTCTTCTTGATTTTATGCCTCTTCTATCGAATCCGACCTCCAAGTATGCACACTTGCTCTATCATAATCCACATTTCTATCTTGTGCTTGTGTTTGTTGATTCGGTGGTTGAATTGAATTTTCTGCTCCATTTCTCATTCTACTTCTTCCTGATATGATCCTTAAAGATCCTTCCAATTCACCTGTTCCTTCACCTGCAATTCTTTTACTTCTTTTCACTGTTGTTGGTGGTTCTGATGTATTTCTTCTCCTTCTAGCCATTTCTTCAATTCTAACAATTTCTTCAAATCTTCAAGTTGCAATTTGAAATTTCTCAAATTGATTCTCCTTGTTTCTGGGCGCCAAAATGTAGTTGCAGGAATTCCCACACTACACCCTACTCAAGAATTTATCAATATTTATGACACAATTTGAAGATTAAGATCCTTTTTTATTAATATGACCTTAAAAGAATTACAGTAATCAAGAATACAATTCACGTAATAAGATTTTCCCTCTCCTAAAAACTTTCTTAGCACTCAAAAATTCCTCCTTTCTCTGGAACTATTCATTTCCTTTATATAGGCATTTACATAGTGGATTACAGCTCATTTACAGCTAAGATTCCCTTTAATTTTGGATCTGGGCTCTTGCGATAAATCGCAGTTAACACCACCTTAATCTTTCGCAGGTTTTATCGATTTATCGCAGAAATGTCACACTTTTCTCATGTTTCTGTCGTTTTCATCCGATATGTCATTCCTTACATCACTATGAGATGTTTCGTAGAATATCATTGATGTATCGTAAACATGTCTCGCAGAACTGTTGTTTATTTCGCAGGAATATTGTTGTGACAATATTCTGATCCTACACCAACGATTTTGATCTTGCACTGTTTTTAGATTTATTTATTTAAATTCTAAAGTTTATTTGGAAGATGATTTTGCAGTATTAATTTTTATTGGTTTTATATATTGCAAAAATTGTTATGGGATATGTATGTTCGCGTCCGTGAACTATGATTGTCCCGTATATATGTCAAAATTTAAGCCTATTATGTCATTATGCAAATATTGATGGAAGATAGGATGAACTTTTGATTTTAAAGATTAAGTCTATTATATGTCTTTATGCAAATATTGATGAAAAATAGAATGCATCTTTGTATATTCAACAATATTGATATTTCCCTGATCCACTTCTTTGTGAAAGTATTGTGCGGCTCCGTAAGTTCTCTTATGTTGAGCATTTCCAATTAAATTAATCATGGGTTCTCTTGTGGTTAATTTAATTGAGTTATATGGATACAAATTCATGGTTCATGTAATTTGCTAATGTCCAAAGAAATCCTTATTTTCTTGTGAAATTAAGGTTGCTCTTGTTGTTCTTTCAGGAATGACATTTTATGAATCTTTGTGGGAAGTGCGGATGTGGGATATTGTAGGAGTTTTCTTGTATCTTTATAAACTCCTTGATGAATGCATTTAGTTTAGATTATATGATTGCATCTAAACAAAGTTGATATATTTTCTTTTAGTCATGAAGAATCTCTATGAGAATTTCATTATGATCCCATTAGTTTTCTTACCTTTGCCAATTTATATTGACAAAAAAGGGGAGAATTAATGTGTAGTTCACACTAGAAATACATATGGTTTACGGATCATTATGTAAGGGGGAGTGGTTTTCATGTGAGATGAAGTATTGAATAAGGGGGAGTGATACATATCACAATAGTATTTTTGTCAAAGTTGTGATACAATTGGACTTTGATGCTGTGAAATAATACTATGACAATGTATAACAAATGATTGAGAGCTACTGTTTTCTCATTGTTATAGCTACGAATCTTCAACAACAATGATGATGAGTTGAACACGTTCAGAATCACTGAATAACTTGGAAGTGACGAAGATTTCGAGTAATGTTGAAGAACCAAGGAAATCAAGCGTTTGGATGAGAAGCTACAAAGTTTATTTACTTTGTAATCCATATGTATTGATAGTTTTGACACTAAAATTGACAAAGGGGCAGATTGTTAGAGCACTGATCGGTTGAACTTGCAAGCGTTGCTATTTCAAGCTTGTTGTCAAATTTAGTTGCCAAAACTACAATTCTTGATTTCTTGTTGATAATAAGTATATAATTCATATGATTTTAGTGTCCATTCCATACTTATTTTAGCTATTATTCTTGCATGTATTCGTATTATTACTATTGTTTTCTCTTATTTGACTCTAATAGGTGAATAATCCAAAAAGGAGATACAAAGTTCTGAAAATATCTATGAAGAGAAGCATCCCAAGTATCCAAGTTCCCAAATCCAAGAGAAGTGGAAGAAGTGCGACGAAAAGGAGCAAAATGCTCAAAATCAAGAGACGGGCTAAAGACCGAGATTAACTCATTCTAATTAAGTATTTCTCATCACCATCTTGAAGATAACTGAAATATAAAAATAATGCAAAAATAATGAGGTCATCCCGAGTTCGGACGAATAAGTTGTGGCCAAAATGAGCTTTTATTGAATACCGAAGACATTAAGGTATGCATACGGGTACGCATACCTTAGTTCCGAAAATTTCTGCTAGAATTTGAGGTACGCATACTTAACAAGTATAAAAACTAGTATGTATACTTGTGAAGGCCCAAGGTCACGGTTAGGGTCTTTATGTCATATTTTCGGGTCGGGTTCTTGAACCAAACTAGATACTTGATGGCCAAGCAATGTAAATAAACCTATATAAATAGGTATTAGGCCTTTCACATAGAAGAGAATTGAATCTCATATCACAAGTTCTATATCAAAACCTAGGGTTTACCCCTTTAGGGGGAAACCACCATTATTCGTCTTCTTTGTAATATGAGTAGCTAAATACTTTGTTAATAAAGGATGAATTCAATGTTCCAAGCGTGAAGCTTTATTAATAATATAAATCTATTGAGAGTTTTTATCATCATCGTTTGTTTTCATTTTATCTAGGGTTTATGATTGATTCTTAGATTGATTTGGGTGCGCAACTAGATTAGTCTATTGATCATTCTATTGCTAGTGGAGATAGGTAATCGTCGAATAACTCTTTACATAAGTAGAAATCGCGAGACCTTACAGAGGAATTCAGTGGAGGAATTATGTGTGAAGACAACACCAACAAATAAACCTTGAGCTAAGAGTTTAACTACTGGGATTAACCTAATTCACAAAGCTTAAATTGTTTGATTGGATTACACCTTGAGTGAACTATTACTTGGTGGTTCGGTTGAATAAAATCTAATTTTGGAGAGTTTTTGTATCCGTGGTAAAAGGAGTTTTGGGGATAGCACATAGCTATCTTCTATTCTACGGTTGTTGATGAATGGTTCTTACTAAAATAGATAAGTATATTAATCCAGCTATCGCTTGGTAATGACAAAGGATTCCTTGATCATCTCTTTTCTTATTTATTGTCTTTATATTTATCTTATAACCAAAACCCCCCTTTGCTATTTACTTTATCTTGCTGATCAAATAACCTATCAATTACACAGCTCTCCGTGGGAACGATCTCTTACTCGAAAGCTTGGTTTGTCTAATCCTTTGCATAATTCTATATCTATTGATCCTTTTCCTCCAATTGAAGTAGATTCTCAAAGAGTTGTTAACCCAACATTTAAGAAAATACCTCACTTAGGATTGAAGTTGTGTGCTTCTAAAGTTTTAACAGATTATTTTGCTTCTAAGTATCCACCACTTGATGTGTTTGATTCGAATATTATGCAGTTTCACCAAACTGAAGAACCTTTTGAAGTTCCCGAATTCTATGTTCTCTATCCACTTTTGAGTGTAAAAAGGATTAAGTGTGGGGGAAACTTCAATAAAGTGATAGCTTCAATATTTATATTTTGTGCTAATATTTTTGTGAAGCTGTTATTTGAATTGCAGATTTTTATTTGGAAGGATTACCAAATTTTCAGATTACTGGTGTACGGACGATAACAATAACTTCGGGCTGACGACGTTAAACCAAGCGCTTCATGGGAGGCAACCCGTCGGTTTTGTATCTCCATCCCTTTTGTTTTTAATTTTCTTAGTTTTTTATATCATATCTTGCATTTCCATCTTAGATTTTACAAAGTCCTATATCTATAATGAAAGTTTTGATAAATTCTCGTCAGAAAATTCTAACTGCGCACTTTTCAAGAAAACAACTCCTGAGACTTCATACGGAAAATATCTTTATTAATTTGTTGTTCCTAAGACAGACCACCACTAGTCTACTTATAGCCAAGTCTCGGATTAGGATAGAAAGTGTAGTTGAGCATTATACTTCACGGCGTTCATCGAATGAAGATGAAGAACTACTAAGGGGAGCTTGTGGAACTTCATCAACAAAAGGTATGTAGAGACTTGAACTCATCTATCATTCAAAAGTTTAGCTACTCTATCTCCTATTTGAGATAAAAGTCATATAGCTATATATATAGACTTCAATTATACACATTTGATATTTCGAGCGGAGTTTAACTCGCTTACATATTTTTCGAAATATGTGTTGGTAAGCTTTCTCTTTAACCAAGTTCATCTTATATTCTTGACGAAAGTCAAAAGATGATCATGTGAAAGTCGCCTTGTAACATCTTACATGATTTGTGTGAGATATTCGTAGACTCAGAATGTTTCGTATTTATCATTCGATCAATTGAAAATTGATTTGAAGCTAATAGTTTGTGTGAGACAGCTATTGTCGTCTTCTAAGAATGTTTCAAGGATTGAAATGGGAGTTTAGAATAATTAACCATGATTAGATATAGAACAGTATGCGTACTTGTATACTAGTTTGTGCAAGATATTCCATGTATGGGAACCATAGGCAAGATAAAAAGTAGTCACAAACATCTTCGTCTCATCGTTTGTGATTCCACAATATCTTATTTTGCTACCATAAGATTAATATTATTGTGAGGTGATTGATATTTCTAGTCTGTTATTCGGGAATATAAGTCTGTTATATCAATTAGTTCCTGTTCACCTTGATTTATCAAAAGACGGAATAAAACTCATAGGTATATCTGTGAGATATATATTTATCTATCCAATAGACTTTTCTGTATGAGACAGATTGGTTTATCAAGTCTTAGACTTTGGGTCTTAGCAACTCTTAGTAGTGGGTGAGATCAGCTAAGGGAATCAAGTGCGCTGAATCCGGCGTGGTTCTAGATGCGTAAGGAACGCGACTGTAACTTGATCAGTGTGAGATTGGTTAGGGCTCAACTACATTCCATCCCGAAGTTAACTTGGAGTAGGCTAGTGTCTGTAGCGGCTTAATATAGTGTGGTGTTCAAATCTACATTTGCGGTTTCCTCGTTAACAAAATTTCTGGTGTCTGTTCTATTTCTTTTCCGCATTATATTTTCTATATAATTGAAATATCACATGTTGTGCGTAAGTTCAATCAATTGTGAATCCATCCTTTGGTTGTTAATTAGATTGATTGACACTTGGATATTGGTTTTTGATACCGTCCAAGTTATTTCTTATATTCAATCAGGCTCGCAAATTCCTATTTGTTTGATTGCAGATTGAATTGAGAAATAAAGATATAACTCTTGGATATACTTTTCTTAAGATTGAGTCTGACTGTCTAGTTATTCTCTTGAAAGTATATTAGAGTTAGCCCATACAGATTGCTAAGAGAAATATTTGGTGTGGTTGTTAGACCCCCGCTTTTTTAATACACTTGGTATATAGTTACTAGTTTGAAACCGAACCTAACTATAGGGATCAACCCAAGTGTTTGGGATTAACGTACAGTGTATTTACTTTTAAAAATAACTAAAACAATAATTGTAATTGCGAAAAGTAAAAGTGAAGACACAACATGACTATGTTAACAAGGAAACCGCAGATGCAAAAAATCCCAGGGACCTAGTCTAGTTTTCAAAACTCTCAGAATTAAGCCGCTATTACAAAGACACTACCAACTTCGTATAGTTTAGACCAAGTAAACTATCACTAGTTACTTATTTTCCTCAGTATCCCTGCGCCTACAACCAATTTTTCCAATGCATGTGATCCTAAGATAGAGTACACTATCTTAAGTTGCTTTATTCTCCTGAATACTTTAAGCACTCAACCATTTTGATCGTCTTCCACAAAGTAAAAGACTAATCTGTTTGGTAACCAGACTCCTATCTCAGGAAATTAATCAGAGATATTATAGTTGAGCGTGACAAAGGCTTTTCTGTTTAAAATCAATGAAACTTCTTTGTCGGGTTTAAATATTACAAGATCTGGATTAACAAGTTAACTCGATCGAGTCAAATAAAACTATCAGATTCGGGTACTGAAGAGTACTGCCAAATGATAACTTGTTGATCTAACTACGACTAGCAATAACAAGTCTATTAAAAGATAAATTAGATCTACTTGGATCCCATCCAATCAAGTTTGTGAACGAAGCAAATCACAAAGATACGAAACCAATAAGAAATATTTTTTTTTCTTCAAATCTTCAATAGTTTTTTGTACCTGCACAATAAAAAACTTGATTCTGACTTAGGATCGGTCACGTGCAGAACAAATTCTGTTAATAATAGATGATCTCAAGTCAACGTCAAATCTGAACTACTTCTAATCTCTTGATCTAGTTTGAGTGACCTTATGTCAAAAAAGAATGCTCTCAAGAACAAGGTAGTTAATATCGCGTATTGGTATCGTATCGGTTTGGTCCTATACACCTATACAAGTGATAATATCTGTTTTTACAGGCGATACATCATTTAATATATAATTTCAAATAATTATAAAAACATAGTAAAAAATAATAAGAATCATACACATATCTCAAATTTCCAAAATACAATGTGGTTTATTAGCCAATGTTGCGATTGTTGTCCCATTATGCTAATAAATCTTTTTTATTATCCTTCATAATTATCTTTTATATTTCTCTTCCTTGCAACTGAAATATAGTTTATATCTTATATCTTACCATATAGTCATTGATTTTATATTATAAATGTATTAGGGCTTTTTACCTTCTCCAATTGACATTGTACTTGTCTATAAAGACTAGATGCATGTTGATGAAAAATTTATTCATGAAACCGATATTATCGGTGTACAATTAAAACCGATATATCGGTCTATACCGGCCTGTACAACTGATAATATCATTTCTTCTATGTATCGCCGATATTTTTGATATCGTATAGGTATTTTCCGATATCCGATAAAAACCTGTAATATCAGCCTGTATAACCGATATTGACTACCTTGCTCAAGAATAATCAAACTAGGTGCAATCAAGATTTAACAAACCGTTAGTCAATCAAATCAATAACTTCAAACTAAAATAACAATGCAATTGTACTTTCCCACTAATGGTACCAGTAGGCACTTCTTGATCCCAAAGAAGTATTTAAACTAGCGGACGTAAGAGATTTATCCTAATTAGGTTACTCTCTTTTCCAAGATAGTGCTACGAGAATACTATTAGTCGGCTACAACAATGACTACGAAATGAAGTGCCTGCCTCAGGCTAAGTTTGTAAGAGGAACAAACTTCACTATTAATAGACCAAGGTAGTTTGGACACCAAGGAATTTCCATAACCGAAAATATTTCAAGGTATCAATAAATCACCTAAATCCGATTTTATCTAATTCCAACTAATATATCCAAATGTGTAACCAAAATCTCTTGGACAACTCAATATTAGCTAGCATTTAACTAATATATTTCATGAGATATGTTTTGCTTGCTGGTAAAACAAAATATATTAATTCGAAAAATCTAAAAAAGATTCTCTAATATTCCAGTTTGGGATATCACCTTGAGTATGAAGGAATATCTTTGAACAATTAAGAAATAAGATTTTTTAGCACATGTTCAAATTACACATTATGTCGACATCTTGAACTTTCCTATTTTGAAAACCCAATTTCCAAATCACACAAACCCTAAAGTGTACGTGATTTAGAAAAATCGTTTATTCATATTCGGGCCAGCTCTACCCTGACTCCTAAACAATTAAGGATCAATTTTACCCTGACTCCTAATATTGGCAGAGATAGGTTCTACCTTGACTCCCAACATAAGCTAGGATCGATTCTACCTTGGTTCCCTATATAGGTTAGGATCGATCCCAACCTTAAGTTGTTTTAAGTAGTATTAGATATAGTTGATTTCGATTTAGGAGTTATTTTTGTTGTTTTCAATAATTTCTTCGCTATTTGTAACACCCCACTTCAAATTCTAGGTAGGCCACCCTAAAATCCCAAGTGTGGTATACTCATGGACCATTTTACACACTCAAACTGTCATACCAAGAAATGGAGATCGGGCTATTGTATGGAGCATATTGAAAATAATCCATAAATAAATGAATTTATTTAAATGAGGTTGATAAGGAAAATCATAAATTTAAAATGAATCTTTTAAAAATAAAAGATTATCATCCACTCGCAGATCGGCCTCCAAAATAAATGTGAAGAATTTATTCAAAAGAAACAAAGTCTGGCCTTTGAAAGAATTCAATAAAATATTTAGCTAAGCAGCTTAAAACTTAACGAAGTAGCTTTTTGGAATAGAAATGCAATCTACAAGCTAGGTTGCTCCACAGTCACGGTCTCCTGAAAAAAATAGCAAGTTGGGTCAGACCCCAACTAAAAATAGGCTCTCACACCCTTATAATCTTTATAGACGATCTAACAAATCTAAAGCAGTTTATAAAATTAAAAGAGGTAAAGACAATTTATAAGAGAAATATCTTAAGTTTTGAAATGGCGACAACAATTTCTGGAGTCAAAGACTATCTAATCGAGGAAATAACTCAATAATGGCAAAACAGGTTGTTTTGTTTACATGGTAAAACAAATCACTAAAAATCATCAAATCCAAAATCCGTTTTTGTTCGTCGACTACCCCTCTCTAATTCCTTACTCTAACCGTAATATATACAGTGTTAATCCTTGAGTAGTCCATTTAATTCTCCTATCGTGCGCCAGAGAAATGAAATATTGTCGATCCCAATGCCAAGATAATAGATCCACATCTTTTAGACAACCCCTCGGTCATCGCCTAATAATCCATGAGAGTCGAGCCAACTATGGGAAATGGTCCGAAAACCAAAAATAACTAATCATTCCACCATAGTCATTTTAAAGTTCAACTGTTTGATAACACCAAGTATGGGCAGATAATGAAATGCCACTTCACTTTCATTTATCTAAACCTATGAAGCACGGATAATGACATGGGGATACGGATACGGGGATTCGTCAATTTTCCAAAAATGGGGATACGGGATACGTTGGGATACGTATATTAATTAAAAAATATTTAATTTATTAATAGTGAAAAGAATCACATAAAGTAAGAAAATTCTAAAATACTATCTGAAATATTAAAAAAAAGATAGATAAAAAAAATAGATAAAAACTATCTAAACTCTCGCTCACCCATCACTCATCAATATTGTCTTCATCAAAGAGCACCACTTCTAGTTCTGGCTCGTCAAGTGAAAGATTTGCAATTTCAAGTTCTCCCACACCGTCTAGTGGATCAAATGCATCTCCACTGATATCCCACATTCTACTTTCTCCTTTTGTGTAATTTTCACTTTTTCGTGAAAAGAGTCGAAGATTACTGTGAACAAACACTAAATTCTCAGCACGTTCGGGTTTAAGTGAAAGAAATACCTTGACTGAATCTCTTCTACAAGTCTCCTTCTTTGGTTGAAGTTGCAGTCTTGCAAATTTTGGACTTCTCTATGAATAATGAATAAGAATGTTAGGGTTAGACATTTATATACTGCTTCAATAGAATAATTTTTGATAAATACGAATATATATTACATATCTAAAAATGTTTAACATATTTTGTATATAAATATTTGGCAATATATTATATATATATATATATATCTTATATTATAGGAAGTGTCCCCTCTAGAGTATCCGAGAAGTATCCCATACCCTTTTCGTAATTAATAAAAAGGGACACTTTAAATGGGGTGTCCGATACGTATTCCCAAGTGTCCGACACTTGTACGGCGTCCGACACGGACACGTCACCGATTTTGAGGTGTCCATGCTTCATAGATCTAAACTATTTTGCTACAGTGTATGCGCCAAACGTCGTGCACACTCAGAACTTTGGTTGTCTGAACCAAATCTACCAAAATTCAGTCCCATTATTAGCATGCACTACATTATACCCCTTAAAAATTCAGAAATACTATTGATTGTACTCGCGCTAGAAAGACTCAAGGTGTACTAGACATAAAAGCATCACAAAAATGTTTGTAGACTCCAACTCCAGATCCACCTCCAAGATCATGTAAAACATCCCATAACATAATCAGAAGTATAGTCGGCATAGGTAAGCTCTATGCTTAGTAATTTCTCATCATCACATACATATACAAGCACACGAATTATAAGAGTACCCAACTAACGTGGCTATTCAAATACCAAATGTAAACCCTCGTTAGTGGAATCAAGCATATGAGATAAATCTTGTTGGTCCTCTCTAAATTAAATGAGACTATTAGACCTCCTTCCCCACTCTACACGTACAGTTTCTTTCTCCAAGTCATAACTTTGAAACTACCGTACATAAACCATAACCTTAATCCTAATTCCTCTAATTCTTTTAAAAATTGATTTTCTAAAAGGGTTATTTAACGTTTGGTACCAAGTAAATGTCCAGCACCTAGCTTTGGTACCCAATATTTAAAATATTAAGCTTTGGTACCTAGACCCGTGAGAGACTGTTAAGTCAAACCATTGACTTAACCTCCTGTTAACTAAATAATTAAAATGAATAATAGTCGATAATTATTTCACGGTGTTTATAGTCCGTTAGTATGTGACCCTACAAACTTAATCTTGTGGTCAAAAATATATTAATCTAGCGGCTTATTTGATGGTTTGAATATACGCCTCTACGATTACACCTTAGCTCCGTTTTCATCTTCTTCCATGGCGACCAACCATCACAGACTCAATCCAAACCACTCG
Organism: Papaver bracteatum; assembly: GCA_023529315.1. NCBI lineage: Eukaryota > Viridiplantae > Streptophyta > Magnoliopsida > Ranunculales > Papaveraceae > Papaver > Papaver bracteatum. Next base: position 3,021,916 of record JAJJWX010000811.1, on the reverse strand, counting down.
AGCTTCACAATCAACCATTCTGCAGCAACAACTAACTCGGACCAAATACTTCTTTCTTCACTTCTTATCATTTACAACCAATCTTAATTATTCATTCCATCGATCACCATCAATGATATACCATCACTGTCATCAAGAAAAGCTCCATCAACTCAGCAGCCATCAGCAATGAATGGAAACAACTATCTTCAATCTCTGTTGTGTTTAATCTTTTCTAACCCATCACTAAAAACCACACGAAACATGGTAGCAGCAACAACAAGAATTGCAGTGGAGCTGATCGCTTAGGCATTTATACAAATACCACGTATGTGTTTCAATTGGTGGTGATCGACAAAAACGTTGAAGTTGTAATTGATTCCTTGTGTAGATCCTTCCCTTCCCAAATTCAACACAAACCATTGTTTTTTATGGCAACAAAATCATACATCTGGATTACTCTCATCATCAAAATGTTACAATTGCGAACAACGCAAAGTCTTTACATCTCATCCTAACACCCCAAGAAAGAGTAATATCTTGGGCTACAACAAAAACCCATCTTAAGTCTCCATTTTTCCTTATCAATTCAAACATAATAAACTAAATTTGAAATTGAGTTAAATAACTAGTTACTCAAATCTTAGTTTCAATAGTCAATTAGGAAAAACACCTAGTTCTGTGAACACCCTAATTTCTTAGTAGGGAAAATCCTATGACTCCTCCTTGTAATCTCTCATTATTTTTCCATCAACGATTGGTTTTACTGAGAGTACAAGATGTGGGCCAGTTTTTGTTGTTTCTTTCATTTTTGTCAGTTTATCGTGACGATTTGAAATCGATTTTATTAACTCACACAAAATGAGTTTTCAGTTCTTAGCGGGGACGACGAAGTGAGTAAAAATGATCGTGGCCGTTTAAAATAAATATATAGATTCTTCCACGTTTCATGTCTCTAACTGAGGTTGGGACAATCTTAATCATTGTTACGGTTTGTAAGGCTAGTAAGGTAATAAAACAAATTCAGTTACAGAAGTTAAGTCAAATGGTTGACTTGACGGTCTTTGACAAATTAAGGTACCATCCCTTAATATTATAAATATTGGGTATCAAAGCTGGGTGTTGGACATTTGATGGGTACCAACTGTTAAATAACCCTTTCTAAAACTCATCATATCTGTTTAGTTAGACCAAAATGCAAAGAAAATAAGAGTTAGAGAACCTACTTGGAATGAAGCAAGCGCGATCCTCCAATTAATAGCCGTATCTTTTACCCCAAATCAGTCATTCTTCTATAAGTTTTATTTTATAGATATACTAGCTCTTAACTCGTGCCATAACGGCACGGGCCTTGATGTTGTTCATTTTTAGTATCGTATAAAATGTGTCCCTAATACTTATCAACTCCTTCTGGTCCGATGTATGTTAAATCTGGCTTGGTCATAGATAGATATATCATAGGGATATCCCATGTTTTGTTTTCTCTGTTCTATCGGGTGAACAACTAATGTTGTTAACACACTCCATTAAATCAAAAATGCTTTCTAAAATTATACGCGTTGTCGCCATATAAAATTCAGAAAAATATATACTACAAATAATTTTGTAGGGAGTTTGTACTCGTTTAATATCTTAAATTAGGAAAATGAGTTCACCTCCGTGATTTTCTATTTCCTTCCCTCATTTCCGATTTTAAAAAATTATACATAATCGGTACTTTTTCAGACCTTTTTATCAATTATTGGAATATATATATATGCTATTGAAATTTTACTTCTGGAAATATATCTCTTGATTTAAGACCATGCATACTCTTATGTTGCAAAGTCTCTTCGGCAAATAAGTGGATATGGTCATCTCCAGAATCGTCAGCCTCTTTGGCAGCCGTTTTCCGTAACTATTGCATGGCTTTTTATGGTCAAGTAGTATGCGGCTTAGTCGCAATATGTATTTTTTTTTTAGAGAAAGAAATTTCAAAACCGATTAATATGTAACTGGGAAGGAAAGATCGTAATTCCCTTATTGTCATGCATCTTTCAATGATCGGGTACATCTTTTTTGTTACTGAGATGATTTGTAAGACCATATACTTACCTTGCAAATTCGCTCATACAATCCGGTGATCTTTAAACCTGAAAATAGGTGCCCATTGTCTCTTCTAGAATCGTCAACTTCTTTGGTAGGCGTATGGCATAACAATATTATGTCTTTTGAATGTGGAGAAGTCTGGTTACCAATTGGTGCGGTCTCGCTTCTTTTAATTTACACTACCTGCAGTATTTTTGTACACTTAGAAAGAACAGATTATAAATAACCTGATTTTCCGGCGTTCGTGATGGTCATCGTAATGACGTTGTTTGATTTTTCAATCTTTACCGCATATCAATCCAGAGAATTGTTATCAACAATGAGAATAGTAGAACACGAAGACGTTATAATCTATTAAAAAAACGAACAATTGTAGAGTAAAACACATAAGTCAGGGTGCATTATCCGAAACCATAACATTTGCTGGCGATTTAGATTTTTTTTTTCTTTTCCAAAAGTGCAATCTTATTGATTTAATTTTTGCCAAAAGTGAAATCATCTGCTTAGGAAGTTGAAATACGTTAGCTTGGTGATGCAAGTGTCAGAAAATTTCCTTCAAAACCACTATGGATTCAGATCAAGATTGGGAACATAAATTAGATTATCATATCAGCATGGTTACACAAGAGATAGATCAGATCCACCAATGCCACTGTAGATCATGACCAAAGGGGATAATATTAAAAAAAAATTACATGTCAACAAAATGCAGTAAGGGAAACATACCAAAATAAAATGCAGAAAGGGAGACACACCATAAAAACAAAAAAATGCAGACATACAAACATGATTTACTATTCCTAGGTGTTATTTTATTTGGTGAAAGGCTCCATAATGCTTAATCTTCGGCAATGGTAAATGCCGAGAAACCTTCGGGCATCTTCTGAAGGCAGGGTTTGGATCATTATCGGCCATAGTATCATCTTCAGCGCGGATGATTCTGGTATTCTGGATAGATATGATTGGAGTTGGTACTGCATGGAGCAAAGGCAGCTTTGCTACAGTAAATCTTGGTGTATCAAGATTTCTAGGATAAAGGATTTTGGGTACCTGTACAAAACGATTAAGCACCCACGGTGACTTATCCATCTATCTAAAACCTAACGCACACGTGCAAAAAATGGGTGTGGTAAAAATTGATTTATCTTTCCCCCGGATAAATCTGGACCACCATTAACACAGGCAAAATTAGCCAAATTATGATTTTTAGTATTAAAATAAAATATATTAGATTTCAATATAAAAGATAATATAACAACAACAACAAATAGGAAAAAAATTAATTTAAGACTTAAGATTGTTCAACCTCAGCTTTATACATGACGTTTGTGATTAAAAATTAAAAGCACGCCCAACTGCGGGGGTGGCAATAGTGGTATCAGTTGATTTTGTTGTGGTGGCGTGTGACAGTCCGGATTTTCGGACTTCTAGCAAACACGGGTTCGGCCTTGTGGGTCAGGTCCGATCCATCTAGCAAGTCCAAATTTCCGGACATCCACTCGTGTAGGATCAAATTTTCCGTTTTAAAAGATTTCAATAAATAAAATTAATAATTCAAGCTCAATTAAATTTACTAAATGTAACGTAATCTTACTTTTAAAATTACAAAACTTTCAAATAATGATTACAAAATCAAAAGTATCAAATTAAAACACAATAACGCTTCGATTAAATTTAAAACGCGATAATCAAATCTCCGTGATATATAATAATTTCTTGTCAGGTAGTCTTTCTTCGTTCTTTGTGGAAAGGGAGGAAAATGGGTGAGCAACCACGAAGTTTCCCAAAATAATAGAGTGCATCGAAAAACAAACAAAATCAAAAGATACAATAATTAAAACCATGCACGAAAGTTCACAACACTACTTGCGCCATTCTCAACCAAAAATACTTAACATTTTCTTACTCAAAATCTTCAATCTTAAATTCTAGATCCTTAATCTAAAATTATTTATTAATGGAGATACAATTTTATTAGTTTAATTAAGGGAACATTTATAATGAATTTTTTTATAGATCATTTATCATGAGCAATTAGTGAAAAAACACTATTATGAGGAATTAATAAATTATTTATTATCACAAATTAGTGTGAAACACTAATTAGTTAGTCATTTATTGAATTAATCATTTACTATATTAGATTTTCTTTAATGGGTCATTAAATCATAGTTTAATTCATTTATTGAATTAATCATTTACTATATTAGATTTTCCTTAATGGGTCATTAAATCATAGTTTAATGGGATAAATTATAGCCATAGATTTATATATGGGGAGAGTAAATCCTAGCCACCACTCAGATAGGCTAAGTTATCCAAACTGTGCTTTATAAGGGAGACTTAATCAGGATCGTTGAACTTCATGATAATCACACGATAAAATATGCAAGAGTAGTTTACACGGAATACATGGTAGCGCTAATCCATTGTATGTTATCGATCATATTTGGAGCAGCGATAATACCTTGTGGAGGTCATTGTTTATCTCTCTTGACCTTAAGCGTAATGAGTTGTTAATTCCTTGGATACAATAGTAATGATTATTATTTGCCTTTCATAGGTAGAGAGAGGACCAAGTTCCTAGGGTTTTAGTTATATCGTTAGATCTCGACTGTCCATCAAAGAAGAGATATAAAGGAAATAATCCCATAAGTGGTAACCGACATAGTTTAGCAATATTCTATAATTAACACAATTATTACATGGCCCAAAGGAATATTCTTATGTATAGAAATATTCTTACATTCTCCCATTGGTCCATGTGATAATTATTTAACGGTTAATCGTAGAAAAACATAAGCGTGCATAATTGCTAAATAAAATTTAGTGGTTCAAACATAATACCTTAACCAAGTAAATCACTTATGCGAGTCATGGTGGTTGAACGTTGTCCTGTTATCAACATGTTCCATTCCATGCACCACAACACAAATAAATTACTTATCTAGGCCTTAAATTGGGATGTCATAATGGTCCAGTAATGTCTTTAAAAGAAAGACTATTTCTGTTAACATTCATCCATTCACATAAGTGTATACTAAACATGGATACAAAAATAATTCAGAACGACATTAATAAGAGCTCAATAAGTGTTCATAAATAAGCACATAAATTAGCTGAAATCAATAATCAATTACTCCCACAGACCCAAGATTTTAATCTTTTCTTAAGAGGTCTTAAAAGGTAATTATTCAATAAGTGCATCTCCGATGCATTTGTGCCTAAGTGATATATGAATAACTATTTTTTCTGAAATTGCTTAATTCACGCATATACTCAAGGTTCATGTGTTTTGTTCCCTTCGTATACATATCGTGCTTTAATGCTGCGAAGCTAAGATGATAAATTTCAGCAATGTAGAGACAAACCTTAAGTCTTTAAGTATCGCAGTCATAAATATTCAAACTCAATTATGGGATTAGTATTAATAGATTCTTCCTTTATAGAATCCATACATCCACAAAAATTTAAGTCTGAAAACCCAATCAACTCTTGTTGGGTTTGCTAACTAATTATAAGACATAAGTTAAAATAGTATCTCAAAATTCTTGATAGCTTTCCTGTAATTTGTTCTTCGATTCTTTAGGCATTTAGTTAACATATCAACAACTTGTTATAAGTTTCATATCAGAATTAATACTTAACGAAGATTAAATTTATATCTTCTATCCAACATGAAATAAAATCTGTTAAATATGTTATTATCTCAAAATTCCTTGAATATTCGATATATGCCTTATATGAGAGCTTTAGTAATCCATATGATGTTACTAAGCTTCATTAATATCCTTTATTTCAAAAAATATTGAGATATGCATAAAGTCAAGATCACTACTCGTAGTATGTCTTAACATACAAGACCAAGAGTATGAATTTCTCCCATTGATCTTGAGGTATATGCATAAATCTGTAATAATTTCATCCAAAACTTAAAACATTTATAGTTCTATTGAATTCCATATACCATTATGGGAGGCTTAAATTTCATACTTTGATTTCTAAAATTTGTAGACTAAAATTATCATTAATAAAGGCTATTTTCACATTTAATTAATGCAACTCTTAGGTCATATTGAGCTACTAATAATACTATGATAATTCTAAATAAGTCTTTCTTTAACACGAGAGAAAAACTTATTTATAATCAATGCATCATTTCAGAGTAAAATCTTTAGCAATAAGTCTTGCTTTATACCGTTTAAAATTTCTATTACAGTCGTATTAGGTCAGAAAGACTCACTTTCATACAACTGATTTGTATCTTTTAAGCAATTAAACAATATCTGATACTTGAATTTTAACCAATGATTTTTGCTCACATAGCATCGATCCATTAATCAAAATTATCACACATAATATTTGTGAACCGAACCGAGTCTTTGCCATTCCATATAAAAAATGTAATAAATTCTTGTAAGAAAATCACTGAAACAACATGAATAATTTTCTTTCAATCTCTGTTGAGACCTTCTTAATGCTGGTTCATGTTGTTATCAAAAAATTTCTTTATCGGCAGTAGTTATATTATGGAGTATTGGATCAGTAATTTGTGGTCTTTCATTATCTAACATTCCGACAATGAGAAGATTCACAATATCTGAAGAAATCTTAAATAAAGGGATCATCATCAAGACTTCTTGAATAGATATATCCACGTACTCCCACTGATTATGCCATCACTAATGAATTTATATTTTTGGTTTCAATAAATCTCATACTACAAATACAACATTAAAGAATACCATTTGGATTATTTAGGAAAACCGATGAGCCAATAATAGTTTTCAAATCCAATTTGCATTCTTGAGAATTTAAGCCCTTACCTCCAACTGAAAAACCATAACTTAAGGTGATTTAAACTAGGTTTCCATCCTTTATAGTTCAAAGTGTTTCTTTGAAACTGCTTTACTCGGAAATCTATTTAAATTACACAGTTGTAGATAGAACATACATTCACAGATGTGTGGTCGTTATGCATAACTCATCATGCTTCTGACTATTTTCATAAAAGTATGATTTCACCTTTTGCTATACACCATTATGCCAAGGATAATTTAGCCTTGTGTATTGAGCAACAATTCCAAACTTTTATAGATACTATGTAAAAGATTTAGGATATTATCCTGTTTTGTCATACCTTTCACAATATTCACCACCTTTGTCAGACTTTATGATTTTCACTCTCAATAATTACCTCTCAATTTAAATAATGAATATTCGTTAAAATATCCATGGATTGAGATTCATAATGCAATTGGTAGATGTACATAGTAACGCGAAAAATCATCAGGTGATAAATAATTTTATCTTCCAAAAATTGGACCATTAAAAGTCTACAAAATAATTATAATCTACAATTAATAAGAACAAAAGCTGAAATTTATAATAGAGATAAATGAAAATTAAGCTTACAATAGTTACATACCTTCAATAAGATTCTCCTGTGGGTAAAACCTTATCAAGGAACACTTTGAGACATGAAAAAACATCAGTAGGTACTTTACCTTCTCATACACACAACATTATGTTTGTATAATACCGCAAATAGAGTCGCATGTGGGAGAATCTCGTCCTAACATGTATTAACAAACTCAAGTAATTCTAATGTTCAACCTAATACAATATGAATTGTAGTCACCTGTGGGTGGCTATTATTTCACATGTAAATGAAAAATTTAGATAACCTTAATGCTTGTTTCAACTTGTGAACCAAAACTACTTGCAGCAACATTGTTCTTATCATTAAATCAAACTAAGAGGACTCAAAAATTATACAACACTTACAAGAAGAAAGTTTAGTATCACTGTGGTGATAACTAAACAGTCCAACAAATATGTACAATTGCAAATATCACACTAACTTTTCTTGTGATATTGCATAGTCTCGCTCAATGATATGGACATACTTGATCTGATTATAAATTTAATCGCTTATAAACAATAATGAGTAACCCTAAAACATCAATCACGAACATTTATTCAAAACACATGCTATACGTAAATTGTGAAAAAAAATATCAACACCCTATAATTGAAAAATATCCAAACAAAATGAACTTTTTCTTAAACAAAAAACGAGCATGAAGCAAGTCTATAAATATAATTCAATAATGAAATTTTGTTGAAGAAAAATTCTTTGATGCATCTCTCATTTAAATATGATACAAGATTAAAGATCATGATAAATAACGGATATATGATGAATTAATATGAAAGGTGTTAAATACTCAATGATATCATTTTCACAAATATGGAGAAATCTATCAAAACTTAAACCTTAATTTCCATAGAGGATGCAATAAGTTTTGTCCAACATAATAAAAAATATTCATGAAAATATCAAAAAATCGTAATAGGTTACTCAACTCGATAATGAGTTAATTTATGTAAAATTTCTTTTATGCACTTTTAAGAAATAACGCAAAATCATGTGCCGATTATTTAATTACCATAATGTATGATCATATATTGTACACTTCATTGTTATCTTAAACATGTGAACTCCAATTACCTGTGGGTAATTGTCGTTATAATACATTTAAGCAAAACGATATTATAAGCACTTGACATAATAACGATTATGACTGGAAAAATTGTTTGACATCACTGTGGTGAAAGCCAAAAAACTCAAAAATAATGCCATAATAAATCCTAAACCTTGTCTTTACGGCTTGGTGTATTTGTGCTTATAATAAAATTATTATTATTGCTAAGATAAAACACTCTAGTATCACCGTGGTGATAACTAAAGAATTATGACCTAAGAATCTTAAGCACAATAATTTTATATGTACAATTGAAATTATCATCAACATTAGGAGAAAGTGAAACATAATGACACAAGACACCCTCAAGATTCAAATCAACTCATATCCATAATGTATGATCATCAATCATATCAGTCAGTGTTTTCTTAAATACATGAAATCCAATTTCCTGTGGGTAAATTCTGTTCTAATATATTTAAGAAAATAAATATTACAAGCATTTGAGAAAAAAAATTATGTGATCATGGCCAAAAGTGATTTGACAACACTGTGGTGATAGCCAATCAATTAAAAATAATGTCATTATCACATGATGTCAACAACTGCAAAACCTACACTTTCCGGTTTGCAAATTCATAATTATAATAACATTATGATTATACTGAAATATAACACTCTAGTATCACTGTGGTGATAACTAAAGAGTCCCATAATAATTTTAAGTATAATCCCATAAAATTTAAAGAAAAACAATAATGTGAAAGAAACTATACCATAACGCACAAGCACACAAACCATATCATAATGCACACACAAATTTAATGGTGTCAAAAAATGGTTTTTTTATCATAAAATATATAATGAAACTCGATAAAAATCGTTTTAGTGTTTCGATAAAGCGGAAGCGTAAGTTGATTTACAATACTGTCTCATTATTTTAATATTAACTAACATGCATGCATGCCCACAAGAAAATATTTATGTTTCCAAATTTTAATGTCTTAATAACCATTCACGTGATGAAAATATTCTGTTTATCTTCATTCATGCCATAAAGATATAATTCCTAATAAATATTTTCTCATTTATATTATATCTCCAATTTACCTCCCTTTCACATACAAGGCAAGTAGAATATATGGAACAATTATGCATGTTTATGACTACATGATGTCGACATTCTTCCATTCCATTTATCATCATTGTTACGTTCATTATTACCTCATATGCTCACTATATCCCATTATTAAAAAAAATATTTTTACAATGATTTTTCTATTATTTACATGCCATAAATAAATAAATAAACTCATTAGGCAAGAAATGTTAATTTATTTGCATGCAATAAATTATATGACGTTAGTATTACATTAAAATATATTTTTCTCCAAAATTAAGTAGGTCATTAATGTAGAAATATATTTTCTTCCAAAATTAAGATGGGAAAAATAAAATAAAATAAATGGAAATCTTTAGTGGTTACATTCATGGGATCTTAAGTATAATCTTTTGAACTTGCTTAATTTTAGTGACATGTTATCGTGATAAAGAAGGGATAGTCATCAAAGCAAACAATTCATATTAACACAATAACACTTCAATCTTTGCGCCTAGTCAATATACATACATGGCCCATTACATTAGTAGAAGTGTTTGACACATTATATGTAGACTTTAATCACATGCCCAAAATTAAGAATCTAAAATCCATTTTGTTTTGTATCATTTTGTAACTTTTGCAACTTGTTTGTCAAAATAAGCGAAAACACGCAACTTTTCCGGCGGATGAAACCTCAAAAAAAAAAGATCGTTTGACAAGCAATTTTTTATTGATTTTTAATGTTCTTACGGTGATACATATATTAAATGATCTTTATTTTATGTGAATGCGATTACTGCATACTATCAACGGATGATCATGAGTTCTAAACACAAGCTCTAGATGCCAACTATAAGTTTTATTTTATAGATATACTTAATCAGGATCGTTGAACTTCATGATAATCACACGATAAAATATGCAAGAGTAGTTTACACGGAATACCTGGTAGCGCTAATCCATTGTATGTTATCGATCATCTTTGGAGCAGCGATAATACCTTGTGGAGGTCATTGTTTCTCTCTCTTGACCTTAAGCGTAATGAGTTGTTAATTCCTTGGATACAATAGTAATGGTTATTATTTCCCTTTCATAGGTAGAGAGAGGACCAAGTTCCAAGGGTTTTAGTTATATCGTTAGATCTCGACCGTCCATCAAAGAAGAGATATTAAGGAAATAATTCCATAAATGGTAATCAACATAGTTTAGCAATATTCTATAATTAACACAATTATTACATGGCCCAAAGGAATATTCTTATGTATAGAAATATTCTTACATCTTCTCCTTAGACTTCTCACGCAGTGGTAGGCTCGGAAAGATGCCTACTATTGTATAAACTGCAAGTGCACAGTGTCGACAAGCAACACAGGGCAAGCACAGGTCGAACCACAGAGACTTGGAGAGTGTAGAAGTTGATTCTAAATCCTGATTCAGAGAGTAACCAAAATGGGTTTGTTTTTGTCGATCTGACGATATGATTTTCAAGTGATTTGAAATAATAAAAGTAAAAGATGCAAATAGCAAGATATGTAAACAATGATAATATGGATACTAGGGTATTCAAATCCACCAATAACCTATGATATGCATTCAACTTGTAATATTATTCTTCTCCTTATAGTAGATTCAAGTCTACCGTATAACTAAGGTGTTTCTCCAATGGATAATTTAATCACAACTAAAGTATTTCTCCAAAGCATTAATTGTCTAATTAAGCACAACTAATCTAAAGATAAATATTTGGTTAAGCATGAGTTGTAGCATAATCAACATAGAGATATTCTAACTACAATGGATACATGGCATACATTGTGAGAGCAAGATGTTGACAAACTTGGATTAAATTATATCTTTAAACAATTCTAAACTTTCAAGAACAAGATACAAGATATGAATACATACCAATGAGATTAGGGCTTCATCTAAACCCTAGTAAATGAAACTAGAACATGAAGAAAATTACAACAAAACTTAAATTTGATAAACTAACATGAACAAGCTATTCTTGGATGGTTTTTCAACAAAACAACCCTCTCTATTTATACACAAAATTCCCTTAAGCACTTGGATCCGAATTTTGGCACTCATCCACTCAACAAAACATGTTTTCTTAATTGATGGAATATATTTGGTTGTGGGAAACAAATTGGGAGTGATTGAGAGAGAGAATGGGGGTGAGGTGGATGTTTTGGAAAGAATCCAATGGGGGTGAGGTGGATGTTTTGGAAAGAATCCAATGGGGGTGAGGTGGAAATGGATTTGGGTCTTGGGTTTTGGATCATGGGTTTTGGATCATGGGTTGTTTAATCCCATGAATTTGTAAACAGGTTGCCACTGATGCGCGAGCGGATTGCAACGCTTCCAACTTTCTTCTCTTTTGTCTTCTCAATTCTTCCAAGCTTTATTTTGTACTTAAAAACACAAAATTAATTAATACAAATATTTATTCTTGAAAATGGTAAAAATGCAGAATTTGGGATAATATATGACTTTGAAGCGCGAAAGATGAGTTAAGTGCCAATGAAAAGGTGTATGAATATGCAATATTTGGCACTCATCACGCAGCAAAAGGGTTTTAGTGCGGCTATTTGAGTCTTACTGTTCTGAGAGGAAATAAATATAACCCTAATCTTTTAATATAAATCCCTTGCAATCTTTCCAAAATGTGAGAGATTCTTTTACTCTAAAAAAATCTCATGATTATTAATGCTGGTGTGACAATTATGGAAACCCAAAACCAAGGCTAATACTAATTAACATGGAATTTTGGATAAGGGGATTTTACACTATTATAGCGATTTTTATTTTTGCTATTTGGGAGATTTTATCTACATTCTAACGATTTGTTTGTGTTTGGTTTTCTTGATTAAAGTACATCGGCGATTTGGCACGGGTGAAGATCAAGTTTATCTTCATCAGAAAAACAAATCTTGGGTTTCGGGTTGGTCGCTACACATGAAGAATTTTTGGGCAAATAAGTCCTATGTTATAAGAGCATCTCTTTTCCAAGAAGAAAATCTATTAAAATAGTCGAATTATAATTTCGAGCACCATTTATTCTCCAATCTCAAAGTACAAGATTTAGGTGCTATATTGGTAAATCGCTCTTTCTCTTCGCGATTTATTTACATTTTGATGAATATTATGGAAGATACATAGAAACAGGACAAAAATCAGGTCCATTTGCAAAATTCCTTGAAGAACATGAAATTGTTGCTCAATATACGACTCATGGCTCTCCACAAAAAAATGGCATAGCTAAAAGAATGAATCGCACATTGATAGACATGGTAAGGAGTATGGTTAGTAACTCCAGCCTCCCAATTTGTCTTTGAAGAAGGGTGTGACCAGTAACTACACCTTCTTTAGAACTATCCACTTTGCATGACATTCCACAAAGTGTCATACAAGAAAAAGTGGCAGTTCAAGACTTACCACTTAATGTAGAGCCAATCATAATGGAACCTGAAATACAACATATTCAAAATGAAAATGTTGAGATTCCAGTAAAAAGATCCTCTAGAACAAGAAAATATGCAATACCCTCAGACTATGAAGTGTATCTTCAAGAATGTGACTATGATACAGAATTGAAGATGATCCAGTAACGTTTTCACAAGTAGTTAATGGTGCCAAATCCAAAATTTGTCTAGAATCCATGGAAGATGAGATGGATTCCATTGCTAACATTAATCAAGTTTGGGACCTTGTAGAATTACCTAAAGGAGTTTAACCTATTGGTTGTAAATGGGTTTTTAAGACCAGAATACCAGAAGAGACTCCAAAGGTAATGTCAAAAGATACAACACTAGACTCACTTAAATTAAGGGTATTGATTACCATGAGACTTTTTATCCAGTTTCAAAGAAAGGCTCATTTCGAATAATCATGGAATTAATAGCTCTTTTCAACTTAGTGTACACCAAATGGATGTTAAAACTACATTTCCCAATGGAAGTATATGAAGACGTGTATGTGGTGCAACCTCAAGGTTTCTCTTCAAGTCAAGGTGATCATCTAGTTTGCAAATTAAAGAAATCTATATGTGGGCTTAAACATGCATCCCAAAAATGGTATATAAAATTCCATCATGTGATATCTTCATTTGGTTTTATATAAAACATTGTGGATCAATGTATATATCTCAGTGGAAGAAAAATAATTTTTCTTATCCTATATGTAGATGATATTTTGCTGGCTAGTAATGATTTTGGGATGTAATCAATACCCTCAATTTAAACAGTTTCTTTCACAAAACTTTGAAATGAAGGATATGGTTAAGCCTCTTATGTCATTGGCATTAGGATTCATAGATATAAATCCCAAGGGACAATAAGAATGTCTCTAAAGGCCTACATAAACAAAATTTGAGAACATTTCCAAATGCAGAATTGTGCACCTAATACACCACCTATTCAAAAGGGAGATAAGTTAAGTTTAGATCACTGTCCAAAGAATGATCTAGAAGTACAAATGATGGAAAGGAAACCATTTCATTTGCATAAGCGTCCAGAAGTTTAATATATACATAGGTCTGTATAAGATCTGACATTGATTTCGCAGTTGGAATGTTGGGAAGATTTTGGAGTAACCTTGATGAAGCTAGTGTTACGAAGCATCTTTATCACAAGTCTAAGAATTGTGAATTTATATCTAGGTCGTTAATGTTGTATTGTGATAATTCAAATTAATTTTTCCAAAATGGCGTTGGCCTGGTTTACTGTGGTGATTATAGCGTTTGTTGTTGTTGTTTTCCTGCTTGTTGAAGCTACAGTTTCATCTGGAAATTTCATTGTTATTAGTGCTTTCATGGAGAAAGTCCGATTCAATGCCGATTCAATCAAGCAAAGAATTATATGGGTGAGTTGCTCAAGGAAAAGAAGGAAAATCCGGTACAAATTTGAAATCTTTGAATCCCTCCTTCTGTTTTGGTCAATAACAACTCAATTTCTTTCCCTTTCTGTTTCAACCATGCATAAAATTCGCTCAATTTCCAATATTCAGGGATTTTATGCCCCTCCTAATTTCAGTAACCCTAATTTGAAATGTATTTATCTAAACCCTTCTTATTCAAGTGAATAAAACCCCTCAGTTCATCCATAAAATGGTCGGGAATACCACTTCCAATATTATCGAAACCAGCAAAAATATAGAAGTTTCTGACCTAGCTATGAGATTCAGGAAAGCAACAATTGAGTTGAAGGCTGCTGAAGATAATCTAGTACTGCAACAGGATGTACCTGATAATGAAACTTCTGAGAATGGAGAATGGGATTTCTGCTTGATAGGAAAGATAATTTCTGAAGGAAAAATGGGTCATGCGGCTGTGGAGAAAAACATTCTCTTCACCTGGAATTTTATTCCTCCTGAGGAGATCCAAATTATTGATGTTGATACAAATATAATGATCTTCAAGTTGAAGAATAAGGATGTAGTAGATCGAGTAATTGCTGAGGGTCTATGGAACATTGATGGGTATATGTGCATCTTGTTTGACTACTTTCAAGGATTAGTTCACCAAAATCTGGATTAGACTAAACAAGCATATTGGATCCAACTGAAGTACCTACAACCGGAACACATGAACGTGAGATCAGTGGAAGATATGGGGAAGCTATTAGGAGAAGTGCTTGCGATTGAACCTTCAAATACAATCCTAGTTGATGGAAAACCAGTAAAAGTATGTGTGAACATTGAGCTGACCACACCACTAAGAAGAGGGATCTTGGCAATCATGGTTGCTGGAGTCACAAAATGGGTCAGATTCTATTATGAAAAGCAACCTTATAAGCTTTGTAAAGAGTGTTTTATGATTAACCACTGCAAGGATGCTTGTAAGGATGCAGCGGTGCATGTGAAAGCAGTTCATGACAAGCCGATACCTTTTGGAGGAGTTGGGAAACTTACGACAAAACAACCAGTTAGAAGCACTGCAATGACTACTCCCAAATCTATGACTAGAAGAATTGCCAGAGCTGCTCCATTTGTGCCTCCAAAATACGGAATCAAAATTAAGATTCAAGATGTATCAGAAACTGATGCGGTTAATGGGAGATTGGGAAAGAGATAACGATTTATAGAAATTGAAGATTGAAATATTGGCCAAATTACTGAAAAGGAAAGCACTGATAACAATGAGGAAAGTTATTGCTTATTCCACAAACAACAGCTAGAATTCCACAAAAGGACAAACAATCTGGTTCCACTGCAGGGGAGAATGAGGTAATCTCTAGACATTTCATTAGTGTTTTTTACTTAAATTCTATTAAATTCTGATCCTGTTTTCAATTGAATATCTGTTTTAATAACTTATTGCTTGTTCATTTCAATTGTCTTTTTCTTCCTAAAATGAAGTTTCTCTCTTGGAATGTTCGTGGGTTTGGTAATAAATATACTAGACAACACCTCAAAGACTTGATAAGGTCTAATGATCCGGATATTATTTTCCTTAGTGAAACTAAGAATCAAATTCAGAAAATGAAAATTTATACTTCTAAATTGAATTTTCCAAATGATGCCTTCTGTGAACTTATTGGTATGTCTGGTGGTTTGTGCTTATTATGGAAAGATGGGATAGATATTCAAATAGTAGAATGCAAACTCAATATAATAATTTTTCTGGTAAAAATTGACGCTAGGACTAATCAGTCTCTCATCTCCTTCTTATATGGCTCTCTTAGTGAAGATATTAGGAACCAGCAGTGGAACTTAATGAATAATTTAGCTCAACGTTATAGATTGCCATGGGCTGTTATGGGGGATCTAAATTTTATTATTAATCAAAATGAAAATGAGGGAGGTAATTTGGTTAGTCAAGCTCAATTAGACAAATTTAAAGACATTCTAGATAATGCAAATCTTCACTCCTTAGCTTTTATTGGTAATCCATATACTTGGACTAATAGAAGAGAAGGGGAAGAAATCATTTTAGAGAGGCTTGATAGGGTAGCTTCAACTTTAGATTCGATGAATAATTACCCTTCTGCTAAGGTGTATCATTTAGTTCCCATGGCAAGCGACCATTTCCCAATCCTTCTCTCTACTGCTCAAAAGGAGAGTGGTACTAGTAAACCATTTAGGTTTAACATGACATGGTTTAGAGATTCTACTTGTAAGGAGGTTATCAAAAACAGCTGGCAAGCTTCTTATGATGGATCTGCTGCTTTCAAACACTGTAAGTTCTTGCATGGTACTAAGCAAGATCTGAGGAGATGGAATTATATCCACTTTGGTAATATCTCTACTCAAATAGATAAAATAGAAGATCAAATTTCTAATCTCCTTGCTAATGGCTATAATATATCTTCTGATGTTATTCTAGATCTTATTAAAAAACTAATTTTTTGGTATGATGCAGAGGAAGATTATTGGAAGCTGAGAGGTAAGGATAAATTCTTTAAATTTGGTGATAGGAATACCAGGTATTTTCATAATAAAGCCAATTTTAGGAAAAAAAGAACTCAAATAGATACTTTGCAGAACAATCTTGGTATTTGGCTAACCAATATGAATGATATTGCTGACACTCTTAAATCCCATTTTCTAAACATGAGCAGAACTACCAGTACACCAAACCCAGTTGAGTATTTAGATAATATCATTCCCTGTATTATTGAGGAAGATAATGGCATGCTTACAAAAATTCCTACTGCAGAAGAAATTAAATCTACTGTCTTTAGTATGCAGGCTTGAACTACTCCAGGTCCTAATGGTTTCCCTGCAGGATTCTATCAGGAAATATGGGACACTGTAAGAGAATCAACTGTAAGTTTTGTTCAAAGTTTTTTTCATTCTAAACATATGTTAAAACAGCTGAACCATAATTTTACTGCTTTAATCCCAAAAATCAATTATCCTAAGAATGCAGCTGATTTTAGACCTATTAGTCTGTGTAATGTAGTTTATAAAATTATATCTAAAATTCTATCTAGTAGACTCAAACCTTTACTGAATAAAATTATTTCACCTAGTCAAACTGCATTCTTGCCTGGTAGACTAATTACATATAACATAGTGATTGCTCATGAACTTATTGACACTATGAAAAAAATTAAGGCTCAAAAGGGTTGGATGGCTGTAAAATTAGACATGTCTAAAGCTTTTGATAGGATAGAATGAGATTTCTTGTTAGGAACTCTTAGGAAACTTGGTCTGTGAATATTGGTGTGGTATGATTGAACAATGTTTATCTACTGTTTCTACTTCCATTATGTTGAATGGATCACCTAGAGATGTGTTCAAACCTCAAAGAGGTTTGAGACAAGGAGACCCATTGTCTCCTTATCTATTTATTCTCTGTATGGACTCCTTTTCTAGAGCTCTGTTAAAAGCTGAACACAGTGGCAGTATACATGGTATGAAGGTAAATAATTCTAGCCCATCTGTTTCCCATTTATTTTTTGCTGATGATTGTTTGATTTTCACCAAAGATAATACTAGTGAAGCTAGAAGTTTATCTAAGATTATTGATCAATTCAGTCTCTTCTCTGGCCAATCTGTCAATTTTGACAAGTCAGGTATGGCTTTTATCCCCAAAGTTCCTAATGCTGTTAAGAATGATATCTCAAATATTTTACATATCAAGAAAATGGCTTTAAATGATAAATATTTAGGTGTCCCTCTTCTTATTCAGAAAAATAAAATGCAAACCTTTGGTGGGTTATTAGATAGATATGGTGAGAATCTTCACACTTGTAAATCCAAGTTTCTCAGTCAACCAGAAAGGACTATTTTAGTTCAGACTGTGTTGGGAAATACTGCTAATCATCACCTTGCTGTTTTTCCTATGCCTAAAAAGCTTACAGATCAAATGGACTCCATCCAAAGAAAATTCTGGTGGAATAAGAAGAAAAATGGCAGGGGAGGTTACCCAAGAAGATGGGATGATGTGGCTAAGACAAAGTGTCAAGGAGGAATGGGTATTAAAAAGACAGATATCATGAATAAAGCTCTGTTGACTAAGTTATCTTGGAGGATGGTTTCATCTCCTGATGATCTATGGTCTCAAATCCTTGAAGGTAAGTATTATAGTAATGCCAATGCTCTTTATGGGAACTGTGCTAGTAATGGCTCTTGGGTTTGGAAAGGTGTTTTGGATGGCCTAGAGTATGTTAGAAAATATAGATGTTGGGAGTTAGCTAATGGGAAAAAAAATAATATTTGGAAAGATAGATGGGTTTCCAGCTTAGATGGGCTAGTTGATTCTACTTTCACATCATCTGAAATGTGTTATGTTAACCAACTCATAGATACAGAAAATCTAACTTGGAAAGTCCACATCTTAGAAGCTTTGTTTAATCATGAAACAATTAGGGAAATCTTAAAAATTCGTATCCCAGGTAGTGGTACTGACACCTTAAGATGGCTTCCTGAACATAATGGTCTTTTTACTTTTAAATCAGCATATAGGGTTATTCTTAATGAGTATCATGCTCAAAATGGTATTAACATCTCTTCTAATGGTGTTAATTGGAAAACTTTCTAGAAACAGAAAGTTCCTCCTAGAATTCTACATTTCCTATGGAAATGCATAACTGGATGTTTGCCAGTTGGAGATAGATTCACTAGATTTGCTGGTAATAGGTCTACATTGTGCCCCTTCTGTAATGCTTCCCTTGAAACTATGCAACATCTATTTTTTGATTGTGACATTTCAAAAGAGGTGTAGTCTATGTGTGACAGAAGTCTTGCCTCAGCTGTGAGTAATGCAAGCTTTGATGTTTGGATTGTACATACTTTTGCTACACCTACTAATGTTCATTCACAACACAGTACGATGCTGTAAGAAAAAGATGGAGTAATTCTATGGATCTTGTGGAAAGCTAGATGCAATCTAGTTTTTGAAAAGGCACAGCCTCATGCAGGAAGTATCTCTAACTTGATAAATAGATATTATAATGATTGGAAAGCCACTTGTATCCCTCGTTCTGTTGGTAATGGATTTGATAACAACGGGCATCCAATTAATTGGAAACCTCCTTCTACTGATACCTTAAAAGTTAATTTTGATGTTGCATTTATTAAAGAATCTGGTAATGCAGGACTGGGACTAATCATTAGGGATTTTGCAGGTGCGCAACATGGACTTAGATCCGGGTTTACAACAGCAGAAACACGAGCTGAAGGTGCAGCATCTCTAATGGCAGTAAGGTGGGCGAAGGAAAAAGGGATAAGAAAATTATATCTAGAAGGAGATTGTCGTTGTGTGGTAAACGCCATTAATGGTGCAAGAAGTGCAGTCTAATGGACAACAAATTCTTGGATTGAAGATATCATTGTACTATTAGAGAGTTCTTTTGATTCTTGGTTGTGTACTTTTGAACCTAGAGAGGCAAATAAAGCAGCGCATAGGCTTGCAAAACATGCTATTTAAAACTTTGTTAGACAAAGTTGGTTAGAACAAATTCCTAGCTGGATGAATGATTGTATCCAGCAGGATTTAAACAATTTACTTCATTAATCTCTGAATAAAATTTATTTTCTTATTAAAAAAAAAAAGATAATTCAACTGCAGTTTTCCTACTCCAACATCAAGAAAAGTGGGAGTTAGAATTACCATATCGATATCAAGTAGCTTTTGTCAGGAAATGTGTCAAGTTAAATCACGTGACTAAGGAATACATCAACACTGAATTTATGCGTATAGATCCATTGACAAAAACATTATATCCTCAGTTCTATAAAGATCTTGTTAAGCATGTCTCTGATCATCCTCTAATTGTATTATGCATGGTGCGTTTTGAGACTTTCTGAATAATGTGATTGTATTATGTATTGTGAGTTTTGACACTCTCTGAATAACGTGACTTGCAACATTTAGGAATAAAAAGTTTCTATTCCATTCAAATTGTATCCATAAGGGTGGTGAATTAGAAAGGTCTCACTTTCTTTTTTAACACACAAACGGCTGCTAGCCTGCCAGGTGACACTTTTCTCAGACTAAATTCAAGTGGGGTTATCCATAAATAACGTGCACCACGTGGGGCATTTTTATGTGTTGACTTCACTTTCCCATTAAAACATGGATTGAGGAAGACACACAGATCGATAGAAAAATAATGGCATCAGAATCGGCTCCTCATGTAGTAATACTTCCATTCATGGCAAAAGGTCATACAATCCCACTTCTACACTTAACTCGCCTCCTTTTCCTTCACCGCAACAACCTAGCGGTGACCATCTTTACAACTCATGCCAATTCTCAATTCATCAGACAATCTTTACACGACACAAAAGCTTCAGTCATCGAACTCAACTTCCCACAAAAATTTCATCCTGAGATTCCTCAAGGAGTTGAATCTGTAGATAAGTTACCATCTCAGACTCTCCTAATCCCATTCTGCAAAGCCACCAAATTACTTCAACCGGAATTTGATACAATTCTCCAGAGTCTCCGGCCGAATGTCAGTTGCATAATATCTGACGCATTCTTTCCATGGAGTATGGAAATCGCTTCAAAGTTAAGTATACCAAGGTTAGAATTTGATGGGTGTAGTAACTTTGCCATAATATTTTATGATGTCCTTTTGAGTCAAGAATTTCCTGTTGATTCCGATGATGAGCCTTTTAGTGTAATTCCAAGTCTTCCAAATATCAAGCTAACTAAGAATGACATTGAACCTGAGTTTTCAAATCCGCAACCAGGCGAACATACTGATTTCTACACCGAGGTATTCATGGCGCAAAAAAATAGTAAAGGTATTATCAGGAACAGTTTCTACGAACTCGAGCCGAATTTCGTCGACTACTGGAACAAAGAAAACTCACCAAAAGCTTGGAGTATTGGACCATTTTGTCTTGCTGCAACAAAAGTTGTCAGCTGCGCTGAGAAACCAATATGGGTTCAGTGGCTTGATGAGAAGCTAGAGAAGGGAGAATCTGTATTATATGTTGCATTTGGGTCTCTTGTAGAAATGACAATGGAACAATTGAGAGAAATAGCTATTGGATTGGAGAAGTCTGGAGAACATTTCTTATGGGTCTTGCGACTGCCGGAATCGATTGCCGGAGATGAATTTATGAGTGAATTTGAAGAGAGAGTGAAAGGAAGAGGACTAATGGTGAAGAATCAATGGGTTGATCAAGTTGGGATACTAAGTCATGGGTGTGTTAATGGGTTTATGAGTCACTGTGGATGGAACTCAGTACTGGAAAGCATATGTGAATCAGTACCATTGTTAGGCTTTCCAATAACAGCTGACCAACACTTGAATGCAAGAATGGTTGAAGAGTATTTTGTAATTTGTGTCAAGGTTGTAACGAGAAATGGTTCCGTTCGCGGGTTTTTTTATTCGCGGTGCATTGAGAATAAGGTGAAAGAATTGATGGATATTGAAAGTGAGAAAGGGAAAGAAATGAGGAAGAATGTGAAGAAGTTGAACGACAAAGCTAGAAATGCCATGGCAGAAGGTGGGTCTTCTTGGCACACTCTAAACTTGCTTATTGATGAAGTCATTTGTAACAGAAATTGAAAGATTTTGCTCCCCATTTCTTCTGTAATAGCAAGAAACTGTATTTGCCTTTAAAGTCCACATAAGTGCATTTTTCATTTTTTGTTCGAGATCATATGTGGTTATTAAGAGAAAGATGCTATTGCCACAGTTGAAACTCTTTTTTATGAATGGCTGGCAAAGCCAGGCCAAGGCAATGGCAGGCATGGTTGGGGGAGCCCATATATCAGTAACCTGCTCATGTAGATTTACTAGCCCTTAACCCGTGCCGTAACGGCACGGGCCATGATGATGGTTCATTTATAAGTATATCGTATAATTTGTGTCCCGAATACTTATCAACTCCTTATGATTTATTATGTGTTTGTCATAAAAATAGTTGGGATTTTCCTCTCTTTTTTTCTTTGTTTTTTCCTTTAATATTTTACCGCCGGAGATTTGCTCAAACGAAAGAAATATAATCTTAACTTCCGACACTTTTTCATTTAGGTTCATTTCTTATAATGAGATAATGCTCGCATGAATATGGACGTTTAAATATTTTTTGAAATATGCGTCAGCCAGCTCTCATCTCAGTGAAATCAACTAATCAATATCGTCCATAAAAGTCTCCACATGCTCCTATTTCGCTCCAGCTGACTCATCAATCATGGTCATGTTGTCGATCCTCCAAATAGGCAGAGAATTGTATTTTTTTGCATCGAACGAATAATACAAACTATCCAATGTAACATGATTTTCCTGTAATTTTTCAACACCCATTAGATGACAATGTTTAAAATGTGTACCCATTACCTTTTCTAAGGGATTGTATATATGCGAACCTCTGCCATTAAATATTCAACAAAGTATTGTTCCCAACAATTCGTTTTAACAAAGGCTTTGGTAACTTCAAAAGTCTTGGACATTTTGTCACTTCCGTATGTTCCTACCTTCACCTGGAATACAATCTGGCGACACATTACCTCATACAGAACCTTGAACACATATTGTACTCCCTGATCTTATTTCAAATTAATAGGTTGCCAATAGATCCTTTACCAAAAGTTGACATATTCTGCGTTGAATATTTTTTTAAAAAAATTTATGGTATTATGGATCGTTGCTTTCTAAGATTGTAGTTTTCAAAATTGGCCTCTTCAAGTCCCACAACTTTCTAAGTTTATATATCTTGTTTTTTTTTTAACATTTTAGTTAGCCATATTATGTTTGTTACTAACTTTAAACTTGATGTCATCTTCTACTGTAAACTTTATGTGATTTCAGAGTCGAAATAGTTATACCTCTTTCATTCGTATCAAGTAATTCGTTGTATATCCCAACAATTCTTCTACAACAATTCCTTTCTTTTGTCGTTTTCGGACCATCAGTAGCCATTATTGTCAAACGCAATCTGTCTAATATTTGTTGATGTTATGTATTTGCAATGTTTATTTTTCTTAAATAAATAGATTGTGGAAAAACTAAAAAGAAATAAAATAACATAAGTATTACATTGGGTCTAAGTTACTATATCCCAAATACTCCGGACACTGCTTCTGGTGCCTTGTTTCCTCAAATTCCTTGTTGCATTCTAAACAGTACATGCAACACCAATCATTTGCGAAGTAAGCTATTTGCGCAAGTGTGGTCAATGTATCCCTTGCTTGTAATAATAACAACACGTCAATTTTTTTCAAGGCATCCAGTTGTAAATGGTATGAATCTAATAATTTGAATTATACCTCAATCTTAGATATCACCTTCTTCTCACATAACATAGCAATTGAGGAAGGACAAATCTTGACCACTCTTTACATAGGCAGAGTTAGCCAAACTATGTTTTGCAATTGTCTTACGTGAAAATTATTATTAATCCATATTTTAGTCACCTCCTATCGAAGCCGATCTAATTAGTCCTATAAAAAGTTAATCTTAAATTTTTGACCTTATCTCTTGACCAAATTATTGAAGTATTTTCTCAGTCATGTTCTGCTTTGTGTGATTTACCCATCTGTGTCTACTCTACCTTCTAACCCAGTGAATGAAACCTATACATATTGATCCGTAATTTGATTTTGTTGATTTGTCATCAAGATGTCACATGATTTGAGAATGTAAAATATAAAAAATATTCTATAAACATCGGAGGAAAAATTTAGATTTATGATTTAGAGTTTTTTATGATGATTTTGATGAACAAACATAATTTTCAAACAAATATTTAGAATGAAAATACATTTTCCCAGTCAATGAGGTTGTATATGGGGAATTGAGTGAAAGTTGTTGCCTTTGTAGGTAGTTGTCGCGAAACAACTTGACATTGATGGTCTTTCAGGAAAAAAAATGTAATAGTACTTGAGAGAGCGATAATGTTCTCTTACGCGGGTACATCAGTTGCCTTTATATAATATGGGTGATCGAACAGTCATGATCATATTGTCTTATACGTTCTTGTATCATCCTCGAAATATTTGGTTTTTGTCCTTATCAATCGTGCTAAAAACAACCAATTACATCTTTCACAATACAATGTTGCATGTTTTGCGAAGATTATTTTTTTACTTGCTCAATAAAACTCACTAAAAAGCAAAAACTATTATTATACACTACTATTACCAACACCCACCACCATAAAAACCATCCACCGCCACTATTTCTTCCACCAATAGTAATGTTACCGCCTCCACCATTTACAAACACCCGTCACCGCTTATACTAACCCTACTTCCACTACCACCATTAAAATTAATATAGTTTTTAGTGAAACTATTTATTAATAAAATTATGTATTTATGTTAGATTATTAATGGGACATTTATAATAGAAATTTAATTAATCATTATGAACAATCAATGAGACATTAATTAATAAAACGTTTAAAAATGGTTAAATTGAACAAACCCCAGCGGTAAATTTATCTTTGCTAAGGACAAATCCTGACCACTCTTTAATAAAAAAATCGATAATAAATAATTTCATATTTTATGATCTTGATTCGTGTCGTTCTTTTATTTATTACATAACATGGAAATTGATTGCACCATTTTTTTAAAATGGACATGTGTTTTATCGAGTTTATTTTAACATTAGAATGATCAACCACGTTTTATACTTTATAATATAATGTTATACATTTTGTATGCTATTTAAATTAGCATAATATGTTTTTGTTCACCATAAAACCATATGAATCCACTTTTTTTATCCACAACCACCCAGTGGCGGAGCCAAGGGTTGACTAACCTGGCTCTAACCCCTTAAATTTTTAGTAACTACATAAAGTTTTTAGTTTATTTTATAAATAGTACTTTGTCCATATATATTTATGGTTTAGTCCACCAAAGTTTACATTTTTTTTTTAAATAGACCTCCTCAATGTCAATTTTTGACTCCACCACTGCCGTCCATCCCATGTAGGTTGTTAGATGCAATTCTAATTTTCAATCACAAATGCCATGTATGAGGTTTAGATTGAAAAAAAATTCGCCAATTGATTAGTTTCTTTATTTTTTTTTTCCGTGTATATATTGTTTTTTGTATTGCAATCAATTTTATTTTAACATTAAAAAATCATGATTTATACGATATAGTACCAAAGATAACATGGCTACCATTTGGGTGATCCAACTACGATCATGTAAATATTGTCTTGTATGATATCATCCCTGAAATATATGGTACCTTCCTTTATCAAAAGTGTTAAAAACAAACATCTTCCACACTACGATGTTGTAACGACAACATAAAATTAATATTGTCCATCACTACTCACCAGCATTCACCGTCACTACTTCTTTCACCACAAACCAGGGGCAGAGCCAGGATTTTGAGGAGAGAGGGATAAAAAATTCTTGGCAAGTTGGATACATGTGAAAAATGGACTTTGTATCCCATTTTACGATAAAAGAACAAAAAGAAATATAATTGTGCTTGGCTCCGCCCTTAACCACCACTATTCTTTCGGCCTCCACCTCTTCTATTACTCATTGTCGCATAAAATGTCTATTGATATTATTTATCAAAATTCTTTATTAATAGAAATAAATATTATAATTAATTAAGAAAATATTTAAATTAAAAAATGATTAGTCATTTATTATGAGCAATTATTGAAACACTAATTAATAAAACACTTTATAATGAATAGATTAATTATTATGTGCAATTAGTGAAACACTAATTAATAAAACAATTATGATATTTAAGTTGAAAAAACCACCACTGTTGATTTATCTTTTCTATCAATTCCAACCAAGGTGGAACATTGGTCAGAGGCCACTCTTATGACACAATAGGTCATGAGTTCGAACCTCCCCATTATAATTTTTGAAATTCCATATCTTGACTTGAGTATTCATTTTTCATTCATAATATTGGAATTAACGCCACACATGCGACATGTAAGGTGTGGCAGAGATGTAGGGTGATTTATCTTTCCCAGGAGAAATTTTTGAAATTCCATATCTTGACTTGACCTTTTTGATTTATCTTTCCCACGGACAAATCCTGACCACCACTAACACAGACAAACTTAACTTAGTTTTGTTTTGTATTGTTGACTAGAACGATGCTAATTACCGACAGTCTAGTACTAATGTGATTTGACGTATTAATAATCCCTCTCTACCAGAACAATAAAGTTGAACAACTTTTTACCAATATGAAAAAAATGCAACTGAGGTTGTAAGATAGTAGTGAAAATTAAAAAGTTTCATCTTTAACACAGGGATTGGACAAAGAAAATGAAAACTAAATAAATTGAGGGTGAAAAGATTAGCCCATTGGAATAAATTGCTCAAACTTTTAGAAAGAGGGCAGCAATAAGGCACTTATCACTTACACATACATTACATTTACAATTACGATTTCTACTAGTATCAGAGACCATGCCATAGCAAAATCCTTCAACACAATGATAATGAGAGGAAAAATCATAGTGCGGTTGATTTAACAACAATAATATTGTTAACAATACAATCCAATGGGTTGTCATCTCCGGTCTCTGAAGAGAATACAC